>CM062817.1:1739135012-1740550040 GCA_031772625.1 Pinus tabuliformis | reverse complement strand
CCTCCCCCTCCCTCTCCCCCTCCATCTCTCTCTCTCTCTCTCCCCCCCTTCCCTCCCTCTTCCTCCCACTGTCCATATCCCCCCCTCTCTCCCCCCACCATCACTCTCTCTCTATCTCTTTCTTTGCCTTCTGGCTCTAACTTTATCTCCTTTACACTCTCCTTCTCTCTCACTCTCCCTCACTCTCTCCCTCTCTATTCACCCCCGACCCCACCACTCTCTCTATCTCTCACTCTTCCTCTCTCTTCCCCCACTCTCCCTCCCTTCCTTAGTCCCTCCTTCACAATAACCCCCATTCAACTTTATCTATCTCTCCTTTTCTCCCTTGCTCTCCCTTCTTTCCTTCTCTCTCTCATTTTCTCCCTCACTCTCCCTTCTTTCCTTCTCTCTCTCCTTCCTTTCTCTATCTCTCCCTCCCTCCCCCATAACACCAACACTCTCTCTCACCACCTCTCCCTCTCTCTTTGTATCTCGCTCTTCTTCCTTCTCACTTCCCCTCCAACTCCATCTATATCTCCCTCCCACTTTCCTTATTTGTTTCTTTCTCTCACCCCCACTCTCTCTCTCTCTCTCTCTCTCTCTCTCTCTCTTTCCCTTCCTCTATCCCCTCTCCATCTTTGTCACTATCTCCCTCCCTCCCTAACTACCACCCCCTCTCTTCCTCTTCCTGTCTTTCTCTATCTCTCCCTCAATCCATCCTTCACAAAAACACCCCTTCTCTCTCCCCTCTCTCTCTTTCTCCTTCCCTCTCTCCTCCCTTCCTCTATCCTCTCTTCCTCATTCCCTCACACACACTCTCTCTCTTCCTTTTATCTCCCCACTTCAGCTCCATCTCTATCTCCTCCCTCTCCTCTTCTCCCCTCCCTCTATCTCTCCCTTTCCAACTCTATCTCTACTCTATCCTTCTCTCCTTCTCTCTCCTCCCCCCTCAATCCCCTATCTCTCTCATTGTCTTCCCCTTCTTTCTCTCCCTCTCTCCCCCCCATATATCTATCTCTCCCTCCCCCTCCTTCTCTCTTTCCCCATCACACACTCTCTCTCTCATTCTCTCTCTCCCTCCTCCCTCCCCCTTCTTCTATTTATCTATTCCTCTCTTAGTCCCTTTTTCACAAAACCATCCTCTAACTCTCTCTCTTTCTCCCTCTCTCCCCCTCTCTACCATCAAGCTCTATCATTTTATACCTCCCTCTATCCTTCTATCTCTCCTTCACTCCCTCCCTCTCTCTTTCACTCCCTGCCCCACTCTCTCTCTCTCTCTCTAAATCCCTCCTTCATAAACACACTCCCCTAAATTTCTCTCTCTTCCTCCATGAGTCTCCCAAAACAAATGCTCTCCCTCCAACTCACCCTCTCTCTCCCTTCCCCACCCTCTTTCCCTATAATCTCTCTCACTTTTCAAATCTCACTCACTCTCTTTTTCCGCCTATTATTAATTTGATAGCTTAGTGACAAATTTCAACAACGGGACTAGATTCCTCTTTTCGAGAGGAATACCTCTTCCTTCGTGCGATTGAGCTTTATGATTATATTTTGGCATTTGATTGTAGTTGACCGAAGACAGGACAAGTTGACTCTAATCTCGACTGATGCTCGGAACATATTTCTAAATGTTGTTGGGTTATCTTTGCTAAATATTTTTTTTATTGGGCTCATTGTATTCTCTACTAAACATTTTATGACAATCTAATAAAAGAAGAGTTTTCAAAGGGTTTTCCCCTTGTGGGGTTTTTCCCTGGTCTTTGACCAAATCTAATGTCTCTTATTGATATGTTGATTGTCTCCTTTGTCTTTTCATTTATTGTTCTATCTTCAATTGCTATTGATGATTGGAAATATTAATTTTTATTGAAAATATTGCTAATCGAAGAATTGAATTGGGCTAAAAGTAATTGAAACATAATAGAGAAATGTGAAATTTAACATGGTATCAAAGCTAAGGTGAAGGACAAGCCCAAAACAAGACAAGCATTGAAGCAATCACCTTTGGAAAGTTAAAGGAGCCTATGTAGTCAAGTCAAGATGTCTTCCTCTTTCTACAAGGAACATGAGAAATTGTGTGACTCATCTAACTTTATTGCATGGAAAATCAGGTTGAAGATCATGGTTGATAACAATGATGTTTTGGAATACATTCAAGGAAAAGTACATGAGCCTTCGGAGAATGTTTCTTCTGCTACCAAGAACAAGTACAATAAATGTGAGTTAAAAGCAAAGAAAATTATAGCTAATGGTTTACAAGATAATTTACTTGCATATGTTGTAAATTTGAGGAAGTCTAAGGACATGTATGAGAAGACAGTCGGCATATATGAAGTCAAAAATTTGAATGAAATCATCTCCTTGAAAGATCAACTCAAATACATGAAGATGAAAAAAGGAGAGTCAGTGCAATCCTAAATTATTAGGATATCTCATCTTAGAGATAAACTGCAAAGAGTTGAGGAAACTGCACTTGACAGTGAATTGGTGATTGTAACTCTTATAGGTATCCTGTTATGAAACCAGCTCAAGAAAAGATAGAAAAGATAGATCAACACCTTAGAATTCAGCCTCTTCAAGGGGGCAACCTCCTTTATATTACATAAATGAAAAATTCTTGGATGATACAAATGAAAAGACCTCCTTTCTATATATAGGAGTCTAAGGGGTCATAACATAATCAGAGCCGACATAACAATAATAATGTAAGGGCACAATAATAACAATAGTGGGCTTCTATGGGGCACAATAGTAACAATATGGGCACTACATGGGTACATCAATATAATAAGTGGGTTATACTAATAACAATAAGGGGTTACACTAGTAGTATAGGGGCCTAACATGCCCCTCTCCTTCAAAAAGCGTTGTCCTCAACGCTTGAGTAGTTCTTGATGCTTCTGTATAAGATTCTTTTACTCCCATGTGGAATCTTCAGTGGGTAAGTTCTTCCACTTGATGAGATACTCTGAAATTGATTGATTTCGTAGCTATCGGGTTCTTGTTTCTATGATTGCTCCAGGTTCCAATATGATTTTTCCTTCCTCTTCAATTTCTGGTAATATTGTTTGAATTGGGATCTTTTGCAACTTTTGAATAAGTGGCCATACTTCTTCGTCCTTCTTCCATTCATCCCTTGCTTCTTTTATCCAATCTGGTTGGATAATATAAATAGCACAAAACAATGCTTCCACATCCTCATCCTTGAAGAGTCTTCCCATTCGGTAAGGTTGCCATTTTTTAAGTGCATGTAGTATTGCCAACATTTCCTTCTCATAAATAACTTGCTTGAGATGTAGTAGTAAAAATACCCAATCACCTACATCAAAACATTTTTCACTACAATGTTTATCTACATGTTGTTTCGTTTGATTTTGCACTGAAGTGGCGTTATCCTTTAAAAGTTGGAGAACTTGTTGTCGATGCTCGATGTGATCTTTCACTGCTTGAACGTTTTTCTTCTTGATATGTCCTTCTATCTCTAGAGTTTGAGGAGTGGTAATTTCTTCCAGTCCTTTACAAGATATGGTCAGATTCATTTCTTGATGCTCAATGTGATCTTTCACTTCTTGAACATTTTTCTTCTTGATATGTCCTTCTATCTTGATAGTTTGAGGAGTGGTAATTTCGAACAATGAATTACAAGATATGGTTGGATTCATTTATTCTTTCTTGATGTGATCTTTCACTTCTTGCACATTTTTCTTCTTGATATGTCCTTCTATCTTGAGAGTTTGAGGAGTGGTAATTCTTGCCAATGCTTTACAAGATATGGTCTGATTCATTTCTTCTTTCTCTGGGGTGGGGTCCTGGCATATATCTTCTTCTTTTGATGTTTCTTGATCCTTTTCTTCCTCCTCTTCATATTCTATGTAAAATAATTTCTTCTCAACACACTTATGACTTTTAGTGCATTTGCTATCACAATTGTAACAAAGCCCTTTTTCTCTTTTTTCTTCCAATTGTTGTGGTGTAACCCTTGTAGGTTGTGGAAGGCTAGGAGAAACAACACTTCCATCTTTATAGTTGTGAGGGGTACGCTTCCTGGTTTCCATAATTTTTCTTTCCACTATGTCACAAAGCCCTTTACTCTTTCCAATTGTTGTGGTGTTGCTCTAAAGAAGGTGTTGCTCTTTGTATCCTCATAATGTGCTATCATTTCCTTCGTGAAAATTGACCACGTAACAAGTTGTTTACGAGAACAAAGCCCTTCGTACCATAAAAATTGATCTAGTTCTAAATATGAAGATGCAATACATACCTTTTGTAACATTTGTACACTATGTAGACCAAAATATTGCTCCATCTGAAGTATCCAATTTACCGGATCCTTGCCATCAAACTTCCTCATCTTGCTTTTTCTTGATTTTAGGAGCTCGACCTTGAAACGACTATAACTCTGTACTTTCAGATCTTTAAGTTCTGAAATTGCGACCTATAGTAGCCCTCTATGTCCTCTTTCCAATGCCACCAGTATGATCCAAATTGGATTCTCTAAGAAAGAGTTATGCACAATCTCCCAAGATGACCTGATTATAGACCTTTCAAGAAGAGCGAACTTGTATGAAGTGCCACGTGTCACTATTTTGACCTTTGACTTTGAAAAATATATACAAAGAAACTGCAGTCCGTCCTCTTTCTGTACCTTCTTACAAAATTTCAATCTGATGCTCAAAAAGAAAGTTATCACGATTTTCCCCAGGTCACCTGTTTTGAATGTAATTCAGGAGTCTGCAAAAATACCAAGTTCCTCAGATCATATCTCCGCAAATGTCGCGTGAAAAGCTCTGAAATTCGGACCCAAGGTTCAGCGTGATTTATTCTCAAATGGTTTTTTTTTGCGACTTCTGAAATGTCACAGAAAAAAAGTTATAGCGAAAATGCCACGATGACCTGTTTGGAGCAACGAAACCCTAGAATCCAAAGCTCTGATACCAAATGTTATGAAACCAGCTCAAGAAAAGATAGAAAAGATAGATCAACGCCTTAGAATTTAGCCTCTTCGAGGGGGAAACCTCCTTTATATTACATAAATGAACAATTCTTGGATGATACAAATGAAAATACCTCCTTTCTATATATAGGAGTCTAAGGGGTCATAACATAATCAGAGCCGACATAACAATAATAATGTAAGGGCACAATAATAACAATAGTGGGCTTCTATGGGGCACAATAGTAACAATATGGGCACTACATGGGTACATCAATATAATAAGTGGGTTATACTAATAACAATAAGGGGTTACACTAGTAGTATAGGGGCCTAACATATCCCTCCCATTTAGGAAACCATCATTACTACTATAAGAAAAAACAATACCTTCTTGTCATTTGATGATATTGTTGGAAAGCTCACTCAAGAAGAATCAAGGATGATATCAAGAGGAAGGATTCAAAAGCATGAAGAGGGAGATCCCATTGCATTTGTCACTCAAAACAAGAAGAAGAAAGGAAAAGGAGGTCCATAAAATTAAAGAAAGCCTCCTACTTGAAATTTAAAGAGAAGGAATGATAGACATCATCTCACATTGAATGTTACAATTGTCACAAGAAAGGTAATTATGCTTGAGATTTCCCCAAGAAGAACCATGGTCCACGAGACAACACTAGAAGCAACAAAAAAAAGTTTGATGATCGAAGAATAAGAGATGAATAAAAGAATGATCACAATGGAAGATATTAAAGAAGAAGATATGCTCCAAGTGATCATGAAGAAGATCATCGTCCTCAAAAGAAGTCAAGATTCTCCATGTATGAAAGTAATGTTGCTAATCAATCTGAATATATTCTTATTTTTGGTCTCACTATCTCTTCTCCTCCAAATTCATGGGATAGTTGGTTGGTTGATAATGGGGCCACTCATCATTTCTTTGGGCATAAGGAAGTTCTCTCTGATTTGGTAGGGAGTGAGTCAAATTTGAAAAGTATTCTTGGAGAAAACTCCACTCATCCCCTTACAGGCTTTGGGTCCATAAAATTTCATTTGGATTTTGGGGAATCTGTTTTATGTCATGTATGTGTTGGGATTGAATAAGAATTTGGTATCAATATCTTCTTTGGAAGACAAAGGGATGAGGGTTTCCTTCATTAAGGGAAAGGTTCTTACTTGGTCTGTTGGATCACCTATGAGAGATGCATTGACATTGGGATCGATATTTGAAGACTCTATAGAGTCACTAGTAGACCTCTTCTAGCATTGGTCCATGATACTAATCATCTAAGCCAACTATGGCACCGAAAATTGGCCCATCTACATTATTATTCTCTTTCGAAATTGAAAAAATTTGTCTCTAGTATTCCCGATGTTCAAGCCCAACATGATGGGGTATGTCCAAATTATGCTAATGGAAAGAAGACAAGGGGATCATTCCCCTCTAGTGAGAATAAGACAAATGAAATCCTCCAACTCATTCATTCTCATATATGTGGTATGATGTCTGTACATTATATTGATGGCCATCTCTACTACATCACCTCCATTGATGACTTATTAAGAGAGACATGGATATATTATTTGAAGCACAAGGATAAAGCCTTCGAAATGTTCAAGGAGTTCAAAGCTTTGGTCGAAAATCAAACAGGGAAGAAAATTAAGATCTTCAGGTCTAATAATGGTGGAGAGTACATTTCAAAGGATTTCATTGATTTTTGCAAGAAGGAAGTTATCAAGAAAGAGACATTTGTGTTCTATACTCTTGAAAAAAATGGAGTGGCTAAAAGAAAGAACAAGTATATTGTAGAAGTCGCTTGTGCAATGTTCCATGATCAAAAGTTGTCGATGTTCCTTTGGGGAGAAGCAACAAATGTTGTTGTACATGTTCAAAATAGGGTGCCTCATCAAGAATTGGACAACAAGACCCTCGAAGAAGTGTTCATAGGTGTCAAGCCCAATATTATCCATCTTTGTATCTTTGTTTGCCCCGTATATTTCCATGTGCCAAAGGACAAAAGAAACAAGTTGGAAGTTACATGAAGAAAAGGTATGTTTGTTGGATATTGTGGAATTTCTAAAGAATTTAGAATATATATTCATGGTCAAAGGAAGGTTGAGATTAGTAGGGATGTAACGCTCGATGAATATATTTCCCTTGGGAAATCAAGCGACCTTCCTCCACCTTCTCCTCCTGAGAAGAAGAATGATGATATGGATATTTTAGATGGTCCATCCATGCCTGAATCCTAGACAGACATTTTTGATGATCCCATGGAGCCCACGGATCCCTTCAATCCTCCCCCATGTGATCCTATTGCCAGGAAGAGGCCACTTTGGCTTCGTGACACATTACAAGATGATAAGATATGTGTTCTCATTCGAATATCATTTAGAAAAATTAAGAAGCCATTCAGATATCATCGATATGTTGTCGCTATGAGCACTATGATTCAATCCGAACCTCCCACCATTAAAGAAGTCATGAAAGAACAAGTTTCTAAGGATGTTATGGCCTAAGAATATGAATCAACAATGAATAATGATGTATGGGATGTTGTGTCGAGACCAAAGGGAAAATCTGTGGTGACTTCAAAGTGGCTATTCAAGATCAAACATAGAGTTGATGGTAGCATTGAAAAATATAAAACAAGGTTTGTGGCCCAAGGATTCTCCCAGAAAGAGGGATAATATTATGATGATATAATTTCACCTATGGCTCGATATACGACCATTCGTTCAATAGTTTCTCTTGCTGCAAGTCAACGATGGACCATTCATCATATGAACGTGAAAATAACATTCCTCCATGGCATGTTACAAGAAGAAGTGTATGTTGAGCAACCACAGGGATTTGAAGTAGAGGATCAAAAGACACATGTTTGTAGGTTGAAGAAGGAATTATATGGTTTGAAGTAAGCCCCTAGATCATGGTATGCTCGCATAGACAACGATTTGGTGAAGTTGGTTTTATATGTTGACGATATATTTTTGACAGGTATTGAACCCCTAATGATAGAGTGTAAGAGGGAGTTAGCCTCTGAATTAGAGATGAAGGACCTTGGACTCATGCACTACTTTCTAGGCCTTGAGGTGTGGAAAAGGTCTAGTGAGATTTTCCTTTCACAAGGAAAATATGTCATGAAGTTGTTAGAGATATTTGCAATGACAGAATGTAATTCCTTTCCCACACCAATGGAAATTAATTTCAAGAAGTTATGTGGAGAAGCTACTGGAACCGATTTGGATTTGGGGATTTGATGTTCTTAGTGACTACCCATTCAGACATCTACTATGCAATGAACACATTGATTCAATTCATGAGTGAGCCTCTCCATGCACATTGGATCACTACCAAACACATTTTGACATATTTGCATGAGACGATCACCCTTGGTCTGAGAGTTTTTTCCAGAGATGTTCGACTTCATGGATATACTGATGTTGACTGTGCATGAAATGTTTTCCATAGGAAGATTACATCTAGATGTTGTTTTAGCCTTGGATCTTCCATGATATATTGGATGAGTAGGAAGCATAAGTATGTAGCATTGAGTACCGCTGAAGCAGAGTACATTGTTGTTAGCATGGCTAGCTGCGAAGTAGTTTGGTTGAGGAAGCTCTTTGGAGAGCTATTTGAGCAGGTCCTAGACACTATAGTGATATAATATGACAAAAAGAGTGGGATCTATCTAGAATATAATATCGTATTTCATGACAATTCCAAGCACATAAAGATTCGATATCATTACATTCGAGACATGGTGTAGAGAGGTTCCGTTAGACTCCATCATATATCGAAAGATGAGTAGTTTGCAGATATCCTCATTAAGGATTTGTTGAAAGGAAAGTTATTGGTCCTTATAGAGCAACTTGGACTAATGGATGTGACCCCTCCTGATAAGGGGCATCACTAATCGAGAACACTTAGCTGACTCTTCCCCCCTATATAAGCTCTCAGGGTGAGGACATGAGATGTAGGGTCATTGGGATTGAGGGATCTCTTGACAATAAGGTCGTAGATGTTGATCCCCTATTTGTTACCCATAGGGTTAGAAATGTTTCTCCCATATCTTGGTCTTTGTAGAGTATACCCTAGTTGACATCATACCCACAATCAAGGCTTGTTGGGATTACCACTCCCCATTTGACCAACGCGTTGAGAGTGTACTTCGGGGTGTACAATCCAAGATGATTATGATGTAGGTGTTATACCACATGAATCTTGAGGGTCATTGTTGGGAATATTAGTGGGAAATAGGATGGGTTAAGATGTGCTCCCTTATAACACCTATTGCTCGATATGGGGTTGAATATGTTTTTCTCCCCCATGGGATTTTGGGTTGAGATGTGTTCCCTGATGAAGTTTCAAGTTGAGATGTGCTCCCTGATATTGTTTTGGATTGAGAAGTGCTCTTTGATGTTATAGAGGATGGTAGCTAATGCTCCCCAATGATTCTTCTTCTTTAGATTTGAGAATGCTTTAGCAAATAGAGTTGAGCATAGATGAGACATGATATGACGACATCATACACATTATTATTGCATGATATAGTTAGAATTTCTCCATAGTTGAGAGGGAGTGTGAATTTAGAAGCTCAGTGATAAATTCCAACCATGAGACTAGATTTCTCTTTTCGAGAGGACCAATTTTGACTTTTAAAGCGCTCAATTTCGATAAGGGAAAGTGTACTTATGAAGAAAAGCCCACACATGCGCATTTGGTCAGGTCAACCCTAACAGGAAATTGGTCACCCTTGGAAGCCTATAAATACAAGTGACCTCGAGCTCATTTGGACATTACCAAAAATCATCTTCTTCTCTTCTTTATTGATTGGTTTGCACAAGTTTGAATTTGGGCCGAGAAAAGAGGTTCGTATAGGTCCAAAATTACAGGGTCTGATGCTTACACGTGTTCTAGGTTTTTGGGTCACAAACGCAAACTACACACATGAAATTTTCAGCTACAACCGCGGGCTAGCAAGTTCATCCATGTGGATGGAAGCTCTCAACTGCATGCATAATTCGTCCTCCCTGCGGTTGAGATCTAGGACTAGATTTTGGCATTTGACCATAGTTGACTACAAGTGACGGAAGACGGGACAAGTTGACTATGATCTAGACTGATGCGAGGAACATATTTCTGAATGTTAGTAGGTTATCTTTGTTGGATAATTAAGTATTGGGCTCATTGTACTCTTTGTTGAACATTTTATGACAATCTAATAGAAGAAGGATTTTCAAAGGGCTTTGCCCCTTGTGGTGTTTTTCCCTGGTCTTTGACCAAATCTGATGTCTCTTGTTGATGTGTTGATTATCTCCTTTGCCATTGCATTTATTGTTCTATCTTCAATAACTGTTGATGATTAAAAATATTAATTGTTATTCAAAATATTGATAATTGAAGAATTGAATTGGGCTAAAAGTAATTGAAACAACTTAGAGTAGTGTGAAATTTAACACCTCTTTGCCCCTCACCCACCCAATTATTCTGCCCTAGCCGAACTCTCTCTCTCCCTCCCTCTCTCCCCCACCCCTCAACCCCATCTCAACCATTTCCTATGTGTTAAATTTCCTAGATATAGGAACATGTGCATATTCTTGGCAACACGAAGATGCATGCATTCTTAGCACTAGGAACATGTGCACCTTTTTAATGCTAGGAACAAACATGAATTTTTTTTATTTTTATTTTCTATCTGACTGAAAGCTTATGTTAGTGATGAGTTGGTTGCTTCATATATAGGTTTGGGATCACAAAACCTAGTGATTTTGGATGTAAATGCATGGAAACAATAAATTTTGTGAACACTTACAACATAACTTTTCTATACGTTAAACAAAACCATTGTCCAAGAAACTACATACACATATCTAGTCGATTCTGCATATTTCAATATAATTAAAAAATAGTAATAGTTTTTACCATTTCTATAATATTTTTCTATTGACATATATCAAAATCTTATAATACATCCATATTTATTTCCACTACAACTCTTTTGGGATTTAACCATTTGAAGTAAAATTATATGGTGAAGTAGAGAAAGTTGGGACTACAATATAAAGAAAGAAAAATATTTGTTTGATGATGTTAAAACCATTTTTGGTTGCACTAACATAGGGCCTTGTAATTTCAAGGATATATTGACTTTCATAATTCATTAAAGAAAAATGTAAAATTAAGATTATAAGTTTTGAAAAAATAGTTGCGCATAAGAACAATTTCTTCTCTACAACTCCACAATTTTTTGTAGCAAGATTCCATCATTTAGATATACCCAAAAGTTGCTTTAACAATATGTATGTTTTACATGAAAAATAGCATATCATTATTAAGAAAACTCAAAATTCACCTAACTTAATATAATTCCTATAAATAAAAATTATGCATTCGTAAAACTAATTCATTTTCTTACATTTTGTTTTTTTACACATCATTTAAATTCATTATATAAATACTTTTAAGCATGTGTACAGATGATTGTTTTTCTGGACTTGCATGGCCACTAATACATTATAAAACCATCTTTAACTTACATCTACCCACTAATACATTATAAAACCATCTTTAACTTACATCTACCCAAATAATTTTTTATTTGATCATGATTTAGCTTTAATTATTTTATAAAAAATTGCTTTCTTGGTATCGTTGTTGCTTTCGTCTCTTATCCTACTCCCTACTTTTATGGACATCACAATATATTAATATTTACTCTTGGTTTACTTTTTTTTTTATATATATATATATATATATATATATATATATATATCTATATATATATATATATATATATATATATATATATTTTCCTTGGAAAAAAGTCGTAATTTCTATTAATATTAAGAAATTACATTTTGTAGATGCCATAACATATGCATATTTGGGCTTAATAGCTTGTTAGTTGTATGGTGAAAACCAGAACAAAAAATAAACACAGTCTCCTCGTAGGGAGCGCTGTGAAAAAAATCCCAAAAAAGGTGACTGTCCTTTCACAGTAAACAAGACTTCTGTAAAGAACATCCAAAAAAGAGGAACTCTCTCTACGCCGAGAGATTCGATGACTGTACTTATATGTCCATGTGCAAACTAGAAAAACAAAAGTAAAAAATATATACAATTGTTCCAAAAAAAACATGGGGGCTCATTGCCCCTGATGAACATGTGGATCGATGAAGGGTCTATGATAATGCTAGTAGAAAAATCCATCGATTTCCTCCTGTATTAACCAATCCTCATCTTGCCTGTGCGCTGCCTCCTTTGATAGGAAGTCTGCCCCTGTGTTGCGCTCCCTGAAAATGTGATGACAAACAAATGTATCAAAATATGATATAAGTCTGTGCGTCTCATCCAAAATGTGCCTCAATGTATATGCAGAGCAATGAGATGTTCTATTTAACCAGTTGCATACTAATTTGGAATCCCCAAAAAGTTGAAGATGTGTGCAATTTTTTTCAAGTGAAAAATGAATGAGGTGTTTTGCAGTGTAGAGTTCAACATATTTATTAGTGCCTCCCTAATCTCAATTGAATCTTGAAGCTATGGGACTCATTCAGATATAGAATGGCTCCTCCTCCACATCCCTCTTCCTGGGAAGAACCATCAAAATATGCCCAAGGGATGGATTTATCTATGATCTCCGGTTGGATATTCCTAGAGGGAGGGTGTTGATCATCTTCAGGGAGTAGGTAAAAATCAGCCATGACCTTTGTCATTACAGTGAGCCAGTGAGGATTCCTTTGGTTGAATATGGACTGATTCCTTGCAAGCCAAATGGCCCAACACATCAATAAAGGCATATTTCTGTCTTTTCCGCTGTGAACATTTAACCAGGTGCTCCAAGCATCAGTAATGTTTCTGCCTTGCCATGTATTGATAGAGGGGTAATGTGCTGTGATGAGATTCCATTGTTCTATGATGATAGGGCATTCTAGGAAGAGCTGCTCAGTGTTTTCTTCATTTGCTCTGTAGAGGTGGCACTAGAAAGGTCCGTGAAAGGATCTCTTCATCAAGTTTAATCCAGTCAGGATTTTGTTGAAAAGAACTATCCACATGAGCATGCGTGTCCTAGGAGCAACCTTTAGTTTCCAGAGGGCTTTCCACCAATGCTTGATGAGTTGTGGTCTTGCAGGTTCCATCAGCTTCAAATAGCCCTCCTTTGGGGTGTATTTACCATGTTTTTCCAGTCATGCACTCAAAGACCAAGCACATACCAATCAAGTACCATTTTCTTCGGGAACAAGTGCTTGAGCAGAAGGTCAAGTTGGAGTATGTTCCTTCTAAGGAACAAGTTGCTGATATTCTCACAAAACCACTGCCCAGGGAAACTTTTGAATATCTCAGACAAAAGCTGGGAGTAGTTGATGCTTCATCCTGCTGTTGAAGTTTGTTTATTCTACAGAAAAGTTGGTATACGCAGGTTACGGAAGGGATATCCGCGTATATACGCAGGTTACGGAAAAGGAAGTCGCGTGTATGTTGGACGCTTGTTGCAGAAATTATATCCGCGTACATACGCAGTTTCATGCAGGAGAAATTGCGTATATGAAGTTCTGAACAGCAATGGGTATGTCAGAATTCTTCAGGCACATTTTCAGGGGGTGCAGCAGGCACAGGTTCAGGGGGAGCAGCTTAAAAGTCTCATAAAGCATTGTTGGCATTCAGATGTTTTGGTTGAAGGAGCTCAGAAAGAAATCCTGGTTGCTGATCTAAAAAGATGTTTCTCATAAGTCTTGGTCTAGATCTGTTGTCTCTATCTCTTTTATGATGTCAAGGTCATGTAACGGCCTATGTTGGTTTCCCCATTATGCCTGGGATGAATGATGTAATATAATTGATTGTTTCTGATGTGTCCCCTCTTGGTAGGGAGTATGGATGTATGTATTGAGTCTTTATGGTGTATAAGTCTTGGTTCTTGTTGAAGAACATCTTTTGCAGATCTTGCCTACAGTCAGGGGGAGCATGTTTCAGCACAGCCAAGCAGAGGTATCAGCATGTTCTCAGGGGGAGCACAGCCCTTTGCCCTTGATGACAAAGGGGGAGAATGATTCTAAGGATCTGAAGGTTGCCATCAAGTCCAAAGGGGGAGATTGTTGGCATTTTGGCTCAGGTATGGCGCTATGATACAGGTGTTGTCCTTGATGGCAACTCTCTTTGATGACAGATCTCCGTTCAGTCTACAGAATGAAGAAGAAATCTCATATACGCAGGTTAATTAAGTCCAAGTTGCGTATACACGCCGGTGATATGCATACTAAGTCGCGTATACGCAGGAGAGCTATATAATAAGTCGCGTATACACGTAGATGCATGAACAGAAAAATGCGTATATATCGGGAAGTTTCCTTTTGGTCCATGGTAGTTAGTCCTCGGTACTTGTGCCCATGTCTTTGGACCAAAGTACCTCGACAGACGTGTTGATCCCTAGTTTTGAAGTTGATGGTATTGGATTTCTATGGTTTTGGCTCTTGGTATTGAGCAAGGCCTAAGGCTATATAAGGAGAAGAATATCATTAGGCAAAATCATCTTTTGAGAAGGCTTGAATATCTGAAAAAGAAAGAGATCTGACATGCAGGTTCTGGGTTGCTTGATCTAAGCCAAGGAGAGATCACATCGGTTGATGGAAGACTAGATCTAAGGATAGATTGGGATCTAATGGTTTGAAATGCACTATCATGATATGGTTGATTATGCGTATTTCTAGATCTGCATACTGTCGCAATGTTATGTTCTGAGTCTAACTGATGTCTGGTACAGCTGCAAATTGAGAGAGTTTATTTTTAGATCTGTACGCAGGTTGGCTTCAGTAAAAGCGCGTGTATACGCGGGTTTTGCTCATTGAAGTAGCGTATATCTTTTGAAGCTTGATTTTGGGTCTACAGTTGGGTCTGACTGTTATTGCAGAGTTCTGTAGTCTGCTCTGTGTTCTGGTAACTGGTGATTGACAGGGTTCAGTGATTCCAAGTTTGGTTGTTTTATGCTTCAATGATCTGTTGTGAAAGGTGAATGAATTGTAGTCTTCAGATTGTAATGTTGTGCTTCAGGAATATCCAGTCTGAAAATGTATGAAAAGTGGTACCTGAAGGAAAGAAGATTGTAGGCCAGCACCTACGTACTAGTATCTTAGCTAGTACAAGAGCAAAGGGGGTTGGAGCTCCCTTCCAAGGAAGTTTGGAGAACGAGAGAAGGTTGTAGCCTTCTGCAGGTAGTAGCCTGCGTACTGGTATAAGGCTGCACCAGTACAAAAAGATTGTAAACTGAAGTTTTATATTAAAGAAAGATAGAGACGACTTGCAGCAGGTGGTTTTCACCCACATTGGGTTTCCACCTTATATCTTGGTGTTCATGTGTGTGGCTTTTGATCTGTTCTGTTATACTGCACCTCTTTACTGTTAATGTGGTGAATAATGTCCTGATGCACTTAACTGAAGATTAATCTAACTAAAATTATGAGTTTTCTTCTTATACGCTGTTTTATTTAGTCACAGTAGCGTGTACACGCTGTTTCACTTAACTGAAGTAGCGTATATGTTTCTGAGCATTGAAAAAGTTTGATTGATCTGATAATACTGATTCACCCCCCCTCTCAGTATTATTTCCAACAATTGGTATCAGAGCAGGTCCTTCAGAGAAGCTTGATCGCTTGAAGGTAGATCATTCATCATGAGCAACTACGAGAAAGAAGCATCAATCAGGCCACCGATTTTTGATGGGACAAATTTCAATTATTGGAAGGTAAGAGTTACTGCATATCTTCAATCTCTTGGTACAGAAGTTTGGAACATTGTAGAAACAGGCTATGCTTTTCCTTCAGCTACTCCTACAAATCCAGCTGAGAAAAAGCAGTATGAAACAAATGCAAAAGCAGTCAGTACTCTATTAGGAAGTATATCCCAAACAGAATTCATGAAGGTCATGCACTTCAAATCAGCAAAAGAGATATGGGACAAAATGATCACTAGCTATGAAGGAGATGAACAGGTAAAACAAGCTAAACTTCAAACTCTCAGGATTCAATATGAGACTCTCAAGATGTATAATGATGAAAGTGTGGCTAATTATTTTCTTCGGGTAGATGAGATTGTTAATTGTATGAAAAATTTGGGTGAAGAAATAAAAGAGACTATAGTAGTTCAAAAGATTCTAAGATCATTATCCCCCAAGTTTGAATCTAAAGTATCTGCAATAGAAAAAAAAGAAAATCTCCGTGTTCTCACTATGTCTCAGCTACATGGAATTCTAACTGCTTATGAAATGAGAAAGGGAGGTCCATCAGACAGAAGGGAAGCTGCTTTTAAGGCATCAGGAAAAGAAGATTACTATGAAGCAAGCCATGTTCCAGAAGAAGAGGAAGAAGAATCAAATTTTGTCAGAAATCTTCAAAGGGGTTCTGGAAGGTTCAGAGGTAAGCTACCTTTCAAATGCTTTGCTTGTGGAAGAGTAGGTCATTATGCTGCAAAATGTCCTTATAAGGATAAAGGAAAAGAACCTGCTAGATGGAACAAGAAACAAAGTGCAAATAAGAAAAGCTACTACACCCATGAAGATAGTGATGGCTTATCAAACAGTGATGAAGATGAACAAGGTAATAAATATAAGCTGTTAATGGCATTTGAAGATGATGATTATGAGGATGCTGTAGATGTGGATAATCTCTATGATGAAATTACTAGACTCAAGAGATGCATAGAAGAAAAGAATGTGATCATTGATACTTTGCAATTTCAAATTGATGAAAAGGAAAAACATCTTGAAAAACTAGAAGGTGAAATTGTTGGTCTCAGAAAAGAAATTGAGAAAACAAAAGCTATTAATCTTAAGTTTGTCAAAGGATCTGAGACTTTGGATGAGATTATCAATGTGCAGCGGTCTCCTCTAAACAAGACAGGTTTGGGCTATAATGGAGAAACCTCTCAAGCATCCACCTCAAAAAGTTATCTTGATGCAGCAAGAAGAAATGAGCAGAAGAACAATGAAGATAATCAGGTAAAGCAGGGACGAATTACAAACAGAAACTATCAGGGACAATCCTTCTTAAGGGTGAACAAAAGCTACAACCAACCACAGGTAAAATCTTCTCAGTTTGGCTCAAGAATAGATGAAAATAGAAATTACAATCAGTTGGCTGGTAGATTCAATAACCGCAGAAGCTTCTTCAATGGACAATGCTTTTCTTGCCATAACTTTGGTCACAAAGCAGCTCAATGTGTTGCATATAAAACAATCATGACTAGGGAAGCTCAAAAACAAAGAAGTATGACAGGGATTACAAAAAGGACCTATAACAACTTTTCGGTTCTTGAAAATGAAGTTGAATGTTCTATTTGCAATAATTTTGGTCATGAAGACTCTGAATGCAGGAGCAGGTTTCAGGAGAAAAAGGAACAAGCCACAAGCACCAAAACATGGAGAATAAAGGAACCTCAAACAGAAAGATGTGGGATAGCATTTTATGCAGAAGGACAGGAAAATCTATGGTACATCGACAGTGGATGTTCGAAACATATGACAGGTGATAAAGAAAAACTTGAATCTTATTCTACTTTAGAAAAGGGAAAGAAAGTTTCTTTTGGAAATGATACTCCTGCAACTATAAAAGGAAAAGGTATTGCTCCTTTGAAAGAAAAGGTCAAGGCTGGAAATGTTTTGTATGTTGATGGATTGAAGCATAATCTACTAAGTGTCAGCCAGATGTGTGATCAAAAAACCGAGGTTATTTTCAGATCGAATGGATGTCTTGTTCGTGATCTTGATACAGGTAAAACAGTTCTCAAAGGCAAAAGAACTCCAAATAATCTGTACATATTTGAAGAAGGACAACAACAATGTTATCTTAGCAAGGATGAAGAGCACTGGTTATGGCATCGAAGGTTGGGACATCTAAGCTTCTCACAAATAAGGAAAGCATGCAAATATCAGGCAGTTCGCGATCTTCCAGATATCAAAATTCCAGACAACACCATATGCAAATCTTGTCAGTTTGGAAAGCAAACCAGAACTAACTTTCCAGAGAAGGAAGGATCAGCTAGCTTGCCTCTTGAGCTAGTTCATACAGATGTATGTGGTCCATTTAGGAAAAGGACACCTCGAGGAGAAGAATATCTGATATTATTCATTGATGATTTCTCAAGGTTTGTTTGGTTAGGGCTTATGAAGCACAAAGATGAAGCATTCGAAAAATTCAAATCCTTCAAAGCATTGGTTGAAAATGAATCAGGACACAAAATTAAGTGCCTCAGATCTGACAGAGGTGGGGAGTTCACCTCAAATGAATTTTTCGATTTCTGTGACGAACATGGGATAAGAAGAGAATTCTCTACAGCTAGAACTCCTCAGCAAAATGGGGTTGTGGAAAGAATGAACAGAACTATCCAACAAATGGCTCGTGCTATGCTCGATGAATCAGGTACTCCTGCAACCTTCTGGGGTGAAGCTGCACATGCTGCTGTTATTATTCTTAACAAAACAAATGTCCGAGTAAACAGCACTCAAACACCTCATGAGCTTTGGAGTGGTAAAACTCCTTCCGTGAAGCACTTCAAAATCTTTGGGAGCAAATGTTATATTAAGAATACTGATGAGCAACTTGGCAAACTTGAACCAAGAGCAGATGAGGGCATTCTTCTTGGTTATTCTCCACATAGCAAAGCATACAAGTGCTACAATAAAAGACTTGGCAGAATTGTTGACAGTATTGATGTAGTGGTTGATGAGAAGGGATATATTCCTAGGCAAGTTCATCATGAAGACATTGAAGAAGATGAAGGTTACTCTCAAAGGCGGAATGATGAAGAAGAAGAACCTCAAGAAGAAGAAGAATCTCAAGAAGAACCAGAGGAGCAGACAAGAATAGAAGAGAAGACTCCATCCAGATATGTTCAAAAGAATCATCCAGAAACTCAGATTGTGGGGCAGAAAGAAGCAGGAGTACAAACAAGAAGGACACTTGCAGAAGCTTCAAGCTACTTGGCATTACTCTCCTCCACTGAACCACAAAATGTGAAAGAGGCATGCAAAGATGAATGTTGGGTCAAAGCAATGGATGAAGAACTTGAGCAAATCGAAAAGAACAACACTTGGGAATTAGTTCCTAGACCAAAAGATAAGAATGTGATAGGAACAAAATGGGTCTTCAAGAATAAATTAAATGAAAATGGAGAAGTAATTAGAAACAAGGCCAGACTTGTTTGTAAAGGGTATGCACAGCAAGAAGGAATAGATTTTGAAGAGACCTTTGCTCCTGTGGCAAGACTTGAGGCCATCCGAATGTTCCTTGCCCTCTCAAGCTTTCAAAACTTCAAGGTATTTCAAATGGACGTAAAATCAGCCTTCCTGAATGGAGACTTAGAAGAAGAAGTATATATTGAGCAGCCAGATGGCTTCATTCTTGGGAATGATCCAAACCTTGTATGCAGATTGAAAAAGGCTCTCTATGGACTCAAACAAGCTCCAAGGGCTTGGTACTATCGGTTGGACAAATATCTTCACCAACAAGGCTTTTCAAAAGGATCAGCAGATAGCAATCTCTATATAAAAGTTGAAAATAAAAAATTGCTAATTCTTGTTGTTTATGTAGATGATATTATTTTTGGCAGCAATGAAGAGACTATGAGTCAAAACTTTTTGCCTTGGTTATGCAGAAAGAATTCGAAATGTCACTTCTTGGAGAATTGACATATTTTCTTGGATTGCAAATCCAACAAAATGAAGGAGGTATCTTCTTGTCTCAAACCAAATACCTCAAGCAGATCTTGAAGAAGTATGGCATGGAAGAGTCAAAGCCAGTATGTACACCCATGGTTACAGGATGCAGCCTCAGTGCAAATGATGAATCAGCAGCAGTTCACCAACCCACTTATAGATCCATGATTGGGAGTTTGCTTTATTTGACAGGTACTCGACCAGATATTACACATGCAGTAGGAATGGTTGGAAGATTTCAAGCCAACCCAAAGGAAACTCATCTTCAAGCAGTCAAAAGAATCTTCAAATATCTTCAAGGGACCCAAAACTATGGCTTATGGTATCCCAGAAATACAGATCTCACTCTTCATGCTTACACAGATGCAGATTGGGCTGGAAGTGTGGATGATAGGAAAAGCACAAGTGGTGGTGCTTTCTTCATGGGTTCCAGATTAGTATCTTGGTTCAGCAAGAAACAGAGTTCGATTGCCTTATCTACAGCTGAAGCAGAATATGTGGCTGCAGCATCTTGTTGCACACAACTTCTTTGGATGATGCAGACCTTGCAGGACTTTCAAGTCACTTGCACTCCACCCGTCTCTATCTTATGTGATAATACAAGTGCAATCAGCATTTCAAAGAATCCAGTCATGCACTCAAAGACCAAGCACATACCAATCAAGTACCATTTTCTTCGGGAACAAGTGCTTGAGCAGAAGGTCAAGTTGGAGTATGTTCCTTCTAAGGAACAAGTTGCTGATATTCTCACAAAACCACTGCCCAGGGAAACTTTTGAATATCTCAGACAAAAGCTGGGAGTAGTTGATGCTTCATCCTGTTGTTGAAGTTTGTTTATTCTACAGAAAAGTTGGTATACTCAGGTTACGGAAGGGATATCTGCGTATATACGCAGGTTACGGAAAAGGAAGTCGCGTGTATGTTGGACGCTTGTTGCAGAAATTATATCCGCGTACATACGCAGTTTCATGCAGGAGAAATCGCGTATATGAAGTTCTGAACAGCAATGGGTATGTCAGAATTCTTCAGGCACAGTTTCAGGGGGTGCAGCAGGCACAGGTTCAGGGGGAGCAACTTAAAAGTCTCATAAAGCATTGTTGGCATTCAGATGTTTTGGTTGAAGGAGCTCAGAAAGAAATCCTGGTTGCTGATCTAAAAAGATGTTTCTCATAAGTCTTGGTCTAGATCTGTTGTCTCTATCTCTTTTATGATGTCAAGGTCATGTAACGGCCTATGTTGGTTTCCCCACTATGCCTGGGATGAATGATGTAATATAATTGATTGTTTCTGATGTGTCCCCTCTTGGTAGGGAGTATGGATGTATGTATTGAGTCTTTATGGTGTATAAGTCTTGGTTCTTGTTGAAGAACATCTTTTGCAGATCTTGCCTACAGTCAGGGGGAGCATGTTTCAGCACAGCCAAGCAGAGGTATCAGCATGTTCTCAGGGGGAGCACAGCCCTTTGCCCTTGATGACAAAGGGGGAGAATGATTCTAAGGATCTGAAGGTTGCCATCAAGTCCAAAGGGGAGATTGTTGGCATTTTGGCTCAGGTATGGCGCTATGATACAGGTGTTGTCCTTGATGGCAACTCTCTTTGATGACAGATCTCCGTTCAGTCTACAGAATGAAGAAGAAATCTCATATACGCAGGTTAATTAAGTCCAAGTTGCGTATACACGCCGGTGATATGCATACTAAGTCGCGTATACGCAGGAGAGCTATATAATAAGTCGCGTATACACGCAGATGCATGAACAGAAAAATGCGTATATATCGGGAAGTTTCCTTTTGGTCCATGGTAGTTAGTCCTCGGTACTTGTGCCCATGTCTTTGGACCAAAGTACCTCGACAGACGTGTTGATCCCTAGTTTTGAAGTTGATGGTATTGGATTTCTATGGTTTTGGCTCTTGGTATTGAGCAAGGCCTAAGGCTATATAAGGAGAAGAATATCATTAGGCAAAATCATCTTTTGAGAAGGCTTGAATATCTGAAAAAGAAAGAGATCTGACATGCAGGTTCTGGGTTGCTTGATCTAAGCCAAGGAGAGATCACATCGGTTGATGGAAGACTAGATCTAAGGATAGATTGGGATCTAATGGTTTGAAATGTACTATCATGATATGGTTGATTATGCGTATTTCTAGATCTGCATACTGTCGCAATGTTATGTTCTGAGTCTAACTGATGTCTGGTACAGCTGCAAATTGAGAGAGTTTATTTTTAGATCTGTACGCAGGTTGGCTTCGGTAAAAGCGCGTGTATACGCGGGTTTTGCTCATTGAAGTAGCGTATATCTTTTGAAGCTTGATTTTGGGTCTACAGTTGGGTCTGACTGTTATTGCAGAGTTCTGTAGTCTGCTCTGTGTTCTGGTAACTGGTGATTGACAGGGTTCAGTGATTCCAAGTTTGGTTGTTTTATGCTTCAATGATCTGTTGTGAAAGGTGAATGAATTGTAGTCTTCAGATTGTAATGTTGTGCTTCAGGAATATCCAGTCTGAAAATGTATGAAAAGTGGTACCTGAAGGAAAGAAGATTGTAGGCCAGCACCTACGTACTAGTATCTTAGCTAGTACAAGAGCAAAGGGGGTTGGAGCTCCCTTCCAAGGAAGTTTGGAGAACGAGAGAAGGTTGTAGCCTTCTGCAGGTAGTAGCCTGCGTACTGGTATAAGGCTGCACCAGTACAAAAGATTGTAAACTGAAGTTTTATATTAAAGAAAGATAGAGACGACTTGCAGCAGGTGGTTTTCACCCACATTGGGTTTCCACCTTATATCTTGGTGTTCATGTGTGTGGCTTTTGATCTGTTCTGTTATACTGCACCTCTTTACTGTTAATGTGGTGAATAATGTCCTGATGCACTTAACTGAAGATTAATCTAACTAAAATTATGAGTTTTCTTCTTATACGCTGTTTTATTTAGTCACAGTAGCGTGTACACGCTGTTTCACTTAACTGAAGTAGCGTATATGTTTCTGAGCATTGAAAAAG
Organism: Pinus tabuliformis; assembly: GCA_031772625.1. Lineage (NCBI taxonomy): Eukaryota > Viridiplantae > Streptophyta > Pinopsida > Pinales > Pinaceae > Pinus > Pinus tabuliformis. The sequence goes on along the minus strand of CM062817.1, from coordinate 1,740,527,431 downwards.
TTTGATTGATCTGATAATACTGATTCACCCCCCCTCTCAGTGTTATTTCCAACACATCGTCCTATTCCACGAACTGAGGGAAGAGTTCTGTTGTACGCATGACTTCCAGAATGTTTGCTTCTAGGGGGGCCTTATAAATGTCTTTGAAGTGTGAGATGGCTAAAGAGGCTAACTCTCCAAAGGAATTAACCATGTGTCCTTGTTCATTCTGAAGCTCCCAGATTGTATTTATTACCTTTCTGCCATTGGAAAACTTGTGATAAAACTTGGTATTATCATCCCATTCTTTTAGCCAGATCGCCTTGCTTCTTAGCCTCCAACTCTCCTCTCTGTCTTTTAAGATTTGGGATCGCCTCTTAATGAGGGAGGAGATATGATCTTTTTGTACCTCGGAGGTATATGTACCATCTGTGTTTGCTTCGAGGGATGTGATGGCTTGCTCTGCCTCAGAAAGGGTATTGTCCTCCTGCTTCCTTTTCATGTGTGCCCATTCCTTTGAGATACTCTTTAATTCCCTGAAGTTACAGACAAAGCCCTTAGCAGAGTCTTCATCATTCCTGATTGGATGAGCTTGCCAGAAATCTATCACCAGCTTGATATATGCGGGATCCCGAAGCCATGTGGAGTTGAATTTGAAGGGAGCTTTAATTCTGTGAGCACTGTCACCCACCTCCAGATATATAGGGCGATTATCTGATATCCCTCCTGTGCCCACCCATTTCCTAATGCGGGAATGTTCTACAAGAAATGATTCCTTGATAAGGAAACGATCCAGTCTTCTCGCCAAACTGTGTTCTCCGATACGGTTGTTTTTCCAAGTGTATTGGATCTTTGGTGTTGGAATGTCAATCTAGTGATGGTCCTCCAATATGTTCATGATATCATATGTTAAACCATCTACTTGAGCCATGTGTCCCCAGGATTCCAGGAAACCCAAAGAGAAATTTAGATCTCCTCCAAGGATAATGTTATTAGCCTGCAGAAGGGAGGTGCTAAATAACCTTCTCCAAAAATCTTCCCTGTCATGACAGGGACCGTATACATTGATTATTCTGATGATTGTCTCCAGGGATGCAGAATATATGTCTGCCCCTAAGTACTCCTTGCCACCCCAAATATTCCTCAGATCAATAGACCGGTTCTAAAAACCAATAGCTATTCCTCCAGATTGCCCTGATGCATCCAGAGCGTGAAAAGTCCAACCCGACAGCCAAGATTGCAGAAGGGGAATAATCATGCTTGACATACACATGGTTTCTTGTAACAAGATAATATCAACAGGAATAGAGGCAAAAAGACGCCTCAGAGCTAGTTTTTTCCCAGGGCTAGCTAACCCTCGACAGTTAAATGATAAAATCTTCATGGGGGGGGGGGGGGGGGAGGGTATCCTTTGCTCTAAGGACCCTATCAATAGTTTTCTATTTTCCCTTGGCCACCTCATCCCCGGCCCGAGATTTTGCTTTGGAGAGTGATGAGGGGCGACCCCTAGTGGGTTTATGGGAAGCTGGAGTTGCTTCAGTGTCTAGTCCAATCAAATCAGACCCCCTCTCTTTTGATTTGGATCTTAAAGGGTACCTTGAGGATGAGTTAATAGACAGAGAGGGTGGGGGATGAGAGGGAATCAAGAAAGTGGACGGGGGTAGGAAATAAAAATTGGAGGAGGCTGGGGGAGGGTACATGACAGGAAAGATGCCAAAGCTGGTCCAACAGGTTGAAGGATCAGATGTTCCATAGAGGTAGAAAAGGGAGACGAGGGGAAAAGTGTATGGGAGGTCATAGCTTGATTATGCATATGAGATGAATGAGATGAAAGTGATGCAGAATGATAAGATGCAGGAGGGTGAGTAAGAAAAGACATACCCGAAGAGAAGACATCACCCTGGGCTACCTTGGTTTGCGTCATTGGAGGAGAAGTAAGCTGGATAGGAGATTTGCCTTGCTTCTTCTGAACTTCGACAGCAAGAGCTTCCACTGTATCAGAGGTTTTTAACCGTTCCTTCGTGTGAGTCTCTTCAGTAGGCTATTGAGGTTGTTCAACCGAGGGGTCCAATTCCATTTCCTGATCATTCTTTTTTTTCTTCTTGATGAGGGGGCAGTCCTTGAATAGGTGTCCTACCTTGTGACATATTTTGCATCGATATGGAACTCCTTCATAATCTAACATCTGTTTGTGCGAGGTAGCTTGCCACTGAATCGTTATATGTTCTTGCAGTCCTCCTCTGGTATCGAGATGAACCATAATTCTTGTGTATGCCATCATGCCTATAGTCTGATAGGATTTATCGTACTCCATATAAGTTTCCAAAGCGTTCCCAATCCTCCTGAATATGTCCTCGGACCAATACTTCAAAGGCAGACCCGATAGCCTGATCCAGATAGGGCCGACTCCAATTTGCTCCATTTCTGGGTCAAAGAGCGACGTCCAATGCTTCAAAAGTATAGGGGCATGCTCAAAGTGCTAGAAGGAAGAAAGGACCCAGTTCGTGTGGTCTGCCCTAGCAAAACGCAGCGTGAACCACCCCCTCACAAAAGTTTGGACAAAGGGGATATCCGCCAGATGATGACCCCATACTTCTATTGCCCAAGTTTTCAAAAGGGTTGCCGAATAGTTTCTGCCTCTTATTCTGCCCACCAGAACCCTGTCAGTGTAGTCCATTGTATCCCCCCACTAAATATCCTCTTCTAATCTTAGAATCACGTCTTCAGCTCTAGTCTTAAAGCGCTTTTGTTTCTTCTGGGGGTAGGTGGATGTGGTATGAGGATTTTTTGAAACCCTCACTGCTTCAGGCTCCTCAATTGGGGGGTTAGGGTTTGAAGGAACTTAGGGGATGGCTTCTGAGAGCAGGGGGACAGGGGTAAAACAAACGAGGGTGGAGCTAGGGAGGAGGAGGGGCTGGGGTGAGTGAGTGGAGGTTTAGCCGAGGGTGCTTCTGCAATATGTTCGGTCGAGAGGGGTAATGGGATCGAAGATGGGCCTTCCAAATCTGGGGAGGGGTCTATGCAACCCGTAATGAAACCAAGGGTAGCCAGGGACGGGGGGAGCGATGAGAAAGACGGCTAGACAGGAGGCTCATCTGGTAGCACAGAGGCAGTATCGGTATGTCCTGGGAGCTGAGAGTAACCTTCAAAATTACCCGAAAAACCTTCACTGTAGTTAAGCATACCTTCAGAGGCGGCATACGTGGACTGCCAGATGGATCCCTCCTCCCGCGGGTCTTCCGAATGGTCCACTGCATCGATGTCCATGACGACAGCGGCATCGAGAATGTAGAAAAACCGCCTCGAACAAAACTGGCCGATGGTAAACGATGCCGACAAAGGAAAACGGAAACGGTAGCGCAGTGCAAGGCGACCGGGAGCGAGTTTCGGTCCAGGGAGAGGCGGGCGACGGGAGCAGTTCCGATGCCAGGTAAGAGGTAGCAGTAAAAAACTTCACAGGAAAGGAGGGCAAATGGAGGTGGAGGAGAAAAGTGAGGTAAAAACCCTCGCAGCGAGAAAAAAACCATAAAAAAACGACGAGCTAAAAAGGTAAACTAAGAAAGGTAGGGGTCGGGTGACAGGTGAGAACCGACGGGCCTAGGGTAGCTGCAGGATAGGTTACGGTCTGCATCACCCCGTACCTGCAAGCGCTAACCCTAAACCTTTTTCCGTCTTCGCCGTTGTCGATTCCTAGCTCGCTCCATCTTCAATTCTAAAGTATATTACAATTATTTTTTTTGGTATGTAAGCACCCACGGGGGATTTGAACTAGTGACCTATCACAAGGAGTGCCTTAACAGTGCACCCATTCACCGTCAATCCATTTAATATTATAATACATTTAAATAATATAATCAATATTATATTAATCTCTTTAATGTTTTAAAAATTGTTTTTTAAATTGTTTTCTATTTTTAATGGTTATCTTTTTTAATCTTATTTTTATTCCACTCAAAATGTTGAAATTTTCAAAACTACACATACACGTATATTTCTAAAAAAACAATTACAACAATATTTATTTTAACAAGTGTAATGTGTAGCCTTGCTACTTAATACTTGTCTCTTTTACAAAAAATAATAATTGATAATTTTAAATAATGATCATATATATGAATAGCATACCTTAATATTATTTTAAATTATTATAATATTAAAAACTAATATAAAAATTTAACATAATAAGAATTGCGAAGAATTTTTATATATTATTGAATTAAGAGTTTATATATATGAAACTTTATTTTAGATTTAAGTTTATATATATATATATAGATAGATAGATATAGAATTATATTTTAAATTAAAAAAAAAAATTGCTAATAAATTTTGGCAAGTTGTATTGATATAGAATTTTATTTTAAATTTAAACAAAAACTTATTGATCAGATTTGAAATGAATAATTGTTTTTAGGTTTTTTATTTTTTAATATAATTTATATCAATTTAATTTAAAATCACATAAAAATAATCATCAACCAATTAGAAAAAGCAATTTATATTTAAAAAAAAAATTATTTCAAAATTTAGAATTATGTGATTCATAATGATTAGAGAAAAAACACTTTCGTATTATTTTTGGCATCAACATTTCAAACCCTCTATTGTGGTTGATCATCAAGACATAGAGGATGTGATCTAATGACATAAATAAATAGTGTGGAAATTTTCTAGAGAATTTCAACATAAAAATCAAAATAATACATTACAAAGTCAAATAAAGAAAAAGGTCAAAAAACTAACTACTTAATTCATTAATAATTGTTGGTCTCAATATTTTTCTCGTTAATTTTAATCAAAATCCAACATAAATTTTTAAAAACTTGAGTTTAAGTTGTTTAATTTGTGGAATTCGAGTTTAATCAAAATCCAACATAAATTTTTAAAAACTTGAGTTTAAGTTGTTTAATTTGTAAAATTCGATTAAAAACTTGAGTTTAAGTTGTTTAATTTGTAAAATTCGAGTGTTTCGCGTGCTAAATCTATTCATGCATTCAAAAATATATTTTAAATAACAAAAAACCACAATCTTACTTGAGATTATATTACTCTAGTGAAAAAATCATTTCGTCTATAAATTAAACTATGCCTTAATAATTAAACTAAACCTTTAGAAACATAAAATATAAAATATAAAATGTATAATTAAAAATTATTATTATAAAATAATATATTATTTTAAAAAATATATTATTTACTATTAAAAAATAAATTCTTTATTAATTATAACGAGAAAAGAATATTTAAAATGATAAAAAGCATATAATAATATGACATATCAAAATGAACATTTGTAAAAGCCGCCTATGAATAAATGATAAAAAATACTATATTAATTAAAATCAAAATTCATATTAAAGGAATAGAAAGTCATAAAAAACAGAATAGAAAAAATTTAAAAAGTAAATCAAAAGAAATAATATATATATATATATATATATATATATATATATATATATATATATATAAATTGATAAATAAAAGTTTAATTTTGATATAATAATTTTCTTTTGTGAAAAAAAAGGTTTTTATTATATAATATACAAAATAAATTTTAATGGTTTTTTTAGTTTTACTTTGATTGGATTTGTTAGCTAGGAGAGCTGAAATATAGTCCATAAGATTTTTCTAGTGAGTTTTTATTTTTAAAGGGTTAGAGAGTCGTACATGTCAAAAGAGAGACACAATAAGTAGAAATCTTGTGGATAACATATCAAGGTGGCCGTTGAGGGGGACACATGGGCAAAGCTACCATTGGACCATGTCACTCGTGCATACGGAAATTGATGTGTTCCATTATGGCCTCAAGTTCATGCAGGCGATCATTAATATGTCATTGGCTTTTGTGCATATTGGCTAGTTTCTCTAGAATCTTTGTCTGGCTATACAGAATGTCATTCATATAGACCATTAACTCGTTTCGGTCCTCATATTTGTGCTCTTTGAGAATATCTAGGTTGGCTTGGATTCCCCTCAATTGTTCAGCTAACGATTCCAAGGTGACCGATAGGTCCACATGACCCAGAGAGCGTCCCAGGTCCTAGGCAACTTCACCCTCTCTTTCCATGCTCGTAGAGTCTTCCTCAGTGGACAAACTTTCTCTATCGGCTCTTGTTGCAGCCCGCCCGTACTAGTCGCCACCTCTACGGGGTCGTCCCCATTGTTGTGGCATACCTGCATACAAAACTATAACCCAAACTTGGACCACAACTCAGTCAACCCGACAGTCAAAGTATCCCACCAAAGGGACCCAGAACAGACACCAATAAACCAACCTAGATGAAAGTGAGGTAGACCCCAATACCCAACAAACCCCGTAAGGACTAGGGGTGAAAAACTCTCGGCCAAACTTAGATGGTGCTTCCAAGCGGTGCAAAGGCCTTTTGGATTTAATACAGTTTCCCACCCCAACCAGTTCTCCCAGAGAGACACTTCTTTGCAACAAGGCTGGCGACTAATAAAATTTTCATATTCAAAATGATAGCATGTACAATTTACCATCTCTAGGGCGAGGCGAGATTGAAGGCACCACTAGATAGTGTGTAATACGATGGGAATGGACCTAAGGGAATTAGAGGCTTTACCACACTGAAGCAACATGTGACAGGACAAAATACACAACCTAGAGGGAATTGAAAGCAACTCCTCAACACAGGAGCACCACAAGGCAGACCTTAATAGGTGAAACTGATACCCAGAGCCCAAGAACCCCCAAGAAGAAAACCAGGTTCCTATCACCACAAAGACAAATGACCCATGTTGAAACCACAAGCTAGATAGAAGTAATACCTGAATGCCAGTGAGAGGATCCTAGGACATGGGCCAACAACACTTGCAGAAGTTGTCACTGGCAGTTGCAATTATTAGACGGAGAAGGAGACCTCCAAGGAAGGCAAGTCGTGTGCTTGGATCCCAAATAAATGCCTGAGAGTTGTCCGGTAATGAAACTCCAACATTAAGATCTTCCTCAATTTCTCGATCCTCGTTCAAATCCCAAAGCGAGTCTCCTTGGTAGCCAGTACAGAGTCTTGCCTCCTTATTCCCTCTATTCATCTCCCAATTCACTAAACCATTCCAAATTTGCTTGAGGAGAGCAATAAGTATACCTAACACCTCTAGAGGCTTTGTTGTCGAGGCACACCATCAATTAATGTCGTTTATGGTTGAGAGCATGTATGACGCGTGATAAATGAGAGAGATCCAAGGCCACATGAACCATTGATTGCTCACCCCATCAAGGAATTTTTAATATAATAATTAAAATTAATTAATAAATTTAATTAAATAACTAACTCATATATATATGAATGAATAATAAATAAAGTACAAAAATACAAAAAAAAATCTTAAAAAAATAATATATATATAAACTAATTAAAAAAATCATTAAAATATAATATGAAAATATCCTTTCAACAAATTACTAATTGATATTAAAATAAATAGATAAATAATTAATTAAAGATGATAATAAATAAAATATAATTAATTAAAAATATGAAAATAATTAAAAAATAATATAAGATTAGTTTGTTGGAATTGCATAGGTTACTCATGGAGACGAGGACCTAGGTTAGGGCATATTGCGAAAGGTAGAGACATAATTTGCCTCATAGAAACACATGAGCATGAAGGGTGCAAGACACCTCTGTTTGAAGGATACTGGAAGATGGCAGTGTGGAACAAGGTAGCAGGGAATGGCAAAGGCCACAGGTGTATCATGGTTTTAGTGAGGGAGAAACAAGGTCATCTCATTCAATAAGAAAAAGAAGACTCAAATAAGCAATTCATTTGGTTTAAAATATCAGAAAATGGAAACCACATTAGAATTGAAACATGTTATTTTGTGCCGCAAGTTTCAAAAATCTACAAAGGTAGAGGGCTTGACTACAAAGATCCATTTGTAGCCTTAAAAGTGGATATTGCAACATATTCTCAGCTAGGTGAAGTCCTTATAGTGGGTAATTTCAATGCTAGGACTGCAAGTGAGCAAGCTAGCATTCTTTGTTGTAAAGAATATTGCGGCCCTATTTGGCTTACAAAAGAGAGTAATCATCAGTGGGAAAGAATTTCAGAGGACAAGGGCTGCAATCTCTTTGGTGAAAAATTGCTTGACTAGATGGGCAAAGTCTGGTAATTTCACTTGCAATACTTACAATGGAGCAATTGTAGTAGATTATGTAATTTTCTCGCATGGTTTGTGTGAGAAAATGGAGGAAGTTTTGATTGGAGATCAACCGTTGGACTTAAAATCAAATCACAAGCCAATTTATTTAAGTTTCTCTTGCACTGGAAAAAAACAATTAGAGTAAAAAATTGAACATGTCCAACAAAATCTACCACAGGGCATAATTCTTTTGACTCCAGAAAATTGTAATACCTTCAAAATGATGCTAGAGAGGTTCTTCAAGAAGGAGAAAATCACAATTCACGGCCTTCATAGTCATGAATTAACACATTTAATTCAATGCGCACTTACAGAGTGGAAAAGAGAAAAAATTAAGAAGTCTAAAACAAATTGCTTTCCGATTAATGCTTGGTTTGACGAGAAATGCAAAAGGGCAAGGAGAATGTGGAAAGAGTCAAACAAGGATAACATAAAGCTCAAATCTTACAAGTAGTTACTAAGCAAGAAAAATGCCGATTTCATGGTTTCAAGGAGCGAAGAACTAATCTTCCTTGGGAAAAATAATCCCAAATTATTTTAGAAGGAGCTCCAATCGAGAAAGATACAAACTGGAAATAGTATTACAACTTCTAAATGGTTTGATTATGCAAGACAACTCTATGAGCAGGATCCCAAGGTTGACCCTCCCCCCTTGGTCAACATTGATACTGAACTCTTCACAGTGCAAGAGGTAGAGATGGGTATCAAGAAGTTGGGTGTTGGAAAAGCAAAAGACTTAGTTGAACTCCAAGCAAAATATCTAAAGTGGGGCTCAAATATCCTTGCACCTCACATTACAAAAAATTTCAACAACATCATACAACAGGGGCTCCCCACAGATTGGACAACTAGTCTATAAATAACTCTTTTCAAGAGCGGTGACGTCAATAATACCTCCAATTATAGGACCATCATGATAAACCCTTTGTTTGCAAACCTATTTGGAAGCATGCTAGAAAATAAAATTAGCAAGTGGGCAGAGGAAAGAGATAAGTGTGCTAAAGGGCAAGCAGGTTTTAGACCTAAACGTTCCACAGTTGATCATTGTATAACTTTAAGGCACATCATTGAAAAAGTTTGGGAGAAAAAGGAAGAAGTATTTTGTTGCTTTGTTGATTTCAGAAAAGCGTTTGACACAATTCCTAGGGATAAGCTTTGGCACATAATGAAGGAGCTTAGGGTTCCTAACCATTTGAGAGCAATTGTGCTAGGCTGTATGAAGACTCATGAAAGTCAAAATTAGAACTTCAACAAGCATTTCTAAAAGTTTTAGAAGCGATATTGGGGTTAAGAAAAGTTGCCCATTGTCTCCTACCCTTTTTGGTTTATATATCGACAAGCTTGAGGAGTGGTTAAATTCGCAAGGGGGTGATGGTAACTATTTGGGCAACTTTGTTATAAGGCTTCTTTTGTATGCAGATGACCTTACTCTGATTGCTAAATCGACTCTTGGTTTGCAAGAGCACTTACTATCCCTTGAGCATTTTTGTAGAAGTGTGGGGATGCAAGTCAACATTAGCAAAATGAAAGAAGTGGTTTTCTCTAAAAAAAGAAAACATAACCAGCATAATTTCTAATTTGAAGGCAACATTCTGGAAGAAGTTGCAGATTACAAATACCTCAGAATTGACTTCAAAAAAAATCTAAGCTAGGATGGTTGTAGAAAGAAAAGAACTTTGTTGGAAAGCATTTTATGCTTTTCAAAATAGGTGTAGAGAGGTAGAGTTATGGGACTCGAAAACCACTCAAACTCTTTTTGGGCTTTTAGTGATTCCGATGATTCTCTATGGTTGTGAACTATGGGCCAATAGTACATCCGACATGCAGTGGAGACAAATTGAGAAAATTAAGCGTTTTATTACAAACAACTTCAAGATTAAAAGTGCAATTCCTTATGCTATCTTGTTAAGTGAAATAGGGGCTGCTCCTATTGACGAGTCATAAGGTATTTAAAAAAATTTGAGCAAATAGATGAGGGTCGATGGCCTAAGGTTGTCTTTAATGACAGATTGTGCAACATAAAAAAAAAACTTGGATGCAACAAAATAACAAATGGTTTACTAAAGAGTATTTGCTTGAACACGTGTCCCATAAACAACAAAGTGATAAAATCTTTTGTTATGGATTAGTTCCACAAGCGTACTTGGGATAAGGAGCTAGGAAGAAAGAAAAAATACTATTTTGAAGTGTATAATCCCACTCATAGTCATCAACCAAAATTATACATAGATGCCAATATCTCTTGGAGAGCCAAAATTCTTATTGCTCAGTTAATGACTAATTCTGATAACTCTGTTGTGAAACAGGGCACTGGAAAAGGCTAAAAGAAGTGTGGGAGGAAAGAGTATGCATTTTTTGTTCTTCCAAAAAAGTGGAAATAGAAAAACATTTCATTTTAGAATGTGAGGCCAAAGTTATGCAGATACGTTTACAGCTAGCTCTTGAGATAATCTATTTAACGACGGGTTTTTGGAGAAGCTAGGAGTATTTATTGTGAAGCTTCATAGAAAAAGGGCCGAATACATCAACCAGATAAAGAAGCAATCTTTCCCATAAGCTATCTTTAGCCTCGTGGACGTTAAAATAATTTATTTATTATTCTTTATATATATATATATATATATATATATATATATATATATATAATTAAAAAGTTAAATCAACAAAATGTATTAAATAAAATGATCATAATAATGAATATTGATAATTTGATTTAAAAAAAAATATATTTTTAATACAAAATATATATATTTTTTATTTTTTTTCAAAATTTTAATAAGTTTTATAAAATCTAATTTTAAAAGTAATTAAAAGTTTTTGAAATTTAAAATTTTGACTAAAATAAAAAATAATATAATTTTCTTTTGCATATAACAATAATTAAAAAAAATCAATTTTTAAAATTATTTAAATAAATGACATATACGATAAACAAGAGAATAAACTTATTATTAAAATAAAAGTAAAGAGTGGTCATTTTCATAATAAAATTTGATTGTCGAATTGAGGCTTCTGTGATCCATATCAATTTATGAGAGATTCTTCAGCAATCACATAGAATATCATTTGTCTACGAGTTTCGAACCAACTAGTGTGGTTCATCGTCAGGACAATTTGAAGAAACAGATCCAGGTTAACATGTTAAATAGTGTGAGCAGAGTCGTGAGCATAGTCTCCAATTGCTAATTCGACCAACGGCTAATTTTGACCTTGGAACCAGGGTCAAATTATTAATATTATTATTACTATTATTTATTTATTTATTTTTTATTATTATTAATAATATTATTCAAGTTTTAATAAAATAATTTTAATTGGTGTTAATGGTCAGTTAGAAAACTAATTCATTTATTTATTTAATAATTAATAATTATAAAGATTATAATAATAGGTTGTTAATAAAAGTTAGTTAGAATTAATAGGAACGAGGTAACTTAAAAATAAATAAAATTAAAAATAAATAAATAAATAAATTAAAAAATTAAAAAAATTAAAAAATAAATATATAAATAAAAATACATAAATAAATATTAATGTATGTAAATTAAAGAAGTTGGTTATAAAATGTACTAAAATAAATAAATAAATAAATAAAATAAAAATAAAAATAAATTAGTTAATTAATTAGAACTTAACAAATAATCATATAAAAAATAAATAAATAAATAAAAATAAATAAATAAATAATAATAATAATAATAATAAAATAAAATAAAAAAATAAAAAAAAATAAAAAAGATAGATAGATAGATAATAATAATATGTAACAAGAAAAGATTATCAAGTTAAATAAGTTAATTAATAAAAATCAAAATCCTTCAATTAGGAAGAGAGGGCTTCCATCCGTCCTCTCTATTGAGATTGTTCGGTCTATTGTCAATTTCAAGGGCTTCCCTAAATTTTCGGTGATGGAATTGCGAAACCCTAGCGATAACACTCGCCTCCTCTATGCAGACATGATGATTGGTACTCTCTGCATGCTCAGCTAAAGCGGAAGACATGGTTCTCCTATGCCTGAGGTCAGATGCATGCTCAATAATCCTTTGACTAATGGAGCGACCAGTGTCACCAATATAGGGTGCCCCACATAAACAAGGAATAATATAAACCCCTTTCATGTCCTTAGGGTTGATAGGATCCTTCACATATCTAAGGGAATTAGGGATGGTGTTGAGGGGTCTAAAGGTCGAGGGGACATTATGCCTCTTAAGAATCCTAGCAATCTTATACGTGGTCCCCTGTACATAAGGAAGATGGACACGTGGGACCCGCTCTTTCGGTTCTCTTTTACCCAATGAATTTTTGGCAGCTTTGAGGAACTTGCTGTAACCATTCTCAAGGAAAACATCAAGGAGATGGGATTACTCTTTCTCAAAGCTTTTTTCATCGAGATCCTAATGTATTAATATCAAATAAAATTTGATATTAATACATTTAAAAAAAACCAAGTTGCACTAGGAAAGAATTTGTGATATTTATAAGAAAAATAAATTGAAAATAAAAAATACTCTTAAAACTTATATCCAAATTAAATGGTAATTTCAATATATATGTGGCTATTAACTTTAATAATAAAATTGAATCATTAAAAAATAATAATAATATTTATATTAAATAAAAAATAAAATTAATATAAAAATAAAATAAAACAAAACCATTGTTTATAAAAATTATTATTGATTTTTATTTTTTTAAGTTGAATTCAGGCAAGAGAGTCTATATTTATTTTATTAGATGAAAAAGATATATTACAAATATTTACCTAATCCAGAATATAAACCAACTGTGATTCTTTTTTGATATATCAAAATGTCACTGTGTGCCAACTGTGATTCCTTTTTGGTATATCAAAATGTCACTGTGTGCCAACTGTGATTCCTTTTTGGTATATCAAAATGTCACTGTGTACCAATTGTGATTCCCTTTGGGTATATCAAAATGTTATTGTGTCCAGTATATCAAAATATCATTGTGTACCAACTGTGATTCCTTTTTGGTATATCAAAATGTCAGTGTATTCCCTTTTGGCATATCAAAATATTACTGTGTACCAACTGTGATTCCCTTTTATTGTGATTTCTTTTTGGAATATCAAAATATTATTGTGTACAAAGTGGTAAAGAGAGTGAAAATTTGTTTAAATTTGGTTATTTTTTTCTTAAAAAATCTCGCAGTAGTAATGTTAGTAATGTTATGTTTGAATCTTGTTTTATGATAGCATAAATAATTTAGTATTATTAAAAGAGCGATTCAATTCCATCTTTGAAGCACCCAAAATTTTGAAGATGGATGACTGTAATCAAGATTTTCTATCAAAATATCGCCAATTATACTCTGCGTTACTGAATCTGATTCCTTTTCTATATATCACAAGCTTGTCAATTCTACCCTGCGTCATCCACTACGTGTGTATATCATTTTGTCGTACATACAAAGGAAAAAAATCAGAAGCTACGCAATACCTACGCCTGATACGTTGAGATCTCGTTCATACTTGGAAATTTGTGAGTGGGGAGCAACCTGCACCACAATACTTAATTTATGTAAGAGCTCTGCATAAGATCAAAACCCTAACGTCAGCCATGTTTGTTGGACGCGGCCACCAAAACCCCCGTACATAGAAAATCAATTCGATGAGACCCCAACGCAGCATCTAATCGGAATTTCTCTCGCATATTCCATCGGATCAATTGATGCCTGTGCGAATATTCTGTAAGGTCGCCGACCTTTGCACCTAACTGGATCGACCGTTGTGGAGGGTTTTGCCTTGAGAACCCTAATGTCTGAGAATAATCTGAATAAAAGGCCGTTGGTGGATTCCTAATTTTGATGGCAGGCTTTTTCTGAACAAAAGGGGAAGGGAATTCTGGGCAGGGCTATGTACGCTTGAGTGCTGTTCAAGTTGTTCCAGGGTCGATTGGTTAGGTGCGAAAAAAATATTTATGAAATGAATGAAATTATGTCGATGGATTTGTGCAGTCAATGGATATTTCCATTAAAGCACCTTAGGCAAGGAGGAGATTGGTATTTCTCAGGGATCTGGGACTATCTGGTTCCAGTTTTCTGGGTTTTATTGGGAATGGGAGGAATAGGCAAAGTGCAAGGGAGAGAACCAGACAATCTGGTTAGTTTCTTTCTAGGTTTTCTACATACCACACCTTATATCCATCACTTGTAATTGCTTTGTAGATGCAGAATTAGCATTGGGATCTCGTTGTTGATGGTGTTGTGTGAGAATACTGCATATATGGTATAACCAATTTGAGATGACAAAAAGTCATGCTGAAACCTTCCAAATGTTCGATATGCCACTGATATTATGGATTATGACGATCGATAACAAATACTGGCTCTTTACAAATCTGGGGCCTCTGGAGTAAGTATAAGGCATCAAAAGTTTCCATTGTCCTTCATGTTATAACTGAAGTGTTCATGCATTTGTTATCATGTTTTAAACAAGTGCCTTAACAAGTGATTTCGCTCTTGCTAAGGCAAGAAATGGTTATGATTTCACGTTAAGTTATGTTACACTTCATGCTAGGATGAGGAGTTTGACAGCGACAGTCTTTTATGGAGTATGAGAGAGGCTTACATTGTATATCTTGTGCTCTGCTGATGAGAAAAATAGATGAAAAGAAAAGCCTCCGCTTAGTTTTTGAAATCTCACAAAGTTTGGTATAAGAAAAACTTAGTAACTGTGTAATGATTGATGATTAATCCATGATAATTAGTAACTGTGTAATGATTGATGATTAATCCATGATAACTGGGAATCTGTGTGTACCATGATTATATTCCATTTCTATCCCTGGAGTGTATGTTGACAGTTATCTCTATATTATCTGCATTGCACAGCCTTCTGCTAATGTCTTAACAGTACGCATAGCAAGTAGACTGCAAGTCGCTGTATATTCATCTGTACTGCTAATCTAACATGTTACCAAAAGATTTTGTAGATATATGCATCTTTATGCACAACGCTATTTTATTCACCTTCTTTGCCAAATATATGTACCATCAAGAAAGAGAATGGGCTTTTTAGGGGATTTATGCAGTGTTTGTTTCTGCAAAATCCATTGTAAGTATGTTTTTGTTAATGATGATAATGTGGGAAGTATGGTCCACAAGCTTCACCAACACAGAATCTTTTTTAATCCACTGTAAGTTTGTTTTTGATAATGATGATAATGTGGGAAGTATAGTTCACAAGCTTCACCAACACAGATTTTCTTTTTAATCCCCTGTAAGTTTGTTTTTGATAATAATGATAATGTGGGAAGTATAATTCACAAGCTTCACCAACACAGATTGTCAAAGAAATGATATTTGGTGTTTGTAATATTTATTTAGTGATGTTTATCAGGTCCAGCTGTCTTCCACACAACCTGCAACAAACAATCAATCTCTGAGTTTGTCTGTGCAAAACTTTGTTTATGCTTCAATTCATTTGCATATTTCCATATATGTGGTTTTCCTGATCACCAAGACTACTTAAAATCGAAGGTGTACGGTTGAGCTGAGTGACAAACTGCTAGGCTTCAGTTGTGCAAGAACTGGCTGTAGCTCAAGGCTGTAACACTAGTTCAATCTTCTAGATATTCTTACATAACAAACATAAAAAGAACCATATATACTACTGGGCAAACATGTATATTACTCCAAGAACTGCCAATGCTGTCTTCAGTGGATGCTTGACAAAAAACAAGGCAGTGAAGATATCAATGATGAATTGCTTCTGCAATAAGTGGCCAAGTCCCAATGCTACTTACAGCAGAGTTTTATGCAACACTTTAACTCCTTGATAGTTCTCAAAACTGACGTGCGTTCAATGATATTGAATTCTTCCTTTAGGTTGTTTACCTCTGACATGTAATGTTTGAAAGACAGAATAACTAAGTCCATAAAATTCCAAAATATTTCTGCAAAATGAAAAGAACTATAAAATGCCAATTTATTGAGATGATAGAGGACTTCAAAAAATAATGTATTCTTTTGATCATTGTTTTAATATCACAGCCCATGATCAGCCTAAGAATTTCAAATCTGAAACACCAGCATCTATCAAAATGGATGGTTTTTACAACTTTAATATCTCTTTTAAACATGAAATGTTGATAAACTTGGAAAATTTCAGCCGTGGAGATTGATGATTGGCAGCATACAACTCCGTAGAAGGATAATTGGCAGCGTATGGCCCTCATTCCTCCATTTCACTATGTACAGCCGTGGGGATGAAGCATAGGATGTCTCATTTGAACGGTCACCAGGTTTATCAGACCGAATTAAAAAATCAGCTAAGCTAGAGATTTCCAATCTTACAGTAAATCAAAGTGTGGCTACTATAAAGTTATTGGTGATTTTCAATTGCTAAAGCGAATGTTATTGAAAGTATCCCATAGAATAAATAAACAATGGTTTCTCATACCATAAAAATAAGCTGGCCAAATTAAATAGAGACAAGAATTTCCAAGGACTCATATTGTATTTAATGACCATGGATAAGTTGTCAACCACATTCTTACATGTGGGAGACTTAATTAATGGTAAGCTGGTTGGTGAGTAATTATTTAAACAAATTGCAAGGAATGAAACATTAAGCCATGCTTGACATTCTTTTCTATTTTTTTTGCTTCCATCAAATAATTAGGTGACATTGACCTCTTGTGCTGTTATAATTTATTGGATAACTTTTGCTCATTGGGATGGACTTGTAAGCAACTTTTCATCTTTTTTACTCCACTTTCCCTATTCTTTTCTTAGTACCTGTTGTGTGGTTTCTTAGAGTGAAGTTTTTAATAAAGTCCCCAACACCTTACTTCCCAATGGCAAGGTCTCAATATTCTTTTCCATCTCTTCCATCCTCCAATCAAACATTTGGACCTCATACTTGAAGTGCTTGTTCTCTTTTTGAAATTAAACAATGGTGGTTTCTTAAGCTACCAACCTCTTTTTTTTTGTTATCTATGTTGATCCTATGTTCTTTTCAAAGTTTTAGTAGTTGTGCCATTTCCAAGGATTCTATTTCTCTAATGCCTTATGATCCATAGACACCAAAATTATGGTCCATATGCTTCACCAACACAAGGCTTTTAGTAAGTGTTTCGTGTCTTCAATGCAACTTGCAAAAAACCATTAACCTATGAATCTTCTTTGTAACAGTTTGCATAAGATTCAATTAATTATCTTATTTCTTTGTGGTTCTCCCAATCACCAAAATTACTCACATATATAAGGTGTATGGTTGAGTTAAAAAGTATTGGCTTTTAATTGTGCAAGATCTCATTATTTCATGTTCCACATAAGCATATATAGAAAACATAAAAAACACCATATTCATTATTAGAGAAAATGGTATACCACTTAAAAAATAGTCAACCTAATCTTCAATGAGTTTTTGATTGAAAACACTACAATGAAAGTAAAAACATATGATTACTACTAAATTAAAATGACAAAATCCTTATATGATTTACACTAGAGTTTTATACATCACCTTAACTTTTTAAAAAAAATTAAAACTAAAATACTAATTTAATATTGAATTGTTATATTACTTTATCTACTAATATAACTATATTTAAAAATCAGAACTCAATTGAATATATTCCTCTTAAAATTAATATGTAATCCTCTTGAGATGAATATATTCCTCTTAAAATTAATATGTAATCCTCTTGAGATTAATATTAATATGTAATCAGACTTTACTTTGAGCTTTTATTATAAACAATGCACTCTCTTTATATATTCTCCTTCCCCAAAAACACCGTATAAATACGGTCTCACATGTTTTATGTACTTATGATCAAACTCCGATTCATTTAAACACCATTCAATAAAGCATATATAAAATGACCATTATTTAACACATAAATGACCATTACATAACACATGTTATATTGTTACATAAGGTGGGAATAAATAGAACCACGCCATGCATACTTATGGAAAGGATGATATGCCATGTCAAAAGAAAAAAGATACTTTATCGTTTCCTTTGATCATTGCCTTGATGACATCGCCTACCACTAGAGTAGGATCCAACATCTCCAAGCACATGCTTAGTGACCCCTTCACACATTTTTTTGGAAACTGGAACAATGTCAAGGGGATGTGTGTGGCTTGTAGAGCATGTATGGTTTGGGTATAGCTTTAAATTATATTTAGAAAGAAAATATGGTTGGTGGAAAATAATGATGGGCTATATGATGTTGCAGGGAAATAATTATCAGTGTATGATCCATGTATTTTCTTCAATTAATTGTGTAAGGTTGTGGGAATGAATCATAAGATGTATATGGCTTCGAGAGTGACCAAGTTCGTTGAATTAGAAACTTAGTTAGATAAGTGCAATCATGGTAATCATGGAGAAAATCAAACTTTGTGGCTAATAACCATATAGAAAATCAAACTATGTTGCTAATATAGAGTTGTTGGTAATCTCCAAATATAGCTACAACTATAGAGAAAATCAAACTATGTGGCTAATAATCTCCAAATATTCACATCATGGAAATAAATTTAGACAAAAATTAAATAATTTTTTTTTATTATAATGATTCACATCCCTCATTTAATGCATAAAGTTTACAACAATACTATCTATTGAATGTAATGGTAAAAGAAAGTTCATTAGACAATAATAAAATTGCACATTCAATTCACATAAAGATTTTATCTGGGAAATCAAGCACAAAACTAACTTCAAATGTACACTTTGTTTTCATTTCAGCAATCTTTGGTTACAATACAATGCATCGTTCTCCACGCATCCTACTTTATTAGTTAGACAAAATCCTAAAAGTCTTTTTATCATCAAGTTATAATAAGATGTAAGATACTTGGGTATAAGAAAGGTAAGTCCTCTCTCTTTCCACTCTTATTCGCTTATTATTATTATTATTATTTTTATTTTTATACTTGCATTGCTTTTTATGTTTTATTTAACCTCTGTTATATCTTGAACTAGATTTATAAGTAATGAGTCTTACAATTATTGTCTTATTCAAATCCATTTTTAAATCAAATGAGGTCAACACTTTGTTTTCATTTTATCATATGTAAAGGGATGAAATACACATACAATTGTTGACTAAAGGTTTTTTTAGCTTATTAAATATGCCAAAGTATATGTTGTACATGTGTTTTTGATAATGAGGTCAACACATTCTTTGTTGTATATCATACATCCAAGGATGAGATACATATTTCACCGTTGGCTAAAAATTTCTTGTTATCATAGATGCTAAGTTGTTAGAGCATAATGCATATTCAAACTCTATTTTTTCTTTGATAATATCAATGAGAAAGATATATCTATCTAATTTTTTCTTTGTTTGTTGATATTAATATATTTATGTAAATATTAAATATCATATATATATATATATATATATATATATATATATATATAATAGGAGTAATGTGTAAAACTGAACCACACAATGATTGAACATTTACCATAGCCAAAATCAAAATCATTGTTAGTATATAGACAAGAAGACACTAAAAGTAATATGATAAAAAAAGACAACTATCCATCTCACATAATATTCACACCAATGCTACAAATATACAGTTCAATGAGTAATGTCACCTCATAGAGAGGATTTGCTCTAGATCATAACACCTTTCATGGTGACTAGTGTAGGAAATCTTAACTAACTCATTAGTCATTACTTGAAGATATATTACTAATATCCTAAACAATAAATACAATTTAAGGTGATAATTAGACTTAATGATTGGCCAGGTAAGCCATAGGTTAACCTTCCCTCCTCAATCACAAGCCTATACCTATATATCGACTAAGTAACGAACAATAATGCAAAAGTTTATATATTAGATCGCTCATAAGCCTCTAATTTGAGCTTCAATGAAAAGTTTGTCTAAAAAACCATCAAAATTAGATGTTGGATGGTTCATCTAAAATGAACTCGAAAATATATATATATATATATATATATCTAGAACATTTCCAAATATTTGACATCCTAATCATTTTGAGAGTGGATATTTTCACAGTTATTCATCTTGTTTGAATATTTCGGAAATAAACTATGTAGGTGTTTACCTGACGTTTTGGGTGGACACTCCACCCATCATTAGGGGCTAGAATGATCAGGTGCTCAAGTTTATGCTCAAAAATCGAAGTCTCAGAATTTTATCAAACTCAGCTTCAAATTGAAGAGCTCTTCATTCTGAATCCAACGGTGCGAATGACACTCAAATCCAATCTCGTATGAAGAAGTTAGAGTAAGTCAAAGTTCAAGTTTGACTTGTCTACATGGCAGGATTGGGATGATGTGGCAAGGTCTTCAACGAATGAGGATGGGCCAAGTGGCATCCTAACATTGGCCCCCACATTTCGCTAATCGCAGTCGCAGGCAGAAAGGCATTACAAAATCGGCCCGAGAACAACCAGGGTTGTGATGCGATAAGATAATCGGAAATCGCAATCATAATCGGCGAGAGGAAGGTATTACAGAAATCGTCCCCCGACAGGTTGGGTTGCAATGCAATATCGCAATCACATATCACAAGAAAAACAAGGCCACAGACTTTAAGACCCTGGTTCTCTGCTGATTGCGCGATAAGTTCTCGGATGTGATACATTTATGAGCCATAGTTTAAGTTCCCGTCAGGTCCGCCAATATTGCATTGCACAATCGCCGCTTTGTTTACAAGACCATCCGCCGGGTTTTTATGCCAATTGCGAAATGCGATAGTTCCGAGATGCGATGCCACTATAGGTTGCAATTTAATATCCCATTGGGTCCGCGATATCGCAATCGCAAATCGTCTGTTTCTATTCATAGAACATAAGAGCCCGCAGCACTTGCCGATTGCGATTTGTGATATGGCCGACACAATATAGCCCATTGCGCAGTGAAATATTCGCTTACTTAGCAGATTTTGGAGTGAATTTGTGGGTTTCTGTCAGTTTTGGAGCAATTTGTGGAACAAATAGTGGGAGAACAAGGAGAAGTCATAAATTATTCAGCGCTTATCCAAATTAGATTCAAAAAGAGGCTAGATAGCCATTTTTTAGCATTCTTAACTCATTGAGACGGCTTTCAGAGGCATTTGAGCATTGTAAACACATTTTTTTGTAATTTTGAGCATAATAGAGAGGCCCAAGCATTGGAAGTTGGACCAAGGAGACGTAGCCCACAAGGGGTGAACTCCTCATCAAATCTCTGTGTTGTGTGTTGTATTTTGATGTTCTTTGTTGTTATTTTGTTGTTGTTCAACATATGTTTTATGTTAAATTGTTGATAACATTTACATAAGAAACTCTTATGGAGTTAATTAAGAAAACATGGTGAATGCTTAAGCACTTGACAAGAAAATGATAAGCATCTTGGGTTTTATTCTGAATGAGAAATTAGCACAACATTACTGATCTGTTATTCACCCTATGAGTGATATCAGTTAAAGATTTATTAAATTAAGGTATTACAGACTCATGTGCTGGTGTGTGTTCTGTGTTATTGAAGCAATGGATTGATCAGATTGCCAATACACAGACATTTAAATGGAAAGACAACAGAGAAATACAGTAAGCAAACATAAAGACACAAGAAATTTAATAAGGAGTTCACCCTATTCTCGATTGCTACATCTCCGGTCCACCTTTCAGTGGTGGCCTTGTTTTATTGTGCCTTTAAGTAGAGAAATTACAATATAGGGACTCAATGTGAGTTCTCCTGAAGCAGGTTTTGCTTGGCAGGGTGGTTCTTGGATTCCCCAAGCCACCTGAGTACACAGACTCGTTTTCCTACCAGCTCTGTGACCTTCAAGTCTACAGTGGAAAGAGCCAAATGTGATGCTCAGTCCGGACAGATTCCTCTATGGGATGGCTTGAATCTTTAAGCTCTCTAGTGCTCGATGCTGCCTTTGGTCAGCTCGGCCCTCTGCCTTCTTCTACTTCGCTTTACTGTTCTCTGTGTTCAGTTCTCCTCTCAGGGTTTACTATTCCACCTTTCTGTCTTTCGACTTCGATTAACTTGACTGACTGTCTTCTTCTCTCATTCATGGCTTTAGCCATTCGAACCCTATGCCTGTTCAGTTCCTCTTCTACCTCTGTCTCTTCACCTTCTGTAGTTGTGCTTGGAATTCCCTAAAGGCATCATCATCAGCGCTCAGGGAGGTGGCCATGTGTCCTCCTCTAAATGACGCCAGCCTGCTTCGTCGTTTCATTTCTTCAGTTACATCGTGGATGAATCTTTCCTCCACCGTGGCGGTCAAACGGATTCCAAATCCCTTTAAAACGCGGCTTAATTCTCTCGTCGATTCCACTTCTTCCATCGGGCGCAATCTTAGCCGTCCGATCTGGGCCCTCCAAATCCGACGCCATATGCACGTTTCACGCGGTTGACTTACTCGACCGATAGTGCGCGATCAACGTCGGTTTTCTCTCACCTCCGCCTGCCACGCGTCGATCGATGAATGGAATCACTTCGCTCTCGTCCAAAACCTATTACTGTTTAAGGGCGCCCCGATCAAAACCGCCGGTTTCTAGAGCACGGGTCCCACCGTTTTGTACGTTTAGCAATTTTACCTTTTCAGCCTGCGGTTCTTCGCCTCCCTATGCGACTGAGTGCTCAGGCTTCCTCCATTTCGGCTTTATTCGCCCAGCGATGTGCTAATCGCGCATCAAAATCCACCTCCGTTTCCCGATCCAGGGCTCCTAGGGGCTACTTTGACCTCCTGCGCAGTCTCCATGGGCCTCGGTTAGCGCGATTTGACCGAGGTCCTCTTTGTTCCATGCTAGTTGCCATTGCCACTGGTTCAGGTTGTTTTTGATCGCTGTTTTGAAATTATTTAGAGATTTGTTCGATTTGATACAGTCATGATTCTTTGACAGTGTTCTATGGATCCAATTCGGATCACGACCTTCCCACTGAAAAAGCTTTTGGACCACCAAATGTTGGTTTTCAAGCATCGACTAAGTGAGGGTATTACTTTCTCACTTGTCCAATCTCAATCCGCTTTGCGCTGCTTGGCTTTGAACCTTTGAGCCCAATCCTAAGGTACTCCACATCTTCTCTGCGCGTTGTCCTTACCTTCCTGTCCAGCACTGTGTCTTCCCGCAATTCATTAAGATATTCAGGTAGCAGTTCATCAATAGAAGGCAATTGACTTTGCTCTTCAGGATCCTCAATCATTGAAGGT
Source organism: Pinus tabuliformis (assembly GCA_031772625.1). Classification (NCBI taxonomy): domain Eukaryota; kingdom Viridiplantae; phylum Streptophyta; class Pinopsida; order Pinales; family Pinaceae; genus Pinus; species Pinus tabuliformis. Next base: position 1,740,504,108 of record CM062817.1, on the reverse strand, counting down.
TCAAACAATCTCAAGCAATCTGCATTTACCACTGAGTAGATGTGCATGTAAGATGGTAGATCAAGGCGAAAAACATTTTCACCAATCTTCTCAAGTATCTTAAAGGGTCCATACCTGATAGGCTTTAGCTTTTTACCTTCACCTTGCATCCTGTCCTTGCTGATATACAGCCAGACTTGGTCTCCAACTTGAAAACTATGCTCCATCCGATGCTTGTCATGCCTAGCCTTGTACTTGGCTTGGCTCTTTTCTAGCTGTTCCTGTACTGCCTGGTGGATCTCCTAGATCTGTTCAATGAACCTAGTTGCCTTGTCCACATCACTGTGTCCATCAACCATGGTATCTTTACCAAAGACAAAATCCAAAGGAGACCTTGGTGTGAAACCAAAACAGGTCTCAAAAGGAGATCTCTGTGTAGAAGAATGCTTTGCTCTGTTGTAAGCATGCTGCACATAACACAAGTGTTCATCCCAAAGCTTAGGATGTTTGCTGCAATATCCTCTCAATAACTGGATCACTGTCCTGTTAACTACTTCTGTCCGACCATCTGTTTGTGGATGAAAAGCTGTGCTTTTCTTCAGTTTGGTGTCCATCAGTTCCCACAGACTAGACCAAAACTTCCCCACAAATCGGGTGTCTCGATCAGATACAATGGAAGTGGGTAATCCAAAATGAACCCATACATGTTCAAAGAACAATTTTGTGGTCTGTTCAGCTGTGACCTGTTTACTACAAGGTATCAAAATACACATTTTTCTGAACCTATCCACAACAACATATAGATAATCATGACCTTTCCTAGATTTAGGAAATCCTCCAACAAAATCCATGGGAACACTTTCCCAAGGGTGAGAAGGAACTGGCAATGGAGTGTACAAGCCTAGTTTTCTGTTGTTGGGCTTGCTTTTAGCACACATGGCACACTCTCTTACATATCTAGAAACTATCTCATTCATTTTCGGCCAATAACAAAACCTTTGCAGCTGTGCAACTGTTTCACTTACCCCAAAGTGACCTGATATCAGAGAAGTGTGTGCTTCCCTAATTATCTTTACTCTCTTAGTTTGTGGAATGCAGAGTTTCCCACAATGATATAAGAGTCAGTCCTTCACATGATAGTCCAATTCTTCTACTCTTTTGCCTTGACTCAAAGTTGCATATACATCTTTAAAGTCCATATCCTGAGCATATTGTTCTATGTAGCTTTCATGTAGTACAGAATTATGCTTAAGTATGGTAGATGCATTTATAATGGGTCTAGATAACATGTCTACAACTTTGTTATGTATGCCCTTTTTATATCTGATGACTAAATGAAACTGTTGTAGAAAACCCATCCATCTGTAATGTCTTGATTGTTGCAACTTAGTTTGGGAGTGTAGATATTGAAGTGGTTGATGATCAGTATGTATTACTGTCTCTTTGCCCATTAAGTAATGTTTCCACTTTTTCACACTCTGAACTAATGCATACAATTCTTTATCATATGTAGGATAGTTAACTACTGTAGGATTAAAAGTCTCATAATGATAACATATGGGTTTACCGTGCTGTGTCAACACTGCTCCCATGGCATAGTCACTGGCATCAGTTTGGATCTCAAATGGTCTTTGTAGATCTGGCAGTGCTAGTACAGGTGCTATACTAATTTTCTCTTTCAAGGTGTCGAAGGCTTTCTGATGTTTGCCTCCCCACTGAAACACCTTGTTCAATCCTATTAAAGCATGTAAGGGAGCTGCAATTGAGGAAAAGTTAGAAATGAACTTCCTCCAATATTGTGCTACTCCTAAGAAGCTTCTCACTTCTGTAGTAGACTTGGGTTTAGGCCAGTTTACAATGACTGCCACTTTAGAGGGATCTATTTTCAATTCACCACCCCCTACTATATGACCCAAGTAGTTTAGAGATGTTTTGCCAAATTCACATTTTGAGAGTTTAACATAAAGTTTTTCTCTTTTCAAAACATCTAATGTTTGCTTAACATGCTTTAAATGTTCTTCCCACGTTTTACTAAAAATCAAAATGTCATCCAGATACACAATAACAAAATCATCAAGAAAAGGTCTGAGTACATCATTTATTAATCTCATGAAAGTAGCAGCAGCATTGGTCAAGCCAAAAGGCATAACTAGCCATTCATACAATCCCTGCTTTGTTTTGAAAGCAGTCTTCCATGCATCTTGCTCTGCAACACTGATCTGATGGTATCCACTGTGCAAATCCAGCTTGGTGAAATAAACAACTTCCTTTAATTGATCTAAAAGATCATCTATGCGAGGAAGGGGATAACGATTTTTTATTGTTATCTTATTCAGTGCTCGATAATCAATGCACATTCTTCACAAGCCATCTTTCTTTTTCACCAAAACGATTGGTGACCCACATGGTGATGTGCTAGGCCTGATGAACCCTTTCTCGAGCAACTCCTGCACCTGCTTCTTGATTTCAGCATTCTCTAAAGCAGACAACTTGTACATCCAAATGTTAGGCAATGGAACATCTTGCTGCAAAATAATATCATGTACTATTCCCTTTTTGGGTGGTAGACCTTTAGGTTCTTGAAATAAGACATCATACTCTGAAACAAACTTTTCTATATCAGCTTGTTGTTCAGCATTACATCCCTCAAATACATTGGTTTTATCAGGTTTCTTTTCCTTTACAACCATTAGTAAGAATTGTTTACATGAATTTATCATTCTTTTCATCCGTCCTGAGTTTATGAGAGTATAATTATTCTTGAGCTTATGAACTCTTACAAAGTATTCGATTCCATCTTTAACCAGTAGATACTTGTTCTCAGCTCTATAGAAAATAGCCTTTCTATCATACAAGTAAGGGCTTCCTAAAACAATTCCACATATATCCAAAGGAATTATGTCTAACTCAACCTCATCTACAAATGATGACCCAAAAGAAAATTTGAGTTTGCACTGTCTAGTCACTTGTAGTTGTGCTTTATCATTCAACCATCCTAATGGGTATGGTTTCTTGTGAGGTGTAGTTGCTAATCCCAATTTCTTTACAATTGCTTTAGAAATCAAATTACTTGTGAGCCACTATCAAACAAAGTATCAATCTTTTGATTTTTGGAAATAATTCGAATATGAAAAAGCTCATGTCTTTTTCTCTCGTTTTCTTCATCAATAACAGATTGAGCAGAATTACTAGTAGATGCTTCAGATTTCTTACCTTTTATACCTGTGGCTGCTATAGTTGTTTCATCTCCTGAGTCTGACCCCAAATCTTTTTGAATAGCTGTAGCAGTCTTCTTCTTCTTGCCCTCGGACTTCTTAGGTCTCAGCTCTGGATGCAGAATCCAACAATGCTCATCATCATGCCCATCCCTTTTATAGTGAGTGCATGAAGCTTTGCTTTTCTGTGCAGTGTTAGCCTTCCTTGCTTTCCACCTTTGCTTTCTTTTCTCCTTGCTTTTGCTTACAGTGGGTTGGGATGGTCCCCCAACTTCTGGATTTCCATTCTTTCCTCTAGCTTCTAGATGAGTAGCTTGTACAGATACCTCATCTATACTAGTGGGATTAAACATGAGGATGGTATGCCTCATGTAGCTGTGTAGACCACCAATGTACTTCAAAAGAGTCTCTAATGAGTCTAATGAGATACCCAACATCAATGCTCTCTTTCTGAATTCTTGAGTATACATGTTTGGTCAATTTAGTGTGTCCTAAATTGCTATATAAATTGTCAATCCGGGAGTCATAAACTGCTGAAGTGAAGTGCACTATATATGCAAGATAACCGATTTCTTACTTCTTTGCCATTTTTTATTTTTGGTTTGTTTTTGGGTTTATCTTTTGTTGATTCCCTAATGTGAGATGGCAAAAGTCAAGTATGGATATAAGTGTTCAAGGCAATGGTGACCTCTAAAATAATTTCTAGACTTCAAAATTCTCAAAAAGGTTTTAAAACTTGCAGTGATGAAATCAATTCCTAAGAGAAAATAAAAATGTACCAAACAGTGAGCTAGTGACAATGAAGCCCAGTATCCTTTCTGCTGTATAAAAAGAGAAAAAACTGAACTCAAAGCAATTCAAAAACTGTAAGCAAAGTAAACTAAATCATACTACTTCAACTTATATTCTGACCCCTCACCATTCGACTCGCTCTAGCTATAGGAGGTAATCATAAACAAATTGAGTAATCTGATATCTAAATTGCATAAAATGAAACTAAGATCAAACTACACATTCATCCTTCAATCCCTCACCATTCGACTCGCTCTGGCTATAGGAGGTAACTGAAAATGACATGAGTAATTTAATCACTAACTTGCAGAAAAATAAACTAAATCATATTACATCAACTCATATTCTGACCCCTCACCATTCGACTCGCTCTGGCTATAGGAGGTAATCATAAACAAATTGAGTAATCTGATATCTAAATTACATAAAAGTAAACGAGCAAAATAAAACTGAAAGAAATAACAATGTTGGAATTAGAACTCAGAAAATAAATCAGCAGAAGGACAAGATGATTTCATGTCATTAGTCATTAAAAAGCTATGTGCAATTTCCCGGGCTGTCTATAAGAACCTGAAAGAAAAACATTGATCAGTTAACAGTCATTAGAAAGCATAAGAGAAACTATGGACATCAACTATCATGAATACCAAAAACTGTGTAATATATAAAAGCAAACGATTATGGCATCAATAACATAAAGGAAGAAAGAATGAAACTATACAGTAATTACAGAACCTTGGTGTACATGGGCCCTCTGCAACCTCGACCAATCAGCAATCAGTCACAAATTGAACTTAAGAACACTGTCTTCTCATATATTAAAATGCAGTCATAATATAAAGATAGAGCACGGCACAGTGGGCTCGTAAAACAGTCAAAATTACACTTATCAAGCTAACTAATAAGCGTATGATAACGCGTTATTTATAACTGAGGATGCTACAACTACTTCCTAAATTCTGTGCTGCTAAACAGACACGTGAATAACTACGTCCGGAGATCTAGCAATATGGTAGCCGTGACAATTAAATCCACGGAGTCGTGGCTGTTAGATTTGGTTCACGGAGCAGTTCACAGGTGTTAGCACACCTCCTGAGATTCCACGCAAGTCTTCATGTGGTGAAAAACAGAGTCTTGCTACCGCAAAACTCTTAGGTTGACCACCACTTTGACTATCCTTGACCATGGCCTTTTATGAGTGATTCGGCTGAACCAAGGGGACACGTTCCATGTCCACATCATTTGCAGCTTGCCCATGTGGCCGGATTCTCCAGTAGACACCTGTAACATAGACTTCAACAAAAACGCTGCGGAAAGTTGAGCTGGCTGCGGAAACTGACAAGATTCCGTAGCTGACTGAGCAAAAATCTATATCAAACAGCAGCCACAAGACATAGTTAGGAAACCATTTTATAAGCTCTTTTTAAACTAATATGCAATGATTTGACAACTTGGTGGTTCAAGTAACTGGAAAAGAAGGCTAAAAAGGTGTATAGGGAAGATGCAAGTTTGGGACTCAACATACCCCCACTGTGAAGGTGTTGCATGTCCTCATGCAACCAAAATTTTAGTCATTCCCTTTTAGTCCATATGTTCTGAAGCCTCTGCTACTACATCCAGTCCTCTACTCTTCTTTCTTGGTGCTACCACCATCCTGGGTTTCCTTATCAAACATCTGAATTTGAGATTGATTAATTCCCTGCTCAACTTTCTGCACTTTTTCTTTAGTTTCTTGTTCTTCTTTTGCCATAGTCCCAAATGTAGCATAGTATTATCATGAATGATTTTGTCCACTTTGCTCTGCTCCTTTAATGCTTCATTCTCTTGTTTAATGTACCTGTTTAGAACCTCTAATTCAAACACTTCTTGTTTTAAGGATTGGACTTGTGCATCTTGTGTTATGTGGGGCAAAGTGGATGATGTACTCAGGCCTGCAGCTGTCTTTTCTAAGGATTCGAGGTAATCATACATCTCCTGCTGACTTGGATCTATTTCGGGTGTTTTCCTTGGACTGACTTCAAAGTCTTGTTGAGGAGGAGCACTGCTTTCTAATTCTGGCGGAGAAGGACTTACATCAACTTCTGGAAGACTGGTTTCAATATTTGGCTAAGGATGAGGTGGACTACGGCCAGCTGGAGGTTTCTCGGGTGTTTCCCCACCCAAGTCGATGAAGTGGGGTCCTTTTACTTGTGTTTTCCTCCACCTTCCTTTAAGCCTGCTGCTTCTTCTTAAATACTGTGGACTAGTACTCCCTTCTTCTATGCTCTATTTTCCTTTTTCTTTCTTCTTTGCTGTAATAGCTTGTTTTTGAAGATGCACTAGTCTCTCAGACAATGTTTGATAGTCTTCCTCTATAGATGGCTCTGGTGATTGGTAGAATTCTTCTATGTTCCTTTTTCCTTTCAATTTCTTCTATTTTCTGTCCTTAGTTCTTTCCTCCTTTTCTTTTTGACCAACTTCTTTAGTTTTGTTAATAGGAGAGTCTTGGATTATGGCACTCTTTTCTTTTCTCCTAATCCTTCTTGGTGTCTTTGGTGTACTGCTTTTAGGTGCCTCAGATGGCTCTTGAAAGTAATTTCTTACTAAGAACTGTTCCCAGGTATCTTTGTTTTTCTTCAGTTGGTCTTCAATGAGAATCCTCACAAGTCCATGATGATATAAATGAGGTTCTATGTCTCCTATGTTCTTTTGGACTGTGGTGCTCATCTTTTTCAAACTCAGCAGTAAGAAATAAGGCAGATTAAAGGTTTGACTCTCTAAGAAGTTCATCAATAACCTAGCATGATACATGTACATTGCTCCAAAACGTCCTTCGCAAGTGATTAACTTTTAAATGATTAATAGTAAGCTGGCCCATTCTTCTTTTAGTGCATGAACATGAATTCCTTTTGTAAATACAGTAACGTCCATACTTGGGTTACGTAATATGATTCTCCATGTCTGCTCATCCACACTTTTGTTTTTAAACCAACGCTCACCTTCCTGGGGCAAGTCTGTGGCAGCTGCTATTGATGCTTCAGTGATCGTGAACTTCAGGTCTCCAATTTCCACCATCTGGCCGTTGAAAGACCGTGCAAAGGCTTTTGTTACCTCCTTATTATGGCCTTTAAATTTTTGAATGAAGCGTAGCCATTTTTCTTTCTTCAGCAAATCTTTTACTTGAGGGTAACCTTATAAATACTTAGGTCCTTTCGGTTCTGCCCTTAATAATCATCCCATCCTTTCCTCTGTTTGAAATTCAACTGAAATCCAACTGCGTGTGAGGGTTTAGCAGAGGTAAGATGGCTAGGTTGCAGGGTTTATGGCAAAAAACACAGTGGCTGCAATTGGAAGATGGGTAACAGGTAACGGGAGTGTTCAGGAACTACAAGCGGAAACAGAGGATGAGCAACCGAGGTGAGTTCACAAAATGAAGTGCAGACGTATGTGAACAAAGTGGCTTTAACAAAATGGCAGGGTAGTGAAGTGAAGTCGGAATTTTGAATTGAACGGCTGCGTACGAGATGTTACACATTTATGGAATGGCTACGAAAAATGCGGTGGAGAGGAGCCGTAATGAAATAGGTCACATCTCATGATTACAAGTGGAATATGAAAGTGCAGTCATCTACGAGTTAAACCCGAAAATTAATCATGAGACCGTTTAGGGAATAAATGCATGGTTTATGGAATAATGTCGTGGAATGGTAATGGAGCTATCGTGATAATCATTGCACATAGTGGAGCTTTAAGGTTTAATAACTATGAAAAATTGTGCCTTTGATTGCTATTTGAAAGAAATTTTTGCTCATACCTTGGAATCCTTGTCATTTGTTGTCCATTAGCCTTTAATGAACTGCTCCTTATTGATGTCTGTAGATGCTCCATGTCTTCATAGCATATGCTCAGTCACACCTGCATTTTCATGATTATTGCACTAACAGTTTGACTGTAAATTTGAAAAACAGAGTGGTGGCTACGGAAACTGCTTCTGGCTGCGGAAACCGATTCCAGCTGCGGAAACTGACACAACACCCACTTGGCTGAATAAAGATAGTTAGACAATAACTAACTGAATGGAAATGGTCATGAAAGAGACATTTATTGATGAAATGGATGAGATGGAGTGGAGTGGAGTGAAATGAAAATGAAATGGAGATGGAGTTGGATGGAAATGAAATGAAGTGAAAATGGGAAAGAAGGAGAGATTTTTTTTTTTTTTTTGGAAAATATAGTGTCAGGTGTCCTTGATTTTCATATTACATTTTTTGTATAAGACTGCGAACCAGTGATTGGTTTTCAGGCTTATACATTTTTCTTTTTTTTAACTGAAAGAAACAAAGGCTAGGCTGGTGGGGAAGACGGATTCTTCTTCACCAGCCTTATTGCAGAATTCTCTTGAAACATTTTGACAAATTCCTCTTTTGAGAGTGGCTTATGATAAATTTTCACTCTGTGGCCATTCACAATAAGAGGAGTTTGAAATTCATCAATGGTCTTGATTCTTACTGCTCCATTGCTAAAGACTTTGTCAATCTCATATGGCCCAAGCCAATGGGTCTGAAATTTACCTTTGAAGTCTTTAAACTTGGAATCAAATAGTAATGCCCAATCTCCCTCTTGAAACTTTTTCTCTTTGATGTATCTGTCATGCCACTTAGCTCTTTGATGTTGAACTAGATCAGTTCTTAGGATTGCTTCTTGTCTGATCTCATCTAGCTCATTCAGCTGCTCCATTCTATGATTTTGGGCTTCTGATAGATCCATTCCCAACTGAACTGCCATCTTGAAAGTTTTGACTTAAAACTCAATGGGGAGCATGACTTCTTTCCCATAAACAAGTTCATAGGGAGAATGTCATGTTGTATTTCTCCATGTAGTTCTGTAGGCCCATAAGGCTTCAGGAAGCCTTTCTGCTCAATTTCTTCTGTGTAGATGAATAGTTTTGGTGATGATGCTTTCAATGACTTTGTTTGTAGACTCCACTTGGCCTTTTGCTTGCGGATGGTAAGGAGTAGATTTTTTGTGCTTGATTTTGTATTCTTCCATCAGCTTCTCCATCATGTTGGATGTAAATTGACTTCCCTGATCTGTCATAATTTCTCTTGGGACACCAAAGCGAGTAAAAATATCCTCATAAAGAAAATTAACAACTGAATTTTCAGTAGCAGAAAGTGATGCTTTGGCTTCTACCCATTTAGTGACATAATCAATGCATACCAATATATACTTCTTCTGTTTAGATGGTGGATTAATGGGTCCAATGAAATCTAAAGCCCATTTTTCAAAGGGTTCGATGAGTACCTGTGGTTGTAATGGCATTTCATTTGAAAGAGTCGGTTTCCCTACTCTTTGGCAGTTGTCACATCTTCTGCCATATTCTTTTGTATCTTTGAAGAGGAAAGGCCAATACTATCCTAAAGAAAGGATTTTATAGGCCGTCTTTTTTTCATCAAAGTGTCCACCGCATGGTTCATCATGACATGCCTTGACGATGTCAGGCATTTCATCTTCCCGAACACATCTTCTGATCACACAATCTGGCCCTGTTTTAAACAATTTGTTAGAAATCCATGAATATTTTGAACTCTCCAGAATAATTCTTCTATTTCACTAGGAAAAAGATGTGGAGGTAGCTTCCCTGTAACCAAATAGTTAGCAATATCTACATACCAAGGAGTCTTAGTAGTTACTGCAAATAAATATTCATCTGGAAACTTATCCTCTACAGGAGAATCTTCGTTAGTATTTTGGATCCTAGACAAGAAATCAGCTACTGTATTTTGTTTCCTTGGTTTATCCAACACAGTAATATTGAATTCCTGTAAAAGTAAGAGCCATCTTGTAACTCTGCCATTAGTAACAGGTCTGTTCATTAGATATCTAATTGCAGAATGATCAGTATGGACAAAAGTTTCATAGCCTATTATATAATGTCTAAACTTATTGATTGCATGAACAACAGCTAAGAACTCTTTTTCAGTCACAGTATAGTTCAACTCAGTGGGAGTCAAATTTTTACTGGTATAGTAAATGGAGTAAGGAACTAAATCCTTTTGACCCAACACAGCTCCTAGAGCTGTATCTGAAGCATCTATAGAAATATGGAAAGGAAGTTTCCAATTTGGTCCTCTCAAAATGGGTGCTTTAGATATTCTTGCTTTCAAAGTTTCAAACGCTGATTGACAATCAGGATCCCATTTGAATTCACAGTCTTTTGTAAGTAATTTGAAGAGTGGAGATGCTATTTTGGTGAAGTTTTCTATAAATCTTCTATAATACCCAGTAAATCCCAGAAAACTTCTAACATCTTTTTGACAATTTGGAATAGGCAACTTGGAGATGACTTCAACTTTTGATCTATCAACTTTAATCCCATCCCCTGAAATATGATGTCCTAAAACAATACCTTCAGTAAACATCATAAAGCATTTTTCATGGCTCAATGAAAGGTTTGTTTCTTTACATCTTATAAGGACTTTTTTCAAATTCTCTAATGCCTCTTCAAATGAATCACCATAAATTGTAAAATCATCCATATAAACCTCTACAAAATCATGGATTAGATCAGAAAAGATTCCTAGTACTGCCCTTTGAAATGTCGCGGGTGCATTACATAATCCAAAAGGAAGCACTCGGTAAGCAAAAGTTCCCCATGGACAGGTAAATGTGGTCTTATCTTGATTTTCAGGTGCTACCTGAATTTGATTATAGCCACTAAAACCATCCAAGAATAAAAAGTACTTTTTGCCTGCTAGAGTATCTAATACCTGATCGATAAAGGGTAAAGGAAAGTGATCCTTCAAAGTTGCTTTATTCAATTCCCTGTAATCAATGCATACCCTCCATTTACCATTCTTTTTAGGTACTATAACCAAAGGAGAAACCCATCGGCTATCTTAAATTGGATAAATGAAGTTTACATTGAGTAGTTTTTGGAGCTCTTCTTTCACTATCTCCCTAATGTTTGGATTCATCCTTCTCTGAGTTGTCTGATTGGTCTACTATTTTCCTCGATGTAGATGTGATGAATGCAAGTCTTAGGGTAAATACCTTTCATATCAGTATACTCCCATGAAAATGCAGTAGAATGTTTTTGCAAGATTTTGGTTAGCTCTCCCTGTTGTGATTTTTCCAAGTTTTTGTTGATATTCAATGTTTTACCTGGAAAGATCTCAATGGCGGAACTACCAAACTCTTCCATAGAGTAAAGAGACATTTGTCTAGATGATAGATACTCAATGTCAGAATCTAACTGAAATTGTGTGTGGTCATATTATGAAGATGTTTCAAAGTTTTCTAATGTGTTCAGAATTTGACTATCTTCACTGATTTCAGAAATGGTAAAGACAGGTTGTATAGTGTCCTCATCATCGACCCATTCATTATCTCCTACTTCTGTAATTGCTTTTGCTGGAGGATACAGATTGAATTTCTTTGTCGAATTACCATTAGAAATATACATATCCCCGGATCTACAACTGATAAAAGCATCAGCTGTGGCTAGCCAAGGTCTTCCTAAGATGAGTGGGTGTCCTCCTAGATTACTCTTGGGAGTTAAAATCATGAAATCTACTGGATATTCCCAAGAATCTAAGGAGACCGAAATGTCTTCTAATACACCATCTGGTTCGATAATTGATTGATATGCAAGTTGCAGTAAAGTAGGTGTATAATGAAGATTAGGAAGTTTTAGCTGTTCCATAGTCTGTCTACTCATAATGTTGATAGCAGCCCCTAAATCAATCAAAGTATTTGGAATTTCTACCCCATTGATATGTGTTTTGACAATTGGACTACCGGGATCTACATACTTCTGCATGGTAATTTTTCCCATCATGATATCTGCAATTTTTCCTACCAGGTGGATGTTGGCATTATGGCATTATGGACATGTGTTGAACTTGATGGCAACCCTCTCACAGACGGACATCTCTCCTATATACATCTTGATGGGGACAAGAAGAGCCAAGAGGAACTAAGAGGAGAGAAGAGGGGCCATTTACATATGTTTATATCACAAAGAAGCAGTTATCGGAACCATTGAGCCATTGGGAGCTTATCGGAGCAATAGAGGCTCTTTATCATATATATGCTTATCGGGAGGTATCGGGCTTATTAAAACCCATATATGCATGCATTAATATTATCGGGAGTGGTTTGGGTACGTAAAACCCATATACATATGATTTATTCAATAAGCGATAGGATGTATGTTTTTTCCCCTTTCGGTGGATATATCCCAGTTACATGAGTATTAATATATGTGTTTCGGCATATAGACATCGGGGTTTCAGCTAAGTAACCCGATGGCTTATAGCTGAAACCCCGATGTCTTATCGACCCCATTGCAATGGACCCGATGGCATTTCAAATATGGTTTATAATAATATCGCATCCGCTGTATATCGCAAGGTATATAGGGTCGCCCACCTCAAATCCTCTGATTGCGATAACTCCGCGGACCCGATGGCGGAGTTAAAACTAGTTTATAACAATATCGCATCCACAGTATGTCGCAATGTATATATGGCCGTCCACCCCAATCCTCCGATTGCGATAAGAAGTGGCGGACTCTATGGGAACTTTAAAGGGACTTTATAATATATCGCATCCATCGCACAATTTATAAAAGCCTCCCTCTTAAAATCGCCGATAGCAATGAAAAAGAGTGGACCCGATATATATATAAAGGAGGGTTAATGGGCATGTCGCATCCGATCCATCGAATCGGAAGTCGGGTATAAGCCAGACACGGGCATGCATTGTTAGCGATAAGGAGCGGAACCGATATATTTATAAAGCATGGTTAATGGCCATATCGCATCCGATCCATCGGATTGGCCATCGGCAAATAGACGATGTTATACAGTGATAAGGAGCGGACCTGATATATTATTGTTATGGGTGCATAATGTTTAAAGTACGCCTTTTGTTGTTTGGACTTGTTTTTCGTTTTCCCGCTATCATCAGTCAAAGCAGGCGAGCCTCAGGATTTTGGATCCTCTGGTTTCGTCTCATGGTTTTATCAAAAGCATGACTATATAAGAAGAAAGGAGATCCTTTGGCAAGGTATCGATTATGAATTGAAGATCTGAAGGGAGAATTGATTGGAATTCTTGTGATCGGTTAAGGAGCAATTACTGAACCTAAATCAAGGAAAATGCGTGCAGAACAAAGCAAAGGATCGCAGGCTTGAAGTTCACAATTCTTCGAGAGAAATTGCATTGCTTCGGGTGTATTGCAGTTCAGTAAGTAGCATAAGAGCAGCGAACCGCAGGATTTCTTTTAAGCACCAGTCATTCTTTAACTCTGATATAGCCTCCTCTGTTGTTCGCTAAAGGGTTCTGGGTGCGCATATTGGGTTTGTCCTATGTCTAGCCTCTGGGTGCACTGTTATATGTATATCCTCTGCATTGTGTTCTGATTTCGGCATAGACAACCTCTGTTATAATGGGTGACCAGATCGAATATTTATTTATATTTTGATCTAGTGCTTGGGTTGGCGCTTGGGTGATTTTGAAAGATCTGCTGTATAAAGAAAATATATATTGATCTGATGCTTGGGTAATTCTAAATATTTGTTTATACTTGATGACCATTTGATCTTCTTGGATCCAGTCTGAAAATTAATGAGACGTGGTCCTTGAACGAAGTAGGGGGTTGTATCTCCCTTCCAGGAGAGACTGGAAAACGAGAGAGCGTTGTAGCTCTCTGCAGGTTGTAGCCTGCGTACTGGTAAAGGTCTGCATCAGTACAAAATCATTGTAAAAGAAGTTTTCAATTGAAGGAAGATAGAGACATATTGCAGCAGGTGGTTTTCACCCACATTGGGTTTCCACCTTATATCTGGTGTTCCTTGGAGTGACTATCTGTTTTTCTTATTCATGCTCATTATTATATGGTACTGACATACAAATTAATGATCAATATATGAAGAATAAATTAAAGTATAAATATGGATGGTTTATTGAAAAGAACTTAATAATACTGATTCACCCCCCCTCTCAGTATTATTTCCAACAATTGGAATCAGAGCCGGTCCTTCATAAGAAGCTTGATCGCTTGAAGGAAGATCGTTCATCATGAGCAACTACGAGAGGGAAGCATCAATCGGGCCACCAATTTTTTATGGGACAAACTTCGTTTATTGGAAGGTAAGATTTATTGCCTATCTTCAATCTCTTGGTACAGAAGTCTGGGATATCATAGATACAGGGTATACTTTTCCATCAACAACTCCTACAGTTCCGGCTGAGAAGAAGAAATATGAAACAAATGCAAAGGCGGTCAATACTCTATTAGGATGCCTATCTCAATCAGAATTTGTCAAGGTAATGTAGTTTAAATCCGCAAAAGAGATATGGGACAAGATTGTTCTGAGCTATGAAGCAGATGATCAGGTAAAACGAGCAAAACTTCAAACCCTCAGGATTCAGTATGAAAATCTCAGGATGTATAATGATGAAAGTGTGGTTAACTATTTTCTTCGTGTAGATGAGATTGTTAATTGTATGAAAAATTTGGGTGAAGAAATAAAAGAGGCTTTTGTGGTTGAAAAAGTTCTAAGATCTTTGTCTCCTAGGTTTGAATCTAAAGTTTCTGCAATAGAAGAAAAATAGAATCTACAAAGCCTTAAAATGTCACAGCTGCACAGAATTCTTACTGCTTATGAAATGAGGAAAGGAGGTCCATCAGACAGGAGAGAAGCTACGTTCAAGGCTTCAGGCAAAGGAGAATACTATGAATCAGGACACGTGTCAGAAGAAGAAGAAGAATCAAATTTTGTCAAAAATCTCCAATGGGGTGCTGGACGATTCCGAGGTAAGTTACCTTTCAAATGCTTTGCATGTGGAAGAGTGGGTCACTATGCTGCCAAATGTCCTCATAAAGAAAAGAATGACAAGGGAAAGGAACCTGTTAGATGGAACAAGAAATAGAATGCTAACAGGAAAAGCTATTACACTCATGAAGATAGTGATGGACTCTCAAATAGTAACGAAGATGAACGAGGTAATAACTATAAACTCTTAATGGATTTTGAGGATGATGACTACATGGATGCTATAGATGAAGAAGGTTTTTATGAAGAAATGTCTAATCTCAAAATTTGCTTAGAAGAGAAAAAAGTGATTATTGAATCTCTGCAATGTCAACTAGCTGAAAGAGAAAAACATCTTGAAAAATTGGAATGTGAAATTGTTGGTCTTAGAAAAGAGATTGAGAAGACAAAAGCTCTTAATATTAAATTTGTTAAAGGATCTGAAACTTTGGATGAGATCATCAATGTGTAGTGTTCTCCATTAATCAAGACAGGTCTGGGATATAATGGAGAAGCATCTCAAGCATCCACCTCCAAAAGTTATCTTGATGCAGCAAGAAGGAGCGAGCAAAGGCCTAATAGAAATCATCAAGTAAATCAGGGACAGTTTATCTCAAGAACGAACAAAAACTATCAAGAAAATCGGAGGCAAGCTACAACCAGCCACAGGTAAAATCTTCCCAATTTGCCTCAAGAATGGATGTTGGTAGAAACTACAATCGGTTGGATGACAGATTTGATAATCATAGAAGTTTCTTCAATGGGCAATGTTTCTCTTGCCATAACTTTGGTCACAAAGCAGCTCAATGTGTTGCCTATAAGAAAATCATGACTAGAGAAGCTCAAAAACAAAGAAGTATGTCTGGAATCAAGAAAAGGACCTATAACAATTTTTCCACCCTTGAAAGTGAAATTGAATGTTCTATTTGTAATAACTTCGGTCACGAAGAATCTGAATGCAGGAGCAGGTTTCGGAAGACAACTCAGAAGGAACAAAGCCCGAATGCCAGAACATGGAGAATGAAGGAACCACAACCAGAAAGATGTGGAATAGCTTTTTATGCAGAAGGTCAGGAAAATTTATGGTTTATCGACAGCGGATGTTCGAAGCATATGACAGGTGATAAAGAAAAACTTGAATCATATACTACTCTAGAGAAGGGAAAGCAGGTTTCTTTTCAAAATGATACTCCTACGGCCATAAAAGGAAAAGGCACTGCTCAGTTGAAAGAAAAGGTCAAGGCTGGAAATGTTTTGTATGTTGATGGCTTGAAGCATAATCTACTGAGTGTCAGTCAGATGTGCGATCAAGGAACAGAGGTAATATTTCGATCAAATGAATGTAGTGTTCGTGATCTCGATACAGGAAAAACAGTGATCAAAGGCTGAAGAACTCCAAATAATTTATACATATTTGAAGAAGGACAAAAACAATGCTATTTGAGCAAGGACGATGAACATTGGTTATGGCACCAGAGGTTGGGGCACCTAAGCTTTTCACAAATAAGGAAAGCATGCAAATACCAGGTAGTCCGTGGTCTTCCAGACATCAAAATTCCAGACAACACAATATGCAAATCATGTCAGTTTGGTAAGCAAACCATAACTAACTTTCCTGAAAAGGAAGGATCAGCTAGCAGGCCTCTTGAGCTGGTATATACAGATGTATGTGGTCCATTTAGGACAAGGTCACCTCGAGGAGAAGAATATTTTATATTATTCATTGATGACTTCTCTAGGATGGTTTGGTTAGGACTTATGAAGCACAAAGACGAAGCATTCAAAAAGTTCAAGTCTTTCAAAGCCTTGGTTGAAAATGAATCAGATTACAAAATTAAGTGCCTCAGGTCTGAAAGAGTTGGGGAATTTACCTCAAATGACTTTTTCGATTTCTGTGAAGAACATGGAATAAGAAGGGAATTCTCTACAGCTAGGACTCCTCAGCAGAATGGAGTTGTGGAAAGGATGAATAGAACAATCCAACAAATGGCTCATGCTATGATTGATGAGTCTGGAACTCCCGCAACCTTCTGGGGTAAAGCTGCATTTGCTGTGGTTGTTATTCTCAACAAAAAAAATGTCCGAGTGAACAACACTCAAACTCCGCATGAGCTCTGGTATGGTGAGACTCCTTCCGTAAAGCACTTCAAAATTTTTGGGAGAAAATGCTATATTAAGAATACTGATGAACAACTTGGCAAACTTGAGCCTAGAGCAGATGAAGGCATTCTCCTTGGTTATACTCCTCACAGCAAAGCATATAAGTGTTACAATAAAAGACTTGGAAGAATTGTTGACAGCGTTGATGTAGTGGTTGATGAAAAGGGATACATTCCTAGGCAAGTAAGGTATGAAAATATCGAAGAAGATGAAGACTACCCTCCAAATCAGACCAATGATGAAGAAAAAGAACCTCAAGAGGCACACGAAGAACAGATAATGATAGAAGAGAAGACTCCATCCAGGTATGTACAGAAGAATCATCCAGAATCTCAAATTTTGGGACAAAAAGAGGCAGGCGTACAAACAAGAAGATCAACTGCAGAAGCTTCAAGCTATTTGGCATTACTCTCCTACACTGAACCACAAAATGTAAGAGAGGCATGCAAGGATGAATGTTGGGTCAAGGCAATGGATGAAGAACTTGAACAGATCGAAAAGAACAACACTTAGGAGTTGGTTCCTAGACCAAAGGATAAGAATGTCATAGGAACAAAATGGATTTTCAAAAATAAGTTGAACGAAAATGGGGAGGTAATTAGAAACAAGGCAAGACTGGTGTGTAAAGGGTATGCCCAACAAGAAGGAATAGATTTTGAAGAAACTTTTGCTCCTGTTGCAAGACTTGAGGCCATCCGAATGTTCCTTGCTCTCTCAAGCTTTCAAAAGTTCAAAGTATTTCAAATGGATGTGAAATCAGTTTTTCTGAATGGAGACTTAGAAGAAGAAGTATACATTGAGCAGCCAGATGGTTTCATTCTTGGGAATGATCCAAATCTTGTATGCAGATTGAAAAAGGCTCTATATGGTCTTAAACAGGCTCCAAGGGCTTGGTACTACCGTTTGGACAAATATCTTCATCAACAAGGTTTTTCAAAAGGATCAGCAGACAGCAATCTTTATATAAAAATTGAAAATGACAAGTTGCTAATACTTGTTGTGTATGTAGATGATATTATCTTTGGCAGCAATGAAGAAGCTATGAGTCAAAGCTTTGCCTTGGTAATGTAGAAAGAATTCGAAATGTCTCTGCTAGGAGAACTGACATACTTTCTTGGATTGCAAATCAAACAAAATGAAGACGGTATCTTCTTGTCTCAAACCAAATACCTCAAGCAGATTTTGAAGAAGTATGGCATGGAAGATTCAAAACTAGTATGTACCCCCATGGTTACAGGATGCAGTCTTAGTGCGAATGATGAATCAACAATAGTTCATCAACCAACCTACAGATCTATGATTGGAAGTCTACTTTATTTGACAGGTACCCGACCATACATCATGCATGCAGTGGGAATAGTTGGAAGATTTCAGGCCAATCCTAAGGAAATTCATCTTCAGGCAGTTAAGAGAATCTTCAAATATCTTCAAGGTACTCAAAACTATGGCTTATGGTATCCTAGAAACACAGATCTCACACTCCATGCTTACACAGATGCAGATTGGGCCGGAAGTGTGGATGACAGGAAAAGCACAAGTGGTGGTGCTTTCTTTATGGGTTCCAGATTAGTATCATGGTTCAGCAAGAAACAGAGTTCAATTTCCTTATCTACAGCTGAAGCAGAATATGTGGTTGTTGCATCTTGTTGCACTCAACTTCTTTGGATGATGCAGACCTTGCAGGATTTTCAAATCACTTGTACTCCACCTATCTCCATCTTATGTGATAATACAAATGCAATCAACATTTCAAAGAACCCAGTCATGCATTCAAAAACCAAGCACTTACCGATCAAGTATCATTTTCTCAGGGAACAAGTGCTTGAACAAAAGGTCAAGTTGGAATATGTTTCTTCTAAGGAACAAGTGGCTGATATATTTACCAAACCATTGCCCAGGGAGACTTTTGAATACCTCAGGCAAAAGCTGGGGGTTGTCGATGCATCATCCTGTTGTTAATTCTCAGATTGGTGCTTGTATGCGAGGTTCTTATGGGGTATACGCGTACAAGGTTCAGGGGGAGCATAATTCATTGTTAGCATTATAGTATTACAGGAGTAATATGTTGGTAGATGAACTGTAAATAAGGCATGCACCATATTTGATTTCAGTAGGAGCGAACAGGGTGGCCGACGGGCCTCGGTAAGTTCTTGGTTGTCTCAATATCCATGGCAATAAAGGTGCCGAGTTCAATTAATGGCACCAGCTGAAGGGAAAAACAGGGCGGTCTCTGTATTATACGAAGCCAGAATAGCTCAACTTTCTGTCATAAAGAACATGGTGTCGCCAACTGCTGTGGAATGAAATGGTTGCCAAAAAACTCTGAAGATTGATGTCACTTCCAGAATCCGGTTCATAATTAGGCGGAACAGGTTCTCAGGGGGAGAAATCAGGAGGAGCAAGCTCTCAGGGGGAGAAATAGTCAGGAGAAGTAGATATCCGCCCTTTGCCCTTGATGTCAAAGGGGGTGAGTGCTTTGGTCAGTGTTGTTGCCATCAAGTCCAAAGGGGGAGATTGTTGGCATTATGGCATTATGGACATGTGTTGAACTTGATGGCAACCCTCTCACAGACGGACATCTCTCCTATATATATCTTGATGGGGACAAGAAGAGCTAAGAGGAGCTAAGAGGAGAGAAGAGGGGCCATTTACATATGTTTATATCACAAAGAAGCAGTTATCGGAACCATTGAGCCATTGGGAGCTTATAGGAGCAATAGAGGCTCTTTATCATATATATGCTTATCGAGAGGTATCGGGCTTATTAAAACCCATATATGCATGCATTAATATTATCGGGAGTGGTTTGGGTACGTAAAACCCATATACATATGATTTATTCAATAAGCAATAGGATGTATGTTTTTTCCCCTTTCGACGGATATATCCCAGTTACATGAGTATTAATATATGTGTTTCGACATATCGACATTGGGGTTTCGGCTAAGTAACCCGATGGCTTATCGACCCGATTGCAATGGACCCGATGGAATTTCAAATAGGGTTTATAATAATATCGCATCCGTTGTATATCGCAAGTTATATAGGGTCGCCCACCTCAAATCCTCTGATTGCGATAACTCTGCGGACCCGATGGCGGAGTTAAACTGGTTTATAACAATATCGCATCCACAGTATGTCGCAATGTATATAGGGTTGTCCACCCTAATCCTCCGATTGCGATAAGAAGTGGCGGACCCGATGGGAACTTTAAAGGGACTTTATAATATATCACATCCATCGCACAGTTTATAAAAGCCTCCCTCTTCAAATCGCCGATAGCAATGAAAAGAGCGGACCCGATATATATAAAAAGGAGGGTTAATGGGCATGTTGCATCCGATCCATCAGATCCGAAGTCGGGAATAAGCCATGACATGGGCATGCGTTGTTAGCGATAAGGAGTGGACCCGATATATTTATAAAGCATGGTTAATGGCCATATCGCATCTGATCCATCGGATCGGCCATCGGCAAATAGACGATGTTATACAGCGATAAGGAGTGGACCCGATATATTATTGTTATGGGTGCATAATGTTTAAAGTCCGCCTTTTGTTGTTTGGACTTGTTTTTCGTTTTCCCGCTATCATCGGTCAAAGCAAGCGAGCCTCAGGATTTCGGATCCTCTGGTTTCGTCTCATGGTTTTATCAAAAGCATGACTATATAAGAAGAAAAGAGATCCTTTGGCAAGGTATCGATTATGAATTGAAGATCTTAAGGGAGAATTGATTGGAATTCTTGTGATCAGTTAAGGCGCAATTACTGAACCTAAATCAAGGAAAATGCGCGCAGAACAAAGCAAAGGATCGCAGGCTTGAAGTTCACAATTCTTCGAGAGAAATTGCATTGCTTCGGGTGTATTGCAGTTCAGTAAGTAGCATAAGAGCAGCCAACTACAGGGTTTCTTTTAAGCAGCAATCATTCTTTAACTCTGATATAGCCTCCTCTGCTGTTCGCTAAAGGGTTCTGGGTGCGCATATTGGGTTTTTCCTGTGTCTAGCCTCCGGGTGCACTGTTATATGTATATCCTCTGCATTGTGTTCTGATTTTGGCATAGACAACCTCTGTTTTAATGGGTGACCAGATCGAATATTTATTTATATTTTGATCTAGTGCTTGGGTTGGCGCTTGGGTGATTTTGAAAGATATGCTTTATAAAGAAAATATATATTGATCTGATGCTTGGGTAATTCTGAAGATTTGTTTATACTTGATGACCATTTTATCTTCTTGGATCCAGTCTGAAAATTAATGAAACGTGGTCCTTGAACGAAGTAGGGGGTTGTATCTCCCTTCCAGGAGAGACTGGAAAACGAGAGAGAGTTGTAGCTCTCTGCAGGTTGTAGCCTGTGTACTGGTAAAGGTCTGCACCAGTACAAAATCATTGTAAAAGAAGTTTCTAAGTGAAGGAAGATAGAGACATATTGAAGTAGGTGGTTTTCACTCACATTGGGTTTCCACCTTATATCTGGTGTTCCTTGGAGTGACTATTTGTTTTTTTTGTTCATGCTCATTATTATATGGTACTGACATACAAATTAATGATCAATATCCGAAGAATAAATTAAAGTATAATCTGGATGGTTTATTGAAAAGCACTTAATAATACTGATTCACCCCCCCCTCAGTATTATTTCCAACAGTGGATTCTTCTTGTATCTCTTGGTTTCCTTCCTGGTCTTTTGAGACTCAACTCCTTTATTGTTTTTGCTAGAATAGGAATTTCTCTAATGGCTTGTAACAAGGGAATCTTGATACAGACATTCTTTAATTCATCTAGGAAATCATATTCAGGAAACAAGATTTGTTTTTCCACTCCTTTATCAATTTGTAATCTTTCAGGAAAAGGAGGTGTGGATGAAGATGAAGGTTGCTCAACTATAGGAGTTGTGGGGGTTGACTCTTTTTATTTTTCTTTTTGAGTGCTTGGGTTTTGAAGAGATGCTTCAGAATCTTTATTGGCTTCAAGAAGATCTTCCTCAGAAATGCTTTGCTTTTGAGCATCTATAGAAGGCTTTTCTAAAACTATACCAAATCTGAGTTGTACATCATTGAGAGGAACAATCATATAGGTAGGAAATTGTTGTCCTTCTACCATGTAAACATTTTGAGGGTTTTTATTATTGGGATTTGGCAATGGCTGGGAAGGTAGTTTTTTTGTATTTTGTTGGAATGGAAGCAAGAGTTGGGAATTTGGATTTTGTTGAGAAGGTTGTTGTTGTTGTGGAAATGGCAATGAAAGTTGTGGATTTTGATTTGGAAGTTGTGCAGCTTGTTGATTTTGAAAAGATGGAGGATATTGATAAAGTTGAGCAAATCTCCCATAAAGATTTTGCATACCTTGTACCCATGATTGAAATGGATTTTGAGGTTGGGACCAAGGTTGTTGCCAAGGATTCCAATTTGGTGGGGGTTGAAAGTTCGTGGGGTTGTTAAACCCTTGATTTCGTTGCCCTTGCCAAGGTCTCCTTGAAACAAAACAAAGAGACTCAATTGAATTTGGGTCTTCTTGAAAGACAGCTTTGAGCCCAAGAATTGAAGGACAATCCTTGGTCTCATGGCTTTCTGAACAAATCACACATGTTTCTACAACTTTTTCATCCAAGGGGCATTCCCTTAGAGCATGTTTCTTCCTACATTTCGGACAAAAGATGCCAAAGATTCTGCTTTTGCTTTCTGCTTGTTTTGTATCTTAAGGGTGTCTAGTTGCTCACTAAGACTCCCTAAAATATCAATTTTGAACTCATCAAGCATGTTTCCAATCTCAGCCCTACTTACTGATCCAGTTGCAGATTTGTTTGCTCTAATGAGAGAAGAATCTCTAGGCCCTTTTCCAGTTTTAGATTTTCCCCTTGAGAGATGGACACATAGCTCTGCTATATGATGAAGTGGAAGTTGAGATATATCTCCTTTTCCCATCATGTTCAAAATATCTATCCATTCATCTCTAATGGATTTTAATAGAAGGGCTTTCAAGGTTTCCTCATCTAAGTTTTTCATTTTTGCTCTTTTCAGGTTGTATTGAAATCTTTCAAGTAAATCCTCCTAGTTTTCATCTTATTTTTGCACCATTTTGAATACCTCATCCTTGTGATTGGTGGAAATACAGTAGTCCAGGTATCTATCCAAAAATGTTTGTTTCATATCATTCCAAGTCCTAATAGATTGAGTGACTAATCCCATGAACCATTTTAGAGCAGCTCCCTTCAATGTTGAAGGAAACAATTTGAGTTTTTGAGAGTCTTCCATATAATCATAAGTTCGACACATGACTTCAAACTCAAATAGAAATGTTTCAGGATCCTCACTTCACAACCCATAAAAGTTTGGGAGGACAGATGGTGAGATGTTTTTCGTTGTTGTTCGAGATTCCTCATCAACTATAGGAAATCCAAATGAGTTATCTCCATCCCTATTTCCCCCATTGTTACCTCTACCTCCTCCATTGTTTCCTCCTCCTCTACCTCTACCTCTACCTCCTCCAAATCCGTTTACTACTTCCTCTATCATGATAGTGATCCAGGTGGATGTTGGTGGCCACCCACCTATCCCATTTGGACCCCCACAACTGTCTCTTTTAGCTTTTTCAGTTTCCTAAATTGTAGCACAGTTTACTATTTTTAGCAGTTTTTCAGGTCCTGAACTTCCGGAGCCGTTTTGAGGCCCTAAACGACGTTTTTTTGGGAATCTGGGTTGCATCCCAAAGTGGTAGTACTCGGATAGATCTTTCTAACGAGCTATCGTACGCGTCAAACGGAGATTGTATGCCAAAGTTACGACCCCGGGAAATTGATGTACCAATTTACCCAAACGGGGCCCACAATTTGGCGTTTCATCTTCTAGGGTTAGGTTTCGGGATGTGAAGGGTTTTCAATTGTTTCTCAACAATAAATAGGCATTCGAGCCTCATTGTAACACAGTTTTGGAACAGTTCAGAGGCATGTAGCCGCCACATCTCTTCTCAGAGATAAGCTACCATCGCCCTAGCTGGTTTCTCTCCATTTCTGTTTGTAAGCATATTTCAGTATTTTCCATTAATGAAATGAAGCATTATTTCCACTGCATCTCTGTGTTTATGGTTATTGCATCTCTGTATTTATGGTTATCTCTGTAATCTATTGCGTTCCTGTTTAAATCCGGATCAGTGGTATCAGAGCGGTCTGCTTTTTCTCTGTTTTTCTTTGCATGTCCCCAACGAGGTCGGGATATAACGAGTTAGGGCTTGAATTGGTCGAAGCTTTGCAAGACCAGCCTCGCAAATCTCGACGGCCTCCCATGGCGGATGAGAAGAAAGACGAGGGGGCAGGAGATCCTATCAAAATCTTGCTCGAAGAAGCGCTCGAGCGGCAAAGGAACGCGATGATGGATAGCTTTGCGAAAATCCTTCAGCGGCTACCCAGAGGCGACACATCGACTTCCAACAGCGACTCTGGAAACGCCACACCATTTAAGGTACAAGTTAATTTTGAAATCCCCATATTCGAGGGTCAGATAGACGCAGATGCCGTAGATAAATGGTTAAATCTGCTAGATGGATATTTTTCTGTTCATGAATTTTCAAGTCGGGAAAAGATTGTTTTCGCTCTTCTCAAAGCAGCCCCCCACGTCAAGGACTGGTGGGAAACCTACTGCGAGCAGAAGGATGAAAGTACAGGCTCACTATTTTCAGCCGCACCCACTTGGAATGACTTCCGGGATGCCATCAAGGAGCAGTACTACCCTGTCGGAAGCTATGAGGACAAATACATCAAATGGACCACACTGCGGCAGGGACAAGACCAAGATGTGCCGGAGTTCACAAACATTTTTCATACCCTTCGCACACAGTTGGGTATCAAAGATTCTGAGTTTCATCTTGTACTCAAATACCGCGGTTGCCTACACAAATACATCCAGGAAGAGATGGTGTTCTTGAACATCTCCTCACTCGGCACAGCATACCGATACGCTGTCAAAATCGAACAAAAGTTCAAACAAAAGAAGCGAGACTTTGGATCTGCAAATCCGAAGCCCAAAGGACAAAGCCAAGGCGGGGTGACCCAAGACAACCCGTCGAAGCCGCAAGAAAAGAACACCACCATGAAGCCGAAGAAGGACACAGGGAAGTGGTGCGAGTTCCACAAGAGTCCCACTCATAACACAAGTGAGTGTCAGACCAAGCAGTCGCTGGTGGCCGAGTTGAAGGCTTCCGAATCAGATGCATGTTCCGACCCTGAGCCAGAACCCGACAAGGGGAATGGCAAAGGGAAGCAGATCATTGATGCGGATCCCAGCGCCACTGTTGCCACCGCCAAGATCCAGAAAGATGAGCCCGAAAATCCAGAGGAAGGGGAGCGTCTTTTCCACTCACAGATGTGGGTGAAGGGTTCGCCGCTACAATTCATTGTCGACAGTGGCAGCCAAAAGAACCTCATTTCAGCAGAGGTCGTGAAGCGGTTGGGCCTACCGACTACACCACACCCACAGCCGTACAATATCGGGTGGCTTCATGAAGGACGAGATCTCAAAGTTCGCCAGCAGTGCCGCCTTCCCTACAGCATCAAGCCCTTCACAGACGAGGTATTGTGTGATGTTACACCTCTGGATGTTTGTGATGTATTATTAGGCCAACCATACTTGTGGAGGCGACATGCTGTGTATGAGTCCAGGCCTCGTGCTGTCATTATTTCTTTGAATAATTCATTATACAGGATACCAGAGGTAGCCCCACCTACTGCCACATCCTTGATCACTGCTAAGAAAGGCAGTAAGCTCATCTCCCAGACTAGGAAATTCATCTGTCTGGTTCACTCCCAAAGTAAGGGGAAGATCGTTGCTACATCCATGACCCCTGCAAAGGGTTCCTCCACGCAGCAGCAGCAGCAAAGGAATACGGTCATGACAGAACACAGGACCAACTTCTCACGCACAGGGGTACCACACAAGCTTCAAGTGGGCGACAAAGTCTGGTTGCATATGCAGAGAGAACGCCTTACCAGAACCCATCAGAAACTCAAACCACTCCGACATGGTCCTTACACCGGTACCAAGGCTATGGGAAACAATGCTTTCAAGCACAGCATTCCTCCATTCCTTCGCTTGCACCGAGTGTTCAATGTGGACCATCGTCGACCATGCTTTCCACCATTTCTGGTCACAGCAGAGATTGCAGAACAGCTCACCAGAGACCCAGCTCAGCAGAAGCTTCCTCATCTCAGGGAGGAACTCAACGCAATGGGGACCATTGCTTCCTAAGGGGGGAGGAATGATCCAGGTGGATGTTGGTGGCCACCCACCTATCCCATTTGGACCCCCACAACTGTCTCTTTTAGCTTTTTCAGTTTCCTAAATTGTAGCACAGTTTACTATTTTTAGCAGTTTTTCAGGTCCTGAACTTCTGGAGCCGTTTTGAGGCCCTAAACGACGTTTTTTTTTCGGAATCTGGGTCAACATGGGTCCATGGATTGATGTTGCCTCCCAAAGTGGTAGTACTCGGATAGATCTTTCTAACGAGCTATCGTACGCGTCAAACGGAGATCGTATCCCAAAGTTACGACCCCGGGAAATTGATGTACCAATTTACCCAAACGGGGCCCACAATTTGGCGTTTCATCTTCTAGGGTTAGGTTTCGGGATGTGAAGGGTTTTCCATTGTTTCTCAACAATAAATAGGCCTTCGAGCCTCATTGTAACACAGTTTTGGAACAGTTCAGAGGCATGTAGCCGCCACATCTCTTCTCAGAGATAAGCTACCATCGCCCTAGCTGGTTTCTCTCCATTTCTGTTTGTAAGCATATTTCAGTATTTTCCATTAATGAAATGAAGCATTATTTCCACTGCATCTCTGTGTTTATGGTTATTGCATCTCTGTATTTATGGTTATTGCATCTCTGTATTTATGATTATCTCTGTAATCTATTGCGTTCCTGTTTAAATCCGGATCAGATAGTTTCCTCAGAGATTTCAGAGTCCTCTGGTTCTTCTACTAATGGCGAACGAGGAGGAATTTCTCCCTCTTCTTCTTCAGGTGATTCTACTTCCTCAATTACAATGTGTTTTCCTCTAGAAGTAAAGAAAGAGTCTTTTCCTAACTCAAATTCGGTGGATAGTGTGGGAGAGTCTCCTAATTCAGCTACTGCCTCTTGAATTCGAGGAATCCTAAGGCTAGAAGTGTGAGTTGGGGATGATGGAGGTGTATCTTGTCTATACCTTGAAGTAGATGGAATTGTAAAAATCGAACTCTTGGCCCTAGCTATAAACCTTCCCCTAGAATCTCTTGCTCTATGCATGTCATTTTTATTTTTCTTCAAGTCAGGCTAATAATTCTCTTTCTGATCTTCCAGATCACTCTAGGTGCAAGAAGAGAGCATACTCAAGAAATTATTAAACCAATAACTCTCTTTTCTGATCCTCCAGGTCACACTAGGTGCAAGAGGAGAGCATACTTTGAGAAGTTATCAATTTTTACCTTCCTTGAAATTTTCTTGTTTTTTTTTTTAAGAAATTGGCTACCTAGTTTCACTTCCCCGACAACGGCGCCAAAATGTTTGGTCAATTTAGTGTGTCCTAAATTTCTATATAAATTGTCAATCCGGGAGTCGTAAACTGCTGAAGTGAAGTGCACTATATATGCAAGATAACCGATTTCTTACTTCTTTGTCGTTTTTTATTTTTGGTTTGTTTTTGGGTTTATCTTTTGTTGATTCCCTAATGTGAGATGGCAAAAGTCAAGTATGGATATAAGTGTTCAAGGCAATGGTCACCTCTAAAATAATTTCCAGACTTCAAAATTCTCAAAAAGGTTTTAAAACTTGCAGTGATGAAATCAATTCCTAAGAGAAAATAAAAATGTACCAAACAGTGAGCTAGTGACAATGAAGCCCAATATCCTTGCTGCTGTATAAAAAGAGAAAAAACTGAACTCAAAGAAATTCAAAAACTGTAAGCAAAGTAAACTAAATCATACTACTTCAACTCATATTCTGACCCCTCACCATTCGACTCGCTCTGGCTATAGGAGGTAATCATAAACAAATTGAGTAATCTGATATCTAAATTGCATAAAATGAAACTAAGATGAAACTACACATTCATCCTTCAATCCCTCACCATTCGACTCGCTCTAGCTATAGGAGGTAACTGAAAATGACATGAGTAATTTAATCACTAACATGCAGAAAAATAAACTAAATCATATTACATCAACTCATATTCTGACCCCTCACCATTCGACTCGCTCTGGCTATAGGAGGTAATCATAAACAAATTGAGTAATATGATATCTAAATTGCATAAAAGTAAATGAGCAAAATAAAACTGAAAGAAATAACAATGCTGGAATTAGAACTCAGAAAATAAATCAGCAGAAGGACAAGATGATTTCATGTCATTAGTCACTAAAAAGCTATGTGCAATTGCCTGGGCTATCTATAAGAACCTGAAAGAAAAACACTGATCAGTTAACAGTCATTAGAAAGCATAAGAGAAACTATGGCCAACAACTATCATGAATACCAAAAACTGTGTAATATATACAAGCAAATGATTATGGCATCAGTAACATAAAGGAAGAAAGCATGAAACTATACAGTAATTACAGAACCTTGGTGTACAGGGGCCCTCTGCAACCTCGGCCAATCAGCAATCAGTCACAAATTGAACTTAAGAACACTGTCTTCTCATATATTAAAATGCAGTCATAATATAAAGATAGAGCACGACACAGTGGGCTCATAAAACAGTCAAAATTACATATATCAAGCTAACTAATAAGCGTATGATAACGCGTTATTTATAACTGAGGATGCTACAACTACTTCCTAAATTCTGCGCTGCTAAACAGACACGTGAATAACCACATCCAGAGATCTAGCAATATGGTAGCCGTGACAATTAAATCCAAGGAGTGGTGGCTGTTAGATTTGGTTCACGGAGCAGTTCACAGGTGTTAGCACACCTCCTGAGATTGAGGAATTTGCCACGCAAGTCTTCACGTGGTGAAAAACAGAGTCCTGCCACCGCAAAACTCTTAGGTTGACCACCGCTTTGACTGTCCTTGACCATGGCCTTTTATGAGTGATTCGGCTGAACCAAGGGGACATGTTCCATGTCCACATCATTTGCAGCTTGCCCATGTGGCTGGATTCTCCAGTAGACACCTGTAACATAGACTTCAACAAAAAGGCTACGGAAAGTTGAGCTGGCTGCAGAAACTGACAAGATTCCGCAGCTGACTGAGCAAAAATATAGATCAAACAGCAGTCACAAGACATAGTTAGGAAACCATTTTATAAGCTATTTTTAAACTAATATGCAATGATTTGACAGCTTGGTGGTTCAAGTAACTGGAAAAGAAGGCTAAAAAGGTGTATAGGGAAGATGCAAGTTTGGGACTCAACAATACCCTTGCATGCTTTGCCCCTTCAACTGTCGAAGAGTTTGCCAACTCATCATGGCTTGTTGCATGTAGGCCAATGGATAGAATTTCTTTTTGATTGTAGAAACAAAGTCACTCCAGACAGAGATAGTCTTACCATGTCTTTTCATATCAGCTTGGGTTCTGCCTTCCCACCAAACCAAGGCAGTGCCTCCTAGGCGTAGGCTTGCCAGCTGAATATTACTCTTGTCTGAGTCTATGTTCTGCACCCTACAATACACATCAATTTGTCTAATCCAATTGTCCAACTTTTTAGCATTTAGCTCTCCATCATATATAGGCAAATCAAATTTAACATCTAACTTGATCAAAGATACTTTCTTATTATGCACAGGGCTATTAGGAGGTGTGAGAAAGCTTTCCTCTTTCCCTTTTCCTTTGGAGTGGTCATGGAAGTGAGACTCATCTTCTTCTTTATCTTGTTTAGAACCTGATGAATCCTCATCCTTATGCTTTCTAAAGTCCCTATACATTTCTTCTACCATAGAATTTATAGCTAGGAAACTTTCTATGAATTGAGGGTCTGGCCATACAGAACCTTCCTCTGACATTGTCTTTCAAGGATAGACTCTCCCAATTTTAGGATTAGTTTGGACACCAACTCTCCTTCTCCTAATTTGAGCTTTGATCTTGTGAGCATTCAACAACTAAACCAACACAAGCTTGTCTAACCTTACAGCCTAGAGCTCTGATACCACTTGATCTGATATTCACCCTATGAGTGACATCAGTTAAAGATTTATTAAACTAAGGTATTACAGACTCATGTGCTGGTGTGTGTTCTGTGTTATTGAAGCAACGGATTGATCAGATTGCCAATACACAAACATTTAAATGGAAAGACAACAGAGAAATATAGTAAGCAAACATAAAGACACAAGAAATTTAATAAGGAGTTCACCCTATTCTCGAGGGCTACATCTCCGGTCCAGATTTCAGTGGTGGTCTTGTTTTATTGTGCCTTTAAGTAGAGAAATTACAATACAGGGACTCAACATGAGTTCTCCTGAAGCAGGTTTTGCTTGACAGGGTGGTTCTTGGATTCCCCAAGCCACCTGAGTACACAGACTCGTTTGCCTACTAGCTCTGTGACCTTTGAGTCTACAGCGGAAAGAGCCAAATGTGATGCTCAGTCCAGACAGATTCCTCTATGGGATGGCTTGAATCTTCAAGCTCTCTGGTGCTCGATGCTGCCTTTGGTCAACTCGGCCCTCTGTCTTCTTCTACTTCGCTTTACTATTCTCTGTGTTCAATTCTCCTCTCAGGGTTTACTGTTCCACCTTTTTGTCTTTCGACTTCGATTAACTTGACTGACTGTTTTCTTCTCTCATTCATGGCTTTAGCAATTCGAACCCTATGCCTGTTCGGTTCCTCTTCCTCCTCTGTCTCTTCACCTTCTGCAGCTGCGCTTGGAGTTCCTTGTTCAGCGTCATCATCAGCGCTCAGGGAGGTGGCCACGTGTCCTCCTCTAAACGGTGCCAGCTTGCTTCGTCGTTTTGTTTCTTCAGTTACGTCGTGGATGAATCTTTCCTCCATCGTGGCGGTCAAATGGATTCCAAATCCATTTAAAACGCGGCTTAATTGCCTCGTCGATTCTGCTTCTTCCATCTGGCGCAATCTCAGCCGTCCGATTTGGGCCCTCCAAATCTGACGCCATACGCATGTTTCACGCAGTTGACTTACTCGACCGATAGCGCGCGATCAACGGCAGTTTTCTCTCACCTCTGCCTGCCATGTGTCGATCGATGAATGGAATCGCTTCGCTCTCGTCCAAAACCTCTTACCGTTTAAGGGCGCCCCGATCAAAACCGCCGGTTTCCAGAGCGCGGGTCTCGCCATTTTACGTTTAGCACTTTTACCTTTTCAGCCCGCGGTTCTCCGGCTCCCGATGCGATCGAGTGCTCAGGCTTCCTCCATTTTGGCCCTATTTGCCCAGCGATGCGCTAATCGCGCATCAAAATCCACCTCCGTTTCCCGATCCGGGGCTCCTAGGGGCTACTTTGACCTCCCGCGCAGTCTCCATGGGCCTCGGTCAACGCGCTTTGACCGAGGTCCTCGTCCTTCCACGCTAGCTACCATTGCCACTGGTTTAGGGTGTTTTTTATCGTTTTTTTGGAATTCTTTAGAGATTTGTTCGATCTGATACAGTCATTATTCTTTGACAGTCTTCTATGGATCCAATTCGGATCAATTACTAATATGCTCCATTCTAGATCAAGTTGGTATCAGAGCTCTCGTTTTTGCTTACTAGATTTTCTTGTGCAAAGAAGGATTTCGTTGTTTGCTAGTTTTGTGTCATGCTAACAAGGTTAAAAATCAAAAGAGGTGAGGGAAAGCTGGTTGGAAGCCCTGAAGTTGGGTAAAGTGGAAGAAGATCAAGGTTGCCAAATTCTTCTACACCAGTACATCCTCAAGTTGCAGAAGTTGTAGTTGAGTTTGTAGAGACCATATCTCATGAAGTAGAACCTATCATGACAGAATATGAGAAGACCTTTAGAAAGGTTTTTTTTGATATGACAGAGATGGTGAAGGTCCTCTATGAAGAGAGGAATAACAGATTGCAAGGAGAAAGTTCCAAACCTCCCAAAGGAGAAAGTTCTTAAGGAGGAGGTAATGGAAAAGGAGGCAATGGGAATGGAGACAAGCCTCCACCCTCTCCACCATATTCTTCATCTTCTACTTCACAAGCATCTTCACACTCTTCCACTAATACAAACTTTACTCATACGCATCATCATTCTGCAAAAGGAACTGGTAAATCAACTGTTCTAAAGCTTGATGTTAAATTTGAGTTGCCTATGTACAATGGAGAAGTTAATGCAGAAAAGTTGCATAACTGGATTCCTCAATTGGAGGTGTATTGTAAAATTCATAACCTTCAAGAGGATGATATCAAAATTCAGTTGGCTTCATTGAGAATGGAGGGTGCAACACTCATTTGGTGGGAAGCAAGGACTCAAGATGAGATAAAAAAGCATGGTAAGATCTCTATTACTTGGTCTGATTTCATTGTTACTATAAAAAGACAATTCTACCCTTAAGCCCTTATGAAAAAAGCCATCATGAATTGGCAAAATTTCAGACAGTTAAAAGGTCAAAATGTTAAAGAGTATACTCAAGAGTTTAGGAGAAGAGCTCTTATGCTAGGAGTAGACTTACAGTCACAAGATACTTTGTTGAAATATATAGGAGGTTTGCATAACTATCTTCGACATACCATTCTTATGTTTAATCCCACAAATCTTGATGAGGCCAGTGTTCAAGCTACACACCTCGAAGCAAGAGGGAAAAATTTACAAGAAAAAGGTAAGAAGAAGCCATTCCAGAGTGGTGGAAAAGGAAATAATTTTAAAGGTAAGCAGAAGAAAAATGCTTCTGTTAAGAAAGAAGGGGAGAAACCTGTGTGCAAGAATTGTTCCAAAGAGGTCCATGATGAAGCGCATTGCTGGAAGCTTCATCCTGAATTAAGACCGAAGTAATTAAATAATAAAGGGAAGCAGAAGACCAACATTATTGTACAACAAGACTTGGGTTCTGACTGAGGTGATGAACCAAGATTACAACCACAGTCACTAAGGGAAAAGCAGTGGAAAAAGCAAGAAAAGAGGAAGTTGTGGCAAGCATCAGCGCAACAAATAACTCCAACAACGTTTCAAACGAGGAAAATAGAATTGAGTTGTTCCATATCAGAGTTATTTCCGAACACACCAAGATTGATACGATGTTTGACAGTGGATCCCAGGAAAACTTAATTTCTACAGACTTGGTCAAGAAGTTGAATATGGAAACCATGGCTCATCATAAACTGTATCTGCTGGGTTGGATAATCAAGGATGCCAATCTTTAGGTCACAAGGAAATGCGTTTTCAGGTTTTCTATTACTGCCAATTTTGTTGATGAAGTTGAATTAGATGTAGTGCCGCTGGATATTTCTGGAATTGTGTTGGGAAGCCTATATCTATATGACTAGAAATCCGTTTTCCATAGATTTGAGAACAAATATGCTCTGTTCAAAGAGGGAGTGGAGTATATTGTGAGAACCCATCGTAGAAAGCTTAATCTGTCTTTAGCAAGCGCAGGGCAAATGAAGTGACTAGTCAATTCCAGGAAGAATCTCGTGCTCCTTATGATTAAGCTGAAGAATGACACAGAGAATGAATCCTTTGCAGGTTGTGACGTGAAGCTGAAAGAGAAATTGGTTGACGTGGTCAATCAATATGGAGATATGTTTCAAGAACCAAAGGGATTGCCACCAAAAAGGGGAATTCAAAACAAAATTCAGCTACAACAAGACTGCCCATTCCCAAACATCAGTATGTATCGAATGTCAATTATGGAAAGTTTAGAAATTAAGAAACACGTTCAGGAATTGTTAGATAAAGGTGTAATTCATCCCTTTACTTCGCCATGTGGTTCACCGATTGTTTTGGTACCCAATAAAGATGGAAGCTAGCGCATGTGTGTAGATTATCGAGCCTTGAACAAAATTACCATAAAGAATCGATACCCACTGCCCAGAATAGATGATTTTCTAGATTAGTTGAAGAATGCAAAATATTTAACTAAATTAGACTTGAGAAGTGGATACCAACAAGTTAGAATAGCTGAGGAAGATATTTGGAAGACTGCTTTTAAAACCAAACAAAGATTATTTGAGTGGCTGGTTATGCCTTTTGGTCTTTGCAACACTCCAACTACATTCATGAGAGTTATGAATGATGTTTTAAGATCCTTTCTTGATGAGTTTGTAAGTGTCTATTTAAATAATATTTTGATATTCAACAAATCACAAGAAGTGCATGTCAAGCATGTAAGAAAAGTGTTGGATGTCTTGAGAAAAGAACAGTTATTTATGAAGATGTCTAAATGTGAATTCAGGAAAACTTCCTTAGTGTATTTGGGCCACATAGTTGGAGGAGGTGAGATGAAGATTGACCCCTCTAAAGTTTCAGTCATTATGAATTGGCCCCAAATCAGTCACAGAAGTAAGGAGTTTTCTCGGAGCAGAGCAGTACTGGAGGAAGTTCATTGCCAATTTCTCTTCCATAACAACTCCACTACATGCTTTGACCATCATGAAGGTTTTATTCTAGTGAGGAGGAAAACAACAAAAAACATTCGATGCTTTAAAACAAAAGATAAGTTCAACCCCAATTTTAGCATTGCCGGATTTGAAACAACCATTTGAAATACAAACAGATGCAAGTGACTACGCCATGGGTGCAATTCTTTTACAGCATGGTAAGCCCATTTCATTTCATTATGAGATTTTTAATGGCATTGTTATTAATTATCCTACATATGATAAAGAGCTTTACGCATTGGTGCAAAGTGTGAAGAAATGGAAGTATTATTTAATGGGAAAAGAAACCATTATTCACACCGATCATCAACCTTTGCAATATCTACAATCTCAAAAAAAATTGTAGCAATCAAGGCACTTTCGTTGGATGGGATTCTTACAACAACTCAACTTGGTGATCAGGTACAGGAAAGTTATTTATAACAGAGTTGTTGATATGCTTTCTAGACCGGTTGTTAATGTAGCCATTTTACTCAAGAATAATTATGTTTTTCCTAAAAGTTATGTTTAACAATATGCACATGATGTTGACTTTCAAGAGGTATATTCAAATATGATTCAAGGCCATAAAGTTGAGGAATTAGACTACCATGTACATGATAATATGTTGTATCATTTGGGAAAACTTTGTGTTCCACAGGGAGAGAGAGTAAATGTCACAAGGGAAGCGCACACTTCTCTTATTGTTGGACATTTCGGTGTAAGTAAAATAGTGGCAAATCTTCAGAGGTATTTTTACTGGCCTCGTATGCTTGAAAGTGTGTCACATTTTATCAAAGGTTGTTCATTGTGTGCAATTAGTAAACCTAGTAATAGGAAACTAGGATTGTACACACCACTTCTATTGCCTTCACGTCCATGGGAGAGTGTTTCTATGGATTTTGTAGGAGGTCTTCCTTTATCAAGAAAAGGTCATGATTATTTGTATGTAGTTGTGGATAGGTTCAATGAGATGTGCATGTTAATGCCTTGTAAAAACAAATTACAGCTGAACAAACAACTCAACTTCTCTTTCAAAATGTATGGGTTCATTTTAGATTACCTACTTCTATTGTAAGTGATCGTGATTCCTGATTTGTTCAGAATTTTTGGTCGAGTTTATGGAACTTGATGGACACCAAGTTGAAGAAAAGTACAACCTTCCATCCACAAACAGATGGTCAAACTGAAGTGGTTAACATGACAGTTTTTCATTTGCTAAGACGACATTGCAGCAAACATCCTAAGTTGTGGGATGAATAGTTGCATTATATTCAGCATGCTTACAACCGAGCAAAACACTCTTCTACTCTAACTTCACCTTTTGAGGCATGTCCTGGTTATTTCCCTAAATCACCTTTGGATTTCATCTTTGAGAAAGATGTAGTTGTAGATGAACATAGCGACATAGATAGATCAAAGAAATTCATTGAGAAAATTCAGTTGATTCACCAAACAATTCAAGAACAACTAGAAAAGAGTCAAGGCAAGTATAAGGCAAGGCATGATAAGAATCGTTTGGATCATCAGTTTCAAGTAGGTGATGAAGTTTAGCTATGCATTAGCAAGGAAAGGCTTCAAGGTGAAGGTAAAAAGATGAAACCAATCCGTTATGGTCCATTTAAAATTCTGGAAAAGATTGGTAATAATGCTTTCAAGCTTGATTTGCCTTCATATATGCAAATTTATTCCGTTGTTAATGTTGAAAATTTGAGATTGTATGAGCCTCCTTTGATTGAAGATCAAGGAGAAAGTGTACAGATTCCATCAATTGAAGATTTTTCTCCAGAATTTCTTGATGAGCTTCAACAAGACACCATACTTGACAGAAGAACGAGGTCATCAAAGAGGGGAAATTTTGATTATCTTCGAGTGGGTCTCAAAGGTACAAATCCATCAAAGGCCAAATGGATTGAAGAGGGGAAGGTGAGGGAACAATACCCTCATCTGTTCAATAACTGAATATAATCTTTTGGGGTCGAAAAAGCTATAATGTTCCCCCCTCATTAATGTTTTCCCCCTCATTTAGCTTGGAATACATGTCCCATGACCTTGGTTTAATTTATTTACATGGAAATTCAACTTGGGGTTGTTACAATTGGCAGCTTGGCAAGATGTTTAAATTGTACTGGTTACCTTGCCTGACATGCTCGTCGACTGCTTATATAAGAGAAAACAAACCCTATCGTTTACAAACATGAGGAATCACATATTCTTGCTACAACACACCTTCTATAGGTTTCCATATAATTCTTATAATTTACAAAAATAGAGTAAATCATGTCCTCTTGCTATAATCGCCACAATGTGCCTTCTAGAGGCTTCTAAAATCATATTTGATTTTTTTGGGGGGTGAGGGGGGTGATGTGTTTATGCCCTTGCATCAATTTTTGTGGGCGCTACCCTTAACCATTTCATCATTGTAGTAAATGGTTTTTCATTAACCATTGTTGTAATCTAAGGAATTGTAAGCGTTTACCAATAGTATCCCAAGAAGTAATAGATAATTGCATATAAACTATGATACACACATATACGTAAATAAGAGAAAGGAGAAGATTACACAAGGAATGGAAGACCAACAAAAAGAACTTTATCAATGTACAATGGCAATACAATATATCCTTCTTCTTTACCTCTCTATTACATCAATGTCCTATTTATATGTATGATACAATTACAAGGTAGTTGTAACTTGTCTATCTACCCTTGTTGGTCAACCCAATTGCATGATCGAATGACTTACATTTATGAATAGATAGTCGATTGTATTCAACTAGGTTGAATGTTAGTTCTAGTGCACAGAGTTGACTAGCCCCTGCAACATATATTCCCAACTTAATTCCTTGCTCATTCCAAGAAAACGAGAGATGTGAATTTATATTGCAAAATTTTAAGAGATATACTAAAATACAAGAATTTATAAAAGTAGTAGAATGGTGCTTTTTGAATGTTAATCATTGTTGTGTATTTGCTGCTTGATTGGTTAGATAGTGCTTTTTGAATGTTAATCAATGTTAGAAATTTCAATTCTAATACACTTGAAGCAAAAAATTGAAATCTTGGATGAGTTGTAGAAGATATAGTCTGGGA
This sequence comes from Pinus tabuliformis, assembly GCA_031772625.1. Taxonomy (NCBI): domain Eukaryota; kingdom Viridiplantae; phylum Streptophyta; class Pinopsida; order Pinales; family Pinaceae; genus Pinus; species Pinus tabuliformis. The sequence goes on along the minus strand of CM062817.1, from coordinate 1,740,466,587 downwards.
TCTTCACTGAGGGAGATCTTGTAGTCGACCAAACATTTCTTTATGAATATGGGGAGAAAATAATTTTAGTTGATTATCAAAAGATGTCCCTTCATGGATTATGTACTAATATTTCACCCCTATTGAAGTCAATTGTGCCAAACATTCTAGTTTATTTTTTAATGCATCATATTATACCTCATGCAAATCGAGATTGCAATGATCCTCAAGATGTTGTTTTTTTTATGTATAGCTTTATGTAGGTGGTTAAGATCATTGTTTGCTTCCATATATGCTATTTTTCATTCTAACCATTGCCTTTCTTCTTGAATCAATGCAACCTTGACTTCTTTGTTTGTAGCTAATTGTGTTGATAAATCTTGTCAAGCTTTAAAGTCGACAATGGCTTTCTCCTTGTCTACCAGATCCTTTATGAGGCTTTGTTGCAATTCCAATGGGCTACATGTAGATGAAAAATATGTTGGCCAATTATTTAATATGGTCGACATTGTTGTGGCATGTTGGATGACTACTTCTAATGGTTTTCTAGTATTAAATTCCTCTTTCAAAATTGCATATGTTTGGTTGACTTTAGCTTTCTAACTTCCATGATGTGTTTCTTTCTTCTCCTACTATAGTATTACATTTAGTATGCAATGATGATATATTAGGTTCCTAATGGAGTTTAGTCATTCTATTTCTAAACTAGGTGGCCTGATTTGTAACTTTTCTCATGTCAGATATACACATTCTTACAAGACCTGCTTCTCTTTAATCTTCCTCTCCCCGAGACACTTTTCATTGTTTTTTCCATTAAATGGTGGATTCCTTATTAGTTATTTCACACTAATAATAGATTAAATATAACTTTTGCTAGCTAAGGTGCCTCCTCCATAGGAGAAGAGACCATATATGTGCTCGATTCCTTTTTATTCTCAACATGTTTCTTCTTCTTTGATGAATATATATTTGAATTGGACTTAGCGACTTCTGTCTTGTTTGATTTGGTTGGGTTGGGGGTGGTTCTATCAGCTCTGAGGAGGTCTATTACTACAACTACTCTTCTTCTTGTTATGTATGACAACCACAATCTATGCCCACTAGAATTGGTGGTTTTGATTTGCCACTAACCATTTTCACTCCCCCACACTCTTCAGATGTAGGAGAGTTTTAGCATTGTACGCCCCCATTTTGAATTTCAATACAATACCATTTTTACTTTACTATCTTCTATAAGATTTGGCTTTAATTGAGATTGAATTCTTTAGTAGAACTTATTTAACTTCTTGATTGTTTATGACCATTGCCAATGATCAATCCAACCATAGTGAATCTTTAATCTTGAATGTTTGATTCACTTTGAACATCTATTTGATGAATGCTTCTTCTTGCCACAATATTGACAAGGACAAAGGTAATAACATTGATCTTCCATATGACCAATGTGATTGCAATGTTTGCACTTCAGTTTTTCATCAACTATATCATTGGCCTCATTTATTTCTAATATTTCTTGAACAAGAAATCCTCCACTCACAAACTAAATTGGTTTAGAGTAATATGGGATATGGAAATTGTTGTCGTCACCATATTCTAAACCTTGATAATTCTTACTGAAGTGTAATTATTCCCAGGGCCTAACGACGGTGTTGGAAAAATAGTTATTTTTTTGTTTGTTGTCACCATATGGTAGCACTAAAATAATCAAAATAACTTTAAAGGCCAAAAAATGATAAACATTCATGACCTAAGGTTCATATCTTTCAAAAATTCCCCATCCCACCATGAGAAGGCATGTAATGCAAGTAAAATGTATATAAGCATGTCATAGATGCACCTATTTGTCAAATAACCATATTGATGACATATAAAAGAGCCCAATTATTGCAACAAGCTTGGAAGATATTTTTGGGTGTACAAATGCACATGGAATTTTTAGCAAGCATGAAAGAAATCCATTGCATGTCCAAATAAGGTTAGAGCATCAACCTAGGGAAGGAGTAAACTCCTTTATGTGCTAGACTAAGATAATTCAAAGAACATTAGGAATGTATATATACAAGGGTTAGTGAAAGATTTAATCATTTTGGATAAGTGAAAGGTTACACTACCAACATTATAGCAATGATATTGTGTTTTAAGCATTATTATGTTTCCCATTAATAGAGAGAACTCATCTTCCGTTTTCCTACATGCAATGGAGTATCTACTATGTTCCATTATCGCCCACAGTTGAGAAAATAAAAAAGATGAAATCTAAAAGGACACATTAGTGAGGATGAAGTAGGGGGAACCATTCTCCTCATATTCATAGGTTTCCAATTGTAGATTTATGCTTCCTCATAAATGGAATATAATCCCTGCTTCCCATCATTCTCAAATCCGTTGTATCTTTATTTGGAAATTTTCTTGATATTTTTATGCATGCTAATGGGTTCAAGAATAGTGTATGATGTCATTTATGTGATTTCTCTATTGTTTTTGTGAGATATGTGAAATATATTGTTGATGTTACTATGTAGGTGCTTAGAGAATTTTAAAGAGTTTGTTTCTCTCTTCTGTTTGTTGGTTGTAGGCTCACAAGTGGTTAGTAGGAGAAGAATTTGAAGGTGAGGTATCTTCCACCCCCTCATTTACTATTATTTTATTCCCTTTGAAGTGTTTATCCAAATAAATATAGAAATAATCCCTTAACTCTATACTTCTATAGGATTTTGACCATCTTATAGAGAAAAAGATACCCATCAAACCTATCACCAATGTTCACATAATGAAACGATGATTCCACTAAGGAGTTTTTCCATCCTTTTATAAAGTTCTAAAAGATTCTTTGGTTTAACAAGTTTGAATCTCTATTTTCACATCAAATTCTTGTTGTTACAAACATTGGTGGTTATTTTAATGATCATAGGGTAGCATAACGTTATATGCTCACCCATACATGCTTTAGCATATATAGTTGCTTCTAGTTTTGAAAAAGAAGCATTATATAATTAGACACATTTTTTCCTAAATTTTCCATGTTAACTACATAGTTATCATGGGGAAACATTTATCGACTATGTGTTTACAGCTAAAAAAGGTACTTCTAGTAGTTCTTTCCCACCGATAATCCCATCAACTAGTGACCCATTTTAAAGGTTATTTCCATTGCATATAGCATATCATAATGGTTAAGTTATTTTCTTTTGCCTTAATTTTTGTAGTTTCAGAATAATAATATCATTTTTTACTATTAATAGCCAAATCCGTTGGTTTAAGGCACACTTCTTTATATATGCACTTCATCTATTATTTACTGACCTAGGTAAATGAAAAAAATTATTACTTTATTTTATTTGATTGAAAAAACTATTTTTTTTTTGTTTTTTTTCCTTCTCTTTTAAAAATATTAAGTAGTGACCTTCTTTCATCTGCAAACAAGGTTCCACTCATACCATTAAGCACACATATACACTTAAAACACTATTACTTCCCACAACACTCGACAAATGTAAGATATTTAAAATAAACTAATTTTACATAAATCACCAAAAAAAAAAAAAACTAATCTACATTTTTAACCAAAATTTATAATATAAAAATCAAACACCATAATTAATTGGTTAAAGCAAAAGTTTCAAGTGATGCACTTATGAACCCCACACATACTTCAAATGACAGGGTGTGGAAAACATGGGCATATTTAATATTGTAAACAACATTCCTACTTTGAATATATTAGGATCTTGCATTGCATATGCTGTGTTAATAGGTACTCTTAGCAATATTTTAGTTATTATTTTTATTATTTCATCTTTTTTACTCTCATTTCTCTTAAAAAAAACAAAAAAACAACTTATAAACCTAAAATGCAGTTTTTCTAAATCTTGTTTGTGTGCAAATAACATTTTTGCTACTCTCTCCCCTTAAATTTCTTTTCCTTAACGAAAATGACAAGGGAGATAGATATCCCTTGACAAGGGAGCAAACATGGTGGGCTCATCTTAGATGAGAATTGCCAAGTTTAAGAGGTGTTTCAAATATTCATAAGATGACTACATTCAATGATTTTTTAAAAATTACCACAAAGAATATAGAGACATTTCAAAAGCAAATATAGATTGATAGATATTTTTGGGAGAAAATTGTGTAATGGATTTTTAATTTCTGATACTTATTTCCTCTATTATTAGAGAGAAAAAGCTAATGTGAGTAAACTAATATTGAAAAACTTATTTATAAGATAACAAGAATTAAGTAACCATTAGATCAATATCAAATTCATATTTTTTTTATTAAAATAAATGGATAAATAAAACAAATCTTCAATAAATAAAAAAATTAAATAATTTATAATTAATTAAATTCACATATTAAAAATATAAAATAAAAATTAAAAAATAAATTAGTAATTAATTAATGATTAAAATGATTAACATTTAATTAATTTATAAAATTAAAAGATAAAATAACATCTACTAATAGAAAATAAGAATCCTAGAGAACTACAAATTAGAGTGATAATAATTAAATTAGGGAATGAAACTAAAATACGAAATAAAATAAGAAAAATAACCAACATCTTTCCGTTGGAGTTGGACTTCCCCGAGAGTCCAAACTGATGCGTTGGGTTGCAGTTATGGCCCGTCATCCTGAGGAGGGTTTAGATGTTGTTCGATTTCCTCCTGAGTATTTTCATTGGTTGGAGAACCAAATTTTAGCGATTTAGGATTTTCCTTATACTGGATAGATTATCGTGGTGACCCAGACATGGCTCTTCCACCAAGAGAGCAATGGGATGACTCAGGTAGAATCATTTTCAAATCCTGCAATAGAACAAATACATGTTGAGAGTAAAGCATCTAATGGGAGCAGTGAAGAAAAAATCTCAGAGATTCATAAAGCTCCTTATTCTTTAGGTTCTCCTTTTGTTGTAAGCCCAAAGGAAACCTCACCTAATAAAATAATAATATAAAAATAAGAATTAGTAAATAGAACTTATTCCAAATTAATTAAAAAAATAATTAAAAGTGTAAGAAATTGAAATATAAATTAATAAGAATTTAAAATTAAGAGATTTAATAAAAATAATGAAAATAAAAATGGTTAAATAAACCTAATTCTAAATTGAAATTTAATTGATTTAAAATCGAATTAATTACAATTAGTAATAAAATAAAGCATTATAAAGATAATGATTAAAAAAAGAATAAGTTCAACCAGGAGAATGAAAAACTAGATAATAAATTAATTGAAATTAAGAAAATGTTGAAAATTGATATTTGGAATTAATTATATAATATAATTAATTTTTTTTTTAATATAATCAGAGATTCATTAAGAGAGATAGTAAATGACGAGCTTTCAAGATTGGCTAATTCTATATCCATATTTTACATATATTCATTTTTTTTTCGAAAATTTAAAAATAAAATAAACACGATTCCTCCTAAGGACTCTTAGGAAAGAAAGTGAATCCCGAAATAATATAATAGTTCATTTTCATTTGATTGCATATGGTTCTATAAAATCATGTAAAAATATGTATTAGAGATATATTTGTAAGGTATGATTTTATTTATTTTAAAAATTTATTAACAATAATTAATAAATGATTTTGCGTCTATTGGAAATACCTACACCTGATATTGTTGAGATCTCGATCATACTTTGGAAATTTGTGAGTGGGGAGCAACCTGCACCACACCGCTTAATTTATGTAAGAGCTCTGCATAAGTTCAAAACCCTAACGTCACCCATGTTTGTTGGACGCGGCCACCAAAACCCCCGTACATGGAAAATCAATTCGATGAGACCCCAACGCAGCATCTAATCCGAATTTCTCTCGCATATTCCATCGGATCAATTGATGCCTGTGCGAATATTCTGTAAGGTCGCCGACCTTTGGACCTAATTGGATCGACCGTTGTGGAGGGTTTTGTCTTGACAACCCTAATGTCTGAGAATAATCTGAATAAAAGGCCGTTGGTGGATTCCCAATTTTGATGGCAGGCTTTTTCTGAACAAAAGGAGAAGGGAATTCTGGGCAGGGCTATGTACGCTTGAGTGCTGTTCAAGTTGTTCCAGGGTCGATTTCTTAGGTGCTAAAAAAATATTTATGAAATGAATGAAATTATGTTGTTGGATTTGTGCAGTCAATGGATATTTCCATTAAAGCACCTTAGGCAAGGAGGAGATTGGTATTTCTCAGGGATCTGGGACTATCTGGTTCCAGTTTTCTGGGTTTTATTGGGAATGTGAGGAATAGGCAAAGTGCAAGGGAGAGAACCAGACAATCTGGTTAGTTTCTTTCTAGGTTTTCTACATGACACACCTTATATCCATCAATTGTAATTGCTTTGTAGATGCAGAATTAGCATTGGGATCTCGTTGTCGATGGTGTTGTGTGAGAATACTGCATATATGGTATAACCAATTTGAGATGACAAAAAGTCATGCTGAAACCTTCCAAATGTTCGATATGCCACTGATATTATGGATTATGACGAGCGATAACAAATACTAGCTCTTTACAAATCTGGGGCCTCTGGAGTAAGTATAAGGCATCAAAAGTTTCCATTGTCCTTCATGTTATAACTGAAGTGCTCATGCATTTGTTATCATGTTTTAAGCAAGTGCCTTAACAAGTGATTTCGTTCTTGCTAAGGCAAGAAATGGTTATGATTTCAAGTTCAAGTTATGTTACACTTCATGCTAGGATGAGGAGTTTGACAGCGACAGTCTTTTATGGAGTATGCGAGAGGCTTACATTGTATATCTTGTGCTATGCTAATGAGAAAAATAGTTCAAAAGAAAAGCCTCCACTTGGTTTTTGAAATCTCACAAAGTTTGGTATAAGAAAAACTTAGTAACTGTGTAATGATTGATGATTAATCCATGATAATTGGGAATCTGTGTGTACCATGATTATATACCATTTCTATCCCTGGAGTGTATGTTGACAATTATCTCTATATTATCTTCATTGCACATCCTTCTGCTAATATCTTAACAGTTCCCATAGCAAGTAGACTGCAAGTCACTGTATATCCATCTGTACTGCTAATCTAACATGTTACCAAAAGATTTTGTAGATATGTGCATCTTTGTGCAAAACGCTATCATTATTCCCCTTCATCTTTGCCAAATATTTGCCAAATAGCTGTACCATCAAGAAAGAGAATGGGGCTTTTAGGGGATTTATGCAGTGTTTGTTTCTGCAAAATCCATTGTAAGTATGTTTTTGTTAATGATGATAATGTGGGAAGTATGGTCCACAAGCCTTACCGACACAGAATCTTTTTTAATCCACTGTAAGTCTGATTTTGATAATGATGATAATGTGGGAAGTATAGTTCACAAGCTTCACCAATACAGATTTTCAAAGAAATTAAATTTGGTGTTTGTAATCTTTATTTACTGATGGTTATCAGGTCCAGCTGTCTTCCACACAACCTGCAACAAACAATCAATCTCTGAGTTTTTCTGTGCACAACTTTGTTTATGCTTCAATTCATTTGCATATTTCCATATATGTGGTTTTCCTGATCACCAAGATTACTTAAAAGCGAAGGTGTATGGTTGAGCTGAGTGACAAACTGCTAGGCTTCATTTGTGCAAGAACTGGCTGTAGCCCAGGGCTGTAACACTAGATCAATCTTCCAGATATGCTTACATAACAAACATAAAAAGAACCATATCTACTACAGGGCAAACATGTATATCACCCCAAGAACTGCCAAAGCTGTCTTCAATGGATGCTTGACAAAAAAAGGCAGTGAAGATATGAATGATGAATTGCTTCTGCAAAAAGTGGCCAAGTCCCAATGCTACTTACATCAGAGTTTTATGGAACACTTTAATTCCTTGTTAGTGCGTACAATGATATTGAAGTCTTCCTTTAGGTTGTTTACCTCTGCCATGTAATGTTTGAAAGCCAGAATAACTAAGTCCATAAAATTCCAATTTATTGAGATGATAGAGGACTTTAAAGAATACTTAATGTATTCTTTTGATCATTGTTTTAATAGCACAGCCCATCATCAGCCTTAAGAATTTCAAATCTGAAACACCAGCATCTATCAAAATGGATGGTTTTTACAACTTTAATATCTATTTTAATCATTTTAACATGAAATGTTGATAGACCTGGAAAATTTCAGCCGTGGAGATGGATGGTTTTTACAACTTTAATATCTATTTTAATCATTTTAACCTGAAATGTTGATAGACTTGGAAAATTTCAGCCGTGGAGAATGATGATTGGCAGCATACAACTCCGTAGAAGGATAATTGGCAGCGTATGGCCCTCATTTCACTATGTACAGCCGTGGGGATGAAGCATAGGTTGTGTCATTTGAACGGTCACCAGGTTTATCAGACCGAATTAAAAACTCAGCTAAGCTAGAGATCTCCAATCTTACCGTAAATCAAAGCGTGGCTACTATAAATTCATTGGTAATTTTCAATTGCTAAAGCGAATATTATTGATAAACAATGGTTTCTCATACCATAAACAAAATTAAATAGAGACGAGAATTTCCAATGACTCATACTGAATTTAATGACCATGGATAAGGAATCAACCACATTCTTACATGTGGGAGACTTGATTAATGGTAAGCTGGTTTAGTTGGTGGTGAGTGATTATTCAAACAAATTGCAATGAATGAAACATTAGGCCATGCTTGAGATTTTTCTCTAGTTTTTTTTGCTTTAACCAAATAATTTGGTGACATTGACCTCTTGTGTTGCTATAACTTATTGGATAACTTTTGCTCATTAGGATGGACTTGTAAGTAATTATTCATTTTTTTTATTCTTCACTCTCCTTACTCCTCTTAGTTGTGTAGTTTCTTAGGTTAAAGCTTTTAATGAAGTCCCCAACACTTTACTTCCCAATGGCAAGGTCTTAATGTTTTTATTCATCTCTTTCATCTTCCAATCAAACATTTCCAACTCCTACTTGAAGTGCTTGTTCTCTTTTTGAAATTGAACAATAATGGTTTGTCAAACAACCAACATCTTATTTTTTTCTTTATCCATGTTGACCTTATGTTCTCTTCAAATTTATAGTAGTTGTGCCATTTCCAAGAATTCCATTTCCCTAATGTCTTATGATCCATAAAAACCAGAATTATGGTCCATGTGCTTCACCAACACAAAGCTTTTATTATGTGTTTGGTGTCTTTAATGCAACTTGCAATAAACAATTAACCTATGAATCTATCTTGTAGTAGTGTGTATAAGATTCAACCAATTATCTTATTTCCTTGTGGTTTTCCCAATCACCAAAATAACTCACATATATAAGGTGTATGGTTGAGGTGAATTAAAAAGTATGGGTTTTAATTGTGCAAGATCTCATTGTAGCTAAAGAGTGCTACACCAATTTCATGTTCCATACATAGAAAACATAAAAGGCACCATATTCACTATTAGAGAAATTGGTATACCACCAAAAATATAGTCAACTTAGTCTTTAATGAATTTTTGATTAAAAACAATACAATAAAAGTGAAAACATACAATTGCTCCTAAACTAAAATGGCAAGGTCTCAATATTGTTTACACTAAAATTTTATCCATCACCCTAACCTTTTTAAAAATTTTCACAACTAAAATACTAATTTAACATTAAATTATTTTATTACTTATATACCTACACAACTATATTTAAAGATCCATATAACTCACTTGAATAAACCCTCTATTCCTATGTAATCAAATTTTAGAAAATGCACTTTCTTTATTTACTCTCCTTCCCCATAAACACCATATGAACATAACAATGTTTCACATGTTTTATGTACTTAGATAAAACTCCCATTCACTTAAACACCATTCAATAAAACATATATAAAATGACCATTACATAGCACATGTTATATTGCTACATAAGGTGGGAATAAACAGAACCACGCCATGCATACTTATGGAAAGGATGATATGCCAAGTCAAAAGAAAAAAGATGCTTTATGGTTTCCTTTCATCATTGCCTTGATGACATAGCCTACCACTATAGTAGGATCCAACCTCTCCAAGCACATGCTTAGTGACCTCTTCACACATTTTTTGGAAACGGGAAGTCAAGCGATGTGGGTGGCATGTAGAGCATGTATGGGGTTTGGGTATAGATTTAAATTATATTTAGAAGGAAAATATGGTTGTAGAGAATAACGATTGGCTATATGATGTTGTAGGGAGATAATTAACCGTATATGACCCATATACCTTCTTCAATTAATTCTGTAAGGTCGTGGGAATGAATCATAAGATGTATATGGCTTCAAGAGTGACCAAGTTTATTGGATTGAATTAGAAACTTAGTTAGATAAGCATAATGGTTAAATAATTGTAACTAGAGAGAAGAAGATCAAACTATGTGACTAATATATAGTTGTTGGTAATCTACAAATATAGCTACAAAAGGCAGTGGATTCTCACATCACTGAAATAAACTATGACAAAAGTTAATTAAAATTAGATTTTTTTAACTATTCACCTACCTATGTATAAAGTTTACAACAAAACTATCATAATTATCCATGTAATGGTAAATGAAAGTCTATTACAACAATAAAATTGCACATTTAATTCATAGAGAGATTTTATCCCGGAAATCATACACAAAACTAACTTTAAATGTACACTTAGTTTTCATTTCAATTTTTGGTTACAATACAACACATGGTTCTCCATGCATCTTCCTTTAGACAAAAAAAAAACCTAAAATGGTTAGACAAAAACCTAAAACCCTTTTATAGTCGAGTTATAATAAGATGTAAGAGACTTGGGTATAATAAAGGTAAGTCTTCTTTCTTTCCATTCTTATTCTATTATTATTATTAGATTTAATATTTATTTGCATTGGTTTTTATGTTTTATTTAACCTTATTTGAATTAGATTTATAAGTAATAAGTTTTATAATTGTTGTTTTGTTCAAATTTATTTTTAGATCAAATGAGGTCAACACTTTGTTTTCATTTTATTATATGTAAAGGGATGAAATACACATATAATTGTTTACTAAAGGTTTTTTAGCTTATTAAATACACCAAAGGACATGTTGTACATGTGTTTTTGATAATGATGTTAATACATTTTTTTGTTCTCTATCATACATCCAAGGATGAGATATATATCTCACCATTGGCTAAAAATTTCTTCTTGTTAAGATGCTAAGTTGTTGGAGCATAATGCATATTCAAACTCTATTTTTTCTTTGATAATGTCAATGAGGAGGATATATCTCTCTAAATTTTTCTTTGTTTGTTGATATTAATATATTTATGTAAATATTAGATATCATTCATACACTCTCACACACACACATATATATAGGAGTAATGTGTAAAAATGAACCACACAATGATTGAACATTTACCATAGCCAAAATCATTGTTAGTATATAGACAACAAGACACTAAAAGTAATATGATAAAAAAAGATAACTGTCCATCTCACATAATATTCACGCCAATGCTACAAATATACAATTCAATGAGTAATGTCACCTCATAGAGAGGATTTGCTCTAGATCATAACACCTTTCATGGTGACTAGTGTAGGAAATATTAACTAACTCATTAGTAATCACTTGAAGATATATTACTAATATCCTAAACAATAAATACAATTTAAGGTGACAATTAGACTTAATGATTGGTCACGTAAGCCATAGGTTAACCTTCCCTCCTCAATCACAAGCCTATACCTCTATATTGACTAAGTAAGAAACAATAATGCAAAAGTTTATATATTGGATCGCTCATAAGCCTCTAATTTGAGCTTCAATAAAAAGTTTATCTAAAAAACCATCAAAATTAGATGTTGGATGGTTAATATAGAATGAACTCGAAAAAAAAACATATATCTAGAAAATTTCCGAATTATTTGACATTCTAATCATTTTGAGAGTGGATATTTCCATAGTTATTCATCTTATTTGAATCTTTCAGAAAGAAACTATGTAGGTGTCATCTTATTTGAATCTTTCAGAAATAAACTATGTAGGTGTTTACCTGACATTTCGGGTGGACACTCCACCCATCATTAAGGGTTAGAAAGAAAACAGATGATGAGTGTGAGTGTTGATCAAATCTTAAATAATGAGAGCCACAAGATTAGATTAATGGTCAATAAAATATAAACTATTAAAATAAACTATAAACAATCAAATGATTTTTAAATTATGGGTTGAAATTTATAATCAATGAGAAAAGGTATTAGATTATTAATTATATTAAGATGGTTAACTATGAATAGTTGGTCAAAAGAGAAAATTAATAAAAAGGGTAAAAAAAGAGAGAAATTTATTAAAGCTTAGAAATCATTTGACCATTTATAGTTTATTTTAATAATTTATATTTTATTGACTGTTAATATAATCTCATGTCTCTCATTATTTAAGTTTTGATCAACACTCACTCTCATCATCTTCTTGCTTTCTAGTACCTAATGATGGGTGGAGTGTCCACCTGAAATGTTAGATAGGGTAAACATCTACACAATTTATTTCTAAAAGATTCAGATAGAAATTCTAATCATTTGCCAAGTAAGTTAGCTAGAAGTAGTTGGTGTTTTGTACTAATTGGTGAACATGTAGTATTACCAATAAAGTGTTCTCTAAATGTGGTAGTTTGGGTTTAACACTAACCATTTTGACACACTTAGGTGTCGAACAACATTCCAATGTATCCTAATTGGATAATAAAGAGATAAAAGATGAGTCTAGGTTCCATGCTAGAACATTCCAAATGTTGATTCAATGAAGATTTGAAGTTCTAGATTCCAAGTCAGAACTTTTGTGGTTTGTAATCAAATTGTCTAATTGAAGTGATGAAATCAGTGCACTCCTCTTGTTGCTATTGATGTTGCCCATTTGGTGTTTTTCTAAGTCTTCCTTCTATAGACTATTGATTCCCATATGGAAAATATTTTTTATTTTGGAAATATTAAGTCTAACAACCCTTATCAATTCCCCCCTTTGCCAGCGGAAAGGAGAGACTACATGGGTTTTCTATGAAGAATGATTCTAGGGGTATAGAAAATTTAAACCCCTAGTTGTTCGATTTTAGAACTCGTGGGTTATGGGCCCACCAAATTTTACTATCAGCGACAATGGAGCTCACATCCACCAATGGAGCTTGTAATCATGACACCTCGGGCTCTTGGTGTTCTAAGCACTAGCCAAAATATTGCACATAGGATCATCGCTCTCGAGTCCATCATATTGTGCCCAAGGGCTTATCCCCACAACGATAACCTCACTTTCTACACTTCCACATGACCTTGACCTTGACAATGAATGACACCTCCACGCAAAGTGGTTCCTCCTCCAATCAATGGTTGCAATTTGGCACTGGGGATCAATGACTCTAAGGTTATCAAAGGCCTGCAAACCTCGACTCTAACTAACCCCATTTTTTCTTGATGGACTCCTTCTCATGGGTCCCGATAGCATTATCAGGCACAGAAAGATCTTTCAAATGTCTCCTCCTCCAGAGTTTGATGGGATGTGATTGGTCAAGGGCTCAACAACCCTCATTCATTGCTATAGATTAATGAATAATAAGAATTGGAGGCCCCCTCCTCCTATGGCGCTAACACAAAGGAGGAGAGGGTCTGCATTTATGGTTATGCTCTTAGTTCCACCAAAATAATCGAACAACATAGAATTGGTGGTAGCAAATCAATGCCCCTTGTTGATTGGGTGGCAAGGGAACCCTTATGACATCATGTGAGAGGGGGGGTCCACACTCATAGTTCCCCCTTGTGGTTCCAACTCTGTTATTTGTGTGTTAGAACGTCGACACTCCTCATTCCCTTTATGATAGCATGTAGGCAAAATACAGGTTATGCTTTAGCCTTTGCAGTTCTAATTCTTCCTTGGAATGATATTTCATCATCCATTGAATGCATGGCTGTTGACCCTAGCGGGATCCCTCTATGCTATGATTGTGGATGCCTGCAATCACCAATAATTCTCATAGATTTCGAACGGAAACATAACAACCAAATCATAATAAACGTGATAGTTGACAAGGTCGTAGATTTAGAATAAACATAAAAAATTATAGACATACGAGATACTTGTATTAAAAAAAATAAACCTAGTTACATGGTGCGACCTCTAAGGGCATAGTTGCCCTCTCCACCTGATTTTTACATTGTATTGGTCGTCTTTCCTAACATTCTAATAGGTTACCTATATAAAAGAAAACAAATGATATCATTTACATACATGAGGAATCACATCCTCTTGCCATGAGATCTCTTCTAGAGGCTTACAAATAATTCTTATAATTTACAAAAATAGAGGAATTCATGTCCTCTTGTTACAAATGCCATAATGTGCCTTCTAGAGGCTTCCAAAATCATATTTGATTTAGGGGGGAGGGGTTTAACACTGCATCATACTCCCATAGTACAAATCTTCATGATCTCTTGGTCATGTGCCATCATTGCTACATCTTGTTCATCTTCAATCCTAGTCTTCATTCTCCTCACGTATTGTTGAGTTTCTACTCATACTTAGTAGTGAGATGCAACCAAACTTCCAGAAACACCTCACCAAGTTCTTTCCTCTAGCTTAGTCTTTTGGTATCATAGGTTCTCCTCCTTTGGAACCATTTAAGCTTCCTTTGCTCCTCTCTCTCTTGCACTGATCTAGGGGATAAAAAATATGCTCGAAAATGAAAGCTCTCAAAATATCCTAAAACTAGCGCCAAATCATAGAGCCCATCCTTTTGATTCCAATGACACTTGAATCACCTCAATTTGATACTAAATGAGGAATTTATCGCGTTCTGAAGTTTTTAGCAAACAACAAAAAAATCAAATTGCAAGGTTGACTGTGCTGGTACGGATGCCATGTGCAAGTCCATACGCTGACATGGTGTCGACATCAACAGGGTGACTGGGCTCTATGAATTGGAAGGTGGGCCAATCCCATGTGGAAAAGTGGAAAATATCCATTGGCAGTTGAATTTGAATTTGGGCCAATCCCAAGCCACCACGTGGGCCAATCAGAGGGCACCATGTGGCCCTATGAGAGGGTGCCACACGACCATGAGAAGTTGAAAAAAATTGGTTATGTTCTAGATGAACCTCCACGGGGTTCGACCCCATGACCTCTACGTTACAAACTAACCTCTCGATCGATCGGGCTACCATGTGACTTGTTAATACTATGTGGGTCCTTTATATTTATTATCATATGATGGAGAGGTTGGGGGGAAGGGTGGGCCAACGAGTGCACCCGACTGGATCAACCCTTGGTTTTCAACATGACATGGAACCATCGACAGAGAGTATGGAGCGGGGCGTGTGGCACCCTTTCCATGCCCAAGGCACAACAACTAGGCCATATGCGAACATACTGATTCAAGGGCGGATGTAACGGGAGGGCACATGGCCTATGGATCGTGACCCTTGGTCTCATGCAGACATACAACCAACAACAGGGAGTTCCAAAGGGGGCTACAACATGGAACCATCGACAGAGAGTATGGGGGCGGGGTGCATGGCACCCTTCCCGTGCCCAAGGCACAACAACTAGGCCATATGCAAACACCCAGAACCAGGGGCAAATATAACAAGAGGGCACATGGCCTATGGCTTGTGACCCTTGGTCTCATGTAGACATACAACCAACAATGTGGATTTTGAAGGGGGGATACGACCCATAAAAATATGTATTAATTAAAAACACACCAATTTTGCCTACACTGCCAAATTGAACCTGGGACCTTCGGGTTCCCAATTGAAGCGTCCAACGAATAGGTCATAAGCTTTTTTGTTTCCAAGTTAGCATGGACGAGACTTTTAGCAGAGCAGTTTGCAAACCAGATTGGAGAAAGGGTTATATTTTTGCTCATTTCTCAGTGTTTTTGAGCTCAAGAAGAGCCTAGATAGGGTTTTTGAGCATTCTGAACACAATGTCAGAGTTATTTTTGCAGATAGAAGCTTTTATGTTGATATATTGAGCATATAATAAAGAGTTCACACTGGAAGCTCGACCTGGAGACGTAGCCCAAGATGGGTGAACTCTGTTATGAATTTGTTTGTGTTTGATGTTGCATGTTTGTCCATTTTTAACTGTTAAAACTATGAAAATTTTACCTACGTTTGTGTACTTTTCCAATCATGATCCATTGCCTAAAAGGCATGAACTTGCTTGCAAATTAATTCATGAAACCTTCCCTTTTTATTGTTGGATCAGTTTGGTATCAGAGCATGTTTTTTGTGAAGGTTTGACAGAATTTTCAAGTTTTCTAAATGCTTACAAGGTCTAAATTGAGAATAAGAGAAGGAGCAATTGAAGAACCTAACCCTTAAATTGGCTCAAGGAGGCCACAAACTCCATTAGTCATGGCAAACAAAGAAGGACAAGGACAAGAACTGATGTCTGAGGATGAGAGAGATTTTAGAAAAGTTTTCTTTGATATCACTGAGATAGTGAAAATGTTGTACAATGAGAGAACAACACAATTGTAAGGAGAAAGTTCTAATCAACCAAAAGGTAATGGTGGTAATGGTATAAAACCTCCACCACCTCCTCCTCCTTCACCTCCATCCTCATCGCCTTCTTCACATAGACTTACTCCTCCTACATCTCCATAGGACATGCTAAGTCTCCTTTGATTAAGCTTGATGTCAAGTTTGAATTGCCAATGTATAATGGAGAAGTAAATGCTGAAAAGTTGGATAATTGGGTTCGTCAAATTAGAAATTATTGTAGGATTCAAAAGATTGATGATGATTTCACAAATGTCCAACTTGCTTCTCTTTGCTTGGAAGGTGGAACCCTCATCTGGTGGGAGGCCAAGACTCAAGAAGATTTAAATAAAAGTGATAAAATAATCTTTTATTGGAATGATTTTACAGTTGCATTAAGAAGAAAATTGTATCCATTAACTTACATGCAAAAACAATTATGGATTGGAAAATTTTTAGACAAGCTAAAGGTTATCGTGTCCAAAAAAGAGCATTAATCTTGGGTGTTGATTTGACCTCATAGGATACTCTCCTTAAGTATATAGGTGGATTGCATAGTTATTTGAGACATATTATACTTATGTTTAATCCCACCAATATAGATAAAGTATGTGTTTAGGAAACTCATTTAGAATAAAGAGGCAAGAATGTTCCTCAAGGGTCTAACAAGAAACCTTTTTATTTGGAGATAAAGGAAAAGGGAAATTTAAAGGCAAAGGTAAGAAGAATGCTACCGTCGGGAAAGAGGGAGAGAAAATTACTTGTAAACATTGTTCAAAAGATGGCCATGATGAAGACCATTGTTGGAAATCACATACATAATTGAGACCAAAGAAGTTCAATAACAAGGAGAAACAAAAGACTACTTCTACAACTGGACAAGATCTAGGATCTAATTCAGGTGATGAAACCAAAGACACAACCATAGGATTGAAAGGTATAGATTTTAACACAAGTACTAGTTCTTCTAGAAAGCCTATTGAGTATCAAAACGATAAAGAAATAAGTGAGTTTTTTCATATCAGGGTCATTACAAAACATACAAAGTTTTATACATTATTTGATGGTTGATCTCAAGTCAATATTATCTCTGAAGAAATTGTCAAAAAACTTAATTTAGAGACTACACCTCACGAAAAACCTTACCCCTTGGGTTGGGTATGTGATGATGCTAAATTTCAAGTGACAAGAAAATGTAAACCCAAATTTTCTATCACTGCTAAATTTATAGATGAGGTAGAGCTTGATGTTGTACTACTTGAAATTTTTGGGATTGTCTTAGGGAGTCCATATTTATATGTCTTAGGTCCCTATAATACTAGTGTAGCTCCCTTATTGTTATTGTTAGTGTAGCGCCTATTTTTATTGTTATGTCCATGTAACCCCCATATTGTTATTGTTGTGCCCCATAGAAGCCCACTATTGTTATTGTTGTGCCCTTACATTATTATTATTATGTAGGCTATGATTATATTGTAAGCCCTTAGACTCATATATATAACACGAAATTCTTATTATCTGTATCATCCAAGAATTTCTCATTTCTGTGATGTAAAGGAGGTTTCCCCTCAAAGAGGCTAATTTTTAAGTTGTTGATCTAGCTTTTCTTCTATTTTGTGATCTAGTTACATAACATTTGGTTTCAAAGCTTTGAATTTTAGGGTTTTTCTGCTTCAAATAGGTCATCTTGGAATTTTAGCTATCATTTTTTTTCCCTGCAAAGTTTCACAGGTTAAAATTTCGACCACATGGAGCAGAAATTTTGATGAACTTCCTGTATAAATTTCATATATTTGTTCATTATAGATTTTGAGATATGGTCTGAATAAGATAGGGTTTTGGAATGCTCTAGAATTCAGTCTCAAACATGTGACCTTGGGAAAATCATCATAACTTTCTCTATGAGCATCAGATTTGAATTTTGTAAAAAATGAATGAAATTGCATGGACTGTAGTTTTTCATGTATCATTTTCAGGGCCGAAGGTTGAAATAGTGACACAGGGAATTCCTTACAAGTTCACTCCATTGAACTAGTCCATAACTAGGTCATCATGGGAGATTGGGCATAACTTTATCTTGAATAATCCAATATTGGTCTAAATTGTGGCCTTGAAAAGAAAACTCAGAGGGCTACCACAGGATGAAAGTTTATATCTTGGAGATCTAAAGTTACAGAGATACAACAATTCCAATAACTAGCTCTAAAAAACAAGCAAAAAGGTGTGTGCGCGTGTGTGTGTGTGTGTGTGTGTGTATTAATTTGCACAACTTTTGTTTGAAAAATAAGTTTGAAGTGATTCAAATGGCATAGAAAAGCATAGATATCATTATTTCATTCCAATATGCCCCGAAACAAAAATAAAAATGGACACACTTATTAAGCAACTAGAAAGCTCTAATATGGTGCATGAAGAAGAGGAAGAAATGCAACACGATATATCAAAGTTACAGGACCAATTGCAAAAAATTTCACTCTCACAAAGAGAAACCAAAAATGAATTGAGAGTGATTAATGTGAAAATGGATGGTTTAGAGAAAAAATAAAAGGAGACATGGATGGTTTAAAAGAGGATATGGAAGTTAGAAAGCATACATGGGAGGTTTGAAGGAATGTTTAAAAAAGTTGCTACAAGAAAGGCTTTCTAGTGTTGACAAGGTAATCCATATAATCATGATGAGGAAAAAAGGAATATGAATTATGATTTTAGAGACTCCAATGTTGCATTTAAGATCCACCACATTTTAAATATAGATATGAGGAATTTTGATGATAAGGGTTTGGTAACATGGATACTACAAATGGAACAATATTTTGCTCTACATGATGTGAAACACACACAAAAGGTACACATTGCATCTTTATATTTAGAACCCAATCAATTTGTATGGTATTGATGGATTTGTTCTCGTAAACCACTTGTCACTTGGTTAATTTTTATGAAGGAAATGATAGCACATTATGAGGACACAAAGATAAACACCTTATTTAACCAATTGATAAATCTGAAACAAAAGGGTTCAATGGGAGAGCACATTGAGGACTTCCAAAAATTTAATATCAGGGTAATTGATATTCCAGAGGAGCATAGGATTGATGTATTCATAAAGACTTTAAAGAATAGCATCCAACATGATATTCAGCTTTGGGAACCTAGTTCACTAGAAAAGGCATTCAGGGTGGAAATAAAAGTTGAAAGCAAAATTATGGAAATAAGAAAGTCTACCAATCACAATTATAAAGATGGAAGTGTTGCTAGTCCTAGCCTTCCATAACCTAAAGGTTTAAACCACAACAATTGGAGGAAAAAAGAGAAAAGGGGTTTTGTTATATTTGATAGAAAATACACTAAAGGTCATAAGTGTGATGAGAAAAAAGTATTTTACATAGATTTTGAACAGGAGGAAGAAAATGAACAAGAAACATCAAAATAAGAGGATATGCACCATGAAACAACCCCAGAGAAAGACGAAATGAATCTGAATATATATTCTAATGCATTGGCGGGAATTACCACTACTCAAAATTTCAAGATAGAAGGATATATCAAGAAGAAAAAGGTAATAGTGTTGATTGATTAAGGTAGTACCAATAATTTTATTCATTGTAAGATAGCCAAGGAATTGAATTGCTTCTTATATCCAGCACCAGAGTTCCAAGTGATGGTTACAAATGGAGGAA
The DNA here is from genome assembly GCA_031772625.1 of Pinus tabuliformis. NCBI lineage: Eukaryota > Viridiplantae > Streptophyta > Pinopsida > Pinales > Pinaceae > Pinus > Pinus tabuliformis. The sequence continues at coordinate 1,740,446,445 of CM062817.1, read as the reverse complement.
ATATAAATTTCTCTAGAAAGTGCCATAATATCAAGCTAGTAATGGTAGAATATGTATTGAATAGTCCAATGCTTTCCATTCCAAAGTGTGGTGTTGATGTTGTACTAGGAGTCCAATGGTTACAATATTTGGGGACGATAGCTTTTTAATTTCCAAGAACTTTTGTTGAATTTTTTTGGGAAGGAAAGGAAATTGAATTTAGGGGTATCATAGGGAAACCATGGAAGATAATAAGCTCTAATGACATGAAAATTCTTTTGAAGAAAGAACAACGAGGTGTAATTGAAAAATTATGCCCATTAGGGGTTCAATCATTGAAATCATCTATTTCTCCAAATATCCAAAACGTTTTGGACAATCAATCCAAAGTATTTGAGAATCCCAAAGGCATCCCACCTATTCATGACTATAATCATGCTATTCACTTGATCCTAGGAAGTATTCCTCTAAACATCAAGCCTTACAGACATCCCTATGCCCAAAAGAGTGAAATTGAATGTATGGTTGCAGAAATGCTAGAGGTTGGTATAATTCAACTTAGTCAAAGTTCTTTCTCTGCTCCAGTAGTATTGATGCATAAGAAGGATGGATCATGGCATATGTGTTTGGATTACAGGGAGCTCAACAAGCTCACTATTAAAGATAAAATTTTCATTCTTGTCATTGATGAATTATAGGATTAATTACATGTAGCAATTACTTCACCAAGTTGTATCTTCATTCAAGATATCATCAACTTAGATGAATACCAAAGACAATCTGAAAACAACATTTAAAACTCATGAAGGTCTTATGAATTTTTGGTCATGCCTTTTGGCCTTATTAATACAAATTCTACATTTCAAGGTTTGATGAATTCTATTTTCAAACCCTTCCTTATAAAATTCGTGTTAGTATTTTTTGATGATATACTAATCTAGAACAAGCCTTGAAAGGATAATGTTCAACATGTTGATAGGGTGCTCAAACTATTGGAGGACAAAAAATTATATGCAAAAACCTCTAAACGTTTCTTTGGAGTATAGGAGGTGGAATATTTGGGTCATATTGTATCTCATGAGGGTGTTAAGGCAGACCCTTACAAAATTAAACCCATTGAGGAATGGAAAATCCCCACAACACTAAAGCATCTTCGAGGATTGGGTTGATAGGGTATTATAGCAAGTTTGTCAAGAATTATGGGAGAATAACAACACCTATAACAACATTACTTAAGAAAGATGCATTTTCTTGAACTCCAGAAGCAACTAAGGCATTTGAACATCTTAAAGAGGCAATGTGCCAAGCACCGGTGTTAGCTACACCAGACTTCACAAAATCCTTTATTATTGAATGTGATGCCTCAAGAAATGAAATTGGTGTTTTTTTAATGAAAGAAGGAAAACCCATTGATTTTGAAAGTAATCCAATAAAGGGAAAGTATTTACACAAACCTATTTATGAGAAGGAAATGTTTGCAATACTACATGCATTAAAGCAATGATGACCTTACCAAATGGGAAGACACTTCAAGGTAAAAATATATCAAGATAGTCTTAAATACTTTTTAGAACACAAATTGTCTTTAGAAGAGTAGCAAAAATGGGTAAAAAAGATGTTGGGTTATGACTTTGAAAACATCTACAAAAAATGGAAGAAAAATGTTGTTGCAAATGCACTCTCAAGAAAGGATGAGGATGTGGAAGAATTTCTTTGTGCCATTTCTATTATCCAACCTGATTGGATAACAAGCAAGAGATTAATGGAAGAATGACGAAGAGGTGTAGGCACTCATTCAAAAGTTGCAACAAGATCCCAATACATTTGATACATTTATCTGGAAAAATGATTCATTATGGTACAAAGACCGTTTATATCTCTGCAAGAATTCCCAACTCAAACAAAATATTCTTTTGGAATTGCAAACCTCCTCCTTAAGAGGGCACTCAAGGTTTTTAAAAAATTACCGCATGGTCAAGAAGGAATTTTTTTGGGATGGACTTAAATATGATATTCAGAAGTTTGGTTTTCCAACAAAATAAAGTTGAGACCATTGAGATCCCAAGTCTGTTACAACCTTTAGCCATTCCAAATCAGTGTTGGGAGGAGGTCTCAATGGATTTTATCACAAGTTTACCCAAGTCTGAAGAAAAGAGTGTCATCATGGTGGTAGTCGATAGACTTACCAAGTATGCACACTTTTGTGTATTATCTCATCCTTTTAAATCCAGTATAGTTGCTACTGCATTTACGGAAACAATTCAAAAGCTACATGGAAACACAAATATTATTGTAAGTGACAGAGATCCCATTTTCACTGGAAACTTTTGGATGAAATTATTTTCTTGTCTTGGTACTCAGTTAGCTCATAGCTCATCTTATCATCCTCAATCTGACGAGAAAAATGAGATAGTGAACAAATGTTTGGAAGGATATTTTTGTTTCTTTGTATCTGATAAAAAAACATAATTGGTCAAGTGGTTACCTCTGACTGAATGGTGATATAACACTTCTTTCAATATTGCAACAAAAATGACCCCGTTTATGGCACTTTATGGATATCATCCACCATCCATCACATCATCTTTAAGACAAAATTATAAGGTTCAAGCAATTGAAGATCACATCAAACATCAACAACGAGTTCTCCAACTCTTAAATGATAACCTCACTCTGGTGCAAAATCGAATGAAACAACAGGAAGATCATCATCACACAGAAAGAATTTTTGATATAGGCGACTAGGTATTTTTACGGCTACAACCATACAAACGTCCCTCAAGAAAGTTAAGAATGATAATAAATTATCAGCCAAGTACTATGGTCCTCACAAGGTGTTCCAAAATATTGGTACTATGGCATACAAATTGGAGCTATCTGCATCTTTCTGAGTACACCCAATTTTACATGTTTCATGCTTAAAGAAGGTTATCGTGATAAGCACCCAATTCAAAAAGTATTGCCAAAACTTGAAAAAGAAGGAAATATCATATTGGATCCTGAGGAAGTCATGGAAACAAGAACCTAACAACTACGAAATAGATCAATTTCATTAAGTGGAAGAATTTACCCGCTAAATATTCCACATTGGAGGATGATAATTTTATACAGAAGCATCTAGAAATACTTAGGCATTGAGCACAATTGTTTTTGAAGGAGAAGGGCATGTTAGGTCCCTATAATACTAGTGTAGCCCACTTATTTGTATTTTTAGTGTATCCCCTATTGTTATTGTTATGCCCATGTAGCCCCCATATTGTTATTGTTGTGCCCTATAGAAGCCCACTATTGTTATTATTGTGCCCTTACATTATTATTGTTATATAGGCTCTGATTATATTGTAACCCCTTAGACTCCTATATATAATAAGGAGGTCTTATCATTTGTATCATCCAAGAATTGTTCATTTATGTAAAGGAGGTTTCCCCCTCGAGGAGGCTAATTTTGAAGTCATTGATCGATATTTTATTTTCTTTTGTGATCTAGTTACATAACAATATGACTAAAAACCCATATTATATCATCATGATAAAAATATCATCTTTTCAAGGATGGAGATGAGTATATTGTTAGAGCACATCGCAAGATGATGAACTTATCTCTTGTGAGTGCAGGCCAAATGAAAAATATTGTGAATGCTAGTACAAATTTTGTGTTGTTGATGATTAAATCTAAAGATAACGCTGAATCTGAAGCTTTCTCAGGATGTGATTCTAAATTAAAGAATGAACTGGTTGAAGTTATTAACACTTATGACAAGATGTTTTAGGAACTTGAAGGGTTACCTCCAAAAATAGAAATCCAACATGAGATACAATTGCAACTGGATTCACCACTTCCCAATATTGACATGTATAGAAAGTCAATTTTGGAGAATGCGGAGATTAAGAAGAAAAATCACGAGTTTCTTGACAAAGGGGTCATCAGACCTAGTACATCTCCTTGTGGATCTCATATTGTTTTGGTTCCGAAGAAAGATGGTACATGGTGTATGTGTGTGTGGATTTCCGAGCTTTTAACAAGAAGAATCACTATCCTCTTCCTTGCATTGATGATTTGATAGATCAGTTAAAATATTTTTATTTTTATTTTACTAAGTTGGACTTGAGAAGTAGTTATCATCAGATAAGGATTGCTAAATATGATATTTGGAAAACTTCTTTCAAGACAAAATAAGGTATGTTTGAACGGTTAGTTATGTCATTTGGGCTTTGTCATGCACCTGCCACATTCATGAGAGTTATGAATGATGTATTACGACTATTCCTTAATGATTTTCTCATATTCTACTTAGATGATATTATAATTTTTTGGTAAGATTCGTGAAGAGCATGTCAAGCATGTAAAGAAAGTTCTAGATTTCTTGAGAAAGGAAAATTTGTATTTGAAGATGTCTAAATTTGAATTTGGGAAAATGTCTTTGGTTTAGTTGGGTCATATTATAGGAGGTGGTGAATTTAATATTGATCCCTCCAAAGTTGATGTTATTTTGAATTTGCCTAAATCCAACAATGTAACAGAGGTTAGGATCTTTTTGGGAGAAACCCAATATTGGAGAAAAATTAACGCTAACTTCTCATTCATTGCAGCACCATTACATGATCTGACAAGTGTGAAGCAGGTATTTCAGTGGGGAGGCAAGTAGCAGACAACCTTTGACACTTTGAAAGAGAAAATATGTACAACACCAGTTCTAGCACTTCTAGATCTTAAGCAGCCATTTGAAATCCAAACTAATGCAAGTGAATATGCCATGGGAGAAGTTTTGATGCAGCATGGTAAGCCAATATGTTAGCATTCTGAAACCTTTTCCAATACAGTAATTAACTATCCAACGTATGATAAATATTTGCATGCTTTGGTACAAAGTGTGAAGAAGTGGAAGAATTATTTGATGGGTAAAGAAATTATTAATCATATTGACCATCAACCTTTGCAATATTTACAATCACAAAGCAAGCTACAATAAGCTATACATTTTAGATGGATGAGATTTCTGCAACAATTTCATTTGGTTATCAGGTATAAGGAGGTATTTACAACAACGTTGCAGATATGTTATCAAGGCCTATTGCTAATCCATTGTTCGTTCTTAAGCATTAATCAATCATGCATGAAATTTATATTGAACAATATAGAGCATATTTTAAAGATGTTTATGAACTTTGAGTCAAGGAAATCATGTTGAAGAGTTGGATTATCATGTTCATAACAAGTTGTTGTATCATCTTGGGAAGTTGTGTATTCCACAGGGTGAAATAGTTAATGTCATAATGGAAGCCCATACTTCTCTTATTGTTGGTCACTTTGGTGTAGGAAAAACACTTGATTAGTTAAAAAGGTATTGCCATTGGCATCATATGAATGAAATTGTATCAAGATATGTAAAATGAAGTTTTATGTGTGCTACTAGCAAGCCAAGTAATAGGAAATTGGGTTTGTACAATGCACTTCCTAGCCCTTCTTATCCTTGGGAGATTATTTCTATGGGTTTTGCTGGGGGAATATAATGTCTAGGAAAGGCTATGATTATTTATATGTTGCAGTGGATCATTTTAGCAAAATGCATGTGTTGACGCCTTGTAAAAAACATGTTACAATTGAACAAACTACAAATATGTTCTTCCAAAATGTATGGGTTCATTTTCGGTTACCTACTTCGATTATTTCTGACCAATATTCTTGATTTATAGGGAAATTTTGGTTAAGTTTATGGGAACTCATGGACACAAAGTTGAAGAAGAGAACAACATTTCATCCACAAACCGACGACCAAATAAAAGTAGTGAACAAAAAAGTAGTGCATCTCCTTCGAGGATATTGTGGTAAGAATACTAAACTTTGGGATGAGCATTTTCATTACATCCAAGATGCCTACAATCATGCCAATCATTGATCTATACAAGTATCTCCATTTGAAGCTTGTTTGGGTTATTTGCCAAAGTCTCCTTTGGATTTCATATTTTGTAAAGATATTGTAGTAGATGGACATAGTGATGTGGAAAAATCCAAGCATTTCATTGAACAAATCCAATTAGTGCATCAAAGGGTACAAGAACAACTGGAGAAAAGCCAAGCCTAGTACAAAGCAAGACATGGTAAGCATCAAGTTGATCATGATTTCCAAGTGTGAGATAAAGTTTGGTTATACGTCAGCAAGAAAATATTACAAGGTGAAGGTGAAAAGCTCAAGAAAATAAATTATGGTCCTTTCAAAATCTTAGATAATATTAGTAACAATGATTTCCAATTAGATCTGCCACCTTACTTGCAAATTTATTCTATTGTGGATGTGGAAAATTTGAGATTGTATGAGCCTCCTATGATTGTTGATCAGGAAGATAATGTTTAGATTCCATCTATAGAAGATTTTGCTCCTGAATATTTAAATGAGTTGCAGGAAGACTCTATTCATGATAGGAGGATAAGAACTTCATGCATAGGTAATGTGGAGTATCTTTGTGTGTGGCTCAAAGGTACCAATCCAAGTAGAGCAAGATGGATAGAGATCGATAAAGTGAGGGAGTTGTAAACTCACTTACTTTCTAAGTAAAAACATACTTTTGGTGGTCCAAAAGCTTCCACTGGGGAGGAATGACCTAGGGGATCAAAAATATGCTAAAAAATGAAAATTCTCAAAATATCGCAAAACCAGTTCCAAATCATAAAACTCATCGTTCAGATTCAAATGACACTTGAATCACCTCAATCTGACAGCGTATGGGGAAGTTATCATGTCCTAAAGTTTTTGGCAAACAAAAAAAGAGTCAAAGTACAGGTTAACTGTGCAGTTACGTATGCCACGTATTAGTCCATATGTTGACGTGGTACTAACATGAGTAGGGTGACTGGGTTATATGGATTGGAAAGTGGGACAATCATATGGGGACAAGTGGTGAATATCCATTATCTGTTAAATTTCAATTTGGGCCAATCTTAGGCCACCACGTGGGCCAATCAGAGGGCCCCACATGGCCCTAATAGAGGCCGCCACGTGGCTGTGGGAAGTTGAACAAAATTTGGTTATGCACTGGATGATCCTCCACAGAGTTCGACCACATTACCTCCACGTTACAAACCAACCGCCCTACCGATCAGACTACCATGTGACTTGTTAATACTATGTTGGCCCTTTATATTTATTGTCAAATGGTGGAGAGGTTGGGTGGAATACTGACCCTTGGTTTTCAATGTTACATGGAACCACCGATGAAGAGTATAGGGTTGGGGCGCATGGCACCCTTCCCATGCCAAAGGCACAACAACTAGGTCATGTGCGAACACAAAAAACCGAGGGCAAATGTAATGGGTGGGTGTGTGGCCTATGGCTCGTGACCCTTGGTCCCATGCAGACATATGACCAACAATTCAAAGTTCAGGCAAGGTCTACGACCCATAAAAATATATATTAATTAAAAATGTGCTAATTTTTCCTACACTGCCGAATCAAACTCGGGACCAAAGGGTTTCCAATTGAAGAACCCGACCAATATGCCATGGGTTGTTTTGTTGCCAAGTTAGCAGGGTCGAGACTTTTAGCAGAGTAATTTGCAGACTAGATTGGAGAAAGGGTCATATTTTTCTCATTTTTTAGCCTTTTTGAGCTCAAGAAGAACCTAGATAGGGGTTTTTGAGAATTCTAGATATGATGGTAATGTTATTTTTGCATATTAAAGCTTGTATGTTGATATATTGAGAATTTGAGCATATAATAAAGAGGTCACATTGGAAGCTGGACCCAGAGACATATCCCAAGATGGGTGAACTCCGTTATCAATTTTCCTGTGCTTGATGTTTGATGCTTTTCCATTATTAACTGTTAAAAATTATGCAAAATTTACTTAAGTTTATGTACTTTTGTAATCATGATAAATTTCCTAAAATACATGAACTTTCTTGCAAATTAATTCATTAAACCCTCACTTTTTATTTTTGGATCATGCATGTTGGTCACCTCTCTAGAGAACTTATCTTTTTATCCTATTCTCCAACCTACAAGAAATATCTCGTTTCGTTCATACCACTTGATGAAAACGGATTCTAGGAGTCTAGAAAATTTGAAGCCTTCGTGGTTCGATTATGAAACCTATTGGTTATGAGCCCATGAAATTTCCCTGTTAGTAGCAATGGAGCTTGCAGTCACCACATCCTAGGCTCTTGGAATTCTAAGCACTGGAAAAATCAATGCACATAGGATCACTACTCTCAAGTCCATTATACTACACCTAGGGGTTTATCCCCATAGTGACTCATAGCCTCGCTTTCTACACTTCCATGTAACCTCGGTGATGACCAATGTGTCCATGCAAAGTTAGGGATCCTTGAATCAGTGTTTGCAATTTAACGTTGGGGATTAATGGCTCCAAGCTCATTAAACGTCACCAAACCTCGAATCCAACCAACCCCCTTTTTCCTTGATGTGCAATTTCTTGTGGGGTATAATAGTGTTATCAAGTGAAAAACAATATTTCAAACAAAACCTCTTCCAAATCCTGATGGGATGTGATCAGTTTAGGGCTCAACAACTCCAATTCGTTTTTTTAGATCAATATCTAACATGAATTGTAGGGCCCCTCCCCCTATGACGTCAACACAAGTGTGTGTGTGGGGGGGGAGGGGATTTCACACTCACGGTTCTTCTCCTAGTTCCACCAAAATAATCGAATAATGCAGACTTGGCAACAATGAATCAATGCCCCTTGTTTCTTATGGGGAGGGGGGTATTCGCACTCATGGTTCTGCTCCTAGATCCACCAAAATAGTAGGATGATGTGGACTTGGTGATAACAAATCAATGCCCCTTATTGGGGGGCTAGGGGTACCCCCATGATTTCACGCAAGGTGGGGGGGGTCTGCACTCTAGTTCCCCCTCATTGTTCCAACTATATTATTTGTGTGTTTTATTGTTAACAGTCCTCGTTCCCTTCATGATAAAACTCATGCAAAGGTTGAGTTAAGATCTTTCCTTTGTGGTTACAATTTGTCTTAGGAATGAGATTTGATCATCCATTGAATGTGTGGGTTGTTAAACCCAATAGGAGCCCTCTAAGTTATGATTGTGGCTGCCTACAATCACCAACAACTCTCATGAATTTCAAGCAAAAACATAGAAACCAAAACATAAAAAACATGGTAATTGATAGGTTTGTAGAATTAAAATAAACACACTCAAATTTACAGACACAGAGGATACTTAGATTAAAGAAAACCTAGTTACATTGTGCAACCTCTCAAGGCTTGGCTGCACTCTCAACCTAATTTTTACGTTGTATTAGTTTCCTTTCCGGACATGCTTGCAAACTGTCTATATAAAAAAAACAAACCCTATCATTTACAAATAGGAGGAGTTGCGTCCTATTTCCATGACATGCCTTTAAAGACTTCCAAATAATTCTTATAATTTACAAAAGCAAAGAAAATCATGTCCTCTTGCTACAATTACCATGATGTGCCTTATAGAGGCACACATTTGATTTGGGGGGGGGGGGGTTGATTTACGCCCCTGCATCTTACTCATACAATATAAATCTTCATGATCTCTTGATCATATTCCCTCATTGCTTAATTTCATTTATCTTCAATATTGGTCTTCTTTCTCCTAATGTATCGTTGGGTTTCTGCGTGCACTCAATAGTGAGTTGCAACCAAGTCTCCATAGAAACCTCACTAATATATCTCCTCGAACTAGGTCTTTTGGTATCACATGTTATCCTCCTCTGTGACCTCTCAAGCTTCCTCTTCTCCTCTAGTTGTTGCATGCTACTCACCTCTCTTGAGAACTTCTCATGTTCTCCCATTCTCCAACTTGTAGGAAATCTTTCCGTGCTCTGATACAACTTAATGAAAACCTAGGGGTCTAGAAAATTTGAACACTTGCTGGTTCGATTCTAGAATCTATGGATTATGGGCCCATGAAATTTAATTGTTAGAAACAATGGAGCTCATATCTAACAATGGATCTTGCAATAACCATACCCCAGGCTCTGGGAATTCTAATGACTGGCCAAACAAAATGCACACAAATTCACCATTCTCAATTCCTTCATACTAGACCTAAGGGCATATCCCAATGATCATAGCCTCACCTTCTACATTTCCACATAAACTTGGTGATGAACGATGCCTCTACATGAAGTGGAGCCTCCTCAAATAAATGGTTGTGATTTGATGTTGGGGATTGACAACTCCAATTTCATATGATGTCACCAAACCTCGTCTTCGACCGAACCCATTTTTACCTGATGGACTCCTTCTTATGGGGCTCAATAGTGTTATCAAGTGTAATACGAGCTTTCAAAAAACCCCTCCTTTGGAGCTTGATAGGATTTGATTAGTATAGGGCTCAATAATCCCAATTCATTTTGTAGATTTACAGTTGACAGGAATTGTGGGGCCCCTCCCCTTATGAATTTAGCACAAAGAAGGGGGAGAGGGAGGTTCACACTCATGGGTTTTCTCTTGGTTCCACCAAAATAATTAGACGACACAGACTTGCTGATAAAAAATCAATGCTAGTTGTTGATTGCAGTGGTGGGGGTACCCCCACGATGTCATTCAAGAAGGGGGGTGTCTGCACTCATAGTTCCCCTCGTCCTTCCAATTTTTTCTATGAGTGTTTGAAGGTAGGCAGTCCTATTTTCCTTCACAATAGAACTTAGATGAAGGTCAAGTTCTTCTCTTGCCTTTGTGATTCTAATTCATCCTTGCAATGAGATTTTATCATCAGTTGAATGTGTGGGCTATTGACCTTGACAGGATCCCTCTGTGGTGTGATTGCGACTACCTACAATCACTAATAAATCTCGTCCCTTTCAAAAAAAAACATGCAAACACAACATAATAAATGTGATAATTGATAGACTCTATAGACTTAGAATAAGCAGACACAAAATTATAGATACACGCGATACTTAGATTAAAAAAACAAACTTAGTTACATGGTGTAGCCTCTCAGGCCTTGGCTGCTATAACACCCCACCCCACATTTACCCATTTTTATAAGCTCTTTAGGGTAAACAGGAGATGAAAGTTACTATGCATGACCCAATTTCCAAGATACACTTATGGAAAATTGGGTCTACATGTCTAGAACTGACTGCAAATACCTAGTGACACATGATCACATTGTTATTAACCTAACTTGACCCAACACTATTTCCTTTTAGTTTCATTTCCTTAAATCTAACACAACTTTCTATTTTTTGGCAATTTTTCCGGTCCTAAACTTCTGAGGTCGTTTTGAGGGCCTAAATGACATTAGGGAAAATGGAGAGGCTGAAGGATGCCAAAATTTTCTTCACAGATTCTCTTTTTGGTCTTCTCATGGAGATCTTCAAAATGAGATATTGTGATAGCCAAATGGAGATCGTATGCCAAAGTTACAACCCTGGGAAGTTGGTGGTGCAAATTATTCATTTATACAAACGCTTTGTAAACATAGTACATGTAGGTCATGAATGCATATAGATCTATACAATAATTCATTAAGCTCATCATATAATCATTGAGAAGTCTTACTGCCTCTCTTACTAGTTGCAACAATACACATTAACTCATGCATTCATCTAAAGTAATCAAGGGCCCACTAAACCATGGAATGGATCCATAAAAAGAGCATATCATATAATGAGAAATATACCATTCATTTAACCAATATTTAACCATAATGGAACCATGACAAACCAGTCATAAAATCATACATTAAATCAGTACTTGTGCTCATTAAACTCGATAAGGAATAACACATAATAACATATGCAAATGCCAACCAAGTGAGGGACTTCCATGTACCACCTGACCATATATTGGGCTGAACCAAATATTCATTTCAGTCAATCATCCCTGTGCCATATTCCAAGCATGAGCATGGGATTACATGGGATAAACCAAAAAAAAAAAACCAACCAAGGAATCTAGAGGCTAAAACACATATACCCTCAACCACAGTGATTTCACCTCTTCCAGTCCAAAGATCACTAACACCAAAACAAAGCTTGGATGCCTTCCAACTTTCTTCACCATATGCAGAGGAATTTTCTTGTCTCCACCCACTTGTCAAGAGTTTTAGGAGAAACACCATCACCACCCTTAACCCTTATAAATTTTCATGAGACCACCTCAACTAGGATCCAAAATCTACCAACCATCTGAATCTTAACCAAAATAGGGAACCCACTACATCATGTCTATCCAGGAAATGGAAAGCGAAAGGATGAAACCACTGTCAATCCAGGAAAATCCCATGTGAATGGCAACAAGTAACCAAAGAACCAAATGCATGTATCGTGCATTCAAATCTCAATAAGGAAATTTCACATGCAACATGTTACCTACAATGTTCTCATATTGTAGCTGTTTTTCCTACCTTTTCTTCATTTCCCATGAATTCATTTTCTTGCTTATGTAATTCCACCTCCCACATTAACCCACTTTCATCACCCTTCCGGGTAAAGATGAGCAAAGGGATAATATAACATGACTCAACCTCCTAAGTACAGTTAAGGAAGTGGAATCGACAACTTGAAACTTTGTTGACTTCCTTCAGGTGTTATAAACCCTCATTCACATGGATGACCCTATCTCCCAATGACTATAGACTAAATTACTTACTCCTGTGCATGTGACACCGAGATTTGAGCCACTTTTTCAGGGCTAGGATCCACACCTCTGCCTTGAACTTGATATAGATTCTAGAAATGGTAAATGACACATCGAAAAATATTTTAACACAAAACTTAGACAAGGACTTAGAGAGGAAGGAAACTATCATTCGATATGTGAGATTAAAGGGATCTAGCTGGTGCTAACCTCAGTACCACCATCTCTATTTAGATTGTTAGGGTGTTTGATGATCTCTGATGCTTCTCCAATTTTGCATTTGAAATAATGATCCTCTTCAACGATGATGTTAGAATCTTCATGGCATAGGTGGTGCTTAGTTTTGGATGAATGTTAAGCAAGATATGAGGAGAAAATTATTTCATTCTTAATGTCATCCCCATTTTCTTTGAATCTAATCTTAATGATCGACCAGTCTCCCCAATGTAGCACTTTTCGAAGGAACAATTGATCTTGTAGACCCCCTTGAACTGAATTTGATCAACTTTATCTTTAACTGATCTCATTTGTGTCTTATGGTCTCAAGGAGATTAAATGATGTAGTAATACCATTCTTCTAGAGGACCTTAGAAATATTATCAGTGGTACCACGAATGTAGGGGAGGAATGCTTTCCTATTGGGGGGGGAGGGGAATCTGCAAAGGGAGGACCCTCTTTGGTTCTTTTGATGGTTCTACAGATGTCGTTGTGGCTGTAACCAATATCAAGGAAAACCCTAGTGATGTGGTATATCTTTTGCTAGAGATGCTCCATGTCACATAATATTGAGGCTCTAGTGATTAGAATGTTGAGGATCCCCAACTTTTGAGCAGGATGATGATGAGAATCAACATGGAGATAACTATTCGTGTGAATATTATTTCTGTATACTTGATGTTGGAAGAGCAAGGACAAGCTGCTTCGCTCCTAAAAAGGCATGGTTCATAAGGTTTCGTATGGCCGCTTGACCATAAGGGAAAGGAATAAAATCCATTTAAGTTCCTCGATGAGTGAATATGCCTCGTACCCCCCAAAAATGTGTTTTTATTAAGAATAATGCTATCGTCCTTCCTTTTAGAGATAAGAACATCCAGAAAGGGGATGCTATTATTATATTTTGTGGGGACCAACCCTATAATTTTTTATTATTTTTTTAAACTAAAAATATAACCATAAGAAAAATAGCATTGGGAACTCAAAAATTATTAAGCAATATATAAAAGTTTCCTGAATTTCACTTTATTGAACATATCATCTAATTTACATGTTATTAACTAAAACCATAATGAAGTCATACAAAAGAATACTATAACAACATAGGTACCATTCACTAGGAGACGAGATTCAAACTTGACTTGCTGCTATTTTCCCTCCTTCGTTGTCGGTTGCCTCCAAGTGTGAATGTCGACGTGCTTAATCCGAATGCAATGACCCACCAGTTGACCTCCCAGCCTACTCCTTGGGTACTCTCCTTCCCCGCGGACCCCCGAGCTGCAATGGGGTTATACAATGGATGAATGTATTATCTGTTAGAGGAGAGCACTCTTTGGCTCAAGAGTCCCCTCTCTAAAGTCCTCTACCTCACCAAACTCACTATAGCTCGTAGCCACTACTTTGACTTAGCCTCATCCATCCAACAATAGGGTAAAGAAAAAAAGTCCTTTCTCCCATGGCCTACCCATTCTTTTATAGGAGCCCTCATAGGTGACACTTGGCATTTCATGCATAATTAATTATTTTTGATAATCCAATAGTTTGATTATTCACCCACCCATGTGTCACTCTCTCATCAAGGGTCTCCAAAATTATTTATTTAAATTTAAATTTTAAAATAATATTTTTCCTCACCTCAACAAGATTCTTATTTCTTCTCCTATTTGTCTCTTGATCCCCCTTTTTACTCCTTAATTTGTGTTCATTACTAAATTCAATTGATAAGTCAAGATTTGATCCCCTATCTACTCCCTAATTTAACTCAAATTATCTCTTAGATGGATATTTTTATGTTGGTTGTTGCCACATGGAGCTTCTCTAAATTTCTCTAAAATTTAATTTATTAATCTTATTTTAATTCACCATCCTCTTCTCTTAATTAGATTTAGTTATTTTAGGATTAATATTTATCCTTACATTTATGTCCCTCTTTCCCCTTTTTACCTAATTAAATTACATTATCTACCTAAAATTTTCCAACATAGGAAGGGTAGAGTTTCTAAGGTAAAATATTTTATTTCTTCCTATGATCCCCTTAACACACGTTTTATTCTTGATTTAATTACCTTGGTTCTAATCATCATTTACCACTTGATGTGAATTTACATGGTTTTCATATCTTGATTATATTTATTAATTTATTTATTTTTAATGATTCCAAGGGTGCCAAGTTTGGTCGTGCCCTTCAAGAACTTCCCTTGAAGTTCCAAGGGTGTCACGCCTAACAATTTATTTGTGACGCCAAGGGTTCCAAGTTGGTCATGCCCTTCAAGAAATTCCCTTGAAGTTCCAAGGGTGCCACGCCACTTTCCCTTCAAGCATTCAGTGGCTACGAGGGGAAAGTATAGGTGCAACGACAGAGACCACTATCATCTCTTATGTTGCCTGCTATAGTGAGACTAATGGTGTCGGGGATCAATGAATCTACCTTGATGCGCGCCCCCTGATAAAATCCTCATGAGTGACCCAACTTTGGGACCTGCCCTCATGACATCGTGATCTTCAAGGCGAAGGTGTTTCAACCTTTCCAGCCCAAGTCATAGCGGGAGTGCTAGTGGGTGATATTAGGGACACTGTCCCACCCCTCCCATGCAGTTCCATCCAATTGTACAACCCCATCACCCATATGTGAGTCATTTGGCCAAGCAACTAATATGTGCCTGCAACCACTAACTATCATCAGAATATAGATAAACATATATAGCAAGTTTCGAAATTGTCTTATAATTTCAAAGATAAAATAATATAAATTTTCATCAAACCAGGTGTTGTCAACTCGTCATATGCAAGTGCCTCTGGTGGTTTCCTGCCATACTCAATAATCATCAGTAACAAGGTTTCTCAGTGTTAGTCATTGTCATAATAGCATCATCAATATCACCTAGTCATTCGCATCATTGTTCATTGTGAACCAGAACTAATGCAAGTAGGTAACATAGGGGACACATCCATCATAGCTATCATCATCATAACATCAATGGAAACATACATATCCATCAAAGCTATCAACATCGTAACATCAATAGAAAACATACCTATCCATCAAAGCTATCATCATCATGATATCAATAGAGAGCATACATATCCTTTACTGCTATCATCATCATAAATTCAATAGAGACCAAACATAACCATTTATGCCACAATCATCATAATATCAATAGAGAACATGCATAACCATTAATTCTACAATCATCATAATACCAATAGAGAACATGCATAACCATTAATGTTACAATCATCATAATACCAATAGATAACATACATAACCATTAATGCTATCTTCATCATAATATCAATGGAGAACATACATAAACATCACAACCACTAATAATAGAGTCATGTGTCCGGATCCTCAACTTGAGGTCCTCAAAGAATAAAGTGTGGGCCTTAGGGATAAATAAATGTTAATGTCATATCATTGTCAGTCAACTAGAGTGGGGCACTACATATTCTAATTCCATGGTAAATTTAATGTCCTCGGAGATTCCATTAAGATGTTCCAGTAACTTGTTAAGTTATAAATCTCCATGACGCCACTTCACATTGGTGTCATTGACAAATCTCTTCCATTCTTTTTGTTTTAATGGGAAATAATTGATAGATTTATTTTCAAACATTTCCATATAAATATTGGCAATAATGGGGGATAGGGGGGATCCCATAGCAACTTCAGTGGTTGGATCCCATAGCAACTTCAGTGGTTTGTTCAAATAATTCAACCTGGAGACTGAAGAAGGTCATTTTGTCAAACACATAGTGAACATGAAATCTATAGATCATGAATGGATATCTGAACAAAGAGATCTGAAACTTATCTGAGAATCGCCAAGAAGGTCTAATTCCCTCTCGCAATAGTTTAAATAACTTTTATTAGGTCATGCATTTAATAACCATTCATTTATCAATCAAACATGATACGAGCCATAACTTGAATTTGTCATCAAATGATGCTTATAATGATGCAGCCCAGGCCACTCCTAGGCCGCAACTACCAGGATCATCCCAACATCCATGCATACAAACTATGCATTCAACACACGCCAGTGTACACTTAAAGATAATTTATAAAAACCATGACCCAATTCATAACTCAACAAAAGATGCGCCATACCATCATTTCAATCCACATAAAAACCTTCCATACCAATAAACAATCTCATATATATTTGATAGATTGTGCCCTTACCTTTAATATTCAATTCTTATTACAAACCGAGGCTTTCGGTGAATCGATGTTCAATAAGCGGACTTGCACACAAATGTTCGCTCTGGTTAAGGCTGGATTCTCCTCTAAACAAAGATGCAACCGACATATATCTATATATATATATATATATATATATATATATATATATATATATATATATATATATATATATATATATATATATATATATATATATATATATATGCCACCAGTTATAATCTGCCCTTATTTTAAATGAATTGCTCGAGGTATTGAATTACCACAGGAGGCTCTGCTATATGTATCAATCGCCCGGCACTGGCTTCAATTTATTCTCATAACAGTCGCTGGCCCTTTGCATATATACTACGCCTATATATACCTCCGCTCTCTCATAAAGTTTCACCAAATGGATAACCAACTCGGACAGCCACGCATGCACAACACCGCTTCGGTCTTTTACATATACACCACTCCCTCCAATGCAACCGAACTGTATATATATATATCAGTCAATGATTATAAGTCTGACACAGTCATAACAAATGCTTCCGGCGCATGAAATCATACTGCAGACATATAAACTATCACAGCAATTAATTGAATCTTCAATGGATCTATCGCCAGTCACTCTTCACGCTGGTCGAAGCAACAAGCAGCTCCCACTTTCAACTCGCACTGGCTTCAAACTTCGATTTAACGTGGAAACTGACCACAATCACCTCCAGATCCGCATGAATGCAAACGGAAGTCCTTGGTCACGAACTCATGACCCTGCGTAGCAGTAAAGTTCAAGGTGATGCTCTCATCGCATGGAAACCAAGCAGAACAACAGGGAACTGCGCGTTAAAAAACTATATCCACCATATAGTCAAAGAACAAAGGACTGTCATCGGATTTTAATGAACTCAATTTAGAATGCACAGTCAAATAATTAAGCGGAGAATTAAAAAGGCCATTCACGCCTTCCAATCAACCATTGGATTCCGCAGTGCAATTTAATAAAAATTACAAGAGTTATATATGCGCCACAGTAAATAAACATCAAGGCAAGATAACCATGAATACACAGTATTCATGCGTTGGGAATTAGAACCATCCGATGTCCATACAAGTCGAATTAAACATGATCATAATTACATAAACCAAGCATATACACAGAACTTTACATTCATGGCCAGATATACAATCTATGGCCCTTTTACAAACTGCCCGAAGGCTCCCAAGGAGAAACCTTCCTCACTTCTTCCACTCACTCCTAACACTTCTCTCCTCAATGCCTATGAGACTCCATAATTTATTAAACTTCGCATGATCTAAAAATCACTCAACTAAAGCTCATGCAATGCATACATATGGCAAAAGCATATTTTTAGCTTTATTCTGTCTTTTTCCTATTCTAAAATAGAAAAGCTTTCCTTATCCCTTAAAGATCCACATCCACTCCTTTATGCCTAAAAGCTATCCTAGTTTTATTTGAGAATATCTAATTGACTAATGCATGACCCCTATTTCTATTATTTACAATAATTTCCTTTTTGGCTGGATGCTCCCGCATCATACTCCCAAGGTAGAAAAATTTCATGATCTCCTGATCATGTGTTCAGCTCTATGTTTGCCTGGATCCCATATCTTGTACTGTAACTTTGCATTTGCTGCTGCTTCTGTCTGTTGTTCTTCTCTAGGTCTCCACACTTTATGCTGCTTTGCTCCACTAGCTGTACTCTTGCAATCTTCTGCTGTCTTCCTCTTGCTGCTTCTCTTTTGTTTCACTGCTGCTGGTCTCTTCCGGAATTCTTTCATCATCATCCGCATCATCATTTCAATTTCTTTGTCCAGCAGATTCTCTCCAGCTTCTTCAGTAAGACCTGTACTCACAAAACAATTGTTAGAATAAAAAATATAAGGCATCAGTGCCTCTTTTGCTGCTAGTGTCGCTCCACATGTTGCTCTAGCTGTCACTATGAATGGTTCTGCCTCCCAAACTTCCTGTCCCTCTGCAACATTCCTTTGCTCAGCACCTGCACTTTCATCTGCAATTTCATCTGCAACTGTTTCCTCAACTTCCTCTGACAACACTTCAATATGCTTCTCTGAGTTTCTTCCTAACTTCTCTGTCAGCACATCAGTATGTTGATTCGCATTTACCATGAGACCTTCAGTTACTCTCACCTTCTTATCATCTATCTCCAGGATATCTTTCTGCTCTCGTGCACTGTACTGAACTCTTTCTTCTGCAATCTCCCTGTCATATCGTGGATTTTCCAACCAGTACTCTAACAATGCAATTTCTCTATGGCATTGTTGCAACATCTCATCATCACTTACAGTCCCTGCATTCACACACAAGCTGTCAGTTTGAAAATCACAGAGTTCAACAGTCTCAACTGTTGCTTTACTTATACATGCTACAGACTGATCCACTTCTTCTGCATCCATAAGAACTTCCTCTTGTGCTGTAACAGTTGCACAAGGTTGCACATCCTCCTCAATAAAACCTGTAATCACATCACAATTGTCAGCTACAAAAATACATGGTTTTACATTATCCATCTGATCTGGATTTTCCCAATAACTCAAGAAATCATCAATGATCTTCTCCTCTGTTAACTGCATGATTATCTGTAAATCTCTTTTCTGTTGTAGTCTCTGCCATTTCACTCTCTTCCTCATCAATAACCCATATCTCTGGTCTTTCTCATTTTCCCGTAACAACTCCATCAATAGCTCAAGCTGAACTGCTATCTCAACTTTCTCTTTCTCATACTCTTCTTGAGTCAACTGCTGTCTTATGCCATTCGCCTTGGCATATTTCTTCTCTTTGTTTCTGTGGCCTCTTTCTGAACCTCTGCTCTCTCCTTTATGACCTTCAGTAGTCATCTCCTTCGCCATAAGTTCCTCACCTATGAGTTGCATGAAGCTTCTACCACAACAAGCTCTCTTGCTGCCACTTACCTCACCAATCCTTCCCTCCGGATCTGGTCTTTTGGTAATCATTGGTCCTCTGCTGGAACCTTTCGAGCATCCTCTACTGCTCCTGTAAGCTTCTCTCATCTGCAACTTTATTCAACCTCTGTTGAATCTTTAGGTTCTGCCACATTCACTTAGAATCCCTTGCTGGACTCCTTTATCACTGCACTCCAGCTGTGATCTGCTTCTTCCTGCTGAGATTTCTTCCCTATGCCTGTAAATCAAATTATCAAGCATAACCTTTAAACCAGAGACAATTAATACCTGTCAGCTCACCTTTCAAGATTCTCTTGATCTTGTTTCACTTCCTCATCCGCACTGCATCTCTATGCTGCAAAATTCATCAGTTCCAAAATCCAACATTCATTCATCACATGCAATTAACTGAACTTAAAAAAACTTAAATCTTCAACCAGAACTATTCTAGCTCTGATACCACCTGATGCAGCCCAGGCCACTCCTAGGCCGCAACTACCAGGATCATCCCAACATCCATGCATACAAACTATGCATTCAACACACGCCAGTGTACACTTAAAGATAATTTATAAAAACCATGACCCAATTCATAACTCAACAAAAGATGCGCCATACCATCATTTCAATCCACATAAAAACCTTCCATACCAATAAACAATCTCATATATATTTGCTAGATTGCGCCCTTACCTTTAATCTTCAATTCTTATTACAAACCGAGGCTTTCGGTGAAGCGATGTTCAATAAGCGGACTTGCACACAAATGTTCGCTCTGGTTAAGGCTGGCTTCTCCTCTAAACAAAGATGCAACCGACATATATATATATATGCCGCCAGTTATAATCTGCCCTTATTTTAAACGAATTGCTCGAGGCATTGAATTACCACAGGCGGCTCCGCTATATGTATCAATCGCCCGGCACTGGTTTCAATTTATTCTCATAACAGTCGCTGGCCCTTTGCATATATACTACGCCTATATATACCTCCGCTCTCTCATAAAGTTTCACCAAATGGATAACCAACTCGGACAGCCACGCATGCACAACACCGCTTCGGTCTTTTACATATACACCACTCCCTCCAATGCAACCGAACTGTATATATATATCAGTCAATGATTATAAGTCTGACACAGTCATACCAAATGCTTCCGGCGCATGAAATCATACTGCAGACATATAAACTATCACAGCAATTAATTGAATCGCCAGTCACTCTTCACGTTGGTCGAAGCAATAAGCAGCTCCCACTTTCAACTCGCACTGGCTTCAAACTTCGATTTAACGCGGAAACTGACCGCAATCACCTCCAGATCCACATGAATGCAAACGGAAGTCCTTGGTCATGAACTCATGACCCCGCGTAGCAGTAAAGTTCAAGGCGATACTCTCATCGCATGGAAACCAAACAGAACAACAGGGAACTACGCGTTTAAAAACTATATCCACCATATAGTCAAAGAACAAAGGACTGTCATCGGATTTTAATGAACTCAATTTAGAATGCACAGTCAAATAATTAAGCGGAGAATTAAAAAGGCCATTCACGCCTTCCAATCAACCATTGGATTCCACAGTGCAATTTAATAAAAATTACAAGAGTTATATATGTGCCACAGTAAATAAACATCAAGGCAAGATAACCACGAATACACAGTATTCATGCGTTGGGAATTAGAACCATTCGATGTCCATACAAGTCGAATTCAACATGATCATAATTACATAAACCAAGCATATACATAGAACTTTACATTCATGGCCAGATATACAATCTATGGCCCTTTTACAAACTGCCCGAAGGCTCCCAAGGAGAAACCTTCCTCACTTCTTCCACTCACTCCTAACACTTCTCTCCTCAATGCCTATGAGGCTCCATAATTTATTAAACTTGGCATGATCTAAAAATCACTCAACTAAAGCTCATGCAATGCATACATATGGCAAAAGCATCTTTTTAGCTTTATTCTGTCTTTTTCCTATTCTAAAATAGAAAAGCTTTCCTTATCCCTTAAAGATCCACATCCACTCCTTTATGCCTAAAAGCTCTCCTAGTTTTATTTGAGAATATCTAATTGACTAATGCATGACCCCTATTTCTATTATTTACAATAATTTCCTTTTTGGATGGATGCTCCCGCATCATATAACAACCATATAGTAAGAATTATAACAATGATAGTGTTAGCACTCCCTAGTTTTACCAAGGCCGAGAAAGGAAACCAAAGAGGTAACCTCAGACCAACTTTGGACTTGGAAGCTAGCCTTGCCAAATCATATAGGGATATCTCTAAATCAAACTCACAGCCAATGGAAGTGACCATAGAATATGTGGATTTTAGGCTAGGTATCAACTCAGTAGGGTTTTGATTTAAGGTTTGCTAGATAAGAAGAAGATGGTCTATGAACTAGGCCAAGTAGGTCAAAAGATCAGTTGCAGACATAGAATGAAGCAAGGTAGGTGTAATCAATGACAGAAATGGATTGTCATTGTAGTATGGTAATGAGGAAATCATATGAAAGAGAATAAGTGAGCAGATGAATGAATTCACTTATCTAGAAGGAAAACGTTTAAATGCTAATCTCAAACAAAACAAAACATTGAGTTAATGATTTATGTTTAAAATTCAAGAGATAAAGAATCAAAATAAATATGAATAGCTATTGAAAGTATCTAATAGTCATATGCATGAGAAAAACAGTGTCACCAACCACAACACATGAATCTCATAAAAATAGTTGCAATTGTATATTATTTCTGCCAATATCAATTACACTAGTTCAAAAGTATGAGCATCCAATATCAAACCCACTCCTTTTCTTGATTCTAACTACATATAGATGAAAAACCAATTTTCCCTCTAAGGGGTCGAATCCTGCTTCCTAGGAACTGATTTCATGATCCTACCTAACCACTGCCACATCATAGGGGAGTTAGAAACCACTTTCCTCCTTTAAACTAACTGATTGAGTTTGTTTTCAAAGCATTTAATTACAAGAATTTTCACTCTAGTAACTACTAACAAACTCATTTACATCATATGAAATCATAATGAAACCATTTACATCAACCCAACTCGACATTTCACCATTTACATGCAAAAAACATCTTCATTCACAGAAACACAACGAATTTTAGCAGAAGCACAACGAACTTTGGAAGATGATTTGGAGGCCTTCACGGATGCATTTTTTGCTGAAAAAGGTATGTATGGAAAGATGAATATGTCATCTACACAATGGAATCACTAAGCCCTACAAAAACCTACTTCGAACCCCTTCAAAATTTACTTGAAATCCAACTATCCAAAAGCGTAATGAGTGTCCTGAAAAAGTGGCAGAAAGGTGAAAAATAGGCACTATTTGGTGATTTTTGAAAATTTATGAGTCTTCAAGTGTCCCAATGTACTTTTCTGACATCCTTATGCCATAAGATTTCTGCACATGCTTGAAATTATGCATTTGGACCTCTTGAGAAAAAGCACAACAACTACTCGCTGTGTTTTTGTAGGATGCTATTTCGCTGTGCACAAAAAAAACTTCAAAACTTCAAAATTTTGCCTCTTTTCCTTTGCTCTTTATCCTGCATCAGACCACCAGTGATGCTTCAGCTAAGAGGTCAAGGTTATCCCTCTTCTTGAGTTTCCTTAGGGTTCTCTTGAGCTTCTTTTTCATGTTTTTGACCCTAACTTTGTCAACCATGTTTCTTGCATAGTAGTGCCTTGCCATATTCCTTTGCATGGAAGTATTCCTGTTTTCCTTCTTCAAAAGCTTCTCTAGGTGCACATTCACTTTCTCAAACCAATACTCCTTGTCCTCTTCAATTTTAGTAGCTAAGGAGTCATCTATGGTGTTTAGGGTTTGAGGAGGAGATGGCTCTTTGACATGCTTTTCCTTCCTTGCCATTTCTCTGGTTTTGGGTCTCCTTGGCAGTAACTGAATGTCCTTGTCTTCCAAGTGCTCCACATCAATGCTTGCTTTACCTTTGTCCTTTGCTGCCAAAACATTTACCTTGCTAGATGATGGATTGTCTTCTTGTGATTTACTCTGTTGCATTAAGCTCAGTTTCAATTATCTATTCTCTTGCTGCAAGAAATCCACCATGAAATTGGCTTTGGCAAGGTCATCTTTTAGCTTCCTAATCTATGCCTCTTTATCCTTGATTATATCATATAATGTTATCTCCATGGTTAGCCATATTTGTCTCATGAGGTACCTCTTCATAGTTTTGCAAGGGTGAATCATCTCTATCTCTAGGTGATTCCTCTCTCATAACTTCAATCTGCACCTCTTCAGTAACAACCTCCTTAGGTATTCTTCTTGCTTGAGACCTAGTTCTAGGTTTAGGTCTAGGCATCTCTATTTCTAGATCAGGAGAAAAAACCAACCTCTCACCTCTCTTGTATGTCTTTGTAATCTCTGCCCTTGGCTAAGTTTTTGTCACTGATGGCTTGCTTGATGTTTCAGCTCCTTGTGGTCTGGATGATGATGAAGGAGTACTTGGACTCTTTGACTGGTTGGAGACAGGTGATAGAGCAACAACCTCCAAGAAATCTTCCCATGGCATGTTGATATGTGCTAGCTGGTGGAGGACTATTACTTTGACCAGAGCATGATGAAAGAGGCTTGCCTGATGATCTCTTCCTTTGGATTGCACCTTCTCATTCATCTTCACCAAACTTCTTAACATATAGTTAGGTAGGTTTAGGGGCTTCATGGAGGTGAAATGCATCAATAACCTGATATGATACTAATATAGCCTGCTAAATCTGCCCTCACAAGTGAAATACTTCATGATAATCTTCATCAAAGGGTTGTACTTGTCCAACAACTGTCTGCTAGGAAAAATATGAGAAGGAGACTCCTTGTACTGTGGTTTCAAGAACACCTTGTAGTGCTCTAGGTCTAACTCCACTCCTTTGAACCAAATCTCACCTTGATTAGGGATAGTAGTTGTTGAAGCTATGACCTCTACTGACACTGGAAATTTCACCCCTGCTATAATAGCCTGATCCTTCTTGAAACTAGTAGCAAAGAGGCTTGTTAATTCATGGTGGTAACCTACTTCTTGCACTTTCTGACAAAACCCTAGGCAACATGCCTGCTCAAATTATTTTCTAATAAAATATGATGCATTGACCTCTTGCATATGATTTGGCTCATATCTTGAGATCTATCCTCCCTTATACCTCTTCCTTTCACTGGTCTTCACCATGTTTGGCTTTACTTTTGACAAAAAACCCTAATTTCAAGCAAGAAGGAGCAAGGGATTTTGTGCTACAAAACAGGGCTAAAAGCACAACAGCTTGAGGAGAAGGAATGAAGGGGAAAGACGATAGGATAATTTCTGAGAAAATTATGGGGGGTAGGGAAGTGTTTTAGGAAGGCAATGGAAGTGTAATTTCGCAAATTGAGTGACGAAAGAGGGGTGAAAAATGGAAAACACATCTCTAGACCAGAAGCACAATAACTAGTTAGGGTTTTGAGGGAAAATGATAAAATGAGTGAGTTTGAGTGTTGGGGAATGGTGGGAAATTCTTTATGAGGGTAATTAGGGATGTGAATGCTAAGAAACAAAGGAATTTCATGTCAGGTGAAGCAAAGCCCATGAAAATGTAAAAACACAACAAAAGCACGTCAAAACCCTAGGCAAGGAGTTTAATCAATTTTTCTGAGGAATTTGACTGCATCAAGGGTTTGTGAAGGATCCACTTACTTGTTTAGAGATGCTTTGAAACATTGGGATGAATATTTAACCTGTTCTTTCCTCCTTATGGCCTCCAAATCAAAAGTGTAGCAACCCTGCTAGAAGCACAACAGACTGATGAAACTAGCAATTGGTGATGATGATGAAATTTATAATTTGGTGTCCTTGGAAAGTGTCACAATGGAATAGAGGAGCTCTTGGAGATTTTGGAAGGATAGAATGAATTTTTAAAATGCTATGAAGCTCCTTAATAACTCAAAAACTCGATTTTTGGCTTGATGATTGAATGACATCATGTGTACTTTGACATAATGACTTGGTGATGTGATTTATACTGCAACATCATTTATTCAATAGGAAGGTTACATATCCATGTGACATAGATGTACTTTGATTCTTTTTGAAGAAATTTATTCCCTAATTGTGAACTCCCATGATGATGACCAAAATGGATGACCTGACTCCCTTTTGATATTGATGACTAATAATGATGACCATCAAATGCATATTCTAGACCATGACCTATATGGTGATCAACTAACTCATTTGATGACCTATAATAGGAAATGATGACATGACCATGATGACTTTTGTGACCTTGAACAAGTGGAGGGAGTAGAAATGATGCCTAGATAATGACTTATGACCATTTGACAACGAAGAGATGTCAAATTTTATTTGAAAATATAACAATTTGACCTAAGACCCTATCAACAACACGAAAGAGTAAATTTGATCACTGGAACTAATGAAAACTAACATATAGAAAAACCATTAAAGCCACATAATAAAAATTATAATTACTCATGAAATACAAGAGGAATTTAGCTCTTATTAACATATGAAAAATCCAACCAAGTTAGGGACTTCCATGTACCACCAGACCATAGATTGGGCTGAAAAAAATATTTATTTCAGCCAATCACCCTCATGCCATATTACAAGCATGAATGTGGGATCTCATAGGATAAACCGATCTATAAACAACCAAGGGAATCTAGAGTTTAAACCACCTCAACCCTCACCCTAACGTGATCTTACCTAAACCAGTACCGAGATCACAAAACCAAACCAATCTTGGATGCCTCAGAATTCCTTCACCATCCCTTAAGGAATTTTCATGTCTCCACCCACTTGTTGAGGGATTCTTGGAGAAAACCATCTCCAACCCCAACCCTTGGGATTTTCTTGAGACCACCTCACCCGGATCCAAAACCTTCCTGCAATCCAAATCTCAACCAAGAATGAATCCCATCACACTATGGCTATCTAGAAATGGAAAGGTGTTAAATTTCCACGATCTCGGGTCTAGGATATAATCTTAAAATATCTGATGCTACCAAAACAAGAATATCAATAAGAACTAAGCGAAGGTATAAGTAATTATTTTCAAAGCTCTGGGAATGCTCTGAAGCAAAGATGGATAGGGTTTACATGGGGGCTGCCGTCACAGAGCGCTGCGAGGAGACAGAAACAACAGCGAAACCCGGGAGATTGAGCGCTGGACTACTCGAACTGTATGCGCTGATCCGGATCGGGTACTGCAGAGGACAAGAACACAAATCCCCTGCAACAAATCAAGCATTGGAAGAAGAATGGTCGGCTCACAGGTCATGTTCTTTTTCTTATTTACTGAATAAGGGTTATTTTCACGGCAAAACACTCGCCCATCCTGTAACAGGTCACGGCCACGAGGAAATAAATCGCCATTGTCCAGATCCGCTGTCGATAGCGCAACCCCGCCTTGATCCGCGCCTTTTGACTGCGATTAAGGGTAAGTATGGAGCGCTGAGGCCGGAGTTTAGTCAATACACAGATCCACAGTTGTTAACGCAACTCCACCTTGAATCGCACCCTCTGTATGCGTTCAAGGGTAAATATGGAACGGAATGGCCAGAGTGGGATGCGCAAGCAGGGGCCACACGGAATTCCGCCCCCCCATTCCCAGGCGGAAGAGAAAGAAATGGCTCAGACCCGACATCAGAGAGCCCTGGTGCCATAATTCCGTCAGATCTAGCTTATAAACCTGTAGATCCGAGCCTCACCAATATAGATCTGCTCCAGATCTTCATTAGATCTATTGAAGGCAAACATTTCGGCATAAGACTCAGTAAAGGGACGTGTGTACACGAATTAAAGAAGAGGATCCAGGGGCATATAGGAACCCCAGCACAATATCAAAACCTTATATATTCTGGATACAGTTTACAGGACAACCAAACACTCCAGCACTACGGTATAACCAACGACTCAACCATCATTCTAAATCTGCGTCTGTGTGGTGGAAGCAGCGGTTCCAGCTCAAAAAACACCAACTCTTTTCGGGATGCAGTGAAGGCGAAAAAAATGGAAAACAAAACAGTACCACCATCAGAGCTGCCAGGGCCATACATAGTTGAACAAAAGTCGGAATCACCAACCCTACAAGTTACTATGCCTGAGGTAAATAACATATATACCGATTTATCCAATACTGCTGTTATTTGTAGATTCAATGGCTTCTGGCCTAAATCAGATGCCCTGCATCAATGGATCTACTCATCCTGGTCACCCAACTGTGAAATTTACCTCTGCCCTAAGGGGTTTTTCATAGTTAGATTTAATTCTGAACAGGAAAGAGACAGCATAATCAATCAGGGCCCTTGGTTCTGGGGCAGTGCCGGCCTCTTCATTACCCCCTGGTTCTAGGATTTCGATGCTACAACAATGATAGTCTCAAAAATGCCTGTATGGGTGAGACTGCATGGACTCCCACTCCATTTCTGGCATCACAAAGTGTTATTCGCCATTGGGAATTCACTAGGGAAATTCCTAAAAATGGATGATGAAAGAGCTATCAGGGAATCTTCACATTTGCCAGAATATGTGTAGAAGTGGACTTGAGTGATGGACTACCAGACCACATCACGCTGAACTTTAATAATACTCAATGGATTCAGCAGCTTGATTATGAAAACATAATATTCCGGTGCAGGACTTGTTTGCAGACAGGGCACCTTCAAAATAACTGCCCATTAGCCCGAAAGGACCCCAGGAAAACTAAGAAACAACCTAAAAAACCCAAAGGCTGGCAGAACACAGATCCAATAGAAGAAGAGGACATAAATGAGGAACCCACAGAGAACCTGATGGAACCAGCCACTCAAGCGGGACAGAAACAAACACAGGCAGCAAATACCCCTTCCACTCATGCGGGGCCGATCATCACAGATCTGCATCAGGAATTACAATTGGAAGTAAGTGGCATAAAGAGAACCCACAGCTCAGAGGGCTCAGAATCAGACAAAGAACCACAAATGAACACAATGGGAAACCAGCTAGCTATCATTACACCCAATGCTGACTCAGGAGGATGGCGTCGGGTGGAAAAGAAGAAGGGAAGAAAAGAATAGGCCAGCTGGAACATACAATTTTCTTTTTTACTGTTACTCTGTTGTTTCCTGTTTTTACAGGAATAGTTACTCTTGCTACCAGTGTTATTGTTTTTTCTTTTCGCTACCTGTCATTACAGGTTCAGCCATTTGCATATGCCTTGGCATCTACAAAATGTAATTTTATCAATATATGAATAAAATTACGATTTTTTCCTAGGGGAAAAAAAAGAATATCAATAAGAACTACTTCACACATAAGAAAATATAAAGCAGTAAATCACATATGCACAAGTATACACAATTTTTAACAAATATTGTACAATAATAACCTAATCTTCGTTATATTAAACCAATCTGAATAATGCAACAATATATGGAATACAAGATACAATGACAAAATGACAATCTTTGCTGCAACTTCTATGTTGTATATTGTCCTGTCAGTCCTTCACTACCATACTGCTCTCTAGTTGCCCCTTAGTCCTTCAAAGGAAAGGACATAGAGACTCCAGGAGGGCTGCCACCTAACACTGCTGCAAGTCACTTATGCTCTGTGTACACGAGATGATGCAATATTCTCTTCTATGTTGGCCAATCCCTGAGCTCCAATCTGCCAATCTAGCATTCACTTTTGTCCATCAAAGTGTTGCACATTAGGCACCAAACTTTTCCAAACCTTCAACAGTATTCATCACTTCAATATTTCTTGTCTAGAGCTACTTTAGGTAGCCAACTTGCTGCCCTCCACAAAACCAATGGTAGCCAACACTTCACTGTAGGATCTTCTCCTATAAAGGCTCATGATCACCAAATCAAGCCTTCAACTTGAATGCTCTTCAAACCGATCCAAGACTAATCCATCACATGGATCCAACACCTACAAGAATGCACTAAAATACATACCTTAAGCTCATTGTTTGATGTCTCCTCCAACACAACAATCTAGGCCTGGTTAGGGCACAAAACACAGTCCTTTTCCAACCTTGAATTCTGCCCAGAATTGCACTTAATTGATGTGGCTACCCTTCCTTGAAGGGATGAGGAAGATTGATCCAAATGTGGGATGTCCTAGCCCTCAACCATACCTCATCCCAACTTTAATCTCCTGTGGTATGTTGCAACAAGGCTTTAATAACCTACAACAACCTAGTTTAGGGTTTGCCCACCTTCAAACGACCATCAAATAGTTCATAACGTCTATCCCTATGCCTCGACCCTCTAACATAGAAACGTGATCACCGAAGGGGCCCTAAAACAACCTTTCTTCCCTATGTAGGTCACCTCCTTTTTCTGCAACTAAGACAAGGATCTCCTTTCCTCCTCAACGAGCTCTCACTTGTGATGTGTTGCACTTTTGGATGTATAAAATGACTCCAATTCAGCTTGTATTTATACACATACAAGGGCTCCTCAAAATTACCATGATGGGGATTGTCCAACTGTTGGCTTGAGGGGGTCTGACCTAGGTTAAACGTTAATTAGCCAAACAAATCCGTACATTACTAGCCCTTTCAGCATTAGCCCACAGAGCGTGGACCGAAGTCTCACCTGAAGCAGTATGGGGAGATGCTGGAACAAAGTTTCCACACCCTGAGATGGTTGTGATGTCGTTTGATTTCTTCTATCCCTACCTTCACGTAGGTGGGTTTTCTCTAGGTCTTGCAAGACAAATCCTATATTCCAGTCCTCAATACCTTCACGAAAGTATATGATCGACCTTCGTGCAGCCCTACCCTATGGCTCAGGTATTTTCGCGCTGCTATGGCAGCGTGCCGTGCAGATTCCTCAATTATCCTAAGTGATTTTATTATCTTGTCAAATACTTAAAGTTATCACCACGTAAGTAGATATTCGTAATTGCATTCAATTATTCAATGTAATTGCATTCATTCACGCATCATATAAGCATAATAAAGGAAATTCATACATAATATATCCAATCCGATCAACAAAACAAAGAAATAGGAATTGCAGAATAACTCCTTTTATTAATATCTCCCAAGTGTTACAGACTCTATCCACCCTGCACACACAGTTGCAAGGGTCCGCACACTCAACTGTGAACTTCTACCCTAGGCCTCTGCACACTCAGCTACAGAGCCTCTATCTACACTACGACCCATGACTTAGACTTCTTCTTCAGAGATATCACTCTATTACATGATCTTCCATTCTATTGGTCGATTGATTGATGCCTAAAATACTTAGAGCTTAGCTCTTTATACAATCCCATGGTCCGCAGACCATGGGTAGGTCTCTTACAACCGACTTTACTTTACAAAACTAAGGGTGGACTACCCTTTTTGACACACAACACCTTCACGCTCCGTGACCACAAAATGCAGAGTCTTTACATTATATTACAAAAATTGACTTAACATGGGCTTTTAGACCCAAAACTGCCCTTGGGGGATCCCACTCCCAACAGGCCCACAACACTAACATCGTGACTCACCCTCGAGTCACTTGATAGGCGCGGAGATCTTTGCACGAAGTCCATCCAGCTCGACCCTGATGACCGCAACTTTAGTCGTGCACTGAGCTGGTGCCTACTTCGCATCTTCAACTGTTTTCTTAGTTACTACCCCTGCGTTGTCAACCTAAAGCTATTGTTGCATTGCTTGTAGAGTCGCAATATTTCCTTCAATGTTTCCTGTGAATGCGTAAGCTTCCTCTAGTCAGGGCTTTAGTCGCACCTTCAACACTGCTTCCTTGTGCAGCACTGCGACCACCTATTCGTTTAGCTGCTTGGCTTCCTGCAGCTTAGCTAACCTCTGTGTCAGTGCGATGGTTCATGCTGTGCCCTTAACTTCGTCATAGCACTGTTGGAGTTCATGCGCTTTCATCTCTAGCCTTTGGATGTTTGGGTCCTCCTGCAAGCTTGTTAGGACCTGAAACGATTGTTCGAACAACTGTGTGCAGTATGCTACTACACTTTCTGTTGGAGAGGTAAATCCCCTCTACGGGTAGAGGCGATCCCTACTAGCCCAGCAGGGGTCTAGCAACAATCACACAATGCTGCTACGCATGTTCCTAATTACAATCAAACAAGAGGTAAAGAACACCTACTTGGATTCCAACGCTGTCGTTTGACAAAGAGATATTTCCTTCACTCCTCCGCTTCGGCTGGTCACAATCCTCCGCGATCTCCGCGAATAGATACCTGCACACACGAAGAGGAAACAAACACAAGCGTGAAATCTAGTAAAAGTAACCATACATCAGTCAGAAAAGATGTAATTCACATTTAACCATTGCATAGACAAATGAGAATGGAACAATAATAGCAGTCATCTATTATTAATCAGAATAGAGAAGAGTACAACCAAATGTTCTGACGTCGGTAACCTTCTCAGGAGGGGCCAGTCAGCATGTATCTCAAGCATTCACCTTTGAGGATGATTCTCCCAAGACAAACAACTCTCTCTCTCACACAAATAGCACAAAACAACCTTCCCTAAGCAATCAATCACTTCCACACCTAGCACACCACACCTATAGCAGCAATCTGAGCACTACAAGCTCTGTACAATCCAAGCTATTCCAAGCTAAGTCTAACTAGCTGCTCATGGTAATGGTGGAAGTTTATATAGGAGAAGGAGTCTCCTAAAAAGGTGGAAGGATGAGCTTATCTTTGAGGGAAACGGTTGCAAAGGGTCGAACAGTCATGCCATAGAAAGGAGTCGACATTCACAAAGCTAACAACCAAGCCTGGAGTTATCTGGAAGGCTGGTTGTTTGAACAAATTCGCCCAAACTGGATCAGCGCGGATAATGAGGAAACTGACGCGATGTCGCCGCGTCTACATAACTGGGACAGTCATGTCAGCGCGGAAGCACATGGGAAAGGCGCGCTGGCGACCAGCGCGGAAAAGTGATGTCCTTCCGAGCTGTCAGCGCATTGAATACACTATGGAGCGCCAGTAATCGCGGATATTTTTCAAACAGACGCGCTGATGCATAAAACTTTAGAAAAATGGGTTTCTGGGCTAGTTCAGAAGGCATGAAGCTTAGTGATTGACACAGCAGGGTGACTGACAGGAAGGCAGTGACAAATTACTGTGTAACAGATGCCCCCTAAAGCATGAAGACCGAGAGAGTGGGAGGGGTGAAATGCTTTACAACACACGCCGAACTGGAACACCACCAGGAAGGACCGAAATATCTCTGATAATCAAGTACATGCAGTCTAGGCATGGGCGCAGCCATCCACAAAGACATGCGAAAAGGTCTGTGGAATGGACGCAGCCACCCAGCTAAAAAGACCATAATAATGACAAGGTATGGTCGCAGCCATCCATGAAGACTCAGGTATGGGCGCAGCCATCCATCAATGAGTCATGTAATGATCATCCACAAAATCGCAACCTGGCCCACAACAGACAGGGATCCAGGGTCTTGCGCTCCGTCCCGATCCGAACAAAGTACAAGTTCAAGCATGTGAATATATGAGTTGAAGTCGAACATGCATGAACATCGTCTGATTACCAGTCAATGATGAAAACTGTTAACAGACGCGAGAGGTACCACCAATAATGACAATGGCCCTCAAGGTACTATAGGTACAATCCGCGGCATGTGAATCAATGAGCTGGTGTCGAACATCCACGGAATCATTCGATCGGAGGCCAATGATGAAAACCTCTCGTCGAACACGAAGAACCTGCCATTGAGGCATGCAGGCTCTAAGGCACCTGAAGGGAGTCTCTAAGTCGCCTTCCCGGATAATGAGCTGAAGTCGACAGGAAGCGACCTTGATCGAAGGTGGGCCATAATGTTTCCCACATCATCGACGCGAGACAGAGGAAAAAATGATTTGTGTGAGATAGCAGATGAGGCTGTACTATTACAGAGGTCAACTTCTCTTGAACATATCGGCGACACTATGGCGGGTTTGGCAGTATTTGACATCAAATGAGCAAAGGGTATAGTGATGATGGCAATGGGCAGATGAGAGGTCGAATAGGATAACCCAAACCCACGGAGGCCAGTGAAAAACAAGATGAGATGGTCCCACCCAGACACGAAGCAAAAGAGTGCCATGTTCAAGAGCGACATACTGCCGACACGACTACGATTACAGTTCCATTTTCCCCACCAGTTCTGGCAGGTACCCCGGTTATTTTTGGATGACAAGCTTGACGGGGATAGCATATGCTTGAAGAGTGTCATCTCGACAATACCCGATGTCATCAAGTGTTTAACGAGCCTGACAAAGGAAAAACTCGGCGTCTTTTCTTGTTTAGAGAGCCTGAAAAGACAGCAGAAAAGAAGACTCCAGGGGGGGGTCCTTTTTCGTACAGTTGTGTCTCTCGAGCCCGAAAAAGTATAAAACAATGCTTGAAAGAACCGCCCGACCATTACGATCGAGGAGTACTTTTCGTAAATAGTGCTTTTGACCCGAAAAAGTAAAAAAGCGGTCGAAAACACGTCGTTTTAGAGCCGATATCGAGTGCGAAACGACAAACACCCGGCAATCTTTTTAAGTTACACGGTCCGAAAAAGAGCTTAAAACGACCGCCTCTCATTCCTTTTAACGAGCTGAAAGGAGGCTCGGCTATCTTCTCTTGTTTAATGTCGGAAAAGAGCTTGAAGACGACATATTTGGGACAAAGCGATTTCAGGACCATGATGATTTCCACCGTTTATACCAACCTGCACAAGAGCACTACCCGCATAAATCCATTCGATATGAGTAAAAAACATATTAAAACATGTATTTGACAAAACTAGGGCTAAATTTATGGCAAAAGGTGGCAAAAAACCCAAAAATATGACAATTTTATGAGTTTTTGCTATAAATAGAAGAGGGTGAAAACTCATTTTACCATTTTACCATTTCTGGATGCGAAGGACGTGGAGAAGCCAGAAAGTTGACGGAGTGATTTCCAGCCCGTATGGACACCATTTCTCGAACCGCTTCTTCCAGGTAGGTTCTCGCTCCTTTGCCCTGCATTTTGGTCATTTTTGGTAGAATTTTAGCGGTCGAATTTGCCCAATCGGGCGAATTCTTAGTGCATGGATGCGCTCTCGGTCAGCGCGGATATCCCACGCGGGTCCGCGCTGGCCGAATTAGGACAAAACGTGGCCAACTTCGGGTCAGCGCGGAAAACCCGTGTTCTTCCGCGCTGACCTCGAAAATTAACAAAGGGCTGTCATGGCCAGCGCGTCTGTTTTTAAAACAGCCGCGCTGGCGCGGAAAAATTATTTGGTTTTAATTTGAACGTAAAAAATCCAATGGCAGCACTTCTAATTTCTTTTCATGGTTCCTGCAGGACGTAATGGCTTTCCAATGGCAGGAAAGAGTGCACGATGTCGAAGATGTTGCTGCTTGGGCAAATGTGGATTGCTGCAATGCCATGCGGGCTTGCGGTTTTATGAAATTTTTCCTCACACCTCGCCTAAGAGCTCAGCATGATCTTCTCGAGCTACTGATCAGGGCATGGAACCCGGTGGATATGAAATTCACTATCCGGGGCCAGGATATCGAATTTGACCACATGGATATCTTCTTTTTGACCGGGCTGTCACGCCGAGGTGCGAGGCCCATCATAGAGGGGCAGCGACCTAGCGGCGGCACGCTAGATGATCTGATGGCTCGGGTGTGTCCGGAGGCTGAGAAAGCGCGAAGTGGGAAAGTAGCAATCCCCACAGTGGGAAACATAGTGCTTCGCACCATTCTGTTCATGGTGACCCGGGCAGCGGGTAGTATGGCCAACCACGAGGCCTCAAAGACTCATCTCTTGTTAGCTCTCGATTGCCTTGAGCCTACAGTGTTTGATTGGTGCACAGCAGTGACCAATAACATGAAGAGGCAGCTGAGCAACTGTCGTCGCGGGGAGACGAAACAGTTCGGCTACGGGTCCATCTTAGTCCCGCTCATTCTAGAGCGAGTGCCAGCCATGCGGCTGCAGACGATGGCCGTGGATGCTCCCAGGGATCCTCGGGAGACGAGGGCCTCACGATGGGCTCGAATCATGCCACGCGGAGGTGGCGGCCGGCCACATAGCTGGGGAGCATTTTTCCGAGATTGGCTGGATCAGCAGGAGATCTTTGTGGAGGACTGGCCATATGCGGGCATGGATTTCCGCAATGACCCTGATCTGGCACTGCCCCCAGGTGAACAGTGGGATGATGCAGGTATAACACTTTGACTTTTGAATTTTTTAATGTTTTTGGATTTTTTATGTACATGTCTTTAACAAATGTCATGGTATGCAGATGTGGGGCCTACTAGACTGATTGGCCTGGCTGCCACGGCACAGAGAGAAGGACAAGGAGCTGGGGTCCTGGCCTTAGCCCCTCCAGGGGTTGATACGTCAGAGACTGTGGCTCGCAACCTTGAGGGGTTGCTGGAGGGGGTGCCTGACTACCAGGGGGTCGAGGAGGTCCCCATAGAGCATCAGATCCATACAGTGGGGGTGCAACCCAGGGTGCACCGCCTTCTGAGGCGGGTGGCACGAGCAGCTGTGTACTACAGAGAGCATCATCCAGCCGAATAGACGCTTAGGCTTTATTTCCACTGTTATTTTGAGACTCATGACTCAGACATACTGATTTGTGGACATATACACTTATTTTTGAGCGCCTTAGTGCGCCACACGATATATATATATATATATATACATACCGATTTTTGAATGGATCATTGTTACATGTGATGATGTTTTGTTTATGTTATGCATTTATTCAATACAATTGTGATCTTATGTATGAATTTGCACGACACATGACCCATGGATTTTATATTTTTTGATGCAAGCTTAAAAGCACCTATATGCAAACTATGCTTGAAATGATTTATTTACATATGCTTAACTTTATTATGCTTTCTATGTCTTCTTGCATGATGTTTATCTGTTACGCAAATGTCTATCTAACACATGATTTGCCAATGCGTCGGTCAACGTATTTAATCGTCTCGGAATGTGTTGATAAGTAATGTAATCAAAGTTCCGTTCCAACAATCTTACACGTAGGTACATCCTTAATATGCGCTGGTCTCTGACGGAATATCGCCCGTTGAGTTGATGGACAACTAGTTGGGAGTCCAGGTTCACCACTAGTTCGCGGATGCCAAGGTCAACCGCTTCGGCAAGTAATTCAATTACAGCGCTGTATTCGGCAACGTTGTTAGTGGTACGACCTATGCAGACCCCCTGAAGGTCTAACAGTTCTCCGTGAGGATCGTAGATCACCCATGCCGCAGATGACAAATTACATGTACTACGGCAGGCGCCATCAGCGAAACCAACATAAGGTGCACTAGACATCTGCACAAGAAGAAGAAAACACAATAAGAGGCAAACACGCTTGCACACCAAGGCAAAACGAAAACATGCACAACACACAAAACACACGTATATACAAAGTGAGTGCGCGAAGTTATGCATAATATTTCTTCAGATACAGCCCGTTGCGGGGCTTGTCAAGAGGATTTCCTTCATAATCAATCAACTCATATGCGCCCTTTTGTAAAACTCTTTTCACGATGTAGGGACCTAACCACATAGATTCGAGTTTCCCTGCCCCCAGCTTATCCTTAGCTTGATCGTAGAGCAGTACTAAATCTCCCTCAACAAAGGAACGCGGATGGATATTCTGGTCGAAGTGAGCCTTGACTCTCTTCTTCTGCGCTTCGATAGCCAGAGAAGCCAAACGACGAGTCTCGTCTAACCGTTCTAGGTAAAGAAGCCGTTCCTCCACCGGAGTGGTGTTGGGGAGTAACTCGACAGCTAATTTTAATGAAGGAATCTCACATTCGACGAGAAGGGTAGCCTCCAGTCCATAAACCAACTGGAAAGGGGTGAAACCGGTGGCATCCTTCACAGAAGTCCGGTAGGCCCACAAGGCTGGGAAAAGCATAAGGTGCCAGTTAGACTTGTGCGTATTGACGGTGCGCTGAAGCATAGTGATCAAGACTTTGTTCACGGCTTCAACTTGGCCGTTAGATTGCGGATAGTACGGTGTCGAACTATCTTGGCGCAAGCCTAGTTGGGTTGTTAGCTCCGTCATCATATGATTTCGGAAATGCTTTCCATGATCTGTAACAATAGCCTGAGGGACTCCGAAACGAGTGATAATATGATTGAATAAAAACTGCGCCGCGGTGTAACCGTCTTCGTTTAATGTAGGCATCGCTTCGGCCCACTTGGTGAAATAGTCCACAGCAACGATAATGTACCCATGCCCCCCGGCCGAACGAGGGTTACAGGACGTATAATCGATGCCCCATTTTGCAAATGGACCTACGGTTACGACAGGGTGCAGTGGTGCAATAGGTGCACGCATCTTCCGGTGGTAAACCTGGCATTCGTGACATGCACGTACAGCAAGGATGCAATCCTTGAAAATAGAAGGCCAGAAATAACCAGCACGGAGGATCTTCTGAGCGGTAGCATATCCAGACATATGGCCGCCACAAGCGCCGGAGTGGCAGTCATTCAAGACTCTCTCAGCCTCCTCAAGGGTTAAGCATCGGCGAAGAACAGAATCGACGCCGAGGCGGTACAGGGTATCGCCCAAAATGCGATATGGTTGAGCTTGGTGACGAATTCGTCGTCGAGCATCTTTCGATGTGTTGGGACGAAACGAAGACGTTTGTAAATATACGATAATGTCCCCGTACCATGGGTCGAGAGTGCTGATGAGAAAAAGCGTTTCATCCGGAATATGTTCCTCTGAACGAGATGGTGTAGACTGAGATGGTAAGGAGCAGAGTAGTTCGGCGAAGACTAGTGATTTCTTAGACTTGGCTGCAGTGAATTCCAAGTCGAACTCTTGGAGGATTACGATCCACTTGGAGTATTTGCCCCCCAGCAACTGACGTGACAAAATATAGGTCATGGGGTTGCAATCAGAGATCACGGTTGTCGTGCGCAACAGGATGTAATGACGGAAACGTTGGACGGCACAGACAGCTGCCAATGCCAACTTCTCGACGTATGCATAGCGAGTTTCCGTATCCAGAAGGTTGCAGCTGAGATAATATACAACATGCTCGGTGCCATCATCGTCGTCTTGCACTAAAACCATGCCGATGGTGGTATCGGCGGCGGCCAAATAAAGGGTGTAGTCACGGTGGTAATTTGGAGGTCTTAGGAGCGGAGCTGAGACCAGAAGGTCTTTAAGACGCTCAAAAGATTGTTGAGCGATAGCGTCCCAGCGAAAGGGCATGTCTCGCTTCAATAATCGCGTGAAACCCTTAGCCACCTCGGCATAATTTGGGATGAATCGTCTGAGAAAATTGGCTTTCCCCTGCAGGCTCTGTAACTGCTGTAGAGAGGCAGGGGGAGGAAGATTCAAAATGGCCTCGACTTTAAGGGGATCCAAGCGGATGCCTTCCCGGGAGACGATAAACCCGAGCAGTCGGCCAGATTCTACGCAGAAGACACACTTATGCGGATTGAGTCGAATACGGTAGTGTCGACAGCGGAGAAAGATTTCGCGTAAATGAGAAGGATGGTCTTGACGTTTAGCTGAATGAGCTGGTAGGTCATCCAGGTAAGGCTGTACGATGTGTTGGATATCATGAAAAGCATACGACATCGCACGCTGGAAAGTGGCACCGGCATTTTTGAGACCGAAAGGTAGCTTTTTGTAAGCGAAGGTGCCCCAAGGACAAATGAAAGCAGTCTTGTGCTGGTCTGCGGGGGCTATGTTGATCTGGTTGTAACCAGAGAAGCCGTCCATAAATGAATAAATTTCGCTTCCTGCGCAATCGTCGATAAGCTGATCAATAAAAGGCGTAGGAAAGTTATCTTTTGGACAGGCGCGATTGATGTCGCGATAATCAACACAAACCCGAATAGTACCCTGTTTTTTATTCACAGGGACTATATTAGATACCCATTCCGTGAGAGGAATGGCATAGATGAAACCAGCTCGAAGGAGTTTTTCAACTTCGGCCTTGATGGCTGCAGCCTTTCGAGGGTGCACTGGGCGTAAACGCTGACGAACAGGTTTAGCGCCGGGATAAGTAGGGATTTCGTGCTCCACGATACTGGGGTCAATGCCGGGCATTTCCTCGTAAGACCATGCGAAAACGTCACGGAACTCACGAAATAAATCAGTGTAAAGTTGAATTTCCTCAGGAGTGCATGTGACTCCAATATGAATATTTTCGACCACCCCTGTTTTGACAGAGATGTCGATAGCCAAAGTTTGCGTAATGTTACCCATATTTCCTTCCGAAGACACTTGATACAACTGAACAGGCGTTTGGAGAGGGATAGATGGGACACATGAAGCAAACCGCTCGAGACATGTGGCCATTTCCGAATGAGGAGGGAGAAACAAAGAGCGATGGTGGTAATCTGACCAAGGGAGCTCCTCGGGAGACATAGTCTCAATGATAGCCTCGTCGGAGGGAAATGATTCCTTCAGGGGATCCGAAGTGGCCTCCCCTCCCATCCAAGGGAAGCGGTCATATGAATCGGGAACGCTGCTTGGAAAAGCAGGTTCAGGAGGTGGAGCCGATGCAGCGACTATCTCGATGTAGTTGAGCTCGGCGGGACTCAACGGCATCATCTCGCCCCAAGAGTCTTCCTGATTCAAGGGAGGGAGAACCCATGGATCGGAACGTACTGTGATCATGTTAACGGAGGCGAGATTTGGAGGTGGGAGGGGAAAGACTCCCATTAGAGAGGGATCTTTAAATAATCCAGCACCCACACTCACTAGCGATTTGGAGGTATGCTCTACGAATGGCACATTCCCTTCAGAAGAGGAAGCGAAAAAGGACAGCTGGTCCACTGTGATGATTTTCCCTTGATGGGGAAAGCGAACGACACGGAACAAAGAGGAAGCCACGGCATGCATGGCATATGTCCAACTTCGTCCAAGGAGGAGGTTGTAAGTGAGATTAGCGTCAACGACTTCAACCTCGACCTCTACCGTTTTCCCTTCTAAAGAGATAGGCAATCGCGGGAGGATACCATATGGACGAGATTCTCTTCCATCGAAAGCCTCTAGGGTGGTAGGAGACTGGCTCAGAGCAGGGTAACCAATAGCCTTCCAACAAGCAACCGACATGATGCAGGTTGAGGCACCTTCATCAATGACCGTACGATGGATCGTTTTGCCATTGATGAGAACCTGTATAAGGAAGGCCACCTGGTGAGGCTATCTCTGCGTAAAACCCTCGAGATCAAAAGAGATTAAATCCGAATCTGCCGGGTCTATGCCACCAATCGCTGATAGCAGGGACTTCCTCTGGGAGGGGCAGCTCTGGAGGACTTCTAATGCGGACATAGTAGACGGAGCCTGAGCTAAGTCCTCGACAATGCTATAATGCTGTGCAGCACGAGCATTGGGGTTATAAGATGACTTCCTGAGTACACCTTTAGGAGGGGGTCGGGGGATCGTCTCGGTGCTGGGCCGTTCAATGTGAAGGGGACCAGAACTGGACGGAGGAGCGCTGGAGGGAACTTCCGGCTCCTTCCCGGCTGAAGATGGATAATCTTTCGCTCGAGTTGTAACATGGATGGGGATGGTTCCAGCCATGAACACCTGAGAACCGAACGAGGAAGAGGATTGAGAAGGATCTGCC
Source organism: Pinus tabuliformis (assembly GCA_031772625.1). Taxonomy (NCBI): domain Eukaryota; kingdom Viridiplantae; phylum Streptophyta; class Pinopsida; order Pinales; family Pinaceae; genus Pinus; species Pinus tabuliformis. The sequence continues at coordinate 1,740,404,885 of CM062817.1, read as the reverse complement.
AACTGATGCATCTGCTGGGACGGGAAAGGCTCTTTAAGCACGGCAGGGGACCCTGGAGCACCTTTCAAAAGCCAACTAACCTCGGACCGCCTGGGGCAATCCTTGGTGTAGTGATCCTCTTCGCAAATGAGACAAGGATACTTAGGCTTCCGTTTGGCTCCTTCCTCGGAGGGAGGTTTAGGAGGGTTCTGCTTCGGCTGTCCAGATTTATCTTTGGCCTTCCCTTTCTTTTTGCCTTTCGAGGATTTATCTGCCGCGGTGGACTGAACAACATTTACCTCGGAGGTATTCCCAGGAATAGATTGGCTCTGAGAAGCATTTTCGTTAGAGGCATTTTGTTTCTGCTTCCCAGGGTTCGCGGCCGATTTCTTAGATGGTGAGTTTACGGAACCGATAACCCCATCAACAGAAGGCTTTGGTGGAGCTTTGGGTTGTCCGTGTCTCGGGGCATCTGGCAAATACTCATACAAGGTACCTGACTGAGAATACACTAAGTCCAGGTATTGAGCTCGCGCGATTGCTTGCTCCTCAGTTACACACGCCCCCATTGCGATATCTTTGGCAATTTTAGGGACAAAGGACGTGGTAAACCAGTCGGTCAGGAGTTGATCAGGGATCCAAAATTTAATCAAGCGACGGCGCCTTCTCCATTCATGTATATGATCGGAGATGTGCGTTGCCGTATCCTGTTTTAGAGACGTGAGAAGATGGGTCCCAGTCTCGTACCGAATGGGTAACTGAAAATGAGTTAAAAAGGCCATAGCCAACGAGTTAAAATCAGAAAACATGCCGCGATTGAGTTCGATGTACCATTTAGCAGCTGAGCCAGTGAGGGTCCTCTGGAAGAGGCGAAGTCGGATAGAATCATCAAGCCATGAGTTAGATGAGCACCAAAGGTGATAAGTCATTACATGGGCCTGAGGATCCTCTCCGGCTTTGCCGTCGAACTTTGGACAGTCACCTGGTATTTTGGTTGGAACCGGTGGCCAATATGGATTATGCAAGATAGGGTCATTTGTTAACTTGGACACATCAGGTAGTTCCAACGTTGCCAAAAATGGTAGCTGCGGGTTGAAGGACATCTGTGGCTGCGGATTCGAGGCGACATTAGGGTTCCACCCAGATTGGGGTTGCCCCCACGAACTTTGTCCGGACGGGCCCGGCCCAAAAGGACCTGACGCGTAGGAATTTGGTCCCGACGGACCAGGTCCAAAAGGACCTGGCGCATAGGGAGTTTGTCCGTAGGAGTTTTGTCCGTATGGATTTTGGCCATATGCGGACGGCTGTCCCTGTGTCTGCCCCCCAGCTCCCCAAGTATTAGCAGCTTGCCCGACAGGTTGACCATATTGATAATTTTGATAAGGAGTGGCCTGTGGTTGCTGATAATTTTGATAAGGAGCATACTGATTTTGCCCCTGGGGTGGCTGGTAGCCAGATGACTGCTGGGTCCCATACGGAGCCTGGTAGGCAGGCTGCGTTTGGTATGAAGGTTGATAACCTGTTTGAGTTTGAGGCCCAGAGTAATGTCCTTGAACCGGCTGGGGTTGAACCATATGTCCCGAAGGTTGACTTGGTCGGATTCGAGATGGACCTGGTTGGCCAGCAGGGTAGCCTTGCTGGGCGCCAGGTTGTCCATGTGCCACCAAGGGTTGTCTTTGCGGAACGGATGGTCGAATTGGCTGGATAGCTGGTTGACGCCGAGGTTGGCCAGCTTGTCCAGTTGGGCGATGAGGGTGGACACCGGGTTGATTCGGCTGTATAGACGGTTGGCCCGTTTGTCCCCCAGTGTGACCAAATTGAGAAGAGGGCTGGGCTTGCTGCATAGCAGGTTGCCCCCCTTGGCCAGAAGGATTCGTGATTTGAGGGGTGGGTTGGCCCTGTTGAACATAGGGTTGTCCACCCTGCCCGAGAGGATACCCTTGCTGGACTACTGGTTGATTTGGAGGATTGTAAACTGAGCCAGTTTGTCCAGAGGGGTACCCTTGCTGGAAACCGAGTTGGCCTTGGTGAAAAGAAGGTTGCTCCAGTTGTCCAGTGGGTTGATTTTGATATGGATATGGCGGACCTCCAATGCCCATGGGTTGTTCCTGGTAAGGTTGACCTTGTGGGCCCCTAGATTGTCCTGGGTCAGGCGGGCCATAAAGTGGTTGCCCCTGGGGGGTTTGCACGTAGAATGGCTGGCCTTGATTGGGTGGTCCTATGGGCTGCCTGGGAGGATCCCGGTTCCCTTTGAACATATGAGTAGCGTAATCGTACGTGATATTCAAGGGTTCCTCGTTTTCTTCGAAAGGGCGATGAGGGAGGCCTAAGACGCTCTCAAGGAACTCACCGTTTTCATCATAAAAAAAGAAGGGACCTTCGTAATCCGGGTCCGTTATGGGTTCCCCATAAGCATCATACGGCCCTGATCCTGGAATTCCACCAACAAAGGAACCAGCTTGAGGGATTTCAGACGAGGAAACCGGTACAGCACTGACGACCGGAGTCGAACGTGCTACACAGACAGTAGGTTGAGTGGGAACTAAGGTGACGGGCGTGTTAAGCCCTGACGTAAGGGGTGTACTAAGGGGTTGCGAAACAAAAGGCCCAGTGGAAGCAGCAAGACTAGGATCCCATATAGTTGTAGAAGTCGTTCTAGCGGCATACCTATCCCTCAGTGATTGGTATCGTGGAGGGAGGGGAGAGGAAGCCGGGATCGGGGTCTCGACGTCTGTGACCACGGGTGTCTCACCGGTGCTGGAAGCTGCCTCATCCATGTGGGAAGAAGACATTGGAGACGACATACCGAGAGGGGTACGAGGGGTACGGGGGGTATAATCGGGCTCCCAGATGGGATTCCAATCCTCTATGTAATCTTCGTCGCCTGGGGCACGTACGTTGATAGGCCGGATACTCGGAACAATGGGAAGAGTACCGCTTACAACTGGTACCTCTGGAGCGACAGAGGACGGAAAACTTTGATCACTTTGACCGGGAGTTGATGGATCAGCCAGGATGACCAGACCCCTTAGAAAGCCTAAAGGAAACTAACGATAAAACCCTACTCAAAACTATCGCACACAAGATCTAAAATAGGTGATGTTATCGTGGCCAAATTAATTTTAAGACACAAGAACCAAACTTGACCTTTTCATGTTTCCGGAGTCGAGAAAAGGACGAAAAGATGACTCCAGTCTCCTTCGAATGTTTAATGAGCACGAAGTGACAAGACGCTCACAGGCACCTTTTCGTTTAGGGAGTCCGAAAAGGATCAAAAGTGACTGCTCTGGAATTCTAGGTAGAGGGTGTGCCAAACTTTTCGCAAAACCACAGAATACTTTTTAGGGTACGGGTGGTCAATCTTCGTGAATGCTGTGTTCACTGCATTGCGAATCGTAGGGCGGCCGACTCGGCTTCCTATGGATAAAGGATAAAAGCCTAGTGGGGTCTCCCTATATACGCGACGGTACGTGGGAGCGCAGTCCGTGTTAGACCACTATCGAGTCACAGAAGGAGGAATCACCCAACCTAATGTGAAACAACAGTGACTATGTTTAAAGACGCCAGAACACGTCTCTAACCTAGACCTCTAGATATTTGCGTTTAGTTCCAATGCGTTTTTAGATTCATTTGGTTCATTTTATAGTTGATCTTGAGATTAAGTTTCGATTTCAAGCTCTATCGTATGTTCGCTCACAATTACCTAGATGCAATCTATATGCCAAAGAATTCCGCTTTGTTCGATGAATTCTAGCTACGAGAGGGCAAGAAATTTTCCACCAAACAAAACAAGTACAAGCAAACAAGCAACTTAATGCAACTAAAGCGAGGAAAGGAAACTTTTCTTTTGAAGATGCAAATCAATGAAATGTTCTTTTCCTTTTCAATTTTCAAAAGCAAAGCTACCAGTTTGATTTTCTTTCAGTGACACAAAGCATCTAAAATAATTTGGAGGAACCGGAACACCAAGTAAACTACTTAATGAAAGCACGCAAAATTCCCGAAACACTCAACCAAAGCTTCCAGATCAAAGGAAAACAAAGGTCTGCACGAGCTATGTGATCTAAGCTCTGCAATATAAGCAAGGATCGCAAGCAAGGAGGAAGCGAAAAGAAACCACTTGGAAACACAACCCAAACACTCCAACAATCACTGAACAAGTGCATGAACAGATCTGAACTCGGCTGGTCGAACAAGCAAACAAGCTCCCTACGGCAGGCTTGACACACACACGGCCTCTAGATGTCCTAGAGCTAGAGTGCGAAATCAATAGAAAAAAAGCAAACACCCGAAGGACGAGAGCCACAACCAGTCAACTAGAGACACAACATAATCCAGCAATTGCAAAAGCGATGATGGGAACACAAACCAAGCAGCGAAAGCAAAAAAGGGAAGGTATTTGCAAACTTAAAACTGAGCAAAAACGAAACCTTATGGAAACAAGCTCCGCAATCAAGCAGTTCAGAGTTCAAACAATGAAAAACAAGTCATCAGGCAGGAGGAGAGAAGAGGGGAAAGTCACAGCAAGAGGTTCAGGAGGCCAATTTGGTCAAAAATGAGTTTTACAGGATCAGCGCGGGTAGCCTTCAGCAACTCGGCGCTGACAGGGGGAGGCCTGTAGCAACTTTGCGACGTCAGCGCGGAAAGACAGGAATAAAGCGCGCTGTCTCAGAAAAACGAGGTCAGCGCGGAAAGAAAACACACAGACGCGATGACAAGAAACACAAAGAAGTGGCGGCGCGATGCCAGCGCGGAAGGACACGAATAAAGTGCGCTGTCTCTGAAAACGAGGTCAGCGCGACTGTTAGACGTACAGGCGCGATGGAAAGAAAACCAAAGAACAGGAACGCGATGTCAGCGCGACTGTTTGGAATTAAAACGCGCTGAGCGCAAAAAACAAGCAAGGCCAAACTAAAAACTTCCCAAACCAAAGGCAAGAGCTTTTTAACAATAAAGATGCTTCCCAGAAACGCCAAGAAAGTTCATAAGCAAAAGAGACAATCCCAAAAACTCGAAAAGAGATCAATCAAAGCCAAACACAAAAGTGGACTCAAGAGACAAAAAGGCTGATCCCCAGCGGAGTCGCCAAATTGTTGGAGAGGTAAATCCCCTCTACGGGTAGAGGCGATCCCTACTAGCCCAGCAGGGGTCTAGCAACAATCACACAATGCTGCTACGCATGTTCCTAATTACAATCAAACAAGAGGTAAAGAACACCTACTTGGATTCCAACGCTGTCGTTTGACAAAGAGATATTGCCTTCGCTCCTCCGCTTCGGCTGGTCACAATCCTCCGCGATCTCCGCGAATAGATACCTGCACACACGAAGAGGAAACAAACACAAGCGTGAAATCTAGTAAAAGTAACCATACATCAGTCAGAAAAGATGTAATTCACATTTAACCATTGCATAGACAAATGAGAATGGAACAATAATAGCAGTCATCTATTATTAATCAGAATAGAGAAGAGTACAACCAAATGTTCTGACGTCGGTAACCTTCTCAGGAGGGGCCAGTCAGCATGTATCTCAAGCATTCACCTTTGAGGATGATTCTCCCAAGACAAACAACTCTCTCTCTCACACAAATAGCACAAAACAACCTTCCCTAAGCAATCAATCACTTCCACACCTAGCACACCACACCTATAGCAGCAATCTGAGCACTACAAGCTCTGTACAATCCAAGCTATTCCAAGCTAAGTCTAACTAGCTGCTCATGGTAATGGTGGAAGTTTATATAGGAGAAGGAGTCTCCTAAAAAGGTGGAAGGATGAGCTTATCTTTGAGGGAAATGGTTGCAAAGGGTCGAACAGTCATGCCATAGAAAGGAGTCGACATTCACAAAGCTAACAACCAAGCCTGGAGTTATCTGGAAGGCTGGTTGTTTGAACAAATTCGCCCAAACTGGATCAGCGCGGATAATGAGGAAACTGACGCGATGTCGCCGCGTCTACATAACTGGGACAGTCATGTCAGCGCGGAAGCACATGGGAAAGGCGCGCTGGCGACCAGCGCGGAAAAGTGATGTCCTTCCGAGCTGTTAGCGCATTGAATACACTATGGAGCGCCAGTAATCGCGGATATTTTTCAAACAGACGCGCTGATGCATAAAACTTTAGAAAAATGGGTTTCTGGGCTAGTTCAGAAGGCATGAAGCTTAGCGATTGACACAGCAGGGTGACTGACAGGAAGGCAGTGACAAATTACTGTGTAACACTTTCTATGACAACGACTGCTTCTGTGACAGTGGCCGCCCGCTCTTCCTTTACCTCTGGTAGTGTTGAAGGTTGGGCCCTCAACTGGAGCTCTGTAATCTATAGGTTTGGCTCCAACTAAACCTGCGCCATCTCTATCCAAGTTTCGCGCACCCCTGTGGCCCACTTAGCATGTTTGTGATTCAGCTTGTGTTTTTGTATCACATACTGCAGTGCAGAATTATCCAAGAACAAAACAAATTCATTCCCTAGCAAATAGTGTCTCCAATGCTTCAGTGCTTGGACGACAACATAGAATTCCTTGTCATAGGATGAATACTTCTACCTGCTTTCATTCAACTTCTCACTGAAAAATGCAACAGGTTTATCGTCCTGGCTAAGTACAGCTCCAATAGTCGTACCGCTTGCATCACAGTGGACCTGAAAAAGCTTTTTAAAATCTGGCAATCTCAAGGATCGGTCTCTCTGTGATCTTCTTCTTTAGTGGCTGAAAACTCCTCTCTACTGCGTTGCTCCAACGAAAAGGCTGACTTGCCTTTTTGATAGTGTCCAACATAGGTGCATAGATTTCACTGAAATTTCTTATAAATTTTCAGTAAAAACTCGCCAGCCCATGAAAACTACGTACCTCAAATAAGCTCTTAAGGGATGGCCAATTTACTATTGCTACAATCTTCTTTAGATCCATCTTCAACTCGTTTTCTGCTATTACGAAGCCCAAATAAACTAATTCTTTTTGCAGAAAAGTACACTTTTTCAGATTTATTAGCAGCTTATTCTGCTGCAATTTTTCCAGCACTTTTCGAACATGTCGAAAGTGTTCCTCCCTCGTCTTGTTGAAAATTAATATGTCGTCCAGGTACACTATCACAAACTTCCCAATGTATTCTTTCAGCATTTCATTCATTAACTGCATAAAGGTACTTAGTGCATTGCTCAGTCCAAATGGCATTACCAGCCACTCATACAGTCACTCATTAGTTTTAAAGGATGTCTTCCACTCATCCCCCTCTCGAATTCGAATCTGATGATACCCACTCTTTAAATCAATCTTAGAAAAATATGTTGCCCCACTCAGGCAATCCATCATGTCGTCCATCCGTGGCAGTGGAAATCTGTACCGGATGGTGATTTTGTTGATGGACCTCGAGTCTGTGCACATCCGCCATTCTCCTCCTTTCTTGGGAGCGAGAACTGTTGGAACTGCACAAGGGCTGAAAATTTGCCTTATCAACCCTTTGTCTAGTAATTCTTGCACCTATTTTCTAATATCCTCATTGTCTTTGGGGCTCATCCAATATGCTGCCTTATTCGGCAAACTTGCTCTGGGTATAAAGTCAATATGATGACTTATGCTTCTTTTAGGGGGCAGTTTATCTGGCAAGTCATCCACCACTATATCACTAAACTCTTGTAACATCTGCTGTATTTCTGTGGGCAAATCTGACACCTCTGTTTGTAGCAGCACTGTCTTTGCTCTTCTAACAATAGCATAGCTCACCTCGGTATCTTCAACTTGTTTCAAAAGATGTTTTTTGCTCATTAACAACACTCTCGTCTCACTTGTTCCCGCTGTCTCTTCCTCCTTGATGGGCACAAGCATGTGCTTGATTGCATCTTTGACAAACTTATAAAAGTTTGTCCTCCCATCATGTACCACCTTCGTGTCATACTGCCATGGCCTGCCTAGCAATATGTGACATACATCCATCAACATTATGTCACAAATGACTTTATCCTTATATCTGCCGATATGAAACTCCACTTCACATTGCTCATCTACCAACAACTGATGGCCTTTTTGCAGCCATGATACCTTGTAAGGAGTGGGGTGTTTCAAATGCTTCAACCCCAACGTTTCCACCATCTCCGTGGCCACCAAATTATCTGTACTTCCACTATCAATAATCAGCTTACAACACTTACCGTGTGACTTACAAATTGTCCGAAACAAAGCTTTCCACTGAGTTTGTTCAGCTGTTTCCTTGGCTGGTTTCAGCAACACCTTGTTCAAAACTAAGGCTTCCCCTGTTTCTGGCACATTTTCTGCTTCTTGGGGAGGTGCCTCTGCTTCTTCTGGCTGTGCGACATATGCACCCCTCTGTCTAGCTTGTTCTGCCTCAGGACACTCAAAAGATTTGTGCCCCCAATTGTGACAGTTGTAACATTAATAACTAGCTCCTTTGCCTCAGCCATTTCCCCTGCCTCGCTGATATGGCCTACCACCTCTCGTGCTGTCACCTTTCTCTGTTGTTCCAGAAGCTTTGGAATTACTTCCTTCTTCATTACTGCCAGCAGTTCGCCCTCTGCCATAAGACTATCCTCTTCCTCTGCCAGTTCCCCATCCTCTCCTAGCATTTTGTTTTCTGGAAATCTTCTCCTCTACTTTCATAGCACTCTGATATGCTTCTTCGATGTTTTTTGGAGAAAGAATGTTGATTTCATCTAATATTTCTAACCTTAAGCCATTTACATACCTAGTTGTTTTCTCCAGGGTGTCCTCTGTATAACCAGCCCTTAAATTCACTCGGTAAAACTCTTCAGTGTACTCCCTTACTGTCATCCCTTTCTGCTTCAGATTCTGCACTTGCTTGTGTAGTGTAATCTGGTAATCCTTAGGCAGAAATCTGCCTTTCAACTTGGCCACCATCCTTTACCATTTCTTGATCGGCAACTTGTTCAACCTCCTTCTCTCTATTTGGAAACTGTCCCACCACAACGAACTTAACTCTACGGTCTTCACTAGCCTCTTCACACTCGAAATACTTATCTAGCTCGCTGATCCAGTCCAACAAAACTTCTGTGGACAAGCTGCTATCATAATTTGGGATTTCTGGTTTAGGCTTGTTGCTCGCCAATAGGACCGACCTCAACAGTCTCATTTCTGGCCCTTCTTCATCCTATCCATCTTTTGTCACTGTAGCTTCCTATTCGCTGTCATCACCTACCTCCGGATCCCTTCTTCTCCCTCCTTCAATTGCCTCCAAATGGGCAGTAAGGATCCTGATCTCCTCTCTCAATCCTTCCTCTGCTATCCTTCGAGCGCCTCTTCCACGACCTCGTCTTCCTACCTCCATTTCTCAAGCTAATTCTAAATCCTGCTCTGATACCACTATGATGGGACCAACCCAAAGTTCCACATGATTCTGCACAACAAAGATTTTAAATAATACAATATTACATTAATCACTCATTAAATGATAAATAATGATTTTCTTGTGGACTTAACAGTTGTGGTTAACATTTAATCTTTGGATGATTCTGGGCTTTGTTAAGGTGGAATTTATGACAGTCTTTAATATCATTATGCTAGCGGTACTTACCTTGGTTTACGTTTCCTGCTCCTCGGTCTATGCCAAAACCCTTCCTATCGTTACTTGGTCATTTTTGCTCTATATTTCTTTTGTGCTGAGGGTTTGGTCTGGAAATTCTTATGCTGCAAATGTATGATACTAAGCTGCGATTCTGTGTGCGCGGGTCATGGACTACTCTGCCTGTGAGTGTGGCACCTGCGTTTATCTGGGTGACTTGTGGGTTCGGCTCCTTGAGCACAGGGTGATGACTCTGCTCGTTTGCATAGAGAAATAGTCACAGTATGTCCTATTCAGTCGTTTGGCTTGTTCTCGCTTCACTGTTATTGTTCTTTAATGGTTATCTGACTGATTTAGAGTTGATTCATGTTGTGCATGCTACAGGTCACGTCTACAGTGGCCTCCTCCTATTCGCGATTTCGCTCAGGTAACTTAACTCTCCATGATTTTTTTCTTCTCCTCATCTTACGCTGGTTCTAACGATCTTGGCTCCTCCGTCTCAGGTTGTCACTATGGCTCGTGACTTCTGGTTTTGCTTTCTCCTTGCGCGGCCAATACTCCAGGTAATTTCTTCCCTTAATGTAGTGACAATTCTCTACCCTTCATTTATTTCTTTCAGTTGAAAGTTTGCTAATAGTCTTGCCCTATTTCGGTTGTGTAGGTTGGGGTTTGGTTTGTGGGCATGCTTGGTATGAACACCACAGTCCTTATTCTGGTAGGCTCTGCCACTGTCTCAACTTATTTTCTTGTGCTTAGTTTGTGTCAGTTTAATTGTTGGCATTATGACACAGGTTTGGCACTATGGCACAGGTGTTGTCCTTGATGGCAACTCACTCAGATGGAAGATCACAGTTCAAGCTCTCAGAATGAAAGAAAAAGATATATATGTAGGTTCCTCTTAACCAGGTCATGTATACATGCGGGATTGTTGATCAAAAGTCGCATATGTGTATGCACGCACTTTCATGCACATAAAAGCGAATACATGTGGGAAAGCTTATTTTTAGTCCATGGTATTTGGTCCTTGGTTTTTGGACCTATGGTTTTGGACCGGGGTATCTCGTTCAAAGTATTAATCCTAGGTATTGCACCCCAAGTATTGGTTCTAAGTAGTTTTGGACCATGGTATTGAGTAAGCCCTAAGACTATAAAAGGGGAAGGGGATCATTAGGAAAAGGTATTCACTCAAGCATTGAATATCTTATTGAGAGCAAGATCTAGAATTGGGTTATGGTGCATAGCTAGATCTGAACAAAGGAGGAACCTGAGTGCTAGAAGAAGGATAAGTTCTATTGTTGGGTCAAGATCTTAAGGCTTGAATAGTAGTATCTTTGTGTGAAATTGATCTGTTATATTTGGTGCATGACTTGATCTATAAATTTGATAATTTGGGTATAACTGACATATGGATAAGTGAAAAGGGTAAATTATATTTTATAGATTTGTACACAGGTTTGGCACATTAGAGGCACGTATACACGCTAGTTCAGTAAGTCAAAACTGTGTATACGCTGGTTGGCCTTAATACAGAAGCGTATGCACGCAGGGTCTACATATTGAAGTTACGTATATCTCATGAAATATGTTTTAGCTACTTCTGTTTATTGCTACAGTGTTCTGGGTTCAGGATTGGTTTCTGGTTACTATTAATGTATTCTGGTTACATCATTCAGAGAAGTAATTGTTTGATTCAGTTTTGATTGAAGCAAAGGAAATTGGTTGATGCAGATGTATTTGATGTTTGATTATTGTCATTGATGGATCCAGTCTGAAAATTTATGAAACGTGGTCGCTGGAAGAAAAGAGAAGGTTGTAGCCTTCTGCAGGTAGAAGCCTGTGTACTGGTATAAGACTGCACCAGTACAAAAATATTGTAAAAAGAAGTTTCTTATTAAAAGAAGATAGAGACGAATTGCAGCAGGTGGTTTTCACCCACATTGGGTTTCCACCTTATATCTTGTGTCCATGTGTGTGATGATCTGTTCTGTTTTACTTCACTTGTTTACTGTTCTTATGGTTAATGAAGTTTTGATGCACTGATTTAAGATCAACATTTAATGAATCATAAGTTTGTTGATATATGCTAGTTTCTTTAGACACAGTAGCGTATATACGCAGTTTCCCATAACTGAAGTAGCATATACAAATTTGATTGTGAAATGAAATATAATTGATTTTATAATACCGATTCACCCCCCCTCTCAGTGTTATTTCCAACAATGGGATTGAGTCCCAGTATTTCTTTGTTAATATGCCTCTGTCATCACTATGCAACTTGGGATGTTGGCACAAACCCTCGTTTGACTCTGCGAAATTTTGTAATGTTACAATGATTTTCAAAGACTGCCTGGAGGCTGTTCGCAACTCTCTTCTAGGGTTCCATTGGTTAATTTGATTTGATAATTGTTCATTGTATACGATTAAATATGTTTATGTATATCTTTCTGGAACTGAAACCTTCGTCTAGGGTTCTAATGGCTAACTCGGCTCTTTAACTATTAGTTGGCTATCTCTGGACTCTCTGTCAGATGTATGCGAATATATATATATATATATATATATATATATATATATATATATATATATATATATATATATATATATATATATATATATATATAGATATAGATATAGATATATTTTGTTCTGGAATGAAAAGAAATCACAATGTTTTAGTTTATGTCTATTACCTCTGTTCTGGGGTTTTATTACCAACGTTCACATACTTGCCTTTGCTCGAACTGTTTGTAATTTCGCTTGTCTGTTTCGGCCGTGCTATCTCTTCGTGGATTACCAACCTTCGTTCTAGAAACTGGCGTGCAACCCTTGTTGTCTGCATGTTGTTCTTTTAGAAAAGAAAATAAATGAAATAGTCTGCATGCACCATGTCTGCTATTCTAGTTGTTCACTGATTAGGAAAACAATAAAGAAATATTATAATGGCTATTACAGATGCATTCAAATGATTAAAAATTGTCTACTCTGCTTTTTATTACTTATGCTCGTACGCTGAACCTTCAGAATGATTTACAATCTTCCATTTGTACTTTTTGTCCACAGTTATCTGAACTGTGCATAGTTACTTTTTAGTTTCTATTCTATTAGTTATACAACTGTTTATGAATTCGGTTCTACTTGCATTGCAATACATTTGACATGTTTGTCTTTTTTTTCTAAAATGAAAGAAATAGTTATAAAACTATTGTTTATTAAAGACATACAAGATAGTGACCCTAACTGACTAGACTGTTCCCTAACTAATACTGAAATTAAAAAGAAACAAATTCCTTCATTCTACTTTGACTATTTAAACATAAAGAAACCAATCACTGATAAAACTTTCCACCTTGGCGGAGACCAACACCCAAACATGGTGTCCTTAGCTGGATGCTCCTGCATCTTTTAGGCTTGTACAATGGTATCACATCCCTCGCTTTGTTCCATTCATGTTGTGGAGTATCATACAAAGGAGAGAACAGTTGAATGATAAAAAGGAACAATCACCACCATATAAGCGAAAATCATCACAGTTTGCACATTACATTGTTTCTCACTACAATTTTAATATTAATGATGTTTTCAACATTGCAATTTCTTCATGGCGAGAAACTTGGATTTTGGATTCAGGAGCCGCTAGTCATATGACATTTAGGTGAGATTTTTTTTAAACTTTCGGTGATAATATTAATGATATTTTTTACTTTACTCACAAGTCTCTCATTAAAACATATGGTATTGAGTCTATTTGTTTGAAGATGTTGAATCTTGCAGATTATGTTCTACATGATGCACTTTATATTCCACAGTTTCAGCGAAATTTGATGTCTCATATCCATATTCAACAACACGGGCATTCTATTTATATATTTGATGGAATCAGCGACATATGCAGAGCATTTGATTAAGCAATTATTATGACATGTGTGGAAGAAGGTATGCTTTTAAAATTGAATGGTACTTCATCTACTAATTTTCGTGAGAGTTCTTTTCTTTTGGCACAACAAAGTGATACCCTATCTCCCAGCTTATTATGGAATGCTCCATATGGTCACATCAATTATGGCTACATCAAAATTATGAAACATAAAGGTATTAAAGGTCTTCCTATAGTCCCCAAAAATATTACACCTTGTGATGCTTGTATTCTAGGAAAGCATTGGAAGAAGCATTTTCATACTTCTTCTAGAGCTGCAAGAAAATTAGTTCTCATACATTTAGACTTATGTGGACCTATGCATGTTACCACTGCAAATGGTAATAAATAGATGCTAACATTTATTAATGATCGTTCAAGAATATTTTTGGTGCACTTGTCAAAAGATACGTCACAAGTGTTAGAAGTTTTTAAAACTTTTCATTGGATGATTCAAAATGAAACTCAACTAAATATTGGGATTCTTGGAAATGATAATAGTGGTGAACATAGTTCTAATGCTTTTGAATGATAATTAAAAGAAAACAACATCAAACATCAAACTATCATGCCTTATAATCCACAATAGAATGGTGTTGCACAGTGTATGAATAGGACATTGGTTAATATGATTACATCTATCATGTTTTTAACAATGTGAAATTGATGTTTTTGGGAGAAGCGGTTCTATGTGCAACTTATATTATAAATTGTTGTCCTTCTTTTGTTACCAACAACAAAAATCCTTATGAACTATGGTATAACAGACTCCCAATTGTTCAACATTTAAGATTTTTTGGATCTAAATGTTATGCTTTAATTTGTAAGCAAAAACAAAATAAATTAGGTGCAAGAAGTCAAAATTGTAGATTCTTGGGTTATTATAATACTTCCAAAACATACAGCTTGTATGATGAAGAAAAGAAGAAGTTCATTCTTTCTAGAGATGTAATTTTTCTTGAATCAGATAAAGATAATTCCATTGTTGACAGAAAACTGACTCATTTGGAGAAATTTGCATCCAAAAAGTTCTATTTTGAATTTTATAATGATGTTCCACATATTAAAGGGGGGTTCCCATTCTCGATTAGTATGTGGTTCTTCCATCTTTGACTCATGCTAATGTTACTACTAAAGAAAATTTTGAGGACAATGTTGTTTCTACAAGGTTAGAAGGAGGTCCTGAAGAATCTGTACTTCAAGATGAGAAACCATCACAGACACTTCAACAATCTTCACGAAGATCCACATGTGTTCGAAAAGTTCCAAGAAAGTATAATGATTTTGAGACAGGAAGTTCTTCTAAAGGTGATTGAGGTAACATTTCTCGTGATTGTGAATTTAACCAGTCTACAATTAGTGAAATGAGTTCTTTTGAATAAGATGCTAATTGTGATGAATGGAAGGATGCAATGAAAAAAATATATCATGCACTTATTAAGAATGGAGCTTGGAGGTTAGTGGATCCTCCTGCAAGTGTCAAAACTATTGGTTGCAAATGGTTGTATAAGATTAAATACAATGTAGATGGTTCACTTGATAAATACAAGGCAAGGCTTGTAGCAAAAGGCTACGCTTAAAAGGAAGGTGTTGACTACACAAAGACATTTACTTCTACAACAAAATGGGGCATGATTAGAACTCTATTTTCTCTTGAAGCTCAAAATAGGTGGAAGATACACCATATGGATGTTAAAATAGGCTTTCAAAATGGCAATTTGAAGTAGGATGTTTATATGTTTCAGCCAAAAGGGTTTGTTGTCAAAGGAAAAGAGAAAAAGGTATGTAAGTTAGTGAAGGCTTTGTATGGAATGAAACAAGCATCTCATGCATGGCACGAAAAATTAACTAAACACCTTCTCAAGTTAAATTATAAGTTATTTGATCTTGTTGGTGCAGCTCTTTTTGTTAAGAAACTTTGAAAACAAGTTGTATAGCTGGTTGTGTATGTAGATGATTTAATTATTACAGGAAATAATGATGATTATATAGTGCCTATTAAAAGAGAATTATTGAAACATTTTGAAATGACAAATTTGAGTTTATTTCATTATTATTTAGGAATTGAAGTTGATCAGAAACCAAAATATATTTTTATTTCTCAGATGAACTATATTGGACAACTATTGGATAGATTTACTCACATTTATTGATGATTATTTGAGATTGTGTTGGGTCTATTGACTAAAAGATAAGTCACAAGTGTTTGAAGTTTTTATAAAATTTCATTCGATGATTCAAAATGAGACTCAACTGAACATTGGGATTCTCAGAACTCATAATGGCAATGAATATAGTTATAATGCTTTTGAACAATATTTAAAGGACAACAACATCAAACATTAGAATACCATACCTTATAATCCATGATAGAATGGTGTTGCAGAGCATATGAATAGGTCATTGCTTAATATGTTTAGATCTATGATGTTTTTTAAGAATGTGGAATTTTTGTTTTGGGGAGAAGTAGTTCTATGTGAAACTTATATTGGAAATCATTGTCCTTATTTTGTTATCAACAAAAAAACTCCTTATGAACTTTGGTCTAATAGACTCCCAACTATTCAACGTTTCAGAGTTTTTGGATCTAATTTTATTACTTTAATTCCCAAGAAACAACGAAATAGATTAGGTGCAAGAAGTTGAATTTGTATATTCTTGGGTTATTCTAATACTTCTAAATCATATAGACCTTATGATGAAGAAGAGAAGAATTTTATTCATTCTAGAGATGTTATTTTTCTTGAATCAGATAAAGATAATTCCATTGTTGTGTTATTGAGATGAGGAATGAAAATATTTATACATCCTATATATCTATACCAGACAATTATGTCTGGACAACTTATTAACTAAAAATAGAACTAATCACACTAATAATGTACAATGAAAATCCCGAAGGATTAGTTAACATATTGATGTTGGTTCACATGAATCGCTAACATGAGAGTATCCACAAGGAATCATAATAGTGTTTCAATGTTTGAAGCGTCCACCAAAACAAAAATTCCACATTCTTAAAAAACATGCTCTGAATCCACCATTATTCACATTGTTTGAAGACGAGATTCCGTGGCACATTTTGCAATCACAAATCCGATGGTTTCGGATTATGTTAACCATACACTATGTTTAATACATGAGTTCAACCATATGTATATTCTTTCACTATAACATTAATCCCCACCATATAACATATGTTTGTAATTAAATTATGTTTTCCATAGTTTTTAAACTTATCTCCATTTGCGATTCTACCATATAGTTTGTACATAGGTTTTTAGTTAATAAATCAAATGCGCATATTTTGGATTTTGATTTTAAGAATGACATTTTTAATGTATGGGTTAATATATGGTATGTGGCTTAGACTTTGCACTAGGTATTTAAATCCATAACATGTTTAATATACCACATATTATATATGTTTTATCAACCATATGTCTGTGCATAAGACTTGATACCTTCATCTGTAATGAAGATCGACACCCAAACTGGAGATGACCTTGACCTGTTTACTATGAATGTCATTATTTGAACAGTAAAAATGTGGCATTCACTCATTCGTCACAAACTTCAAGAAGCAGTTTCTCATTCATCTGGAGTCCAAATGCACCTGTTAAAGTTGCGTTGGAGTCATTTCTGCGAGCTCTATGCAATGGCGTTGCTTCCACTTGAATCCAGTAACTTTGAATTTTAGGCTTTTTCTAGATCCTTGATCATCCATTGATCAATTTTGGATCAGAAAAGAAGTAGAGTAAAAGAAACCATAGCCTTGAAACCAAGCGCAAAAATTGATAGTTACAAGGATAATTTAGTTATAGTAAATGGAAATATGTATTTGAAAAAAGAATTTTCTAGAAATATGAATCCCTATAAATTAGGAAAGGGATAAATACACACACTTTATAAATATATTTGGAACCTTTAAAGGAAAGCATATAATTTTAAGTTTTAACATTATAGTTTAGAATACAACTACATATTCATAAATAAATGAGCATCTAACAAGGACCAAGGCCCAATAAACTCATATAACAAATACCTACATATCTTGAAAATAATTTCGAATATTGAGATCATCATCATCAATATCCCCCTCTAAGTATTAAAATAAGATAGAAAAAGATTAACATGTCTAACCTAGATTTTGTTTAAGTGATGAGTACATTTTTGCTAGGGTCATGATAGCTAAGTTCAACAATCAATGCCACTAACATCAAGGTACATAGAGGGCTTGACCCTCTTGATTAAATGTTAGTTCTTAAGCTTCATATACAATCAGATCCAACAGAAATATCATAGTCCTCGTAATCCTGAAATCCTAAAAACTATTAATTGGATTTTAAGCAGGATATAAATTCTACTTTCTCCAGATGAGGTCTAATGAGGTCCAATGAGGTTGGTGTTGGGTAATTCAATTTTCGATTAAATTACGTCACCAAATTGTCGACTGAGTCTTGTGTACTTGTGAAGTGTATGTGCACATTATATGCTAGGATTTTGTTTTTAACCAAAAGATCAAATTTAAATATGAATTTTAAATCTAATCTACTCAAGACTAATTATTATTAAGTGTACACACATGTTCTTTCGATAAGAATTTTTGAATTGAGATAAAATTGAAAGCAACCTCTACTAGAAAACAAGTAATCAAGTAAAACTACTTTAAGAGCAGGAATTGAAGAGTTGTTCTATTAAGCATAATTAAAATTTATGCTAATGAACTGAATTGAAATCTATTTTATTAAACAAAATTTAAAGTCTATGCTATCCAACTTGAAATAAATCTATTCTACTTGACCTGAAATGAAACTACTTCAAGTGCTTCGAAATTAATTATAATTAAAAAACACATAAGTAAATCTAACTATGAATCCGAAAAATAACTGGAAAGGAAGTGATCAAATTGACCTAGATTGATAGCATTTACAGATTACTAGTGTGTGCAACCTTAATGAGAACTAATTCAATCATTACATTAAATCTAAGAATAAGTGAGGAATTTAAATAACCAAATTAATTCAAGAAATGATTTTGGTGTTTTTATTTTTAATTATGAGCACCCAACCTATTGAAAACAAAACGATAATGAGTAAAATGGACTTGAAAATACATAATTATACAAAGTAAAGAGAATCCAACTAATTGAAATCCATTTTTAAAGAACTACCAAAGGATGGATGAAATCAAATAATATTATACTATATCACAACTCGTCAGGGGGCCCTCCTATTAAGCACGAGAAAATAAGAACTTCAAATCAACAAACTAGATCCCTAGTGCATGCTCAATTATGCAGTAATAGAGTAATTATATTCACTGAGAATAAAGTCTTATTTGGAGAGTAACAACAATTACAAATTAAAACTTGATCATCTTTTCTTCATATCGAAGCCATTATTCTAACCATTAGTTTCTTAAGAAAATAATGTCAAGAGGAAAGTTCCTCAATCAACACTTAGGTTTCCTAATTAAAAACAAAGAGTATATTCTTCATTATTAGCTACGAGAAGAGAAAGTCATGAAGGTTCTGTTGGGCATGGAATCCCCCCCCAAGACATGTTTTGGGGCTTAAAGCCCAAGTTTTGACCAAGTCCATTGTAAAGACTCCGCGATTTGTGGGTGTGGAGCGTGAAGTCATAATAAGAGTCACACGGTTGTCCGCCCTTGTTTTCGTAATATAATGTCAGCTTGAAAGATCCACCCATGGGCCGCGGACCATGGGATTGTATAAATAGAGTGAGGCTCTATGTGTAGAAAGAAGGAATCAGTGAAGGAATAGAATAGAAGCATGATGAGTCTAAGGGATTGAGCCGAAGTGTAAAGTGTGTCTTTGGGCCGTATAGTAGTAGAAGGATCTGTAGTTGTGTGTGCAGAGGCCTAGTAGTTTGCAACTAAGTGCCCAGACCCCTGCAACTGAGTGCGCAGGGCAGGTTGAGTCTGTAACCGTGGGAAGAATTAATAAAGAAATTTTTTACCATATTCCTTTGTATCTTTTCCTGTTTTATGTATTATTGGGTATAATTTGTAAGTGTACTGTTTATTTGTTGAGCGAACTTATATGAATGAGCTATATAACTAAATATAACATAAGGCATCCATTTACGCAAAGATAATTAACCAGTAAATAGTGAAGAGCACTGCTCGAGTAGCGCAGGAGCCCCACAGTCCCTGGTTAGGGTTGCGCGAAGGCGAATACATCAGGGCGTGAGAGACAGAAAAATGCACGAAGTGACCTGCACGTAGGGACTCACAGTTGGATCGAATCAACCCCTTAGACATCTCAAAGGCGCAAAAAGCTAGTTCCATCACCCCCCATACTACTTCGGGTGAGACCTTAGTCCGCGCTTCGTGGAATGTTGCCGAAAGGGCCAGTAGTACAAGGATTTGTTTGACTAATTAACTCTAAACCTGGGTCAGGCCCCAACAAGCCAACAAATGGTTCTGTTGTCGAGACCGGGATCTGCATAGAGATGTCTCATGTCGTATCACTGGAATCCAACAAAGAAATGAATTTAAGATTGGTTGGATAGGAAGATTCATGAGTTCATGGCGCAGGAGAACAGGAATTTGTGACTATCAAAACAAGAGTTGTTAGACTGCTACTTATACACAGAGATGCATGAAATTTTTTGCGTATCTTTCCCTACTGAGTTGTACGAGTGGAACGCGAAGTTAGCAGATAGCCAAGGAAGGTGCAAGATTGACAGACCTATTATGTGGACTCCAGACTTGGTGCGCAGATTGGAAGTGTCGGAGGATAAGATTCCACGTGCTGTTGATCACTGGCTCGGCTGAATTATAGGAGGATCAATCACTCACTTCGCGGTAGATACTTTAGTCAGCTACAAAAAAGCAGAGTGACGCTTCCTCAAAGGACCGCAAGGTAAGTAGATTAAGTCTTTGAACACTTGGATTAAAATGCTACTATGTGAAAAGCGGGTTATGTGAATAAATTAATGTTTGGGGCTATGCAAAGTGGGAGAATCTACATAAACGAAGGTACTGCAGAACTAGAAACTAGCCCCTTGATTTCACCTCTGCAAGGGGATGGGGAAGAGCTCGCGAAGGTCTCAACAAGAAATGTGATCAATTTGATAAGGTAAAGGATCCCGTGCATACCACTCCCACCCACGTCACCGCTAGTTTCACCATCTTCACCCCCATCTTCGCCCATACTACCTCCGCCACCACCGCGAGTCTATATGGCAAGCACGACAAAGTTGCCAATGTTCAAGGGAGTAGGAAATAAAGATCTAGACCGGTTTTGGTTCATGATAAGGGCTGTATGGGAAGCACAAGGAGTCAAATATGACAATATAAAGAAGGAAACATTGGTTAGCGCTCTGTAGTATCACACACTAACTTGGTACATTAAGAATTCTAATGACAATCTGAATGTAGGGATCGCAGACATCCAAACTGCACTGAACAAGGAATTTAGCAGGCCGAATTCAGAGGCGCAGTTGATCATTAGGTTCAAGGAGATCACAATGCTACTAGGTGAGACCCCTTGGGAGTTGGATCAGAGGCTGAAGTGCACAATTCATGAAGCTAACATGACGTTGACGGAGGAACAACACCATGAATGGTTTTTAGCATCGTTAATGTCACATCTAAGGAACACATTATCACAATAGAGGCTAACAACTCAGGCTAAGGCCTTGGAGATCGCGATGAGACTACACGAGACCCTGATACAGGATCCCAACCTAGGAGTTTAGCAGATTCATGTGCAGTTGAAAAACTTTTGCCTTGAGATGTAGAGTCTAAAACAGGACAAGACAACTCGCCCAAAGGTACACGATGAAGTATGGTGTGTTAAATGTAAGGGTCAGGGTCATGACAAGGACCACTGTCCGGTGTTCACGAATTACCTCGTGGGAGTAGGACCAATTCCATTGAGACTTGAGGCACAGGCACGACCGAGTGCAGCACCTGCATTGTGGTGTGTGATTTGTCAAATAGGAGGGAAGCATGCTATGGATAACTTCCATTTGTTGCAGAAGTACACACAAAATTCACAGCAGTTGTTCTGTAATTTATGTAGGTTAGTGGGACATGTTGAGTGAACTTGTAGAAGCTATGAACTGATGATGGATAGGACTCCTACCTACAGAGTTTAGGCTGAAACACAACTCCTTGACCAAAATGCAGGGATGGTGCGAATCGGATTTCAGGGACGCAGACGAAGCCGAGGTGGAGGAGGACCTGGAAGAGGTCACGGGCAGCTGATATGTTACAATTACGGAGGGCCAAGACATTATCCCCACGATCATATGAATCTGACACATCCTTCATGCTTGTATTGTACATTGTTTGATCATGAGACAGAGGATTGTCCCACACTGATAGTGAAGTTGCACGACAAGGGAGTGCACCAACCTCCCCTAAATTAGAACCTGCAAATGATGAGGTCTGAGCCATGTGAGGAAGGCCCTAATGTGAATATTGTGCTCCAAAGTGGAATTATGTTATGAAACCAGCTCACAAAAAGATAGAAAAGAGAGATCCACGCCTTAGAATTCAGCCTCTTCGAGGGGGCAACCTCCTTCACATTACATAAATGAACAATTCTTGGATGATACAAATGAAAATACCTCCTTTCTATATATAGGAGTCTAAGTGGTCCCAATACAATCAAAGCCTACATAACAATAATATTGTAGGGCACAACAATAACAATAGTGGGCTTCTATGTGGCACAATAGTAACAATATGGGCACTACATGGGTACATCAATATAAATAAGGGGTATAACTACAATAGTAATGGGGTAATCAATAGTATTATAGGGACCCAACATGCCCCTCTCCTTCAAAAAAAGTGTTGTCCTCAACGCTTGAGTAGTTCAGGATACTTCTGCATAAAATTCTCGTCCTCCCATGTGGAATCTTCAGCGGATAAGTTCTTCCACTTGATAAGGTACTCTGAAATTGATCGATTTCGTAGCTGTCGAGTTCTTGTTTCTATAACTGCTTCCGGTTCCAATATAATTTTTCCTTCTTCGTCAAGTTCTGGCAATATTGTTTGAACTGGGAGCTTGTCGCCTATAACCTTCTTTAAGCATGAAACATGGAAAACTGGGTGCAATCGAGAAGCTGCAGGAAGCTCCAATTTGTATGCCATAGTACCAATCTTTTGCAACACCTTGTACGGACCATAATACTTTGGTGATAATTTATTATCCTTCTTAGCTTGCTTGAGGGAAATTTGCTTATATGGTTGTAGCCGTAGGAATACCCAATCACCTACATCAAAACTTCTTTCACTGCGATGCTGATCTGCCTGTTGTTTCATTCTATTCTGTGCCAACACAAGGTTATCCTTTAAGAGTTGGAGGACTTGTTGTTGATGTTCGATGTGATGTTCCACTGCCTGAACCTTAGAATTTTCTCTTAAATATGATGTGATGGATGGTGGTTGATACCCATAAAGTGCCATAAATGGGGTCATTTTTGTTGCTGTATGAAAGGAAGTGTTATACCACCATTCAGCCAGAGGCAACCATTTGACCCATTGTGTCTGTTTATCAGATACAAAGCAACGAAGGTATCCTTCCAAACATTTGTTTACTATCTCAGTTTGCCCATCAGATTGAGGATGATAAGATGAGCTATGAGCTAACTGAGTACCAAGACAAGAAAATAATTCTGTCCAAAAATTTCCAGTGAAAATGGGATCTCTGTCACTTACAATAATCTTTGGGTTTCCATGTAGCTTTTGAACTGTTTCCATAAATGCAGTAGAAACTGTACTGGCTTTAAATGGATGTGATAATGCACAAAAGTGTGCATACTTCGTAAGTCTGTCAACTACCACCATGATGACACTCTTTCCCTCAGACTTGGGTAAACCTGTGATAAAATCCATTGAAACCTCCTCCCAACGTTGGCTTGGAATGGATAAAGGTTGTAATAGACCCGGTGTCTTAATTGTTTCAACTTTATTTTGTTGGCAAACCAAACATTCCGCCACAAACTTTTGAATATCTGATTTAAGGCCATCCCAAAAAAATTCCTTCTTAACCCTGTGGTAAGTTTTTAAAAATCCTGAGTGCCCTCCTAAGGGAGAAGTGTGCAATTCCATAAGAATCTTTTGTTTTAGCTGGGAATTCTTACATAGGTATAAGCGATCTTTGTACCATAGCGAATCATTTTTCCAGCTAAATGTATCAGAAGTACTGGAATCTTGTTGTAGCTTTTGAATAAGTGCCCACACTTCTTCGTCGTTCTTCCATTCCTCCCTTGCTTCGTTTATCCAATCTGGTTGGATAATAGAAATGGCACACAACAATGCTTCCACATCCTCATCCTTTCTTGAGAGTGCATCTGCCACCACATTTTGCTTCCCTTTTTTGTAGATGATTTCAAAGTCATAACCCAACATCTTTGTGACCCACTTTTGTTGCTCTTCAGAGGATAATCTTTGTTCTAAAAAGTATTTAAGGCTATCATGATCCGTTTTTACCTTGAAGTGTCTTCCCATTAGGTAGGGTCGCCATTTCTTAAGTGCATGGAGTATTGCCAACATTTCCTTCTCATAAATAGCTTTTCTTAAAAATTTCCCTTGATTGGACGACTTTCAAAAGCAATGGGTCTTTCATCTTGCATTAGAACAGCACCAATTCCATTTCCTGAAGCATCACATTCCACAATAAAGGTTTTTGTGAAGTCCGGCGTAGCTAAGACCGGTGCTTGGCACATTGCCTCTTTAAGATGTTCAAAGGCCTTTGTTGCTTCCGAATTCCATGAAAATGAATCTTTCTTCAATAATGTTGTTAGAGGTGCAGCTATTCTCCCATAATTCTTAACAAACTTGCGATAATACCCTGTCAACCCAAGAAATCCTCGCAGATGCTTTATGGATGTGGGGATTTTCCATTCCTTAATGGCTTTAATTTTGCTAGGGTCTACCTTAAATCCTTCATGAGATACAATATGACCCAAATATTCCACCTCCTGGACTCCAAAGAAACATTTGGATCTTTTTGCATATAATTGTTTCTCCTCCAATAGTTGTAACACCCTGTCAACATGTTCAACATGATCCTTCCAAGACTTGCTGTAGATTAGTATATCATCAAAAAATACTAACACAAATTTTCTAAGGAATGGTTTGAAAATTGAATTCATCAAACCTTGAAATGTTGAAGGTGCATTGGTAAGGCCAAAAGGCATGACCAAAAATTCATAATGACCCTCATGAGTTCTAAATGCTGTTTTCGGAATGTCTTCGACCTTCATTCTAATTTGATGATATCCCGAACGAAGATCCAACTTGGTGAAGTAAATTGATCCATGCAATTCATCCAGTAATTCATCAATAACAGGAATGGGGAACTTATCTTTAATAGTGAGCTTGTTGAGCTCCCTATAATCTGGACACATGCGCCATGATCCATCCTTCTTGTGCACCAATACTACTGGAGCTGAGAAAGAACTTTGACTCGGTTGAATTATACCAGCCTCTAACATTTCTGCAACCATACGTTCAATTTCACTTTTTTGGACATATGGATATCTGTACGGCCTGATGTTTGGAGGAACACTTCCTGGAATCAGATGAATAGCATGATCATGATCACGCATAGGTGGGAGACCTTTGGGAGTCTCAAATACCTTGGAATGATTGTCCAGGACTTTTTGGAGATCTGGAGAAATAGATGATTCCAATGTGGAAACATCTAGTGAACATAATTGTGCAATTACACCTCTTTGCTCCTTTTTTAGAAGCTTTGTCATTCCATTAGAGCTGATTATCTTTCCTGGTTTCCCTGCAATACCCCTTAATTCAACTTCCTTTCCTTCCACAGAAAATTTCATGAAAAGTTCTTGAAAATTAAAAGCTATTGTACCCAAGGATTGTAGCCATTGGACTCCTAGTACAACATCAGCACCTCCCATTGGAATGGAAAGCATTGGGCTAGTCAATACATATTCTCCCATGGATAGCTTGATATTATGGCACTTTCCAGAACAATTTATTGTTCCTCCATTTGCAATCATCACTTGACACTCTGGAGCTGGATATAGGAAGCAATTCAATTCTTTTGCTACCCTACAATGAATAAAATTGTGGGTGCTTCCTGAATCAATCAACACTATTACCTTTTTCTTCTTGATTTGTCCTTCTATCTTGATGGTTTGAGGAGTGGTAATTCCCGCCAATGCATTACAAGATATGGTCGGATTTATTTGTTCTTCATCTAGGCTTTGTTCCTGGAATATATCCTCTTCTTTTGACCTTTCTTGCTCCTTTTCTTCTTCCTCTTCACAATCTATGTAGAATAATTTCTTTCAGCACATTATGACCTTTTGTGTATTTGCTATCACAATTGTAACAAAGCCCTTTTGCTCTTTTTTCTTCCAATTGTTGTGGTGTCAACCTTGTAGGTTGTGGAAGACTATGGGCAACAACACTTCCTTCTTTATAGTTGTGAATGGTATGCTTCCTAGTTGCCATAATTTTGCTTTCCATTTTTCTTGCTAACCTGAATGCCTTCTCTAATGAATCAGGTTCCCAAAGGCGCACATCATGTTGGATATTATCCTTTAAAGACCCTATGAACACATCAATCCTATGATCTTCTGGAATATCTTTTACCCTTATGTTCAATTTTTGGAACTCCTCAATGTGCTCCATTATTGAACCCTTTTGTTTGAGACTTATCAATTGGCTAAAAAAAGTGTTGCTTTTTGTATCCTCATAATGTGCTATTAATTCTTCCGTAAAAATGGCCCAAGTGATAAATGGTTTACGAGAACAAAGCCATTGATACCATACAAACTGATTTGGTTCCAAATATAAAGTTGCCATACGTACCTTTTGTGTGTTTTGCACATTATTGAGATCGAAGAATTGCTCCATCTGTAATATCCATGTGGCTGGATCCTTGCCATCAAACTTCCTCATATCGATTTTTGGAACATGGTGAGTCTTTGATCCAACATTAGAGTCTATGGAATCATGATTAACATTTCTTTTGTTCTCATCATGAGTTTCCTTTACTACCTTTTCACCATTAGTGACCCTTTCTTGTAGCAACTTCTTCAATTCTTCCATGTTTGTATTCAAATCTATCTTCAAATTTGCCATCGAATCCTCCATCTTAGCTTCCATGCCCTTTATCTTAGATTCCACGCCATTTACCTTAGATTCCACGCCACTTATCTTAGCTTCTGTTAGCTTTTGTGAGCGTGACATTTGTTGCACTTGTTCTTGTAATTTTGATATATCATGTAGCATTTCTTCCTCTTCTTCATGAGTCATGCTAGAGCTTTCAGGTTCCTTACTAGGTGTTTGCATTTTCTTTCCTCGGGGCATCAGTTACCGATAATAATGCTTTACTATGCCCTTTGAATTCCGTTAAACCAAGCTTACACAAAAATTAAAAAAAAAAAACTACACACCTTTTTTCACTTTATAGAAGCCTGATATTGAATCTGATGTATCTCTGTAATTTCGGATCATCCAATTCTGAAATTTCTACCTGTAGTAGCCTTCTGTGTCCTCTTTCCAATGCCACAAGTTTGAGCCAAATTGGATTCTCCAAGAAACAGTTATGCACAATCTCCCGCAGTGCCCTGATTATAGACTAGTTCAGTAGAGCGAACTTGTATGAAGTGCCACGTGTCACTGTTTCACCCTTTGACTCTAAAAAATATATAAACAGAAACTAAAGTCCGTCCTCTTTCTGTACCTTCTTACGAAATTTCAATCCGATGCTCAGAAAGAAAGTTATGACGGTTTTCCCCAGGTCACCTGTTTTGAGTGTAATTCAGGAGTCTGCAAAAAGACCAACTTCCACAGATCATATCTCCGAAAATATTGCGCAAAAATATCTGACATTCGGACCCAAGGTTCAGCGCCAATTCTTCTCAAATGGGTTTTTTTTGCGACTTCTGAAACGTCACAGAAAAAACTTTATAGCGAAAATTCCACGATGACCTATTTGGAGCAGCGAAACCCTAGAATCCAAAGCTCTGATACCAAATGTTATGAAACCAACTCACAAAAAGATAGAAAAGAGAGATCCACGCCTTAGAATTCAGCCTCTTCGAGGGGTCAACCTCCTTTACATTACATAAATGAACAATTCTTGGATGATACAAATGAAAATACCTCCTTTCTATATATAGGAGTCTAAGTGGTCCCAATACAATCAAAGCCTACATAACAATAATATTGTAGGGCACAACAATAACAATAGTGGGCTTCTATGTGGCACAATAGTAACAATATGGGCACTACATGGGTACATCAATATAAATAAGGGGTATAACTACAATAGTAATGGGGTAATCAATAGTATTATAGGGACCCAACAAATTACGAGAAGGGATGACAAAGGAAAGCAGCTTGAAGAGAGTACTTGGGTTCGCAAGGCTCCGACGAAAGAACCAGTGTTTGATTTGGAGCGTGCCAAGGAAACCTTCATGGAAGCCAGGGAGAGCTTCATTGATGCCTCCAATTCAAGTAGCAACAACAAACGAGAGCCAGAAATGGACCCATCAATGCTCACGACGTTCCTGGAAACCTGCATGAAGCTGCTGAGCGACAACAAGTCTGTAAAGGGGCTGCAGGAACCCATAAATAGATGCACTGGGACCATGCCAGGAGAACCACGCATAGTCTGAAAGATCGAAAAGCACGCAACAAGGATGCGAAGAGAGATGATATTGACCACACAGATTGAGGAGTACGAGATGGACAAAGTGATTTTGGACCTAGGATTGGACACGAACATTCTGCCGAAACATACATGGGAGCACATGGGAAGGCCTATGCTGCAATGGTCTCCTATCCAACTACGAATGACGAAATAGCAAAAGATCCTACTTATGGGAATATTGTAGGGAATCACAGTGGATATCAAAGGAGAAAGCGTGCTAGCAAATTTCGAAGTGATAGAGACTGTTGATGATAGTAATCCCTACCCCGCGCTACTAGGAATAGATTGGGCCACTGACATGAATAGGGTGATAAATCTAAAGAAGTGCAAGACAATTTTGAGAAAAAGTCTCTGCACGTAGTTGTACCCTTGGACCCTACAAAAGATCGCACTACACAGAGCCTATACACGACTATGAAAGCGACGATGAATTGGACTGCATCTACAAGATAACCACGCAAGAGAAAGACTGGGTAAATCCAACCACCTATGGATGAATACCATGGGAGCACGAAAGCTCCTGCACATTGGATTCTGACAAGGAGATATAATGATGGAAGAACTGGCTACACGAGGTAACCACACTGAACTGTAACATGATGATGAGATCGTTACACCGTGTATCAATGAAAGTAAGGGATTTTCCTACGTATGATGGGTTAAGCGAGATAAATGACTTCCTAAACATATTTGAAAGGGAGGTGCTGGAACAGCAACGTGTCGAAGCTTTGAAATGGGTACTGCACACTACGCCCATGAGGTGGTGGGGTACACACTAAGGAGGCTTTGAGGACTGGCGCAAATGCAGGAGGATGATGTGCATGCGGTTTGGGAAGCCTCAGATGTGATTAACAGACAAGATTTTTAGACAAAATGGTCCACGTGCCCACCTGTCTAGATGGATACAGGCATATGGTACGAAACCTGCTCGGATGCACACAACGTTTGCATTAGGAGACACGGTTAGTAAGTAGGCGCGAGCAATGAAAATGTGCAAATGACACCTCCGGTTGGAACCATGGAGGATGGAAAGACAAGTGTGCAGAAGGTTATCCATGCACAAGCCTTTATCGAAGTATGCGAAGTGCTAAAAAAGGTACACAAGGCACAACGGACTGATTGGGGCCTACACGTACCAACAGTTCTATGGGCTTATAGGACCACATGCAAGAAATTGATGGTGCAGTCACCTCCAAGGCTAGAGTATGGAGCGAACACTATAATCCCCATAAAGTATCAAATGCCTATTCCACACATAGCAGCACCAATTGATACGACGGTTTGCGGAACCTTGGAAAAGGGGGTCGCGCAGCAGAATGAAGCAGAACACATGAGGCTTGATGCAGACATCCGACACGGTGACCTTAGGCTTTGAGAACTTATGAAAGAAAGGGTGCGATTAAGGGATAAAAGCACTCTGGTAGAATCAAAAGTTAAGAAGCTTGAGGACGGGATCAAGAAGGATTTTCTCAATAAAGAACCTAGGGTGGTAAAACAAGGTGCGCATGGTAACATCGGTGAATTTGGTGACTATTGCCAAGAATTGATCAGCTTGATGCCTTGGATTGGATCGCATATTACTAAACATGGTGGTGCGATGTCGATGATAAAGTGTGTGATGTAGCTAGTAACAATAACAGGTGGGTATTTTCCAGGAAAAGTGGTCAATGACAGGATGAAACCCTATATGGGTGGCGTAACCACCTAACTAGCCATGGGAAGTACAATCTTAGTGCTCCAAGTAGTTGAAAGGAAGCGTGGGACTATAAACTATTCTACCCGGGAGCTATGCGAAGTTGGAGCTACACGTAGAAGTAAAGTGTTACAAGGTCTGCGACCACACAAAGGGGGTTGCGCTACCGCACAGGTTGGCTGGAAAGTGACCATTGGAGTCACTATTCATGATTTGATGCTCAACTTGAGACCAAATCGAGTGGGTGATAGACATTTAAGATGCGTTTTATGGGTGAGATTTGGGAAAATCTGCTACCAAGGGAGCATTAATGAACCAGATTTGGGGGGAACGGTCGAATTCAAATTCAAAAGGAACTATAAATTACATAGGGCTTCCTAGCAAACAAAACTTGGTCATTTGCAAATTGATCTATTGTATGCCCTGCGTATTTTGAGCCGAGAGCTGTTTGACCTGAGAAGAGCATTGATTGAGCCCCTGAGTACCTGATTGATAGATTTCTAGATGGGCACAATGGCAATATCTGAGGAAGTTATCGAAATTGCAGAGATGACTATTGAAGAGGCCGTGCAGGCCCTGACTGTGGGGAATGCCCCTGAAGGTGCCAGGATTGTGACGGAAATCCCTAAATCACCGCGCACGTTGAGACAAAAGAAAGTCAAACAACTGATGATTCTGATGCATGTGTCCCCACGAAACCCACTACACACTAGGTTAATGATGGAGGAGAAAGGGAAATTAGTTAACCTGGAAACCGATAAGGAGGAGGAAGACCTACAAGACCTGATAATTGAAGAAGACGAGGATGAAGGCATGGAGGAAGAAACTGAGCCTGCGCACCTTCCAACAAAGCTACCCGCCTATATCCCCCCGCGGAAGGGGAAGGGAAAAGTGCCTAAGGATCTCACCGAGAGCAAGAGCTCTCTCTCCAGACCTTGCTCCTCCCAGACAACATCATTTTTGAAGGCACGCACCTGGGATGGGTGCCTAGCTTGAAATTTGAAGATTGGGATCCCACTGACCACGAGAAGTTCCCTCACCTAGAGACTGCGCAACTCATGAAGCCCAAGCAAAACATCGCAGCGGGGGTTATCGAATTGGAGCCGCGAAAATGGTTACGTAGAGTGGAAAAGGTAGGGTTTCTAAACCTGCTCTAGGTGCCACATTTCCACCACACCCCGATAACAATTTTCATCATCAGGCAGCTGCTCTACCTAGTGCATGGTGGGTGTTTGTGGCTGGAGGAGCCCATCCCCATCATGGACCACTTAATCCACCACATTACCCGACTCCCATGCAAAAGAGAGGACCCCACAGATATCTCGTAGGGGAAGAGTAGTGACTTGTCCATCGCAGAGTCCATGAAGAAGAAGTACAAGCTAGAGAAGAAGAAAAGAGGCTACACCATATCCAGCATCAACAACAAAGTAGTTAAAGTGGCAAACCAGATGCTGGCAATCAAAGTTATGTGCAAGTGCCCCACGGATGAGGTACCTGCATCGGTGGTGGCACTTGCTGAGCTGTGCGCAGAGGGGGTCCAATTCAATTGGTCTGAGTTTTTATGTAAAGAGTTCCTAGAAAATTTCTGTAAGGCCTAGGAACAAGGCAAAACGTTCCACTATGCATGGCTTTTGCTATCCATAGTGCTCGTGGCAGGGGAATTACTGGAGGACAGTCAGTTCCCCACAATTGATAGGGATCTATAGGAGGCCACGAAGTACGCTTCACTCTGGGCCACAAAGTATGCGAACTGGATCTACGACAGTAAGATATTCTGGGTGTTCGTGGAAATGAACATCAGAATGGGGATTAACCACAAGCTGCGGTTATCACCCACTGTCTACAATAGCCTGTAGAGTTTTTCAGAATTTAAAGAGGACCTCCATAGTGTATATATCAGAGCGCACAAGGACCTAGACAAGAAAAGGAGCAAGCTACCCTTCATGGACACAGATGATGAATTTTTTTATGTACTAGAGACACCCAGACATCACGGCGTTGGAGAAATATGCGGTGCAGAAAAAGAAAGAGGAGGCCAAACTGTTCATGGCATAGTTGGAAAAAAAGAGAAGACAAAAAGCAATGGCAAAAAAAGCGTAGGATGCGTAGGACAATGTGTAGAGAATAGCAGAACGGGAAAAGGCCACAACAGAAGTAACAACACAGGAGGTAGCCGAGAAGGTGTGCGAGGGCCAGGAATTGCCTTTACATGGGCAGGAAATAGAAATGGAAGCAGAGGAAGAGGAAGGCGGTGTGGAACCACAAACAACATCTACACTATTGAAGCGTCAACGCTAGAGCAAGCGGACGGGGCTGTGCAAGAAGATGAAAGCATCCAAGTTGTCGATCGACCCGATCATCCTTACTAGGGATGATTTGCATGACGTCGGTAAGACAGTGCATGACGTGGCCACTGAGGCCCTCCAGACTTTCATGAAGGAGAATCAGATTGTGTTGGGGGCCCTCAGAGCATAGCTGCAGGAGTTGCGGGTGCGAACTACTCAGGCTGGTACCCTTTCGACTAGCCTCGCAGTAGAGACAACTATAGCAGAGCAGATGTTGCGCGTTCGGACAACAAATACAATAGTGTTGCCAAAAGGGACATTGGTGACAAAAAATGAGGCCAACATGCCTACGATTAGCACACTGAAAGGTATCAAGATCAACATGGCTACACTCCCGTGGGAGACGCTATACATCCTACAGGATGGGATTGTTGTAGAACTGCAGGCTAAGGAGAGCAACACACTCCAAGTGTTGAGAAAGCAAAAGATCAACATGGAGTAGTTCAGCTTGCAGCGTGACGATGTGGTGTCATAGAATAGGAAGATGGTACATGTACTGGAAGAAACCTGTCAGATGGTCCCTGAGCTGGCCATCCCAGCAGAGGCATGCATCCACAGACTAGAAGCAGGGCTACATGAGGCACGAGAAGAAATGACTAAGGTTCAACTCGAGCTGAACCTTTAGATAGCAGAGCTGTGGTTGAAGGCCCAACCTTCCACCCCTCTAGAAGTAAGAGAACAGTGTGCTAGCGCTATTACATCAGGGCTGGAAGAGATCGGCAGTGCAGTAAGGGACTGCACCAGAATGTTGGAGGAGTCATTTGAGGTGCTCATGAATCTGCAGGAGGACCTTAACATCTAGCGCTTAGAGAGAGAGGCGCATGAACTCCAACATCAGTACGGTAGTGTCAAAGGGACTACACATATGGTGGCCCTCACTCAGAGGCTTGCGCAAATGCAATAGGCCAAAGAGCTGAAAGAGAAAGTGGACACCCCATGACACTGAGAAGTAGTTCTAAAGGTGCTCGTTCAGCCTTGGATTGAAAAGGCCTTCACCATTATCACAACCATTGAAGGAAAGCTCACACAAATGCAGGGGACACAGGAACAGATGTAGGGAAGCAGTTTTGACACTGCGGTCTTGGAACAATGGGTACAGGAGATTTAGTAGGCAACCACTCAGTGCGCTACTAACCTTGCGGTGGTTCGAACATAGTTGGAGGGACTATGCACAAAGATCTCCGCACTGACAGAGTGACTTGAGGGCGACTCATGATGTTTGAGTTGGGGGCTTGTTGGGTGTGGAATCCACCCAAGACATGTTTTGGGGCTTAAAGCCCAAGTTTTAACCAAGTCCATTGTAAAGACTCCATGATTTGTGGGCGTGGAGAATGAAGTCATAATAAGAGTCACAGGGTTGTCCGCCCTTGTTTTTTTAATCTAATGTCAGCTTGAAAGATCCACCCATGGTCCGTGGACCATGTGATTGTATAAATAGAGTGAGGCTCTAAGTGTAGAAAGAAGGAACCAATGAAGGAATAGAATATAAGAATGATGAGTCTAAGGGATTGAGTTGAAGTGTAAAGTGTGTCTTTGGGTCATAGAGTAGGAGAAGGTTCTGCAACTATGTGTGCAGAGGCCTAATAGTCCTTCGCTGAGTGCGTGGACCCCTGCAGCTAAGTGCTCAGGGCAGGTCAACTGTGTAACCATGGGAAGAATTAATAAAGAGAAGTTTTACCATATTTATGTGTATCTTTTCCCGTTTTATGTATTATTGGGTATACTTTTCAAGTGTACATTTTATTTTCTATGCGAACTTATATGAATGAGTTGTATAACTAAATATAACATAAGTCATCCATTTACGCGAAGATAATTAACCCGTAAATAGTGTATAGCATTGCTCCAACAGCACAGGAGCCCCATAGTCCCTGGTTAGGGCTGCATGAAGGCAAATACATCAGGGCACGAAGGACAAGAAAGTGCTCGAAGTGGTCTACACGCAAGGACTCAAAGTTGGACCAAATAAACCCCTTAGACATCTCAAGGGTGCGAAAACCTAGTTCCAGCACCCCCACATACTACTTCGGGTGAGACCTAATTCCGCGCTCTGCGAACTATTGCCGAAAGAGCCAGTAGTATAGGGATTTGTCTAGCTAATTAACTCCGAACCTGGGTCAGGCCCCAAAAAGCCAACAGGTTCTCAATCAACACATCATCATCTTCAAAGTTCAAATCTCACTCGCTTGGTTACATGCTCTCCCAATGATGAGACTATTTCCATTCAAGTCCTACATAAGAACATAATTTTTTACTTTTCCTTTGAGTAGTTAGATTCTCAAATTCTATGATCTTCCAAACGTGATAGGTAGATATACTTTCTCTTGACATTTGGCACTTATCCATGTATCCTATTCATTTTCAAACTCTTGAAAACCTGTTGAACCTTGGACTTCGGTGCAAAAATTCTAATTAGCTATGGAAAATGCACATTTCGGTAGAAATATAAATATTTGAATCAATTTCACAAAGAAATTACAAATTATGAGTTATGAATGAATGATACCTTATATTATAGTTGAGGATGACATGGTTGGCCTTATTACTTGTAAGTGTAGAAAAAACACATGTGGAGTTAGTGAAAAGAGAGGAAAAAAGAGTGTCAAAATGAGGAAAATTCAAGGATCCAACATTCTTCCATGTTGAAGATGTTGCATGTCCTCATGCATGAAATTTCAAAACTAAAGAGATTCCCTATTACTAAAATTCCTTTGATGCTTGGATCAACACATCCAAGTTTGTTGATGTCCCTTTTCTTTTAACATTTAGTAACCATCGGGGCTTTCTAATCAAAATATTTCCTTTTATCCCTTTAACTTTCTACATAAGACTCTTGCTTTTTGCCTTAATTTTTTGGTTCTTTTTATACTAGTAACACATCCTTAGAAACATGGTCTAATTTTGAGATTTCAAAGCTTCGTTTTCATTTTGTATGTGTCTATTCAACAACTCTAGTTCATAAACTTATTGCTTTAAGGCATCAAAAATGCTTTGGTCTTTATGAGAAGTACTAGGATCGATCACAAAAACATCATTATATGAAATATCTTCACAAAAATCAGTTTCTAAATGAAAATTTACCTTTGTCTACACCCTTCGCAATAAATTTTTTGAGTAATCGTATATTTTTTGTTGAGCAAGATCAATCTCACGGGTATTTCTTCCTAGAATTTGATAAGATGGAGGTTCTTCTATTAATTCAGTCTCAACATGGTCTCCTTTTTCAAGATAAATGGTATCTAGAGGTCCTTGACTCTTCTGCTCATCTAAACACTTAGAAATCCTTTTTCTTCTCCTTAGTTTTTTTCAGGCTTTGTTTCTTTTGACATGACTTTTCTTTTATTTCCATGTTTCTGCACTTTTTCTTTTATTATCTATGGTTGTTTTACAAATTCACTGGATTTGTTTCTTCTAACATTTTATCTTTTTTCTTTTATTCTTAGCTTATTTAGAAATTGACTGAGGGGAACATCCTCTTTTATCTCATTTTTTTGAGTCTCTATTTCTACTAGTTCATCCATTGTCATACCCTCAGCTTCAATTGTTGATGTTTCAAGGTTAGGGTTTTGAGGAACCTTGCCTCAGCTTCTTTTTGTATTTTTTTGCTAATCTTCTTCAGAATCTTCTATGAAGTTATTTCTAACCAAAAATTCCTACCAATTATCATCAATGGTCTTCAAGTGTGCCTCAAAACTAATTTTTATCAATTAGTGATGATACACAACCCTATCAATATTTTTAGAGTTTCTTTGTATATTAAAAGCCATATTTCTAAGACTCCGCGTCAAGTAATATGGAATATTTAACTCCTATCCCTTAATAAATTACATAAACTATCCAACATGGTAGAATAGTAGGGTTCCAAAACTACCTTCACAAGTAAGACATTTTTGGTGCACTAATAACAAGTTTCTCCATTTATATTTGAGTGTTGTCATTGGAATTCCTTTATTGAAAGATGAAATGTCCATACCTAGATTATGAAATAAGGCATTCCACTTCTCATCCTTATTTCATTGACTCCTAAACCAACTTTTTCCATACCTCGGGAGCTCTATCACATCTATTATGAACGATTTTATGATTTTTAATGTTATATCCCCAATCTTAGTTCCACACCATCAAATTCTCTCAAAAATGATTGAGTGACTACAACTTCATAACCATCAATATTTTCAAAGAATTTAAGCCATCCTACCTTTCACAATTGGTCTTTGACTTGTGGGTATGCGTTGAGAAATTTGTTACATTTGGCTCATATCAGGCAACAACACCCATTGTGGAAGAGAAGTCATGCCCCAAATTGCCTCTTTCGATATGGATGAGTGGGGAAATGTGGGAATGGAATGGTTTTATGGTGGGAGAGTTGGATTCAAATAGGGCATAAAAGCGGTGGCCAAATTTCAATGAGAATCTTCCTCTTTTATTAATGAACTCCCACAATTCAACAGATACGATTTTGCAATATCATTAAAATTCAGAATATTTTTAATGATTTGGAGGAGATTTTGATGTGATGGGATAGGATATGAGTATAAATAATGGAGTGGGATATGAATAGGAGTCATTAAATAATATTATTGGTAAGGTCATGATTTCGAACATAATTTCAAAAGATGTATCAAAGACATTCGATAAACTCATAGATCTATTGCTTTCTTGAATGCAAATTGATTTAATATTTTATGTGCATACATGTGATGTACTTTACTTCCTTTTCTTGCAGGTTCATGATGCCTTTTGAATGCTTGTTGATAGAAAATGCTTGCAGGTTTGGCATTTCCTGCAAAATTTGGAATGAGCTAAGGAAGGTTGCAAATTATACAACTTCTTTATTATTTGCTTGAAACTTGTTTTTGTTGTTGGAAGTTGATGATCTTTGTTGATGATGTTAAGAAATGCTTGAAAATTCCTTTTAAACGAGAAATAAGTTCTTCCAAATACTTTATTAAAGCTTCAAGAACTGTAAAGAAGGAAGGGGGGACAAAAGAAAAATGGGAAAAAGATAAGGGAAATTTGAAAATCTAAGCTGCAAAGGATCCCTTGGTTTTGAGCTAGGATTTTTTGCATAGGAATGCTAAAAATGTTGGTTTTCATACTTATGCCTTTATTATTATATTTTTCTTTTATTTTTTATTTTTTATTTTTGTTTTATTATTATTATTTTCTTCTAAGAAAAAAAAATTGTAATTACTTTGGTGGTTGGGAAGGAGAATCTACTTTCCTTACCAATTTTAGGTCAAAATTCTCTTGCAAATGTTTAACAATTTATTTTCTTATCAAGGGCTTATGATATAATTTCAACCTATGCC
The DNA here is from genome assembly GCA_031772625.1 of Pinus tabuliformis. Classification (NCBI taxonomy): domain Eukaryota; kingdom Viridiplantae; phylum Streptophyta; class Pinopsida; order Pinales; family Pinaceae; genus Pinus; species Pinus tabuliformis. The sequence continues at coordinate 1,740,367,436 of CM062817.1, read as the reverse complement.
CATTAACAAGGAAAGTATTCTTGTCTTCCTCAATGTTCCTGATTCTAACTACTCCATTATAAAAAATGATATCTATTTCATGGTGTCCAAGCCAATGTGTTTGAAATTTTCCTTGAAAATATTTGAGTTTAGAATAAAAAATAAGGGTTGAGTCACCTTGCTTGAAGTTCCTAAATTTGATGAATTTTTCATGCCACTTGGTTCTTTGTTGCTAGATTATGTTTGTTCGTTGTATGGAATCTTGTCTAGTTTCATAGAGCTCATTCAATTATGCCAATCTCTACTTTTTAGCTTCAAATAGATTAAGCCCCAACTTTGCTATTGTTCTAAAGATATCCACTTGGAATTCAATTGGAATAAACACTTTATTCCCATAGACAAGCTGATAGGGAGTGTCCATTAATGTTTCTCCATGTGGTGTGATATGCCTAAAGAGCCTCTGGAATCCTTTATACCCAATCTTTTTAGTGCAAGTGAAAATTTTTGGTAAGTGTTGCTTCAAGTACCTTGTTGGTAGATTCCACCTGCCCATTAGCTATGATATGGAGTGGACTTCCGAGGTTTGATCTTATATTGTTCCATGATTTTATGCACCAACTTAGATGCGAATTGATCACCTTGATCTGTCACAATTTCCCCTGCAACAAAATATGAGTGAAAATATCCTCAAAAATAAATGTAACTACAACAATTTTAGTAGCAAAAGGAATTGGCTTAGCTTCTACCCATTTTGTAGCATAATATTTACAACAATAATGTACATCTTTTCTTTAGATGGAGGAAGTATTGGACCAAAAAAATCAGAACCCATTTAAAAAAATTATAAATGAGTACCTGAAGTTGTAGAGGCATCTCATATAATTGAATGGGCTTTCCCATTCTTTGGAAGCTATCACATCTTTTGACATACTCATTTGCATCTCTAAAAAGAGAAGGCTAATGATATCCCATAAGAAGCACTTTGTATGTAGTTAGCTTATCATCAAATCATCCTTTGCATGGTTCATCGTGACAAGATTTTAATATTTTTGGTACCTCATCCTCTCGAACACATCTCTAGATAAGCATATCAGGTCACATTCAATACAATTCTCCCTCTATCTCTGAATAGGGTGCACTAGATTTGATGAGTTTATATCTCTCTGGCTAACAATTATGGAGGAAATTTTCTTGTAGCCAAATAGTTAGCAATATCTACAACCCCAGGAGTTTTAGTAGACACTACAAAAATATATTCGTCATGAAAATTATCCTTTATAGGAGTATCAATATTATCATTCTACATCCTGGAAAGGAAATAAACAATTGTGTTTTCCTTTCTTGGCATATCTAGGATGGTAATATCGAATTCATGTAACAATAACAACCATTTGGTGATCCTGCCATTAGTAAGTAGTTTATTCTTTAAATATCTAATAGTGAAATGATCTGTATGAATGAAATATTCATAACCTGTAATGTAATTTCAAAACTTATTAATGAAATGAACAGCATCTAAAAACTCATTTTCTGTGACTGTATAATTAACTTTGCACGACTCAAATTTTTACTCGTATAATAAATAACATAAGGAGTCGAGTCTTCTTGTCCTAATACAACTCCTAAATTTGTATCTGAAGCATCAATTGAGATATGAAATGGGAGAGACCAATTTAGCCCTCTTAGACTAGTCCCTTAGTAATTTTCTATTTCAATGACTCAAATGCCTCTTGGTAGTCATAATTCCAAAAAAAAATCAATTCTTTTGTAAGAAGTTTAAAGAGTGGAGAAGCTATTTTCGTGATTTTTTTTACAAATATTCTATAATATCCTGTAAAACCAAGAAAAATTCTAACATCTCATTGACATGTTGGTACCATAATTTTGGAAATGAATTCAACATTTTCTATGTCCACTTTAATCCTAGCACATGAAATATGATGTCCCAAAATAATCCCTCCGTTAAACATCATAAAACACTTTTCATGAGTCAAAAAATTATTTTATTCTTTACATCTATTGAGAAATTTTTCTAATTTATTCATAGCTTCTTCAAAAGTGTTTCCATATACAGTAAAAGCACCCATGTAAACTTCTACACAATCATGGATCAAGTCAAAAAAGATACCTAAAAATGCTCTTTGGAATGTAGCAGGTGCATCACATAATTATTGTTAATTGGATTTTAAGCGAGATCTAAAATTCCACTTTCTCCATGTGAGTTCCAATGAGGTTGGTGTTGGGTAATTCAATTGTCTATTAAATTACATAATTAAATTGTTGACCAAGGCTTGTGTACTTGTGAAGTGTATGTGCACAATATATGCTAGGATTTTGTTTCTAACCAAAATATCAAATTTGAATACGAATTCTAAATCTAGAATACTCAAGACTAATTCTTATTAAGTGTACCCGCATGTTCTTTCAATAAGTCTTTTTGAATTGAGATTAAATTGAAAAAAACCTATGCTAGAACACAAGTAATCAATGCAAGCTAATTTAAAAGCAGGAATTGAAGAGCTATTCTATTAAGCATAATTAAAATTTATGATGATGAACTGAATTGAAATCTATTCTATTGAACAAAATTTAAATTCCACGCTATCCAACTTGAAATAAATATATTCTACTTGAACTCAAAGTAAACTACTTCAAGTGCATAGAAATCAAATCTAATTAAAAAACAAATAAGGAAATCTAATTATGAATAAGAAACCTAATTGGAAAGGTAGTGATCAAATTTAAAAGTAGTGACCTAGATTGACAATATTTACAGATTACTAGTGTGTGCAATTTTAATGAGAACTAATCCAATGATTAAATTAAACCTAAGGCTAAGCGATGAATTTAAATAAGGAGATTAATTCAGGAAATATTTTTGGTGATTTTGTTTTTAATGTTGAGTGCCCAAACTATTGAAAACAAAACGACAATGAGTAAAATAGACTTCAAAATAGAGCATCATCCAAATTAAAGATCATCTAACTAATTGAAATCCAAATTTAAAGAACTACCAAAGGAGGGATGAAATCAAATAGCACTATACTATATCACAAATCATGAGGGGGGCCTCTTGTTGAGCGTGAGAAAATAGAAACTTCAAATCAACAAACTAGATCACTAGTGCATGCGAAATTATGCAGGAGCAATGTAATTATATTCACTGAGAATAAAGTCTTCTTTAGAGAGTAACAACAATTAAAGATTAAAACGTTATCATCTTTTCTTTAGATCAAATCCATTTATATTATTCTAACCATTAGTTTCTTAAGAAAATAATGGTGAGAGGCAAGTTCCTCAATCGACACTTAGGCTTCCTAATTAAAAAAAAGGAGTATATTCTTCATTATTTGCTACGAGAAGAGAAATTCATGAATGTTTTCGATCAACACATCATCATCTCCATATTTCAAATCTTCTTGCTTGGTTCCATTCTTTCCTGTTTATGAGATTGTTTCCATTGAAGTCATGCATGAGAACATATTGTTTTACTTCTTCTTTGACTAGTTAGATTCTCAAAGTCTATGATTTTCCATAAGTGTGATAGGTGAATATCCTTTTTCTCAAAATTTGGTGCTTATCCATGTAATTTGTTAATTTTCAAACTCTTTGGAACCTTGTCAACCTTGCACTTAGCTACAAAATTCTACTTAGATATGGAAAATGCACATTTTGGTAGCCATAGCAATATTTCAATCAATTTCACAAAGAAATTACAGATTATGAGTAATGAATGAATGATACCTCATATTATAGTTGAGGATGACCTTGTTGGCCTTATAACCTGTAAATGTAGCAAAAACACATGTGGAGTTAGTGAAAAGAGAGGGAAAAAGGGTATCAAAATGAGGACAAATCACATATCCAACATTCCCCCATGCTAAAGATGTTGCATGTCCTCATGCACAAAATTTCAAAACTGGTGAGATGCCCTATTATTAAACTACCTCTGATGCTTGGATCAACACATCCAAGTTTGTTGACGTCCCTTTTCTTTGAACATATAGCAACCAGTGGGGATTTCTCATCAAACAATTTCCTTATAACCCTTTAGATTTCTGCCTAAGACCCTTGTAGTTTTCCTTATGTTTTTGGTTCTTTTTATACTAGCAACGCATCCTTAGAAACATGGTCTCATTTTGAACTTTCAAAACTTCATTTTCATTTTTGATATGTCTATTCAATAACTCTAGTTCATAAACTTCTTGATTTAAGGCATCAACAATGCTTTCTTATTTATGCAAAGTACTAGGATCAGTCACAGGAACATCATTATGTGAAAGATATTCATAAAACTCAATTTCTAAAGGAGAATTTACCTTTGTCTACGTCTTTTGCTCTAAATTTTGTAATTAATCGTAGATTTGTTGTTGAGCAAGATCAATCTGATGGGTCTTTCTTGTTGGACTTTGATAAGATGTAGGTTTTTTTATTACTTGAGTCTCAAAATTGTCTCCTTTTTCAAGTTCAAAAGTATCTGGACGTCATTTACTCTTCTACTCATCTAAACGCTAAGATATCCTTTTGCTTCTCCTTAGTTCTTTTTTCAGGCTTTGTTGCTTTTAACATGGATTTTCTTTTATTTCCATGTTTCTACACCTTTTATTTTATTATGTCTAGTTATTCTACAACTTTACTCACTTTGTTTCTTCTAACATTTTCTCTTTTGTTTTTTTTCTTAGCCTCATTGAGAAATTGACTAAGGGGAACATCGTCTTCTATATCGTTGTGTTGATTCCCTATTTCTACTAGTTCATCCATTGTTAAACCCTTGGCCTCCATTGTTGATATTTCAGGTTTATGGATTTGAGGAACCCTACCTCAGCTTCTTTTGTCTTTGGTCGCTACTCTTCTTCTAAAACTTCTATGAAATTATTTCTAACCAAAAAGTCCTACCAATTATCATCGGTCATCTTCATGTGTGCCTAAACAAGAATTTTTATCAATTGGTAGTGATACAAGCCCTGTCAATATTCCTAGAGTTTCTTTGTATATCAAAAACCATCTTTTTAAGACTCCACATCAAGTAATATAGCATATTTAACTCCTCCCCCTTAATAAAATGAATTAAAAATATGGCATGGTAGAATAGTAAGGTTCTAAATCTACCTTCACAAGTAAGAAAATTTTCAAGCACTAATAACAAGTTTTTCCTTTTATATTTGATTGTTGTGACTGGAATTCCTTTCTTGAAAGTTGAAGTGTCCATACCTAGATAATGCAAGAAGGTATTCCACTTCTCATCCTTAATTCATTTATTTCTAAACTAGTTCTTTCCATACCTTAGGAGCTTTTTCGCCTCTGCTATGAAAGATTTTTTCATTTTAATGTTATATTCCGAATATTAGTTCCACAACATCAAATGCTCTCAAAAATGCTCGAGTGACTTCAACTTCATAACCATCAATTTTTTCAAAGAATTTAAGCCATCCTACCTTTTGCAATTGGTCTCTGACTTGTGGGAGAAATGTGGAAATGGAATGGTTTGATGGTGGGAGAGTTTGAGTGAAATAGTGCGTAAAAGCGGTGGCCAAATTTCAATGAAACTCTTCCTCTTTTATTAATGATCTCCCACAATTCAATAGATCTAATTTTGAAGGACCATTAAAATTTAGGATATTTTGAATGATTTGGAAGATATTTTGATGTGATGGGATAGAATATGAGTATAAATAATGGAGTGGGATATGAATAGGAGCCATTAAATAAGGTTATTAGTGAGGTAATTATTTCAGACATCATTTCAAAATATGTAACATTAACATTCAATAAAATCATAGATCTATTGGTTTCCTTAATGAAAATTGATTTAATATTTTATGTGCATACCTATGATGTACTTTACTTCCCTTTCTTGTAGGTTCATGATGCCTTGTGAACGTTTGTTAATTGAAAATGCTTGCAGGCCTGTCATTTTCTGCAAAATGTGGAATGAGCTAAGGAATGTTGCAAATTATGCAAATTCTTTATTATTTGCTTGAAACTTCTTGTTGTTGTTGGAATTTGATGATATTTTTTTATGATGCTAAGAAATGCTTGGAATTCCTTTTAAAAGTGAAACAATTTCTTCCAAAGAATTTATTAGAACTTCAAGAACTTTAAAGAAGGAAGGGGGAACAAAAGAAAAATGGAAAAAGACAAGGGAAATTTTAAGATCTAAGTTGTCGAGGATCCCTTGGTTTTCAGCTAATATTTTCTGTATAGGAATGCTAACAATGTTGGTTTTCATACCTATGCCTTTATTATTATATTTTCTTTTCTTTATTTTTTATTTTTTATTTTTCTTTTATTATTATTTTTTCTTCTAAGAAAATTAAATTACAATTGTTTTGGTGGTTGGGAAGGAGAATCTCCATTCCTTACCAATTTTAGATCAAAATTCTCTTGCACATGTTTAAAAATTTATTTTATTGTCAATGGCTTATGATATAATTTCAACCTATGCCCATTAACAAGGAAGGTAATATTTTCTTCATCAATATTCTTGATTCTAACTGCTCCATTATAGAAAACGATATCTATTTCATACGTTCCAAGCCAATGTGTCTAAAATCTTCCTTGAAAATATTTGAATTTATAATAAAAAAATAAGAGTCTGGTCACCTGGCTTGAAGTTCTTGACTTTGATGAATTTTTCATGCCACTTGGTTCTCTGTTGTTGTATTATGTTTGTTCATTGTATGTCATCTTGTTGAATTTCATGTAGCTCATTCAATTATGCCAATATCTACTTTTGAGCTTCAAATAGATCAAGCCCCAACTTTTCTATTGTTCTAAAGGTATTCACTTGGAATTCAATGTGAAGCAAGACCTACTTCCCATAAACAAGCTCATAGGGAATGTCCATTATTGTTTCTCCATATATTATGATATGCCCAAAGGGCCTCTAGAAGCCTTTCTACCCAATAATTTTTTTGTACAAGAATACAGTCTTGGTTAGTATTGCTTCGAGTACCTTGTTGGTAGATTCTAGCTTCCCATTAGCTATGATATGGAGCGGAATTTTGATGTTTGATATTATATTGCTCCCTAATTTTCTACACCAAATTAGATGTGAATTGAGCACCTTGATCTATCACAACTTCCCTTGCAAAAAAAAAATTAGTGAAAATATCCCTGAAAAGAAATGTAACTACAACAATTTTAGTAGCAAAATTAAGTGTCTTAGCTTCTATCCATTTTGTAGCATAATCTATACAAACAAGAATGTACCTCTTTTGTTTGGATGCAAGATTGATTAGACTAAATAAACCTAGAACCCAATTTTCAAAAGGCTAAATGAGTACCTGAAGTTGTAGAGGCATTTCATTTGATTGAATGGGCCTTCCCATTCTTTGGAAGCTATCACATATTTTGACATATTCCATGGAATCTCTAAAAATAGAAGGCCAATAATATCCCAGAAGAAACACTTTGTATGTAGTTATCCTATCAACAAAGTGTCCTCCACATGGTTCATCATGACAAAATTTTAATATTTCTGGTACTTCATCCTGTCGAACACATCTCGATATAATCCAATCAGGCCCTATTCTATACAATTCTCCCTCTATCCATGAATAGGGTGCACTAGTTTTCATGACTTTCTATTTTTCTCTGGCTAACAATTATGGATGAAATTTTCATGTAGCCAAATAGTTAGCAATATCTGCAACTCAAGGAGTTTTAGTAGAGTCACACTGAAAAAATATATTCGTCAAGATAATTATCCTTTACAGGAGTATCAATATTATCATTCTACATCCTAGAAAGCAAATCAACAATTGTGTTTTCCTTTCTTGGCCTATCTATGATGGTAATATTGAATTCTTGTAACAATACAACCATCTAGTGATCGTGTCATTACTAATTATTCTATTCTTTAAATATTTAATAGAAAAATGATCTATATGAATGAAATATCCATAGCCTGTAATGTACCTTTGAAACTTATTAATGGAATGAACAACATCTAGAAACTCATTTTCTATGACTGTATAATTTAACTTTGTAGGAGTCAAATTTTTACTTTTTTAATAAATAACATAAGGAGACGAGTATTTTTGTGCCAATACAACTCCTAAAGCTATATTTGAGGCATCAATTGAGATATGAAATGGGATAGACCAATTTTTCGCTCTTATATAGGTACATTAGTAATGTTTTGTTTCAATGATTCAAATCCCTCTTAGTAGTTAGAATTCCAAACAAAATCAAAATCTTTTGTAAGAATTTTAAAGAGTGGAGATGCTATTTAAGTGAATTTTTTTAACAAATCTTCTATAACATCCTGTAAAACCAAGAAAACTTCTAAAATCTCATTGACATGTTGGTACCAAAAATTTGGAAATGAATTCAACCTTTTCTATGTCCACTTTAATCCCAACACCTGAAATATGATGTCCCAAACCAATCCCTTCGTTAAAAATCATAAAAAAAATCATGGCTCAACAAAAGATTTCCTTTTTTACATCTATTGAGAAATTTTTCTAATTTATCCATAGATTCTTCAAAAGTGTTTCCATATATAGTAAAATCGTCCATGTAAACTTCTACACAATCATGGATCAAGTCAAAAATGATACCTAAAACTTCTCTTTGGAATGTAGTAGGTGCATTACATAAACCAAAAGGAATTACCCTATAAGCATATGTATCCCATGGACATGTAAACAAAAATTTATCTTGATCTTCTTGTGCCAGGTGAAATTTGGTTATATCCATTGAAACCATCAAAAAATGGAAAATATTCCTTCCCTGCTAAAGTATCTAATACTCGATTGATAAAAAGTAGTGGAAAATGGTCTTTTAAAGTAGATTTGTTTAGTTCTCTATAGTCAATGCACACTCTCTACTTTCCATTTTTCTTAGGAAAATCACTAAAGGTGAAAGCCATTGACTATCTAGTATTGGATAATTGAAATTCACATTAAGCAATTTTGTAATCCCTCCTTAACAATTTCCCTCAGATTGGGATTCATCCTTTATTGAGGTTGTCTTACTAGTTTGGAATTCTCTTGAATGTAAACATTATGCATACATGTATTTGGATCAATCCCCTTCATATTAGTATATTCCCATGCATATGATGAAGAGTGTTTTTATAGCATCTTTACCAATTGTTTCTTTTGAAATCCTTCCAAGTTATTGTTAATGTTTAATGTTTTGCCTAGAAAAATTTCTACCAAAGAATTACCAAAACTTTTCATAGAATGTAAAGCTACCTTGGATTGTCTAGATGAAAAATATTCAATTATACATTGTTCTTGAAATATTTGATCTTTGTTAACAATATGAAGAATACTCATTATTATTCATCAAATTTATTAATTGCTATTCTTCATCAATTTGTGAAATTGTAAATATTGGTTGAATATTTTCAAAGTCTTCATCATCATCATCATCAATCCAAACTTCACTTTCCATTTCAGTTATTGTTTTTGCAAGTGGATATAATGTGAATTTCTTAGTGGAACTGCCAATAGAAATATACATATCCCTAGATCTACAACTTATAAATGCATCAACTATAGCTAGCCGAGGTCTACCAAGGATTAATAGATGCCACCCTAAATTATTCTTGGGAGTTAAAGTCATAAAGTCAACATGATATTCCCATTAATCTAAAGATGGTGACACATATTATAATATACCCTCAAGCTTAATAACAAATCTATCTCCTAATTGTAATAAAGTTGTGATATATTTAATATTAAGAAGCTTTAGTTGGTCCATAGTATGTTTTCTCATGATATTTATGGATTCTCATAAATCAATCAAAGTGTTTGGAGTTTCAATACCATTAATGTGAATTTTTACAATAAGAATATCTCGATCTAAATATTTCTAGAATATTGGTTTCCCCATCATAATATCTGCAACCTTTCCTACCAATTAAATCTTTTTAATGTATTTTATTTTTCTTCCTAGTTTTTTAATGCATAACTCCTTTATTGTTTTTGCAAATATGGGTATTTCCTTTATAGCTTGAAGTAAAGGAATTTTGGAGCAAAACTTTTGCAACTAATATAGCATATTATAGTCAGTTAAAATGACTTTCCTTTCTACTCCCTTATCAATTTGAATCCCTTCAGGAAAAATGAGGACTTTATAAGGAGACAAAAGTTTATCTACTACACGAATTGTAGGAGTTCATTTTATTTGGTTGTCTCCTAATTGTATAGGAACATATTCCTTTTGAGGAGTCTTTTCTTGATCAAGAGATGCCTCTTTTTCAAGAACTTTATCTTCATATTCTTGGATGACAAATGGTGGTGATTTCTTTGCAAGACTCGACTAGATATAAGTTGGACATAATTTAGACCTAGAGTAGCTATCATACAAGCATGAAAATTTTGACCCTCAACATTATAGATGGGTTGTTGAGGAGTTTTATTATTCTAATTTAGGAGTGGTTGTGCAGGTGGTTGATTAAATGTTTTAGGAAATGAAGTGGATGGTAAGGGAAGTGGTTGACTTGAAGTCAGTTTGGGTTGGAATTGTAGTTGAGTAGGTTGTGGAGGTTGAGGAGAGTAATATTGAGGTTGATATTAAGGCTATGGTTTTTGGAATTGAGGATATAAAGGATTCCTACCATAACAATTTTCCAACCCTGTGACCAATATGGGTTTTGTGGTTGAGGTTGCCTAGTTTTCCAAGGCATGGGTGCATTCCAATTGCTTTATGGTTGTGCATATGATTGATATTGTGAATTGAGACCTTGTGCCGTACCTCTTTGTCAAGGATTCCAAGATCTCTTGGGATTAACATAGAAAACTAATTCAGTTTGACTTGTTCCATCTTCTTCTTGAAAAAAAACCCTATAGTAAGTATAGGTATTGAAGGACACTCATTTGTAGCATTATTTTATGCACATTTAACACATATCTCAAAATTTTCAAGAGGACATTCTCGTAAATCATGTTTTTTCCTACATCTAGGACAAAAAATAGATAATGTAACATTCTCAACATTTTTCTTCTTTTTTATTCTTAAGATATATAGTTGCTCACTGAGATTTTCAAGGATATCAGTTTTAAAATTATTAAGCAAGTTTCCTAATTATGCTCTACTTACTATTTTAGATGAAAATTTTCTTACTCTTGACATGACTAGATCTCTTGGGTTCTTTTTATATATTTTTTCCTCTTGAGATGTGTTTGCATAACTCACAAATTTCTTCGAATGAAAATTGAGAGACATATCCCTTACCCATTAAGTTGAGAAGGTCAATCCATTCATCCCTTATAGTTTGTAGCAAGTGAGTTTTTAATGTGTCTTCATCTAAATTATGCCATTTAGACCTTTTAACATTGTGGGCAAATATTTCCACCAAATCTTCAACATTTTCATCTTCTTTTTGAGCCATCTCAAATACTTCATCCTTAAGGTCATAGTGTATGCAATAGAATGTGTTCCTAGAACCATAAACCACTTAAAGGTTCCATCTTTTAAATTAGCAGGAAATAATTTCAATTTTTGAATATCAAGTAAATAATCATAAGTTATGTACAATACCTAAAACTCAAAAATAAATGTTTATGGATCTTCAGTTCTTAAGCCATGAAAATTACGAAGGATAGATGGTGAGATGTTTTTCATGGTAGCAGTTGTATTTGTATCTAATATGGGGAATCTAGAAGGGTCCTCCTCCTCATGAAAAATATCTATCATCTCCTCTTCCACCTTGTTAGCACTCAGAATGAACCTCAAGGCTAAGAAGAGGCAATTCTGAGGTAACCACAGACCAAACTTTGACCTGGAATCTAGCCCTGCCAGACCAGAGAGGTCTCTCTCTTTGCCAACTGAGGATGGCTGAAATAAATGAATCTTAGGCTAGATATGAAGAACAAGGATTTGGTTGAAAATTGTGGGTCAAAAACAACAAGAGAATGGACCATTGGGCTATGGAATCGAGGCTAGATAAAAAATGTAAATGAGAGAAGGAAAGAGGTGAAAGCTCGCTGCCCTATAAGAATCAATCAAGGGATGGATCTACAGTGGCAACTTTAGAATAAAAAGAAGCATAGGGTTACTCAACAGAGCATCTAACAGAGGATGGATTCTGAAAAGTTAACCACTATATTAAACAACATAATCATTGTGAAAGGAGCATCATGAGTGGATGGATTCCTAACACCTCTCTTAGAGAATGCTATAACAAAATTAGCAGAAAAAAAAAAAAAAAAAAAAGCATGGAAATGAATTTACAAGAAAAACATGCTGCACATTAAACACCAATGGATCCCAAATCTAAAGGGCTAAAACTGCTCCACTAAAAATAATATTCAGAAAAAACTTTACACAGTCCAAAGCAGCATTCCTCTGCTAAAACATTCAAACCTTTTACACTCTGAAATTCATAAAATATATACAATTAGCTCATCCCTGTACTAAGGGAGTTGAGCTCAACCATCTCCCTCAAGATAGAATCAGTTACATTAAATTTTGACCAAATTTCTGAAAATAGGTGTCAAAGATGAACTCCTATCTCTTGAACCATAATACCTGTTACAAACCTGAAAGAGGTTTTTGTATATAAGATCATGTTTGAGAAAAACCTCTCTCAAATTTTGGAAATTCGTTTCCAATTGCTCGGAATTTGTGCCACAAAATAATCTCTAAAACAGGAAACCATTAAATATTTAAATCTGTAAAAATAGGATGTAAAGATCTAGTCAAATATTCCAATTCACTACACCCATGAATAAAATGAAAGAGGTTTTTGTTATATGGCTCATGCATGACAAAAAAAATCCTTTTGTTTCTCAAAATTACTTTCCATCTGTTGTAAAATGGTGCCGCACTACAATGACTAAAACAGTAAAACAAGTGCAAAATTTGTTTTGTTTTAATGTAGGCTTCAAATATCACTGCATATCTCCCACATAGTAACACCTGTGCATAAAACTGAAGGATATTTTTTTTATTTAGTATGTTATTGAAAGAAACCTCTTTCTCTTTTGTAAAATTCATGTCCATTACTTCAGAAGCTGATTTTGTAGTAAACTTGTCCCTGTGTGCAGCAAATGACCTCAAAACATGCATAACCAAGAATCGATCATTCATTTCGATCATATCTTCTGATCGGGAGCCGGTATTGGGAGTGTGATATACCATTGGAAAGATGTTTTCAATTTTCTTCTGATGAACATGCTTAGGATATGATTTGCACTGAAGATCATGTGCAAAACATCTCTGAAAACCAGACATAGTAAGAGCCCATTTTGATCCCTGGTGACAAGCTGCGAAGACTGGAACTAATATTGACGTTATTGGGGATGGTAGCTCCTTGGAGGTTTCAAGAACATTGTAGACCATGTGCCTAGATGATTGGGCCAATACAGTTAAAAATTTACAACCAAACCAAACACTGAAAATCACAGACTACAAACTGTAAACTAGATGTTGAAGGATGTCTATCCAGCAAGCTTATTACACACTTATCCTACACTAATCTACTGCAAAATCACCGAATAAAGTAATACTAAAGTGCCAAATCAACCAATCAAGCAATTGTTATAATGTTGTGTTTGTTTGATGGTGTTTGAACCAAAACATTATTGGAAATTCTACCAGCAATATATACACATAGTACCTCTGGCTCTGTAAAAGGAAATCTGGTTTTCTATTCAACTTAAGAAAATATTCCATATATTCTGCTATAGGATCATAAAAACCAAATTCTATCTGCTACCCCAACTCATTAACATATGCTCTCGGCTGGAGATTGTCACATCCTTACTGTAAATCAAAACATTCTTCAATCCAACCATCCAAGGGTAGCCTTACCTTTTCTTCTTTAGGAGGAGGGAGAGTTTCCAAGAACTTGTTAGTATCTTGGAAATCATATGATTCAATTTGAACATCCAGTAGTTCAATTTAATTTTCTAATCTTTCAGCAACTAAACCAAGAAAACAATTTTACCTTCAGGTGTGAGTCGGCTGGATTTCAAACAACGAAATATTGATGTTGAGAAACTCTGATCAATCTGAAATTTCGCTAACTCATCCCTTAAAGTTAGTAATATTTCCCCAGATAAAATATTTTCCACATACCCTGTCATTGGTGATTACCATCAATGCTCTGAAATATGGATTCTTTGGCAGTGAAGTCGCTCTGAACTTTGAAGCTCGGGATCTTGAACAATGGAGTCACCAGGTGAATGATTTCAGCCTTCATATATGTCTGATGCTGTCCATCAGCAACCAAATCTAAAACTTGAATGATCTTTCCCAGAGAATATTTGTCACCTCATCCCTGACAACGACACCAATGTGTTGGCACTCAGAATGAACCTCAAGGCTGAGAAGAGGAAATTCTGAGGTAACCACAGACCAAGGTTTTGACCTGGCATCTAGCCCTGCCATACTAGAGAGGGCTCTCTCTTTTCCAACTGAGGGTGGCTGAAATAAATGAATCTTAGGCTAGCTATGAAGAACGAGGATTTGGTTGAAAATTGTAGGTCAAAAACAACAAGAGAAGGGACCATTGGGCTACGGAATCGAGGCTAGTTTCTATTGGAAAACTTGGGGCAAAGTAAGTGCAATGTTCAGCCAGATAAAAGATGTAAATGAGAGAAGGAAAGAGGAGAAAGCTTGTTGCCCTACAAGCATCAACCAAGGGACGGATCTACAGTGGAAACTTTAGAAGAAAAAAAGCACAGGGTTACTCAACAGAGCATCTAACAGAGGATGGATTCTGAAAAGATAACCACTACATTAAACAACATAATCATTGTGAAAGGAGCATCATGAGTGGATGGATTCCTAACAATTCTCTTAGAGAATTCTATAACGAAATTAGTAGGAAAAACAAAGCATGGAAATGAATTTACAAGAAAAACATGTTGCACATTAAACACCATGATGGATCCCAAATCTAAAGGGCTAAAACTGCTCCATTTAAAATAATATTTAGAACAAGCTTTACACAGTCCAAAGAAGCTTTCCTCTGCTGAAACATTCAAACCTTTTACACTACGAAATTCACAAAATATATACAATAATCTCATCCCTGTATTAAGGGAGTTGAGCTCAACCATCTCCCTCAAGATAGAATCAGTTACATTAAATTTCGACCAAATTTCTGAAAATAGGTGTCAAAGATGAACTCCTATCTCTTGAACCATAACACCTGTTACAAAACTGAAAGAAGTTTTTGTAGATAAGATCATTTTGAGAAAAACATCTCTCAAATTTTGGAAATTCGTTTCCAGTTGCTCGAAATTTGTGCCACAAAATAATCTCTAAAACAAGAAATCATTAAATATTTAAATCTGTAAAAATAGGCTGTAAAGATCTAGTCAAATATTCTAATTCACGACACCCGTGAATAAACTGAAAGACGTTTTTTGTTATATGGCTTGTGTTTGACAAAAACCTCCTTGTGTTTCTCAAAATTACTTTCCATCTGTTGTAAAATGGCGCCACACTAAAATGACTAAAACAATAAAACAAGTGCAAAATTCGTTTTGTTTTAATTTAGGCTTCAAATATCACTGTATATATCCTACATAGTAAAACCTGTGCATAAACTGAAGCAGGTTTTTGTTATTTAGTATGTGATTGACAAAAACCTCTTTCATATTTTTAAATTTCATGTCCATTACTTCAGAAGCGTATTTTTTAGTAAACTTGTTCCTTTGTGTAGCAAATGACCTCAAAACATGCATAACCAAGAACCAATCATTCATTTCGATCATATCTTCTGATCCGGGAGCTGGTTTTGGGAGTGTGATATACCGTTGGAAAGATTTTTTTGAGTTTCTTATGATGAACATGCTTAGGATATGGTTTTCACTCAATATCATGTGCAAAAAATCTCTAAAAACCAAACATTGTAAGAGCCCATTTTGATCCCTGGTGACAGGCTGAGAAGACTGGAACTAACACACCTCTACCACCTCGACCTCTTCTATTACATCCTCTACCAATTACTCCACCAATCCTTGGTCTTTCCTCTCTATTGTGTACTTATCCTTCTCCTACCATTTCATATTCTTCAAAGCTAATATAAGGCTCAACAATAGGGTTTCCTTCTTTTCTTCTTTTCGTTCTTCTACTAATGGTATTTCATAAAAATTTTCCTCTTAAACTTCTTCCTCTTCACTATGTACTTCTAATTCCTATCCCCAGAGTTGTTCACCTATTCAAGAAAGAAATATGACTCCTTCAATAAGGGATGTAGTTTCTTCAACTATAACTTCTATAGATGAGGTTGGTGAATTCCTAGGCTGAATTTCAGACCTATGCACTTTAGGGAGTCTATGTCTACCTACTGTGGATGGAATGTGAGTGTTTGTGGATGTTGTGGCACTACGTAGTCCGATATGGCTGGCTGGTGATCTGGGTGTTGAACTACATCCTTTTCCTCTACTTACAAATCCACCCCTAGAATCTCGTTCTCTATACATGCATCCTAAACGATTTTAATATGATCTTAACTATGCATATAGAGAATGAATGAATTTATTATTAAATGTAAATTTATATAAAAACAATGTCTTATATACACTTCCCTGGGAATGGAGCCAAAAATGTTAGGTAATTCAATAAAAGAAGCATTGGCAGTATAAGTATGAAAAACATAAGGTGAAAATTGAAATTTAAAAAGGCGAGGAAAAGGAGTAAGAGGGAATTGACATACTCTTACAAGAAGCACAAATGGAAGCATCTACATCAGTAGGCAGAGGAAAAAGGTCCAAGAGGACCAGGCAAGCATGAGGGCATGCTTCTAGATCAGCGAGGGGGAGTGTTAGCTATCGATTTTGACTTTTTTTGGCACACCTATTATATCACTTATGTCGTCCTTATCATCCATTTAATATCATTTTTATTATGTTTTATACATCCTAATGCATACCAAGGTAGCTAAACTATGTCTTTTCATTATTAAATGTTTAAGTGAAAATTGAGCATTAAAATAAAATTTAGATAAAATCAGAAAAGTTCGTAATGACTCATTTAAAGTCATGTTTGCAAGACACCTGGGTGCAAATGGAAGATATATTTAGAAACTATAAGGACCAAGGATGGTGGAATACTTATTGGCCCACTCCAAATCAATTAAAATAGGCCCAGTCAATGTTGGTCAAACTTTTGCAATCATTCAAGAAATCACCTGATTTAAGGGTAGATTTAGGATTTTTTGGGATTTATCCATATTTTATGCAACTAAATCTTTCTTGCATAATAACATTATTAATTGCTTTTTGTAATTAATAAAATATTTATTAAATAATGTTTATTTTATCATCAATTTAAATTAAATTAAATTAATTTACTTTTATGA
The DNA here is from genome assembly GCA_031772625.1 of Pinus tabuliformis. Taxonomy (NCBI): domain Eukaryota; kingdom Viridiplantae; phylum Streptophyta; class Pinopsida; order Pinales; family Pinaceae; genus Pinus; species Pinus tabuliformis. The sequence continues at coordinate 1,740,350,185 of CM062817.1, read as the reverse complement.
TTTTTAGTTTTATTGTTGTTTAATAAAAGCTTTCATTGTGTGAAAGTAGCTTCCAACGCATACAGTGAAACAAGTTTTTATATATACCACTAGTTACTTAAATACTTACTTGCATTAAGAAAACAAATTGTACACATTTATAACTAGATTACTTACAAAGACTCATTTACAATTGGCTGTTACAACTTTTATGATTTTTAGGTATATAGTTGTTTAATAAAAGCTTTGATTGCGTGGAAGTAGCTTCGTGCACACAATATAAGCTTTAATATGAGCTTGGTACAAGAAACGCTCTACACAATAAAAAATGTTTTTATATCTAGCACGACTTATTTAAATACTTAATTTATTTAGGAAAAAAAATTGTATAAGTCTAAAACTAAATTACTTACAAACGTTGATTTATAATTGACTATTTCCAAACAAAATATAGAGCTTTTTCGCAATGCTTCGAAAAAATAGAACCCATAGTTTAATGTATTATTATTATTATTATTATGCGAAGATTTTACTCTCGACAAGAAGCCTATTCTGCACAATGAAAATTTTCATTCTTAGCCCACTTAATGGAAACTCCATACAATGAAACACTGATGTGTGCAATTATCACTTTTGTACATGCATTCAAAAATAAATAAAGTTGGGATAAAATGGTCAGTATTTCTGGTTGAGCATCCTTCAACAATAATCAACGTAGTTATAACAACTATAATTGTATTAAGAATCAAATTCTAGTCACAAAAAATGCAATAGATATCTAACAAATAAATCTTTTGCCAAGTGTTCATTTACATTGTAAACGAAATTGGAACAGACTAATAAGCATTTGTGCTTCATAAGCCTTGAACAATAATGAAACACAGTTATAGCAACAACAATTGTATTCAGATTCAAATACTAATCACTGTAGCTATCATTAAAATAAACATCACAAATGCAATAGATATCTCTGAACCAAAACTCCTGCTAAACATTCATTTTCGTTGTCATCAATTTCACACCATTTCATAGAATATAAAAGCTCAAAAGAATAGTCCCATCAACTTATGCTCAATTAATGATATTGAGGAATGCTAAAGAATCCAGAGTAATACATGCTCACATGTAAAATAATATCTAAGAATTATTGATAAAACTAGTACAAATTAGCTAATATATAAAATCTCAAAGCAAACACTCAAAAACATTTGTTCAATTAGTTTTTTATGTGCAATTTTCGAGAACTTCGGTATATACAACATACCATGTGAAACATTATCTCTTTATTGTTTACATAATTGGTAAATACACTGAGAAATAGAAAAGACAGTAATCAAAATTCAAACAAGTTATGATTATAGAGCCATGGTCTAGAAAAGAACCTTTGTTGCATAAGTCATTTATGAAAATGCTAATACTTCAGTTGTAAATCTAAATGAATTCATCCCAATGGGGAATGTGATTTGGATCCTATCGACCGTAATCTCTAAAAGTCAATCTACAACAAATAACATGGAACTTCATTTAATAATTAGGCTATTCCATCATGATGCACAAAAAAAAATTCAATACTTAAATGCTTTGAAAATAAAAATAAAATGTTTCAATGTATTAAAACACTTACAATATGAAAAAACACAACTCGATATTATTTACCTCTCAACTATCTATTGGAATCAAGTTTTTTGCAACAAATTCCTTCACTCTAGGTTGAATGAGTTCTTTCATCGGAGCAATAGTAATGTATTGTTTAGCACATTCATTGAATATATTCTCTTCAATTTCTCTAGCTTATTCTTGCAATTGCAAATCCAAACAAGAGTACTCTTCATTAGGGCTGACAAAAGTAATTAGCCATTTTCTAATTTCCTCTATAGTAAAATCAGTTATATCATTGAACTTTATTTCTTATGATTATATCAGCTTCTCCAAATCAGTCATCAGCTTGTCTTTCACGATTAATCAATATGCATATGTAATGAATGGACCATTTAAATCCCAAACAATCACTACCATATTGAGATATGCATATGCTATTCGATTTTCTATGCCTTCACACCCAAAAATAATGTCCTCCAATTTTATGATTTTGTCAAACCATGCAACGTTGATCTGCCTCATTCAATCATCATCTGGCAACCCTTGTTTATATTTTTCTAACTTGGATAGTAATTGAAGTTTCTAACTAAAAGTTAATAGGTCATTGTCTACAAATTCCATTTCTCCCTTCAGCTAACTTTTGACTAACTCAATAAAAGACTTTGGTATTTACTTTAAATGTTGTAGATCGAAAGAAAATTTCCATGTACATTCAATAATTCATAATATTTCAAATATATTAGTAATGATATATGATTTCACTGCATTAAGAAGATTGATAGTTTCTCAAATTTATGAGATTCATTAGGACTAGAAATTGCCAATGGCAGTCTGCATATTACTATTGGAGCCCTCAACAAAGGACTTGGGCTCAAAATATCTTCTAGCTCTTTTATTTTTTCCTTCAACTTCATATTGTCTACTTCTCATCAACTAGCATAATTCGTAAGTTATTCACGACTAGCTTGACGCAATTTCATTAGCTATGCAGTTGCAACCTGAGATTGTTGGCTTGAGGGGGCCTGACCAAGGTTCAGCATTAATTAGCCAAACAAATCCCTACACTACTGGCCCTTTCGGTATCAGCCCACAGAGCGCGGACTGAAGTCTCACCCGAAGCAGTATGGGGGGATGTTGGAACCAAGTTTTCGCACCCTGAGATGGTTGTGATGTCGTTTGATTCCCTCTATCCTTGCCTTCGTGCAGGTCACTTCGCTCTAGGGCTTGCAAGACGAGCCCTTTATTCTGTCCTTTAATACCTCCACGAAAGGGTATGATCGACCTTCATGCAGCCCTAGCCTATTGCTCAAGTACTTTCGCACTGTTGTGGCAATGTGTCGTGTAGATTCCCCAATTAATCTAAGTGACCTGCTTATCTTATCAAACAATTATAGTTAACACCACGTAAACAAATATTCATAACTCCATTCAATTATTCAATATAATTGCATTCATTCATGCATCACATAAGCATAATAAGGGAAATTCATACATAACATATCAAGACGCATCAATAGAACAAAGACACAGGAATTGCCAAATATTACTCTTTATTGATATATTCCAAGCAACTAGAGACTCTATCCACCCTGCACAAATAGTTGCAGGGGTTCATGCACTCAGTTGCGGACTTCTACCCTAGGCTTGTGCACATTTAGCTGCAGAGCCTCTACTTATGCTACAACCCAAGACTTAGACTTCTTACTTCAGAGCTGCGACTCTCTTACATTGTGTGTCTCTAACTACTTAGAGCTTAGCTCTTTTTATACAATCTCATGGTCTACGGACCATGGGTAGATATCTTATAGCTGACTTTACTTTACAAAACTAAGGACGGACTACCCTTTATGACACATGACACCTTCGGACTCCATGGCCACAAAATGCAGAGAATTTACAATTTTATTACAAAATTTTGCACAAAAATGGGCTTTTAGCCCCAAAACTACCCTTGGGGTATCTCGCTCCCAAAGATTCCCCAAAACAAACATCGTGACTCACCCTCGAGTCACTTGGTAGGCATGAAGATCTTTGCACGAAGCTGGTCCAGCTTGACCCATATGACCACAACCTCAGCCGTGCATTGAGTTGCTGCCTGCTTCATGTCTTCCACTGTCTACTCAATCACTGTCTTGCACTGTCAACATGACATTTTTGTTGCGTCATTTGTAACGTTGCAATATTGCCTTCAATATTTCCTGTGACTGTGTAAGCTTCCTCCAGCCAAGGCTTTAGTCTTGCCTTCAGCACTGCTTGCTTTTGTAGCATTGCATCCACCTATTCCTTCAATTTCTTGGCCTCTTGCAGCTTGGCCAGCCTCTACGTCAACCCAACGGTTCACGCTATGCCCTTAACCTCATCGTATCGCTACTATAGCTCGCGTGCTTCCATCTCTAGCCTTTGTATATTGGGGTCCTCCTGCAAGCTTGTTAGGACCTCAAATGATTTCTCAAACAACTGCGTGTAGTCTGCTACTGCACTATCCACCACCATTACTGCTTCTGTGATAATGGTTGCCCACTGTTCCTTTACTTCTAGCGGTGTTGAAGGTTGGGCCCTCAACTGTAGCTCGGTAATTTGTAGGTTCAACTCCAACTGAACCCGCGACATCTCAATCTCAGTGTCACACTCCCATATGGGAAACATGTAGATGCGTACCTCGACTGGCTCCTCCTTAGGAATGGCCAATTCTATGACCATTCGGCATGCCTCCTCAATGACCTGCATAATCCTCTTGTGCTGATTGGTTGCCTCGGTCTCAGCAGTGATGGCAGCATTTCTCTATAGGTCCATCAGCTCGTTTTTGATCCTCTGTTCACTGATTATCTGGAGGGTGTGGTGCTCATGAGCCCTTAGCTTTGTAATTATTCCATCCTGCAAGTGTTGGAGTGCTTCGTGCAAAATTGCTACCAGGTTCAACCCAATCCCTTGAGGTCGCTGACAATGGACCTGTCAGCCTCATTTTTGGTGATCAATGCTTCATCCAGCAACATTATCGCTCTGGAAGCCTTCATGCATAGTGTATCGACATTCTCTAATGTGTTGATAGCCAAGCTAGTAGACACCGTACCAGCTTGTGACGCGCGGGTCTGCAACTCCTACAACCTGGTCTTGACAGCCCCTAGGATGATCTTCTACTGTTGTTGAAATTGTTGCAAGGCCTCTGCGGTGACATCCTTGACTGTGTCATCGATATCATGTAAGTCGCCCTCTGTCAATGTGATATGGTCCAAATAGGTCTGGGTCACCTTTGATCTCTTCCTGGACCCTCCCTTCTCTAGCTTTCTTGGGACAAAATCCATGGTATGACAGAACAAGTGCACCCATTCAAGTTAAGGCTTTTCTCCATAAGCCTGGGCCCATTTGGCCAAATGTGCACACGGATAATCCTGCCCATCATACTTGTCTATCATTCACATCTTAGGCTTTCCAAATCATGTTCTCATCATCCTCTTACATTCACACCAATCATCAAATCTTCCCTTATGCGTACCCCACCATCTTGCGGGCGTAGCACGTAGTGCCCAGTCCAACGCCTGGAAGTGCTGCTTTTATGGTACCTCCCTTTCAAATGCATCCAAAAAGATATCTACCTCATTCAGGCCATCATAAGTAGGCATATTTCTTACCTCTGAGGACACACAGTGTAGCGATCAAGTCATCATGTTGCAATTTAGCGTAGTCACTTCATGTAACCGATTCTTCCAGCGTTCTAACTCTTCATCGGAGTTCAAAGTGCAGGAACTCGCATGATCCCAGGTAATCTGCCCATCCACTGTGGGATTCACCTAATCCTAATCTCACATCGTTATCTTATAGATACAGTCCAGATTGTCATCACTCTCGTAATCTCGGACTGATTCATTATAGTTTGATCCCTCAGGAAGATCTAGGGGTACTATTATGCGTAGCGATTTCTTCTCAAAGATCATCTTCCGCTTCTTTATATTGATTACCTAGTTCATATCAGTAGCCCAATCAATTCTGAGGAGCACAAGATAGGGATTGTTGTCATCCACTAACTCTATTACTTTAAGGTCACCGAGCGCTCTCGCACCTCAATATCCAAAGTCACCCCCTGCATCCGCCCCATGGGGATGATCTTCTATTGATTGGCCATCCTTAGCTGAATTGGAGACCACTACAGCATGGGTATCCCAATTCATTCCCAAGTATGATTTGGTAGGACGTTCGCATTTGACCCCAGGTTGAAAATAACCTGATCCATTTCATACTCTCCTATCTGCGCAGTCAATCTCATCTCCCATCCCGTTCTTGTTTTATGCTTGCCAATCTTTTGTACTATGCACGACTCACCCGACGTGGTTCTAGTGCATCTATTGATGAGCTCTTGTTAGCCTTTCACAGCCTTAATATCACACAATAACTTCATATAGGTCTCCAAGAAATTTGTGAGCATAGAGGGTTCCATCTCATGCTCAGGTTTATCCTTGCTTCCTGAGGTGGAGGCCTCAGCAAAGCTCTTCTCATCTTCCATGAAGGTTTCACGTGCGTGCTCCAAATCGAATTGAGCCTCCTTCATCGGAGCTTTGTGGACCCATGTACTATCTTTTATCTGATTCCCCTTTTCATCTCCTGTCACGATTCCACTCTTGAGCACAATATTTATGTTTAGATCCTCATCGCACGGCTCAGACCTCATCATCTGCAGGTTCTAATTCAGTGGAGGTGGTAGCACCCCTTTGTCATGTATCCTAGCTATCAGCATAGGACAATCTTCCGTTTCATGATCAAACAACGTGCAATACTTGCATGACAGACGTGTTGGGTTAGTGAAATCGTGGGCATAGTGTCCTAGTCCTCCACAATTGTAGCAGATCAACTATCCTCAACCTCTGCTAGGTCCTCCTCCACCTCGGCCTCGTCCATGCCCCTGAAATCTTGTCCGTGCCATCCCTGCACTCTGGCCAGGGGGTCGCGTTTCTACCTGAACCCTATAGAAGGGATTTCTATCCATCATCAACTCATAACTCCTACAATTATGCTCATCATGCCCTACCGAACTACAAAAGTTGCAGAACAGCTGTTGCGGTGTCTATACAAACTTCTACAGCAAATGACAGTTATCAGTGGCATGTTTTCTTGCTACTTGATAGATAGGTCCTTCTTAAGTTTCTGGCCTTAAACGCATCGGTACTCCTCCTACAATATAGTTCACAACGACTAGGAAATGGTCCTTTTCATGCCCCTAACTCTTGCATTTCAAGCACCATACCTCCTCACGCACCTCTGGTTGAACCGTTTTGTCCTTCTTCAGACTTTGCATCCCAAGCCATAGGTTCTTCAGCTACGCATCGATCTGTTGAACCCCCAGGTTTGGATCTTGCATCAGAGTTTCATGTAGTCTCATGGCAATCTCCAAGGCCTCCGTCTGAGTGGTTATCTTTTGTTGCAACAGCGCAACCCTTAAGTGCGACAGTAGCAAAGCCACAAATGACTCACGATGTTGTCTGTCTGTCAAATTCATGTTGGCTTCGTGGATTGTACACTTCAACCTCTGATCTAGTTCCCAAGGCATCTCGCCTAGTTGCATTACGATTTTTTTGAATCCCACAGTTGAGTATGCCTCAGATTTATGCCTACTGAACTTTGTATTCAATGTTTTCTAGATGTTTACCACTCCAGCATTCGGGTTGTCATTAGAGTAGTTGATATACCGGGTTAGTGCATGGTCTTGCAAAGCACTAACCAATGTCACCTTCTTTATATGATCATTTGTAACAACTTGAGCTTCCCATACAGCTTTCACAACGAACCATAATTGGTCCGGGTCCTAATTTCCCAAGCCTTTGAACAAAGGAAGCTTCACTGAATTTGCCATATTAAACTGCGATGGAGATGGAGGTGGTACGGGTGAAGCCATAGGTGATGATGGTGAAGTTGGAGGTGGTGTGCGCGGAGGTGGTATTTGTGGGAATCCTTGTCTTATTAACTGAATAACACTTTGTGGAGAAACCTTCGCTATCCCTTCCTCGTCACCTCGTAGAGGTTAAATCAATGGACTATACTCCAGACCATTTTTTCCTTCGTTCCTGTAAGCTTTTCTGCTTCGCGTAGTTCCGAACATCAAGGTAGCTACATAACCCGTTTTTCGCACAATAGCATTTTAATCGAGGTATTCAAAGATTTCACGTACTTACCTCGCAATCCTTTGAAAAAGCATCGCTCCACCTCGTTGTAGCTGACTAAGGTGTCAATCGCGAAGTCAATCACAAACCCTCCTATGACGCAACTGAGCCAATGATCGACATCGCGGGCGATCTTGTCCTCATATGCTTCCAATTTCTATACTAGCTTCGGGGTTCAAACAATAGGACCATCAAGTTTCCACCTTCCTTGGTTGTCTGCTAGCTTCGTGATCCACTCATATAGCTCAATTGGGAAGGAGCAGAAAAGGATCTTGTGGATATCTGTATACAGGTATCTATCCAACCACTATTCCTTTGTCAATCATGGGTTTCTATTCTCCTGCGCTGCGAATTCGTGGATCTTCCTATCCAACCAGTCTCTGATCTCCTTCTTAGTTGGATTCTAGCGATACGACATCACACATCTCTTATGCAGATTCTAGTCCTGGCAATGGAACCATTTGTTGGCTTGAGCGGGCCTAACCAAGCTTCAATGTTAATTAGCCAAATAAATCCCTACACTACAGGCCCTTTTGGCATCAGCCCATGGAGTGCAGACCGAAGTCTCACCCGAAGCAGTATGGGGGGATACTGGAACCAAGTTTCCGCACCCTAAGATGGTTGTGATGTCGTTTGATTCCCTCTATCCCTTCCTTCACGCAGGTCACTTTGCTCTAGGGCTTGCAAGATGAGCCCTTTATTTGTGCTTCAATACCTCCACGAAAGGGTATAATCGACCTTCGTGCATCCCTAGCCTGCTACTCAGGTACTTTCGCGCTGCTATGGTAGTGTGTCGTGCAGATTCCCCAATTAATCTAAGTGACTTGCTTACCTTATCAGGCAATTGTAGTTAACACCGCATAAACATATTTTTCGTAACTGCGTTCAATTATTCAATGTAATTGCATTCATTCACGCATCACATAAGCATAATAAATGAAATTCATACATAACATATCAAGATGCATCAATAGAACAAAGATACAGGAATTGCTGAATATTTCTCTTTATTGATATCTTCCAAGTGATTAAGACTCTATCCACCCTACACACGTAGTTGCAGGGGTCGGCGCACTCAGTTGTGGACTTCTACCCTAGGCCTTTATGCACTCAGCTGTAGAGCCTCTACCTACGCTAGAACCTAAGACTTAAACTTCTTACATCAGAGCTATGACTCTCTTACATTGTGTGTCTCTAACTACTTAGAGCTTAGCTCAGCTTAGCTCTTTTTATATAATCCCATGGTCCGCAAACCATGGGTAGATCTCTTACAGTGGACTTTACTTTACAAAACTAAGGACGAACTACCCTTCATGACACATGACACCTTCGCGCTCTGCAACCACAAAATGTAGAGAATTTACAATTTTATTACAAAATTTGACTCAAACATAGGCTTTTAGCCCCAAAACTACTCTTGGGGAATCCCGCTCCCAATAGAGATAGATCAACATTCATTAATTCCCAATCAACATACTTTTTGTTAGAAAGTTGTACCCTTTCAATATTAAATCTCTTACTTCCCTTGTCATAATTTTGATCCTACAATGTGATAGAACAGTCATCGAAAGTAATGTCCTCTTCGATAGTTTCCTCCATTATTTTATGATTGCCTTGCAAACAAGTACTAACCCAATCAAGTAGTATAATGCTATCATTTTTCATGTCCATGGCCTCTTCAATTCTCCTTGTTTCATGCACACTCTTATATCTAGCTAATTCAACCATGTGCACTCTTTGTCAAGTTACCTAGTGAGGAAGCTCTTCGTCATCCCTGCCACTTGATAGCCTATCAACAACCATTTTCTCCCTTGCAGTAGTTCTTTTCCTTTTGTCACTTGCAGATAAAGTTGCATCAGTACTACATGTGTAAGACTGAGATTGTCCTGTAAGGTTTTTGATAGCTTCCTCTTCCTAATGATCTCTTCGACATCTACTTGTGTTTTTCGATATTTTGTTGATACATTGTGACTTTCTTTGATCTATTTTATAGTTCTTGGAAACAAATTCCCATACCTCATAGACTCTAGGTGTTCCATAAAAATTCTCCCTCTATCAAAGCCTTCAATAGCTTTGGCTTCACCTAAACTAAAAGCACTTAAAGAATTTGCAAGAACGTTAGAGTGACTCATATTCTTCATAGTGATTTTTCCAACAGTAAATGGAAAAGAAATAAATTATTTTCTCTTTTACTATTCAAATCTAGCTAGCCAGTGATGATATTTCCTATAGACTTCAGCAACAAATTACTTATCTAGAAAAAATTTGGAAACTACAATGGCTTATGTTCAAAACCATAAGTTCGTATAACCATATTGCTTTCTCTTTCCTCATGTTCACCTTCGCTAAATAGGAAAATCTTAGCCTCTATAATATTAAAGGAGGCTCTTGTCTACTTACCATGCAATACACTTTCCTTACAAACACATCTTTAATTAAACACAAATTTACAAAAAATCCTTGCTTCCACGATATAGGATACTAGAAATGCATTAGTTCCTCGCGAAAACTGAATTTAGGATTACATGGTAAATTGTCAAACACATGCCTGGACATGAGAGTTACTATCAAATATGCCATCATAAAGAATCAATTATTCTTAGATAATTTATGTACGAAATGACATTGGCCCAATAAAAAATATAGTTATTTTTATATGTCTCGTAAAGCACATAGAAAATGCATTTTAGAACATTTGTTGTACTTTCTTGCCCTACTACATGGGAAAAGAGCCAAAAAATATTTCTAAACAGTTTCCTGAAAAAATAAATATCTACAAGAGAAATATCAAAAGGAACGTCAAAAGTTGGAGAAATGAATTCTCACACAATGTCAATCCTGCCTCCTTCTGGCTTCAGGAAACTATTTGCAACAAAAAATTATAAATTCTTCTCCAGATCCAGTAACTTGAGTAACAATATGAACGCATTAGGATTTAGAGGAACCTTTATCGCTCCTAGATTAATTGTCCTCGTTATTTAATCAAAGTCATTTTTGCAAAGATAAACAATTTCTCTGAAATTAAAGACCTCCATAACACATCCAACATTCGCTAATATGGTACTCCAAATCTTGTTGCTTGTTTTCTCTTCAAATCATAGATTCAAATATCACTCATAAATTGTTAACAAGTCAAATCTATAGTCGATATCAGTAACTGATTTAATCGTATCACTGCAAATAGCCTCTTTCCTTGACCTGCTACCAATTTTTTCTTGGTAGAAAAAAATACTCTGACAATAAATAACGTATTCAAAACCCATTTCACTTTACAATTCTTCACTTTCTTCATAAACATTGGTTGTTACTATTACTCGTGTGAAAACCCTTACACACGGTACTCTAAATAAATTGCAACTAAAGATACCAAAGCCAACTTTTACGAAAAGTAATAGGAAAAAATTTAGAAATTCCAAAATCATGTTGTTCATTTACTTCACATTTTTCTTTTCCTTCAAGATCATTGATATACATGTCATAGGAAACATAAAATTACGATATACAATAATAGACGTTGTCTATCGAGGCAACAAATTTTCCCACATGGCAAAAAATCACTACAATCTAATATTTTCTATCTTTTCAATAAAAAAATTGGCAGGACGAGTGTTTGAATCATGATTTTGTAGGAATTGATAGGGTAAGTTCCCCAGACAGAACACCAAAGGACACCACTCACAAACAGATCACAAATCAATACATCAGTATTGTTGATGTGGTTAAAATCTTCAAAGAGGGAAACAGTCCACGGCTTGAGCCAACGCGACCACTTCAGGAAATTTATTAATAAAAGAATGAAAATTTACATAAGCTTCTCTCATGAACAGTTACACTACAAATGACCCTCCATGCTCTTTAAATAGAGATCATGGACCAATCGAGTGTTAAGCCATCGATCAAGTGTCGGTAATACCGAGGAGAGAATGAACCGTCGGATCACTACATATCGCGACTGTCGGATTGTAAGTTACAAAAGTACATAGTAAAGAAGCACACTTTACCTAACTCTACACTAGACTAAGTTATACTTAAATATTTCCTATGTGTCAGAATATCCTAACTAGGAGTGTGATTTATTATGTAATTTGCGCAGTTAATTGCTTCTGCCCAAAAATTAAGACTAAGTCCTTTAGATTGAAGAATAAAATTAGCCATTTCCTTTAAGGTGCAATTCTTCATTTAAGCTACACCATTTTGTTGTGGAGTATATGGAACAATATGTTGCATTTTAATTCCATTCTCAGTGCAAAAGTTGATGAATTTTTTGTTAACATATTCTCCGCCATTATCAAATCTTAGCTTAAGAATTTGATGTCCAGATTGTTTTTCAACAAAGACCTTAAAGGCCAAAAACATGTTAAATACTTCACTCTTGAGTTTTAAGAAGTATAACCAAGTGTGTCTGGAGAAATCATCAATGAAAGTTAAGAAATACTTGTAGCCAAAGAATGAAACAACTGGAAGTGGACCACATAAATCACTATGCACAAGCTGTAAAGGGGCTGAGGCATTCCAAGAGGAACATTTTTCATAACTATCTCGATGATGCTTTCCGTGTACACATCCGGAACAAACACCATCTCTGCAAGATACCATTGGAAGACCTGTGACCATATTTTCTTTACATAGATTCTGAAGGGAGCGATAGTTTAAGTGACCAAATCGCTCATGCCAAAGTTTGCTCACTTCATCATTATGAGCAAAAAATACCGAGGGAAGATTTAATGACCCAAAGTTGTTAAACTTATACAACCTTGTAGAATCATCAGCAATGCCAGTGGCTAAAATCTGTCTAGGATCTCTTACATCCTTAATTACAACATCGTGAGGTGAAAATTCAACGATTTTACCTTCACCTGAATGAATTATCTGATATACAGATAGAAGGTTGCAAGATAAGGTTGGAACACATAATACATCATTAAATTGACCATTGTCTATATGAACAGTTCCAGTTCCTACAACACTGAGAGATCTATCATCACCAAGATATATATTTTTGGTGTTACAATCATTTAAAGTAGAAAACATGGCTTTGTTTTTGGCCATGTAATAAGAAGCTCCAGAATCAATGAGCCACTCATGAGAATTCGAAGAAGAATATAGATTTAATGCATATCCAGACCGAGATGTTTGACAACCACATGCAAAAAGTGTTATTCCTAAAGATGAAGTTGAAGTTGAAGAGTGCTCCAAATGGATGTTATGCTTCTTCATTGCTACTTCCAAGGCTTCCATCTTCTTAAAGCATTTGGATTCTAAGTGGCAATGTCTATCAGTCTTCTTCCCTTTGTTTTTATTTGCCTTATCATTTTTTTGAAATGATTTTTCATTTTGAGGTTGAAATTTCTTAGGACCCTTGTTTGGTTTAGGACCATTCTTTTTAGGATACGACTTCTTAGGATTCTTTAAATTTGGTTGCTGCTGGGTGGCTAAGGCTTTCTTATAAGAGTTTCCAAGATTAAGAAGACCAAGGTGTAAGAGTTTTTCTTGTTCTCTTATTAAAGAATCACAAAAGGAATCAAAGGAAAGGGACTTGTAGGCTTGTCCTTGAGAAATGAAGGCTTCTCTTGTAGAATGGAAGGTGGAAACAAACACAAAGTAGGCTAGTCCTAAATTAGTAAGAATGGAATAGATAAGGTTACCATCTTCTTTCTTAACCTTAACACCTTCCAAGAGAAGTCTAAGGGTTTTGAACTTGGACAGAAAATCTTCAATAGAAGAAAAATTATTGGGGTCCAATGTAAGCAACTCATTTTTGAGTTGATGGGCTCTAAGTTAATTTTTAATTCCAAAAAATTTAGTGATCTGTTTCATTACTTCATCAGGAGTATCAAGTTTTGTGATATGGAATCTAAGGTCTGGAGAAATAGACATCCCTATCAACCCACGTGCTTGATCTTGCCTATTTTCCCATTTGGCTGCCTTATCTTCATCCTTCGGTTTGGTTTCTTGGCCTGAGGCTATTCGGTAAAGACCTTTACTTCTAAGTAAATCCACATTGTAGGACCACCATTGGAAGTAGTTGGTGCTATCAAGAACAACTTGGCATGGACTTTCCATTTTTAATAGAAATTGAAGCTGTATATGCTGAAAATAAGTATTCCAATGGAAAGATCTCGAAAAAATAGGCTGATTAAAAAAAAATGGCTCTAAAAATGGTTTCCGGATGAAGAAGTTATGGCTTTTTGAAGAAAAGTTGTTGAAGATGCCGACAAAGTGCGGGAATGTGTGGGAATGAATGATAATGTTATATTAAAAAAAAATCACCCCCTTTCCAAACTTAATCTAATAAAGTGGCTTTGGACCAAGAAAGACTTGAACTCAAGACCTCTATTCTCATAAAGTAGCTTTGGACCAAGTGAGCTAGATTAAAAGGTTAGTAATTTTTTGAAAAGAGGAAGGGTTTTTTTTTTTTTTCTTCAGTCACTGAAGCTTTGGGTTGCGTGCTTACTTGACAAACCTCTTTTTTTCCCTATAAAACAAAAAACACAAAACCAAACATGGACATACAAAAAAAAACAATCCTTACGGCTTGAAGTTAGCTTTAGCCGGAAACTATATATTTTCCTCAATGTTTCTGATTTTCCAAGATCACACTAAGGCAAAGTGGAAAAGAGCATAAGCATGAGAAAAAGCCTTCCTCTTTGTTTCTAATTTTCCCAGATCACATAGAGTCATGAGGCAAAGAGCATACACAGAAATGAAATGTATAGATCCAGTAATAAAAAACAAAGAGCTAAATAAACCGAAATAAACAAAGAGAAAATAACTAGAAACTGCAAATAAACACTGCATACCTCTAGATCTTAAAAATGACGTAGCTAGGCCTACCAGAAACCTTTTCACGTGAAATGAAAGGGGTTCCTCACTGGAACAGATGCTCCTAACACAATAGAGAAGTCCTCTCGGCCCGAAAGCAGTCAGAAATAGTGGATCTAGGAAACGGCAGTCGGATGCAGTTCTACCGGCTTAAGATTTGGATCACCAATGGATGCGGCCCTGAAGTAGCTCTGATACCATGTAGGAATTGACAGGGTAAGTTCCTCAAATAAAACACCAAAGGACACTTCTCACAAACAGATCACAGATCAATACACCAGTATTGTTAACGTGGTTAAAACCCTCAAAGAGGGAAACAACCCACGACCTGAGCCAACGTGGCCACTTCAGGCAATTTATTAATAAAAGAATGAAAATTTACAAAAGCTTCTCTCATGAACGGTTACACTACAAATGACCCTCCATGCTCTTTAAATAGAGATCATGGACTAATCGGGTGTTAGGCCATGGATCAAGTTTCAGTAATACCAAGGAGAGAATGAACCGTCAGATCACTACATATCATGACCGTCGGATTGTAAGTTACAAAAGTACATAGTAAAGAAACACACTTTACCTAAATCTACACTAGACCAAGTTATACTTAACTATTTCCTATGTGTCGGAATATCCTAACAGATTTTTGATAGTGGAAATGGATTCAGCATCATCAAAAATCCCTTTAGCAATTTTTCCCACATAGATAAAATCACCTTAATCTGGTATTTTTTGTTTTTTCAATACAAATCCAGTTGAATGATTTTTTGAATCATGTCCTTTTATAGTGGAAATGTATTCAACATCATCAAAAACCTTATCAACACCTAAGATCATGAGAGTTGACAATTTTAACCCTGAGTTACAAAAAAAATTGCCATATTTTATTAGGAGCGTGCTAGAATTTCCATTATTTTTCTAGTCAAATTTCAAGTCTCATAAAACTATCTATAATATCTATAAATAGTAAAGTGCACAAGGAAATTCACAAATAAATATAATGTCAACACATATTCAGCTACCTTCTACAATGAATCAAATTCACAGCTAGTCCCCACTACTATGTAAAACTGAACCAAATTTCATTTATGAATGACTTGACACACCTAATTCTCACAAAACTTGACACACAGTTTTGATGCATTGCGAAATTTTTTCCACACAAACGGATTAAATTTTAAACTCTTTGATTTTTGAGGATGTGAAAATAATTAAATTACTAAAAAACTAAAATTTACTTTGTAATGTAACAGTGACAATTGCAAAAGAATTTTGTAAACTAGAAATAACGAATATTTTTTCGACTAAATACTTATTACGATTATGCATATTATATTAAGTGTCTTTTTAAAATATGCCAACAAGTACTTCTTTGTGGGAGAACGTATGTGCAAAAAACAAATGGTAAATGTTGATACCTGGTGTGTAAGGGTATATTGAATAAAGACATGCACATGTACCTAGTCAGTAAATTGAATATTGAAATCACTAAGATTTACCCGTACTAGTGTTTTATGTTAATAAGAGAACAAACATCGGAACAATAAAAAAACTTGATGATAGATTTATCTTCGATAATAATAAAAATATTTTGTAGCATGCTTCAAAAGAAAAACAATAACACGTAGTGATTTTTAGACAAATGAGAAAACAAACATTTGAAATAACTAATATAGTAACGAAAAATTCCATTTAACATTAAGATCCATTTGAAAATAAAAGCCAACGACTTCGAGTCAATTGCACAAGTGAAGGAATGAAACCTAACACTATGATATATTCCTTGCTTTTCACATTGATTCTCCCGCAACTATTACTATTATCGGTATCAAAACTGCTACACGCAACAAACTCAATAATTAAGAATCGAACATACCAAAACTAATCAAAATCATGTGCATTTACTCCACACTTTTCCACTAATTTAATATCATGGTTATGCGTGCCATAAGAATCATAAATTTAACATACAAAATAAGTTTGAACTAATTGTGATCATGATAATTAGCTATGAAAGTACCAAATGCAAATAAGAAACTGAGAAAGATGAATTGGTCTAAAAGCTTGCAGTATTGTAGAGCTTCTATATTTTCACAATACTGCTATCATCCAAGATTTAATAGAAACACCATTGAGATTCCATTGAAGTTGCAATCTCATATTCGAAGATAACAAATTACGTAAGGCAGCAAAAGCTAAGGCAATACCCCAAGCTCTTTAATGAAATTTTCAAAGAGAAAACGTGACCTCATCTGCTATTCGCAATATGTAAGTGATTATAAAAGGCTCCTATCAATATCAAAAACAAAAAAAATTCCTTCCTCCACCAATGATTTCAAAATGCTTGTATACTCATTTCCCTATAAATCACAACCTCTTACATTTTTGCATATGAAATATGTCAAAAAATATTTATATCATAGATAAAGCTAACATCTAAATCTCTCTATCGTTCCAATGTATGTCCCGTCATTATTACTATTGTTATTATTATTATTTCATAAGTGTAACAATTGAAATGAAGTTAGCTATTTTTTGTATAACTACAAATAACAATTTCCCCTAACTATACTAGCTATTTTAAATGCTTGTAGACTCATTTCCCTAGAAATCGCCACCTACTACTATTTTAGGTCTAAAACGTTCTAGAAAGATAAAGTCACCATCTATATTTTCTTATCATCCCGATGTATGTCCTCTGATTAATAGACAACACCACTACATGTAAATACCAGTCCTCTCAACATTTGATTCACCAAATATAAACCTACCCATGTATTAGGGAAATGTACCCATGCATAGGCAAAACAAGAAAATCACAAAAGCATTAAAACATGAAAGCTAGAGACATGATTTTCAAAGCATTAAAATATTGATTATAACGTATACTTTCAACATAGCACAAATGCACATGTGCAAGACTTCAAAGAAAATACATTATGTGGAAAATTTTCTGAAGCTTTGATTATACAAACCTCCACACTTCGCACAATCTATTAATATTAAAATAACCATTGGTCTTGTACTAGAGCATGAGTGAGGTTCTCAAGGTATCAAATATAGAAACATGATTCTCAAAGAATTAAAATATTAATACTAATGTATACTTTCAAAATAACATGAATGCATATGTTCTCTAAAGCTTTCATTATGTGAACGTATGCACTCCAAAAAATGTATTAATAATAAAATAACCAATTTTCTTACGCTAGAGTGTGAACAAAGCTTTCAAGTTTTCATTTTGAACATATACATGCTCCACACAATCTACTAATATCAAATTTCACGTGCACTAACTCCAAAAGAGTTGAAAACACATTACAGTTAAAAGATCCCTCCACACTTCCCTCATTATGCACAAATTCAACACATCCATCATTCCATACATTCATCTATTCTCTGTATTATCTCCACACACGCACAACCACCTTCGCATAAATTCATCTACACAACTACTTTCATACTCAATAATGCCCTTCGGTCAGCCATTGACATTTAAAGTTATTTTTAGTCGACGCGGGTCGTAAATATCATGGGGAGGAAGGATTCGTTATCAAATATGTTCCTAAATAAGAATTAAAAAAATGATTTGTATATCTCTCATTTTAAAAAACTTTGCACAAAGTTTTCATCATAGTGAAAGATATGTGCACATGCATTTGTTCTCAGCACATGCTTCCTTTGAATAGCAAGATCCACACAACCACCTCCGCACACTGATAGATTTGTCTATTTATTATTTTAATAAAACTTCCACAAAGAATTTAGTGCATTTAGGGAACCGAAAACTCAACTAACTCTAAGGAACTTTCATATCGGGGGCGGGCATATTTATTGGTGATATTGTAGAACATGTACCAACCCCTTTCAATGGAAATATTGAATTCAATGAGAATTATGTTTATCCCACTGAGCCACTTCATTTTACTACACACTTCTTCCTCACAAGGATTGAAAACATAGTTTATTTGATATTGCATAATAAGAGTAACTTTTACTGTCCAAATTTTAGGATAATTGTTACAAAAATGACATAAAATCCAACATGCCTACATATAATCCATCAAAAAATTATAATGCATCTAAGGCAAGAATTAACATATAAGATCTGAAATCAATCTGTCTTCCAAACAATGCACATACTTTGTATCCTCTGTATAGTAAAAGTTATGCACATGGAAAGCACTTGCAACCACATCAATTCTGGCATGATTAAGCAGAGCAACAACAAAAGGACCCTCGTTATCCTACACATACTTTGTCCTCTGTATAGAAAAATCTCCACACAAGTAAACAATATTAATTAGAAATTTGTTCAACCCCCACACCCCCAAATCCCATGCAAAGAATCTACAAACCCATCAATTTTCGCATCATTGACCAGAGGAGTGTCAGTGTTAGAGATCCCCCATTTATGCAAAGTACCCCTATTTCTCCCCTACATACTCCATCCTCTGCATAGTAAAAGCTCACACAAGGAAACACAATTATATTAATTGGAGGTTTGTTCAATCTCCACCCCCCTGGGCGTATACAAACAACTAGAAATGACA
Source organism: Pinus tabuliformis (assembly GCA_031772625.1). NCBI lineage: Eukaryota > Viridiplantae > Streptophyta > Pinopsida > Pinales > Pinaceae > Pinus > Pinus tabuliformis. Next base: position 1,740,331,086 of record CM062817.1, on the reverse strand, counting down.
TCAATTCTCGTATCATTGATTAAATTAGTCTAAGTGTCACAACGGTCACTATGCAAAGGACCCCCATTCTCTTGTATATACTCCATCCTTTACACAACAAAAAATACTCACATGGAAACGTAATAATATTAATTGGAGATTTGTTCATCCCTCCCCCCTTAGGGCTTGAACGACATCAATTATCACATCATTGAGCAAAGCACTAACATAACAGTGTCCTATAATCGCATCTTTCTTGCATCATTGAGTGGAGCACTAACATAACAATGTCAATGTCACATCACTCACCAATGCAATGGGCACTCACAAAATTAATTTTATTCTAATTTTAAAATGAATCGTCGAGTGCTAAAAAATCCTGAAAATAAAATGCCCTGCACCAAGGGTATTATGTCCCATCTGAGAGCTTCCTCATCCAATCAAAACTTAGAAACAACAGTCCCTGAAAATTTGAAAATTGTTTTTGAATTTATGCAAAATTAGAAATATTAAGAATTTTGTCGAAACTTAGGTTAAAATTTCAAAAACAAAGCCAAATAATGCACAATAAATGCAACTTGATTGCGATGTGAATGTTATAGTCCCTGGTGAGACAAAGACTAAAAATTTATGCAAAGATCAAACAACAGAACTTTGTGGCTACCCATAAGGTACTTGTTATCTTTAAAAAAAAATGGTGTTAAACAAGCTCAAGAAGTTTAAGAATGAAAACACCATATATGTAAAAACGCCATAATTCACTCTTAGATGAGGGACGAGCAAATAAAGTATCAAATCCATTTGACCATTTTTATATGTGATAATTTATATAAATATTCAATAACCTAAATGTTTTCAAACACTCTTGATACTAATCTCAATTCAATTTACGATGATGAGAAACATAGAGGTGTATCTTGTGATCAAGAAAATATTTCATTTTGCATGTTAAAAAAAGTTTAATCTTTATAAATAATTAAAATTTATATTTATATATTTGGATTTATTTATTTTAAGTTATATTGTAGTTATTTTTTAGTTATATTTTAAAGTACCCTTACTACGATTATATATTTGTTTCGTTTGAAAATTGAAAGAGTTGTGTAAGTTATTCATATTTTTAGATATGTTTTAGAAATTTTGTCTTACTCATAGATAAGGAAATATAACATCACATGAACCTCTTCTTCAATTTCTCTTCTCTTCTTTTATTAAATAAACATATTTTCTCCTCTAAAGTTTGCATTTTTTGTTTCATAAAATTCATCAATATATGATGAGAACATAGCTTGATGACAAGGAGTGAGGGTTTTTGTTGGGCCACTAATTTGTCATTATTATTATCACTTTTTAATGTCTACTTCATCCATTTCTACCATTCTTTATTACGTCATTTATCATAATTTATCATATAATTCCATTTTATAATTATTTATGCTCTTATGGATAAATACTATTTTTCTCCTTTATTTTTAATATATTGAAGATTATTATGCATTATTTTTCCAATGATAGTTTATTAATGAATTTGTTATAATATCACTCACTATTTTAGCTTCCAATATCTCTTCTAGATTGCAAATTTGATTTCCAGCTTATAATCAAATATTCCAACTCAGAAATTTGCTGGGATAAGAAGCGACAGTTTTGCGTTGGATGTCTCATGCAAATGAAGGCGAATCTTGAAAATTTGAGACATGGGTTTTGTGTAGAACAGAAGAACATAGTTTTGTGTTGAGCAGTTTTCCAAAATTCAGCTTGGATTGAGAGAAACATAAGGTTCTCTGAAGGTAATTTTCTTAGATTTGTTGTTGTGGCTGTTTTCCAAATTCTTTCAATTGCAATACCAGATTCGACTTGTTCCTGGTGAATGATGATGGGAAGATCTTTCAAACCTGATCTTGTTTATTGGGATTATGTAATCAATCCAAAATCGTAATGGAAATCATTTTGTAATCAACTTTGTTGTAACTTCCCTTTGCTCTCTGTGTATTTAAATGAAAAAAGAGATCAAAGAACAGATGGATAATTAGGAGATAGGAGATGGACAATTATTAGATAGGATGTAGAAGAAGAGATAAGAGATGAGAGATGGGAGATGAACAATTGTTGAATTTGAGGAAAGCTAAGAACTTCATTATGTTGTAACTATTTCTCTCATATATTTTAATGAATGAAGTTATCCATTGAGTTCTACATTTGTTACTTGTAATCTCATCTGAATTATTTCTCAAGGCAGAACTAAGTCTTGGGCAGTTGGGTCCACCACCTTGGATGAGGTATTGTCTTCAACATGTAAATTAGTGTAGTTATGTGTTTGTTTATTTGAATTTCAATTGTCATTCCTTAAAGTATATTTCCTTTCTTTTAACTAATTTGTTGTTTGCTGCATTTTCCAAATTTGTTATTTCATCGAATTTCTATTTTTCATTTAATTTATTGCTCTAGATTAGCATTTGAATTATGTTGGGTGAAATATATTAAATTTCCAATTCAGCAATGTGTGGTTTAATTTAGAAATGATTCCAGTTGTGTGATTAGCATAATTGTTTTTATTGCCATTTACTTTCTTCTTTTTAATTTTAGTTTTATTATTCAAGTCTTACATTTTATTTCTTGTTGAATGAGCTTGATAGTATAGAACACAATCATATAGAATGAGTGTTAGCTGTTGGTATTTGTTATGCATATATTTTGGTGATTGCCTTGAAATAAAAAGACGCTCCTCGGGTTCATAATTATTGTGCAAGTGATTAGTTGTTTTTATGAAGCAATTAATTTTCCCCAACATTGTCCTCAAGTCACATGATGCCCATGGAAGAAAGAGACCCCAAATTATCCCACTAGCATAAAATATGATTCGTAAACTGCCATGGATATTCCATTGGACAATTCATCACAACAAATCTAAAGATTTTATTTAAATCTCAAATTTCTACACTTACAGTTTTTATTTCTTTTTATATTTTTGGATCTATAAAATATTGTTAATAATGCATACATGTGAATTAAATTATGTAGAAAATAGAGAACAATGAAAACAAAATCTCACACACATTTGACACCAAATAATACCTAAGAAACCCTTTCAAGAGAAAAACCCTATTGGAAGGTGAGCTCGCTCTTCTCTCTTTCTCTGAATGGAAATATGGTTGTGACTACAAAGAAGCATGGCTTGTGGATTGTGGGATACTATAGTGCACAAATACCCTTTGTCTTCTCTCTCCTATCCCTCTCAACTATTGTTGCTTAGGTATGGAACAAATGCACTTGAAAGAATGGAACCCCTTTGTTGAAAAATGTAACTAGGTTTGGTCTTCATAATTATCTTTGTACTTGTATCAATATGTATTGCATGTAAAAGATAAAAGAATAAAAACAAATTCATTATTGTTGCTTTATTTACTAGTCAAAACATTTTCTTCATGCTTGTAGGGTTATTTGAGTCAAAAAAAAAAAATATCATGAGTCAAAAAATATTATTTTGTCCAAGTCCCATTTGGACTATTTTTAATAAAAGAAGATATTTTATTTTGAGCTAAAAGAGTTAATTTTTCACCCACAAGACCAAGTCAGCCCTACCTGGACAAGTCGGCCAAAAAAGGCACCTATTTGACCTCCTGGGTGTGTATATATAGAAAGAAATTCGACCTCATTAGAGCACTCACATGCAACTTCGATTTTTGTGCAAGAGAGAGAAGAAAAACATGTGAGAGTCTAAGGAAGAAGAAGTCAAAGGAGAGAAAGAGAAGGACATAGGATAGAAAAACTTGTGATTTATACCCTAGAATCTACCACTCGTGTAAAATTTAAGACTATTGCAAGGGATGAAAATTCAAAATTTGATCAAATTTGAAGGGAAATACCCAACTTTGACTTTGTTGGATTTGACTTTCTTGAGGGAGGATTAAATAAGGATTGAATTTGGTCTGATGGGAAGTCTTGGTATTGGTTTTTTGGTCTTGGATTTCTTACTTTGATTGAATTCTATAAGAAGAGGAGTTGTTGGGGTTTTTCCCTAGCTTGGAGCCTACATATTTGTGTTGTTTTCCTTTTTTGATATTCATGTCTTATGTTTTGGTAATTATTTGATGAAGATAACATAATTAAAAGAAAAGGAAGCCAACAACTATTCACAAGCAATTATCAAGTAAGAGAAATCAACCATAATTTGCTAGCCTATTGGTTTCTCAACATGGTATTAGAGCTAAAATGAGGAGAAGTCGGCTTGAAGGTCACTTTTTTTGGGTCATTTGAAGGCATATTTATAATAATCATCTTATAAATTTACATCATCCACTTAGGAGGACATAATTTGCAAAGGGCATAAGGAAGAAGACTAAAAACCATCATTCACTCTTAAAGAATATTACTATAGCAATTATATCTCTCTCTCTCTCACACACACATTGAAGGCTCTTTTCCACTCATCATTCATCATTGAAGCAATAATCATAGAAACATAAAGATATTTTTGTACCATCCATCCTAGAAGACCTCTCTACTGTAGCCATCATTCAAGGACAGCTCTGAAGACCCTTGGATGCATCAAAATTCTTGGAAACATCATCATCATTTAAGCACTCCACTACTTTGACAAGAATTTTACTATACTTCATGTCTCAACCTTCAAATCAAATGCCATATTTTTGTAAGGCAACAAATTTGATTGGTCATAAAACTTCAAATCTTGGAAGAAGTGAATTGATTTCATTCTCATAGAAAATGAAGTCATGGATATCATTCTGGATCCAGACAAGGACATGACTAAAGAAGTGGCTAAGTACAATAATGGAGAAATTAGGGCTCAAATAATTCTAATGGATTCCATCAGGGATCATCTTATCCCCTTTGTTTCATATTCTGTCACATCAAAAGAATTATATGAAAAATTGGTAAAATTATATTATGTCAATACTACGCGACATAAAATATCCTTAAGGAATCAACTATACAAAAAGCGGTTGTCAAAAGATAAATACTTAGCCTTATACATTGTGAAAATATCAAAATTGAAATATCAACTTCAAGGGCTTGGAGAAGTCATATCTGATTCCAAATTAACTACTTGCATACTCAATGCTTTACCTCTAGATTGGAGTAGTTTTGTGAACAACATTTATCCAAGAAAATATACTCCAAAATTCAATGAACTATGGGCTTTATGTATTCTAAAAGAAACAACATTGAAAGCAAAGGATGACACCGAACCCAAAAATGAATAGTCTTAAGATTTTGCTACTAGATCAAATTAAAACTTTGGAAGATTTCGAAGAATTGAACCTTGTCAAAAATACAACAATAATAATCAACTACATGGAGAAAGAGATATGTCCAAAGTGCAATGTTTGGTTGCAATGAATATGGACATTATAAAAATATTTTTCCCAAGGATCCTAAGAACAAGAAGAACAATAAGAGGAAAGAAAGAAGTGGAACTCACATTGTAGAAGAAGATGAAGAACCTGAGAACAAATTGAAGACTATAGATCATAAGGACCTTTATTATTGAAGGATTTTACTATTACCATATTTATAAGTATTTTATTTTTCTATTTTATTAGAATATGGCAGTTAGAGTAGCCAATGCAGTTACATTTATAAGAATATTCTTGGGATTTACAAATTATGGAATTATGGAAAGAAGCATAAATAATTGGAAGAATTAAATTCTATATAGTCAGTTCCATATTATCACAAAAGGTTGGAAAGAGTCATCTAATCATCTAGCAAGAAATAATAGAAGGATTTGGACCATTAAGAATTACAATTTTATCATGATGATCTAGAAGCAGTTACTTAGCAGAAAAGGGACTACATGAGTCTACAATAGAAGAAACACCATTAGAAAAATCAAGGTCATTATGCAACATTATAGGATTTTCTACATCGTGATATTTTGCATCAAATCTATGAATTAAAGCAACATCACAAAAGTGAATTCTACTAGTAAAGCTTGGAAGCATATTTAAAGCAATCTAGAAGCATGAAGGTATGGAGATAGTTTAGAAGCAACATTAAAGCAGAATTGAAGCATTTCTCATCATATGGAAGGAACATAATAATTCATGAGCATCATCTTCAAAGAAGGTTAAAGTAGTAGTTCGTTCAAAAAGGAGTCAACTAAATGACATCATGAAAGGTAGAAGTATTATTATCTTAGAAAATGCTCTTCATTAGATATAACAAGATTCATATATTTAGAGAGTATTGAAGGACGAGTAGGATGCATAAATATACTTGGGAGCATAAGCATGGTATTTCTTGGTAAGATAAGAAATTCAAGACTCTTCCATATGGTTGTTTGATACATAGTAACATAATATATGGGCAGAATAAATGTTAATATTAATCATCATCCAATATGGTCTCTTGAAGAATGTCAGGAAGGAAGTTATGTCAAATTCAGAGAGAGATAGAAGCACAAATTGACTTGAAGGATATTATAGCTTGACATTTGGTGTCACAACACTTGTTTTGGCATCTTTGATAATGGGGAATGGTATACTAAAATTTGGGATATAGTATGACTTCGAGGAAGAATATAAAGGTAATAAGTCAAGAGACAGTTTGTTGATCAATTGATGATATGATGGGTTTGATATTGATATAGAAGAAGTTCACTTTCTTGATATGGGAAGAGGGATCTATAATTGGCTCTACATTTATTGGTTTTATGGGTACTATTGTCGATAGAGATATTAATAATGATTAGTGCAAAATGATACAATTTATTGAAAAGGGATCAAGGCAAAACATTGTCACAAAGAAAGAATATGTAAAGGCTTATGTGATCAACGTTGAAATATTTTTGCTCCATAAGTTGTTTAACAAACTACTTGATGACATGTTAGAGCTATGTGAAGTATGGACAAAGATCCAGGAAGGTCAAATATCGATATGATTTGATGCAATATAGGATCCCTACAACTAAAACTAGATCTCCACGAAATAAAAAGTATTTGATGAATGATACAATCTAAGGCTTGTGGTTATGTCCCCCTAGTTGAAAAGGAGTAAGGAACGCCTCCTTGATTGAGAGGGAGTGATGGTGGACATTGTATTCTCCATGTGTCATGCATTATGGCCAGAACGTATAGTCGTAAGCCTATTGAAGGCACTGGTAGGGAGAATAGAGGATTGGATAAGCATCTTGGATTGATACTCCTTGAGGAATGGTATCCAAGATAGGAGTATTCATGAGGACCAATAATCTTTGAGGATTGGGAATCTGTGATAAAAGTAGTCTTAAGGATTGATATACTTTGAGGATGGGGTGATTTCCAAGATAAGAATCCTATAAGGACATACCTAGTGACCATACAGATGGGGTATGTGCCTTGAGAGGTGGTGGTGGTACCCAAATGTATGCCTCCTATCATTATGCTCTAATATGGTGGAGAGTTAGAGCTTGTTAGTCAAGCCCTTGCCATTTTGAAATTGAAAATGGTAGTTATGATGATTCTTACCGATTTGAGCTTGTCTTATGAGAATATTTCAATTTGAAAGTATCCTTGTATCCTATTGTGTAATTATGAATACATCCCTAGTTAAGAGGGAGAGTTGAAAAATGTAAATAGGTTCGGTCTTCATAATTATCTTTTCACTTGTATGAATATGTATTTCATGTAAAAGAAAAAAGAAGAAAAATAAATTTATTATTATTACTTTATTTTCTTGTCAAAGCATGTTATTCATGTTTGTATAGTTATTTGAGTCAAAAGAAAAAGAAAATCATTAATCAAAGAAAGATTATTAAGTCAAAGTCCCATTTGGACTATATGTAAGAAAAGAATATATTTTATTTTGAGTTAAAAGAGCCAATTTCTCACTCACAAGACCAAGTCGACCCTACTTGGGAAAGTAAACCTAGAAAGGTTCCTATTAGACCGACTAGATGTGTATACAAAGAGGGCAGTTCGACCTCCTTGGAGCACTTACACATAACTTTGATTTCTATACAAGATAGAGAAGAAATACCAACGGAAGTCTAAGGAAGAAGAGCAAAATTCAAAGGAGATAGAGCGAAGGTCAAAGCATAGAGAAACTTGTGATTTCTGCAATAGAATCTTCCACGAGTGAAAATTTTCATACTATTTTTGAGGCCAAAATTTTTAGATCTATTGCAGGGGTTGAAAATTCAGAATTTGAACAAATTTGAAGGGCATTGACTAGCTCTGATTTTGTTGGATTTGACTTTCTTGAGGAAGAATTGAAAGAGGGTTGACTAGGGTATTGTGGGAAGTCTTGGTATTGGCTTTTGGTTCTTGTATTTCTCACCTTGATCTGATTCTATAAGAAGAGGAGTTGTTTAGGTTTCCCCCCTTGTGGGGCTTTGCCCTAGCTTCGAGCCCAGATCTTCGTGTTCTTTGTATTTTGTCATATTCATGTTTTATGATTTTCTAATTGTTTGATGAAGAGAACATAATTTTAGAAAAAATAAGAATCCAACAAATATTCACAAGAAATTATCTAGTAAGAGAAATTACCCTAATTTGCTTGTGTATTGGTTCTCAACACCCTTTTCCTCCTAACTGCCCAGTTATAAAACAACCTAGTAGCCTACTAATGGTTAGGTTTGAATACCTCAAATCGTAACCAAAGTTACAATATAGACTCTTCTAGAGTCCTATACATCATCAACACATTTCTAGAACATTTTCCATGAATAATGGGGGCTAACATGGCATCCTCTCAAATTATGGTGGTGAAAACAGGAAAGTGAACTTATGAGTGGCATAACTTTCATATATGGAATCTGATAGGAAAAATAGGTATTGTGCTAAAGAAGAAAAGTTTTAGCCCCAAAAAATGTCACTTCATGCCTCAAAATGCTCCTAGAAGATTTTGGACCCCAATTTTCTAAATTGTGTGCCGCTAGTGAAAATGGTCTTAAAACTCTAGAAACATTAAGATGGATGAAAAACAATATAATTATCCAATTTGTATCATGCATCCCCATTTTGGGAGGATTTTGGCATGGGGGATTCACTCAATGAACCTCCGACAGATTAAGTGTGTTTGTGGTATGCTAAACAATACCCCTAATTTGACTACATTTTGGAAAATACCTTTAAAAATAACATTATTTAAGCCCTTAACAATACAACCCAATACACCTTCCTAACTTAAAAAGCCTCTACTATCACTAGATATTGTAGGTGTCCATTTCTTCATTAACATTTTTTATACCCCTTTATATTTTTCATTAACTTTTAGCTCCACATTTTATACCTGCTAATATAAAAACCCTTTGCCCCGTAATATATGGTCAAAATATTATGTAATTTTTTCATGAATATATATCCCTCAATATGAACTAACGTGGTATGGTATTTGTCAGGCCTCAATTTTGTCTCGTTTATATCACTTTTTGCTCTGAAATATGATCTGAAATTGATTAAGGATCTATAAAAAGCCTAAAAGTCAAAGTTACTGGATTCGAGTGCAAGTAGCGCCATTGTGTAGAGCTTGTAGAAATGATCCCAACGCAACTTGAATGGGCTCATTTTTCCTCTGGATGAATGAGAAACTACTTGTTGAAGTTTGTAACGAACCGGTGCATGTGGTGTTTTTACTGCTCGACACATGGCATTCATAGTCAGTAGGTCCAAAGCTCAGTTTCAGTTACAGGTGCAACATCTCCAGTTTGGTTGCAAGGTGAAATATTGGGTTGAATGGGTTAAAAGATGATTTTTTTATATACATGGTGATGGCTTATATATTAAAATTTCATAGTATTATTAAACACAAAATCCATATATGGCGCATTTTATTATTAAAAACAAAATACATATAAGGGGCATTTGATTTATTGTTTATAAAACCTATGTAAAAACTATGTAGAGGAATGGCGCAAATGTGATATGGGTTATAAACCTATGTTTAAACTATGGCAACAAAATATATTACAAACCATATATTACAAACTATGGCGGAGGTTAATATTACAAAATGTTAAACCATTTGCACAGATGGTTAGTGATACCCCCACGAAGTTGGTATACAGGTCACCGCCACCGAAAACATTGAGAGTTGCTTGATCACATGGTAACACCTCATGCCATGAAAACTGTCGGAGTTAACACTACTTCCATGGAACCGCTACTCCAACACAATACATGTGACTAATCATCACAGTCAGAGTTAGTTTGTTATGCCACGGTTAATTTTTTGGCCGTTGGTCCAATGATATGTTTTGGATATATTAAAACTATATGTTATTATGCACCATATATAGTTATATGGTTATAACAAATACATATGCAATTAAATCCATTGCTATGTTTTCCATTAGGGTTTAGTCACCAACATAATATATATATATATATATATATATATATATATATATATATATATATATATATATATATATATATATATATATATATATATATATATATATATATATATCTATGTGTGTGTAATGTTATGTGATGGGGAGAAGGAGAGGTGAGCTTGGCTCCTTGAGAGGAATTGTAACATTATATGCAGCAGAAGAGTTTTGGCGCCACATTGAAGACTTGGAGGTGAAACTTTGCAGGCTTATTCCAGGAATTGTAGGAGGTATTTTTCTGAGCCGTTAGTTGCATTGGAATTCTGAGGCCGAGCATAACATAGCTAGACCAGTGAGAGATCCTTTTGATGTAAATTTTATGTAATTTTATGGCTTTGAATATTTTATATAAAGGCCTCTTCGTTGAAGACCAGGGCCCGGAGATGTAGGCTTGAAGATAGTTGAACTCCATTAACAATTCTTGTGTCACTTTTCTTTACATGTGTTTCCTATTCTATTTTGTTGCAAAATCTCTATTACTTCTTCATGCTTGTGTGCTTAATGGTGTTTTTAATAATTCATGCATTTACTCTTTCTAAGGTTAAGCAATTCACATTTCAATAAACGATCAGATTTGGGATCATTTGGTACCAGTGCCAGTTATTGATAATTGTGATTTGTAAGTGTGCATGATCACCAAGAGAAAATCAAAGCTTGTTGAAGGAGATCTAGAAGTTGGCTCGAGAAGAAGGACAACTCGAGGAGAAGAGATGGTTGATGAAGGAAGTGGTGATCATATGTTTGGAACTAAGGCAAGCTTTGTGGATGCCTTCATGACTTTGCGAGCCATGGTCGAACAAATGTACCATTAGTTCAAGAAATAAAAATGGGAAGATAAACCTAAAGACAAAGAGGGACACTCATCACAATCTGAAAATTAAGGTGAATGAAATCAGAAAGACCCTATCACTTCTCTCTTGAATCCATCTGAAACTTCAAAACTATTGTTGAATCTTGATGTTAAGTTTGAATTACCCATGTACAATGGAGAATTTGATGCTGATAAGCTTGAAAACTGGGTCAAGAAAATGGAGGTGCATTGTAGCATGAAACAGATCACTGAAGTTGAAGTCAAAATCAGACTAGCATCACTTTGTTTAGAAGGCACAAAATTGATCTGGTGGAAGAGTAAGCTACAAAAATGTACTCAGCGTATCAATAAGATTTTTCCATCATGGTCTAATTTTATTACTGCACTTAGAAAGCAATTCTACCCATTGGCATATAAAGAGAAAGCTTTAATACAATGGCAAGGATTAAAAGTTAGGAAAGGTCATTCAGTGCAGGAATATACAAATGAGTTTCGTAAGAAGGCGTTGATGCTAGATATTCCTTTGTATACTCAAGAAACTCTAATGAAGTTCATAGGAGTATTACCTGAGTATATTCGTAATATTGTATTCATGTTCAGTCCTACTAACCTCAATGAAGTGGCAGTACAAGAAACTTACATTGAAGCAAGTAAGTTAGGAGTTGGGGTATCATCAGAATCGACAGCCAGAATAGAGAACAAGGGAAAAGGGAAAGCGATGAAAGAAAACTTCAGCAAGAGGGGGGTTGAAAATCTCTCTTGTAAACATTGCAAGAAAGAGGGCCATGATGAAGACCACCATTGGCAATTGCATCCTAAAATGAAACCAAAGTGGATCAGAAAAGGGAAGCAAAAGGTTGTGGCAGCAATGAAACCGATGGACCTAGGGTCAGATTCAGGCAACGAGGCACAAATCACATCATTGACTACGACTGGTAAATCTAATGAAGGCAATGATTCTAATATTTTCAGGTGTAAGTTATTTCATATAAGGGTTGTTATGAAACATACAAAGATCGTCACATTACTAGATAGTGGATCTCAAGCTAACATAATTTCATAAAAAGTGGTTATGCAATTGGGATTGAAAACCATACAGAATTGTAAACCTTATACTTTAATTTGGATGAGAGGAAACCAAAAATTGTGAGTGACTAAGCAATGTATGTTACCATTTGCAATAACTTTTCAATTTAAGGATAAGATGATGTGTTACGTGGTAAAACTAGATACATGTGGGATGGTTTTGGGTAGCCTATATTTATATGACAGGAAAGTGATACTTTATAGGGAAAAAAATCAATATCACTTGTTCAAAAAAGGAATTGAATATGTTGTACATTCTCATCACATAAAAGTAGACAAATATCTATTTATAGTTGAAGCAGATTATGCCAGAAAAGTTGTTGTTGTACAATCTAAAGAACCTAAGTAAGAGATCATTAAAATTAATCACAAATAGAAAGACATGCTTAAGGGATCTAAAATTGTACATCAACAAGAATTGCAACATGATAAGTTGAGTTTTGTTTCAGCTATGAAGGGAAAGCAGGGTATGGTTTCAACTATGTCAATACTTTCAATGTTGTTAATGGGTTTATTACTATTTAGGGGTGCCTGGATATTAGCATCAAATATGAATGTAGATGCGGGTGAAAAAGGACTTCACATATTTTGCAGTTTGTGTGTTTTGTTGATGATTGCATGGATGAGTAAAGTGTATAGGTTTAGAACAGGGTGGACAAATACCGACCAAGTGGGAAAATGGAACCCACATTTGTTTTATGGAACTTAAGCCTTTTGCTAGTCCAAAAGGTCTCAATAGGGAGGAAATGATCTGAAATTGATTAAGGATCTATAAAAAACCTAAAATTCAAAGTTACTTGATTCGATTGGAAGCTGTGCCATTGTGTAGAGCTCGGATAAATGATCCCAACGCAACTTAAATGGGCGCATTTTGCCTCCAAATGAATGAGAAACTGCTTTTTGAAGTTTGTAATGAACCGATGCATGTGGCGTTTTTACTACTTGACACATGAAATTCACAATCAACAGGTCCAAATCTTAGTTTCAATTATAGGTGCAACATCTCCAATTTGGCTACAAGGTGAAATATTGGGTTGAATGTGTTAAAAGGTGATTTTATATATATATGGTGATGGATTATATATTAAAATTTCATAGTATTATTAAACACAAAATCCGTATATGGTGCATTTTATTATTAAAAACAGAATCCATATAAGACGCATTTGATTTATTATTTATAAAGCCTACGCAAAAACTATGTAGCGGAATGGCACAAATGTGATATGGGTTATAAAGCTATGTTTAAACCATGGAAACAAAATATATTACAAACCATATGCTACAAACTAAGACAGAGGTTAATATTACAAAGTGTTAAACCATTTGCACAGATGGTTAGCGAAATCACCACGAAGTTGGTATACAGGTCACTGCCACTGAAAAAGTTGAGAGTTGTTTGGTCACATGGTATCATCTCATGACACAAAAATCATCCAAGTTAATGTTATTGCCACAGAACTACCACTCCAACACAATACATGTGACCAATCATCACCACTGGAGTTAGTTTGTTATGCCACCGTTAGTTTGTTAGCCGTTGGTCCAATGCTATGTTTTGGCTATATTAAAACTATATGTTATAATGAACCATATATAGTTATATGGTTATAACAAATACATATGCAATTAAATCCATTGTTATGGTTTCCATTAGGGTTTAGTCACCAACATATATATATATATATGTGTGTGTAATGTTATGCAATGGGAAGAAGGAGAGGTCAACTTGGCTCCTTGAGAGGAATTGTAACATTCTATGTAGCAGAAGAGTTTTGGAGTAGCTTTGAAGACTTGGAGGTGAAACTTTGCAGGCTTATTACGGAAATTGTAGGAGGTATTTTTCTAAGCCATTAGTTTCCTTGGAGTTTTGAGTTCGAGCAAAACACAGTTGAACCATTCAGAGATCCTTTTCATGTAATTTTGATTTAATTTTATGGATTTTAATATTTAATATAAAAGCCTCTTCATTGAAGACTAGGGCCTGGAGATGTAGGCTTGAAGATAGCCAAACTCTGTTAACAATTCTTGTGTCGCTTTTCTTTACATGTGTTTTCTATTCTATTTTGCTGCAAAATATCTATCATTTCTTCATGCTTGTGTGATTAGTGGTGTTTTTAACAATTCATGCATTTACTCTTTCTAACGTTAAGCACTTCACATTTCAATAAATGATCAAATTTACTTAGTTCCTAGGGTTATTGTTGCCATTTTGTGCATTATAAAGTAAATATTCACCATTTAGCACATTTCCCTTTTTTATAAAATATTTAACATTAAAATTGTTATTGATGATCATTTTTGTGCATGAAGGTCTAAAAATGTATGTTCCAACAGTGATTGCTAAGTGCATGGCAGCTGGCCTTGATCCTACACTCATATTCTTGTACCAAGTATGCGAACCACTTCATCATCCAAGATTTCCATGAAGGAAAATGTTAGCTGGAAGTAGAAGCATCTATTCAAGACTATTTTGGAGTGAGTTTATAGTTAAAGGTGCACTTATCATTCACCGATATGATCTTGCACCATGTCATGCAATCAAAAGAAGAGGTCATACACGTGATTAATGGGTATAAAAATCACCATGTGGACTTTTTTATTGGATTAATTGCACACAATCATGTTAGGTCAATTGATCTCAACAACATTGCAACTAGTTCAATTCCTACACAAACTTCTATTTCTAGCCTGTGCCTGCACCAGACTTGTGTGCTTGCACCAATTTGGGGCTTTGATAGATTGCCACACTTTTAGGGAAAACTGAAGATGGTTTTTGTCCAAAATGATTTTTTAACATCTCCAAATGAGTTAGAATTCATCCAGGTGGTAAATATCAATTTTTAGAAAATACTTAATAATTCAGCCCTAAATTAGCACATTTTTCAATCTGCCAACTTTGTCCTCGATTTGTGTGTAGATAAAGAAGAATCTAGGAATTATAAAACATATTTTTTGTTTAAAATATGTCATATTAGGCTTCCTTTGAACCGATTTCCAAAATGTGCCATGGTATGAGAGATACGCAGGGTTCTTCGGGGTCAATTTGTTAAAAATAGCAATGTTTCCGGATTTCAAAAGTAGTACCGGATTTGTAAATAAATGCAAAACCATGCATCAAATTTGTATCTCCTCGGTTAGTTAATGGTTGTAATAGACTTACATCAATGGAAAATTTTTGGGATCTTCATCCATCCTATTTTGTCTTCAATTTGTATTGAAAATACTTATATAAAGAAAGTTATGGCTCTAAGCAAAGCAAAGTGATTCTGATGTAAATTTACATTGTTGTAATCGATCTTGAGATCACTCCCCACGGCTTGATAGATTATGATCTCTCTACATTATGTAAATATTTGATATTGATTAATAAAAATCTTGTGCCACGTTCTAATTTCTATGGTTCTCTTTTATCGTTCATTACTTTGTGATCTGAATCTTTCTTAAGAGGCACGAGTTGGTTGGTTGGGCCCACCAACAAATCGCGATGCCTCTTTCTCCTTTTATTTTATTTTATAGGTTTAGATCTAATTTCATCAATTGGTTTGGTGTTATAATCTTTAATATTGTTCTCAAATCTGAAGTATTGAGGAGCAAAGTATGTTGAATTGGTTTATTTCATGTGCATTTTAGACCTACTATGTTTATATGCCTGTGTAGAATGTATTTAGATCTAGAATTGGCACAATAGATCCCTATCTTAGTCATTTAATGTATGAATGATACATTATTTCAAGCAAATAATCAATTTGTTTAACTTCCAAGATTTCAATCCTTGGTTAAAAGTCGAGAGTGATTTGATTTATTTGAACATGAGTTGTGCATATGCTCCTACATTTACTCTTTCTTGCACATTGGAATAGATCCAATATACATATTTTTTATTAGAGTATTCATATTGGTGATATTTTAATTGCGCTTATTTAAGTTTGTGGATTTGCGCTTGTCAAACATGAATTGGAGTTTAATGTTGTCACATGAAGGGAATAACATGTAGCTTCTTTCAGTAAATCATTAAAGAAATTGTTTATGCTACATGATGTGCTTCTAACTTATTTTCTCATGTCACTTCGTATGAATGGTAACAACATATCATTTCTAGGACTTATAAAGTGAACTTGCTTGCTTGTAAAGGTGTGGACCTTGTGTGAGTGGATTTGGTTGCAGGTTTAAAAAAATATTGGGTATCAAATTCAAATAAGGACCTTGTTGTGATGTTGCATTAAAAATTATCTTCCAAGGTTGAATTTGGAATATATACCTAAGATTTGAATAGAGCATTTCATGTTTTTTTAGATTTATATATGTTGCCTTATCTTATTTTTTTTTCTAAATAAGACTAAATCTGTTAAAGAGACAAAAAATAATGATACATGGAGGCACTGGCCTTTGCAGAACTTGTCTCAGAGTTTACCAAGTATTACCAAACAATAACTGAAAAAGAGACTGCCCTCAAGGGGAAACCGGTCCAAAAATCAAAGTGTGAGCTGCCCATGCAGGGGAACCAGCCTGTAATTCCCATGCATAAGAGTTTTTTGAGCAAAATGAGAAACAAAATTGACCCCAAAAAACAACAATTACAACAAAACTACAAATAAGACCCCTAAGATGGTGACCGGGTGTCTAAAAACCTGAATAAAAAACCGCAGCCTACTAGGTGTCAGCATGTGGCAGAGGCTCGTCCACGATGAGACACCCATAGGCATACACATCTTCGACGTCTTGCTGTTTTCCATTTGTCATGGCTTTTGTGTGCGTCTTGCCACCTAGAATGCACACCGTGGCTTCCATCTTCATATCACTACCTGGAGTGTTGTCCGTCTGGTTCAGAGTGAGCAACGTTTGTCCGGTTCAGAGTGTCACCAGGAGATCTGTGAGTTCTTGAGCTGCTACCGTGAGTGTTCCATTTGCTAGTGCCAGTCTTGTCCTAAATGATGTGAGCCAGGTTGACAGTGCTCTGTGGCTCCCCTCTAAAGGCGACAGAAATGGTGGCGATTATACAAGGGTGCTCCAAAGTTCATCTAAGCTGGAATTGGGTTGAATGACAGGGATTCATCATCGGCACAGAGTCATCAAGGGGGTGTTGGGCTTCTGCCTCACGCCTAAAACCAGTCTGTTGAGTGTGCTGACTGCGGGTGTTTGGATACTGACCCGTGCAGTGAGCATCAGTCGAGGGCGAGGAGGAATCCGCAAGAATTGGGTCAGACAGGAACAACGAGGGAGGGTGGGTTGCTCTGCCTCGACTACTACCTCTTCGGCTTCTCATTCTGTGCCTCAAATGGGGCATATTTTCTTGGTGAATTTCAGTACGCCGAGTGTTTGGAGGAGCAGGAGAAAGGATTGAATTGCTCGTGGAGGTGGGAGAGTAAGGAATTCGGTTACCAGAGGTGGAATTCAGGTCCGGAGCGGCAACTCTATAGCAGCAAAGCAGGTTGTGCGAGTAGAGGGCACCTTCGTTCATCTCAATGCAGTAGAGGATTTGGCACCTTCTCCCAATGGTTGTTTGAGAGCTCGGCTCCGCAACAGCGGGGAGGTAGTTACAGACTAGAGGAGGCAGAACAGGGGGAAGGAAATCCACATTCTCCATCTTAAGGATCAGAATTAGGTAGCCTCAACCCTCACCCATCATTAATGTTTTTCGGCTTTCAGACATCATTAAAATGCCATAAATTATGGTGGTGGGCATCTTGGTTGCAGCATGGATTGCCATGTGGCCAAGCCACTTGCCCACCTGGAAGAGCCGCGCTGTACCAGCACCATTAATCACCCGCATTCGGGAATTCTGCATCTCTCTGCACCAGATTGATGCATTCTTGTAAATGAGAGTTGTCATTTAGAATGTCAACAAGCCAACATTTAGAACTCGATCACTATTCACCCATAGATTTGCCAAGAGATCTACCACTTTATTGCCTTCCCTTTTGGTGTGTTGGAAAGTGATTGCTCTATTGGTTAAGAGCCATTTTTCAATGAGCTTTAAACGTGCCGCTAATCTCCAACTGCTGGCTACCTTATGGGCATGTGTACCTTGGAGAACGCATTTGACTATGGTGATAAGGATTTGTGAGTCTCCTTCAATTATTATAGGAAAAAACCCATGCTTCTGAGCTAAGCATAGTCCCTACCATAGTCCTTCTAATTCCCCTGGGTTGTTTGTATCCCATCCTATTGATCCATAGAAAATCAGGAGAGGTGTGCCTTCATGATTCCTGAAGATTCCACCATATCCTGCCTTACCTGGGTTGCCTTTAGAGATTCCATCAAAATTTAATTGTACCATTCCTTGGGAAGGTGGTGGCCAATGACTTGGAGCGTTGGAATTTTGAGCAATGTTGCTAGAGTGCTTGTGGGTCTGGGAAATACAAAGATACCAATTCTCCCATATGTTCTTCTCCTAAGTAAGGGTAGGTAAGTCCTCTTCATGCCAATTTTGAAGAGTCAAGGTTTCCTGTATATTGTTACAAAAGTTATTCCATAGGATATCCAGAGGAGTATATTGATTCTTAAAAATTTGTCTGTTTCTTTCTTTCCATAAAGTCCATACAAGTAGGCCTGGAATAATTTTCCATAGTGAGTTTAGCAGCCTGCTCTTGTAAGGATCAATTGTCCAGTTTATAATGGTGTTTGTGATATTCTCTACTATTCTACCCCTTTTCTGACATCTGAATTCAATTTTTCCCATAGTTTATTGGCAAGATGGCATGTGTCCATAAGATATTGGATTGTCTCTTCCTACTGGCTACAATTGGGGCATCGAGAGGGCCCATGGAAGCTTTTCTTTCTTAGATTGTCCCAAGTGAGAATCCTTTTTTGACATAGCAGCCATAGAAATGTTGAGATCTTGGGCCAATTAACCAGAGACTGGATTTTCTCTCATATTGGGTCATTTTCATCCTGATAGCCAGTTAAGAGATTGTACGCCTCTTTTGTAGTGAAAGTCCCATGTGGTGCATATCCCTATCGCAGGATATCCTTCTTGTCTTAGAATCAGATTTTCCTATTCATGAGTTCTGTGTCCAGCTCATTATAAATTTTCTCTGTTCCTTGTCAGATTATTTGTGCTGCATTTAACCATTGCCTATATCCTTGATTGATGAGTCCAATGTTGATTGAATTTTTCCTCCTGTTGCGTTTCCCAGTCCTCCGTATGTGGAGGTTGAAATACATTGTTGAGCCAAGGTCTTTGATTCCAAGAGTCCATCCAGAATCGAGTCTTACTGCCATCTCTGATTTCCCAGAAACTGTGTTGTTGTATCATGTTGCTATGTTGTTTTGCTGCATTCCAGATTAGGGATCCCTTTTCAGTGGGAAGAAGTCTGATTAATTCGTCTGGTGGCCTGTTATTTGCATATTTGGTAGTCCATAGTGTTCCCCAAGGTGTGTGTGGCACTGATAGCCATTTCCACCATATCCTTGCTCCCATAACATAATTGCTATGTTGAGGGTCCCGGAGGCCTGCTCCTCCATACTTTTTAGGAAGGCAGACTATCGTCCATTTAACCAATGCCCATTTTCTATTTTGGCCTGAGGATCCCCATAGAAAGTTACGTTGCAAGTTTTTGATTCTTTTAAGAACCCATTTTGGTTCTGCTAACATAAAGAAAAGATAAAGAGGCATCAATTATAAAACGACCTTAACCAGCACCATACGGTTGGCCATATTAAGGACTTTATAAGTCCAAGAAGAAAGGTGGGCTTCTAGCTTTTCGAGGAGCAAATGCCATGAGGCATGTTTAATAGCTGAATCAGTCAATGGGGCACCTAAATACTTGGAAGGAAGAGAGGCTTTAGAGAAACCAAAGATGTGAGAAATAGAGGATTGAGTGGAAGGGGGGGTGTGAAAAAAGAAAATTTGGGATTTTGCTATGTTGATGCTGGCTCCAAAAGCTTCCGAGAATTCATCAAGCAGAGATTTGAATTTAAGAGGTTCTTGGACTGAAGGGTGCCTATATAGCATGTTTTCATCCACAAACTGTTGATGGGTGATGGCTGGGGATTCATGGATAGAGATGCCCTTGATCTGCTGAGAATGAAGAGCATTCTTCAGCCATTAACACAAAAAGAAAGGGAGACAGAGGATCTCCTTGTCGAATGCCTCTTGATGGGTGGAAAGGACAAGAGGGAATACCATTTACTAAAATGGAGAAAAAAGATGAAGATATCATATTCATTACCCATCTGACCCAGGTAGGAGAGAAACCAAAGGTAGTAAGCATTCTTTGCATGTATATCCGGCTTAATTTGTCAAAAGATTTTGAGAGATCAATTTTGAGAAGCATGCCTGTTTTTTGTTGTTCTTTAAAAAATGGATTATCTCATGTGTGAGGATGATGCTGTCAATAATTTGCATCCTTCCACGTATCCCGATTGTTCTGGCGATATTAACAGGGGGAGAAGTGGTTTTAGGCGGGAGGCTATGACTTTGGATATGACTTTGTAGATAACATTGCAAAGATCTATTGGCCTAAATTTTTCCAGATTCATAGAATGCTCTTCTTTGGGTATGAGTGCAATGAAGGTGGCATTTAAAGATGGTAGCATCCAATGCAAAGCTCTAGATTCTTCCACAACCTACCAAACATCCACTTTGATTAGTTCCCAGAATTTGTGAAAGAAGTTGGAGGTAAATCCATCTGGACCAGGAGCTTTCCCCTCTTTGAGTTGATTAATTGTTGTTTCAACTTCCGAAAGAGTAACTGGTCTAAGGAGTAGTTGATTATGTTCTTCCGTGATAATTTTAGGGATATGCTGGAGGATCCTTTCAATTGTTGGATGTCTGTTGATTTGTGGTTCCTGATGAACGCTTTTGAAATGTTGGAGGATTTCTCTTTCAATATACTCATGTTGTTCCATCCTTTCTCCCTACTAATTCTGGATTTGAGAGATGTTGTTGTGCATTCTTCTTTGAATGGTGGTTCGGTGAAAGAATTTTGTGTTCCACTCTCCCTCTTTTAACCACTTTACTCTGGATTTCTACTTCTAGAGGATTTCTTCTTGCTTTCTTCTTTCATCCAGTTGCTTTTATAGGTTTTGTTCTTTTTCGATTAAAGTTTCTGTTCTTCCATTAGTTATAATAGTTTTCCGTATTTCCATCATTTCTTGTGCCAGAGCTCTTTGGGCTTGGAAGATATTTCCAAAGATCATTTGATTCCATTGCTTGATATGTGCTTTGAGATGTTTGATACGTTGTCGAAATTGATACATTTTTTATCCTTCTGGGGGTTTGAAACTTTTCCAAACAGAGGTGATCATATTACTGAAATCCGGGTGGGTAAGCCAAAATGCTTCAAAGCGGAAAGGTCTCCTACTGGAGTTGCCAGGTCTTTGCCATTGCAGAAATATGGGCCAGTGATCTGATCTTGAGGGCGGAAAGATTGAGGCAGTAAAGTCTCCCCCTACATGAATTGCATTGTCAGATAACAAAAAGTGATCAAACCTCGAGGAAATTTGCTACGAGCCTGATCTTTTATTGTTCCAGGTATAAATTATGTTGTTAAAAGGCAAATCGATGAGCCAGTTATTTTGTATAAAGTCCTTGAAGTGGCTGCTTTCCGTATCTAGTCTGACTTGACCTCCACTCTTTTCTTCCAGCTTAGTGATCATATTAAAGTCACCCCCTGCAATCCAGAGAGGATGGACTCTAGTGGAATTGATCCTTGCAATTGTGCTCAACAATGCCAGTTTGTTCGCAGCATCCTGAGGGAAGTAGACATTGGTGAGATGTCCATAAATATTGGTCTCGATAATATGAAAAGTTGCTTGAATAAGATTATGGTTCGCATGAAAGTCAGTGAGCGAAATAGCTTGAGTATCCCATGCTATTGCCAGTCCCCCTGAAGCTCCTGAAGCATCCACTGCCACTGACTGGCTTCTTGGCCAGGCTTTTTCTAGAATGGTGCCTATGGTATTACTATTACATTTTGTTTCTTGCATGAAGAATATTTGATGTTTCTCCTGCTGTATCATGTTTTTATCATTTTATACTTCACAGCGTTGTTTAAACCTCTTAAAGTCCCTAGATGTGAGCTTCATGATTCAAGATTGGGTAACGGCCTGTAGTACTTTGTTAACTTGGAGTATCTTCCTGACTCCACCAACATTTCCCCAATGATGACGGTTCTTTGCAAGTTTGTCTCTCTTCCTCGTTTCTTGGTATCTTTGTGGAGGTTTTTCCTATCCCATTGACTGCCTTGCTGAATCCCTAGAGTTTGTTGTTGATGTGCTCTAGAAAGGATTACCTCCAAACTTTGTAGTTGTTTATCTGGGATTTTATCAAACTCTTTCCTTCTACAAGCTTGCTCAAGACTGAATATGCCCAGATCCCCAATGTCAATACTTTTAGGTTCCTCTTCCATATGTTTGGGCTCGCTGCTTCCCGCTATCAAGTCATTTGAATGAATTGGTTCTTGGTGAGAGGTAACCATTTCCATTCCATTGTACCTCGATTCGGATTCCTTGGTGGGTTTGGATGTTGGGCTTGTCATGGTCTGAGATGGCTTTGGGTCTTTCCGAGAGACGGAGGGCTGAATTACCACAGATGGCTTGAGTAGATCTTCGATATGGGTGGAGGGTTCAGAGTCTTTTGAAGTTGATTGTGCTAAGATATCAAAGTTGTTACTGGTGGAGGGTTTGGTTGAGTTGGCTATGGGTTTTTTGGATCTTGAAGCAGATTTTTTGTGGTGCTTTTTCCAGGTGTTGACTTTTGTAAATCTTGCCTCATGTATTTTTTCTGGGGAGGTACTGGTATTGGGGTTTATGTTTAAAGGGCAGTCACAGAAAAGATGACCATGTGCATGGCATTTTCTACATCGAAAAGGAACATGTTCATATTCTATTGGCTGAATCCATTCAAAATCATCGTGAAAAAGACTTACTGAGTCTGGGAGTGCCTTGTCGAGATGCATGTAAACACAGATGCGAGCATAGGAGGTGTACCTTCTTAGTTTCGTTTCTTCAGCTATCTTTATGAAGTCTCCCAGACCATTTCCAATGTCTTTTAGAGATTCTTCATCCTGGTATTCTAATGGAGGGGAGTACAGGTGGATCCAAACAAGCACCCAACTTAAATACTTTGTCTGGATTGAATCTTTATATCCAGTCTCTGAGATACAAGCCGGTGGAGTTGAAGAAATAGGGACCTCCATCTAGGACTCTATTACGATCTTCTATGCAGTTGAAGATAGCTGTAAAAAAGCCTTTGGGTCCGAGCTGCAGGGTTACATGTCCTTTAGGTTTCCATTTGGCCACAACCCAACCTTGCAAGGCTTTCTCTGTTGGCCAGAAGCCAATAAATTTCCCTATGAGAGCGTGGTCCTTCATAAAATGGATTTGGGAATTAATTCGGTGACCCAATAGTTCTATATTGGGTCTCTCTGCTACAATAGGTTTGCAGGTGGCCAAGGTGGCTTTGGGGATCTCACTGTTTAATGTTGAATTATCTTGGTGTTGAGTCAGAGGCAGTGCCTCCACGTCCTGTGGTGATTTTTGTTTCCCTTGCTCTGCTGAGTCAATTTGTTGTATAGTTTTGATGGGCTCTGCCATGTCAAAATCTTGTTCAGTCTCATTTTGAATCCGTATCGTGTTGCTGCCATTGGGGGGAGGCTCCATGCCCCCCCCCTTAAGGGTTTCCATATCAATGGATCTGAGTACTGGGTTGTGCGGTTTCCAGAGAAGCTAAGGTGTTGCAGGTTTGTTGTTGTTCAGAGATGGTCAGATGCTATATTTCTCATCCGAAACCCTAAGCTCTACCCCCGTTACACTTTTCTATTTTAGAAAGAATACATGTGTATGTTTCCTTATCTTATTATGATTGAAAGCGAAAAGAAATTTTTGTCACCATTTCCAATAAATTATTATACTTTGTTTCTATAGTAGGTTTTAACTAGAATCAATTTCGAAAGTGGAAGTAGAGTGTGATGTTATCAATGTGTTTCCTTATGTCTTGCAAGATTCCACAATGATTTGAGTTACAATCTTATGGTTTAATGGTCGATTATGCAGAGTATTCTTGAATATAGTTTTGTGGATTTGAGGCATCATAGTCATTTTCAAAATCTTGTGTTATTTTACTATATATGAAGGCAATGAGTAGATTTCCTATAGCATATTTTTCATATTTTAATTGAATTTGATTTCTAAACACATGCATAGGTATTGATGAGATATGTTCAACTTCAGATTTAGATACATCTTTCATGGAATAATGAGTGAGAGCCTTTTCTCTCTGCACATTTAATTTTTTCAAAGAGTAATTCTCATAGGATTTGGTTGCTTATGTTCCCAGACCTTTTAATGGTGTGAAGAGCTAGAGTACAGATTGCTAGTAGCTAGGGTTTACAATTCAACTGTCAATAGGTAGGGTTTGTTTTTAATTGATTAATAATTAGGATTTTCTTCCAAATGTTGGTTATTTGCAAGATTAGCATTTGAAATAGTTGAGGTTTGTTTCTAATGAATTTTATTTGCGTGCATGTTTAGAACAAGGATTAACTAGTGCAAAAACTCAAGGTGTGAATGATTCCTAAGCAAATTAGGGTTTTTTTTGCAGGTTGTTGAATTCTTTCTCTGGTATTTCCTGTGTTGTGCCTTGAATTCCATAGACCCTGGATTGATAATTAATGTTGTTCCATTAATATATCCTATACTACACCCAAAAATATTTCTCCCCTAGTGAACCCCTCATGGATTTTGTTCCCTAAAGGCTTCTACTGAAAGGTGTGAGGGTATTTTTCCTCCACCTTCTCTCTGGTATACCATTTATCTTTGCCTTGAAGTTGTCCTTTCAACCAAATTTTCCAAAGTTCATGTTGCCCCTGCCTTGAAGTTCTGGACCTCTTATGGAAAAATATATATTTTGTCAACTCTACCTAAGCATTTGGTACCAAATCCTCCACATAAGGCAGCTCATGTTCCTCTTCCTCATCTAGCATGGAAGGCTCATGGAGTTTCAAATTCACTACATTCACAACTAAGAAAATGTGCATATGTGGTGTTAAAATGAATCAATAAGCATTATCAGCCTGTTATCACTTAGATTTTTCCCTTAGAAGTTATCAAAGAAGGAATAGTCCGAGGTAACCACAAACCTAATCTTTTAGACTGAGGTTCTAGCCAACCTAAGTCCAGAGAGGGCTCTCTCTTTATGATTTATCCTTGTTTTGGGTAGGTTTCAGGCTAGTTATTAGTGCTCAAGGTGTTTTGTTTTGATTGGGTGGTGGAATTAAGGAAACAGATGGGCAGAGCAAGTATTTAGGCCATTAGGCTATGGAGTCAATAAAAAATGGCTTAACTGGATCTGATCTATCACTAAGGTAAGAGTCCATAGGGCAGGCTAGCACAGAAAAATCAAATCTGTGAGTTTAAATGGATGAGGTAGTCCTAACCAGGGCAAAGGGCAATGAAGAATCCTTAACTGGGATTAAGATGAAGAAAGGAAGGATGATCAATAGCAAAGGGCAATGAAGAATCCCTTACTATGGACCAAATTGGGGTAAACTACGGAAGCAAGGGAGAAATTAAGAATTCCGAGACCAAGGCAGTTTAGTAGAAAACATAAAGAAAACAAACAATTAAAACAGAGAGCACTTAAGGTAATACTGAGATATTATTCCTTGTTCACTTTCAGAGTTTATAAGAGACACATATGAATATTAATAACATGAAGAGAAAACAATATTTAAACATGAAAGATGATACTTATTCGTTCCAACTGTGCACAAGAATCCTATGAAATGTCCTTAGCTTTATTTCATATCTAGCAAAACCAATCCAGTCTTGAGTACAATAAGCTCCTTGGCTCAAAAATGAAATGTCTATAGAAATGTATTATAATCCACCTGTTGTGGTCATCAACAACCCCCCTCTTCATTTGATATTAGTAATAACATCAAGCAAAGGGGGACCCTTAGCCAAAAATCCAAAAAAATATTTTTGTTTGAAAAAAAAAATCTTTTGTATCAACTCCCTAAGAGCTATATTGCATCGCAATAAAAAAAAGAGCGCTTGCCCAAAGCGCATAAACACACTGAAAACGAGCGACGCGAGAACCCATCGCATCGCGAGCATTAAAAGCGCTCAAAAGAGGAGAACCTAAAGAAAGGCCGACAGCCGATATGCGACGTCGCACGTCGCAATGTCGCATGAGCAGCACGAAGTGACAAAGCGAAAACCTTGCGATCTTGCGATATTGCGACATGCGATCTGCGACCATGCAAAGCTGCGATCTGCGACCTATGGTTTGCGACGAACGAGACTGTCAATTGCTGCGACGCCACCTATTTACATCGCAATTTTCAAGACTGCGATGCAAATCGCAGAAATCATTCATCGCAGGCATTCCTCAGCATGATCTGTGATCCCAAAATTAGGCGCGCATCTTACGGGAAATTAATGGCCGCATGCTTGAGTATCCAGAAATGATTGCATCGCATTTATCTAAGAGTCAAGTCATGATGAATGTCAGAATTATGCATTCATTACAATTTAATGCTTTCATGTCAATCTTTTCGTCATTTCCCTTCTTCTTTGCGTAAACTGCAAGACATGCTACTGATATAAATCTATATGCAGGAAACATCTAAGGGAAGAGCGCCAATAAGACAACAGAGAGAGGATGCCTCCGCAATTGGATGCCGCATGCATCAGAACCGCGGATTCCAAAATATCGCCCAACAGGCACTGATGAAAATAGATTGTCCAAGACACAGAGTCAAAGGCGCACAAAAGCAGCGTGTTTACAAAAGGTCCTGAAGCTCAGACTTGGTAAAGCAGAGAAAGAAGCGCAAGAGAAGGAAGACGCTCCAGAAAAGCCTGGAACAAAGGACGGAAACAATTCTCGAAACAGGGGATTGTCCATACAGCGCGACTTCTAACTCATTGAGTCATTCGCACGACCGGAAACCGAAATAGCAACAGCAAAATCAGTTCGAGAAGAAACTGGGTTGTACTAAGTGTGCGCATAGCGAATACACCCAGCCAGAGAAAGGTTTTCGAAAATATCTTCTAGCCTGTCAGAAAGAGGTGCCAGCTCTTGTTATTTCTAATTATCAAGCTCGAACAAAAGGAAAGGACAACCAGCCGACTCTTTCAGGGCGAACAGCGCATTGCTTACAGCACTAAAGAACAGATACAGAAACGGTTAGAAATTAGATTTGATTTTTAGAAATAAATTTGCTTTTAGTAAAAGGGCGGTCATTTGAAGCCGTTCCCTTAATTTGTGTAATTAAAATTAGCCGGTTAGTAGTATTTAACCCTTCTCGTTGCATTGGAGAAGGGTCCGGAAATTTGTCAAAAAACTTGTCCTCAGAACATGCACTTTTGCACCCTCGGAGGGGGTTTTTGATGAATGGACGGATCAAGATTTATTTATATTTGCATTTTAATACCTTCTACTGATGTTGCACTTCTGTACTCTTAGTAGGCATTAGAAGTAAGTAGAAATAGATCATTATTGCTTCAGGTCTGTGAGTATAAAGTCAGTCATAAATGGTACTTTTATCTCTTGACAAGTTTCTGCTTGCATTCTTAGAGTAATATATAGCTGACGTTGTTTATATGTTAACGTATGAATGAGTGGACTACCATTTGGCACTTTTGTACGGTGGAGTCATTGATTTGTGCTTAATACATGAATAACTGATTATGCGATATGCTGTTCACAATCGTTCTGCTTAACTTTTTATGCAGGATGGTTCATCTTAATTGATTTATATTCTCATAATAGCTGAATAATCTTCATTACCAGTTATTGTGTGAAACCTTTCTAGATCGCATAATGGAAAAAGTTCTATCCCGGGTTAGCGTAGATTAGATGTGTTATTCTTTGTAGATTAAAGTAGTATAAAATTCACTCTCAGAGTTCAGAACTAGATTAGCTTAGAAATAATTCTATATTTTCATTATCATATTCTACACACACACACACATCACTAAACTCTACACACACGCACCCCCTTAGAATGGGAAGCTGGTCCCGTTATCCCCAGTCGGACCCGCTACACCAAACGGGCACGGAGCCGCCAACCAGGTTCCCGACCGGGTGGGTATCCCCCTTGTTGTTGACCCGATTTCAGGGCCCTCAACATACTTGGCGCTAGAAGGATGGCACAAACTATGAATGGCACCTAAAGAAATATCTAAATACCATTCTGAGAGTAATACACCCTCATCAACTCCCTCGACTTCTCCAACACGGTTAAACCCGGAATTTGAAGTCGCTCGAGTATCTACCACTGCTACATATTCGAATATATCAGACCAATCTATCATTGAACCCCCTGAAATTCGGACTTTGGTTCGTAAACTCCAAGGATTTTCTATTTTTAACCAGAAGTCTGATAAATCTAAAAGCAACGTGACTTCGCAGTATAACCCTGCTCATCCCCTTACCAGATCAAAGAGTGAAAAATTTGGCATACAACCAAGTGAACTCCCTCTCCCTACCAGGAAAAGAGCAAGGAAAACACCACCAGAGTTTGACAGTCGGACTCCTTCATCCACTTCGTCCATATCAACTCCCTCACCCAAAGTCAACCACCCACTCTTTCATTCCAACTCACTCACCCATCTTCTACAAACCTTCCTCTTCAAACATCAAAGATCTTAATATCTTCATCTTCTCAGCATCAGAATTCATCTTCTACACTTCCATTAACTAGCAGCTCAACGATGGCCCAGTCTCCATGGAACAATCGTGGGGCGGTTTTAATGCTTCCACCCCTGAGCCCTATACCGGCCCATCCTGAGAAATGGCTGCCTAAATTCAATCCGGAAGCAGGCATGCTAGCCGAGGAACATATCAATAATTTCATGCTTTCTATTAATCTCAACGGAGTCACTAACGAAGACGTTGTTGTCTGGCTGTTCCCTTATACAATGCAAGGAACAGCCGGGTCATGGTACTTTTCGTTACCTTCCGGATCCATCACTAGCTGGGACATTTTTCAAAGTCAGTTCCTCACCAAGTTTGGTGATGACAGATCCACGGCGACATTGATCAGTGACTTATCTAATCTTAAAACTGAGGCTAGAGAACCCATTAAAGATTTTAACTTACGGTTCAATAAGATCCTCAACAAAATCCCGGCTACCTCACAACCCAGCGAGGAAGTAAGATGTGAATGGTACATCATGGCTTTACCTCCAAACTTGGCTATCTTCTTAGATAGGGCAAACAAGACCACCTTATTCGACAACTTGACAGAAGCATTAGCAGTGGAAAAACGCGTGGTAGTCCTAGAAAAGAAATCTGCTATAGAAGAACGCAAATCTAAGAAGATCTCTTTCAAAGAAGACACCAAGAAGAAGCAAACGAAAGATCCTTTCGATTTGGAAGGATTACAAAAAGTGTTGAAAACCATGTCAAATGAGATGATTGATATTAAGAAACAAGTAGCAGAGACTTCTTCGAAAAAGCCCTTTAGGACTTTTAAAAGAAATCCTCCCATGGAGGTAAGACCACCTAGTGTTGTCTCAAACGTTGAATCTGAAGAAGACGAAGAAGAAGAGAATACCACTGAAGGGCAGACCGACGAGGAAGAGGTCGTAGAACTACAAGGAATGTGGGACTTCATCCTCCCACAAGAAGAGGATCAAGAAGCATTTCCTGTTAGCACGAGAAGCAATCCTCCCATAACTACCCCAAAACAAAAGGGCGCAAGCCCTGCAACAAAGGAAAAGGTCGCAACAAAAAAGACAACTGCTAAAGCGACCCAGATTAGCCCAGTCCAATCTGATCAAACGCCTCCATCAAGAACACTAATAGTGTCGGATGAAATGGAGTATAACATCATTGATGACATGAAGAATACTAGGGCTAATATCACTCTGTATGAATTGAGTAAATTGAAACACCAACAGAAAATAATGATGAAAGAATTACATGCTGTGCCTACTACATCTTTACCTACAGCGGTAGCTTCCCACAATCTGGGAAGGCCTCCAACCAACACGATCAATAAAATTGATCCAAATGACATCGCCTTGATTGGAGGAAGATCAAGATCTCATACTCCTCCTTTTCTTCTCACATATGAAATCTTCAACAAAAACGTGCACAATTGCTTGGTCGATTCTGGTGCTTCAACGAAAATTTTACCCAGGTCAATATGTGCTAAATTGAATGTGCAACCTCAAAAATCCGTAGTACGCATAGTTCAACTTGATCGACCCAAGTCGAAGTGATTGGTGAACTCAATCAGGTGACCATAAGATTGTCTTCAAACCCGAAAGTGTGTCAGGTTATCGACATTCTAGTAGCTGATATCCCTGAGTTCTATGGTTTGATTCTTAGCAGGGATTGGTCGGAAAAACTCCACGGATATTTTTCAACCGATTGGTCGCACATGTGGTTACCATACAATGGTAAACCAAATCAGATAAAGGTTGAACGAGAGTTGCACCAAAAATACATAGTGACAGAACTGGAAGGAGAAAATGAGGCCATAACGTACAATAGCAGCATTGTAGGCAATTACGCAATAGATTCTTTCCTAGGTAATTTCAATGCTCATATTTCACCATACTTAGAGAATTCAGTTTTATCCCAAGTTGAAAATTTCTCACAAACTGATGACTCAAAATGTTTTAGTTTTTTAGATAATTCTGTAAATACATCTTTATTTTGGAAATTATATTTTGACGGATCTAAATCAAATGAGGGAGCAGGAGCAGGATGCGTTCTGATTAACCCAGATGGGAACAAGATTATGCTCACATGCAGACTTGAGTTCGATTGCACGAACAACACGGCGGAGTATGAAGCCTTGGTTCAAGGCCTATACAAAGCAATCGGATTGAACGTTAAGTATCTTCAAGTCTTTGGAGATTCGGAGATAGTTGTAAAACAGGTACGTAACACCATACATTGCCTGTGAAGTCATTTAAAGCATTATCAATCATTAGTTCAAGATCTCACTGCATGTTTCGTAGCATTCAACATCTCGTCAATTCCAAGAATTCAAAACGCGAGCGCAGACCTGTTAGCTAACATAGCCTCTAGACTTATCCCTTCTGAAGATTTTAGTCCTGATAGGTTTTCAATAGAATTGATCTTTAAACCATCCATCCCTGACAATATCACCAATTGGAGAGTGTTCAACGATGATCCTGACATCGTAAATTTCCTTACTTCTGAAGGATCCTACTCAAATCAGATAATCGACGAAGACCATCATGATCATCAAATACAACAAAATTGCTCTGACAATGCTATACCGAAATCGATGGTCAAGCTAGAAGATCTATATGATTTGAAAAGTCGGTTTAAAAGGTCCGCCAATGCTAAACTTTGCAGTTCTACCCTGAACTATGAATTAGTAAACCTAGGGACCGATCAGAAGCCACAGAACTTTAACCTAGGCCAGGGCCTAGCCCCTAAAGAAAAATCAGCATATATCCGTCTTCTGAGACAATACAAAAACGTTTTTGCCTGGAATTACGATGAGCTGAAGACTTACAACACTTCTATCATTCAACATTTTATCCCTATGATTGACAATGAAAACCTTGTCCAGCAGAAGCTCAGAAAAATACACCCTAACCTAGAAAATCAGATAAAAACTAAGCTTAATAAGTTGTTGAGAGCCAGAATAATCTTCCCCGTCAGGCATTCTAAATGGGTATCCAATATGGTGCCCGTTAGGAAGAAAAAAGGAGACATTAGAATCTGTATTGATTTCCGAAATCTCAACAAAGCCTATCAGAAAGATAACTTTCCCCTCCCACCTATGGAGCAAATTCTACAGGCAGTAGCAGGCTCAGAATTAATGTCATTCCTGGATGGATTCTCAGGATACAATCAAGTACTGGTGCATCCCGATGATCAGTTAAAGACTACGTTCCGAACCAAATGGGGCACTTATGCATATCGGAAGATGCCATTTGGTCTGATCAATGCTGGAGCTACCTTTCAGAGAGCCATGGACATCGCGTTTAAAGGGTTAGTCAATAAATCAATAGTGATTTACCTGGATGACATAACAGTGTACTCCAAAAATCGAAACAACCACCTCAAAGATTTGAAGCAAATCTTTCAAAGATGCTTGAGGTATGGGATTTCGCTCAACCCAAAGAAATCTTTCTTTGCGTTAAGCGAAGGGAAATTGCTCGGATTCATAGTGTCGAAATCCGGTATTCACATAGAACCCGACAGAATCAAGGAAATTTCCGAAATATCCATACCTCATAACAAGAAAGCCATGCAATCCTTCCTTGGTCAGATCAATTTTGTCAAAAGATTTGTCCCGGATTTTTCACGTATTATTTCTCCCTTACAAAATATGATAAAAAAGAATTCAACTTTCAAATGGGGTCTAGATGAGCACGAAGCATTTAACTTAATCAAACAAGCTATCATCAATGCTCCATCTTTGGCCACCCCAAATTTTTCAGAATCTTTCATCTTATACACTTTTGCCTCAGAGAAATCCTATGCCGCGATTTTGACCCAAGCAAATCAAGAGAAAGCGGAAGCTCCAATTGCATTCTTTAGCTCGAACTTACAAGGTGCTGAAATTAATTACTCAGACGTAGAGAAACAAGCATATGCTGTTTTCAAAGCAATCAAATATTTCAGACCTTTCTTGCTTAAAGCCCACACCAAAGTCGTAGTGCTGTTTCCAGCGGTAAGAAACCTTTTGGTGCAGAAAGACGTGGGCGAGAAGAGAGCTAATTGGATTACCGCTTTACAAGAATATGATCTTGAGATCAAACCAGCAAACATCGTAAGAGGTCAAGGCTTCTACAAGATGTTAGCCGGAGCATCGCAAATCCTAGAGAACTCATCTGAAGAGGTACAAGCATATGAGGTAAGCCTAAACGATGCAGAATCATTATATGCTGACACCATTTATTTTCTTAAGAACGAGTATGCTCCATCACATCTGGATCATACCAAGAAAAGAGCTCTGAGATTAAAAGCTAAACAATACCAGCTCATAAATGATGTCCTGTTTAAAAAGAATTACGATTCTGTACTCCTTAGGTGTCTTGAGAAAACTGAAGCCGAAAAGGTTTTGCAGGAACTTCACGATGGACCAGCAGGTGGACACTATGCCGGAGATGCGACTGCACACAAAATCTTGCGTGCAGGATATTATTGGCCCACGCTGTTCAAAGACTCATACAATCACGTAAGGAAATGCCAAGTCTGCCAGACTGCTGCAGGAAAACAAAGGAAACCATCCATGCCGCTGCAACCGGTCAACATCGACCAACCATTCAGTCAATGGGGCTTGGACATAATAGGTGAGATCGTTCCTCACTCTTCTAAGCAGCATAAGTATATCCTTACGGCAACTGATTATTTTACCAAATGGGTAGAAGCAGTTCCTCTCAAGACAGTTCATTCTGAAAACATTATTGAGTTCATTGACCAATTTATCATAACTAGGTTTGGATTGCCAACGGCCTTAATGTTTGATAACGCTTCATATTTTTCTGGAAATGCTATGACTGAGTTTGCGCTTAAAAGAGGGTTCAAACTGAAATATTCTACCAACTACTATCTGCAAGGTAATGGATTGGCTGAATCAACAAACAAGAACCTAATCAGAATTATCAAAAGAACAGTTGACCAAAACCAAAGGAATTGGCACAAAGCGCTGGTAAATGCTTTATGGGCTGATAGAATCACAAAGAAAGCTTCAATTGGCACTTCTCTCTTTAATTTAGTTTATGGGAGGGAAGTGGTTCTTCCGACTCACTTAGTCATTCCCTCTTTGTCTTTAGTGCAATACATCGATGAAGTACCTACTTCCTCATTACAATTAAGACAAATGGAAATAATCAAACTAGAAGAACAAAGAGAACAAGCTAGGAAAACCCATGCTCATCACCAAGCGCTAATAAAATCTTCTTTTGACTCAAGCATCATAACCAGAAAAAACTTTCAGATGGGTGATTTAGTTTTGAAATGGGATAAGGCTCATGAAGAAAAGGGCAGACATACGAAATTTCAGAAGCTGTGGCTTGGCCCTTTTCAGATTGTGGAAGTCGTAGGCCCATCTACATTCGTATTGCAGGATCTGGCAGGAAGGAGAGATTCTTTACCTGTCAATGGACTGATTCTTAAATTATATTTTCCATAGAAGAGAAATCTTCTAATTTTTGTAGGATAGATTTAGTTTTTATTTTTTGTTTTGCTTGTCTCTTTTGAATAAAACCCGTTGTAGATGATCATTTAAAAAGGATTCATGAAAGAGCACGCCAATTCTCTATCAGATTTTGATTTCGCTTGTACAAATAGAAATTTTTTTGAAAAATCTGAATTTTATTATTGACAAATAGAGTTAACTTCACTTTGATTATGATACTCCTTTCAACCTCTAAAAAACTATTGACAAAAGCAACCTCTGGTAAAAGAATTGTTTTGTATCAGCACCATGAAGGGTATCATCAATAATAAAATAAGCATTCTCTGCAAAGCTGTTGTTTTCAAAAACTCTATTATTGTCGTCCAGAGCTTTCTTAAGGAAAAACAATGACTTCCTCCCTGCAAAAAGGAAACTACAGCATCCAGAGAAACAATCCAAGCAAAACACTATATCTCAAAGAATAAGAGGTCTCATCACGAGCCGGCTTATCATGATCACAGATATTATAACTTGCTGACTTTGCCAATACTGTCCACCAAAACAGGGAAACGACTTAAGATTGTTGCAATCAAAAGACAAGAGGTCTCATCACGAGCTGGCTTGTTCAGCAAAAGTGTAAATCGAGTGAATGACTGTGTCATAATTTGGCCACCAAACCAAGACATTGTTCTTTAGAGAATTAAAAAAGGAAAAGTGTGTCAAAAAGGATTTTTCTCTGGAATGTTGCGAGTAACCTCAAGCAGGAAAAAGGATCATTTCTGGATAATATGGTAACCATGTCGAGGCTATGGATGCTTGCGGGCAGCAGAGGCTCTACCTACGACAAATGAGCATACTTTTAAGCCAGTACGCAGAGAAGACCTTATTTTATCTTTTATCAAGACCAAGTAATGTCTGATGCAAGTGCAAGAAGAAACCTGAGGAAGCAAGAAATTGAGATATAGAACAGGTTGAGACAAAATATCGTCGACAAGGTGAGGGGTAATCTACTCTATCTGTCCATAACAAAATTTAGACATATAAAAAATTTTGCTGTTTCGGAAGTGAACGGTCAATAGAAATACAGAGATAACTGGTTCTTCACAGTGAATCGCCATTGTTGTGGTCATCAACAACCCCCCTCTTCATTTGATATTAGTAATAAAATCAAGCAAAGGGGGACCCTTAGCCAAAAATCCAAAAAAATATTTTTGTTTGAAAAAAAAAATCTTTTGTATCAACTCCCTAAGAGCTATATCGCATCGCAATAAAAAAAAGAGCGCTTGCCCAAAGCGCATAAACGCACTGAAAACGAGTGATGCGAGAACCCATCGCATCGCGAGCATTAAAAGCGCTCAAAAGAGGAGAACCTAAAGAAAGGCCGATGGCCGATATGCGACGTCGCACGTCGCAATGTCGCATGAGCAGCACGAAGTGACAAAGCGAAAACCTTGCGATCTTGTGATATTGCGACATGCGATCTGCGACCATGCAAAGCTGCGATCTGCGACCTATGGTTTGCGACGAACGAGACTGTCAATTGCTGCGACGCCACCTATTTACATCGCAATTTTCAAGACTGTGATGAAAATCGCAGAAATCATTCATCGCAGGCATTCCTCAGCATGATCTGTGAGCCCAAAATTAGGCGCGCATCTTACGGGAAATTAATGGCCGCATGCTTGAGTATCCAGAAATGATTGCATCACATTTATCGAAGAGTCAAGTCATGATGAATGTCAGAATTACGCATTCATTAGAATTTAATGCTTTCATGTCAATCTTTTCGTCATTTCCCTTCTTCTTTGCGTAAACTGCAAGACATGCTACTGATATAAATCTATATGCAGGAAACATCTAAGGGAAGAGCGCCAATAAGAAAACAGAGAGAAGATGCCTCCGCAATTGGATGCCGCATGCAGCAAAACCGTGGATTCCAAAATATCGCCCAACAGGCACTGATGAAAATAGACTGTCCAAGACTCAGAGTCAAAGGCGCACAAAAGCAACGTGTTTACAAAAGATCCTGAAGCTCAGACTTGGTAAAGTAGAGAAAGAAGCGCAAGAGAAGGAAGACGCTCCAGAAAAGCCTAGAACAAAGGATGGAAACAATTCTCGAAACAGGGGATTGTCCATATAGCGCGACTTCTAACTCATTGAGTCATTCGCACGACCGGAAACCGAAATAGCAACAGCAAAATCAGTTCGAGAAGAAACTAGGTTGTACTAAGTGTGCGCACAGCGAATACACCCAGCCAGAGAAAGGTTTTCGAAAATATTTTCTAGCCTGTCAGAAAGAGGTTCCAGCTCTTGTTATTTCTAATTATCAAGCTCGAACAAAAGGAAAGGACAACCAGCCGACTCTTTCAGGGCGAACAACG
Source organism: Pinus tabuliformis (assembly GCA_031772625.1). Lineage (NCBI taxonomy): Eukaryota > Viridiplantae > Streptophyta > Pinopsida > Pinales > Pinaceae > Pinus > Pinus tabuliformis. The sequence continues at coordinate 1,740,294,423 of CM062817.1, read as the reverse complement.
CATTGCTTACAGCACTAAAGAACAGATACAAAAACGGTTAGAAATTAGATTTGATTTTTAGAAATAAATTTGCTTTTAGTAAAAGGGCGGTCATTTGAAGCCGTTCCCTCAATTTGTGTAATTAAAATTAGCCGGTTAGTAGTATTTAACCCTTCTCGTTGCATTGGAGAAGGGTCCGGAAATTTGTCAAAAAACTTGTCCTCAGAACATGCACTTTTGCACCCTCGGAGGGGGTTTTTGATGAATGGACGGATCAAGATTTATTTATATTTGCATTTTAATACCTGCTACTGATGTTTCACTTCTGTACTCTTAGTAGGCATTAGAAGTAAGTAGAAATAGATCATTATTGCTTCAGGTCTGTGAGTATAAAGTCAGTCATAAATGGTACTTTTATCTCTTGACGAGTTTCTGCTTGCATTCTTAGAGTAATATACAGCTGATGTTGTTTATATGTTAACGTATGAATGAGTGGACTACCATTTGGCACTTTTGTACGGTGGAGTCATTGATTGGTGCTTAATACATGAATAACTGATTATGCGATATGCTGTTCACAATCGTTCTGCTTAACTTTTTATGCAGTATGGTTCATCTTAATTGATTTATATTCTCATAATAGCTGAATAATCTTCATTACCAGTTATTGTGTGAAACCTTTCTAGATCGCATAATGGAAAAATTTCTATCCCGGGTTAGCGTAGATTAGATGTGTTATTCTTTGTAGATTAAAGTAGTATAAAATTCACTCTCAGAGTTCAGAACTAGATTAGCTTAGAAATAATTCTATATTTTCATTATCATATTCTACACACACACACACATCACTAAAATCTACACACACGCACCCCCTTAGAACGGGAAGCTGGTCTCGTTATCCCCAGTCGGACCCGCTACACCAAACGGGCACGAAGCCGCCACCAAGTTCCCGACCGGGTGGGTATCCCCCTTGTTGTTGACCCGATTTCAGGGCCCTCAACACCACCCTAATTACTTCGTTTTGTGAAGTATTTATACAAAAATATCTCATAACTACATGAGAATTATTCGAGGGAATGAGAAGATCTTTAGCAAGAAGATAAAGATAGATGGAGAATTGTCTTCTTGTTGTCCCTTTTATTGTGACTCTGTTGGTTGTTGCAACTCAGATTTGGCTTTTTCAGTTGCTTTATAGTTATGTGCTGGAACCACCTTCTATATTCTACCTACTAATACTCTTTACCTGTTCTGCTTTGACCTTGTATTACATGTTTTACCTAGCAGTTATGTTTTACCATATAGATTTACTACAGTAACTTATAGTAAATCAGTCAAATTTGTCCACCATTCACTATCAGGTAATTTCATCCTTATCATTTTCCTGTAAATTTCATTAGCTTCTATGTACTTGGAAAAATTTGGTTTGCTTGTGAACAAGTGCTTGACTTCATGTTCTATGTAGAACAGATTTTCAAGGCCATCATAAAGCACTTTTCCAGTGGGTAAAGATTTCACCCATGAAGTACTAGCTTGGCTTTGGGCCAGCTTGTTTAACTTTTCAATGTTGTTTATTACCATAGGACTGGGAAGTCCTTCTCTTATTATGCCATACTTCAACATAAAGTTGTCAATGTCTACTTGAATGCTCTGACATCTTTTCTCCGGATTGATCATTAGGTTCCTTTTGGTGAGAACCTTTTTTATTTCTATGATTGTTGCTATTCTGTCTTCTATCTCTAGTTCATCAAGTTGATATCTATTTTTGCTATTCAAAAAGGTGATCAACTGATTGGCTTCTTTAGGTTTGTTTTCGAATTCTTCCATTTTCTTGTGGATTGCCTCTGTAGCCATTTTGACTAATTCTGTTTGTTCAAAAATAATCTGAATAGAAGGCCAAACATCATTGATGGAATCAATGATGTTGGCCCAAAGAATTTCTTTCATATCTCCAAATGGCTCTTGTAGTGTTAAGTCCTTCTCAAGGGATTTTATCCTTTCTGCCATCCTTAGGTTCCTCTAAGTTTCTTCTTTGTGTTGTATTTGTACAAGTATTCTAATGGTTTCTAAACTTGACACTTGTTCTCTAAGCTTCCTAAGCTCAGTGGCCTAGATACTCATTTCTTCCATGGCCTTGATCAATTATACAGTTTTCTCCATTGGATTCTCTATTCTGGTTGATGTACATGTACCTGCTGAAGCACCTACAACTGGCAATGCTATAACTGGTGGAAGTATAGGTGCCAAGGTAGATGCCAAGGTGGAGGGCACTGTTGTGGAAACTGTAGGTATTACAGTCTGAGGAGAAGTGGCCAGCTCACTCTACTTGGACTATATAAAATTATCCAATTCCTTTTTAGTTTCTTTCAATTGGTCATTCAACTTAAGGACTAGGTCCATAAGCTCTTCCTCCTTCTTTGTTTCCAACACTTCAGCTGTTTGAGGATGATGAAGAGGAGGAATCTTGAGCTACTTCTTCAGTGCAACTATATCATCATTTTTCTTTTTGATGAGTTTCTCTGCAGCTTTTACATCTTTGGATCATGTCCCAGCTCTATGACCAAGTCCTCCAAGGACTTTATTCTGGTGTCTTTGGCCTGTGAGGAGGCCTTCTCCAATTGAAACTGTGCTGATATGTTGTTTAATGAATTTTGGAGCTGGTGGGTTGTGATTGCTTTGTTGGTCAATGTTGAATAAACCATTTCACCAGTCTGTTTATGAAGCTCTATTTGGTCAATAGGATGAATTTATTTGGCCAAAACTTCAAAATCTGTTTTCAAATAATCTACCATTGATTTAGGTTGTTGTATGGTTGGCTTCAAAAAACTCATCTGCATTTTACCTTCTTTAATGTCAAAGGCTGACATTAGCCTTGTTTGGTTTGTTGGAGCCATCTTTAGATAATGTGCATAACTTTGCACCTTTAGCCTTTCATTCCTTGCTTTGATTTCCTTGTATTTTTCCTTGATATCTAGGCTCTGTCCAGAAGGAGCCCTGAAGGAGGATACTTCCACACTCTGTTGCCTTTCCAACATTTGAGCTTGTGAGGTGGAAGGTTCTTGTGTCCCTCCTGAAGGAGTGGTATGCATGCTTTCTGTCCTTTCTGCTTCTGAAGTTCCTGTTGTTTCCTCAGTGTATTCCTGCTCTGAAAATGGGTTCAGCCTTTTCCTCTTAGCATAAGTTTGGGAAACAGTCCTACTGGAAGGGGTGGCCTCCTCTCTATCTCTTTTTAGATTCCTCTCCTCATTTAGAGGAGTCTTCAAGACTGGAGGATTGCTCATGATTTTCTCAGGTGGAGCAAGTTTTTCTGAAATTTTAGGCTGTTCAAATTCCTCTGGCTGCTTTGTCCTCTCTAAATGTTTTGATGATTCTGGTTGCTTTGAAGGTTGCTGCTCTGATGGACCTATTTTCTCAGAGGGGCCTGGTTGCTCTGTTGTGTGTTCACTGTGTATTTGTGGTTGACTTGCTTCTAGCACCTGTACAAATGAACCCTCATCAATCCTTCTGTCTAAATCTATCAACACATTATCAATAGCAACCTCTCTACTATCCTGGTCTACCAAAGTATTTTCCCTCCATTCAAACTGATTTGAATATTGTTCAATTTCAGGGATTCTATGATGGATGTAAGGGGACCATTTATTTTTCTCTCTCCTATTACAAATGAAATCACAGGGTTCATATATCCAAATGAAGCTTTGTTTTAATCTCAATCTTTGGAGAATCTCTTCTGCTACTTTTCCTGCTTCCTTATTATTACGAATGAATGGGCCAAGTTGATCCTTTATTCTAAGTTGTGCTTTCTTCTTGGCTTTGACAAAGTGCACCTCATCTGAGTTGATCATTTGTCTGTAGTACTCCAGAGCAAATAATCTCATAGGGAGGTATCTGGGCAATTTGTAAGGAGCCAGCTCACATCCATAGATTCTTATCTCAGTGTGGTTTTGGTACAAGTACCAATCCCCCACTCTATACTGTTTTGATAACTGAAGGACCCTCCTGATGTCTGCACTGATTCTGGGTGGAGGGCTTCCTAGCAACATAGTTGCTACTAGATGTACAAAGAGGTCTATGAAGTCATTATAAGAGTACTGAGAGTCAAACTGGTGGAACAACACAGTCCAGAAGAGCACTGACCTAGGGTTGCCTTTGGTATCAAGATTTTGGAGGGAAATTGGAAATCTATCAGCTTGATAATACAAGAATAAATGATACAGAACTGAGGAATACTTAAACACTCTTTCATTTTCTAATCTCATGAATTGATCATGCATTTTGTCAGCAATGAACTTGGCATAATCAAATATGATGGCTGGTGGTTGCCTAGGAGAGTAGATGGACATGAAGGATATAATGATTTCATCAACAAATTCACTTGTGGTATAACCTAACACATTGGAAATCATGTCTATGATGTCTCAGCCAAGGTCAGAGAATATGGTCCATAGATAAGGGGGAGAGTCCTTTGGGGTGTACTGTTCTTCTCTGATAAAGGTCTGGAATAACTGAGCCAATTTGATTGATGTGAGGGTAGGGTATCTATTCAACATATCTCCAATGGAAAGAGGAGTCAGGCTTTGGCTTGGTTGTAATTGTAACATTTCATTAATAGATTCGGCAGTAATGGTAAATAGAACAGATTGGTCAGGGGTTCTTACTGCCCTTTGGATAGGATCATAATTCATGTGACAGTAATGTACAATCTCTGGAAATACATGAACCCTGGGGAACTGGTACTTGGGTAAACTTGATTCCCAAAGCCCTATGTGGTCTACATGGTTGAGGAATTGGTCCCGGTACTTGCAATAGAGTTTCAAAGGGGATTCAGAGACAGAGGTGTCTTTAATCTGGAAATCTTTGTCTACAAGTGGGAGATGGTCTAAATCTCTATGAGGAGTCGTAATGGGCATGATATTCAAGGAAATTGGAGCTTCCATCCTTGGTTCTTGTGGATTCAAGGATGGAGGCAAAGGGTTTCAGGGAAATTGGGAAAAATTGGTCTATTATAGAGTATTTCACGACTACCAGGTAGCTTAATTTACTAAATTACTTAGTATTTAAAGCAATTTAGTTTAGGTTCGGCAAGAAAACAAGGTTTCTCAGTGGAAATGGGGTAAATGCTTGGTTTCGACTGTTTGAACAGGGTAATGGTGCTGTGCACTGTTTGTAGGAAGCGCACGGGTCTGCAAGGTAGTTTGGAGTTCAGCGGCTTTGGAAAGTTGACGATTGGCAGCAGGTTGACAGTTGAACGTACTCTGTGCTTTGCATGGAAGTCAAAATGTTCTTTTCACAATAAAAAATGAAAAAACAATGAGTTTTTTGGTTTTATGTGTAAAGTCAATGATATTGGCAGGTACATTGGAAAATGACAGTTGGTGCCAATTGGGGGATGTGACATTTTGGTGTTTAGTGGAAGTGGTAAGCGGAGGCGGTAAGCAAACTCCATCGCACCGCTTTTCTGGATAAGTGTTCTTGGGGGAAGGCCACCTGATGCCATTCATCAGGCGCCACTTACCAGTGGGGTGAATAATGAAACCGCTCACATCGGGCGGGTAAAGGCCGGCCTTCGGAGGCCGCCTGATATGAGTATAGACCGTTGGATCTTAAGGGGTCAAATCGCATGGTGGTCGGGGGTGTGACTTGATCGAGGAGTTAATGGAGGGGCCCAACGGGATATTAACCGTGGTTTAGGGAGGCTTAATGACGTCAGGGACAATTTGATTGGTGGAATAGGTTATTAATTAATCATTGTTTGATTAATTAACTCTTTTTCATTTGGCGGAGGGTTATGGCTCTTAATTAGTCACTGATCATCTAATTAATCCATTTAATTAATTTAATAATAAGGTTTATATTTCAAACCATTAGGGTGGGATATTAACATATGGGATTCTAATAAAACATATGGGAAAGGGAGTTTTCTTTGGGAGTTAATTAATAAAATTAAAGGTTAATATGGAATGAAAGAGAAAAAGTGGGTTTTTGTGCTAAGTATAATGTGTTGAACTTTTATTTACATATTCGCACCTACACATTATTACTTCGGCTAAATGCTTTTTGTGGGTTTTTTGTGGAAAAAAGGGGTTTTATGTAGGGTTAATTACTTTCCCTAGGTAAATGGTGATTTCACCTTAGGAAAAGGGATTTTTAGATGAAATGAATGTACTATGGAGGGAGTGAATGTTGGTAAGGGTGTTTTAGTACTTAGACCCTATAACTTATTAGGCTAAGGGTCTGGTCCCTCGAGAAGTCAGAGAAATGCTCTGAGCCCCTTTAACTTAAGGTTTTAGGTACTTTTTCTTTTACTTATGGGAAATTAGTAAAATTAAGGGTGAAATGAATGGGGAAATTAACCAATTGACTTTTTGTAACTGATCAATTATCATCCATGCTTTAGTAACTTGATGATGAAAGCAAATGATATGATCTTAACTAATCATTCATCATAATTCTGCAACCATTCAACTACTTACCCATGTAGGTTTTAACCCTGTACAGAAATTACCTGCATACGAATTCTTAAACAAAGAAAATAAACAATGCGAGAGCATAACCCATAAAACACATATGCACAGAGATTTTTCCCTGGATCCCAAAACCGGGACTACCAGCTTGATTTTTCATTATGTTCCTTTCAATGTTACAATACATATTTATACATGCCAAAGCATCCAATACCATGGATCGAATACCATGGACCGAAAACCATCGCGTCCAAAAAACATGTGTGAAAATCATGCACAAAACCATAGGTGGGTCTGCCCAACCTAAGTGGGGTTACGGGTGCCCTTCAAACCCCCTATTAACTATGTGGAAAGAATATAACACAACCCAACAATATCCCACTTGTTGTTTTCTTTCCACAGGGGGCCACAGGAGAGCTTAGTCTTTTTTTCAGCCCTGAGATTCCCATTGCTTCTCTACACCAAGAGAAATTCTCAGAGCTCACAGATTTTGTCAATGCATCTGCAGTATTCTTCAAAGTGTCCACCTTTACCAACAACACCTTTCTGTCTTCTATCATATCCCTCACAAAGTGATACTGAACATCAATGTGCTTTGTCTTTGAATGATAAGCAGGGTTCTTTGCCAAGAAAATTGCACTTTGGCTGTCACAGTCTATTCTTATAGCTCCCTGTACTAACCCCATACTTGAACACAATCTCTACAACCAAACTGCTTCCTTGCTTGCATGAGTGGCTGCCATGTATTCTACCTCTGTAGTTGATAGTGCCACTACAGATTGTTTCTTACTCATCCAACTGACTGCACCTCCAAATAGGTTAAACACATACCCACTTGTAGATCTTCTCTGATCCAGATCTCCAGCCTAGTCTGCATCAACAAAGTCATGAATATCCAACACTCTGTCCAATCCTGGTCTTCCTTGGTAGCACAAACCATAATCACTAGTGCCACGCAAATACCTGAAAACCCGCTTCACTGTTGTCCAGTGCTCCTTCCTAGGTTTTGACATAAACATGCTCAATACTCCCACTGCATGTGCAATGTCTGGTCTAGTACAGACCATTGCATACATCAGGCTACCCACTGCACTTGCATATGGAACACGGGACATGTCCTCTTCCTCTTCTTGTGTCTTGGGACACTTTTCAGCAGATAACCTCACACCTACAGGAATAGGAACCTTCACCGGTTTACTATCCTGCATATTAAACCTCTGGAGTATTGTCTCGACATACTTCCTCTAGTTTAACCAGAGCTTCCTCTTTGACCGATCTCTTTTAATTTCCATGCCCAAAATATAGTTTGCAGCACCAAGATCTTTCATGTCGAATTTGGAGGACAATTGGGTCTTCAAATCCTGGATAATTTCTTTGTCATTTCCAACCAGCAACATATCATCCACATACAAGACCAGATAAATAATACGGTCACCAATTAATTTAAAATACACACAATGATCTGCTTTTCTTCTGGTGAAGCCAAGTCCCCGTATAAATGTATCAAATTTCTGATACCACATCCTTGGTGACTGTTTTAACCCATACAGAGACTTCTTTAACTTGCATACCAGTTCTTTCTTACCCTTCACCGCAAAGCCTTCAGGTTGCTTCATGTAGATTTCCTCTTCCAAATCCCCGTGAAGAAATGTTGTCTTCACATCCATCTGTTCTACCTCAAAATCAAAAGCAACAGCGACAGATAAAAGTAATCTAATAGAAGTTACCTTGGCAACAGGAGAAAAAATATCACCAAAATCAATTCCCGGCACCTGGGAATAACCTTTTGCTACCAACCGAGCTTTGTATTTATCCACCTTTCCTTCTGCATTTGTCTTCTTCTTGAACACCCATTTGCTGCCAATGGGTTTCCTTCTAGCCGGAAACTCCACCAGATCCCAAGCCTCATTTTTGTGCAAAGATGCCATTTCATCGACCATGGCCTCTTTCCAGAGTTTTCCATCCTCTGAATCCACTGCTTCCTTCACAGTTCTGGGATCATTATCAGTAACAGACAAAGCAAAATTTGAACTGAAAGAAGATGGACTATACCTTTCTGGCTGCCTTCTTTCTCGAACTGATCTTCTCACAGGCGGAGTTTGTGGCTCTTCATCTTCTGATTCCTCCTCTGCTGCAGAGTCTGATTCTTCCCCCTTTGACTCAAACTCTATCTTCTCAGGTTCCTTTGGTTGGACTTCATGTTGAATAACATCTTTTACCTCTCTGAAAAACACATCTCGGTTGTACACAACCTTCCGTGTGACTGGGTTCCAAAGCTTATAACCCTTTAAACCATCCTTATACCCAATAAAGATGCACTTTTTAGATTTACTATCCAACTTGGTTCGTTTCTCCTTTGGAACATGTACATATGCATCACATCCAAATACCCTTAGATGTGAAAGAGAGGGTTTCTTACCAGTCCATACTTCTTGTGGAGTCTTATCCTCCAACGCTGATGAAGGTGATCTGTTGATCAGGTAACATGCAGTATCCACCGCCTCTGCCCAGAATTCATGTCCTAACCCGGCACCACTGAGCATGCTTCTTGCCCTTTCCATCAACGTCTTGTTCATTCTTTCTGCGACTCCATTTTGCTGAGGTGTATATGGAGTAGTCTTCTGCCATGCTATACCACACTTCTTACAAAATTCTTCAAATTCCTTGCTGCAAAATTCTCCACCATTATCTGTCCTCAGCACCTTTATCTTCTTCTCTGTCTGATTTTCCACCAGAGCCTTAAATTCTTTAAACCTGTCAAAGACTTCAGATTTCTTCTTAAGGAAATATATCCATGTATTCCTTGAGAAGGCATCTATGAATGATACATAGTACACAGACTTACCCAGTGATGGAACCTTCACAGGTCCAAACACATCACTGTGCACAAGCTCTAATATCTGTTTCGTCCTCTTACCACCAGAGGGGAAACTCACCCGATTTTGCTTCCCATATACACAATTTTCACAGAAATCAAAATCCAGAGAGCTATTATTCATACCTTCTACCATACCTTTACCATGAAGTATTCGAAGGCCCTTCTCTCCAATATGTCCAAGCCTTTGATGCCACAACATGGTCTTCTCTCCAGAGACCACTAGATTCTCTACTCCATTTTCAGGAACCATAGAACTATTGCACCCATCAACAACAGTGCTACCTTGCAGCTTGTACAGAGTTCCAATCCGAACTCCTCGCATTAATATCAGTGCTCCTCGAACCATCTTGCAGGTATCTTTCTCGAACACCGTCTTTACACCTGCATCATCCAACTTGCTTACAGAAATCAGATTTCTGGCCAATGCAGGAATATGTAGAACACCCGGAAGTGTTCTAACCCTTCCACCTTGCAACTTCAACTTTACTTTTCTCGGACCAATGATTCTAGCCTTCCTATCATCTCCTAAGAAGACATCACCACCATCGTATTTCTCATACTCGCAGAACCACTCTCTATGGGGAGTGAAGTGAAAGGATGCACCTGAGTCAATCAACCATGCCTCATGATCTACATGTGTACTTGAAGAAGCCAGGTACACATCCCCACCTTCATCTGAGGTGGTTTTCGCCTCTGCAGAAGGAGCATCATCAGATCCCTTTCCTTTCTCAGGAGCTTTAGATTTACAATCCCTTCTGAAGTGCCCTTCCTTTCCGCATTTCCAGCACACCACCTTTGTAAGTTTTCCTGGAGATTTAGATCTCCCTCTAGATTTAGATCTCCCACTCGATGACTTATTTTTGTTTCTGTTCTGGGACCGTCCTCGTACAGACAAGGCATCACCATTCTGGTTGTCCATATTTTTCTGTCTCATCTCCTCCGTCAGCAAGGCTGAGACTATTTCATCAAACTGCAAAGCAGTTGCATTGCTACCTATTGCAATAACCAGACTATCCCACGAATCTGGTAGAGATCACAACAGACTGATGCACTTATCTTCATCTGAAATTTTAATATCAACAGCTAATAACTGACTTACCACAGTATTAAACGCATTCAGATGCTCTGTCACCGAGTCTCCATCTTTCATCCTCAGTTTATACAGCTTTTTCCGCAAGAACAGTTTATTCACCAGAGACTTAGATTAGTACAAAGTCCCTAACTTGACCCAAAAAGCCTTTGCCGTAGCTTCCCCTGATACATTCAGCAATACTGAATCCGAGACACACAATCGTATTGTGCTCTTTGCTTTCCGATCCAACTTCTTCCATTCTTCATCGGTCACTCCTGATGGTTTAGTACCCGGATCTACCGCAATCCACTGATCTTTATCCACCAACAGATCCTCCATCTTGAGTTTCCACAACTCAAAATTCTGACCATTGAACTTCTCAACCTCTATCTTTCCACTGCTCGACATCTTCTTTCACCACCAGAATCGATCTCGCAGATCTCCCACTAAACAGGGTCTACCACAGGCCCGAGCGAAACCCCTCAGCAACAAAGGCGTCCCCTTGAAGCCAAAACTTGGCTCTGATACCAAATGTAGGTTTTAACCCTGTACAGAAATTACCTGCATACGAATTCTTAAACAAAGAAAATAAACAATGCGAGAGCATAACCCATAAAACACATATGCACAGAGATTTTTCCTTGGATCCCAAAACCAGGACTACCAGCTTGATTTTTCATTATGTTCCTTTCAATGTTACAATACATATTTATACATGCCGAAGCATCCAATACCATGGACCGAAAACCATCGCGTCCAATACCATGGACCGAAAACCATCCGTCCAAAAAACATGTGCGAAAATCATGCACAAAACCATAGGTGGGTCCGCCCAACCTAACATATGGTCCAAAACCAAAATTTTCCAGGCCGCTGCCCCAGACCCCATAAAGTGGGGTTACGGGTGCCCTTCAAACCCCCTATTAACTACGTGGAAAGAATATAACACAACCCAACAACCCATCTACTCATCCTACCATTTTTCTACTCTTTATTAGGGTGCACTTAAGCTAGCAAACCCTTATCAAAACTTTTTCTTTTCTTTTACAATGGAAATCTATCTAAGTCTATCCTTATTACATCCAAGGGCTCAGATTAAACTGTTGAGCTCCGTTTATTCACTTTACCTATCTACTTATCTGCCAAGGTTACACTGTTTGGTCATATTTCATTCTCTATCTCTAAGCATGAAATTCAAAGCATGGAATAACCAAGATTAAACTGTTTGATTACCATGGATTGTGGCATGAATAACATGTTTCACACAATCATTATTATGCATAAAAGTAATGTTGGGTGTAGAGCCTGATTATCTTCTATATTCAAAGGTTTCAACTAGATGTATACCCCAGGAAGACTGTACACCCATCCACGCGGGGGGGACTTGTCCCCCCTGGCTGGGGGGGTTTGAGGGCCAGCGGTCCCCCGGTGGGGGTTCGGGGGCAATGCCCCCGAAGCTAAAAATAGATGTAAAATTGCCTAGTAAAAGTCTAGTAATTTCTAGTCAATCTGGGCTGTTCATTAGGCGGATGATCTGACGGTAGAAGTTATGTTTAATTTAGGGGTTTTTTTCCCTAGAACGCAACCCCTCACTATATATGAGGTAATTGTATTGTGTCTATGTATATTAGTATTCTGAGTGAGGAAGAGAGAGGAGATTGAGAGTGAAGAGGGTGTTACAACGGATCTTCTATAGGTTGTATCTCTTCAGTTTGCTGGATAATATAAAAGGAAGAACTTGTTGTTTCTCTGTGGATGTAACCCAAACTGGGTGAACCACGTATATCTGTGTCTCTCTTGTTTTATGTGTTTATATTTCTGCAATATTTTGTGTTCCATTGCTTCATAATATATAATTTAATAACAAGTAAATGGTAGTGGCATTTGGACTTGCACACTTTCATGGTCTTTTTCTTTTTCCTTGGGGTTCATTTTTCATTTTTTTGACCTTTTTCATTCTTTTTGTCCTTTGATATTTCTTTTAGGACACACCCTCTTTACATTTTTTTTTATTATTATTATTTGAATATGGAAATAATTTGAGAAAGTAAAGGTATGTACATATTACAGGTTTAATCTCAGTCATTCATAAATTATGACTCCTATTGGTATAGGAACCTAACACAACCAACTTTTCTAGTACCTTGAAAGGACCATAACTTAGAGCCTTTATTTTCTCACCAAGCCCCTAGATCCTATCATTGTTCAATTGTACCCATACATTGTATACCACCTTGAATGATTTCTCTATTCTATGTTGATCATTCCTAGCCTTATATTTCTCCTATGACTTCTATAGTGTTTGTGTTGACATATGGCAACAAGAATATTCCAATTTAATTTGTCCTTGAATTAAATTGTGAAATAAAATCGAATTTAGTCTTAACAGCTACTTGGAAATAATTAATTAATTTATATTAAATTAATTAGTTGGAGAAATTCAAGTTAGAAGTCTTTCTGAAGTCATGCAAGAGTTATCCCTTAAATTAAGGATATAAGATTGAGTTATATTTGAGTTGTAATTAGTTAACTAAGTTTACTGAGTTAAGTCCAGTTAAATTAGTTCCAAACTGTTTGAGGAACTAATAGTGAGTTAACAGTGAGTTGATGCATTAATGCACTCAACTAGTGCTACTCCAGTTAACTAAAGATTCCCTCATCAGAAACTCATGCATGTCTATTCTAAGAAAGACCTAGTTGAGATTAATGTTCAAGGACAATGTATTATCAATTGCATGTGTCTTCTCATGGAGAAAACTCATGCATGCAGTCAAGGATTCATCCTTGAGGATTGCGCAGTTTTGAAGGCTAGATTTTCCACTTGGTAATAGGCTAATCATCCACAAGGAACAACGCAAGGAAATAGGAGCTTGGAGGGCAAAGAGGAAGGCTAGAGAGAAGCCAAGATTGCCTGTGAGCATCTGTGAGGATTGCATTGAGAGCTAAGGCTTTGTATAATTCCTATTTATTTCCACCTTGTATGATAATACAATAGTTTGGGGTTTTTAGCTAATGCTTTCCCCAAAGTATTTTCATGTGTATTATGCCATTGATTCTTCTTCTTCTGGTTATATTGTTCAGCTTGATCTTTAAGCTTCCACAAATTGATAGTAGAAGTAGGTTATAGTATTTTGCTTTGATTTATATTGCATTATCAGGTTAACCTATCACAGATTTTCTACATGGTATCGGAGGAGTGAACAATATACTGAGAAGAGAATTCAAAGTTTGAAGTTTGGGGTTATAGGTGCAAATCGAATTCATATCATACTTCAAGGTTGGCTAATGGCATTCTATGGCTTGAGACTCAAGTATGCCTTGGAAGGTAGCTCAAATTACATAGCATGGAAAGATAGAATTGAGTCTGTATTAGAAGACAATGGCTTGAAGGAATTCATTGATCAAGAAATCCCAAAGCCAACTTCAACTAATGCACAAGAGTTGGCTGAGTGGTAGAAGTATGTGGCGAAGGCAAGACAAATCATCCTTGAGGGAATTCGAGACCATATTTGTCTCAAGTCTCCATGGGAAGGATACTCCATTTTCAATGTAGAAGACATTGAAGGACCTGTTATCTCAAAATCAAGCCCTGAAAGGCTGCAACCCAGGAAGACTTCAAGTAACTATTTCACACCAATCTTTTGACTAAGGCTTAGCCTCCTTAGCCTGAGAGGGCTCTCTCAAAGGATTATTGATTTTGACTATCAGTAAGATGGCTAACTCTTGTGAATAACATTGACAAATAATGAAGGCTGGACAAACATTACATAAGTTTCCATTGGGCATATGGAGTCAAACATACTACAGCAAACAATGATGATGCCTTACATAGAAGTCATGGCACTTAGCATTTGGATGTTCAGAAAACCACTTACATAAAACCACAGTTTACAAAGGCATACAGGAAGTCAGAGCATGATCAATGAATTCTGAGTGATTATGCATTTGTACAACTGTAAAAGAACACTAAAGAAAATATACCATCACACATTCTGAACAAGTAAATCCCTTATGAATCCTGAGAAGTAAAACAGTCATTTATATTACTGAAATCTGTTTTTACATAAGCCAAAACAGTCCTCTGTTTGTAAAATATCCAACCCTTTGTACATCAGCTCTTCTGCTATATATAGAGCTCTTTACACAACTTAGATTCCTCTTCTAGGATGAGGAAAATTCGAATTCTACCTGACCTGACACCTAATGACACCCAAAACTAACTATTAAATGCAAATGACACCTAACTAGCAGTCCTAGAGACCTAATACAACTAGGAGTGTAACTCCTTATTATGATTACAACAAACTTATCTAAACATTTAAAACACTCTTTGACACCTAACAATTCATGAAGTCGAATTTGATGAAACCTCCCACGTGGTCATCTGACTGCTGAAGACAAACCCTAGAAATTAGGGAACATGTTTCCTTGTTTTTAGGTTTAGAATCCTTGAAAATGGCACGTGGGACAGAGCCTTTATCTCCTCATCCATGACACATTTTACGAAACGGAAGGACGTTTTTGTAACCCATGTTGTCTAGAACAAAAACCTCTCCTGGTTTTTTAAAACATTCCTCCAGCTGTTTAGAATCTGTCCTTGAAAAACACGTGTCAAACAAGAAACTGTCCCTTGCTCTGTTCTGGCTGAAAAATAGGTCTTGGGACAGAGGTCATAACTTCTCGTAAAATATGTATTTGGAAAAACTGAAGGACTTTTTTGTGAAACAGTCCATGCTGAACAAAAACCTCTTTTTTTTTTTGAAACACTACTCCAGCTACCCAGAATAAGTCTTTGAAAAACAGTTGTCAAACAGGAGATGAAAAACTGCACCTACAACAGTTTCGTAGCGCAACTTTGGTCACCCTTTTCTCCAAGATCATAATGGAATTGAAGAAAATGAAAGGGGTTTTTGTAATTCAACATGTTAGGAAGAAAAGCCTCTTTCAGTTTGCAAAATTGAGTTCTCAGCTGCTCTGGAAAGCTTCTGGAAGTTACCTAGTAAAACAGTTTTTTCTGTTGAAACAGGCTGCTACAGGGGTTTCGCAGCGCGCTGCGAAAGCACTGATTTCGTAGCGCAAAACATGATTTTTACACTGTCTGCGCTACGTGGATTCGTAGCTAGTTTCAAAATTTCTCCGAAATTATGTAAGATATGTCTTCTAAACACATGGTGAGGCTTCTAGGACATGGAATGAGGCTATCAAACTTTATTTGAAGATGGACATGAGACTCTAACCCTATGACTTTAGACTTTAAAACATAAAAATGACTTGACCATGACTTGACCATGACTGATACAAGAATCAAGAAACCATGTAAGTTGTCCAAACTTTTTTAAGGAAGTTTTACAGTGATAACAGTGGCTCCACTAGGGATAGTGTGCCCTTGTGGTACATTAAGAACCTGTAGCTCCAGTGCCGCTATCCATCCTTTAGAAGAAAACTTTGAACTTCTGCCCAATTTGCTCCTCAAGCCTTTAATTATTTTTGAATGAAGAATTCCAACTGCACCTACTGAAACAGATGCTCAGTCAACCTACCCTGAGCTTATTTGAACATTCCTACCTACCCTATCAGCTGCAAGCTCCACTTGTAGCTCAAGCAACATGATATTTCCAATAAAGCCAATCAATTGTCCTTTCTGATATGGGAGGCTCTTGATTGCATTCAACCTCAAAATAACCATGATAGTGAGATGACCAAATCAACTTATAATGTATATGATCTTCATAATGCAAATGAAAATGAAATACTGATGTGCAAAACTTTGCCATGTATTCATTTATAGGGTCAAAGAAAACATGGTTATTTTGATAATCATCATAACATTCTATCTCTTCAGACAACTGATCCTCAGCCACACAAAATTCCTTTGATGTGCTATCCAACTGCCTTTCTGCATGATTCTCATAGACAATGTAATTTTCCTCACTATTGTGATCATTATTTGAAGTAAGCTGCTGCAAGGAATTACAAATTTGAACAACCTTTTCCTCTGCCTGAGGGCTATAAAAGCTATTTTCCAGTACTTCTTCTTGCTGTTTGCAATCAATTTCATACTCATAATGATCTGAAGCCTGAAAAATTTGCTGCATCTCTACATCAATCTCAGAGGATGTAATATGATTTTCATAAGTAAACCCCTGCTGATCTTCATGCTACGTTTCATGAGATATTATACCTTCTTCTTGGTGCTGGAATGCATTGTTATGAAGAGCCTCTAAAATTTCTTCATCCATAAATTCATCATCATCATAACAATCCTCCAAGTATTGAATAAGATTTAAATAATGTCTACAGCAATCTTTGAGCAACAATAAGGAAGGATGACATTCTTTATACATGTCATAGAACACATCATGGAAATCAGCAAGAGAATATAATGAACCATTTTCCAAACTTTTATACCAAGACCATGCTTTTCCTTCTAAAGTGGTCATAAACATCTTCAAGAGACAATCCTTAGGAAAGTGAACCTTAAGGCTGCGTACATGCATATGAAACCTAACCAAATGAAGAGCAGCATTGTCTTTCTTTTCATCTTTGAATATTGGAAGATCCTCTAACCAATCAACCTTTGGCATAGGATTTGGAAAACCAGGGATATGAGACCGATTCATAGGAGCATACCTCGCATTCATTCTTACAGTGGAACTCATCTTGAAACTTCATCAAACTACTGATCTTCTAGCAGTGGAGTCACCTTCCAATTTCTTATTCGATGTGTGGAGTCGCCAAGGTAGTTTTCCAGCCTCAAAAAGATGTCTGAGCTCCTGCTACCTTCAGAAGATCAGCTTCTTGATTTCGGGAATGAATAGACTTCAGGCTCCCGGCAGACGCACCAAAATGTTATCTCAAAATCAAGCCCTGGAAGGCTGCAACCCAGGAAGACTTCAAGTAACTATTTCACACCAATCTTTTGACTAAGGCTTAGCCTCCTTAACCTGAGAGGGCTCTCTCAAAGGATTATTGATTTTGACTATCAGTAAGATGGCTAACTCTTGTTAATAACATTGACAAATAATGAAGGTTGGACAAACATTACATAAGTTTCCATTGGGCCTATGGAGTCAAACATACTACAGCAAACAATGATGATGCCTTACATAGAAGTCAGGGCACTTAGCATTTGGATGTTCAGAAAACCACTTACATAAAATCACAGTTTACAAAGGCATACAGGAAGTCAGAGCATGATCAATTAATTCTGAGTGATTATGCATTTGTACAACTGTAAAAGAACACTAAATAAAATATACCATCACACATTCTGAACAAGTAAATCCCTTATGAATCCTGAGAAGTAAAACAGTCATTTATATTACTGAAATCTGTTTTTACATAAGCCAAAACAGTCCTCTGTTTGTAAAATATCCAACCCTTTGTACATCAACTCTTCTGCTATATATAGAGCTCTTTACAAAACTTAGATTCCTCTTCTAGGATGAGGAAAATTCGAATTCTACCTGACCTGACACCTAATGACACTCAAAACTAACTATTAAATGCAAATGACACCTAACTAGCAGTCCTAGAGACCTAATACAACTAGGAGTGTAACTCCTTATTATGATTACAACAAACTTATCTAAACATTTAAAACATTCTTTGACACCTAACACTCCATGAAGTCGAATTTGATGAAGCCTCCCACGTGGTCATCTGACTGCTGAAGACAAACCCTAGAAATTAGGGAACATGTTTCCTTGTTTTTAGGTTTAGAATCCCTGAAAATGGCACGTGGGACAGAGCCTTTATCTCCTCATCCATGACACATTTTACGAAACTGAAGGAGGTTTTTGTAGCCCATGTTGTCTAGAACAAAAAATCTCCTGGTTTTTTAAAAAATTCCTCCAGCTGTTCAGAATCTGTCCTTGAAAAACACGTGTCAAACAGGAAACTGTCCCTTGCTCTGTTCTGGCTGAAAACTAGGTCTTGGGACAGAGGTCATAACTTCTCGTAAAAGATGTATTTGGAAACACTGAAGGGGGTTTTTGTGAAACAATCCATTCTGAACAAAAACCTCTTTTTTTTTTTTGAAACACTACTCCAGCTGCCCATAATAAGTCTTTGAAAAACAGTTGTCAAACAGGAGATGAAAAACTGCACCTACAGCAGTTTCGTAGCGCAACTTTGGTCACCCTTTTCTCCCAGCTCATAATGGAATTGAAGAAACTGAAAGAGGTTTTTGTAATTCAACACGTTAGAAAGTAAAACCTCTTTCATTTTTCAAAATTGAGTTCTCAGCTGCTCTGGAAAGCTTCTGGAAGTTACCTAGTAAAACAGTTTTTTCTGCTGAAACAGGCTGCTACAGGGGTTTCGCAGCGCGCTGCGAAAACACTGATTTCGTAGCGCAAAACAAGATTTTTACACTGTCTGCGCTACGAAAACGTGAATTCATAGCTAGTTTCAAAATTTCTCCGAAATTATGTAAGATATGTCTTCTAAACACATGGTGAGGCTTCTAGGACATGGAATGAGGCTATCAAACTTTATTTGAAGATGGACATGAGACTCTAACCCTATGACTTTAGACTTTAAAACATAAAAATGACTTGACCATGACTTGACCATGACTGATACAAGAATTGAGAAACCATGTAAGTTGTCCAAACTTTTTTAAGGAAGTTTTACAGTGATAACAGGACCTCTACCAAAACAGTAGCAACCAAAGGAAATTGGCACTCAAGGATAAGATTTGAATAATCAAGATGGAGAAGGGTCATACTATTTCCACATATCTAAACAAGCTCACCACCTACAGAGATGAGCTTGGTAGTGTGGGAATAACTAGTGCCGATGATGATATGGTGAGCCTTGCTCTCCTTGGCCTTCCAAAGAGTTGGAATAGCTACCAGGACTCTGTGAATGGAAGGGAGAAACTACTGGATTGGGAACAACTGTGGTCGGATCTTATGTAGGAGGAGATCAGGAGGAGCACATGAGATGGTTTTTCATCCAAGAAAGATGATGAAGAAAATATGGCCTTAGCAAGTAAGGCAAGGAAAGGGAAGGGGAAGGCTTCCCATTTCAAATCAAATTCTTCTCATGAAAGGAAGAAGGGTGACATGTCTAAAGTAAGGTGCTTTAATTGTCACAATATGGGACATTATGAGACTAATTTCCCATCGAAGAAGTCCAAGAAGGGATCCTCGGAAGGATCGGAAGGTGAGGTATTAGCCTCTCAGTTCGAAATGGACTTTACCCTCATGACATGCATGGTGTCATCGATGATGGGTTATGTCTAGTATCTTGATAGTGGAGCGTCATTCCACATGACCGGTGATAAAAATTTATTCAATGTCTTGGAGGAGAAAGACCTCAAGATGCACATAGAGATGGGTGATGATGGAAGGTATAATGTTTTAGGAGTGGGCACGGTTTCTTTTAAGAGGGAGCATGGAGCTCCTCTCACCTTGACATATGTGATGTATGTACTTGGACTAAAGATGAACTTGGTATCAGTCTCGATGTTGGAGGACAAAGGCTACGATGTTGTCTTCAGTAAAGGAAAGGCGTTCCTAAGACACATAGCCACGAGTCAAACCAAGAGGATAGAGATTCAGGTGAAGACTTTCTATAAACTAGAGGTAGATGATTGTGCATCATTGAGCACGAAAGCAGAATTGGTACAACGCCAAGACATTGGCAAGTTGTGGCACATGCTTTTAGGTCATTTGCATCATGGGGCTTTGAAGATAATGCAACAAATATCTACAGGACTTCCCAAAGGTAAACTTGAGCAAGTTGACACATGTAAGGTTGTACCTTGGGAAAGTACACCAAGTCTTCCTTTCATGATCAAGATAGTCGAGCAGAGGTTATCTTAGAGCGAGTTCATACTGATTTGTGTGGACCATTCTTGACGGCATCCACAACGAAGCAAAGGTATTATGTGATTTTCATTGATGACTATTCTCGTAAATGCTGGATTTATTTCATGCAGAAGAAGGACCAAAATTTCACAAAGTTTTGTGAGTTCTAAGCTTTGGTCGAGAAAGAGTCATGGAAGAAGATCAAGGCCTTGAGAAGTGACAATGGTGGAGAATATGTCTCTCAATATTTTAAGGATTTCTATGCAGTGGAAGGAATTAAACGAGAGTTGATGACACCTCATAACCACAGCAGAATGGGGTGGCCAAGAGGAATAACAGAACTATTGTAGGGGCAGCACGGGCAATGCTGCATGACCAAGGCCTACCACTTCACTTGTGGGCTGAGGCATGCAACACAACAGTCTATTTTCAGAATAGAAGCCCACATCACATACTTGGGATGAAGACACGAGAGGAAGATTTCTCCAATAAGAGACCAGATGTGGGTCACTTTAGGATCTTTGGCTCATCGGTATATTGCCATATGACAAAGGATGCACGAAAGAAGTTTGAGCTGACATTAGAGTTGGGGATATTTGTGGGGTACACTGATGCACCTCACAACTATCAGGTGTACTTGCCTACCAATCGGAGGATAGTAATTCACAGAGATCTCAAGTTTGATGAGTAGAAGGCCATGCGAGTTTCCCTTGAGAGGGAGATCCAACTACAAGTTGTGGAGGAACTGTTGGTTCCTAAGGAGGAGGAGGCTCATATTGATGTGGAGCAGCCACATGTAGAGGTTCCAAGAGTGGAAACATCCACTCAAGTAGATTCTTCCAGAGATGGACGGAAGCACACAAAACAAGCTGACAGATTGTTGGAGGATGCAAGAGAGAATGTGGGAACACCATCTTCTCAGCACAGATAGAGGAGGTTACCTGAGAAGTACACTAGATACATGGCCCTTGCTGGGGAATGTGTTGAGACTGAACCATCTTCCTTTGAGGAAGCAATGTAGCAGCCATTTTGGGTTGATGATATGGTTGAGGAGTATGACTCCATAGTTCGTAATAGTGTTTGGGATATGGTTCTGAGACCGGAGAACAAGTCAGTTGTGAGTTCCCGTTGGCTTTACATGGTAAAGCAAGCTGCTGATGGTAGTGTGGAGAAGCACAAGGCAAGATTTGTTTCTCAGGATTTTCACAGGTTGAGGGAATTGACTATGATGAGACTTTTTCTCCTATCACAAGGTACTCATATATCAGATCTATTTTGGCACTATCAACACATATGGTTGGAAGATCCATCAGATGGATGTGAAGACTGCATTCCTCAATGGCCAGATTGAGGAAGAGGTGTACATAGAGTAGCCAAAAGGTTTTGAGACCTTCGATCATGAGTCGCATGTGTGCCAACTCAAGAGAGCATTGTACGGGATGAAGCAAGCACCTCGTGCTTGGTACACTAGGATAGACAACTACTTCACCGGGTTGGGCTTCACAAAGAGTGAAGTGGATGTGAACCTATACCACATCGTGGTGAAAGGTAAGTTGTTGATCATCGTACTTTATGTTGATGATATCATATTGACTGGTGATGATCAGTTGATCATGTCTTGCAAGGAGGACCTTGCAAGAGAATTCGAGATGAAAGACATGGGTCTCATGGATTACTTCCTTGGCATGGAAGTGTGGCAGAACGATGGGGAGTTGTTTGTGTCTCAGGGAAAGTATGCCAATGAGATACTCAGGAGATTCCACATGAAGAAGTCAAAGCCCATGCAAACTCCTCTAGCAGGTAACTGGAGGAAGGAGGTTGCTACTTCAAGAGAAGTGGTAGAGGCTACTGTGTATAGGCAGGTTGTGGGTTCATTGATGTACCTAGTAAACAGACGACCAGATTTGTGTTATGCGGTGAACCAGATAAGTCAAGCTATGGTTCAACCTACCAAGATGTTTTTGAAGGCAGTAAAGCATGTATTGAGATACTTCAGAGGTGCATCTCAGTATGGATTATGGTACAGACAGACAGAGGGAGTGAATCTACAGGGCTTCACTGATGCAGATTGGGCAGGGAGTCCATCAGACCGAAAGAGCACATCAGGAGGGATTTTCAACCTTGGGCCAGTGGAAGTTTCTTGGTACAACAGGAAACAGAGGTCGGTTGCACTCAACTCGGTAGAGGCAAAATACATGGCTGCAGGTCAGGCAGCATGTGAGGCCATCTGGATGTGGAAAGTCCTAGTTGGTTTGTTTTATCAAAGGATGGATCCAACTGTGATCTATTGTGATAATCAAAGTTGTATCAAACTCTCTGAGAATCCAATATTTCATGATAGGTCCAAGCACATCGACATCCGGTATCATCATCTCAGACACTGTCTAGTGAGGAGGATCAATGTTCTGCAGTATATTTCGATAGAGGAGCAAGATGCTGACATTTTGACAAAGGCATTGTCAAAGTGTAAATTCGAGTTCCATAGAGACAGGATCAGGGTGGCAGATAATCCTTTTCTTGTTGAGAGGGAGTGTTGAAATATGGTAACAAGAATATTCCAATTTATTTTTTCCTTGAATTAAATTGTGAATTAAAATTGAATATAGTCTTAACAGCTACATGGAAATAATTAATTAATTTATTTTAAGTTAATTAGTTGGAGAAATTCAAGTTAGAAGTATTTCTGAAGTCATGCAAGAGTTATCCCTTAAATTAAGGAGATAAGATTGAGTTATATTTGAGTTGCAATTAGTTAACTCAGTTTACTGAGTTAAGTCTAGTTGAATTAGTTCCAAACTCTTTGAGGAACTAATAGTGAGTTAACAGTGAGTTGATGCATTAATGCACTCAACTAGTGCTACTCCAATTAACTAAAGATTCCCTCATCAGAAACTCATGCATGTCTATTTTTAGAAAGACTCAATTGAGATTAATGTTCAAGGACAGTGTACTATCAGTTACATGTGTTTTCTCATGGAGAAAACTCATGCATGCAGTCAAGGATTCATCCTTGAGGATTGCGCAGTTTTGAAGGCTGGTTTTTCCACATAGTAATAGGCTAATGATCCACAAGGAACAACGCAAGGAAATAGGAGCTTGGAGGGAAGAGAGGAAGTCTGGAGAGAAGCCAATATTTCTTGTGAGCATTTGTGAGGATTGTACTGAGAGTTGGCTAGCTATGAGAGCTAAGGCTTTGTATAATTCCTATGTATTTCCACCATGTATGATAATACAATAGTGTGGGGTTTCTAGCGAAGGCTTTCCCCAAATTATTTTCATGTGTATTGTTCCATTGATTCTTCTTCTTCTGGTTATATTTTTTAGCTCGATCTTTAAGCTTCTGCAAATTGATAGTAGAAGTAGGTTATAGTATTCTGCTTTGATTTATATTGCATTATCAGGTTAACCTATCACAAATTTTATATAGTTTGTTGTACCTCTGTATGGACTTGCTTTATCATTTATATAAATAATTTATCCCTCAAGGAATCTCCTATAGGATCTTCCCTCACCCCTCCTTGATACCCATATGTAATTTCCAAAGTTGAAGGTGGAAAATATCCAAAATAAGTTTCAAATGGGAAATTTCTTGTAGATGTGTGAACTCCTCTATTGCCAGAATGTTATATATATACCATATTTTCATCCCATTTCTTTCGATTCTTTTGGTTGTATCCCCTCAGAATTTGCACCAAAGTATTGTTGACTACTTTTGTCTTCCCATCTGTTTGTGGATGGAATGTTGTAGATCTCTTCAAATTCATGTCCATTTTCTCCCATAATGTAGTCGAAAATTCACTGAGAAATATTGTATCCCTATCTAAAATTATGCTCCTTGCTATACCAAATTACACCTAGACATTTCCAAAGAACAATTTTGTTGCTTATTTCCCACTAATCGTCTTCCTACAGTCCATCAAAACAAAAATCTTGTTGAACTTCTCAACTACGATGAACATGAAGTCATGTTCCTTCCTCATTGTTGGTAAACCTCCCATAAAGTCCATGGAAATTTTTTCCCAAGGATGATTGGGTACATTTAAGGGATGGTATAGTCCCTATTTCATGTTGCTACGATTTCTGTTACAACAAAGAATGCATCCCTTATGAACCTAGCTACTAGTTCTTGCATCTTGGGCCAATACAAATACCTCGACAAGTTGGCCACAATTTTCCCTTCACTAAAGTTCCCTATAACATTGGATGTGTGAGCCACTTTAATTATTTTCAATCACTCACCTTTAGAAACACATAACCTATCTAGCATATAGAGTAACCCACCCTAGCAATAATAGTCAATGGTTTTGTTTACATCGTGCACGTGACTCTGATTCTACAACTGTTGAGTCAACTCCTTGAAGTGATCATCCTCTAAATATGCCTTTGTATGTGCATCATGGATAAATGGCTCCATGTGCATAAGAGTCCACAAAGCTATGATATTTTATTTGGGTAGGCTTAAAATCATATCGACCAACATTTTTGTGTTTCCTTTCATGTAGTTAACCACTAAATGAAACTGTTGTAGAAACCCCATCCACCTATAATGCCTGGTTTTTTGTAGCTTACTTCAGGATTGAAGGTACTATAGTGGTTGGGGATCTATGTGTATTACTATCTCCTTTCCCATCATATAGTGATTCCACTTCTTCACAACTTGCACCAATGCATATACCTCCTTGTCATAGGTAGGGTAGTTAAGAATTTCCTCATGAAATACTTCAAAGTGGTAGCATAAAAGCCTTCCTCCCCGCATAAATATTGCTCCCATATCATACCCAATTAAATTTGTCTCCACTTCAAAGGGCTTCTATAAGTTTTGTAATTACAGAACTAGTGCTTGATTGATCTTCTTCTTTATCTCCTCAAAAGCCCTCTACTAACCCTTTCCCCACTAGAAACTCTTGCCACTTGTTGTTATGGCATGGAATGGTGTTGCTACTGCTAAAAATGAAGCTATGAATTTTCTCAGGTACTATGTTTCCCTAATGAAAATCCTGACCCTAAAAACATTAGTAGGAACTAACCATTTCATTATGGAATCTATCTTGGCAGGATCTATAATCATCTTTCCTCCAACTATCACTTACCCCAGATACACCAAAGGCTATTGTGACAACTCACATTTCCTGAGATTTTCTAGCAAGTAGTGCTTTTTTAATGTATCTAACACATACATCAATATGTTCTCCTCTAAGGTAGCATTGTATACCATTATATCATCCAAATAGAAAATGGCAAATGAATCTATAAAGGGCACAATACATCATTCATTATATCATAAACATAGTTGGTGCATTACATAGTTCAAATGGCATGACTAACAACTCATATAAAACTTTCCTAGTTTTGAAGGTGGTCTTCCAAGTATCTTCTTCTCTAACTTGAAGCTGGTGATATCTAAATTTTAAGTCCAACTTGGTGAATTATTTTTCTTGTTGCAACTAATCTAATAGATCATCTATCCTAGGTAGGGGCTACTTTTTCTTGAGCGTGATTTTTTTAATGCCTTGTAATCTATACACATCCACTAGGACCCATCATTCATCTATACACATCCGCTAGGACCCATCATTCTTTGGCATAATGATGATGGGTGACCCACATGACGACGTACTTGATCAAATTAAACCATGTTCCAAAAACTATTGAAATTGTTTCTTCACCTCACTTTCTTCTATAATAGATTGTGTGTACCACCCAATCTTTGGTAATGGGGAGTTCGATTATAATTGGATCTTGTGCTCCACTTCCCTCTTATGTGGTAACTGTTTAGGCTCTCAAAACACATCCTTGTAGGCCTATATCAACTCTTTGAGATGTTGTTTATTTTTTTTAGTACACCCCTCTAGGGATGCCTTGCCTCTTACTAACAATTTTATACACTACTTTTCTCTTAAAAATAGTAAAACGTACTTCTTATTGGAACTAATCATTTTCTTGGTTTGGTTGGCACTTACCAGCAAAATTGTCAACTTGCCTCTATGCACAGTGATAGTGAAACATTTTCCATCCTTGATGAGTTGGTACTAGTAGGCTCTCCGCATGAATATTGCATCTCACATCTACATGTAGGAAATCCCAAACATGACTCCACATACATCAAGGGGAACCACATCTAGTTCTACTTCATCAATAAAATCAACACTGATGAAAAACCTAATTTTGCACTATTTTGTTACCTTTAACTCTGCATCCTTATTTACCCATCCCCATGGATATGATCTTGAATGATCATAACTTCTAGCCCCAACTTCTTGACCAACTCTGTTGAAATGATATTTTCCTAAGATCTTGAGTCAAACAAAGAATCAATCTTTGTCTTCTTGACTTGTATCATTATATGGAAGAGTTTGGTCATTTCTTTCTCTTCCTATTGTTGAAGGCTACTTATATTTACCTCCTTTTGCACTAATTTATAGACAATCTTCTCATCCATGTTTAAGATTATTTCAACTTGGTTTATAAATGTATAAAATCCTTGAAACATTGCAACAACTAATGAGATCAAATTGATAACAAAAGACACAATATTTCTCTACTAAAATTCTGCAAAAATAAAATAATGAATAGAAACAAAATCACACATATAATAGAATAATATATCTTTGGAACCCAACTAGGAAAAACCCATCTTTCTTTTATTAATGAACTGATCAATTTGATCTATTACAAATAATTTTATTCAAGCTTGAATCCCCTACAATACTGGTCAACTCTACCCAAGACTTTCCCAACACTTGGGAAAATAAGGCTTACTAGGAAGCTCCTATTTCCTAGCACAATTTTTCCCTTAAAAAATAGGAAATCATCATATTTCCTTCCGCAATTCCAAAGACAAATTTCTCTCCTTGATCATCAAGCCTCTTGCTCTGCTTTCTTCTCAAGCTCCCAAACAAAAACCTGTGTACCATGAATAAAGAGATCCGTTGCTTCATCTAGTATCAATAGGAAATTCAAATTGCATGACCTATTATGGCTGAATTTGGTAACTATAATTAGTTAACTAAGATTCATTTGAGTTAACAACAGTTAAACTACTCAAATAAACTCAAGAATTCAAGTTTATCTCTATTCTAGAACTAGAGATCAGTTAACTGACGTACACTAGAGTTTAACTCCACTAGATAGCTAAATTATAGCTATCAACTAGTGGACAACTCACTGGAATCCATCTAAAATGAATTAACTAAAAATAACTCAGTGATAGGCCACATCACACATATTAACTGACTGCTAACAAAAGCAACTATCGGGTTGAATTAAAATTGGCATCTTTGACCAATGCACATGTCAAAGAAGCCTTTCCTTGCTACATTTTAAACACTCCCTCCTAGTGAGGAAGGCCTGCTTGCTATAAGCTCATCCACCTAGATCATTCTTCAGCTCTACCAAGTTCTTTGTTATTGCAGCTACTCCATCTGAACTAGAAAGAGCCATGTACCTTGCGTATCTGGGTGTCTGCTTCTTAGTGCTGGGAGACTCTCATCTATCTTATGAGTTACCTTAACCAAATCCTCTCCCCACTTGGCTTGAAATTTCCCTAAACTAGAAGTCTTTGACTGAATGGATCCTTCCACTCACCCTAGGCTATGGTCCTCATCATCATCCCATTGGTCATTCCAACCTCTAAATAACTTAGACTGAAGTGAGATAACAGTTGAGGCTCCACCTTGAGAGCTATATCCTACCCTTGCTCAACCACCACATCTCTGCTCTGAGAACTCTTTGCCTTGTTTCTCAATGCTTCACATGCATTAACCTCCAATTTGTAGAGGCTCCTGATCCTGACTCGAGTATGCTTGACTTGTCTTGAAGAAAAATGCTTGAGGTAGGCCTTCCTTTTGTTGAATGCAACATCATACCCTTTATTTTCAATGGTTTCTATTGAGACAAGGTATTTCTTCAAATCGGTAGCATACATCACATTCTTAAGATGGAGAATAGATCTAGTCTCCCTCTTAAAAAAAAAATTACCAAATCCTTTGTCAAGTGTCTGCCATAATATCCAAGCTCAATATGGAATTGCATTTATTTCTCCTCCAAACTACTGAAGAGATATTTTCTCCCTGTCATGTAAAATTAAGCCCCTAAGTCAATGTACCACACATTACCTCGTATTCAGATTTCCATGCAAGTTATCAATGAGAAATCCAATTTTAATTGAGAAGAGAGTGCTTCTCATGTTGTTTCTCATGCAACATGATTACTATATTTCTATGAAATGTCCAAACTCATGACAATGAAAATTTTTTGATCTTGCTAAGATCCTTCTTTTCCTTCCCTCCATTCTGACTAGATTCAGTTTTTCATTGGGCCTTCTCGGCCTTGGCTTTCTTCCCTTTTCCACCTAATTAAAAGTTCTCCTCATCTTTTTTCCCATATGAGACTTCATCCCTTGTGTTCCTCCTTATCTCTTCTTGCACAAGATATGACTACAGTCTCTCCCAATCAGAGACCTTATCTCTGCCATTCACTACATCTTGGAAACTATGCCAAGATTTTTGAAGCCTAAGAAGAGAAAGGCTCACAAGATCTGCTGGTGGAACTGTCTCTCCAACACCTCCAAGTTCATCCCTCACTTGAGAAAACGTAGATAGATATGTAACAATGGGCTTATCCTTGCCCATTTGAATGTTCCTCAACTTGTCCTTCAAAATGTCAAGTATTCTCGCATCACTACTACTTTCAAACAGATTCGTAATGGCCTTACACATCTAAAATGGAGTTTCCTTCCCATGAAAATTTGGAACAATATGGTCTCTAACTCCTTCTAGGATCGTCCTCCTAGATTTTGTAGTATCCTTCTTCCATTGGGTCATATGTTGTGCATTTGATGCAGGAGGTTTAGGTATATCAGTCTTGATATATTCCAAAACCACATTATCATCTATCATAACATCCATTCTATCCTTCTATGCATAGAAATTGAAAGTCCCTTACAGTGCATGCTCTTTCCTCAAACCATAGGATGACATGATTCCTACACTTGTAGAATTTCTTCACTAACTGATCTTCTCTCCAATGTACTTTGAATCTAATCAAGGAACTTGGTCTCTATCTTGTATTCTCCTCTGATACCATGTATAAAATCCTTGAAACCATACAACTGATAATGAGATCAAACTGATAACAAAAGACACAATATTTCTCTACCGAAATTTTGAAGAAAGAAAACAATGAATAGAAACACAATCACACATAGAACACTATAATATATTTGGGGAACCCATTTGGGAAAAACACCTCTTTATTTTATTAATAAATTGAGAAAACTAATCTATTACAAAGAATATGATTCAAGCCTAAAGCCCCAACAATACTAATCAACTCTATACAAGACTTGCCCAACATTTAGGAAAATAAGGCCTACTAGGAAGCTCCCATTTCCTAGCACAGTTTTTCCCCTAAAAAAATATGAAATCCTCTTATTTCCTTACAAAATTCCCAAGAGAAATTTCCCTGCTTGATCCTCAAGACTCTTACTCTTCTTGCTTCTCAAGTTTTGCTTTCTTTTCAACGTCCGACACAAAAAACTGTGTACCATGAATAAATAGATTTCTTGCTTGATCTCGTCTCAATAGAAAACTCGAACTGCATGGCCTACTAGGGATAAATTTAGTAGCTACTCAATCAAGTTAACAACAGTTAAACTACTCAACTAAACTCAAGAATTCAAGTGTATCTCTATTCTAGAACTAGATATTAGTTAGTTGAAAACACTAGAGTTTAACTCCACTATATAGCTAAATTTTAGTTATCAACTAGTACACAACTCACTGGAAGGAATCTTACTCGAATTAACTCACAATAACTCAGTGACAGGCCACAAAACACATGTTATCTGACCGCTAACTCAAGAAACTATGAGATTAAATTCGAATTGGCATATTTGACTAAGGCACAAGTCAAATAAGCCATTCCTTGGGACATTTTTAACACTTGAATCAGTGTCCATGGAATTCTTCTTCTTATTGTCTTTCCTTTTGTTATTCAAATTAAACATTGGATGTGACTTCCAACACTTTTCCTTTATGTTCTTATCAATGTTACCGTGTTTGATAGGATCTTTTCATTAGTGTGCTTTGGCTATTATCTTTTTATCTTTTCCCCCTTTATGCTTCTTCTTCCCCTCCATAGAAGTGCCATGTTTCTCCTTCTCCTTAGATCCACATGATTGAGATTTCTTTAGGCCTATGTTCTCTAGGTATGGTGCCTCTACACAAGCCTCCTCCACTATTTTTTTCTTAAACAACATGACTTTCTCTTGCAGATGGAAGTGTAGACCCCCAAAATACTTGAGGATTAAATATGGGTTCTTCGGGGAGATACCCAACATTATGGCCATTTTTTTTCTTTGTGATGTACTCTTGCATGCTTTTACCTAGATTTTTCTTATAGTTCCACCAAATCCACTCGTCCTCTACATACCTAATATGGAAAATTGTGACTTATTGAGGGTTTTGATGTCCTCACACGTAGACGCTGGAGGCTCTCCCTCCAACCTCAAGGTCTCCATGTGGCTTTCCCATCACGTTAGGGCATCTCCTCTAATTTCATCCACACAAATGAAATATTTTGTTCTTCTCAATTTTATGGATATTGAAATACATTTCCAATTGCTACAACCAATGATTTACTCAAAAAAAGTGGTTGTTTGATGCCTTAAAATTCTCTTAGAAGTTTTTAGAGCCCAGTTTTTCAAACTGGGCCCCACCAGTAAAAATGGTCCTGAGAGGTGGTTCCTCCATCTTTTTCACTCTAAAAGCATTCAAATGGATGATGAAAAATATAATGATCTAATCTAGATCAAAAGATGAGGTTCACTTTTACAAGAGAGCCCCAACCTTCTATGAGGTTATTTAGGCATTTAATAATAGTATCAGTGTGTTAGTTGGATAGTTAGTTAGAAGCATCACTTTCCAACCATAAGTTGCATGCATGAAGGTATAATATTATTTTTTCCTAGTTTTGAGTGATTTGTACCCTTACAATAGCATTTTAAGTAGTTAACAAATAAATTTATTTGTACCTATGTAAAACTATTAAGAGGGAATTTTCATCATTAATGAAACTAATCCATCAATTTTAGTGTACTTTAATTTATATCTTCATTGTCTATCTTGTATTTTCATCAAATTAGCTCCAAGTCTCCAAGGTTTCTTCTGTTTTTCTCTAGTATGTTTCTCGAGAAACCTATGCAATATCAATTGATATGAAAGTAGTAATATCTTGGCCTAATCCTTTTTCTCTAAAGAATTTGGTCCTCTAGGAATTCCCTTCCCACCCCACATGCCATATGTTACAAGCCATTTTGTCACATTCAACAAAATGACCCTTAACCCAGATCAATCATCATCCATTCACAACCTGCAATAATCCCCTAAAACGACAAAAGAATCTTCTTCCCAGAAGTTTCAAAAATTGTGCATTAAATTGGATAAAAACCCTAATTTATGTCCCCATCGCACTTTCCTAGTTCAGACAATGTGTTGTTGCATGTTTCATCAAAGGGAAAAGAACTTGTCAATATAGTTTGCTTTCACTATAAGTGTGATGACCCTTGAGATGAGGAAAAAATAAAAATAATTTTGAATAATCCACTTCTAGAGACATATATCTTGTAAGTTTACATTCTCTCTTAAGGATGTCCTCGAATTCCTACAAATGAGATATTATCTCTTATCTTGTGAATTGTATCCCCTTCTAAAGTGGATCATACCCTAGTTTAATGGATCTACAACCTCGTCATTTCACCTATAAATACATTACTGTTATTAGGACTAGGTTGCCTTTTGGAGACTCTTAGATATGCCCTCATGCTACTCATTTAGGTCTGGAGGTCCATAATCCATCCACGTTCTTGAGGAATGATTGAAGGCTTGTTTTTGTGGCAAAGGAAGGACAAGATAGTTGGGAGAGATCTACAAGGCCAAGGCATTCGAGGGTTGTAATCTCCTCCTACTTTTATTTAAACAAGAATTCCTTGTTTTCCTATACGTTATGTCTCATTTATGCATATGTAGAACAATGAATCCTTGGCTTATTGTTTAGAGATATTTGTATATGCTATTTGTATGTTTTTGTTCTCTTACTTCTTTTATATATTTTCCAAGCTCCACTTATAACATATGGAGTTGGAGCTAAATCTTGAAAGCGAGAAGAAGAAGATAGTTTACATTCATTTCCAAGTAATTCTTTGCTCCATATTACAAATTTATCTAAGGAAAGCATAGCATATTTGTCTCAGATGTTTCTAGAACAAGCCACTAGGTCGGAGATTGCTTCTGTTCACAAAAGGAATCTATCCATTAAACAACTTGGAAACTCCACTGAGGAACAATATGTTCTTTAGTGGTTTCCTTGGTCTAGTCTTTTAAGACCTCTGAAAACAACTCTTTTTTACTTGTTCAAATAGTTATTAGACCTAGGAAACAATAATTTTGAGCTTGGTTAGGGTTATTTTGTGTGTTTTAAGAAAAATTGGCCCAACTCACTTTCTGTTCTGAAACAAAGCAACCAAACGTGCTTCTCTTTATATGTAAGTGTGATTACTTGCATTGCTTTATATATATCACTTGCAATGATCCCTATAAGTGCAAAAATTTTGCATTTTCTTTCCTTGCTTCGAGTTATATTTTCTTGCAACATCTCCCCGAGTCTCTGAACTATGCAAGGTCTCTGTAAAGCCAGCAGTTTGTTTGGAATTAGGTGTGATTACCTTTTTTATGAGAGTTTGTTTATTTTTGTTTCTTCTTGTCAATTAGGGTTTCTAGTCATTTGGCTTGGTTATTGATTCTTGTCAATTAGGGTTTCTAGTCATTTGGCTTGGTTATCGATTTGTTAAAATACTTTCATGTTATAGTTCTGACCTGTGTGAATATTTTTTATTCAATAATATAGTCATATTTTATTTTTCATTACATTAAAAATTTGAAAAGGAAAAGGAAATAAAATTTCATTTTCTTATGCATTAGGGCTTTGAATTTTTAAATTTGAGTAGTAGAGTTTGAAAATCTTGTTTGCTGCATAATTTGTTTGAAACTCCTTCCCTTATCTATTTAGATCTTCATGGAATAAAAATAGTTCATTTTCGCATGTTATTTTCATTCTAGGAGTTTAGGTGAATTCATTTCAAGGCCTGAAACAAAAACCTTAATCAAGATCAACCTTAAAATTTATCAATTAACCTAAGGAAAATTTGGAACATTAACGACAAATTTAGTGGTCTAGGCTAGAAGATGTGTTCCAGCATCACTAAACGTAGGCGTTGTCATTACTTGTGAACATTACATCTAGGGGATGGTTGGTTTTCCATATACATCGAAGTATATCATAACATTCTTCCATGTACCTTTGGGTATATAGGATGGCGCTCCACATATGATGAGTATATCAGAACGCCCACACTATACGGTTATGCATTGGAAAACACTACTATGGATTATGCTTTCACGTACCTCCGAGTATATTTTGGAAGTTCCCACTAGGTTGCAATCCTACTAGGTAACCGAGCCAGATGCCATGTTTATTTTGATACATGAAACACATCATTCAGGGAGATTTCCTACACATACTTAACAATGACTTTGTTAACCTTTTTGCCTAGTTACCCCTCTTTGTTTTTATCTTTGTTTTTAATTTCTATAATGAATTAATTAACCATGGAAGAACACCCTCATTGTTTGTGTACAAATTAAAAGATTTCCTCCTTTACCTCTAGAGGAAACACTTGAATGTCGTAAAAATAAGAAAACGTAAACTATTGAACTTGGTACCTCAAAGGCTATCCCATCTGGAACAATATCCAAAGTTAATCAACCATAATCATCACTTCCTATTAGTATTGAACCTGAATTTAAATCCTTGGAAATGGGTGAGTTGGAGATAGTTGAAACCTCTCAACCAGAAGTTGTTGAGAGATTAGAACCTAAAATTATAGAACCCGAAATTAAAGATTTAGAAAGATTACAACTTGTGGAACCACAAATCACTTCAAGAGCTAGGAGACAAATATGGTTATGCAAAATCCATCCTCCTCTTCCCAAGTATTGATTTTAGAAACTACCCGAAATAAGGAAGATTCCTTGATGGCTACACGAAATAAATACTATGGTAACCCAAATACTTCAAATGGAAAGGCTATTGATCAACCTTCCAGTTCTACTCCACCTACCTCTGGTCCTCTGCAAATTGAGAAACCAACTGTTGAAATGACAATTAAACCTCCTCCTAAGGGAACTATTCATAAATAATTGTTTAACCCTCATACGAGGGTTGTGAAAAATTATAACATAGTTAAGGATTTGGCTCAGGCTCCTTCAAATATATCGGTTCTTAAAGTTTTGCAGAATTTTCATGAACAAAGAAAATTATTATTAGAAATAATTGGAGGAGTGGATCCTTTGGATTCAGACCTTTTTGTGTTTAAGCATGAAAACCATACACCTAAACTTCCACCTCAACTTGAATTCATGATTCAATTTGTTGTTAGAAATAAAATTTTCTTATGCAATATAATGGATGAAGGTGCCTCTAATTGTATTATGTCACTATCATGTTTGAAATATTTAGGTTCTCCACTTCTTAGCAAGTGACCAACAACCCTTAATGCCTTTGACATAAGAGGCTTCAAACATTATGGGATTTGTTAACGGTGTTGGACCTGCTAACATTCAGGGGATCTCCCTGATATGAAGTCCCAATAAGACCTCACAGCATTTGGTGTAGGATTCCCATCTTATATAAAGGCCTAGTTGCCAAATCCTTAAATATTTTCCTTGGCTCTGTCTGTCAACACAAGAGAGTGATGCAATGGTATCTGTTAACACCCAGGTTGTTCCCTATGACTCCCAAGGGAATACGGCCGGGGTAACCACTAACCAAGCTTTGGATTATAGGTCCTAGCCTACCTGTAATCAGAGAGGGCTCTCTCTTTAAGTTTTAGCTTTGTTTTGTAAAGATTTTGGGCTAGTTATGGGTTTAGTTTTTTGTTTAAAGTTTTGGTTGTGAACTGTTGTTGTGAGAAGGGCATGAAATGTTTGGGAGATGTTAGTCCATTGGGCATATGGAGTCAGAAATTTGGAACAGTCCTAGTGCCTGTAATGGAGAAATTTTTACTGCAAGGCTAGATAACTATTCTTGATATAAATTCTGATTGGTGAGTGAAATAGTGGGAGATGGAATTACAGACAGTGTGATAACAAATTGAACAACAATTTCTACTTAGTAGCATACATGAATTACTAAATAGAAACTGTGAAAGATTCAGGGTTTATCGGAGCAGTTAAGAATTCCAATTAAACAACTGAGCCTATAGAAAAAATTTATAGCAAAGACAGATTGAAATCAGGGTGTCTCCATGGACAAATCCTGAGCTATTCTTTTTCTTTCTTCCTAAGTTTAGATTTAACATATGAAAGATATGAGTTAAACTGATAATAAACATGAAAAGAGATAGAGAAAACTTATTATATCAAGACACAGCACTAGAATCCTACAGCATTCAGTAGTTCCAAGACAGCAAGCATCAGTAAGACCAATTTCTGCAAACCCCAAAGCCTTTCTGTATTATTTCTCCAGAGATTATAGCCAAGTTCTCTTTCTTCAACAATAGAAGTAAACAACAACAACCCCTAAATGAACTGCGTAGGGGAGATTTTATACAAAAATATCAAGTAAAATATCTTAGGATGATAGTTATTGAGCAATAACTATCTCTACCAACTTTGTTCAGTGAAGTTATTACAAAATTTAAAGCCTGTAGTAAAGGTACATAACAACTATTTGCTGTTAGTCAGTTGGTGACGACTTTTGGGCCCAAGGGCCGGCTGCGTTAATTCTTGGACGGCTTCTACAGATGATGGCTGCTGTAGATGACACGTTGCGGCTCTGATGCCTTTGGGATGCTGACCTGTAATCTTTGACCTGTGGTTACTGATCTGTGACTTCTTTATTGATTCTTTGCTTGCTGTAAAATGCATTTGATTAAATAATTTTATCAAATCACATCAAAGTCTTTATCATATATGTCCACCATTGATCAGTGGGCATCTAATGCCTTTGCATCTTGTGGAGTGTCTCATCTGCATCTGTATATTTGTAGTAATTAGGGGGGACTTCAAACAGATGATTGATTTCATGTTCTATATAAAACAGATTTTCTAGTTTATCATACAGCTCTTGTCCTGTGAGCGGCCCAGTTCCTTCCGAAGTGCTAGATGAGGTAGTCAACTGATTAGTGATGTAGTTGTTGACTCTTTTTGCATATTGCTCATGAGAAGATAGCCTTCCTGCGCTGTTTAGTAAAATGGGGAGTCCCCTGTCATATAATGCTGTGATCTTGGCCCCAAAAGTATTCACCTCTGCTTGAATATCCTGACATTTTCTTTCTAGTGCCTGTACATAGTTTCTGAGGGTGAGTACCCTTTTGATCAGCAAAATTGTATCAGTTCTATCTCTGATACCCATGTTTGCTAACTGTATGCCAGTTTTGTTGTTCAACACATTGATCATTCTGGTAGCTACATCTGGCATACTTCCTAGAGAAGCTCTTGCTTTTTGACTTTCTGCATAAGCCTTGCCCAGAAAATCCATTTGCTCATGGATGGTCTCTATATATTGCCATTGGTCTGTGATTGATTTACCAATCTTTAACTAAATGATTTTCTTGAGCTCCGTTATTGCTTTGCCCATGGCCATCTCTTTCTCTAGCTCTTTGATTTTTCTTTCCAAGGTCCTTACTTCCCTTGTCTTTTCTGCCACCTGTTGCTTAGATTTATCATGTTTCTCATTAAGTGTGGCCAATTTCTCCTTGGCTTCATTCAGCTCTGCCATTTGGGCTTCTAGAACTTGAATCTCATTCATCAACTTCTGCATGTCCAGGCTTGGAGCCTGCTCTGATGTTGGTGCTGGTGTTGATGTTGATGGAGCTGTCTCAACTGTCTGTACTGTAGGAGGAATGACAACTTGAGGGGGTTCCTCAAGGTTGATTACTTGCTGAGGGGGCTGAGATGTTTGGCCTCCTTCTTTCTGTTGTAGGGCTGCCTGCAGTGCAGCCTCTGTTTCTACCAATTTTCCCTCTGTCTGGACAAGTTGTTTATGGAGTGATACCAGCATGGCTACTACATCTTGGTCCTGCCTTCGCTAGGCAACCTCTTCTGTTTGAGGGTGAAGGGTTGCTGAGATCTTTATCGTCTTTCTTAAGGCTGCAATGTCTGAATCCCTTATCTTCAGCAGCTCCTTTATAGCTTTAGGGTCCTTTGGATCATGCCCAAGCTCTATGATTATATCCTCCAAAGACCTTATCTTGTTGTCTTTAGCCTGGGAGGATGCCTTTTCTAACTCCAATTGTGCAATGGTATTATTCAAAGAATTCTGCAATCTATAATTTATCAATGTTGTATCTGCTAGAGTAGCATACACCATCTCACCTGTCTGTTTATGCAATTCAATTTGGTCCATTGGGTGGATGTCCTTGGACAAGATTTCCAAGTTTGTTCTTATATAATCAGCTACATACTGTGGCTGCAGCGCTGTGGGCATGAAATGGCTCATTATCATTTTGCCCTCTTGCACATCATATGCAGACATCAACCTTTGCTGGTTTGTGGGAGCCATTTTCAACAAGAGATTGTACAGCTGTAACCTCATTGGATCATTTCTGGTCTTGATGTCTATGAATTGTTTCTTTATGCTAGACTCACCCTTTCTTTGTTGCTCTGAGGAGATGACCTCTCCTCCAAGTATTCTTTGCTGCTCTTGCTGTAATGAGCTAGTTGATACCTCTGTGCTGGGGGGACCCATCTGTGTTTGACCAAAAGGCATCTCCTCCTCTGAAAAATATTTGAGCCTTTGTCTCTTTTCCCCTTGCTGTGATGTTGCGGTACTAAGGGGAGTCTGTTCCTCTCTATCTCTCTTCTTACCCCTCTCTTCATTGATAGGGGTTTGGAGCACCGAAGTCTCCACTGTAACATTCTGTACTGGGGCCTCCTTTTCTTGCATTTGCTCATCATTAGGACCAGGAGCCTCTGCCATTTCTTCCTGCTGTTCAGGATGATTTTCAGGCTGTTCTTCTTGGGCTGATTGCTGCTCTTCAGGGGCCTTTTGCTGTTCTGTTTCCATGCCTTTATCCTTGGCTGAAGTCTTTGCTGTAATTGGGGCTTGGACTGCCTTTTGTGGAGCTGTGGATGATGAGGCAGCTGCTCCCACTTGAGTGCGTGGAAGAGAAAATACCTGTGAACAAAGCTCTAAGTCAGCCAACTTTTGGAGATTTCTTATTCCTCTTTGATCTAATTCTTCTTGTGTAGTAGCCTCTTCTAAGGTGCCTTCTAATTTGATCTAATTCTTCTTGTGTAGAGGCAACCTTATTTGATCATAACTGGCCAGCCTATATCTGACCCTTCTTAAGCTTATGAAATGATTGGGGTCGTATGGTGCCCAAAGGAAGCTGGTCTGTAAGCCAAGGCCATTTAGCATTCTATCCGCCTCTTGCCAAGCTTCTTCCCTTTTATTGTAGATGAAGGGGCCTAATTGGTTTCTGACTTTAAGTTGTGCTTTCTTGCCCTTGCTTGAAAAATGGAGTACATCAGCATTCCCAAATTGCCGGAAATACTCAAGGGCAAACAATCTCATAGGCACATATCTGGGCAATCTGTATGGGGCCAACTCACACCCATATATTCTGATAACTGTGTGGTTTTGGTAAAAATATCAATCCCCAATGCTGTATACCTTGGAAAATTGAAGAATTCTCTGCATCTCATCAGTTAGTCTTAGAGGAGGTGAGCTCAGAAGCAGAGACATGGCTGGGTGGATGAAGAGGTCTATAAACTCACAATAAGTGTAAGGGGAATAAGACCTACGGTGGAAAATAGAGGACCAATAGACCACTGACCTTGGATTGCCTTGTGCATCCATTCTTTTCACAGGAAAAGGAAATTTCTCATGCTGATAGTATAGGATTAAATGATAGATATAGGAGGTGTATCTGAACACCCTTTATCTTTCCAAGTCTATCAATTGCTCATGTATTTTATTGGAGATGTAAGTGGCATAGTCATAATAGATTGGGGGCTTGCCAGGGGAAAACATGGCCATCATCACCAGCACGGTTTCATCAACAATTTCTATTGAATTATAGCCCAATATGGGACTAATCATGTCTGCAAGGTTTGTGCCAAATTGATTTAGGTATATATAATGGATGGGAGGGTACTTCATGGTCTCAGAGGTAGAATTGACGAACATTTGATTTATCTTGGTGATTTGAGCATCTGTCAGTTTAACTCCTTGTTTTATCAGATCCATCATTGATAAAGGAACTAATTTCTTAGCAGTTTCGAAGTTCAGCATCTCTCTAATGGCTGCAGGGGTGACATAAAAAACAACTGAGCCTGAAGGGTCAAGCACAGCCCTTTGAGTGGGGTCATAGCAGGCAGCACACCAATGGATTAGGTCAGCAAACACATTGACCTGAGGGAGCTTGAAGATGGGGAGGAAAGAGTCCCAAATGCCCATTATATCAGTTCCACTATTATGATTAGTTCTCAATTCATTTAGCAAGTGAATGTGATACTTGCTATGCATTAGCATTTCCTCTGATATTTGGTAATCTTTATCTGCTAATGGTTTCCACTCCAACTCTCTTTGAGGGGCATTCAATGGAGCAATATTCAGGGCAACAGGTGCTACTGGTGTATCCATGTTTTACAATCGAATTTGGGTTAAATTTCGACTATTTTTGGGAGAAATATCGTCCTGCGCGGTAGGTTGAGTAATTTGCTGAATTACAGCCCGTTTCAGAGCAACAGGGGTGTAATTGGGCACAATTGGCCGGTTAAAAACTGATGGAATTGGTTTTAAGGCGTAGCAGGCCTATTTCTTCAGGGAAAATGGTCAACTTTAATGGTTTTTTAACAATGCAGGACGAAACAGAGCGCGCAGTTGGGGAATTGACAAATACCTGGTTTAATGGCGGTATTTGAGCTAGGTTGCAGTCGAATTCTGGGCGGCAGCAGCTCTGAACAGTCTTGGCAAGGTGCGGCAGCAAAGGACGTGAAAATACATGCAGGAGGCAGAGTAGAATAACACAGAAAAACACGCAAAAATGGCAAAATTCGGCCAAATATGGACTTTTTGGGGTTGGCGCGAAAATTTGGGTGACGTCAGCATGATGTCATCAGGTGGGGTCAGGGTCGGGTGACGTCAGCATGACGTCATCGGGTGACGTGGCGGCCTGTGAGTGGTCCACGGGGACTGCATAGGCGGTGTGACAGCTCGGAGCGATGGCGGGCGGGGGCGCTGATGCGGCGGTGAGGTGGCGTGATGTTGGCATGACCGGTCAGCGGAAAACTGGGAGTGGTAAGTAGTTTCATATCGCACCGCTATTCATACGGAAGCAGGATTTTCAGAGGCTGGCCCGACCCGGTAATATGGCGACGCGTGCCCCCGTGTGTACGTCAGCGGATGTCATTTTTCGGAAGCTAACGGCAGTACATCGGGGCCGCTCCAAAATTGATGAGGGCCGTCAGATGGGAAAGCCCAGATCCGATGGCTGGCGGGAGGGCAAGTTGTCAGGGCGATACGGTCAGGTGGGGCAAAATAAAATATTATTATTTGTTGAAATATGCGCCCAGCGGAACATTAGAAAAAGTGGGTTTTGCGGGTTTTTAACAGTGTTACGGGTTAAAGAGGGGCTTTGCACAGGTTTATTTACAAAGAGGGTTTAGGTTATTAATCGAAGCAGATCTCAGATTAATCCCAAGATTAATTTTTCAACGCTCTTTGGGTCGCGCTCAATGTTTTAGCGCTTGAAAACATTCAAAATGATACATAGAGCTATAATGCTCGAGGAAAGGGATATGTAGATTTTTTGGGTTTTTTGTAGAATTTACATAGTAATAGGGGGAATAGGGGGTATAGGGAGTTAAATAGTGATAGATTAGCAGTTAGTATGAGTGGAAAAGGTGGATGAGGGGGGAAAAACACTAAGTTTTATATGAAATCAACTTAGTTTAGGAAGTAGATCAAAATGAAAAGAATTTTTACACAAGAAATGTGGCTTTTAAAGACACAAGAACCAACAAAAGACTTTGACTTCTTCCATGAGCATAGGTAGTATTGGGATGTTAGTAATGAGTGTAATGGGGGTAATCAGGGGGTTAGACATGCTTCATTGTATTGCTGCAAAACTGTTGAATGAGAGACCTGCACTGGCGCCATGTTTTTCCTTTGCTTGGGCCAGTGACAAAAAGGAAATCATGCTTCTGCAACCCCATCTACCTACCCATCTATTTGCCTAGCATTTTTTGTTTCTTCATAGAGGGTGCACTTGGACTAGCAAACCCTCAATTGTTCTTTTCTTTTCTTTTTTCTTTTTTCTTTGCTTTTCTATCTACAACTAACCTTATTACCTCCAAGACCCCAGATTAAATAGTTGGGAACCTTAATTTTCTACCTAACTACTGGGTTGCCAAGATTAAGCAGTTTGGACAGGCTTCTTTCTCTATTCTTATGACAAGAAATTGAAACATGGCATGATCTAGATTAGGCTGTTGGACCATCCATCCAGAATTCAGTCAACATCAAGCTATGTACACATATTGCATTCTCTTGGAAATATGGGATCTTTGTATCACCAAAGCAGAGCATATTTGGAACTTTCTTTGCCAATCATGAAATATGAAACCTATTGGTATAGGTATCTAACAGTATCTTCGAAAAGCAAGGTGAGTTTGTCGGTGAGTGTAGAGTACAACTGTGTCTAGGTAATCTTACTACAAAAGGGGGAGAAAAGTGAGCCTCTAAGTGAGAGTTAATAGTACCACCGAGGAAGAGACACACATGAACTAGAAGGACTTGTCTAACATCCAGCGGAATAGTCCACAACGGATGTGACAGTCGTTACAACCAAGAAACGAGGGAAGCTCCATCTAACATCTAGTAGAATAGTCCACAGTGGATGTGACAGTCGTTATAACCGATAAGCAAGGAAAGATTTTTCTAGTATCTCGTGGAATATTACACAACGATGAGACAAAAATAACAACCATCACAACAAATTCTCAACAAGATAAGGACTAAAATAACCAAAATAGTTTAACAATATTAGTACATGTGAAAGCAAACATGAAATACAAATGTACACAGTATAGTCTTGCAAGTATTCATGAGTCATGCATGAAGAACGTGATGGCCTTAAAAGGCTTCTGTTATTAAGAAAAAATTCCAAGACATATATTTACATTGCACATCACTAGCCCCAATAGTTCAAGATCCAAAAAACTGCTAAAAATAGTAAATTGTGTTACAATTATGGAAACTGAAAAAAATGAAAGACATAGTTGTGGGGGTTCAAATGGGATAGGTGGGTGGCCACCAACATCCACTTGGATCATTCCTCCCCCCTTAGGAAGCAATGGTCCCCATTGCATTGAGTTCCTCCATCTGTTGAACTTGTACTATAATCTATGATGTGTCCAGTAATGGTGGGAAGCATGGTCGACAATGGTCCACATTGAACACTTGGTGCAGGTGAAGGAATGGAGGAATGCTATACTCCAAAGCATTGTTCCCCACAACCTTGGTACTGCTGTAAGGACCATGTCAGAGTGGTCTGAGCTTCTGATGGGCTCTTGTAAGGCATTCTTTCAGTAGATGCAACCAGACTTTGTTGCCCGCTTGAAGCTTGTGTGGTACCCCTGTGGGTGAGGAGAAGTTGTTCCTGTGTTCTATCATGACTGTATTCCTTTGTTGTTGCTGCTGCGTGGAGGAACCCTTCACGGGGGTCATGGATGTAGCAACAATCTTCCCCTTACTTTGGGAGTGAATCAAATAGAAAATGAATTTCCTAGTCTGGGAGATGATCTTGCTACCTTTCTTAGTAGTGATCAAAGAGGTGGCAGTAGGTGGGGCTACCTCCGATATCCTATAGAATGAATTACATAAAGAAATAATGACAGCACGAGGCCTTGACTCATACACAGCATGTCACCTCCACAAGTATGGCTAGCCTAATAGTACATCACAAACATCTAGAGGTGTAACATCACACAATACCTCATCTGTGAAGGGTTTGATGCTGTAGGGAAGGCGGCATTGCTAGCGAATTTTGAGATCTCGTCCTTCATGAAGCCATCCGATATTGTACGGCTGCGGGTGTGGTGTAGTCGGTAAGCCCAACAGCTACACAACCTCTACTGAAATGAGATTCTTTTGGCTGCCACTGTCGACAATGAATTGTAGCGGCAAACCCTTCATCCACATCTGTGAGTGGAAAAGGCATTCCCCCTCCTCTGGATCTTCGGGCTCATTTTTCTGGATCTTGGCAGTGGCAACAATGGTGCTGGGATTTGCATCAATGGTATTCTTCCCTTTGCCATTCCCCTTGTCGAGTTCTGGCTCAAGGTCAGAACATGCATCTGATTCAGAAGCCTTCAACTCGGACACCAGCGACTGCTTGGTCCGAAACTCACTTGTGTTGTGAGTGGGGCTCTTGTGGAACTCACACCACTTTCTTGTGCCCTTCTTCGACTTCGTGGTGTTTTTATTTTCTTGCGGCTTCGACGGGTTGTCTTGGGTCACCCCGCCTTGGCTTTGTCCTTTGATCTTCGGATTCACGGATCCAAAGTCTCGCTTCTTCTGTTTGAAATTTTGCTCGATTTTGACAGCGTATCGGTATGTCATGCCGAGCGAGGAGATGTTCAGGAACTCCATCTCTTCCTGGATGTATCTGTGTAGGTAGTCGTTGTATTTGAGTACCAGATGCAGATCAGAATCTTTGATACCCAACTGTGTGCGAAGGGTATGAAAAAAATTTGTGAACTCTGGCACATCTTGGTCCCTTCCCTGTTGTAGTGTGGTCCATTTGATGTATTTGTCCTCATAGCTTTTGATAGGGTAGTACTGCTCCTTGACGGCATCTCGAAATGAATCCCAAGTGGGTGTGGCTGAAAATAGTGAGCCCATACTTTCATTCTTCTGCTCGCAGCAAGTTTCCCACCAGTCCTTGACGTGGGGGGCTACTTTGAGAAGAGCGAATACAATATTTTCCCGACTCGAAAATTCATGAACAGAAAAATAACCTTCTAGCAGATTTAACCATTTATCTACGGCATATGCGTCTATCTAATCCTCAAATATTGGGATTTCATAGAGGGTGTGGCATTTCCAGAGTAGCTGCTGGAAGCCGATGTGTCGCCTCTGGGTAGCCATTGAAGGATCTGGGCGAATTTGTCCATCATCGCGTTCCTTTGTCGCTCGAGGGCTTCTTCGAGC
Organism: Pinus tabuliformis; assembly: GCA_031772625.1. Lineage (NCBI taxonomy): Eukaryota > Viridiplantae > Streptophyta > Pinopsida > Pinales > Pinaceae > Pinus > Pinus tabuliformis. The sequence goes on along the minus strand of CM062817.1, from coordinate 1,740,249,942 downwards.
AAGATTTTGATAAGATCTCCTACCCCCTCGTCTTTCTTTTCATCCGCCATGGGAGGCCGTCGGGATTTGCGAGGCTGATCTTGCAAAGGTTCAACCAGTTCAAGCCCCAACTCCTTATATCCCAACCTCGTTGGGGACATGTAAAGAAAAACAAAGAAAAAGCAGACCGCTCTGATACCACTAACCCGGATTTAAACAGGAATGCAAAAAATTACAGAGATAACCATAAACATAGAGATGCAGTGGAAATAATACTTCATTTCATTAATGTAAAATACTGAAATATGCTTATAAATAGAATTGGAAATAAACCAGCTAAGGCTATGGTAGCTTATCTCTAAGAAGAGATGTGGCAGCTACATGCCTCTGAACTGTGTTACAATGAGGCTTGAAGGCCTATTTATTGTTGAGAAACAATGGAAAACCCTTCACATCCCAAAACCTAACCCTAGAAGATGAAACACCAAATTGTGGGCCCCGTTTGGGTAAATTGGTACATCAATTTCCCAGGGTCGTAACTTTGGCACCCGATCTCTGTTTGACGCATACAATAGCTCGTTAGAAAGATATATCCGAGAAATATAACTTTGGGAAGAGCAACATAGGCCAATGGACCCATGTTGCTCCCAGATTTCCCAAAAAACATTGTTTAGGGCCTCAAAATGGCTCCAGAAGTTCAGGACCCAAAAAACTGCTAAAAATAGTAAATTGTGTTACAATTATGGAAACTGAAAAAACTGAAAGAGATAGTTGAGGGGGTCCAAATGGGATAGGTGGGTGGCCACCAAAATCCACCTGGATCATTCATCTTTGGGAACCTAATTCATTGGAGAAGGCATTCAGGTTGGCAAGAAAAGTGGAAAGAAAATTATGGAAACAAGGAAGTCTACCCCTCACAGCTATAAATATGGAAGTGTTGTTTCTCCTAGCCTTCCACAACCTACAAGGTTGACACCACAACAATTAAAAGGAAAAAGAGAAAAAGGGCGTTGTTACAATTGCGATAGCAAATGCACTAAAGGTCATAAGTGTGCTGAGAAGAAATTATTTTACATAGATTATGAAGAGGAGGAAGAAAAAGATTAAGAAACATCAAATGAAGAGGATATACATCAGGAACCAACCCTAGAGAAAGAAGAAATGAATCCGACCATATCTTGTAAAGCATTGGCAAGAATTACCACTCCTCAAACTCTCAAGATATAATGACATATCAAGAAGAAAAAGGTTCAAGAAGTGAAAGATCATATCTAGAAAGAAGAAATGAATCCGACCATATCTTGTAATGCATTGGCTAGAATTACAACTCCTCAAACTATCAATATAGAAGGACATATCAAGAATAAAAATGTTCAAGAAGTGAAAGATCACATCGAGCATCAAGAAATGAATCCGACCATATCTTGTAATGCATTGGCTGGAATTACAACTCCTCAAACTATCAATATAGAAGGACATATCAAGAATAAAAATGTTCAAGACGTGAAAGATCACATCGAGCATCAAGAAATGAATCCGACCATATCTTGTAATGCATTGGAAGAAATTACCACTCCTAAAACTATAAAGATAGAAGGATACATCAAGAAGAAAAAGGTAATAGTGTTGATTGATTCGGGTAGTACCCATAATTTTATTCATTGTAAGATAGCTAAGGAATTGAATTTCTTCCTATATCCAGCACCAGAGTGTTAGGTGATAGTTGTAAGTGGAGGAACCCTAAATTTCTCTGGAAAGTGCCATAATATCAAGCTATCCATGGGAGAATATGTATTGAATAGCCCTGTTAGCACTCCAGGAAACTCTCCTAGGTTGTAAATCGGAGATGCCTGGTAACATATAATCTTCAATATTGTTCTCTGAACTATTGGAATAAATGATGGTTTGGATCAAGTTGGATAACAATTTCAGCTCTATTCTCACTCAAGACATGCATGAACACCCCCAATAACACAAGACTTTAGACTGCAAATGCTCAATAGTTTGTAGATTTAATGGATAGATGGAGAATACTGATAATACCAGCAGGTTGCATACATGAACATATATGAATGGCTAGCTATAGGCAACAAATGAACTTACTAACTATACTGGAAGATGCATATATAATAACACATATAAATGGCTAGCTATAGGCAGCAAAGAAGCTTGCAAATCTAATATATCAAAGTAGAGATAAGATGGTAGTTATCTGGCCTTTAAACACAAAGAAAACCTTAACAAATTGTTTAGGTGCAAGCATGGAACAAAAGAGAAATGGACATTGAACATATAACGGCAAAAGAAGCTTGTATTACTAAAGAATGCAGATGAGAAGCTTGAAGAAACAAAGGAGGAATAATCTCCAAAAGTTGAACCCTTGTTACATCTAGTTTTCTACCTTTTATAGGCCATTTACAATGGTCTTGAGCCTTTTGAGGCTTCAGGTGTCTTAATTTATCCCTCTGTCTTGTTTAACCGTTTGATTCCCTCAATAGGCCACATGACTCGGTGGTTTTCCTCTTCTGACAGAGGAATAACCATATTCAGATATTTTGGGTAGCCTACTGTAATGCCTGGGAGCTCTCTCATGCCAGAGATGCCCATAATGTTTGTTAAGATGGTTGTTGCACTGGCAGAACCGTCAATGCTCCATGATCTCGTTTGATTCAGGTTGCAGCGTGTTGTAGCCCCTCTCTTTCCCTTTTCGAGATCTTTCCGTTGGCACTGTATCCCGACCGAATCCCTCTTCTGGCATGTAAAAATTTCTGCACAACGCTTCTAAGGGTGGTTGGCCCCCTGATCTTGCAAATGGAGTGGCTACCGGCCTATGAAATCCCTGCAACAGTCCCTTCCAAATGATAACCATGAATGTTTTCTATTTCATACATAAAATGCCGCAACTGTGTAAATCCCGCCCTTCTCTGTTCTTTTCGGACCTCAAAATTCCTTAAACATGGCCTATTCTCTTCATTGGTTCTGCCCTTGGGTCGCTGTCGTCTATCGCAACCGGCCTAGTCCCTTTGTACCCCTTGTATTTTGAAAAAAACACAGGAAATACATGAAAATTGGCCTCCCTCCGGACTTCAAATCTTATGGATTTCATTCCCAAACCCTTTCGTATCCGGGACTCATCGTGATCAGCGTTACCACCTGTATAGAGGCCCTGCTCCTTTGCAATATTCCAATGTGATATGATCACAATCACATATCGCTCCAGCCAACAGTCTTCATATAACACATCGTATGTTCGTACCGATTGCGACGTGGGCCCCCCGTCCCTTGGTAATGTTCCGTTGTGATGTAACGATGTGATCTGATCGCACTCGCTGATCGCTCAATGCCAGGGCTTTATAGATTATGCTTTCCACCGCCGCAACTGCCGATGTGACTCATTGATTAACTGTCCCTTCAGCTTGGACGATTGCGATTTAGTCGGTTAGATCTGGGCCATTGATCAGCCGGATCTAACGGCGGTTGTGCATTGCTCTGTTTGCGCCTGTAATACTCTGTTTTTAACTTTTTTTCACTGTTTTGGAGTACTTTAGCCTCCCGATAGCGTATTTCAACCCTTCTAAGTGCTTTTGGCATATGATTGTTTCGGTCTTGGGAGGATCTTAATCCACCCTTGAAGACTTCAGGAGTGTTTTGGGTCTGTTTTTTTGGGCCAAATGCCAACAAGGCTAACACTAGCTCCTTCTGGGGATGAAATCGCCCCTATGAGGTTTCGAGAATCTCAGAGCAATGCCTTTCCTGTAAAACAAAATTAAATCTTCCCCCTAGTGTTCCATTGGGCATGGAGTCTTTTTAGCATAAACATAAAAACTGAAAGAAAAACATATGTACAATATTAATGTTTTAAGGCCTTAAATGAAATAGAGTTTCAAGAACCGCTCGTTTACCGGGCTACCAAAAGTGTCTCCTCCTTCTAGTTTGTGCAGGATGAATGTATTGCTGTGCTAAACTTGAGCGATGACAAAAGGACCTGTCCATAAGGAGTCGAACTTGCCTTGGTTACCTTTCTTTTCCTTCAATGCATCCCATTTGAGCACCCAATCACCAACTTGGAAATTGTCCGCTTTTTCCTTCCTGTCAAAGGTTTCTTTGATTTTCTTCTCATGGACTTGTGACTTCTCAACCAATTGCTCTCTGATATGTTGTAATTCAACTAGGTTATTCGTTCTTCTTACCATGTCATTTTCTTCATCTTGTTCTTCTTGCAAGAACTTAGCCACAGGGAGGATCAGCTGGATAGGGAAAACAACATCAACGCCATAGACCAGTTTAAATGGAGAGTTCCCTATGGACTTTTTGATGGAAACTCTGTCAGCCCATAGTGCAAACTTCAACTTGGAATCCCAACTCTTTTTGTTGTCTTCTAATAGTTTTTTGATTATCCTTACCAAACTCTTGTTAGATGATTCTGCCAGGCCATTGCCTTGAGGATAATATGAGGTAGAATGCACCACTTGAATGCCCATGGATTCAGCCATGTCCATCAATTCTTTTGCCTTAAAAGCTACTACATTATCAATGACTAGTTTGGTTGGGCAACCAAATCTAGTGAAAATATTCTCATTCAAGAACTTTATGACAACTTGATGATTGGAATTCTTAGTAGGTATAGCCTAAATCCACTTGGTGAAATAATCAGTGGCTACTAAGATCCATTTGCGTTGGCCACTGGAATGTGGGTTAATCTTGCCTATAAATTCCAAGCCCCACTGTTGGAAGGGACCATTGACCTGTATTGGCTTCAAAGGTAGAGATTTTAGCTATTTTTTTCCTGCAAACCTCTGGCACTTGTCACAAGATTTTACAAAGGAAAACACATCAGAGAACAACGTAGGCCAATAATACCCAACCCTCAAGATTTTGTGAGCTGTGGTTTTCCAATAATGATGCCCACCACAGATGCTAGAATGGAACTGGTGTATGACCTCTACAGATTGTTCTTTATCTAAACACCTCAAGAGAATTCCTGATGGGTCTTTCCAGTAGAGCAGATTTTTGTCAATGTAGAATTTGGCCGATCTGAGTCTAGTGGTACGAGTTTGACTTGGACTAAGCCCTGGAGGAACTTCCAGCTTCTGCAAGAAATGAACTATGCTGGAATACCATTCGCATGTGGCTAGATTTTCAGCCAAGGGTTGATTCTGCTTTTGCTCTTCTGATGCTCCTTTTGCTTGCTCATCATCTGAATTTAGACCCATGCAATTTATGTCTAACAAGCTGCAATTTTCTTCGGCCATGAGCTTAGCCAAGCCCTGGCCTTTGACAAGCTTAGTGGGTTTCACGTCTATGTCGAATTCTATGAATTTTGCAATCCATTTCGCCCTCTTTCCATCAATATCTAGCTGAGTTAAGACATCTTTCACTGAGGCTGAGGGCACATATGCAATTACTTTGGAATGCAGAATATAAATCCTGAATGCTTTCAAGGATTTTATGAGAGCATAAGCCTGATTCTTAATAAGGTCATACCTTAGTTCAACATCCCTTAGAGTTTTTCTGAAAAAGGCCACGGGGTGCTCTATGCCTTCATCATTTTTATGCAACAAGACTATTTCCAGTGTATCATAAGAGGCAAAAGAGAAGATATAAAACTCCTTAGTGTAATCTGGGCTGATTAGAATGGGATCTTCCATGATAGCTTTCTTGATGGCTTCAAAAGAGCTTCTTGAAGCGGCTATCCTTTTTATCTCCAATCCTTTCTTTAGCATGGAAGTGATGTGCTTTACTAACTCTGCAAAGTTTGGAATGAACCTCCTTACAAAGTTAATCTTACCCAAGAAGGATTGGATGCCCCTTTTCGACCTTGGGATGGACAATGTCTGAATGGCTTGAACCCTTGCTAGATCAATCTTCACACCTTCTGCAGAAACAATATGTCCCATAAGTTTGCCTTCTTCTAGAGCAAACTGTGACTTCTTTGGGTTTTCTGAGATTCCGAACTGTCGACACTTTAGGAAGACCTTCTTCAAATGTTGTAAATGGTCTTTGTGGCTATTGGAGAAGAATGTTATGTCATCAAGATAAATAAGGACAAACTTGTCCTTCTCTCCCACGAAGGCTATGTCCATGGCCCTCTGAAATGTGGCCCCAGCATTCATCAGTCCAAAAGGCATCTTGGAGTACATGAAAGTGCCCCAAGGAGTAGTGAAGGCGGTCTTTTCCTGATCTTCAGGATGTACAACAATCTGATTGTAACCTGAAAATCCATCTAAGAAAGACATGACTCTAGCCCCTAAAACCTTTTGCAGCAAGTGTTCCATCTTGGGCAGGGGATAGTTATCTTTTTTAGAGCACTTATTCAGATTTCTGAAGTCGACGCAAAGCCTAATTTCTCCATTTTTCTTCCTTACCACCACAAGGTTGGAAATCCACTTTGAATACCTTAGGGGAATTATTATTTTGGCATCCAACAGCTTCTTGATTTCTTTCTCGATCAAAGGTAGTAAGAGAGGGCTAACAGGTCTTAATTTCTTCTTAAAAGGGGTCATGTTCTTTTCCAGTGGGATTCTATGTTGGATAATGTCTAGGTCATCGGTTTTAAGATCGTTATATTCCCAGGCAAAAATATCAGTGAATTGCTTCATGAGGGTGCAATACTTGGAATTTTGGGTAGAAGACAAATGAGTGGACAGATTGATGAATTTCGGATGGGCTAGGCTCCCTATATTATGTTTACGGACAGCAGATTCATTCTCTGTTTTGGTCGACTTGTAGGGCACGTCATTATGATCGAAAAGCTTCTCTAGAGGCACCAATCCCTTTGGTATGTGATTACTGGGCAGCTGGACGATGCTTTCTCGGCCGATTTCACTTTTTAGCTTGGACTGGCCGAATTCTTCTATGTTTTGATTTTCTTGGTCGATGTGTGTTTCAACAAATTCCTCAACGACTTGTAAGAACCTGTTAATTTCCTTGTCTTCAAAAACTCTCCAATATTTGACATTGTCTAGCAGGGACGGTCTATATTTTACCTGAACTTCATATGTCAATTTAGGAGGCAAAGGAGGAACAAACGTGCTAGCAGAGATAGCAAGGGAATCAGCAAGCTGGTTCTTCATTCTTGGAATATAAGAAATGTTGAAATCTTTGAAAGAATCTTTGAGCCTCCATACCTCATCCCTGTATGCTTTCAGCCTTGGATGCTTTGCTTGGAACATTCTATTTACCTACTGAATGATTAGGTTTGCATCTCCAAACACTTGCAGGCCTTTGATACCCATTTCTTTAGCAGCGCTTAAGCCCAAAATCAAAGCTTCACACTCTGCTATGTTGTTTGTGACCTGAAATGTTAATTTGAAAGACAGATGAATGTATTCCTGTGTTGGGGACACAAGGACTACACTTGCCCCTGTAGCTTCTTTGGAACAAGCCCCATCAAAGAACATATCCCAATTATGTGGGCTTCCATCCTCTGCGATCTGGAAAACTGGTTTCTTGAGCTGCGATGCTCCAAAATCAATATCCACAGCATAGATGGGATGATTCTTAGGGTTCTTCTCATCACTGATGATATAAGCCAATTGCGCCTCTCTGTATAATCTCTTACTTTCACCTCCAAAAACTAGGATAGTAGCATAGGACAGATCATTCTATAATGATCCACCTAGTCTCTTAATCCACCCTCTGGAAAGTAACATGCCAAACTTAAGTGGTACATATGCTACCACAATATCCATCATCATGCTTTTCATGGGGAACTGAGACAAAGTGATGGCTAGGTCCTTGATTAATCCTAGACATTTCACTTTTCTAGAGTCAAAAGAGAACAGGTCATGATAAGGCTTGGTAATGTCTAAATGCAACTCATCCATAAAAGCCTTGGGCATTAGGTTATGGCTGGCTCCAGTGTCCAAAAGGCAGTTGTGAAGGATTTATCATGAATAGTCAGAGAGACATAGAATGATGGGGAGCTATCTTCACAGTTTTCAATCATTGGGTTGAGGATAATAGTTGGCTTGTCATCTTGCAGATTTACAAAATCATTAGAGGCTTGGATGGCTTTAGGCTCAAGGGCTTCGAGGATGGATCTTTTGAAGCACTCACTTTTCACTAGTTCAACCAGAGGCATAGGTAATCTTAGCTTTTGAATTTCTGATTGAAAACTGAAAGGAGAAGGGGGCTTGTCAAGGCCTCTTACCTCATGAGATGGAGCTTTGAGGATGATAGGATCAACTGTTGGTTGTTTTTTCTTATTAGCTTGCTGCACTGCAGGGTCAGCAGCTCTTTGAACAGGAGTTTCCTTGGCATTATTCATCTTCGACCGCAGATTATATCTGCACTGATCTTCAGCTTGCAGAACAGCTTCACCACCCCATTCTTGGTTAGTCTGGTCATTGCATAATGAATTTTCATAGGCAGCTGCGGTCAAAAAGGAAGCATTTCCTTTGTCTTCAAGGCAATGGATCTCATCATCTTCTTCAAACTGATCTTCCTCCATGACTACATTCTAGAAAGGGGTCTTCACCCTTTGGTCTTCATTGGCATCTTTGCTTCTTTGCAATATCTGCAACTGTTCATTAGCTCTTCTATATGGATTTAGGTTTCTAGGAGCAAAGGTATTGGGAACTCTCCCTTTCACAGGGTGTTGTTCAACCTTTAATTTGGAAATTTCAAAGGCTAATGACTCGATCGTTTTGGTCATTTTATCTATCTTAGGATCAGAGGATGATGAAGACTCGCCCCTCTGTCTTCTTCTATCAACATTTCCCTTGAGTTTCTCTGCAGCCATGATGTTGGATTCCACTTCCAAGGTTGCATCCTGCATGTCAGCGAAAGTAGCACATTGCCTCTCTCTCAACAGTAGGCAGAAGTCAGAATCAAAAGCATTAGCATAGGTGAGTTTAGCAGAGGTAGTAGTGGGTTTTACTTCAGATGGAATCTTGTTGTACATATGGTTAAACCTTTTATTGAAATCAGACAGCAACTCACCATTTTCTCTCTTTAAGTTGCCAAACTCAATGTGGTAGTAGAGGAGGTCCTTTTTATCCCCCCAATGTTTTAGGAATGCATCATCTAAAGCTTCGATATCTGCTATAGATCTTGGGGCTTGTTCTCTAAACCATTTTCTAGCCTCCCCATCTAGGCTTTGGACAAAGACTCTCATCCACACATCATCTTCACTAATGTCCAGATTATCAGCATAGCTATAAAATGATTTGAGGTGTTCTTCAGCAGTAACACCTTCAGTCCCAGTGAACTTAGGCATATACTTCTGATATTCTCCAGTGGGCATAGCATTCAAAGGAGTGGGCAGTATTAAAGGTCCATACCTAGCAGCTATGATTCTTTCCATTCTGGTGGGTGCTTGTGGACCTGCCATAGCTGTGGTGACTAAAAGAGTACTAAAAGTCTGAATGACAGAAGATTGAGGAGTGACTGATGAGACCAAAGGAGTATGAGGGATAGGAGGTGAGGTTCCCTTTGGGCTGACAACAACAGGAGAAACTAAAGAATAAGGATATTTATGAATTTCTGGGAGTTTTTCTTCACTGCTAGTATTTGAATCTATACTATCAACATGTATTTGTTATATTACAAGATTTTCTTGAAGAGATATAGAACATTGTTTAGGTTTACTTGAACCTGATGCTCCTTTTTGCAATGTCTTTCATACTTTGAAGGTCCTTCCAAGGTTAGGAATTGGATCAGCTTGTGATTTCTGAGGATTTCTCTAAGTGTTCCTCACAAACTGAGCCAGAATTAAGTAGTGGAGTCGCCAAGAGGTTCGGCCTCCAGTAGAGCCGCGAGATAGATGATTACAACCAAAAATCTGCCCAGACTTTGTCTATCATCAAAGATGGGTCTGTGTCATTTCCCAGGGAAGTTGAGCTTCAGTTTCCTCTCCCCGGCAATGGCGCCAATTTATGTTAGCACTCCAGGAAACTCTCCTAGGTTGTAAATTGGAGATGCCTGGTAACATGTAATCTTCAATATTGTTCTCTAAACTATTGGAATAAATGATGGTTCAGATCAAGTTGGATAACCATTTCAGCTCTATTCTCACTCAAGACATGCATGAACACCCCCAATAACACAAGGCTTTAGACTGCAAATGCTCAATAGTTTGTAGATTTAATGGATAGATGGAGAATACTGATAATACCAGCAGGTTGCATACATGAACATATATGAATGGCTAGCTATAGGCAACAAATGAACTTACTGACTATATTGGTAGATGCATATATAATAACACATATAAATGGCTAGCTACAGGCAGCAAAGAAGTTTGCAAATCTAATATATCAAAGCAGAGATAAGATGGCAGTTATCTGCCCTTTAAACACAAAGAAAACCTTAACAAATTGTTTAGGTGCAAGAATGGAACAAAAGATAAATGGACATTGAACATATAATGGCAAAAGAAGCTTGTATTACTAAAGAATGCAGATGAGAAGCTTGAAGAAATAGAGGAGGAATAATCTCCAAAAGTTGAACCCTTATTACATCTGGTTTTCTGCCTTTTATATATGTTGTTTACAATGGTTTTGAGCCTTTTGAGGCTTCAGGTGTCTTAATTTATCCCTCTGTCTTGTTTAACCGTTTGATTCCCTCAATAGGCTGCATGACTCGGTGGTTTTCCTCTTCTGATAGAGGAATAACCATGTTCAGATATTTTGGGCAGCCTGCTGTAATGCCTGGGAACTCTCTCGTGCCAGAGATGCCCATACTGTTTGTTAAGATGGTTGTTGCGCTGGCAGGACCGTCGATGCTCCATGATCTCGTTTGATTCGGGTTGCAGCGTGTTGTAGCCCCTCTCTTTCCCTTTCCGAGATCTGTCCATCGGCCACTGTATCTAGGTCGAATCCCTCTTCTGGCATGTAAAAAATTTTGCACAACACTTCTAAGGGTGGTTGGCCCCCTGATCTTGCAAATGGAGTGGCTACCGAGCCTATGAAATCCCTGCAATAGTCCCTTTCAAATGATAACCATGAATGTTTTCTATTTCATACATAAAACGCTGCAGCTGTGTAAATCCAGCCCTTCTCTGTTCTTTTCGGACCTCAAAATTCCTTAAACATGGCCTATTCTCTTCATTGGTTCCGCCCTTGGGTCGCTATCGTCTATCGTAGCTGACCTAGTCCCTTTGTACCCCCTATATTTTGAAATACTTAAAAACATAGGAAATACATGAAAATTGGCCTCCCTACGGACTTCAAATCTTATGGATTTCATTCCCGAACCCTTTCAGGTCCGGGACTCATTGCGATTGGTGTTACCACCTGTATAGAGGCCGTGCTCCTTCGCAATATTCCGATGCGATCTTGCGATGTGATCTGATCACAATCACATATCGCTCCAGCCAACGGTCTTCATATAACATAGCGTATGTTCCTGCTGATTGTGAACTTGCGATGCAACGTGGGCCCCCCGTCCCTTGGTAATGTTCCGTTGTGATGTAACGATGCGATCCAATCGCACTCACTGATCGCTCAACACCGGGGCTTTATAGATTATGCTTTCCACTGCCGCGATTGCCGATGTGACTCGCCGATTAACTGTCCCTTCAACTTGGCCAATTGTGATATAGTCGGTTAGATCTGGGCCACTGATCAGCCGGATCTAACGGCGGTTGTGCGTTGCTCTATTCGTGCCTGTAATACTCTGTTTTTTCACTGTTTTGGAGTATTTTAGCCTCCCAATAGCGTATTTCCACCCTTCTAAGCGCTTTTGGCGTATGATTGTTTCGGTCTTGGGAGGATCTTAATCCACTCTTGAAGACTTCAAGAGTGTTTTTGGTCCGTTTTTTGGGGCCAAATTCCAACAAGGCTAACAAGCCCAATGCTTTCCATTCCAATGGGTGGTGCTGATGTTGTACTAGGAGTCCAATGGCTACAATCCTTGGATACAATAGCCTTTAATTTTCAAGAACTTTTCATGAAATTTTCTTCGGAAGGAAAGGAAGTTGAATTAAGGGGTATCACAGGGAAACCAGGAAAAATAATTATCTCTAACAGAATGACGAAGCTTCTAAAGAAAGAACAACAAGGCGTAATTGCACAATTATGTTTGCTAATGGTTCCCACGTCAAAATCATATATTTCTCTACATCTCCAAAAAGTCTTAGACAATCATTCAAAGGTATTTGAGACTCCCAAAGGTATCTAACATATTGGTGATCATGACCATGCTATTCATTTGATTCCAGGAAGTGTTCCTCCAAACATCAGGCCTTATAGATATCCATATGCCCAAACGAGTGAAATAGAACATATGGTTGCGGAAATGGTAGAGGTTGGTATAATTATCCAACCAAATTTGATAAACAAAGCAAGGGATGAATGGAAGAATGGCGAAGCAGGGTGGGAACTCTTTCAAAAAGTTGCCGAAGATCTGAGTTCCGCCAATATTGTGAGAACTTGACAAGGAAGGAAAAATCATGTTGGAACCTGAAGCATTCACAGAACCGAGAAGTCGATAGCTACGAAATCAATCAATTTCAGAGTATCTCATCAAGTGAAAGAACTTACCTGTTGAAGATTCCCCATGGAAGGATGATAATTTTATACAAAAGCATCCAGAACTACTCAAGCGTTGAGGACAACACTTTTTTAAGGAGAGGGGCATGTTCGGTCTCTATACTACTAGTGTAACCCCTTATTATTATTAGTACAACCCCCTTATTATATTGTTGTGCCCATGTAGTCCCCATATTGTTATTATTGTGCCCCATAGAAACCCACTATTGTTATTATTATGCCCTTACATTATTATTGTTATGTCAGCTCTAATTATATTATGACCACTTAGACTCCTATATATAAAAAGGAGGTCTTGTCATTTGTATCATCCAAGAATTGTTCATTTGTGTAATGCAAAGGAGGTTTCCCCCTCGAAGACCCTGATTTATAAAGTGTTCATCTATCTTTTCTATCTTTTTGTGAGTTGGTTTCATAACACATAAAAATGATTTATATTATAATTTTAAATTATACTATATAATAAGAATTTTTTTTTTTTTTTAATTGTTATTAGATATTGATATATTCATATTATTAATATAATAGTATCTACCATCCATTCATTTATTTATTTATTATTAAAAACTATTAAACATAATTATCATATATTATTATAATTAATGGTTGTATGTATATATTTTTATATATTATTATAATTAATGATTGTATGTATATATTTTAATATATTATTATGATTAAAGACCAAGAAGATAAGTTTTAAATGATCCTTAGCACTTTTAAGAAGACAAAGATTTTAATTTTATAGGTTAATAATAATAAAGATAGAATCAAAATTAATTTTCAAATAATAAGATAAAAATTAAAAATTAAAAATAAAAATAAAAAAGTCTAACAATTTATAATCTTATTTAAATAAAATTTAAAAATGGTATTATAATTTATATATTAATATTATTAATATAATAGTAATTAACATTGGATTAGCTTTTCCTAGCATTTAGGGGTTGAGATAGAGAGACAAATAAGGAGAGATGGAGGGAGGTATAAATATAGATAGCAGGGGGAGAGAGGAAAGAAGAGAAAGATAGAGAAACTCAGGGAGAGGCAGATAGAATACTTGAATTTTCATCATAAATAAAATGTTTGCTTACCCCAAATGTTTGATTCTTGAGACTATAAACTATTTATAATTGGGTACATTCTTATTATTCCCATTTTCCATCATTCAACATTGTTAATTACTTTGCTTTCAAACGCGGTAATAGAAAATAACTACCATTGAAAATTATTTGGGGTTTAACACCCCATAGGTCATAATGATTGAATTTTGAGAAAATCACTATAGAGACAAGGTATGTTGTTTACTACATTAGCTCGAGTTAAATATTTGAATGGTGTATGATTCCAACTACTCTTTTCATATGATCGATATGAGAAGATGGAAAAACTAATTGGTGTGACAATAGGAATAGTAGAAGAAAATAATTTCAGATTGATTGCAATGATGATTGTTTGTAATTGACTATATTCTTAGTATTCCCATTTTCTATCTATCAAAATTGTTACATTGACACTTTGCACTCAAAATTTGTATTTCATCATTTTTCATCATTCAAGTTACTAATACTCTCTCTCATCTCAACAAACTGAGGTAACTAAGCAAATTTTAAATTAAATTGACCAAATTAATCTTAGACCTATTTATCATATTTAAAATGATAGATATTCAACAAATTTTATATGACCACACATGACTGAAACTAGCCTGATCCATCTTAACACCGGATCTACCAAGTGCCGAGAGGGATCAAATCTCTCGATGTGCAAACCTTTCCTCAAGTTTTGCACTCAAAAAATAGGTTTGCACCTTGAGAGATTTGATCACTCTCGGTGATTAATAGATCCCATGTTAAGATGGATCTAGGCGGGTTTACTTTTTACTGTTGTCACTTGTCACTTAACGTGACATTAAAAAGTATTAAAAAAATATGTAACCTTACATTAAAAAATATTAAAAGAAAATGTGTAAAAAAAAAATTAAATAAAAAATTTGGTTTAACAAACTCAATTTTGAAAACAATATTTATACAATTTGGGGTGTGACCTGAAATATTAGGTAAAATTTAATAATATTCACCCCTAGCCACTATTTATTAAGTGGGGGTGGTTATAATAATTGGGTAACATATAATATTGTAATATTATATTTTATGTAATCAATATATTTGTAACAATTAATATAGATGTGTTCCATCTATAAATTTAATTAATAAGTGGATAAAAACTTAATATTTACAATATGACAAGATTTTTAATCATGAATATTTACCATGGATATTATTAGCTTCTAAGTAGGTTTCTTTACAATACCATGGGCCAATACCCACAAGAAAAAGATAGAGAGGGAGAGGAGGGAAGAAAATCATAATACCATGGGCTACTACCATGGTTTATCAATACCATGGACCATCTAGACTTTGAATTATTATGTTATGAATCTAGGTTTTTAATTGCTACAATACCATGGACCAATACCATGGCCTATCAATACCACATGCCCAAAAACAATAGCCTATTTCAAAATAAAAATATTTTACAAATATTTTATTTTAATTTAATTTTATAATATTTTTTAATTAAATCTAAGAGAAAAAATATTATAATTACTTGTGAGGTATATCTAAACCCTCCATCCTCACGACTACTAACAATATTTTCATAGAGATTAAATGGAGGTTTTAATAAATTAAAAAATGAAAATACTTTTATATATACATATTTGAAATTTATATAATATAAATAATATTATAAAGAACTAGGATAGATGCATTTTAGCCAAGGATCCAAGCCATGAGAAAGAAAAATAATTAACAATGATAGAAGAAAGATTTTGGGCGATTCTTTTAATTTTTTTATTATTGTATTTTCTTTAACATGATTGATCCAAAATATAGGTTTAATATTTTACAACCAATTATGTTTTTTATTAATTTACATATTTTTTTAAATACAAGACAATGGGATCATATTTAAGAAAGAGAGTGAGATGGAAGGGGGAATATAGTGTGGGAGAGAGACAAAGGTGAGAGACAAAGTGAGAGAGAGAGAGGAGGGGGAGAGAGGGAGGGAGGAAGAGGGATAGATGGGAGATAATGATAAAGATGGAGAGAGAGAGAGAGCGTGACATATTTATAGGGGGTTGAGATAGAGAGACAAATAAGGAGAGATGGAGGGAGGTATAAATATAGATATCAGGGGGAGAGAGGAAAGAAGAGAAAGATAGAGAAACTTAGGGAGAGGCACATAGAATGAGACGGGGGAGAGAGGGAGGGGAAGAGAGAGAAGGAGAGGGGGAGAGAGATAGACACAGAATGGAAGGTGGAGAAAGAGGGAAGAAGAAAGAGTCTCACAAGGACAAATATAGACATAGAATTTAGATCTAGAAAGTCATGAATATTTTAGATTTTCAAGGTGGTTGTTGATTTCTAATCCTATTTGATCACGGAGTTGGAAGGTGGAGAGAGAGGGAAGAAGAAAGAGTCCCACAAGGACAAATATAGACATAGAAGTTAGATCTAGAAAGTCATGAATATTTTAGATTTTCAATGTGGTTGTTGATTTCTAATCCTATTTGATCATGGAGTTGTCTAACGAGACGGAGGAATTTCCCGAACGGCTAAAAGTGGCCGGAATCCAGACAAAAAAATTTCAAAGAATCTTGTAGAGGTAGTGTTTGAATCATGTTTTTGATGGTGAAAATGGACTCAACACCATCAAAAACTTCTAGGACACCTAAAATTTTAAGGTTTAACAACTATAACTTGGATTTACAAAAATCCTTGCCGGATTTTCTCTAAATATGACCAGAATTTCCATAACTTTTCGGGCAACTCCTCCGCCTCGTTAAACTACCCGTTTGATCACATGCACTATATGCATTGATTTCAGTGTAGATGTTGATTTATAATTATATTTAATACCTTACACTAGATGCATTGATTTTAGTGTCGATATTGATTTCTACTCCTATTTGATTTCTTGCATAGGATGCATTGGTTTTAGTGTAGATATTGATTTCTAATCCTATTTGATCGCTTGCACTATATGCATTGATTTCAGTTTAGATGTTGATTTGTACTCATATTTGATACCTTACACTAGATGCATTGATTTCAGTGTAGATGTTGATTTCTACTGATATTTGATTGCTTGCATTAGATGCATTGGTTTCAATGTAGATATTGATTTCTAATCCTATTTGATTGCTTGCACTAGATGCACTAATTTCAGTATAAATGTTGATTTCTAATCCTATTTGATCGTCTGGACTAAATGCATTAGTTTTAGTGTAGATGTTGATTTCTAAGTTGATGCAAAAAGATGTATGATGTACATTAATTTCAAAGTAATTAGATTAATAGTGTGCATTGATTTCAATGTAAGCACATCTCTACCTCCTCCATCTATATCTCTGTCTTCCATTGTCTCTCCTTCTTTATCTCTCTCTCTATATCAACCCCTAAACATACACACTCTCTATCCATATCTGTCTATCTCTCTCTCCTTACCTCCCTTTCCCCTTCCCCTCTCTCTTCCCCTTCTCTCTCTCTAACATTTCTCTCTCCATATCGATATCTCTTCCTCCCTCCCTTTCTTTGCCTCTCTATTACTCCCTCTTCCCCATCTATATTTCTATCTCCCTTTGTCTCTTCTTTTCACCCTAAAATATACACACTCTCTCAGTGTAAACACTTAAAAGTTATTCACCCTCATCCTCTTTATAAACAGAAGTGATTGATAATCTGGTTAACAGGGTAGCGAAGTGTTCACCTGATTGTCTTTATTCCCATACAAATGTTCTCGTTATTCCATATGTTATTAATTTATTACTTCTCTTTCCATTCCCAGCAATTATTCTTCGCGAATATTAGGATGTTGTAAAACTTCTCAATTTACTCCACTCTTATATTATGTCCCAAGTACAACATTTCACATTCACGGTTCTTTTCTGCTTCTTCGTTTTCCATAACTTAGAAAAAGATTTAGAATGGATCTTAAGCTGATTTACTTTCAATTAGATTTTATGATATATTTGATATAATTTTTTTATTTAATATGGATATTAAAACATTTAATTATTATTAATATCTTCTAAAGTGTGAGAGGTCAACTCTTTATTTAATAAGGAAAAAATTACACCTCTTTTTCAACTTGGATTGTAAAATGCCCTTCTCAATATAATTATTTTCTTTCTTTCTTTTACCTTTTAATTGTTTTTTACTTATATTGGTTTATCTTTAAAATATTTTAATATAACTGAATTTTGCAATAACTTTTTGTTATCAATTTTTGTTTTACTTAATTCCATATAATTCTATGTCAAATATTGAATAATTATTTATTTTTCATGATAAGATATATCAAAATATGAAAAAGTAAAACATATCAAAATAATTTTGAAAGTAATAATATTTGTTTAGTTTTAATTATATAATTTTAAGATATAAAATTAATATAAAAATATATTATTATTATTATTATTATAATAAAAGAGAAAGAATTACATATTTCTCATATTGAAATATTTTATTTATAATTCATATTTTATTTTAATTTTTTTATTAGTAGTATTTTTTTAATATAATTTTTTATTTATAATTATTATATTATAATATTATGTATATATTCCTAAAACATTATAATACAAATTTATGATATTCCATATGTATTATAAGAGTTTAAAAGTAATAATATTTGTTTACTTTTAATTATATAATTTTAAGATATAAAATTAATATAAAAATATTTCATATAATATATATATATATATGAGAAAAAATTACATATTTCTTATATTGAAATATTTTATTTATAGTTCATATTTTATTTTAATTTTTTTATTAATAGTATTTTTTAATATAATTTTTTATTTATAATTATTATATTATAATATTATATATATATTCGTAAAACATTATAATACAAATTTAAGATATTTCATATGTATTATAAGAGCTAAAAGTTCCTTTCGAGTTGAGCGCTGCCACTATAAGGTTATACAAGAATGTAATTGCCAATTTAAAGAGCAATGAGGGGTGGTCGAAAGATATTAAGTGTAATATTGAAGTTAAACAAGGTTGCCTTGCTCCCCTACCTTATTTGGCATTTACATCGACAAGCTAGAAGGTTGTTTAGAGGAAGCGGGATGTGCTGACACGATCTTAGCTCAGATAGTCATCATCTCTCTTCTCTACACTGACGATATTGTTCTTCTCACAAGGTGCCCATCTCATCTCGATAAGCAACTTATACTTCTTAAGGATTTCTTCTCTATCATGGGTATGATTATTAACACTGACAAAACAGAAGTTATTATTATCAAATGCAAGAAGGAAACTTACGCTAATTTTATGTATGATAATAATAACTTGGAAGAAGTGTCTTCCTACAAGTCCCTAGGAATTGATATTCATCACAAGCTCAACTAGAACTATAGAATTGAGAAAAGGATTAATGGGGGATGGAAAGATTATTTTGGTCTTGAAAATCACTGTAAAATGGTAAACCTCGTAATGTGGGATAAAAAGAAGTTCCTCTTTGAAACTTTAGTCACTCTGGTTATCTTGTATGGATGCAAGGTTTGGGGTTGTAGCATCTCTAGAGAATCCTGGAGAAAGATTGAGCAAATCCAGAAGCGTTTTATAACGTATAACCTCAAAATTAAAAGCAACACACCCTATCCTATTCTCCTTATAGAAGTGGGTCTTTCCCCTATCGAGAGCCTAGCTATGACTAGGCTTCTGTTATGCACAAACTCAATAACATAGGAGACCATATGTTATATACCTAGGGGGGATAATATGGGGTACCAAGGGAGGTACCCCAGGGTAATAATGTAATAATGGGATGGGCCATAGTAATAAATAAGGTGGTTAACCCATGTCATGTAAGGGACCACAAGTAGTTAATAATAATGTAATGGGCCCATGGTATTAGTTGATGGTATGAGGAAACCATGGTAATGATGCATGATATTGTATGTATGAGGCCTATATAAAGGCTAGAGACTCCACATATGAAGAGGAAGATGAGGAGAAGTATTCTTGTATGAACATGCATATGGCTTGTGGAGTGTTCTCCTTCCTTAAGGAGTGAATGTATGGTGTTGCCCTACCTTAAGGGTTTTGAGATCAATAAAGAGAATCATCTCTATCTATTTCAATCTTATTATTCTTGGGTTTATTCCTATTCTCATATATCTTTGGATTGGATTGGATGATACCACTTGTTGTATATCTAACCCAAAAGATATATGAGAATAGAGGTAACCCAAGAATATTCTGTATTCTTTGGGTTTATTCACTTATTGGCGAAAATGTGTAATTGTCACAGTTTCGTCAATATTGCTCAGAATCCTTATTATGACCTGTTTTTAGAACTGGAGCAATCATTCTGCATCTGCCCATGTGATAGAAATCCTGATCCAGGCACTAGAATTTCAGATCTATGCTGCTACTCTCCCGGCGTCACCCAAAATTTCTGCAAAAAGAGCTGATTTTAAATCAGCGATATCTCCCTCATCCGGACTCCGATTCGACTGGTTTTTTTTTTTTAAGTTGGGTATTTTTTCCCAAAGAATCTAGATCTACAATTAGATTTTGTAGATCTTGTTTCAGGACGTCTAGATCTGCGCCGAAAAATCGCTGCCTTGAAAATTGTCTACAACCCCACTGATTTTTAGATCAGTGATATCTCCTTCATCCGGACTCCGATTCGACCGATTTTCTTTTTGAAATCAGGTGTTTTTTCCCAAAGAATACAGATCTGCAATTAGATTCTGCAGATCTGGCACCAAAATGTACAGATCTGATCTGCAAAGTCGCCGCCCCCGAAACCCTGCCAAAATAATAAAAAAAAATCTCCACTTTTGTGCCCAAGAAAGTGCTCTGATACCACTTGTTGTAGCTCTGATACCACTTGTTGTAGCTCTGATACCGATCTGCAAAATCTAATTGCAGATCTGTATTCTTTGGGAAAAAACACCTGATTTCAAAAAAAAAATCGATCGAATCGGAGTCCGGATGAAGGAGATATCACTGATCTAAAAATCAGTGGGGTTGTAGACAATTTTCAGGGCAGCGATTTTGCGGCGCAGATCTAGACGTCCTGGAACAAGATCTGCAAAATCTAATTGTAGATCTAGATTCTTTGGGAAAAAATACCCAACTTCAAAAAAAACATCAGTCGAATCGGAGTCCGGATGAGGGATATATCGCTGATTTAAAATCAGCTCTTTTTGTAGAAATTTTGGGTGACGGCGGGAGAGTAGTAGCGCAGATCTGGAATTCTAGTGCCTGGATCAGGATTTCTATGACATGGGCAGATGCAGAATGATTGCTCCAGTTCTAAAAACAGGTCATAATAAGGATTCTGAGCAATATTGACGAAACTGTGACAATTACACATTTTTGCCAAGTAAGTGAATTTTTTCCAAACCATTCATGGCTTCTAGCAAGTATCTTTATTTTACAGGAAAAGATAATGGTCCTACTATTGAAGAATACATAAAACAAAAGAAGTGGGTATGGACAAACAATTGGAAATTGTGGGCAGTGCAGGATTTTAGAGATGAGGCGGCCACATGGTGGGGATTACTTAACCAAAAGAAGTGTTCCAACCTGCCCGATGAAGAATTTGAAAAATTACTTTTAGACAGATGGTCTCATGCTAGAAAACAAGATAAGGAGAAACATGTGGCGTTATTTCCTACTGGTATATCCTTATTTCAGGTTCATGGATTGATTCAGAAGGAGAAAATCATTGTGTCTATAAATCCGGGTTCCCAGCAAAATCTCATAAATGTCAACTTGGCAAAAAAATTGCAAGTCCCAGCAAAACATTTTGAAAATACACAGGTTGACGATAAGGATGTTCAAATTTATAAGGATTTGAAACTTTCTATGGATAAGTATGTGTTTCATGGTGATTTTTATGCTTCAAAGATGGATAATATCGATGTTGTTTTGGGATATCCTTGGATGGAATCTGTGGGTACTATCAATATTAATGTGCATAAAAAATTCCTGAAGCTATGGTATAAAAAGAAGAAAATTACATTACAGGATATTTCCATCCATAAACAGGTAGAGCACAGGGAGGCGGAAGCAGATGATGTTCAAGGGACTGACATATCAGATGATGAGCCTTTGATGATCGACAATCAAACACAAATAGAGGCTGTAGAAGAAAAGGTTACAGGTGATGATACATCAGAGGAGGGCTCAGTGGTTGAAGTCATACTGAAAAAGAAGACACCACAACAGGCACCACAGCAGGGTGAAGTCAAGCAAAAGCCATCGTGGGTTAAAACTTCAACATATCATCACCCACATCACCCAGCGAGACAACCATCAAGATGGAAACCAAGTCGTCACATGATGGATCGCGAGGAGAGAAGATCCACCCACTGCACATCAACACAGAAGAGCTGCCACGGTCAACTTCCATCTCAAGCGAGCGAGGCACCAGCGAGATCGAGGGTTCACCTTTCTCTTGGATGGCTAGATGCACGTGCATGGTATCAGTGGACTACTCTTTTGAGTAGATCTTATTATTTATGTTCTTCCCATGTTTCGGGGACGAAACATGTTTAGGGGGGTGGAATGCTATGTACCTAGGGGGGATAATATGGGGTACCAAGGGAGGTACCCAAGGTAATAATGTAATAATGGGATGGGCCATAGTAATAAATAAGGTGGTTAACCCATGTCATGTAACGGACCACAAGTAGTTAATAATAATGTAATGGGCCCATGGTATTAGTTGATGGTATGAGGAAACCATGGTAATGATGCATGGTATTATATGTATGAGGCCTATATAAAGGCTAGAGACTCCACATATGAATAGGAAGTGAAGAATTATTGTATGAACAGGCATATGGCTTGTGGAGTGTTCTCCTTCCTTAAGGAGTGAATGTATGGTGTTGCCCTACCTTAAGGGTTTGATTAATAAAGAAGCATTTTATATCTATTTCTATCTTGTTATTCTTGGGTTATCTAATCCAATTGTTGTAGATCTAATCCAAAGATATATGAGAATAGGAATAAACCCAAGGATAATAAGATTGAAATAGATAGAGATGATTCTCTTTATTGATCTCAAAACCCTTAAGGTAGGGCAACACCATACATTCACTCCTTAAGGAAGGAGAACACTCCACAAGCCATATGCCTGTTCATACAAGAATACTTCTCCTCATCTTCCTCTTCATATGTGGAGTCTCTAGCCTTTATATAGGCCTCATACATACAATACCATGCATCATTACCATGGTTTCCTCATACCATCAACTAATACCATGGGCCCATTACATTATTATTAACTACTTGTGGTCCCTTACATGACATGGGTTAACCACCTTATTTATTACTATGGCCCATCCCATTATTACATTATTACCTTGGGTACCTCCCTTGGTACCCCATATTATCCCCCCTAGGTATATAACATTCCACCCCCCTAAGCATGTTTCGTCCCCGAAACATGGGAAGAACACAAATAGTAAGATCTACTCAAAAGAGTAGTCCACTGATGCACGTGCATCTAGCCATCCAAGAGAAAGGTGAACCCTGGATCTCGCTGGGGCCTCGCTCGCTTGAGATGGAAGTTGACCGTGGCAGCTCTTCTGTGTTGATGTGCAGTAGGTGGATCGTCTCTCCTTTCTATCCATCATGTGACTACTTGGTTTCCATGATGGTTGTCGTGCGGGGTGATGTGGGTGATGATATGTTGAAGTTTTAACCCACGATGGCTTTTGCTTGACTTCATCTTGTTGTGGTGCCTGTTGTGGTGTCTTCTTTTTCAATATGACTTCAACCACTGAGCCCTCCTCTGATGTATCATCACCTGTAACCTTTTCTTCTGCAGCCTCTGTTTGTGTTTGATTGTCGATCATCAAAGGCTCATCATCTGATATGTCAGTCCCTTGAACATCATCTACTTCCGCCTCCATGTGCTCTACCTGTTTATGGATGGAAATATCATGTA
This sequence comes from Pinus tabuliformis, assembly GCA_031772625.1. NCBI lineage: Eukaryota > Viridiplantae > Streptophyta > Pinopsida > Pinales > Pinaceae > Pinus > Pinus tabuliformis. Next base: position 1,740,226,477 of record CM062817.1, on the reverse strand, counting down.
ATGTAATTTTCTTCTTTTTATACCATAGCTTCAGGAATTTTTTCTGCACATTAATATTGATAGTACCCACAGATTCCATCCAAGGATATCCCAAAACAACATCGATATTATCCATCTCTGAAGCATAAAAATCACCATGAAACACATACTTATCCATAGAAAGTTTCAAATCCTTATAAATTTGAACATCCTTATCGTCAACCTGTGTATTTTCAAAATGTTTTGCTGGGACTTGCAATTTTTTTGCCAAGTTGACATTTATGAGATTTTGCTGGGAACTCGGATTTATAGACACAATGATTTTCTCCTTCTGAATCAATCCATGAACCTGAAATAAGGATATACCAGTAGGAAATAACCCCACATGTTTCTCCTTATCTTGTTTTCTAGCATGAGACCATCTGTCTAAAAGTAATTTTTCAAATTCTTCATCGGGCAGGTTGGAACACTTCTTTTGGTTAAGTAATCCCCACCATGTGGCCGCCTCATCTCTAAAATCCTGCACTGCCCACAATTTCCAATTGTTTGTCCATACCCACTTCTTTTGTTTTATGTATTCTTCAATAGTAGGACCATTATCTTTTCCTGTAAAATAAAGATACTTGCTAGAAGCCATGAATGGTTTGGAAAAAATTCACTTACTTGGCGAAAATGTGTAATTGTCACAGTTTCGTCAATATTGTTCAGAATCCTTATTATGACCTGTTTTTAGAACTGGAGCAATCATTCTGCATCTGCCCATGTGATAGAAATCCTGATCCAGGCACTAGAATTCCAGATCTGCGCTGCTACTCTCCCGCCGTCACCCAAAATTTCTGCAAAAAGAGCTGATTTTAAATCAGCGATATCTCCCTCATCCGGACTCCGATTCGACTGATTTTTTTTTTGAAGTTGGGTAGTTTTTCCCAAAGAATCTAGATCTACAATTAGATTTTGCAGATCTTGTTCCAGGACGTCTAGATCTGCGCCGCAAAATCGTTGCCCTGAAAATTGTCTACAACCCCACTGATTTTTAGATCAGTGATATCTCCTTCATCCGGACTCCGATTCGACCGATTTTTTTTTTTGAAATCAGGTGTTTTTTCTCAAAGAATACAGATCTGCAATTAGATTCTGCAGATCTGGCACCAAAATGTACAGATCTGATCTGCAAAGTCACTGCTCCCGAAACCCTGCCAAAATAATAAAAAAAAAATCTCCACTTTTGTGCCCAAGAAAGTGCTCTGATACCACTTGTTGTAGATCTGATCCAAATTGTTGTAGCTCTGATACCAATTGTTGTAGATCTAATCCAAAGATATATGAGAATAGGAATAAACCCAAGAATAATAAGATTGAAATAGATAGAGATGATTCTCTTTATTGATCTCAAAACCCTTAAGGTAGGGCAACACCATACATTCACTCCTTAAGGAAGGAGAACACTCCACAAGCCATATGCCTGTTCATACAAGAATACTTCTCCTCATCTTCCTCTTCATATGTGGAGTCTCTAGCCTTTATATAGGCCTCATACATACAATACCATGCATCATTACCATGGTTTCCTCATACCATCAACTAATACCATGGGCCCATTACATTATTATTAACTACTTGTGGTCCCTTACATGACATGGGTTAACCACTTTATTTATTACTATGGCCCATCCCATTATTACATTATTACCTTGGGTACCTCCATTGGTACCCCATATTATTCCCCCTAGGTACATATGGTCTCCTATTCTCCTTATAGAAGTGGGTCTTTCCCCTATCGAGAGCCTAGCTATGACTAGGCTTCTGTTATGCACAAACTCAATAACATAGGAGACCATAGACTTCCCAAGCTAGCTTTAAATTCCAGCCAAAACCACCTAAGGCTCAGATGAGGTTGGTATAAAGACACCAAGCCCTGGTTAAACCATTAGGAGATCGACGAGAATGTTGCATTACAAAACATTAATAACATTAAAAATATTGTTACTTCTAAGTTGAAAGAAAAAATGTGGTGTGAGAAAGATTTAACAACTAAAAGAAAATTAAGATAGTATAAGGAGGTCATCAACCCCACCCTAGAAGATCAAAAGTATCTCTCTGCTTTAACTAGCTCAAAGAATAAAATTAAACTCTCATGAGCTCCATAGTGAAACGGGTCGTTGGGCAGTTCCTAAAACACCATGGATGGAATGATTCTGCGATCTTTGTGAGAATACGAACATCGAGGATGAAAATCACTTCCTCTTAGAGTGCCCCACGTACAACCGCATTAGACCTCAGTTTCAAAATCTTTGTTGCAATACTGACCTTCCTAACCTTTTATGCTGTCAAAATTACAGTGATCTTGGGAGGCTTCTCTCCAAGCTTTTTGAGCATAGGAATAAAATCTTAAATCAAACTAAATTATTCGTTTCTTTAGGTCCAATAGACCAAAGTTTGGTCTCAGTGGACGTTAACCATCATCATCATCATCATCATCATCATCATCATCATCATCACATATATATATATATATATATATATATATATATATATAGTCTATCGAAATGTTTGGTCTCAGTGGACATTAACCATCATCGTCGTCATCATCATCTATATATATAGTCAGGCGAAATGAAATCTTTAGGTGGGATTAATAATGGTAGTTATAGATTTAAACTGTTGAACATTGGAATAGTCATTCACGACCCCTAAGATGTAGAAAAGTTAATGGTAGTGAATAAAAGGAGGGGTGAATACATTAGAAGTAGCAGTGATTTAGCATGGTTTGATTAAAGTTTGTGGTTCTTTATTTATATGTTTAAATTTGATTGCTCACTGACAAGATGTTAATTGATTTAATAGAGATTAGATGCCAATGGCCATATTGGTATGAGTAGTATATCTTTTAGATTTTTGTATTGTGGTTTAGTTGAGATGTTTATTATACAGTTTAGTATGATGTGTAAGGATGTCTGTAAGTTATTAAAGTTGAAATTTTGTTAATTTTAGCTAAAATAAAAATTAAAAAAAATGCACGTGAAGAAATTGAATCACTCTATGCTCATATTAGATTTGTATTTAAAATGGATCTATACTGGTTAATAAAACAAAAACAACCCAAAAAATAATTGTTCCATCCTTTGAATGAAACAGATCTTTAGTAAAGGTAAAGAAAAATGGATAAACTTAACTAGATTGTTCATTAGTTTATTTTGGAATATGGAATATTAAATAAAAGTAAGATTAATTTTTTTAATACAATTTTATTGGTTAAATTCTAAAATATCAGCATCTACAACCAAAATGAAAATACAATTCATAACATTAATAACAATGCTATTATTAATAAGAATATTCGCATAAGCATCAATTGATGCGATGGAAGGTCCAAAAGACGGCGACATTGTAGAATATTCGCATAAGCATCAATTGATGCGATGGAATATCCGATAGAAATTCTGATTAGATGCGTCTCGAATTAAATTTTTCTTTTTAAATGTACTGTGTTTTTCGTGGCGTTGTCCACAAACATGGGTGACCTCTAGGGTTTCGAAGTTACCCAGAGCTTTAAATCAAGTGGTGGATGTTGTTGTCTGAGATTCCAAATATGATCTCAATATATGATGGGTTATCATGGGTTTTAAGTAGTTTTTGGGATATTATTATAAATTTGAGTATAAATTAAGAAAATTTTGACCATTATATTAATAAATGTAATTGATATATTTATATAAATTTATAAATCAATAACAAAATTTAAAATTATTTCATTAAATAAATAAACTAAAAACTATTATAATAATATAATCTTTATAAACCTAAAAATACTTATTAATTTTTTATTTTTTATATTTTTTCTAATTCTGTCCTAAAAACTTATATTTTTAAGTTGCAGTTGTGTGTGAACTATATTGTATTAAAGTTTCATCTAAATAACTTTTTTAAGATAATGAATTTTTAGACAATTACTCAATTTTATATGTAAATCCTAGGAGATAGAGGGTTAAAATCACACTCATACATCTTATTATCAGATGAAACATATTTCTTTAGCTTTCAATCTCGTCCATTGATTGATTGATTTTATATATATATATATATATATATAACAAGCTTATATCCACCCTAAGTTGCAATAGATACCATAATGAAATATTGAGATTTTAAGAAAACATATTAAATAAGAAAAAAATTAAAAAATAAATGAAATAAAATTTCTTAAAAAATAAATGTTTATTTTTAATTTATAAAATATATCATTTTATTATTTTATATGATTATGTAATAAAATAACTTATCTAAAATTTATTTTTTAAAAATATATTATTTTATTATTTTATATAATTATGTAATAAAATAATTTATCTAAAATTTATTTTTAAATTTTTATTATTAGAATGATGATTAGGATTATGATTTATAAATACAAAAGATTTCGGGTAAGGAATTATTTGGAGTTTTTTTAGAATTTTATTTATTTGGAGTTTTTTTAGAATTTTATTTCTTTTTCAGAAAAGCATTAAAACAAGTTTTTTAAAATTTCCATATTTTGACTGAATTAAAAATGTTTGACATAATCATTCAGGATTTTTGTTTTACACATAAAATAGTAAATAACTAAAAAAAATGTGAAGGGACCTTTGGAATATGAAATTAAGGATCATGTTGTTGTACATAGTTGATTGAACATTAAGGAAATTGCATCACTTGGAGTGACATGAACGGTCATCCCATTGTATGTAGTTGATTGAACATTGGGGAAATTGTATCACTTAGAGTTATCATGAGCTTGATATGGTATTAGAGCAAGTTTAGGTGCCTCTATCATGCTTAGTGTAACTCTTTCTCTGTATGTCATCTCTAACATTTTATGTCTTCCATTTTTATTGATATTTTGCATCCCTTCTAGGTAGAAATTCTTTATCTATGCCCGTCACATGTATAGTTCTAAAAAGAGGTTCTCTTTGCCCATTCTAACCAAATATGTGTATTTTTTGGCACTTAAACTCATGTAGTTCCACCTCTTTTTACTCCCTCGATTCCCTAAGTTTCACCACCCTTAGCTCCATCTTCCAGTGAATGATTTTAGGGTGTCCATGGGAGCATGCTCATCCCAATATCATTCAAAATAGTGCCCTCCATTACTATAGAGTATCACCCTTTGAGTACTTTCAAGCTATTCTTGTGGTTATTTGACCTCACAATATTACATGTGGAAATTTGCTCTAAAATCTAAGTGTTTTTTCGTGCAAGTTTGGGTCTTTATGTTTCCACCTTGCAACATCAATAACATAGAACCATTTTCTTGTTCTTGTCTTTGGAGATGGTGACATTCAAAACTTGGTAAACATTAGTTGCCATACTTGCATGACCATTGTTAAGGAACTATGTGTGGCTTGTAATAAGAAATCCTGGTAAACCATCCCATCATATGCAGTGAAAGTGGGAGAGCATTGTTTTCTCATCACTCCCATTTGGTGTTCATTGTTCTATCTTTCTCTTGAAGGATGTGGCATTACAAGAGGAAGTGGAAAATGAATTTTAGAGGTAGGTGGGGTAAACACCATCAAGGAAAAATATCTCTTCTTCACTACATTCATTGTGACAGAGATGGACATGATGCATACACATGAAAAATCCACTAAGAGAATATCAAAGACAAACAAAATTAGTAAAAAGACGAAGGCAAAGCGCCAAATCCAACAAATAGTAAAACACCTAAATTTGCTCATTATATTGTTTTCCATTGTAATATTGGAGTAATTGAAGATTTGTTTCATACTTCATTTGCTTCTTACAGAGATGCATCATTGGTTGATGCAAGTGCAATATATCATATGACCTTTTGGAGAGACTTATTTGAAGACTTCAATGGCAATGTAGATGGAACAATTTATTTTGCAAGTAAATTAAGTCTTGATCGCTCAAAAAATTGCACCATCACACTTGAATTGCTAACTTCCTAATTTTATTCTATATGATATACTCTAACTTCCAGAGCTATGAAGGAATATGTTGTCTCTTGTTAACATTTTCCAACCAGGCCACTCTATTAATACCTTTGATGAAAAAGTATAAATAATAAAGGCATCTGACAACATGGTTATGATGTCTCGATTGGATGATGAAATACTATTGAAGATTAAAGGACAAATACTCATACACAAAAATATATACACATATCTCATCGTGATGAAAGTACATTTCCATCTGAACTCGGGTTTTAAATACGAGGGGAGAGGTCTACAACTTGAACGTGAATCGAAGTTGTCATTAGGGTTTTGCATTAGGGTTCCAAGGCAGGATGCGCAGGGGGGAGCGCCGCTCCCTCCTACAGTCAGGTAGTCACAGAAGGAGGCAAGGAAGCAGGAGGGAAGCATTTCAAAAAACCGTCCATTTCTTGAAAGTATCAAATACATCAGATTTATTTTGAATACAATAAATCCAGGTTTTTCTGGTTGCATCATCAATAAAAGTAACATAATAATGAGAGCCACCAAGAGATGATACCTGAGCAGGTCCCCATACATCTGTATGCACAAGCTCTAATTTTTTACTCTTCTTTTCTTTCCCAACTCTAAGGAATCTGACTCTCTTCTGTTTTCCATAAACACAATTCTCACAGAATTTTAAATCAACATGCTTCAAACATGGCAACAAATTTCTTGAGTGAAGAATCTACATCCCCTTCTCACTCATGTGCCTGAGCCTATGATGCCACAATGCCGTATCTTCTCCTGTAGACGTTAAAGCATTAACAGAATTAGAAATACCATCGCATAAATACAATGTACCAACCTTTTCTCCTTTCGCTATTACCAAGGATCCTTTAGTGACCTTCCAGGTTTTATCTGTGAAAGTACTTACGCAACCTTCACCTCCCAACTGCCCTGTTGAAATCAGAGTTTTCTTTAGATCTGGAACATGCCTTACCTTCTTCAATATCCATTGATTTCCATTTTTCCGTTTTATGAAAACTGTACCCATTCCAACGATTTTACAAGGTTTATCATCACCCAATCGAACCTGTCCAAAATCTCCTTGAACATAATCATGAAAATGTTTCTTATTAGGTGTGGCATGGAATGAGACCCCTGAATCTACCACCCAGGCATCAATAATATTTTCTAAAGAAAGAATGAAAGCATCTTGTAACACATCACTTGTTACATTCGCTTCATGATTAGTTTCTTGTTGCGTGTCTCCTTCTTTTCCCTTCCAAGACTTGCAGTCTTTCTTCAGGTGTCCTTTCTTCCCGCATTTCCAGCACACTATCCCCGATCTGGACTTGGATCTGCCTTTTCTTGACTTACTGTGATATCCAAAGCTCTTTCCTCCCATTTTTCTTCCCCTAGTCTCTGCAGTCAAAAAATTACCTGTTGTCTCATCGAAGCTTTTCCGTCGCATTTCCTCGCTAAGGATTGCACCGACAACATCATCAAACTTTAAAGTACTAGATCCAGAGACAGAGTTACTAATGGCCATAACTAAACCATTCCAACTTTCTGGCAATGAGCACAGAAATAACAGAGCCCTAACTTTATCATCAAAATTTATCCCTACAGAACTTTACTGACTTGTAATTGTATTAAAATCATTTAAATGGTCTACAACAGATCCACCTTCTGACATCTTCATATTAAATAAACGCTTCATAAGAAATACCTTATTTTAGACTGAGGGTTTTTCATATAGTTTGGCTAGTGCCGACATTAAACCCTCTGTTGTCGTTTCCTTTGAAATATTAAATTATACCAACACCGCTAGGCACAGCCGTATTTTTCCAAGTGCCTTTCTGTCAAGAATATCCCATTCTGTGTCTATCATACTCGTCAGCTTATTTTTCTTTCCGCTCAATGGTAGGTGCATACCTCTCTGATACAGATAATCTTCCATCTGCATCTTCCACAGCTGGTAGTTTTGGCCATTAAATTTTTCAACCCTAAACCTACCATCTTTCGCCATTGCTCCCACTCGAACCAGGAACCCTTCTCTCCTGCAAGTTTATCAGCCAAATAGACCTTCGGCTCCGATACCAGTTGTTAGAAAATTATATATTACAGAGAAATGGAACACATAAAATATTGCAGAAATATAAACACAGAAAACACATAAAACAAGAGAGACACAGATATATGTGGTTCACCCAGTTTGGGCTACGTCCACGGAGAAATAGCCAGTCCTTCTTTTATTATATTATCCAGCAAACTGAAGAGATACAACCTACATCAGATCTGTTGTAACTCCCTCTTCTCTCTCAATCTCCTCTCTCTTCCTCACTCAGAATACAGATATACATAGACGCAATACAATTCCCTCATATATAGTGAGGGGTTGCCTTCTAGGGAAAAAAACCCTAAATTAAACATAACTTCTACCATCAGATCATCCGCCTAATGAACGACCCAGATTGACTAGAAATTACTAGACTTTTACAAGGCAATTTTACATCTATTTTTAGCTTCGGGGGCGCTGCCCCCAAACCCCCTCTGAGGGACTGCTAGCCCTTGGATTCCCCAGCCGGGGGGGATTATCCCCCCCAGACCTCCGCGTGGATGGGTGTACAGTCTTCTTGGGATATACATCCGACTGAAGCCTTTGAATACAGAAGATAATCAGGCTCCTGACACAACAGTTAATAAATGGGGTGGTTGTTGACAAGCACAATAGGTGGAAAGGAGAATCCAATGCTTCAAGAATTTTTGAATTCTCAGTTTTCCTTAGTGAGATATGAATTTTTGAAGTTGTGGAGTGGATTTGCACCAAATGTGCTAAGGTAGGTTTGAGTTTAGTAAGCCTTTTGACAATTGGACAAGCCCCATCATGGAAATTTTGAGGAGCCCTTGTATGTGTATTAATACAAGGTGAATTAGAGTCATTTTATACATCCAAAAATGCAACAAATCACAAGTGATAGCTCTTGCAGGAGGAAAGGAGATCCATGTCTTAGCCGCAGCAAAAGGAGCTGACCTGCGTAGGGAAGAATGGTTGTTTTAGGGTCTCTTTGGTGACCTATTTATTGTGCTAGAGAGACGAGGTACATGGATAGACGTTATGGATGGTTTGAGGGTAATTTAAGGTTGGGCAGACCCTAAACAAGGTTTTCGCAGGCTAGTAATGCCTTGATGTAGCATGCCACAGGAGATTGAACATGGTTTGAGGTATGGTTGAGTGCTAGGAAAACCCATATTTGGAGTAGTCCTCCTTGACCCCTCAAGGAAGGGAAGTCACATCAATTAAGTGAAATTCTAGGCAGAATTCAAGGCTAGAAAAGGAATTTTTTTTGTGCCCTAACCAGACTTAGATTTCTATGTTGGAGAAGACCTCAAACAGTGAACTTAAGGTATGTATTTCAGTGCATTCTTGTAGATTTTGGATCCAAGTGTTGGATTGGTCTTGGATTGATTTGAAGAGCAACTTGTGGGAGCCAAGTTGAAGGCTTGATTTGGTGATTGGGAGCCTTTATAGGAGCAGATCCTACAGTGAAGTGTTGGGTTCCATTAGTTTGGTGGAGGGAAGTGTGTTGGCTACCAATGTAGCCCTAGACAATTAATATTGAAGTGACGAATATTGCTGAAGGTTGGGTGAAGTTTGGTGCCTAATGTGCAACACTTTGATGGAAAAAAGTGACTATTAGATTGGCATATTGAAGCTCAAGGATTGGCCAGCCTAGGAGAGCAGATTGGATCAGCTTGTGTACACATAAAAAAAGTGACTTGCAGCAGTGTTATGTGGAAGCCCTCTTGGAGTCTCTATGTGATTTCCTTTGAATGACTAAGGGGAAAATAGAGAGCAGTATAGATACGAAGGACTGGCAGGACAAGATACAACATAGAAGTTGTAGCTAAGATTGTCATTGTATCTTGTATTCCATATATTGTTGTATTATTTAGATTGGTTTAATATAATGAAGATTGAGTTATACATTATTGTACAATATTTGTTAGAAATTGTGTATACTTCTGCATATGTGATTTACTGTTTTGTATTTTCCGCTATGAAAATTATTTCTTATTGAGATTCTTGGTTTGGTAGCATCATAGATTTTAAGATTCTAACCTAGAACCAAGATCGTGGAGAGTCAACATGGTGTCAGAGTGTGTCTAAGCTACTTTGAAATTCAGTGAATCAAAGTTGTGAGCAACGAAGTACAAATTAAGAGGGAGTTGGTCACATTGTAGGTGACAATGTTGAAGGTGCAGGTTGGTCTTCAGTATGAGGATAGGTTGGAGGGGTTGTATAGCTATAGTCCATGGAAAGAAAGGATCAAGTTGGTCTTGCATGTCAACAGGATCTAGGAGTTCTCCAAGAAAGCCATAAAGAAGCCAACTGACCCAAAGGAGTTGGAAGTGTACAAGGATTTGGATATGAGGGTGAGATTGATCATCCTTGATGGTGTGAAGGATCCTCTAATACCTCATTTGTCCAGGAATAACATTGCATATGAGATGTGGATGGCTCTTCAAAATTTGTTCCAGAATAAGAAAGAGAACTGAGTATTGGTATTGGAGGATAAGTTGAAGTACACTAAGATGATACAGGGTGAAGGAGTGACTTCGTATCTGACGAGATTGTCTTAAGTCAGAGATGTGATTTCTATCATCGTTGTGACTATTTTAGATTCTAGTATGGTGAGGATTGCTTTGAAAGGGTTCACCGAGGAATGGAAGCCCTTCATCAAAGGGATTGTTTCCAGACTGGAATAGGCTGTGGGAAGATTTCATTCAGGAAGAATTGCGAGATGAGGATCTTCATCTGAAGAAGAGGGCTTCAGAGGATGACATGGCACTTGCAACATAAATGAAGGGTAAGTAGAAGAAGGACTTGAGTAAATTCAAGTGTTTCAACTGTGGCGAAATGGGTCATTTTTCATCGAGATGCCGAGAAGAAGAAAGGAAAGTCGGTTTCTGGTGTTGCCACTTCTGGTGAGATAGATGCTCTCACTAGGAGGTTGGAGGAAGAGGAATTTCCTATGATCTCTCATTTCTTAGAGGGTACTAACGATGGGGATGGATGGTACATGCAAAGTTGTGTAACCAAACATATGATAGGGTCACAGGAGGTTTTTAAGACTCTAGTTGAATGGGACTCGAAGTTGCACATGGTGTTGGGCGATAAGAGTTAGAAGGAGATCTGAAGATCAACATTTGTTCCATTTAGAATGGAGACAGGACAAGCGATATAGTTCCAGGATGTACTATTTGCATTAGGACTCAAATATAGCATGTTTTGAGGTCTTATTCCAAGATGGGAAGGCAAGACTCAGACCTAAAGGCTCTAGGTCTGAGGGATTGTGCTTGGAGTTAGAGTGCATGGTCTATACAGGCTTATGGAAAAGCCTATGGATCATGGGAAGAAGCAGGTGGAGAAATTACAGGTTCTAGAGAAGTAGGTACAGGTGCAAGATTCGTAGGAGCAAGTACAAGTTCCTGATAAGAAGGTCCGAATTCCAGAGTCTCAAAGGGAGTCGAGTTCTAGCGGGAGCTTGCAGATTCAGAGGGAGACTTTGCAGCCTAAGAAGAGCATGAGGTCAATGGGGAGCAAGGGTGCTCCTATAGCTTCCAAGAAGGAATCATGGAGAGAGTGGAAGGAATTACAAGAGAAGAAGAAGAAGTAGGATTCTTTTAGAGATAGTGACACTTTCGAGAGAAGCATAGTTCATGCTACATGGATCGCTGCAGTGTGAGTGCGAAGAGTTGGGCAAGTATTATGAGTAGTGATGATGATGATGAGTTACTTCCTAGTCTTAGAAGTACCTCCCTCGCTAAGAGGGACTATTGTTTTTTTAGTATATTGGGAGGTACTCCAAGCCCTTGGGTTTAGTGTTTGGAGGGAAAAGTGCCACAAGAGTCACTTGTGGGCTTGGAACCCAAGCTTGGGGTTTTTAACCCATCGTGACTTGGGCCAAAACCATGGAGTACTTTGGACATGTGATGGGATGAGATGATAGAGGAAGGAAAGGAGAATCCAATGCTTCAAGAATTGTTGAATTCTGAGTTGTCCTTAGTGAGATATGAATTTTTGAAGTTGTGGGGTGGGTTTGCACCAAATATGTTAAGGTTGGATTGAGTTTAGTAAGCCTCTTGACTATTGGTGTTGGGAGCAAGATCCCCCAAGGGCCGTTTTGGGGCTTGTTGTGGCCAGCAACACCCCCCCTTGTTCATTTAAGTGTTGTCCAAAATACTAAATGAATGGGGACCCTTAGTTAAATTTAAAAAAAAAGAAGCAAGAGTTTCCTTTCTTCAAAATAAGGTTACCATCGTAAGCTTAGAAAGGTCTTTTGAATATTTTTAACCTAAGTCTATGATAAGGGAAATATCTTTAAAGCCGCGTTGCAAAAAAGATATGAAATGCCTCCATTTCTCTATAATATCAGTATGCGCAAGACTCTCGTGTTAAGCATAATATCGCATCGCAATAAAGTAGTACTCTTAAGGAAAAAACTTCAAGATTTACCGATCTGCGATAACACCGATCGCAAGATCGCATATCGCAGAAATGAGCTGACAAAATTCAGCAAACATTAAACTTCTGCGACCTGCGATGTTGCGATCGCTGCGATACTATATTCGTATGTTTGCGCGATCTGCGATGGTGCGATCTGCGATGGCCCGATCTGCGATGTTACGTTAGCAAATCATAAATCACTTCATCACGAATCCTTCGGGCACGCTATTCAAAGAAAAGCCACTTACCATAATCTGACTCAAGATCATGCACTTTTAATGATAGTAAAGGAATTAGTTGTCAGCTATTAAATGAAATGAAGACGCGTGCTTTTGTAAAGAATTACTTCACGTAGGGTGGCATATTTGATATATCTGTTGCATTTAAAACTCTCCCATCACCTTTCTTGATCAGTCATTTCCATTTCACTCGTAAGCTGCAGGAACGAAGAGCTAAAGATGATTCAAAGCCAAACGCAGGGATATCGACATGGGAAAGCATGTACAGACTGCTTGAAGAAGAGAATCCCATAATAATGGGGGTTGTTGCGGTCGCGGGCTCACAATGCTCTTCCGAGGCGTCCTTAGAGGAGCTAGCATGTTCATTTCTTCATCGGATAGCAGCAAGGCCCAAAATTCTACCATATACGGATATGATCAAGTGGATACTTGACAATGCAGAGATGAACAACATACAATTCAAGATTCAAGGACATGGGCTCATCGGATCATTCGCTGCACAAGATTTAAAGCTTATGTATCATCTTCCTGAACCGCAGGCGACTTACAATGCACAATTCGCTAAGAAATTTGTGGCAGAGAACCCAAACCTAGCAGAGACCACCAAAGATTGGTCCAGAAAAGAGGAGCCGCTCAAAAAAGACAAAAATGGTATGTACAGAACTGGTTCCCTCACCTCTCCATATTGTTTTGCTGCAGCCATGCTTTGTAGATTATTTGGGATGCCGGATATCAATAAGTTTTCATCTGAATGGCTACCATTAATAGATGCTGCCACAAATTCTGATATTATGGATTGGGCCAAGATCTTTTCTGATAATCTATATATGGCTATTATCAATTACCGGTCTAAAAGATCCTTATCTCAAAGGATCTATCCTCCTTTTTATCTATCCACATATGTTATGGATTCTATTTGTTATGTGTCTAAATTTCCCACTATGGGTTGGAAATGGACTATCAGGACCCATTACCTATCCATGCTTATCATAAGGTGTTATGGGATTCTCAGTTCGTCCTGCACTTCTACCAGATTTGTCACGGGCTTATCTTACCCTTGTATAAAATGATGTATGATGAAGACCCCCCGAGGTGCTCACCCGAGGCACAGATAGATATCATCCCCATCGCAAGATGGTTCGGGGAAGAATGGTTCACCTATATTAGAATGTTTGGAAGCACTGTACCTCCTCATGTCCTGCCTCTGTATATCCCCGATAAACGTTTGGCTCGGGAAATTGCATATCAAACCTGTTCAGAAGGCGGCCTGACCAAAGACCTAAAAGACAAAAAGAAGGCCATATGGCCTCAGTTTCCTGTAGCTTGTGGGGCCTTTTCATTGTTCGATGTAGGACACGCTTTCACCGAAGTGGAGAATGTGACGTGTCTACAATTATTTAAATTCCCAGCAAGGCCATTTGACCCAAATGAAGTTGCCCAAGATTTCACAACGAATGTCAAAATAAAAGTATTCGTTGGAAAGAAAGATTTGTTCGATGATTTATTTCAGAGTAAAAGCTCACTCCAGGAAATTTTGCGGGAAGCTCAGTCAAAGTTGTCTCCAGATGATCTCCAAAGATTCATGTTATACAGGGAAAGAGACTGTGTAAATGAGAATTTACATAGGATCAATTTAATCGAAGAGACCACCCCGGGGTACCTACCAAATAAACTACAACCGGAAACAAAATGGAAGCAGAAGGCGCAGGAAAAGGGAAAGGCGATCCAAGAATTAAACAGGTTAAATTGGGAGTGTTACTGGGCATACTTGGTCAAGCCGCATAGTCAATGGATGACTGTGAAATGCACCATAAACGCGGCCGAAAAAGTAGTGCCAGCTCTCATAGATTCTGTTTCCGCAGCCCAGCTCAGTGCAGAAGTCAGCTAGCCGACTCTCCTCAAGCCCATGATGAACACTTGCAGCTTTAAAGACCAAATTCAGAAGTAGCCTTATTTTAGAATGTTGTTTTTTCTTTAAAATTAGATTAGAAAAAGGACGGTCATTTGAAAACCGCATCCTAAATTTTGTAAATACACTATTATTAGAATTAGGAAGTAGTATTTTAACCCTTCTCATGCATTTAGAGAAGGGTCCATAAATTTGTCAAAAACGTGTCCTCGGAACATGCACTTCTGCACCCTCAGAGGAGGTTTTGATGAATGGATGGATCGAGATTTATTAATGTTTGCATTTGATGTCTGCTACTGATGTTGCACTTTTGTACTCTTAGTAGACGTTAGAACAAGTAGAGATAAATCTTTTTTGCTTGAAGCTTATGAGTAGGATTAGTCATAAATGGTACTTTTATCTCTTGGCCATTTCTGCTTATATTCTTAAAGTGATATACAGTTTTCAGTTGTTTATATGTTACTGCATAAATGTATGAGTTACCATTTGGCACTTCTATACGGTGGAGCCATTTATTTATGTCTGATATATGAATAACTTATTATGCGATATGTTTTTCACAACTGTTTTGCCTAACTTTTTATGCAAAGTGGTTTATCTTAATTGATTTCTATTCTTATGGTAGCTGAATGATCTTTATTACCAGTTATTGTTTGAAATCTCTTTAGATCGCATAATAGAAGAAATACACCCCGGGTTAGCGTAGATTAGATGTGTTGTTTCTCATTAGATTACAATAGCATAGAGTTAGTTTAAAAGTTTGAATTAAATTAGCTTTAAGTATTCTTAGATCAGCAACATCCAACTCTGCACACACACACATACACCCTTAGATTGGGAAACTGGTCCCATTATCCCTAGTCGGACCCGCTATACCAAACGGATAAGGAGCTGCCAACCAAGGTCCAGACCGGGTGGGTATCCCCCTTGTTGTCGACCCGATTTTCGGGGCTTCAACAAGGCTAAAATCCCATGTTAAGTCAATTTTTGTAATATAATTATAAAGACTCCACATTTTGTGGTCGCGGTGCGTGAAGGTGTTATGTGTCAAAAAGGGTAGTCCGCCCTTAGTTTTGTAAAGTAAAGTTGGTTGTAAGAGACCTACCCATGGTCCATAGACCATGGGATTGTATAAAAAGAGCTAAGATCTAAGTAGTTTAGGCATCAATCAATCGATCAGTAGAATGGCAGATCATGTAATAGAGTGAAAACTCTGAAGAAGAAGTCTAAGTCGTGGGTTGTAGTGTAGATAGAGGCTCTGCAGCTAAGTGCGCAGAGGCCTAGGGTAGAAGTTTGGAGCTGAGTGTGTGGACCCTTGCAGTTGTGTGCGTAGGGTGGTGTTGAGGCCTCGAAAATCGCTGCCACAACAAAGGGGAAACCACCCGGTCCGGACCTTGAAAGCAGCTCCTTTTCCGTTTGGAATAGTGGCTCCGACTGGGGATAATGGGACCAGTTTCCCAATAATAGATAAAAGTGGGATGGATGAGTAGCTTATGAAGTAGGATAGTGATAAGCGAATAACTAAAACTATCAACAAAATATATAATCTAATAATCTAATCCCGGGACTTATCAATCTTAGAAAGCGTAGCGTTTGATAATCTGTGCTTTAAGGCAGGCATATAGATGACTCTAACACTAAAGCATAGATGTTTAAACCATTTAAGATTGCTCTGCATAATTAGTTATGCAGAGCGATAATAGCGAATTACTACACATTGTCATTCATATCATTGCTACATGCATGATTAAAAGAAAGGCATATCACAAAACATCCAATAGTGGAATGAAATGAAGATTTTCTGTTACAGCGCATACATGTATTCAACAATAGCAAAAGATAATAACACAGCAATTCATATGAAAAGAAAGAGGACAGATGCAGATAATAGTACCATGTAAGCTGCTCAACAATCCATTATATAAATCGCTATGTCGCAGTCCTTCCTTCAAACCAGAAAGCATACCAAACAAGAGACAATAGTGCACAAATGCATAAAACAACCTTCTCGTCAAATAAAGGACTATCGGTCGAGTTTCACAAAAGAATATAGGCTGAAGCACAGTAGTGCAAACTTCAGCCTTTAAGTCTATTACAAAATTTTACGACCCTTTCCAAAACAATGAAAGGGTCTATAAATACTAATCTAATCTAAATATCTAAGAAAAACTGAAAAACTATGAAATTGGCATCAATAAATATTTCTCCATCTTTCTTGGCAATCTGGCAGTCGGCAGCAATGCTTCATTCGGTGGGCTCTTTGCCTTTAAACCTCAACTGACATATCGCAAGCATGGGCTGTACTTCCGGTGGAGTGTTGAGACGCGACGTGAGCTGGGCATCATATGTGGCATCCTGAAAGTCGGGGATCAGGCACTTGAGAGCATCTGTTAAACACTTAAGAGCCGACCTTTGAGTGTGCGGCTTGATTAGAAAGTGCCAATATGCGTCGGAGGTTAAAGTATTTACTCCAGCGATTAACTTTCTCTTTTCCTCCAGTCCATGATAACTTGTTTGTTCAATCATGTTCGCCGTGGTTATGCTTCCAGGTGTACACTGAGAGATCATGTTGGCCCAATAGAGTGTATTGTTGACCAAATCAATCATATTGTTGGCAATCATTTTACACCTTGAAGCTGCCCTTTCCGCTTTCATCATCTGAGTGTTCCATTCCGTGAAGAGTATGTCTTTGAATGGCTCATAGATCCTAGGCAATTTTGCTTCTTTCCCCACATCAGTGTCTTGCCAATCAAGATATGAAGTTATGGTTTCTTCGGTCTGATCTAGCTCATTTCTGACTTTTTCAATTTGTTGACATACTGCTGTAGATACTTCACATAATGGCTCAGCCTCAGCTAGCTGTTGGCACAAGAGTCTAACCTGAGAGATTAATGCATTATTTATTTGAGCTGCCTCTGCTCTGAAATCCTCGACTTTCTTAGTGCCCTTGATATCTTCGAGTTGTGCTAACAGTTGAGCGATTTGCTCATCCTTTGACTTCGTCATTTGCTCGTTTGCCGCTCTCAATTGTGCCAATGCCTCTGTTAACTCTTTCTGCTTCTGGATTGCGCTCTGGTCAATCTTCTGTTTTTCAGTCTGTAGTTGCTGGGTTAATACATTGTTTGCTTGCTGTTGTGCCAGCAACTGCTCTTCTACCTGTGCTGCCTTGTTTCGCGCTTCGGCTACTTCTGCTTGCAATGCACAAATTTCCTGGTCCTTAGTCTTTAACAAAAGACTTACCTCCGATGCTTTATCAATAGTCGCTGCAGAATAAGCTCCTGCATACTGCGATAGCTTGGTTAGATCATCGGAGGGGTCCAATTCTTCCTTCAAGACTACATTCCCCGTAATTGTATGCTCAGGAAAGATGGAAGGTTGATCAAGCCTTCGTCTCTTCCTTGAGCGCTTAACAACCGCTTTGTGCCTAGGGCTGTAGAAAACGTCCAGGGGAGGAATATCTTCCACCTGGAGCACAATCTGATCGGAAGGGTCTTTGGTGATTACCTCGAGCTCCTTTGAAATGGGTGGGCCGCTGGTTCCGCTTAGAACCTGAGAAGAAGTGGTGTCTGGTGTGTCTTTGGAGCCTTCCTTTCCACTGATAATGGAATCGAATTGATTCCATTGTTTCAGCAATTCAGGATCTATGGAGGTCTGGGATTTACTCTTCTCCTTTTCTTGTTCCAACCTCTTTTGCTCCTCCAACTCTTTCTGTTGCTGTTCTTCTGACTCCTTTCTCTGTTTCTCTTCTTGCTCTCTTCTTTGCTTATCTGCTAATTCCTTTTTCTGCCTATCTGCCAGTTCTTTCCTTTGTTTTTCTTCTTCTTCTTTCTTCCGCTGTTCCTCCATCTGCTTCTGCTTTCTCTGTTCTTGTTCCTTCTGCTCTTTCTGCTGCTTATCCATTTGCTCCTTTCTCTGCTTCTCTGCCTGCTGCTTCTCTTGCCTTTCCTCCTGTTGTTTCTTTTGTTCTTTATTTATAACAGGAGGTTGGCTTGTCTGTTTCTGACCTGGCTCGCTTGAGGAGGATGCTGTGGTTAATGACAATAAATCTAGGGGCAGAGTTTGCAACCTCTGCTCCCTAAGTTTATTGAATTCGGTTAAATTTTCATCATTGTATCTCATCTTGGCAAGCTGCTTGGTTTGGCCTATTGAATCAGCAGCTACGAACAGGTCATCAAACTCGTCCTCTTGATGGTCAATCTTGGTCAATTTGGCCTGTTCTAGGGCATTGTAGGCAGTTTTATGTGGATCATAGAGTCTGGCTGGCATAGTGGGCAGGGATAAAGCTTGCATCTTTGTTGCCTCCTTTTCTGCATGCTGAATATTATGCAGAGTAAAAACACCCATCCTCAAGGGAAAAGGGGGCCAGCCCCTCTTCTTCTCTTTCTTGAGAGTTTGAGTGACACTCTCGGCCATGATCTGGTAGGAGATCTCTCGGGCTAACAGTTTGTCTGGAACATATAGAGGGAGAACATGCGGTTTGGCTTGGCTTCCATAAACCCTAATATAGGTAAAATGTTCTTCTCCAAACCAACCTGCTACAGCTGGTAAGTCGAAGGAAGCGAGATAGGAGATTTTGGGAATAGGCCGATCAAAAATGGAGTAATGAATGGGAACCATAAAACCATTGCAAATTTGATACAAATGGTCCTTGTAAGAGGACTTCCATAATTTCCGATGATACAAATGAATGGGCAAAGGGTCTTGGGTGGTCCATCTCCAACCGAGGATGGGAAACTCAGAGTTAAAGCACAATGTGTCCATAATATAGGCACTATAATAAAATGGGGGGATTTTCGTTTCGGTGACTACAGATTTAGCTCTAAAATCCCGAACAGCTATAGTCAATTTATCAGAAAGAATGGTGGCCCAATCCATGATAAAACCATTAACAGCTGCTTCCATTAGGGGAACCATTTCTATATCAAAATTGGCAGAATCATGTAATCCCCAGAGCCTACACATCATAATTCCCGCATAGCAATAGGGAGAAGCCAAGGAATCGACGGAATACTTACCCGAGCTTTCGTGCTTGTGTTTGGCCGGGTTCTGCCTCCAATCCCAAATGGGCTCGGATGGTACTTCATTTTCAGCTGCAAGCTTCTCCACGAAGTCTTTGTTGTAGATTTTCTCTGGCTCGGGCAAATGATACATTTCCCTCAGGTGCTCTGGCTTGAACGACCCGAAAATCCTTCCGTCTCTTGTGTGGAACGTTCTGTCAACGATTGGAATTTCCTCAATTGCCCATCGCACTACATCAGTGTAGGGAAGGACTTTCTCTCTGGCCGCTATTCTGTGAAGAAAGGAATCAGCCAACTCTTTAAGAGTTGCATCGGACTTTTTGAGTGGGTCCGCAGTAGCCACTATCCCTGAAACTTTTGGTTGCTCAGCTTCTAGCAAATTATATGTGCCCTGCCATGTAGTCTTGTTAAGACCAGTGCATGTAGTGTCTGAAACGAGGCCTTTCTTGCTATTTGCAGCAGCTTGACCTGCTATAGGTATAACAGTAGAGCCCGTAGCCCTCTTGGATCTTTTCCCCATCATGCTTAAGCTTCTCTCAAAAGACGAATTCTACACAATTGCAAGAGAAATCGTAACAACATAATAACAATGACGCTACACAGTGGGATAGATATATCATTTGAAGCGTGCCAAGATTAATTTCCAAAAGTGGCTGTGGATCCAATTGCTGAGAGGATATTGCAGATGCAATTAATGGTGATTTGAGGTCTGCTACCCATTAAATGTGATGATTATACCGTTATCTGGGTGAATGACTTATTTAAGCGTGCAACAGATATTCTGGCGGTTAAACGCAGGTGTTCATTAATCGAAGGGGTAAAATCTTTTAAATGCACACGCATTACCTTATCCCTTGCATTAACGGCATTTTTGGGATTCGCACTTTATCAACCGGATATGAATATAAAATTAAAGCTTTGAGTGATGGCTTTTAAGACTGCCGACCACTGATGAGCGACATCGCATCGCTTCGGGGAATAGGTGCTACACAATGGTTTGGGGCTACCGATTGCGATATCGCATCGCATCGGGGGTAGGAAACGGGTGCCTCAACGAAGTATGTGGAATTCTGCTGACGACTGATAGCGATATCGCATCGGGTCGGGATTTAAATCATAAAGCGGTTTCGCATGAGGTATCGCCGATAGCCGATCGCCGACATCGCGTCGCGTCGGGACATGAGTTATGTGCCGTTAGTGGTGTGCATGTAACATTGCCGATCGCCGATAGCGATATCGCATCGGCGGAGACCAAAATGCCATTTAAATGCATCTCTCATGTTGTTGCGATATGCGATCTTGCGATCGCTTTATCGCAATAACAAAAGATTATTTATTATTTGAAACATTGATGTCCCAAAAAGGCTTAAATATATGACAACTCATTTGATTATGCGGCCTATTTTGAACATACAAGCATTGATGCCAAAATTTTTAAAAGGGACCCATTCCATATGTTAATTTTTTGAAAATAAGAATGATATGAAATGGGGGGTTGTTGTAGGGCACAACAATTGGCGATTCGCTGGAAGAACCAGTTATCTCTGAAAGTAATGCAAACACTTAAGCTTTTCAAAACTAGAAACCCAATCAGAAGGGAAAAACTTCTAATTTAACTGGATATTCGCGTGTTCTGAACCAAGTGAATTCTGTTAACTTCTTTTTTTTTGGTTTCAAGAAAAATAAATACATTCTAAGTCTTAAAATGGGCCTTTATTGGTTTATAATGATAAAACAAAAACTTTCCCAAATCAGCTTTTATAATTAACCCCTCTGTCATAGGTAGAGCCTCTGTTGCCAGCAAACGTTTATAGTCTCGACAGGGATACCTTTTAACCATAGTATTATTCACTTTTCCATTCACATAAGATTGTAGTTAACAGAATGAAACTAAAATATGTTCCCATATTTTATTTTATTTATCTGTTTTTTCATTCTTTGTCATTGATAAGATAAAAAGCCATTGTCCTGGTTTGGTGGCCAGCTGTTGACAATGCCATTCACTGGTAATAATTTAACTGAACAAGTCGGCTCGTGATGAGACCTCTTGTCTTGAAGCTTCAAGCCATTACCCTGTTATGATAGGCAGTATTGGTAATGTCAGTCAAACTACTTTCCTATGAACATGGTAAGCAGGCTTGTAATAAGACCTCTTATCTTTAATCTTCTATATTTTAGAATTACACTCTGAGTAACCATAAGCTTTAGTGAATGGGGTGAACAATTTTCTCCTTAAGAATAAATGGATGACAGGTGAAGAGTTGAAGATGCTGAAAATGGGTTAGTTTTCATCTTAAAATGGATAACCTTTTGAGACCAATTTTGAAAACCGAGAATGATTTACAGAACTTTTACCTTTCGAGAAGAGTCTTCAAAACGTTAGGTGGTGATTTCAGAACAAACAGATATCTAGTTCCCTAGAAATTATTCCTTTTGGTTGAGGGTTCTACTATCTAAAAGAAAATATTCGTATTATTTTGTGAGACAGCTTTTTCAAACCAAGCTAAAGGTCAATGGAGATACTCTACAGTTTTATTTCCTATCGATCCTACAAACTACACAAATCTACCAAGAGGAGAAGGGATCACCTTCTCAATTAAAGAATTTCTTCAAGACTAGGCCATTAACAGGGAGAGAATCTCTCACCCCTGATAGGTCTTGCAATAAAAAGGTCGAATGGCCTATCTTTTCATAGATCTGAAATGGTCCAAGCCACATTTTCTGAAATTTGGTATGCTTACCTTTATCTTCGTGGGCCTTGTCCCATTGGAGAACTAAGTCACCAACTTGGAAGTGTTTGGAATCGGATGATGTTAAGTCAAAGGATGCTTTGATCATTTGTTGATGTTTGGCATGGGTCATTCTGGCTTTCTCCCTTTCTTCTTCTAATTTGAGAATTTGGTCATGTCTAAGTTGGATAGAGGAAGAAGGAGTCTCTTCGATGTACTGTACTAGGGCTAAAGAGGGCAGAACAAGATTGGTAGGCAATACTGCTCCTTTTCCATAAACTAGATTAAATGGGGAGGAACCTATAGAAGCCTTTTGTGTAACCCTATCAGCCCATAATGCAAACACTAGAGATTTGTGCCAGTTTCTATGATTCTGTTCAACAGTTCGCTTAATGATTTTGATGAGATTTTTATTAGTAGATTCTGCTAAACCATTTCCCTGGGGATAATAATTAGCAGAATATTTCAGTTTAAACCCCCTCTTAATAGCAAAATCATATATAGCATTTCCTGAGAAATAGGAAGCATTATAAAAAACGAGAGCGTTTGGGACACCAAACCTGGTAATGATGAATTGGTCTATGAACTCGATGATTGCCTCCGAATTTGCTGCCTTCAAAGGAATAGCCTCTACCCATTTGGTAAAATAATCGGTAGCAGTGAGGATATACCTGTGTTGTTTGGAAGATGGTGGAGTAATCTCTCCGATGATATCTAATCCCCATTGTTCAAATGGCTGTTCAATGTTGACAGGTTGCAAGGGGAAAGCTGATTTCCGTTGTCTTCCACTAGCAGTTTGGCAATTGAAGCATTTTCTTACGTATTCATGAGCATCTCGAAATAATGTAGGCCAATAATATCCAGCATGAATAACTTTGTGGGCTGTTGTGTCTGCTCCAAAATGTCCTCCCGCTGGCCCATCATGTAGTTCCTGTAAAACCTTTTGAGCTTCAGGTTTCTCAAGACATCTTAACAGGATAGAATCATAGTTTTGTCTAAAAAGCACATCATCAATGAGAGTGAAATTCTTCGCTTTTAACCTAATGGCCCTTTTATTTTTGTAAGATAACTTTGGAGGAGCATAACCATTTTTCAAATAAAATATTAAATCTGCATATTGAGATTCGGAATCAGTGACACTTATCTGATTGATTGATTGAGTCTGATCCATGTCGCTTGATTCAGGAATGTTTGATGCTCCTGCCAATATCCTGCAAAAACCTTGGCCCCTAACAATCTTTTCTGGCTTTATTTCTAGGTCATATTCTTGAAGTGCTGTGACCCAATTGGCTCTTCTTTCACCCAGTTCTTTTTGAATTAATAGTTGCCTTACCGCTGGGAAAGGGACTATAACTTTCGTGTGAGTTTTCAAAAGAAAGGGCCTGTAATGTTTAACTGCTTTGAACACAGCAAAGGCTTGTTTCTCCACATCGGAATAATTTAGTTCGGCACCCTGAAGATTTGAGCTAAAAAATGAAATGGGTGCTTCCAAGTTGTGAGCATTTGGCTGCGTGAGAACTACAGCATAGGATACATCGGACGCAACAGTATACAATGTAAAATGATTAGAAAAATTGGGAGTATTCAAGGTTGGGGCATTGATTATTGATTGCTTGATAACATCAAAAGCTTGCTTTTCTTCTGGTCCCCATTTGAAGACTGAATTCTTCTTGATCATTGTCTGAAGAGGTAATACAATTTGAGAGAAATCTGGAACGAATCGTTTGACAAAATTAATCTGACCCAAGAATGACTGCATCGATTTTTTATTGTGTGGGAAAGGGATTTCAGAAATTTCCTTAATCCGATCAGGATCAATGTAAATGCCATCTTTGGATACTATAAAGCCTAAGAGTTTTCCTTGGTCAAGAGCGAAGAAAGACTTCTTTGGGTTTAGAGAAATACCATATCTTTTGCATCGCTGAAAGATTTGATTTAAGTCATGCAAATGATTATATCTCTTTTTAGAATATACAGTAATATCATCTAGATAGACGACTACTGATCGATTAATCAACCCTTTGAAGGCTATATCCATGGCTCTCTGAAATGTCGCTCCCGCATTTATGAGTCCAAAAGGCATTTTCTGATATGCATAAGTTCCCCATTTTGTTCTGAATGTGGTTTTAAGTTGGTCATCAGGATGAACCAAAACTTGGTTGTATCCGGAGAATCCATCAAGAAAGGACATCAATTCAGAACCTGCTACTGATTGAAGAATTTGCTCCATAGTAGGTAACGGGAAATTATCTTTCAAGCTTGCTTTATTGAGGTTCCTGAAATCAATACAGATTCGAATGTCGCCATTCTTCTTCCTGACTGGCACCATATTAGAGACCCAATTTGAATATCGGACCGGAAAGATAATTTTGGCTTTCAAAAGCTTATTAAGCTCTGACTTTATCTGGGTCTCCAAATTTGGATGTATTTTTCTTAATTATTGCTGAATTGGTTTCTGATCAGGAAGCATAGTGATGGTATGCTGGATAATAGATGTATCATATGTCTTTAAGTCATCATATCTCCAAGCAAAGACCTGTTTGTTTTTTCTCAATAGTTTAATAAACACTTCCTTTTCTTCTTGGGAAAGTCCTGTTCCTAAGTTGATGTTTTGAGGAGCATCTTCTGTGCCTAGATTTATTAATTCAAATCTAAGGGTGGAACTTTGAAGCTTTGCATTAATTACAGGTTTAAACCTGTCTTTGATATCATAAAGATCTTCTAGCTTTACCACAGGTTTGGGAATTGAATTTTCTTGAGGCACTTGTTTCATCTGTAGATCGTGATCATCTTCCTCAATGACTTGATTGTCATAGGAATTTTCCGAAGTTAGAAACTGCAAGATATCTTCGTCATGGTTAAATACTCTCCAATTAGTGACATTGTCAGGAATTGAAGGTCTAAAAAGTAATTCTACAGAAAATCTATCAAGGCTGTAGTCTTCGGAAGGTAGTAGTTTGGAGGCTACATTGGCTAGTAGGTCGGCTGCTGAATTTTGTGACCTAGGAATAGAAGAAATGTTGAAGGCTGAAAAGTGCGAGGTAAGATCCTGCACTAGCGATTGATAATGCTTAAGGTGAGTCGAAAGGCAATGAATTGCATTTCTAACTTGTTTAACAATGATTTCCGAATCGCCGAACACTTTTAGATATCGCACTTCAAGGCCGATTGCTTTATATAAACCCTGGACCAAAGCTTCATATTCGGCCGTGTTATTAGTACACTCAAATTCTAACCTACAAGACAGCATTGTCTTTTCTCCTTGCAGGCTAACCAAAATGCAACCTGCTCCTGAGCCTTCACTGGACTTAGAGCCATCAAAATATAAAGACCAAAATAAAGAAGTATTAACAAAAATATCTACATTTTTCTCAACATCATTAAAACATCTGGACTTATCTGTTTGTGAAAAATTTTCAATCTGAGATGTAAAATGATTAACTGAAAAAGGAGATGGTTGGGCAACAAAGTTGCCAAAGAATGATTCGGACGAATAGTTCCCCAAAATATTGTTGTTGAATGCCACAGGTTGGTTTTCTTGCTCAAATTCAGTAACTATGTGGGTCATATGCTTTTCCCGATCGATCCTTATTTGATTCGGCTTTCCCTTGTAGGGAAGCCACATATGTGACCAATCTGTGGAAATATACCCATGTAGTTTTTCGGACCAATCTCTGCTTAAAATCAAACCATAAAATTCAGGTATGTCGGCAATTAAGATGTCAATCCTCTGAACAATTCTGGGGTCGGCTGACAACCTGATGGTTACAGAATTAATTTCTCCCACAACCTGCACCTTAGTCCTATCCAACTGCACAATATGAATGGCAGACTTCTGGGGTTCAATGTTCAGCTTAGAGCAAACTGAAGCTGGCATTATATTAGATGAGGCCCCTGAATCAATTAAACAGTTGTGCAGGTTTCTATTATAAATCTCATAAGTGAGCAGGAAGGGTGGAGTGTGAGAATTTGATTTATCTCTGATTAAAACTGAATCGGTAATTTCAACCATACCTGCGGGAGGCTGGCCTGAATCGTTGGCAGCTCTTGCACTGGGAAGGGGAGTAGAGGGAACAACATTTAATTCTTTAAGAAGTAGCTTTTGTTGATGTTTCAGTTTACTAAGTTCAAACATGGTTATATTTTCCTTAGTTTTCTTCATATCATCAACAATGTTATATTCCATTGAATCGGATACCACTAGAGTCTTGGATGTTGAAGGAGAACTAGAAGTTGAAGGCTGGTTTTGAGGAACTACTACAGGTGACTTCTTTGGGGGAACTCTTTCCTTTACTGTAGTAGCGCCTGCGCTCCTCTTCTTTGAAGTTGCCTGGGCGGGTTCAGGAGTGCTTTTACTTCTTGTAGTAACCGGAAAGGCTTCTTCTTCATTCTCCATATCAGAGTTTGGGAGTATAAAATCCCACATTCCGTGGCATTTAGCTACTTCTTCTTCATCATCGGTCTGTGAAGATGTTTCCTCTTCCTCTTCTTCTTGGTCTGAATCAGCGTTAGATATAACATTGGGCGGCTTTGATTCGGTTTTCTTAAAAGTTCTGAATGGTCTTTTGCTTGAAGTTTCGGCCACCTGCTTTTTTATCTCAACCATTTCGTTAGACAATGTTTTAAGGACCTTTTGTAAACCTTCCATGTCATACGGGTCCTTCGGGGTTTTCTTCTTGGAATCTTCTTTAAACGAGACTTTTTTAGCTTTTCTATCCTCCAAAGCAGCTTTCTTTTCTAGAGCATTAATGCGCTTTTCAACAGCAAGTGCCTCTCTCAAGTTTTCAGCTAAGGTAGGTTTGCCAGCCCTGTCTACAAAAATGGCTATGTTGGCAGGTAGGGCAGTGATATACCATTCGCTTCTGATTTGTTCACTTGGTTTAGAAGCGGTAGGGATTTTATTCAGTAGTTTATTAAATCTGGCATTAAACTCTTTTATTGGTTCCCTGTGCTCTATTCTCAAATTGGAGAGGTCGTTTATTAAAGTTGCTAAGGACCTATCATCTCCATATTTGGTAAGAAATTGCTCTTGACATGTATTCCAACTGGTAATCGAACCAGAAGGTAAGGAAAAATACCAGGATCCTGCTGATCCTTGTAAAGTGTAAGGGAAAAGTCTTACAACAACATCTTGCTCTGTCACTCCTTTTAGGTTAACTGCTAACATAAAGTTGTTGATGTGTTCTTCAGCCTGGATCCCATCATCTGGATTAAATTTAGGCAACGATTTTTCGGGATCATTGGGTAGATCATGCAATGGCCCAGGCATGTTGACTGCACCTGGCCTAGTCCATGGATCTGCCATTATGATAGCAACAATGGTTGAGACTACTACTGGGATTTCGGATGTATGGGAAGGGATTAAAGATGAGGAGTGAATGGGTTGGGATATTGAGGCTTCTGATCCCTGATGAACGACAATTTGTAATGGGGGAGTGGATGGTTGACCTCGCAGAGGAGAGAATGCAATGGAGGAGGTGGATGAAAGCCCTTCACTATCAGATCCTTCAGTAATTTTCTTTGCCCTTTTCCTTTTAGGTAAAGGAAACTCAGTGGGTTCAATACCAATTTTTTCGCTCTGAAGTCTGGTGAGAGGGTGAGTGAGGTTGAACTGCGAAGTTGCACTGCTTTCTGATACCTCAGATTTCTGTGGTGAAATCGAGAAGCTCTGAAGTTTATGGATTAGAGACTGAACTTCAGGTGATTCAAGACTTAATTGTTCTGTGGTATGATGGGTTTGAGCAGTGGTAGTTGATTCCTCTTCTTCTTGTTCGGGTACCGGCGAACCAATATACAAATAGGAAGATCGAGGGGATTCGGAGGGTGAAGTACTCTTGGAATGGCTTATAGGTTTGGACTTATGTTCCATTCACAGCTGAGGCCCTCCTTCTAGCGCCAATTTTGTTGAGGCCTCGAAAATCGCTGCCACAACAAAGGGGAAACCACCCGGTCCGGACCTTGAAAGCAGCTCCTTTTCCATTTGGAATAGTGGCTCCGACTGGGGATAATGGGACCAGTTTCCCAATAATAGATAAAAGTGGGATGGACGAGTAGCTTATGAAGTAGGATAGTGATAAGCGAATAACTAAAACTATCAGCAAAATATATAATCTAATAATCTAATCCCGGGACTTATCAATCTTAGAAAGCATTGCGTTTGATAATCTGTGCTTTAAGGCAGGCATATAGATGACTCTAACACTAAAGCATAGATGTTTAAACCATTTAAGATTGCTCTGCATAATTAGTTATGCAGAGCGATAATAGCGAATTACTACACATTGTCATTCATATCATTGCTACATGCATGATTAAAAGAAAGGCATATCACAAAACATCCAATAGTGGAATGAAATGAAGATTTGCTGTTACAGCGCATACATGTATTCAACAATAGCAAAAGATAATAACACAGCAATTCATATGAAAAGAAAGAGGACAGATGCAGATAATAGTACCATGTAAGCTGCTCAACAATCCATTATATAAATCGCTATGTCGCAGTCCTTCCTTCAAACCAGAAAGCATTCCAAACAAGAGACAATAGTGCACAAATGCATAAAACAACCTTCTCGTCAAATAAAGGACTATAGGTCGAGTTTCACAAAAGAATATAGGCTGAAGCACAGTAGTGCAAACTTCAGCCTTTAAGTCTATTACAAAATTTTACGACCCTTTCCAAAACAATGAAAGGGTCTATAAATACTAATCTAATCTAAATATCTAAGAAAAACTGAAAAACTATGAAATTGGCATCAATAAATATTTCTCCTTCTTTCTTGGCAATCTGGCAGTCGGCAGCAATGCTTCATTCGGTGGGCTCTTTGCCTTTAAACCTCAACTGACATATCGCAAGCATGGGCTGTACTTCCGGTGGAGTGTTGAGACGCGACGTGAGCTGGGCATCATATGTGGCATCCTGAAAGTCGGGGATCAGGCACTTGAGAGCATCTGTTAAACACTTAAGAGCCGACCTTTGAGTGTGCGGCTTGACTAGAAAGTGCCAATATGCGTCGGAGGTTAAAGTATTTACTCCAGCGATTAACTTTCTCTTTTCCTCCAGTCCATGATAACTTGTTTGTTCAATCATGTTCGCCGTGGTTATGCTTCCAGGTGTACACTGAGAGATCATGTTGGCCCAATAGAGTGTATTGTTGATCAAATCAATCATATTGTTGGCAATCATTTTACACCTTGAAGCTGCCCTTTCCGCTTTCATCATCTGAGTGTTCCATTCCGTGAAGAGTATGTCTTTGAATGGCTCATAGATCCTAGGCAATTTTGCTTCTTTCCCCACATCAGTGTCTTGCCAATCAAGATATGAAGTTATGGTTTCTTCGGTCTGATCTAGCTCATTTCTGACTTTTTCAATTTGTTGACATACTGCTGTAGATACTTCACATAATGGCTCAGCCTCAGCTAGCTGTTGGCACAAGAGTCTAACCTGAGAGATTAATGCATTATTTATTTGAGCTGCCTCTGCTCTGAAATCCTCGACTTTCTTGGTGCCCTTGATATCTTCGAGCTGTGCTAACAGTTGAGCGATTTGCTCATCCTTTGACTTCGTCATTTGCTCGTTTGCCGCTCTCAATTGTGCCAATGCCTCTGTTAACTCTTTCTGCTTCTGGATTGCGCTCTGGTCAATCTTCTGTTTTTCAGTCTGCAGTTGCTGGGTTAATACATTGTTTGCTTGTTGTTGTGCCAGCAACTGCTCTTCTACCTGTGCTGCCTTGTTTCGCGCTTCGGCTACTTCTGCTTGCAATGCACAAATTTCCTGGTCCTTAGTCTTTAACAAAAGACTTACCTCCGATGCTTTATCAATAGTCGCTGCAGAATAAGCTCCTGCATACTGCGATAGCTTGGTTAGATCATCGGAGGGGTCCAATTCTTCCTTCCAGACTACATTCCCCGTAATTGTATGCTCAGGAAAGATGGAAGGTTGATCAAGCCTTCGTCTCTTCCTTGAGCGCTTAACAACCGCTTTGTGCCTAGGGCTGTAGAAAACGTCCAGGGGAGGAATATCTTCCACCTGGAGCACAATCTGATCGGAAGGGTCTTTGGTGATTACCTCGAGCTCCTTTGAAATGGGTGGGCCGCTGGTTCCGCTTAGAACCTGAGAAGAAGTGGTGTCTGGTGTGTCTTTGGAGCCTTCCTTTCCACTGATAATGGAATCGAATTGATTCCATTGTTTAAGCAATTCAGGATCTATGGAGGTCTGGGATTTACTCTTCTCCTTTTCTTGTTCCAACCTCTTTTGCTCCTCCAACTCTTTCTGTTGCTGTTCTTCTGATTCCTTTCTCTGTTTCTCTTCGTGCTCTCTTCTTTGCTTATCTGCTAATTCCTTTTTCTGCTTATCTGCCAGTTCTTTCCTTTGTTTTTCTTCTTCTTCTTTCTTCCGCTGTTCCTCCATCTGCTTCTGCTTTCTTTGTTCTTGTTCCTTCTGCTCTTTCTGCTGCTTATCCATTTGCTCCTTTCTCTGCTTCTCTGCCTGCTGCTTCTCTTGCCTTTCCTCCTGTTGTTTCTTTTGTTCTTTATTTATAACAGGAGGTTGGCTTGTCTGTTTCTGACCTGGCTCGCTTGAGGAGGATGCTGTGGTTAATGAAAATAAATCTAGGGGCAGAGTTTGCAACCTCTGCTCCCTAAGTTTATTGAATTCGGTTAAATTTTCATCATTGTATCTCATCTTGGCAAGCTGCTTGGTTTGGCCTATTGAATCAGCAGCTACGAACAGGTCATCAAACTCGTCCTCTTGATGGTAAATCTTGGTCAATTTGGCCTGTTCTAGGGCATTGTAGGCAGTTTTATGTGGATCATAGAGTCTGGCTGGCATAGTGGGCAAGGATAAAGCTTGCATCTTTGTTGCCTCCTTTTCTGCATGATGAATATTATGCAGAGTAAAAACACCCATCCTCAAGGGAAAAGGGGGCCAGCCCCTCTTCTTCTCTTTCTTGAGAGTTTGAGTGACACTCTCGGCCATGATCTGGTAGGAGATCTCTCGGGCTAACAGTTTGTCTGGAACATATAGAGGGAGAACATGCGGTTTGGCTTGGCTTCCATAAACCCTAATATAGGTAAAATGTTCTTCTCCAAACCAACCTGCTACAGCTGGTAAGTCGAAGGAAGCGAGATAGGAGATTTTGGGAATAGGCCGATCAAAAATGGAGTAATGAATAGGAACCATAAAACCATTGCAAATTTGATACAAATGGTCCTTGTAAGAGGACTTCCATAATTTCCGATGATACAAATGAATGGGCAAAGGGTCTTGGGTGGTCCATCTCCAACCGAGGATGGGAAACTCAGAGTTAAAGCACAATGTGTCCATAATATAGGCGCTATAATAAAATGGGGGGATTTTCCTTTCGGTGACTACAGATTTAGCTCTAAAATCCCAAACAGCTATAGTCAATTTATCAGAAAGAATGGTGGCCCAATCCATGATAAAACCATTAACAGCTGCTTCCATTAGGGGAACCATTTCTATATCAAAATTGGCAGAATCATGTAATCCCCAGAGCCTACACATCATAATTCCCGCATAGCAATAGGGAGAAGCCAAGGAATCGACGGAGTACTTACCCGAGCTTTCGTGCTTGTGTTTGGCCGGGTTCTGCCTCCAATCCCGAATGGGCTCGGATGGTACTTCATTTTCAGCTGCAAACTTCTCCACGAAGTCTTTGTTGTAGATTTTCTCTGGCTCGGGCAAATGATACATTTCCCTCAGGTGCTCTGGCTTGAACGACCCGAAAATCCTTCCGTCTCTTGTGTGGAACGTTCTGTCAACGATTGGAATTTCCTCAATTGCCCATCGCACTACATCAGTGTAGGGAAGGACTTGCTCTCTGGCCGCTATTCTGTGAAGAAAGGAATCAGCCAACTCTTTAAGAGTTGCATCGGACTTTTTGAGTGGGTCCGCAGTAGCCACTATCCCTGAAACTTTTGGTTGCTCAGCTTCTAGCAAATTATATGTGCCCTGCCATGTAGTCTTGTTAAGACCAGTGCATGTAGTGTCTGAAACGAGGCCTTTCTTGCTATTTGCAGCAGCTTGACCTGCTATAGGTATAACAGTAGAGCCCGTAGCCCTCTTGGATCTTTTCCCCATCATGCTTAAGCTTCTCTCAAAAGACGAATTCTACACAATTGCAAGAGAAATCGTAACAACATAATAACAATGACGCTACACAGTGGGATAGATATATCATTTGAAGCGTGCCAAGATTAATTTCCAAAAGTGGCTGCGGATCCAATTGCTGAGAGGATATTGCAGATGAAATTAATGGTGATTTGAGGTCTGCTACCCATTAAATGTGATGATTATACCGTTATCTGGGTGAATGACTTATTTAAGCGTGCAACAGATATTCTGGCGGTTAAACGCAGGTGTTCATTAATCGAAGGGGTAAAATCTTTTAAATGCACACGCATTACCTTATCCCTTGCATTAACGGCATTTTTGGGATTCGCACTTTATCAACCGGATATGAATATAAAAATAAAGCTTTGAGTGATGGCTTTTAAGACTGCCGACCACTGATGAGCGACATCGCATCGCTTCGGGGAATAGGTGCTACACAATGGTTTGGGGCTACCGATTGCGATATCGCATCGCATCGGGGGTAGGAAACGGGTGCCTCACCGAAGTATGTGGAATTCTGCCGACGACTGATAGCGATATCGCATCGGGTCGGGATTTAAATCATAAAGCGGTTTCGCATGAGGTATCGCCGATAGCCGATCGCCGACATCGCGTCGCGTCGGGACATGAGTTATGTGCCGTTAGTGGTGTGCATGTAACATTGCCGATCGCCAATAGCGATATCGCATCGGCGGAGACCAAAATGCCATTTAAATGCATCTCTCATATTGTTGCGATAGGCGATCTTGCGATCGCTTTATCGCAATAACAAAATATTATTTATTATTTGAAATATTGATGTCCAAAAAAGGCTTTAAATATATGACAACTCATTTGATTATGCGGCCTATTTTGAACATACAAGCATTGATGCCAAAATTTTTAAAAGGGACCCATTCCATATGTTAATTTTTTGAAAATAAGAATGATATGAAATGGGGGGTTGTTGTAGGGCACAACAGGTGGACAAAGTCTGTAACACTTGGAAGATATTAATAAAAGGAGTTATTCTACAATTTCTATGTCTTTGTTCAGTTGATGGGTTTGGATATATTATGTATGAATTTCATTTATTATGCTTATATGATGCAAAAATGAATGAAATTACATTGAATAATTGAATGCAATTACGAATATCTTCTTACGCGGTGATAAATTTAAGTATTTGAGAAGATAAGAAAATCACTTAGGATAATTGAGGAATCTACACGGCATGCTGCCATAGCAGCACAAAAATACTTGAGCCATAGGGTAGGGCTGTGCGAAGGTTGATCATACACTTTCGTGAAGTTATTGAGGACTAGAATAGAGTATTTGTCTTGCAAGCCCTAGATCGAACCCACCTGCATGAAGGCAGGGATAGAAGAAATCAAACGACATCACAACCATCTCAGGGTGCGGAAACTTGGTTCCAACATCCCCCCATACTGCTTCGGGTGAGACTTCGGTCCACGCTCCATGGGCTGATGCTGAAAGGGCCAATAGTGTATGGATTTTTTTAGCTAATTAATGTTGAACCTGGGTCAGGCCCCCTCAAGACAACAAATGGTTCCGTTGCCGAGACCAGAATCTGCATAAGAACTAAGAAGGAGATTGGAGACAAGTTGGATAGAAAGATCCATGAATTCGCGGCACAAGAGAACAAAAACCTATGACTAACAAAGGAACAGTGGTTGGATAGATACATGTATACAGAGATCCACGAGATCCTTTTCTGCTTCTTCCCTATTGAGCTATACGAGTGGATCATGAAGCTAGTAGATAGCCAAGGAAGGTGGAAACTTGACGGTCCTATTGTGTGGACCTCAGAGCTAGTGCGAAGGTTGGAAGCATCAAACGATAAGATCGCCCGCATTGTCGATCATTAGCTTAATCATGCCATAGGAGGATTTGTGACTGAATTCACGGTTGACACCTCAGTTAGCTACAGCAAGGTGGAGCGACGCTTTTTCAAAGGACCGCGAGGTAAGTACGTAAAATTTTTGAATACCTGGAATAAAATTCTATTGTGTGAAAAATGGGTTATGTAGCTACCTTGATGTTCAGGACTACACGAAGCGGGCAAACTTACAAGTACGAAGGAAAAAAGGGTCCAGAGTATAGTCCCTTGATTTCACCTCCGTGAGGTGATGAAGAAGGGATAGCGAAGGTTTCTCCACGAAGTGCTATTCAGTTAATAAGAAAAGGATTCCCGCGAATACCACCTCTGCCCAAACCACCTCTGAATTCACCACCCTCACCTCCAACTTCACCCATACCACCTCCACCTCCACCATGGTTCAATATGGCCAATACAGTGAAGTTTCCTTTGTTCAAAGGCTTGGGAAATGAGGACCCGGACCAATTATGGTTCATTGTGAGGGCTATATGGGAAGCTCAATGTGTTACAAATGATCATATAAAGAAGGCAACGCTGGTTAGTGCTCTGCAAGATCGCACGCTAACCTGATATGTTAAGTACTCTAATGATAACCCGAATGTTAGAGTAGCCGACATCTAGGCAGCACTGAATATGGAATTTAGTAGGCCTAAATATGAGCCACAGTCGATTGTGGGATTCAAAGAGATCGCGATGCAACCAAGAGAGACACCTTGGGAACTAGATCAGAGGCTGAAATGTACAATCTGTGAAGACAACATGAATTTGATAGATGGAAAACATCGCGAATGGTTTGTGGCTTCGCTACTACCACACTTAAGGAGTGCGTTGTCACAGTAGAAGATAACAACTCAGGCAGAGGCCTTGGAGATTGCCATGAGACTACATGAAACTCTCATGTAATATCCTAATCTAGGAGTTCAGTAGATCCATGTGCAGCTGAAGAATCTGTGACTTGAGATGCAAGTCTGAAGCAGGACAGGACGGTTCGACCAGAGGTACGCAAGGAGGTATGGTGCTTGAAATGCAAGAGTCAGGGTCATGATAAAGACCATTTCCCGATCTTTGCAAACTATATTACAGGAGGAGGATCGATGCCTTTAAGGCTAGAAGCTCAAGCAGGACCTAGCGCGGGGCCTGCATTATGGTGCGCTATCTGTCAGGTAGCCGGAAAACATGCCACGGATAACTGTCACTTGCTACAGAAGTTTGTACAGACACCGCAACAGCTGTTCTGCAACTTTTGTAGGTTAGTAGGGCACGATGAGCATACTTGCAGGAGCTATGAACTGATGATGGATAGAACTCCCGCCTATAGGGTTCAGGCTAAAACATGGTCCCTTGACCAAAGCGCAAGAATGGCGCAAACAGGATTTCAAGGGTGCAGAAGAGGCTAAGGTGGAGGAGGACTTGGTAGAGGTCAAGGACAATTGATTTGCTATAATTGCGGAGGACCAGGACACTATGCCAGTGACTACACTAATCTGACGCATCCATCGTGCAAGTATTACACATTGTTTGATCATGAAATGGAAGATTGTCCTATGCTGATAGCTAGGATACGTGACAAAGGGGTGCTACCACCTCTGCCGACTCAGAACCTGTAGATGATGAGGTTTGAGCCACGCGAGGAAGATCCAAATGTAAATATAGTTCTCAGAAGTGGAATTGCGATAGGAGATGACAAGGGGAACAACCATAAGATATTACATGGGTTCACAAAGGCCCGACAAAGGAGGTTGAGTTTGATTTGGAGCATGCACATGAAACCTTCATGGAAGCTAAGAAGAGCTTCATTGAGGCCTCCACCTTAAGAAGCAAGGATAAGCCTAAGCAAGAGATGGACCCCTCTATGCTCACAACTTTCTTGGAAACCTGTATGAAATTACTATGCGACAGTAAGGCTGTGAAAGGGTTACAAGAACTCATCAATAGATGCGCTGGAACCGCGTTAGGTGAGCCGCACGTAGTACGAAGGATTGGCAAGCATAAAACAAGGATGAGACAGGAGATGAGACTGACCACACAGATAGGAGAGTATGAAATGGATCAGGTCATTTTTGACCTGGGGTTAGATGCGAATTTCCTACCAAAGCAAACTTGGGAGTGAATGGGGAGAACTGCACTGCAATGGTCTTTGATTCAGCTAAGGATGGCGAATCAGCAGAAGATCATTCCCATGGGGCGGCTGCAGGGGGTGACCATGGATATTGAGGGATCAAGTGCGCTAGCTAGTTTTGAAGTAATAGAGATAGTGGATGACAACAATCCCTATCCTGTGCTCTTGGGAATTGACTGGGCTACTAATATGAGTGGGGTAATGAATTTGAAGAAGTGAAATATGATCTTTGAGAATAAATCGCTACGTGTAATAGTACCCCTCAATCCTGCTGAAGGATCACGCTATACCGAACCTATCCACGATTATGAGAGTGATGAAAACCTAGATTGTATCTATAAGATAATAGCATGAGACCAACATAGGGTGAATCCCACCGCAAATGGATGGATTACATGGGACCGCGAGAGTTCTTGCACTTCGGACTTCGACGAAGAAATAGAACGCTGGCAGAATCAGTTACATGAAGTAACTACGCTGAATTGCAACATGATGACCCAATCGCTGCATTGTGTGTCATCAGAGGTAAGAAATCTTCTTACTTATGATGGTCTAAATGAGGTAGATATCTTTTTGGATGCATTTGAAAGGGAGGTACTAGAAAAGTAGCGTTTCTAGGCCTTGGGTTGGGCACTGCGTGCCACACCCGTAAGATGGTGGGGAACGCACAAGGGAAGCTTTGATGATTGGCGTGAATGTAGGAGGACGATGAGAACATGATTTGAGAAGCCTAAGATGTGACTGACAAACAAGTATGATGGGAAGAATTATTTGCACGCGCATCTAGCCAAATGGACCCAAGCTTATGGAGAAAAGCCCCAACCTGAGTGGGTGCACCTGTTCTGTCATACCCTGGATGTTATCCCAATGAATTGTTATATAGAAAGAGAGTTCCACCATGGGACATGTGAATGGAATCTCTTGCACGAAGGATTCATGATGACATTTAGTTTTGAGGATGGGTTTGACAGTATTGATGAAGCGCTACGAGAAGTGCAAGTAGCAATCTTTAGGATACCGCAGGATCCTTTAGACCTGATTCAGCCTGAATGGGATACTCAGCTGAGTCGCCCGCTGGAATGCTATAATGTAACTGTTGAAGAAGAGGATGAGGATCCGTAGAAGATTAACATTCCAGAAACAGAAGGTCACCGTGAGGTTCAAGGACCGCATATTGAGAACCCTGATATAACTGTGCCGTTGAAAATGAAACAAGTAAACAGTGGTATGGAGGAAGAACCAAAATTCATGAAGATTGGAGACTACTGGGACGACGCGACGGTGGATAAGGTTGTTGAACTACTCTGCGAATACCAGTACTTATTCCCTACCAAGTTTACAGATCTGAAAGGAATAATCGGGGACCTAGGAATGATGAATATCATGTTAAAGCCCGACGCAAAGCCAGTTAAGAAAAGGCCTTACCGTCTCAACCGAAATCTAAGGATATTAGGTCTACTTAGAGATAGACAAGATGCTCACAACAGGAATCATTGAGCCTGTGGAAGAATCTAATTGGGTAAGCCCAATGGTGGTGCAAGAGAAGAAGTAGTAGGATGAGATAAGGATATGCGTGGATCTCAGAAAACTGAATGACGCTTGTGTGCACGATCCTTTCTCGACTCCATTCGCTAATGAAGTGTTGGACAATGTAGGCAGCCAGGAAGCATATTCCTTCACTGATGGGTTCTCTGGGTACCACCTAATCAAAATCACGTTGGAGGATAGGAGCAAGACAACCTTCGCAACTGAGGGGGGTTGTTTTCAGTACACTGTAATGCTATTTGGATTGAAGAATGCGTCTGCCATCTTTTCGCACGTGGTTGTTGCGGAATTCAAGGAATTTATTCATTAGTTCCTGGACGTATATTTTGATGACTGCATTGTATTTGGGCTGGTTAAGTGCCATGTAGCAAGCTTGCGTCTACTGTTAGATACCTGTCGAAGATACCAGATCACGCTCAATCTCAAGAAGTGTCTATTTTTTGTTCCATTTGGGAACCTATTGGGGCATGTGGTTTGCAGACAAGGACTGATGGTAGACTTCGTGAAGATCGCAGTGATACTAAACTTGGAAGCACCTAGGAGTGTGAAACAACTACGTGCTACTTTGGGACATATGGGATATTACAGAAAGTTTATCAAGGGTTACCCTAGATCACCATGCCTATGGAGAGATTTTTGAAGAAGGACATCACATTCTGTTGGAACGATGACTGTAGGAAGAGCTTGGATATATTAAAAGAAAATATGGTTACCACACTGATTCTAGTCTTCTTGGACTGGAAAAAATAGTTTCACGTACATGTCAACGCATCATGTATAGTGATGGGAGCAGTACTAACATAGGCTAATGGAGAAGGATTGGACCATCCTATCATGTTCTCAAGCCGCAAGTTATCCAAAGTAGAGAATAACTATTCCACCACTGAGCACGAGGGGCTAGCTATGGTGTACGCGCTCCAGAAGTATAAGCATTATTTGTTGGGAGGCCATTTTAAGATGTATTTGGATCACTCCACGCTAAAGTACCTAGTCAATAAGCCTGTTTTGGGGGGGAGAATCTGCAGATGGCTCTTATTGTTCCATGAGTATGATTTTGAAGTTGTTGTGAAGCATGGACGATTGAACGTGGGACCAGACCATCTGTCGCGCATCAAAATAGGAGAGGAACCTACTAACTTGGAAGAAAGATTGCCTTAAGCACAACTATTTGTAGTGCGTGTCACGAATGGCCATTTTGAGGATATAATACACTTCCTAACAACAGGAACTGCACCGGAAGGATACACTGTCCAACAAAATAAGGAATTAGTGGTGCGCGTGGACGATTTCTCTGTCATAGTTGGGCATCTATACAAGATGGAGACTAATGAGATATTGCAACGGTATGTACCTGAGTTTGAAAGAAGAATCATCCTCTCAGACGCTCATGGGGGCAACACGGGAGGACATTATGTAGGGAGAGCAACCACGTAGAAGATTCTACACGCAGGGTTGTGGTGGCCAACCCTTCATCAAGATTCAAAATCATATTGCAAGGAATGTGATGTATGTCAAAGAACAGGAAGGCCATTTTGGAGGGATGAAATGCCTTTGAATCCAGAAATGAAGTTGCAACTCTTTGAGAAGTGGGTGATAGATTTTGTAGGACCCATTCAGCCACAAGGAAAGACAGGAGCAAGGTACATTATCACTGTGATGGAGTATTTGACTTGTTGGGCAGAAGCGCAACTGGTGAAGGATTGCACGAGCGCGACTGCCGTGAAGTTCCTATTTGAGCATGTACTAACGCAATTTGGATTTCTGAAGATCTTGATGAGTGATCGTGGTACGCACTTCCTGAATGAGATGATGAGCGCACTGACGGAGGAATTTCAGGTATATCACCAAAAGATCATACCTTATCACCCACAGGCTAATAGGACAGTGGAGACATTCAACAAAGTGCTCAAAAATGTGGTGACCAAGGTTTACAATGCTCAGCGAAGTGATTGGGACCTACGCATACCTGTAGTACTGTGGGCTTATCGAATGACATGCAAGAAGTTTACTGGACAAACCCCTTTTAGGCTTGTCTATAATGTGGAAGCAATAATGCCTATGGAATACATCATGCCTAGTTTGCACATAGCAGCGTTCACAGGTATGATAGATTGTGGAGCCGTGGAGGAGAGGTTCGCGAAACTAGATGAGCTCGAAGAAGAACTATTTTTGGTTGGATTTCACCAGCAGGTCCAAAAGCAGCATGAAAAGGCATGGCATGATCGACACATCAAGCTATGCACATTTAAGGTAAATGACCTAGTTTTGTTATATGATAGTAAGCTTGATAAATTTCCAAGGAAATTTAGGATGCATTGGTTAGGGCCTTATGTTATAAGGAGATTACCAACGAAGGAGTGGTACAGTTGGTCAAATTAAATGGAGAACCCTTCCCAGGAAAGGTGAATGGCAGTCACTTGAAGCCATACACTAGCGATCCGGCCATGTGACTAAATGAAAGTAGCATGGTCCTAGCGCTCCAGGCAGCTAAAAGGAGGCGCAGGACTATAAACTACACTACCCCGGTTGGGGAGCTGCGCGATTGGAAGATGGTGCGAAGCAAGGACATGTCACTGGGTCCGCGACAGCGTGGAGGAAGTTGTGCTACCCAGGGAGAAATCGCGCAAGTCGTCCGGAAAGTGACCGTTAAAGTCATTGTTCATGAAAAGATGGCAGAAGTGAGGCCAAATGGAGCAAGTGGCCAACATCTAAGATGAAAATTATGGCTTAGATCCTTGAAAATCTACTGCCAATCCGGCATTAATAAAGTGATTTTGGCAGGAACGTTCGGATTTGAATTCAAAATTCCCTCTAAATTACAAGTGGTTGTCCAGTGAAAAACACTTGGCATTTTGAGAATTGATTTGTTGTGCTCTGAGGTGCACATGAACTATGAATTCTTTCAAGATCTAGTAGTGATTCTGGCGTTTGAACAATTTTCAAAATAGACATAAGCACTAGTGAATAGCGTCATGTCGACATGCGTAGTAGATATGGACGCCGAAGGAGTGGCAGCCAAGGAGAATGTGTAGGAAATTGATATGGGGGCCAAAGTAGCTACCCCGGAAGTAGCCGAAATATTGGCAGAGGTCCCTAAATCCCCGAGAATGCTGAGACCAAAGCCAACCCCAACCAAGGAAACCATGAAAAACAAGAAGGGCAAGCAGCCTGCCATACCGGTGCGCGCATGGCCAAGATGAAACCCACCAAGGCCCACTACCTAGGAAAAAGGAAATGCTATAAACCTAGAAGCAGAGGAGGAGGATATCGAAGACATCCCCATGGATGATGAGGATGTGGGAGTGGAATTAGAGGAGGTTGAATCCCAGGGTGTGAACCCTATTACACGGTTGCCATAATATGTCCCTCCATGCAAGCCTAAGTCCAAGGTCCCTGTTAGCGCTTGAGATTTCACCCTAGGCTGAGGAAGGTAAACCTTCAAGGCTACATCAAACCATTTCACCTCGTAGCTAGCCCTACGAGGTATGAGAAGGCTCTCTCGGGTCAGATTTGATAGATCTTTCAATATGATTAGGCTGACCAATTAAGAATAAAGATTTTAGGCTAGTAAATTGATAGGGGGGTTGATTTAATGATTTTTGGGGTTTTTGGTGGCAATTGGAGGGAGTGCAATTCAGGGTGCGGGGATTGAGCACAGTTTTTGCAGGGGGATCTTTGGGGCAAGGTAGGAGTGAGCGCTGATGCCTTAATCTGAGATGGATGATCAAGGATGATAGAGGAGGAGATAAAGAGGGCAAACAACCATTTTGAATCCTCTCTAGACAGTAGAAAACATAAATATTGAACAAACTAAAAAGCTGAGCATGTCAAAGCATGAATTCAAACTTTACCACTTCATCTGTCCAATTAGAAGCAAAAGAGAGATGTGGAATACATAAACAAACTTACAAGAACATGTAGAGAACACACCATCAACACATCAATCCACAAGAATCCACAATGATGTCTACAAAACCCTGGCCTTCCTTTCCTTAAATTGCAGAAATAGATGTACAATACACAATAAAGCTTTCTCCCACAAGAGTCCAACCATGAAAATGAGAAGGAGAGAGCATAATATAGACCATCTAGACCATCTAACTCCTTTCCCCACCTCTAGGGGTCGAGCTCAGCTTCCTAGGGGCAGTTTGAACTAATTCTAAATCAAGCACTAGATAATAGGCAGTCCAACAACTTGCCTCTATTACTTAGCTAACTGATTCATGCATTAATTATTCACTTTTTACATCATGGAAGCTTCTAGAAGGGTAAAGAGAGATAAAATCTATCAAAGTGCCATGAAAATATTACATTTATCCATCATCTACAAGTAAAAATGGTCAACCATAGTCAAAACAGTGTTTTTTGACAAAAAAGGTCAATTCTGGCAAAGCTGGCTCGAATGGTCGCGCCCCCTGTTCAAATGGTTGCGCCCCTTTGCAGCTACTTTTGAGTGGGTTCCACTGATCCAAATCAGGTGAAAGATGGCTCATTGGAAAGCTTGGTCTGTCTAATTTCCATCCCAAGTGGAATTTCTGAATTTGGAGTTGTTTTGCCCCCTCAAAAACCATTTCTCCCAAGGTCACTTTCTGCAACTCAAAAAGTGGGCAGAAAGTCATTTTTTTGATGTATTTTGAGCTTTTGGAGGCTCAAATCTCAAAATCAGGCTTCTCCCAAGTATTGGTAATTTTTCTCTTTGCATGGCCTTTCCAAAAATGCCAAGTTTTCAAAATTCTGAGCAGTCCTCCAAAATGGTCTCACCCGGGGTGAGACCATTCCACGGGAAAAACCTGTAAATTGCACAAAAAATTCACAAATGACAAAATTTTCTCCAAATTTCTTGAAATTTGGGCTGGGAGTCCCAAATCAAGTACCATGCTCAGTCAAAGAGGCTTTGGCCAAAGTTTGGAGTGGATCGGGCGTTTTCCTTCGTTTTTGTGCTTTGGCCAACCGTCCTTGGAGCACCTTCGTTCTCGCCGGTACTTTTGACATTTCTCTCAAACCATGACACCTGTGTAAAAAGTGAAAGAGGTTTTTCTTCCTTGGTATGTTTTGGACAAAAACCTCTCTCAGTTTTGAAAAATTCATCTTTGATTGCTCAGAAACAGCTTTTGAGTGAAACTTGTCCCGATGTGTGAAACAAGGGATTTTGTCGAAATGGAGCGAAATGAAGGGGATAGAGGGCTTCTAAATTCTTGGGGAAATTTTTGGGAGTGGGGAGGGATGTTAGGAAGCAGGGGAAAGTGGAATCTCAGAGATTGAGTGAGGGGAAGGGGTCGAAAAGGACGAAACACAGGCCCAACCTAGAAAATTGCCAGGTTGTAGCTAGAAACTAGGGTTTGTGCAAAAATGAGGAATTTGGGGGAT
This sequence comes from Pinus tabuliformis, assembly GCA_031772625.1. NCBI lineage: Eukaryota > Viridiplantae > Streptophyta > Pinopsida > Pinales > Pinaceae > Pinus > Pinus tabuliformis. The sequence goes on along the minus strand of CM062817.1, from coordinate 1,740,183,129 downwards.
CTGAGTGTTGGGAAGTGTTTGATAAGGTAGGTGAAGGGTAGGGGAAGGTGTATGAACATCAGGAAACAAGTTTTGCCGATGATTTGTCCGCCCAAGAGAAACTGCCTTCAAAACCCTAAGAGAGGGAAATGACCTTGCCTGGGCGCAACTGAAGCATGAACAAGGTATCAAATGACTCATTAGACACTGGGATGATAATGAAAACCCTATGAATGATAATACACTCAGCTGAATGATGACATAGACTGACATTTGGGCAACTTTGAACAGAGTGAAAGCAAACCCTAGACCTAATGCTTAGTGACCAAATTTTGCTTGAAAACTCTTTGAAATGACAAAATTTGACCTTGACACTTCAAAATCACTTTGTAAGAGCACATTTGATCACTGGAGGAAGGCTGGAAAGACTGACACTAACATTGGCTCCAATGGGGATGGTAGCTCCTTGGAGGTGCCAAGAACCTTAGACATCTGGGAGAGCAGACCAGTGCTTTCAACCATTGGGCGATGGAGTCATTATGTACACCTTTGACACAAAACTTTTGACACATTTATTGAATGAAAACTTGACTGAAAACTGACTGAAACTTAACTGAAGCTTGACTCAAACCGACTCGATGACAAACTAAAATAACTTGAAAAACTCACTCAACAGACCAAACACAAATGACTCATGACTGACTTAACTAAAACAAGAACTTACAAAGCTTTTTGAAGGGCGGCAGTCCATCAAGATTTGAAATCATGATGACAACCACCGGTGTTTCTAACAAGACTATATACATCAAACTATATCAAAATGCCAATGCAACCAATCAAGCAGATGCCTTCTTGATTGATTCTCCTGATTAGATCTCATGATCAACAATAGATAGTGGTAACTGGGCATCCAAAGACATAGCTGACCATGATCTCCTTCATCACTGAACACTGCAATAAACATTATCACTGCTGGCTGCAACAAACTTGCTAGAGGATCATGAAAAACATAAAGATTTGCCACTGCCACCTCCTACTGAAAGATCAAGGTGTCCTTTGTTTCAAATTCTGATCTGCCTTCATCATGTGCTTCGGTAAAAGTATGCTCATGGGCTTCAAAAAATTCTGAACAAATGGATGAGCAGATCTCTTCTCGGAAAAACACTTCAGCACATGAAACATATGAAGAATCTGAAAGGTAATCCTGTATGCTATGATCTTCGGTAGTCAGATAATATGGTAGGTGATTTTCAAATGATATGACAGCCGGATTCTCATTACATTCTTCAATCATAAGGAAAGAAACTTCAGCTGATTCTTGAGGTGCAAAAATGACAGTTCTATCATCTACCATAAATTCATCCAAAGGAACTGTTTCACTTACTTGAATGAAGATCTCATCTTGATTTTCATGAACTGACTGAATTACCTCCTCATGTAGGCTTGGCATGCTGTCTTCTTCTGTGGGCAGATCTGAAATAAGCTTTTCTCTTTCATCAATTTCAGCCATATAACAAATGTCAACCTGCTGATCTATAAAGCTGCTTACAAGACTGTCATCCTTTTCAGAAGAGGAAGAATGTCCACCATCATCTTCTTGACCATGTGTGCACTGCAAATCTGCATTAACTTGAGCTGGAGCAAGACCTCTCAAGAGCTTATCTATCTCCTCTTCGGACAAAGGAGATAATGCCTTTTGTTTTCTTCTGCTCAAACAGTGATTGTCTTTATTGATTTCAAGTGAAGGAGTATACAGATTTTCCTCATACTGCTGATTCATTTCATGCAATTTCTGTTGATTGTCAAGAGGCGAAATTTTTTCATTTTCCACCATACTAAGATCTTGGTCCTGCTGCAAATTTTCATGATCGTCTCTATGGGAATCCTCTAGGTTCTCTTCATGTTGCTGAAATGGATTCTCATACAAAGGCTCCATGATCTCAACATCCATAAAATTATCATCTTCATAATACTTCTCAAGGCTTTCAATAAAATTATGTACATGGCTACAACAGTTCTGAACTAAAATCAAAGATGGATATGATTCTTTATACTTTTCAAAGAACACGGTATGAAAATCCCTTAAACAATAAATTGAAGCAGATGGCAAACTTTCATACCAGAATCGGGCTTCATCTTCCAGAGTAGCCATAAACATTTTCATCAAACAGTCCTCAGGAAAATTGATCTTTAACTTGCGAACATGCATATGAAATCTAACTAGATGTAAAGCAGCATCCTTCTTACCATCATCATTAAATATAGGCAAATTCCGTGACCAATCTACCTTTGGAATTTTATTCGGAAAACCTGGAATGTGATCTCGGCTCAAGGGAGCATATCTTCTTGCGATTAGGTCCATCATGAAAATCTCACAGCTACTGATCTTCCTGCAGTGAAGTCACCATGAAGCATAGGTTGCTGGATTCTTCAATGAAAGGAGTCGCCAAGTGAATGATTCAGCCTTTCAAGTGTCTGATCGTTGTCCACTATCAACAATCAGATCTGAACTTGATACATGTACTGGGGTAAAATGCAAATGAAGTGTTGTATTCACAAGCTCACGGAGATGGACTGAAGCAGCGTTTATCTACTTGCATTGATGTAAAACAAGAGCGTTTTCGAAGGCTTCTGGCATAACTTCAAGCTCCGTCTAAGACTTATGAAACAAACACATCAATCAACAAAGGATTAGATGTTTTCCCCAGTATGGTCACCACTATGTTAGCGCTTGAGATTTCACCCTAGGCTGAGGAAGGTAAACCTTCAAGGCTACATCAAACCATTTCACCTCGTAGCTAGCCCTACGAGGTATGAGAAGGCTCTCTTGGGTCAGATTTGATAGATCTTTCAATATGATTAGGCTGACCAATTAAGAATAAATATTTTAGGCTAGTAAATTGATAGGGGGGTTGATTTAATGATTTTTGGGGTTTTTGGTGGCAATTGGAGGGAGTGCAATTCAGGGTGCGGGGATTGAGCACAGTTTTTGCAGGGGGATCTTTGGGGCAAGGTAGGAGTGAGCGCTGATGCCTTAATCTGAGATGGATGATCAAGGATGATAGAGGAGGAGCTAAAGAGGGCAAACAACCATTTTGAATCCTCTCTAGACAGTAGAAAACATAAATATTGAACAAACTAAAAAGCTGAGCATGTCAAAGCATGAATTCAAACTTTACCACTTCATCTGTCCAATTAGAAGCAAAAGAGAGATGTGGAATACATAAACAAACTTACAAGAACATGTAGAGAACACACCATCAACACATCAATCCACAAGAATCCACAATGATGTCTACAAAACCCTGGCCTTCCTTTCCTTAAATTGTAGAAATAGATGTACAATACACAATAAAGCTTTCTCCCACAAGAGTCCAACCATGAAAATGAGAAGGAGAGAGCATAATATATACCATCTAGACCATCTAACTCCTTTCCCCACCTCTAGGGGTCGAGCTCAGCTTCCTAGGGGCAGTTTGAACTAATTCTAAATCAAGCACTAGATAATAGGCAGTCCAACAACTTGCCTCTATTACTTAGCTAACTGATTCATGCATTAATTATTCACTTTTTACATCATGGAAGCTTCTAGAAGGGTAAAGAGAGATAAAATCTATCAAAGTGCCATGAAAATATTACATTTATCCATCATCTACAAGTAAAAATGGTCAACCATAGTCAAAACAATGTTTTTTGACAAAAAAGGTCAATTCTGGCAAAGCTGGCTCGAATGGTCGCGCCCCCTGTTCAAATGGTCGCGCCCCTTTGCAGCTACTTTTGAGTGGGTTCCACTGATCCAAATCAGGTGCAAGATGGCTCATTGGAAAGCTTGGTCTGTCTACTTTCCATCCCAAGTGGAATTTCTGAATTTGGAGTTGTTTTTCCCCCTCAAAAACCATTTCTCCCAAGGTCACTTTCTGCAACTCAAAAAGTGGGCAGAAAGTCATTTTTTTGATCTATTTTGAGCTTTTGGAGGCTCAAATCTCAAAATCAGGGTTCTCCCAAGTATTGGTAATTTTTCTCTTTGCATGCCCTTTCCAAAAATGCCAAGTTTTCAAAATTCCGAGCAGTCCTCCAAAATGGTCTCACCCGGGGTGAGACCATTCCACGGGAAAAACCTGTAAATTGCACAAAAAATTCACAAATGACAAAATTTTCTCCAAATTTCTTGAAATTTGGGCTGGGTGTCCCCAATCAAGTACCATGCTTAGTCAAAGAGGCTTTGGCCAAAGTTTGGAGTGGATCGGGCGTTTTCCTTCGTTTTTGTGCTTTGGCCAACCGTCCTTGGAGCACCTTCGTTCTCGCCGGTACTTTTGACATTTATCTCAAACCATGACACCTGTGTAAAAAGTGAAAGAGGTGTTTCGTCCTTGGCATGTTGTGGACAAAAACCTCTCTCAGTTTTGCAAAATTCATCTTTGATTGCTCAGAAACAGCTTTTGAGTGAAACTTGTCCCGATGTGTGAAACAAGGGATTTTGTCGAAATGGAGCGAAATGAAGGGGATAGAGGGCTTCTAAATTCTTGGGGAAATTTTTGGGAGTGGGGAGGGATGTTAGGAAGCAGGGGAAAGTGGAATCTCAGAGATTGAGTGAGGGGAAGGGGTCGAAAAGGACGAAACACAGGCCCAACCTAGAAAATTGCCAGGTTGTAGCTAGAAACTAGGGTTTGTGCAAAAATGAGGAATTTGGGGGATCTGAGTGTTGGGAAGTGTTTGATAAGGTAGGTGAAGGGTAGGGGAAGGTGTATGAACATCAGGAAACAAGTTTTGCCGATGATTTGTCCGCCCAAGAGAAACTGCCTTCAAAACCCTAAGAGAGGGAAATGACCTTGCCTGGGCGCAACTGAAGCATGAACAAGGTATCAAATGACTCATTAGACACTGAGATGATAATGACAACCCTATGAATGATAATACACTCAGCTAAATGATGACATAGACTGACATTTGGGCAACTTTGAACAGAGTGAAAGCAAACCCTAGACCTAATGCTTAGTGACCAAATTTTGCTTGAAAACTCTTTGAAATGACAAAATTTGACCTTGACACTTCAAAATCACTTTGTAAGAGCACATTTGATCACTGGAGGAAGGCTGGAAAGACTGACACTAACAGTCCCAAAGGACATTGATGAAAGTAAGACTCCCCTCCAAACCCCTCTACTACATGATGAAATCACTTTTGACAATCCACATTTGGCACATGTGCCGATATTCAAGCTCGAAGACTAGGACTTGGCGGACCACGAGAAGTTCCCACACCTAGCGACCAAACAGCTGATGCGCTGCATCATAGACACGAATATGGGGATGACTGCATTGGAGCCGCGGAAGTGGATCAGAGGAGTATAGAAGGCAGGATTACTCAACCTGATCTGGGTGTCGCACTATAACTGCACCCCCGTGACAGTTTTGGTCATCAAGCAGCTATTGTGCTTGGTGCATGATGGGTGTCTATGGCTGGAGGAGCCGATACCCATCACTGATATGTTGATTCATATAATAACGTGCTTGCCATATACAGGTGAAAATCCAACTATGATCTTTGGCGGCAAGGGTGGTGAGTAGGCACTCACAGAATCAATGAAAGAGAAGTTCAAATTGGTGAAGAAGCCGCGCGGGTACACTATCTCCAACATTTGTGACCCCGCTGTGAAGGTGGCAACACAGATCCTTGCAGGGAAGGTGATGCAAAAGTGCCACACCGATGAGGTGTTGGCGCCTGTCGTCGCACTCGCACAACAGTGCATGGAAGGAGTCCAATTTAACTGGTCGGACTACCTTCGCAGAGAGTTCCTGGCGAATTATTAGGAAGCGCAAGAGAAAAGCAAGACCTTCCACTACACGTGGCTCTTGTTATCAATCACGCTAGTAGTATGGGAGCTACTAGAGGAGAGCCAATTCCCCTTGGTCACGCCAGACCTTCCTCAAGTAGCGAAGTACACTTCGCTGTGGAGGACCAAGGACGTGGAGCAAGTTCAGGATAGCAAGATCTTCTGGATTTTGCTGGAAATGAATATCAGGATGGCTATCAATCACAAACCGCAATTGTCACCCACAGTATATGCTAACCTGCAAAGCTATGCCGACTTTAAAGCTTATTTACATCGGATATCAATCAGGGCGCGAAAGGTCCCTGCACAGAAGTGGTACGATTTGTCATACCTAGCCACAGATGATGCCATCGATGAGGTGCTTGATAAATTGTCGAGGGAGTGGTGCACTACCACAGACTTGGCGGTGGGTGGAAGCAAGTCTGTCGCACAGAAGAAGAAGGAAGAGTCCAAGTTGAAGATGGTGCAGCTGGTTGAAAAGAGGAGAAAGGAGGTCGCTGAGAAGGCCCCGGTGGAATAGGCAGGAAAGGAGGCAGGAAAATAGATAGGTGGCATAGAGTGGGGCTCTGACAAAGGCGTGCGGTCGCCTTCACCTGAGACTGAAGAGGAGGACATAGAGTAGCACGACACGGACCCTCAAGAGACGTCTGCCCACATTAAGCACCCGAGAGAGCTGGAGAAGGGAGGGTCCAGAAATAAATCCAAGGCAACCAAGACCTTGCTGGGCCCTATCACATTGACAGAGGGCGACTTATATCACATTGGTTACACAGTCAGAGATGTCACCGCGGAGGCCCTACAACAATTTGAAAAGAAGCAAAAGATCATCCTAGGGACCATCTAGACTGGGCTGCAGGAGTTGCAGACCCACACGTCGCAAGCTGGTACGTTGTCCACCAGCTTGGCTATTAGCACATCAGAGGCTACCGATATGCTGTGCACGAAGGCTTCTAGTGAGATAGTGCTACCAGATGGAGCACTAACCACGTAAAATGAGGCTGACAAGCTCACTGTTAGCACCTTGAATGGAGTTGGATTGAACCTGGCAGAGCTTCCACGCGAAGAACTCCACATCTTGCAGGATGGAGTAATTGCAGAGCTAAGGGCGCGTGAGCACTGTGCCCTCCAAGTGATTAGTGAATAGAAGATAAACAATGAGCAAATGGCCCTATAGAGGAATGCTTCCATCACCGCTGAGGCCAAGGTGACCAGCCATAGCAAGAAGATCATACAGGTCGTGGAGGAGGCATGCATAATGGTCCCAGAGTTGGCTATTCTGGAGGAGGAGCTAGTCGAGGTCCGCATCCGCAAATTGGTTGAATATTTGCAGAGTTTCACCTTTGTGTTGAAGCACATCAGCGCGCAGGCCAACAAGGTGGTGGATGCGTTGAGCAGAAGAGCCCTACTCTTACAGGAGAGTACTATACAAGTGTTGGGTTTTGAGCACTTGAAATATTTGTATCAGACTGACACAGATTTTAAGGAGGCTTACGAAGTGTGCCAGAATCCTTTGGTGAGAGACAATAGTCCATGGTTGGACTATAATTTGCAGGAGAAGCCGTTGTTTAGGGGAGGACAGTTATGCATTCCTAACTGCTCGATGAGAGAGAATATCATTTGGCAGAAGCACAGTGGAGGTCTAGCCAGACATTTTGGCATAGACAAGACATTAGAGCAGCTCAACCATTTTTACTTTTGGAAAAAAATGCGAAGGGATGTATAGAGATTTGTGACCAGATGTAAAGTGTGCCAGTTGGCAAAAGGTCATAGTCAAAACACGGGACTTTACACACCATTGCCCATTCCAAGTAGACCGTGGGACTCAGTCAGCTTGGACTTCGTCTTGGGTCTACCAAGGACATAGCGGGGTTATGACTCGGTGATGGTAGTAGTGGACCGGTTTTCGAAGATGGCACATTTCATCCCTTGCAGAAAAACCAACGATGCCACTCACGTGGCCCACTTGTTCTTTACAGAGATTGTCAGGCTACATGGTTTGCCTAAGTCTATTCTTTTTGATAGGGATGTGAAGTTTACAGGGCACTTTTGGCGCACCCTATGGAAGAAGATGGACACGCAGTTGAGTTACAACTCTGCTTATCACCCGCAGACCGATGGGAAAACAGAGGTGGTAAACAGAAGTTTGGGGAACCTGCTACGAAGCTTGATTGGTGAGAATTTGTGGATGTGGGATTAAGTACTTGCCCAGGCAGAGTTCGCTTATAACGACTCGCCCAATCACAACACAGGTTGCAGTCCTTTTCAGATCTTGTATGACATGCATCCTCGTGGAGTGCATGAGTTGCGAGATCTAGGACAGCAGGAAAGGTGAAGTGTTGATGGGGAAGATTTCGCTAACGCGATGAAAGATTTGCATGAGCGGGTGAAAATTAAATTGCAGGACAGTAGTCAAAAGTACAAGCAACAAGCAGATTTGAAACAGAGAGAAGTGTAGTTTAATGTAGGGGATGAAGTCCTTCCACATCTGCGCAAGGAACGTTTCCCTAGAGGTGCATACAACAAGCTGAAGTACAAGAAGATAGGTCCTTGCAAAGTCCTCCAGAAATTTTTAGCGAATGCCTATGAAATACAACTACAACCAGGGATAGGAATTTCACCCATCTTTAATGTGGTAGCCCTGTTTCCCTACACTACTGATCTAGAAGAAGAAGACAGAACCACACGGCCTACACAGGACACCCAAGATGGAAGTGAAACTTGGATGAGACAAATGCCTTACGTTCAGCCTCCTGAGATCGAGAGAATCCTTGACACTTAGGTGGCCAAACGAACTCGGCGAAAGGAGTATCTGCAATATCTGGTCAAATGGAAGAACCGTCCTATTGAGGATAGTTCATGGCTTGATGCCAGGCAAATAGAGCAGGAAGGTTCTTTAGTCGAGAAGCTCATTGACTGGAGTCATGATTTCTTCTTATCCCGGGAGCCTGATGTAGGAGCGTCCAACTAAGGGCACCATGACTAGGTGTTGGTCTTTGCCAAGGTGGAAAGTTTTATCAGTGATTGGTTTCTTTATGTTTAAATAGTCAAAGTAGAATGCATGAATTTGTTTCTTTTTGATTTCAGTATCAGTTAGGGAATAGTCTAGTTAGTTAGGGTCACTGTCTTGTTTGTCTTTAATAAACAATAGTTTTATAACTGTTTCTTTCATTTTAGAAAAAAAAGACAAACATGTCAAATGTAAAATCTCGTAATGCAAGTAGAACTGAATGCATAAAAAGTTGTATAACTAATAGAATAGAAACTGAAAAGTAACTACGCACAGTTCAGATAACTATGGACAAAAAGTACAAATAGAAGATTGTAAATCATTCTGAAGGTTCAGCGTATGAGCATAAGTAATAAAAAGCAGAGAAGACAATTTTTATTCATTCGAATCCATATGTAACAACCATTATAATATTTCTTTATTGTTTTCCTAATCATTGAACAACCAGAATAGCAGACATGCTACATGCAAACTATTTCATTTATTTTCTTTTTTAAAAGGACAACACGTAGACAACAAGGGTTGCACGCCAGTTTCCAGAACAAAGGTTGGTAATCCACGAAGAGAGACCACGACCGAAACAGACAAGCAAAATTACAAATAGTTCGAGCAAAGGCGAGTATGTGAACGTTGGTAATAAAAACCCAGAACAGAGGTAACAGACATAAACTAAAACATTGTGATTTCTTTTCATTCCAGAACAATATATATATATATATATATATATATATATATATATATATATATATATATATATATATATATATATATATATATATATATATATATATATATATATATATACATTTGACAGAGGGTCCGGAGATAGCCAACTAACAGTTAAAGAGCCGAGTTAGCCATTAGAACCCTAGACGAGGGTTTCAGTTCCAGAAAGATATACATAAACATATTTAATTGTATACAACGAACAGTTATCAAATCAAATTAACCAGTGGAACCCTAGAAGAGAGTTGTGAACAACCTCCAGGCAGTCTTTCAAAATCATTGTAACATTACAAAATTTCGCAGAGTCAAACGAGGGTTTGTGCCAACAGCCCAGGTTGTATAGTGATGATAGAGGCATATTAACAAAGAAATACCAGGACTCAATCCCATTAAACCGACACAAAATAAGCACAAGAAAATAAGTCGAGACAGTGGCAGAACCGCTTGGAACAAGGATCGTGGCATTCATACCGAGCACGCCCACAAACCAAACCCCAACCTGCACAACCGAAACAGGGCAAGACTGTTAGAAAACTATCAACTGAAAGAAATAAACGAAGGGTAGAGAATTATCACTACATTAAGGGAATAAATTTCCTGGAGTATTGGCCGCGCAAGGGGAAAGCAAAACGAGAAGTAACGAGCCACAGTGACAACGTGAGATAGAGGAGCCAAGATCGTTAGAACCAACGTAAGATGAGGAGAAGAAAAAAATCATGGAGAGTTAAGTTACGTGAGCGAAATTGCGAACAAGAGGAGACCACTGTAGACGTGACCTGTAGCATGCACAACATGAATCAACTCTAAATCAGTCAGATAAACATTAAAGAACAATAACAATGAAGCGAGAACAATCCAAATGACGAAATAGGAGATATTGTGACTATTTCTCTACGCAAACGAGTAGAGTCATCACCCTATGCTCAAGGAGCCAAGCCCATAGGTCACCCAGATAAACACAAGTGCCACACTCACAGGCAGAGTAGTCCATGACTGGCATGCACAGAATCACAACTTAATATCATACATTTGCAACATAAGAATTTCGAGACCAAACCCTCAGCATAGAAGAAACACAGAGAAAAATGACTTAGTAATGATAGGAGGAAGGGTTTTGGCATAGAAAAAGGAGCGGGAAACACAAACCAAGGTAAGTACCGCCAACACAGCGATATTAAAGACTGTCATAAATGCCACCTTAATAAAGTCCATAATCATCCGAAGATTAAACATTAGCCACAACTGTTAAGTCCACAAGAAAATCATTATTTAATCATTTAATGAGTGAGTAATGTAATATTGTATTATCTAAAATCTTTGTTGTGCGGAACCGTGCAGAACTTTGGGCTGGTCCCATCACTAAATAAAATCTACAATTGGAATGCAACAAAGCGAGTTCTCAAGTATTTGAAAGACACTCAAACATTCAGCATCAAATATTCCAAAGTTGTAGATTTCCATCCAATCTACTTTTCAGATTTTGATTTTGATGGAGATAAGGAGAATGAGGTCTCTACTAATTATTTTATGAGCCTTGGATCAACAACCATCAATTGGAGATCACATAAACAATATGTTCGTGCTGATTCTACCAGAATATGTAGCAGCAACTAAAGCTACTAAATAAATCATTTGGCTTTGCAAAATACTTGAAGATTTGCATGAGAAACAAAAGGCTTCAACTCCACTACTTATTGACAATTCTTCTACAATTCAGTTGGCCCAGAATCCCAAGTTTTATGATCGAAGCAAGCATATTAACACCAAATATCTCCTGATTCAACATTATGTAGAGGCCAATGTTATTCATGTGACACATTTTCCTACTTTAGAACATATTGCAGACATTTACAAAGGCACGAGGATGTGAACAGTTTGAAAAGTTAAGAATGTAACTTCTGAGATGTCCCTTCGGATTAAGGGGGAATGTTAACTAATCCTTAAGAATTTTCATTGTATATAATTAGTGTGATTAGGTTCTATTTTCAGTTAATAAGTTGTTGAGATGGTTATTTTCATTCCTCATCTCAATAACACTAGTTTTTCCTATTGTAGAGTTTATTCTGCCTTGTAAACAATAATTGACTTGAAAAGGACAAGAGAGGTGGAAGCTCTTGTAATGAGATTTTCTACACTCTCTTTTGTATCTTAGTTATCTACTATAGTAATGATCACATATGCACTTAGAAACATGGATGGATTCATTAATATGTTTGTGGACATTTATGTTATTAAATAAAATAAGTAAATGATGATGAATATAGATAGAAATCATGATATAGGTACATTCAATATCTATAATGTTGGATAACTCATGAACACAAGAGTAAATCATGTATCTCGATAAATGAAAATAAGTGAATAGAATGACTAATACTTCATTTATTACAAACCCAAAATCTTATAGTTTGAATAAACTAAATTTATTTAAAAAATCATTTAGAAATATAACTCAGCTCAATATTAATGATAATGATACAACTCAATTTATGAAATTTCTCAGAAACCATTAAAATTTTGACAAAACAAAAAATAAAGATAAAGAAAGATAAAGAAGAAAAAGTTAGTTGACTCTTCGATGTAAACTAAATTAACTTGCTAAGATATTAAATATATCTTAATCTTAACGTGTTATATAAATATATTTTATTTTATGTGATAATAATAAAAAAAATATTTTATTTTATGTGATAATAAAAAAAAATGTGCGATTTATTCTATTTCCTAAATTAAAATAAAAAAATAAAAAATAAAAAATAAAAAAATTATGGGGTCATCAGGATTGCTGAGTTATTCATGTGTCATAATTTAAAAATTGTAAGATAAATTCTATTTTCTTACTTATACAAGGATTTTTGAAAATTATATAGATTTTAAATGTTTTATGGAGTCAGGATTCATGGAGTTATTTATGCTATCATGATTTAAAAATTGTACCATAAATTCTATTTTCTTATTCATACGAGGATTTTTGAAAATTATATGGATTTTAAATGTTTTATGGAGTCAGCGGGATTCATGGCTTATTTTAATTATCCGGATGGACGATTTGAAAATTATATAGATTTTAAAGATTATTTTAAAGATTTTACTGTGGCACCAGGATTTATGAGTTATTTTATTTATCATAATTGGAAAATGGTATGAATTTATATATTTTACTGAACATATATTAGCAGGATTTATGTGAGTTATGAAAATTATATAGATTTTAAAGATTTTACAGTGGCACTAGGATTTATGAGTTATTTTAATTATCATAATTGGAAAATGGTATGAATTTACATATTTTACTGAACACATATTCTTAGGATTTATGAGAGTTATGTCCTGTAATAATAACAGGATTAAAAATTAGAAAAGAACATTAAAACTGAGAAAAAAAATATTTGTAAAATATTTAATGTAATAGGGATTTAATAAAATTATTTTTTAAAATATTAAATATTGATGGATGTTATATTAAAGTTTATTTGAATAAAAATATTAGTTAAAAATTGAATGTATATTTGTTTTTGGTTAATTCTAATTAAGATTTTGAGTTTAAGTTATTTAATGCATAGAATTTGAATGCTTTAAAGATTTCTTAGAGTGTTGAATTTATTTATATATTTAAAAATATATTTTAAATAACAAAAATTTATTTATGATTAAGTTAAAAATCACTAAAAAATTATCCCATAATGAAAACAAACCATTACACTAAAGTAAAACAACAATGGAAACCTGATGTATCTATATCTATATATGGTTCCCAAATTTTCATTTTTAAAAGAAAATTGTTGCTAAAACCTATATCCAAAACCTGGAAAAAGAAAGAAAAAAAATAAAGATTTCACTTGGAAGGGATTGATGATCTTGATGAGAGTACAAAGATGCAACTAACCAAAACCTTGCATTTATTTTTATTTTTATTTTTAGGTTTGATTGGTGAGACATATTTAGGGGATTGAACTTCCCATCACTTGGATACACATGCTTGCCAACATGCTTTTTGCCAATTGTACCACCACCCACCTACCTTACATTTAAAATGTTATTTTATGATTGATAGTAATTTGTAATAACAATTAGGCTAATTAAACAATGAACTCATATTAATAAAACAACTCACTACAATGTATAAGATTTTCTTAGAGTATGCATTAAGTTTTTTGAGTCATTATTGTCAAATTTTAAATTATTCTTTATATTAGCCTAGCTATATAAGTTAAGTAAGATCATTGGATTTAATATATACTTTCACTAGATAATTGATGCAAATAAGAAAGAATTTTTTAAAAAGAAAATAGCATATTTCATATATGAAAATAGATTCAATTACTTACAAACCAGTTGTGAAAATAAGATTAGCCAAATTGAAAAGAAAAAGTGTAGGATAAGTTGAAATCATACCTATTTTGATTCCTCATTTCAATAACACAAGTTTTTCCTATTGTAGTAATTGACTTGAAAAGGACAAGAGAGGTAGAAGCTCTTGTAGTGAGATTTTTTAGCGCTCTCTTTTATATTTTAGTTATCTATAGTGATATAGTAATGATCACATATACACTTAGAAACGTGGATGGATTCATTAATGTGTTTGTGGACATTTATGTTATTAAGTAAAATAAGTAAATGATGATGAATATAAATAAAAATCATGTTATAGTTACATTCAATATCTAGAATGCTAGATAACTCATGAACACAAAACTAAGTCATGTATCTAGATAAATGAAAATAAGTGAATAGAATGACTAATACTTCATTTATTACACACCCAAAATCTTGTAATTTGAATAAACTAAATTTATTTAAAGAATCATTTAAAAATATAACTCAGCACAATATTAATAATTGTGATACAACTCAATTTATGAAATTTCAGAATGATCAGAAACCATTAAAATTTTGACAAAACAAAAAATAACGATAAAGAAAGATAAAAAAGAAAAAGTTAGTTAACTCCTGGATGTCAACCAACTAAATTAACTTGCTAAGATATTAAATATATCTTAATCTTAACGTGTTATATATATATAATATTTTATGTGATAATAAAAAAAAAGTGGTTCTGTGTGATATATTCTACTTCCTAAATTTATATAAACAAAAAAAAATTATGGAGTCACCGGGATTCCTCAGTTATTTATGCTGTCATAATTTTAAAATTGTAATATAAATTCTAGTTTCTTATTCATACAAGGATTTTTGAAAATTATATGGGTTTTAAATGTTTTATGGAGTTAGCAGGATTCATGGAGTTATTTATGCTATCATAATTTAAAAATTGTATGATAAATTCTATTTTCTTATTCATACAAGGATTTTTGAAAATTATATGGATTTTAAATGTTTTATGGAGTCAGCAGGATTTATGGCTTATTTTATTTATCATAATGGACGATTTGAAAATTATATGGATTTTAAAGATTTTATAATGGCATCAGGATTCATGAGTTATTTTAATTATCATAATTGGAAAAAGGGTATGAATTTATATATTTTACTGAACACAAATTAGCAGGATTTATGAGAGTTATGTCCTGCCATAATAACAGGATTAAAAATTAGAAAAGAACAATAAAACTGAAAAAAAAAAATATATTCTTAAAATAATAGGGATTTAATAAAATTATATTTTAAAATATTAAATATATTTTTTAAAATATTAAATATTGATGGATGTTATATTCAAAGTTCTTTCATAAAAATATTAGTTAAAAAATGAAATGTATATTTGTTTCTGGTTAATTTTAATTAAAATTTGATAGAAAATTTTAAAGTTTTGAGTTTAAGTTATTTAATGTGTAAAATTTGAATGCTTAAAAAATTTCTTAGAGTGTTGAATTTATTTATACATTTAAAAATGTATTATTAAATTTATTTATGATTAAGTTAAAAAGCACTAAAAAAGTATCCCATAACGAAAACAAACCATTACACTAAAGTAAAACAATAATGGAAACCTGATGTATCTATATATGTTTCCCAAATTTTCATTTTTAAAAGCAAATTGTTGCTAAAACCTTTATCCAAAACCTGGAAAAAGAATGAAAAAATAAAGATTTCACTTAGAGGGGTTTGATGATATTGATGAAAGTACAAAGATGCAACTATCCAAAACCTTGCATTTATTTTTAGGTTTGATTGGTGAGACATATTCAAGGGATTGAACTTCCCATCAGTTGGATACACAAAGGCTTGCCAACATGCTTTTTGCCAATTGTACCACCACCCACCTACCTTACATTTAAAATGTTATTTTATGATTGATAGTAATTTGTAGTAACAATGAGGCTAATTAAACAATGAACTCAAATTAATAAAACAACTCAAACATTGATCATTACAATGTATAAGGTTTTCTTAGAGTAAGCATTAAGTTTTTTGAACCATTATTATCAAATTTTGAATTATTCTTTATATTAGCCTTATATAAGTTAAGTAAGATTATTGGATTTAAGATATACTTTCACTGGATAATTGATGCAAATAAGAATGAATTTTTTGGAAAAAAATAGTATATCTCAAATATGAAAATAGATTCACTTACTTGCAAACCAATTGTGAAAAAAAATTAGCCAAATTGAAAAGAAAAAGTGCAACATAAGTTGAAATCATACCCATTTATTGCTCTGGTTATAATACCCATTTATCACAGTAACAAGAGCAATAGCATCGGTAAGGTATGTGAAGAAAACATATGGATAGCAATCACATGAACGATTCAATGAAAGCTATTGATGGGTGATATTCTTAAGCCCAAATACCTAAAATCCCAAAAAACAAGTATTCGAAAAACCAGTATTCGAAATAGATCGTCGCAATCTATAAAGGCTTCATAAATTTGAGTTGCATACTGAATAATTGTCTGATCATCTTTGAATTTTTGTACTCTGGTTAAAATTATTAACCAGCAACCACACGGGATAAAAAAATCTCCTGTCATTGCAAGCACCATATTCTCATACAACACCATCAACAACGGGATTCTATTGCTAAACATTCAATTACAAAGCTGTTGTTGGTGGTGCTTGTGACCTCTGATATGCAGACGAGTTGAAAACAAACCAACCCCAATATCTTGACTTTTGTCTTGGCTTTTCCCTTTTCCACCCATTCCCATTGAAGCGCAGAAAATTAGAAGAAAGAATCTCCAAAATCCTGTGTTGAACGTCAATTTCTGATCCCATTTCGCACTGCAATTAAAAAATTAGGATCAAGAAATATTAAGATAAGAAGAGAAGTGGTGGTGTTTTAAGAAATTCAGATATTATTTGTCACAGAGACAAATTTACAGAAGTCTTTCTATATTTAAATATATCATATTTCACATGAATACTATTTATTAATACCATGAATTCTGATTAACCTGAAACTCAGTTTTAAGCTAAATAATTTGACCAAAGTGAAGGTTTATACAAATGCATAACAGCCTGGTTTTGTTTGAAAACATTTGCCTAAATTCAATATTAGGGTTACTGAATTTAAAAAGAGAAAAAATAAAATTATAAGAAATTGGAATACTGTTTATCAAATAAATAAATTTACAAAACTCTTTTAACATTTAAATAAACTATATTTCACAAAAATACCACTAACTCTGAACAACCTAAAACTCAACCCAACCTAAATACCTTGATCAGAGTCAAATTCATGTGAACCACCTAGCATCCCAGAGATGACAGGATTATGGACGAAGCATTCATCTCATAAAATGTATTCACAATGCAGTCAAAGAAGGATTTCAAATTCGGATTCCTTCATCCCGGGCTTCTCCCGCATCTGCAGCTCCAATTTGAGGCTCTAGGGTTTTTGAAGGCATGAACCTCATCAAAGGTCAACCCTAGAACTCCAAAGCTCGACGACGCTACACACAATTGACAGAGGCATCAAGCGATCCCCGGGGAATATCCGGAAAAAATTCGCGTTGGATGCTTATGTGGGGCCCATTGCTTTTAGTGTCCTCGTACTCAAGCGATGCAAGAAGCATGATCAGCCATTATTCTAATCCCCTGTTAGGTTTTCTGCAACCAGGTGTGCACACTTCATTTGATAGTTCCATTGCAGATTAGGTTTTCTGCAACTAGGTATGCCTACTTTATTTCACAATTCAATTGGCGGCTAGGTCTACGACTACGTGTGCGTACTTTCTTTAATTTAATAAATTCCCTGCATGTTAGTTGCGTAAATGCTATATCAAACCAGATCTTTTGACGAACGAGAAACGTGTATTGTTGGGGTTTAAGTGACAAAGCAGTATGGAATTTTTTTAATTGAAGAAATTGTATTTGGAAGGGCTTTTAGGTATACATAATTTTGTTTGAGATTAGAACACAAAATATGTGGGCATTAAACATCCCAGCTAACAGTTGGACCACATTATCTAGTTTGGTTAAAAAGACATTTTATAATATTATTAGAGATAATGTGACACACTTTTTTATGATATTATTAGAGATAATGTGACACACTTTTGGTTTTCTCATAGAGGACGTTGTACCACATAGGTGAAGACGCATAAAGCTATGCAATCCACTTTTCATTTAGGTTACTTCACTTATTCCGCCTTCTCAGCCATAATTTCTTAAGCAAGTGATTGGAGAAAGATAAAAAATAGTAGGTATTCTTTGGGCGAAGGTTATTAGTTTAAGAAGTAAGTAAGGGATAAAATTTATTATATTATATAGATTTAGTTAAATGAAAATGAGTTACAAATTAATTTAAGAATTAATTAATTAATAAAAATTATTATATTATATAGATTTATATATATGGTTAGGTTATATGAGTTTGGAAATAATTTTCATCTTTATAAATTTGTAGTTTGAATAGTTGGGATTCGAGGATGTAGTTTGAATAGTTGGGATTCGAGGATATCTAATCTATGAACATTACTTTACAATGAAAATCACTTTACACAGCGGAGTGTCATAATGAAACACTATATCACTTCTTCCTATCCCTTATAAGTATTTTAATTTTAATTTTTATAAAAATAATATTTTATTTTTATAATAAACCAATTATAAGTATAGTATTTTTAATTAAATGTTAATTTTATATTTGATTTTTTAATTAAAATTAATTTCAATTAATTTAAACACATAGTTTAAATGAATTTTGTTTCATCATTTTACATTTTGTAATTTTAAATAGAATTTGGTAAAATGATTTTTTTTTTCAATGAGAATGTGTTTTTTTTGTTATTTAAAAATATTTTTTAAATATATAAATGTATTGAAGAGTCTAAGTAATAAAGTTACACCTCCAAACAAGAAGGCTAGTCAAAAGCCCCCAAAATAATATGAAAAACAGTTTGAAAACAAAAAGTATTGATACTATATCAACATTTTTTTGGGTAATTTTTTAACATTTTTTAAAAATGGTGGTAAAAGCCAAATTTTTTTGGGCAAAACACCTAAAAAAACGTGCAACCTTATTTTTCTTCAACTTTTTTGGTTAACCTTTTTTTTTTTTTTTAACAACATCATTAAAAACTAAAATCTTTACCCATTAAACATGCAAAAACAACTTGAAATGAAGAAATGTTGACGATGGCTAAAATTCCAACATTTTTAAGCAATGACATTAAAAATAAAATAGGATGACTCCAAAAATTATTAAAATTCTAATAATTTCCAACAATAATAAATTATAGACTCCAAAAAAGCTTTAAAATTTCAACAATTTTCTACCATGGCTTTATATATAAATATCACAATCCAAGTTAAAATGTTGACATTTTTCAACAATGGAATTAAAGATAAAATATCATGACTCTGAAAAGCTTTAAAATTGCCACATTGCAATGAAAAATTAAATATAAACCATCAAATTCACACATAATGGGGGCATGTTTGAACCAAACTTAAAAAATAACCATCAAAATACTCTGTGTGTGTATATATATATATATATATATATATAAACCAAGCGCACAATTACTCTTCACCCTCACTAGAGCCCTTGAGCTCTAGTGGAAAATTTAATTTATTTTAATATTTTAATTTTTTGATATTTTAAATGTGTTTTTGTGGCATATTTTGCAATAATTATTTTATTTAATTTTATATTCTTTTATAAAATATATGTGTCTATGTTTTCTTTATATATATATATATATATATATATATATATACATTTTTTCTTTTCATATATCTTTAAAAAAAAAATTAACAATAATGATTTTATTGATCTATAATGTTTTATTTTTTTCCCAATAATTTTTTGTTTTGTTTTGTTTTTCTTCATTTTTAAATGCTTTTTTCATTTTCATTTTTTTTTTTTTTTAATTTTAAACAATTTAGTTTTAATTTAATATTTTCATTTATTTTTAAAAATTGTTTTTATTTTTATTTTTATTTTTAAATCATTTTTATTTGGTTATTTTTACTTAAAATTATATGTGAATCATTATTTTTGCAAATTTCCTTAAAATTGCTATTTAAAAATTGGTACAATTTTTTTCATAAAAAACTTTTATTTTACATTTCATTTTAGCAAGAAAGGTCCTGAAATATATTTATTTTTGAATTATATCTATATGCAAAATGTCTATTTTTTTGTCAAATGTTTAAAATTATTATCTTTGTAGTGATAATTATTTTATGTGCATTGAAGTATCAATTAACTACACATAAATATATAATAAAATCATAACTTCAAAATATAATTTTTATTATTTTTTTAACTTTACAAAAAATTAAAAAACTTTCATTATAAAAAAAACATTGTAAGGAAAAATAAAGAAAACAAATTTGAAAAACCCTGAAAAAATAAACATTTTAAGAAGAAAAAATAGGAAGAAGAAGACAACTTGAAAAATGGTTAAATAACCAACAATTTTTTTTAAAATGTGCATACTTAAGACATAAAAAAATTTAGAAATGCTAAAAATATGCCTTAAAAAAAAGGTTATTATGCATCAATGTTTTCCAAAATCCACATGAAAAATCACTAACAATTTAAAAGAATTATCCATAATATATCGAAAAAATGTAAATGTCAAAAATAAGTCAAAAAATGGGTTATTGCCATGTCAAGACTTTTCTCCTAGGTGTGTGTCATATTCTTTCCACAACTAATCACACGCATTGTACATTGCACTGGTGGAGGAGGGGGGTGGTAGCCCCCTGTATGGGCTTTGGGTTAGCTGATCCGAAATGGATCTAACATAGACCTCTAAGTCTATGAATTCTCCTCATAGAGGAAAATTGAAAGTCGAAGGATGCTCTTAGCAATAGTCTCATTGCGTAGATCTTTTCAATCTAAATCTACTACAATTTGAACGGACCAAAATGGACTTCACATGAAGGAGTTATTGTAGAAAGAAGTTGGCCCATTGTCCTTTGAAAAGGAGGCAATTTCTTATTAAATGGGACTTAAGGGAAAATGTGTTTTTAAACATAAAATCCCTTAAATTTCATCGCATTGCATTCCTTCATTGTATCGCATATATGTTATAATGGAGTGTTACTGTCACATCGGAGAAAGCCAAGTGGAGTGTTTAAAAGAGCTGTGACCATGTGACTTGCCGACATGCGATGGTGCCGATAAGCGAAAGCGTCGATTGATCAGAGATCGGCGGCCGGGGAACCACAATGCAAAGGGGTCATGCGATGTCGATAATGCGATATGCAATTGCGATCGGTGTCGGCGATCAACGATCAGTAGATCCCTCATACAAAGGGCCCTTACAACTTGTGATTGCGATAAAGCGGGGTCGACGATTGGCATCGACGATATATATTGGATCGGCAGATCAGATCGATGACATATATATCAGTTGGCACAGTCCATAGGGCAGTTGCGATTGTGATATGCTATGTGCCGATATCGACAATCGACGATCACAACCACATAAAGGGTGATTGATGCATGCCTGTTGCGATTGCGACTTGTGATCAAGGCGTGGACCCGATAGGTTTATGAATGCGATTTCATAATATTTGAAATCTGGCTTTTTGGATTTTCAATGTTTTCTTATGTAAACCTGAATACTTCTGTGTATTTGAAATATGATTGCTTCTGGGATTTTGTCTAAAGAAAGGTCACCGATTCCTTTGTAAATTTTCCTTGTTCTTGAATCATTTGTGCCATGTTGTAAGCGGGTGTTTTGTAACAATGATGCGTTGTAACAAGAATGCGTTATATGCAGAGAGCCACAGAGCCATAGAGCCAAATGGCGAGTCGCAGAGCTAGAGATACAGAGAGCTAGATAGCCAGTTGAAGAGACAGAGGAATGATTACACATAGATAAATGGACAGGAAGCCGTAGAGTTGGAGGGATGCCTCACAAAAGCGAGAGAGCACAATTGAAAGAGAAAGTTTTGGAGTCACTTGGAGGTCGAGCGAAACCAGAAGTTTAGAGAGCCAGAGTGAGAATAAGAGCCAGAGCGAGAACCAGATCCAGAGTGAGAACTGAGAGCCAGAGCGAGAGCTAGAGCTAATGCAAGAGCCAAGAGCCAGAGCCAGAGCAAGAGCCAAAGCTAGAGCTAGAGCTAGAGCTAGAGCCAGAGCCGAGAGCTAGAGCTAGAGTGAGATTTGAGAGCGAGAGCCAGGAGCTGAGAGCCAGAGAGCCAAACGGCCAAGGATAAAAATGGTATTCTAAGCCCAATGGTTTAGTCGTAACCTATTGGAGTTGAGTGTGGAACTTGTAAAAGAATTCAACCATAATCCCAAAGAGACTAATTGAGTTGATTAGAGCTCAATGAGATGTAGCCCAAGATATCAGGGTGAACGCCATATTATATTGTTGTCTCATGTGTTTGCTTATTTGCTGCATTGTATTTATTGTTATGCGTGTTTTACATCACCATAAGCAAATGTACATAAGCACTTGAATAGTCTAAAATCAAACACAAGCACACACCTCTTTCAAGTTCTTTTAATTCCGTAAATTATGAATCATAAGCTAGATCTTGGGAATATATAAGCTTTGGAGTGGGAGAGGTTCTTGTAAGCATGACAAGAAACCTTTAGTGCCCCATTTCAGATCAGGTGGTATTAGATTTGGTTATATTAGAGCATGTGGTATCATGATGCAAGTGGTATCAGATCAGAATGCTTGATTGACAGAGCAATCCATATGCTTAGTTGACTTGAAATGTGTTTGATTGCTTGTAAATTGACTATTGTTTGAGTTTGCAGAGGTGAAGGGAAAGCTATTGATAGTTAAGTCTAGGAGAGGAGAAGAAGGAAGAAGCATTGAAGGCATTCTTCTTATCCCAAAGGACCTCAAAGAAATCCTTGAAGCATAAGAGGTTCGTTGAAAAAGGTTGGTTGAATAAGCTCTTTGTTAATCTTGTTTGAAGTTCTTTTGTTCATTTGGATAATGACAATTTCTACAAGTGAGTCCTTAAATTCTTCTTTCTTCACAAGTCTTTGATGAAGACATGAAGTAAGACTTGTTCACCATGATGGATATGGTGAGATAAATGTATGAGGATGGAAGGAAGAGCATCGTACTTAGAGAGCAGTTGAATTCCATGAAGGAAGAGAAGCAGTTGCTTACTGACAAATTGCAGGAAATGGAGAGGCAACTTCATATTGCAAATATGAACATGAAAAGGATACATGAGTTGGAGACACAACTCTTTGTTGCCAAAGAAGCCTTGGTCAAGTATTAGCTTGAAGAAGAGGTAAACAATTCCTGTTTGTCTTCAAATTCTTCTAAGAATGTTTATGTTAGTTCTTTTGAAAAACATACCAGAGGCATAGGGTTCAAGTTAATGTCCAAGATGGGCTATGAAGGAAAAGGCTTGGGCAAACATGCACAAGGTATTGTTGAGCCAATAATGGTTGAGGAAAGGCATAAGTATTTGGTTCTTGGCTATGGACAGTCTTATGGAGAAAGTTCCAAAGTTGCCATGAAGGCCATTGAAATAGTTCCAAGAAGGAGTTTCATTTCAGGTCTTCTACCTCAAGAGTGTAAAGATTGTATTCATGGGGAATGCAATAGTTTGAAACATACTTTGTAGGACGAAGGTGTTCATAAGCATACACTTGAACCAGAGAGTTGTGGAAACTCTGAAACCATTGAAGAGATTGATGGTTTTCTAAAGGGAGCTACTTCTTCATTCAATTCACCTCCTCATGAAGGTAATAAAGGTGAAAAAGAAAGGTATAAATCTGGTTCTAATCATATTCCTTTTGACTATGTAAAGCATGGTAAATTTCCATATAAGTATGGGAAAGGAATTGCATGTTCCTTTTGTGGTTTGGATAACCATAATGTTTCTAGATGTTGGAAGAAAATGGCCAAATGCAGGAAACTTTGGAAGGAAAAGAAGAAAAAAGCCAAAGGTCCACTAGACAAGGCAAATCATGTTGAAGAGGATGCACATGTGTTGCACTTACTGCCATAAGCAAGGACATATTGCTGCAAAATGTTGGACTCTGAATCCAACAATGCTTCCACGAAACTTGAAGAAGGTGGAAAGAAAGAATGGCATGAATGGAAAGGAAGTTTCCATAATTGATGTGTTTCAGGATGATTCACATGTTGATGCTCATGTGTAGACAAAGGTAGCACCTTTGAAATGGATTGATAATAAATGGTTAGAGTTATTATCCAATTAAGATTGCATGTCTATTGATATAATGCATCTATTTTCATTTCTTTGTTAATGGAATGCAAGATGCAGGGTTTTACCAAGAAGGTGAATGGAAAAGTTGAGTATGCAGACTCACTTTATTACTGCAAAATTATGTTCATTTTAACTTCAAAAGTACAGTGTACTTAAGCGAAAGTTGAAGGATGAAATGCATGAACATAGGGATGTTGATGATTTCCTTGTATTTGAACATGTATTTGTGATTAACTTGAAGGGTTGATTACCTTGTTGTAAACATGCATGTAATGCAATATTGACTTGAGAGAAGTTGATTTGGTCTCCAAGATGGAGATGATGATGAACTGTTTCATCTTTGAAAAAGAACCATAGAATTCTTTTTCTACATGCTTGACTTGAAGGGTCAATTGTTTTAAAGGCATGTTTTGTTGGCTTGTTATCTAGTCAATCATTTTTATGTAGATGTAAAGACATGGAGGTGTTCAAAAGATGTGAAATCTGTTTCATTTGTTGAAGCAGGAGCTTAGGCCATCCAGTTGTTGTTTATAATCCTATTGTTGTGTTGAAGCCCTGAAAATCGGGTCTACAACAAGGGGGATACGTGCCCGGTCCGGACCTTGGTTGGCAGCTCCTTATCCATTTGGTATAGCAAGTCGACTGGGGATATGGGACCAGTTTCCCAATCTATGAGTGTGTGTGTGTAGATTTTGATGTTCCTGATCTAACAGTTCCTAATTGAGATATTCTAATTCTAACTTTAATCTAATGCTATGCTATTGTAATCTAATAAGAAACAACATCTAAGTCTATACTAACCCGGGATGTAATTCTTCTATTATGCAATCTAAAAGGATTTCAAATAACAATTGGTAATAAAGATCATTAAGATATTATGAGAAAAGAAATAAATAAGGATGAACTACTTCACATAAAAAGTTAGATGAAATAGTTGTGAAAAACATATTGCATAATGATCTATTCATACATTGAGCATAAATAAATATTTATCACCGTACAAAAGTGCCAAATGATAACTCAGGCATTCATGCAATAATACATAAACAACTAAAAACTGTATATCACTTTCACACATAAGTAGAAATAGTTAAGAGAGAAAAGTACCATTTATGACTAGTCCTACTCATGAGCTTCAAGCAACAATGATTTATCTCTCTTTCCTCTAACATCCACTAAGAGTACAGAAGTGCAACATCAGTAGCAGATATCAAATGCAAACATCAACAAATCCTGTTCCATTCATTCACCAAAACCTCCTCGGAGGGTGCAAAAGTGCATGTTCTGAGGACAAGTTTTTGATAAATTTTTAGACCCTTCTCTAAATGCATGAGAAGGGTTTAAATACTACTAACTAAATAACTTAATTACAAGGATTCAGGATGTGTTTAAATGACCGCCCTTTTTCCAAGCAAAAATAAAACAAAACTATTTCTAAAAATTAAATCTAATATCTAACTATTTCTGCATTTGCTCCTTAATGTTGCAAGCATTCAGTATTTGCTTGAGTAGAGTCGGCTGTCTTCCGCTTTTGGTTGAGCTAAGCAAATAGAATTGGCAAGAGTTGGCACCATCTTCTGAGAAAAATCGATGATATACTCGAGAGTCATCCACTGACTATGCGGCTTTACCGTGTATGCCCAGTAATAATCTCAGTTCAACTTGGTTAACCCTTTGGATTGCTTCTGCCTTTTCTTTAGCTTTTTGTTTCCAGTTTGTTTCTTATCATTGCTTTCTTGCAATTTTCGGGCTTACAAGTGACTGAGCAGTTAGAGGCTTTCCTTCTCGAGTAATTTTCTCAGCGATGCACGATTGCACATCGGAAATTGCCTCCGTTCTTTCATCCAGGCTTCTCTGATGCATTTTTCGACTTTTTTGCCTCTTCCTCTTTATCGGGTATAAAGCTTCAAAATTTGTAAAAATAATTACCTCGTGAGCTCTTGACCCCGAGCATTAAACTGTCTGTTGATATCAGCATCGCTCAGTACCCATTTAAGCATTGGTGTATATGAAAGATCTATAATGGATGGCCCAACAATATTTGTGAATCTGCGGCTCTGTTGCATGCGGTATCTATTTATGAGGGCGCCTTTTCTCTATCATTGAACATTGGAGCTCTACCCTTTTTCCCCATAGCTTCCTGCACATTGCTTTGTGTAACTTTTGTTCTTCGTTCCTGCAGTTCACGAGTGAGGAGAGAATAATGATAATAAATAATGACAGGAAAGCTTTAAATGCCACGGATATGCAAAAACATGCCATCTGACATGAACTGGGTCTTCGAGAAACACAAAACCATACTTTATTAACAACTGGCGTGTAATTCATTAATTATCATTAAAGCGCGTAACTAGTTCTTGGTTTATGGAAAAACGTTTTCTTGAATATTGAGCCAGAAAATCTGTGATGGAATGTTTCTGCAATTTGCATCGCAGTATCGCATTTCGCTGTATCGCATTACTGCAATTTGATCGTGTTGTTCTATCGCAAGGTTGTTTGATTGCAACATCGCAAAGATCACATATCGTAATATCGCAAGATCGCAGATCACAATATCGCAAGATCGTTTAATTGTTATGTGCATTTTATGTGATTTTGTGACATGCGATATGCGATATCACATATCGGTGATTTTAAGGTTTTCCAACGTGAGTGTTTATTAATGCATGCGGTGCGATGGAGTTCGCGTCGCAATCTCGCATTTTACATTTTGACCCATAAGAAAATGCCCTATCATTCTTGGCGAATTGCAATATTTTTTAACGAGTGACATATAAGCACTAATTGATTTTTTTTTTTAATTTTTTGACTAAGGGTCCCCACTTACATAGTGTTATTGCTAATACTAAATAAGGAGGGGGGTTGTTGGTGGCCACAAAAATTGACGATTCACTTGGAAGAACCAGTTATCTCTGTTTTTCTATTGAATTTTCTAAACTTCCAAAACAGAAAATTTTTCAGAAAGTTAAACTTTATTATGGAAAGATAAAGTACATTATGCTCTAACCTGTCAATGACATTTCGTTTCAACTATTTTCAACTTTGATTATTTGCTCCCTCAAGCTAGCCCTTGTATTTACATGAGTCATTACTTGGTCTTGTAAAGATAAAACAAAGTCTTCTCTGTAAACTAGTTTTTAATATGCCCATTTGTTGTAGGTAGAGCCTCTACTACCAGCAGGCGTTTATAGCCTCAACAGGGTTACCTGTTACCCAGAAATGATCCTGTATCCTACTTAAAGCAACCTACAACTCTCAAAGAAGAATCCACATCCACACTTATTTCTTTGATTTTCTTTTTTCTCTTAAAGAACAATGTCTTGGTTTGGTAGCCAATTTATGACACAGTCATTCACTTGATTTATAACTTTGCTGAACAGGCTGGCTCATGATGAGACCCCTTATCTTTTGATTGCAACAATATTGAGTCATTGCCCTGTTGTGGTGTACATTATTTGGCAAAGTCAGCAAGTTATAATATCTGTGATTATGATAAGTCGGCTCGTGATGAGACCTCTTATTCTTCAAGATGAAGTGTATCCTTGGGTTGTTCCTCTTGAAAGTTGTGATCTCCTTAGCAGGGAGGAAGTCATTTTTTCCTTAAGATAGCTCTGGACAACAATAGTAGAGTTTTTGGAAACAACTGTTCTATAGAGAATCTTTATTTTTTTATTGATAAAACAATTTCTTCACTAAAGGTTGTTTTCATCAAACTTTATGGAGTTGAAACTAGTATCATATCTAGGCTAGAGTCTTTAACTGTATCTATCAATAATAAAGATCAATTTTCCAAAAGATTTGCTATTTATACAAGCGAAAAATCAAAATCTAAAAGAGAATTGGTGTCTTATTCGTAAATTCCTAATGTAACCACTCACAACTGGTTTTATTATGAAAAGAAAAACAACTACTCTACAAAAATAGAAGAATAATCTTCTATGGAAAATATTTCTTGATAATTTGTCTGTTAACAGGCAAAGAGTCTCTCTTACCTGCTAAATCCTGTAACACAAACATTGATGGACCTACGACTTCTACAAAAGGACCAAGCCACATTCTTTGAAATTTTGTATGTTTGCCTTTCTCTTCATGAGCCTTATCCCATTTTAAAACTAATTCTCCCATCTGAAAATATTTTCTGGTCATTATGTTTGAACCAAAAGAGGATTTTACTAGTGCTTGATGATGAGCATGAGTTTTCTTAGCCTGTTCTCGTTGTTCTTCTAATTTGATTATTTCCATTTGTCTTAGCTATAAGGAGGAAGTGGGTACTTCATCAATGTATTGAACTAAAGACAAAGAGGGAATTGCCAAATGAGTCAGAAGAACCACTTCTTTCCCATAAGCTAAATTAAAGGGAGAAGTGCCGATAGAAGCTTTTTGCGTTATTCGGTTTCCCATAAAGTGTATATCAAAACCTTATGCCAATTTTTATGATTTTGGTCAACTGTTCTTTTGATAATCCTGATTATGTTTTTATTTGTGGACTCAGCTAACCCATTGCCCTGTGGGTAATAATTGGCCGAATATTTAAGTTTGAATCCTCTTTTAAGTGCAAATTTAGTCATTGCATTTCCAGAAAAGTATGATGCATTATCAAACATTAAATCGGAAGGCAATCCAAACCTGGTGATTATAAATTGATCTATGAACTCAATGATATTTTCAGCATTAGCTGGCTTGAGTGGAATTGCTTCTACCCACTTAGTAAAATAATCTGTTGCTGTAAGGATATATCTATGCCGCTTAGAAGAGTGAGGAACGATCTCACCTATTATGTCCAATCCCCATTGACTGAAAGGTTGCTCAATGTTAACCGACTGTAGTGGTAAGGATGGCTTCTTTTGTCTCCCAGCAGTAGTTTGGCAGACTTGACATTTCCTCACGTAACTGTGTGAGTCTTTAAATAACGTGGGCTAGTAATACCCTGTGCGCAAGATTTTATGTGCAATAGCATCTCCAGCATAGTGTCCGCCTGCTGGCCCATCGTGGAGTTCCTGCGAAACTTTTTTAGCTTCAGATTTCTCAAGACACTTAAGAAGAACAGAATCATAATTTACTCTAAAAAGAATATAATTTATGAGCTGATATTGTTTGGCTTTCAACCTTAGAGCTCTTTTCTTAGTATGATCGAGGTGTGAAGGAGCATACCCGTTCTTAAGATAATAAATGATATCAGCGTATAATGACTCTGCATCATTTAGGCTTACGTTGCACATTTGTACCTCTACAGATGGAATTTCAAAAATTTGCGATGCTCCAGCCAGCATTTTGAAAATCCTTGGCCTCTTACAATGTTTGCTGGTTTAATCTCAATGTCATATTCATGTAAGGCAGTAACCCAGTTGGCCCTTATCTCACCCACATCCTTCTGTACTAGAAGATTCCTTACCGCTGGAAACAATACTATAATTTTAGTATGGGTTTTGAGTAAGAAAGGTCTGAAGTATTTGACCGCTTTGAAAATATCATAAGCCTGTTTCTCCACGTCTGAATAACTTAATTCAGCGCCCTATAAATTTGAACTGAAAAACGCAATTGGGGCTTCCGCTTTTTCTTGATTTGCTTGAGTAAGTATCGCAGCATATGACCTATCTGAGGCAAATGTATATAAAATAAAAGGCTCTGAACTCGGAGTGGCTAAAGATGGAGCATTAATAATATCTTGTTTGATCAGGTTGAATGCTTCGTGTTCATCTTGGCCCCATTTAAAATTTGAGTTCTTTTTAATCATGGCTTGTAAAGGAGACACAATTCGTGAAAAATCTGGAACGAATCTCTTTACAAAGTTGATCTAACCAAGGAAAGATTGCATGGCTTTTTTGTTGTGAGGTAAGGATATTTCAGAAATCTCTTTGATTCTATTGGAATAGATGTGAATTCCGGATTTTGACACTATGAATCCTAGAAGTTTCCCTTCACTTAATGTGAAAAAAGATTTCTTCGGGTTAAGTGAAATTCCATACCTTAAACACCGTTGGAAGATTTGTTTTAAATCTCTAAGATGGTCGCTTCGTTTCTTGGAATACACTGTTATATCATCCAAATAAATTACTACAGATTTATTGACTAAACCTTTGAATGCAATGTCCATAGCTCTCTGAAATGTGGCACCAACATTAATCAAACCAAATGGCATCTTTCGATATGCGTATGTGCCCCATTTAATTCTGAATGTGGTTTTCAATTGATCATCAGGATGTACCAACACTTGATTGTATCCTGAAAATCCATCCAAGAAAGACATTAATTCTGAGGCCGCCACTTCTTACAATATCTGTTCCATAGGTGGTAAAGGAAAATTATCTTTTTGGCAGGCCTTGTTAAGGTTTCGAAAGTCAATGCAAATCCTAATTTCTCCGTTTTTCTTTCTAACAGGTACCATATTGGAGACCCATTTAGAATGTCTGACGGGAAAGATTATTCTGGCTTTCAATAAATTATTGAGTTAAGTTTTTATCTAATTTTCTAAATTGGGATGGATCTTTCTCAGCTTTTGTCAGACAGGTTTTTCATTATCAATCATGGGAATAATATGTTGGATGATGGAAGTGTCGTATGTTTTGAGTTCATCATAATTCCAGGCAAAAACATTTTTATATTGTCTCAAAAGATGAATATACACTAATTTTTCTTCAGGGGCTAGGCCGAGACCTAGATTAATGATTTTTGGTTTGGCATCGGTTTCTAGGTTTACTAATTCGTAGTTCAAGGTTGAACTTTGGAGTTTTGAATTGGTAGACCTTTTAAACCGATCTTTCAAATCGTACAAGTCTTCTAACTTGACTACCGACTTAGGTATAACATTGTTAGTGCTGTCTTGTTGCAATTGTCGATCATGTTGGTTTTCATCAATTATATCTTTCAAATCGTACAAGTCTTCTAACTTGACTACCGACTTAGGTATAGCATTTTTAGTGCTGTCTTGTTGCAATTGTCGATCATGTTGGTTTTCGTCAATTATTTGATTGGAGTAGGATTCTTTAGATGTGAGGAAATTTACAATATCAGGATCGTCATTGAATACTCTCCAATTTTTGATGTTATCAGGGATAGATGGTCTAAAGATTAATTCTTTTGAGAATCTATCTGGACTAAAATCTTCTGAAGGAATAAGCTTAGAAGCTACGTTAGCCAAAAGGTCTGCACTTGCATTTTGGAGTCTAGGAATTGAAGAAATATTAAATGTTATAAAATGCTCAGTCAGATCTTGAACTAAGGATTGATAATGTTTTAAATGACCTGATAAGCAATGTATAGTATTACGTACCTGTCTGACCACAATCTTAGAGTCTCCGAAGACTTGAAGGTACTTGACGCCTAACTCGATTGCTTTGTACAACCCTTGGACCAAAGCCTCATATTCTGTTGTGTTATTGGTGCAATCAAATTCGAGTCTGCATGTTAGCATGATTTTATCTTCTTCTGGACTAATTAGAATGCATCCTACTCCTGCTCCTTCTTTAGATTTAGAACCATCAAAAAATAATTTCCAAAACAAAGATTTATTTACAGGACTATCTAAAAAATTGATACATTTTGAACTATCAGTTTGAGAAAATTTTTCGACTTGGGACAAAACAGAGTGCTCTAAATAGGGTGACGTATGAGCATTGAAATTGCCGAAGAAAGAATCTACCAAGTAGTTGCCAATAATGCTACTGTTATATGGTACTGGTTCATTTTCCCCCTCTAGCTTTGTTACTATGTATTTCTGATGTAGTTCTCGTTCAACTTTTATTTGATTTGGTTTACCATTGTAGGGCAGCCACATGTGCGACCAGTTAGCTGCGAAGTATCCATGAAGTTTTTTTGACTAATCCCTGCTAAGAATTAAGCCATAAAATTCTGGGATATCAGCAACTAAAATGTCAATAACTTGACATACCTTCAGGTTGGGTGACAGCCTTATGGTTACTTGATTTAGTTCGCCAATCACTTCGACTTGAGATCGATCTAGCTGAACTATGCACACAACAGATTTCTGTGGTTGAATGTTTAACTTGGCACATATGGACTTTGGTAAAATATTCGATGAAGCACCAGAATCCACCAAACAATTGTGCACATTTTTATTGAAAATTTCATAAGTAAGGAGAAACGGGGGAGTATGCCATCTCGATCTTCCTCCAATTAGGGCAATGTCATTTGGATCAAACTTATTGATCGCATTAGTTGGAGGTCTTCCCATGTTATGAGAAGCTTGAGAAAGTACAGTGGCAGAAAGGTGCAACTGGCACAGCATGTAATTTTTTCATCATTATCTTCTGTTGATGTTTTAACTTGCTCAGTTCGTAAAGAGTGATGTTGGCCCTAGTATTTTTCATATCTTCTATAATATTGTACTCCATTTCATTCAACATGATCAGTGTTTTAGATGGAGTTGATGCATATCTTTGGACTTGGCTGGTTTGAGTTGCTTTAGATGTCGTTTTCTTTGTTACGACTTTATCATTTATTGCAGAGCTTGCGCTCTTTGGTTTAGGGATAGTTTGGGGAGGATCAAGCTGATTTTTACTTTGTGTGCTAACTAGAAATACTTCTTGATCTTCTTCTTGTGGGAGGATGAAATCCCACATTCCTTGTAATTCTACAACTTCTTCTTCATCAGTTTTCCCTTTAGTGGCAATTTCCTCTTCCTCTTCTTCGGATTCAGCATTTGAAATAGCATTGGGTGGCTTTGAATCCATTGAAGGGCCTCTTTTAAAAGCTCTATAGGGCTTTTTTGAAAACGTTTCTGCTACTTGCTTTTTGATGTCAACCATTTCATTGGACATGGTCTTTAGAACTTTTTGCAATCCTTCCAAATCGAATGGATCTTTTGTTTGCTTCTTCTTGGAGTCTTCCTTGAAGGTGACTTTCTTGGATTTCTGTTCCTCTATCACGGATTTCTTCTCTAAGGCTATTATACATTTCTCTACTGCTATTGCTTCTTTCATGTTTTCAGCTAAGGTTGTTTTATTAGCCCTGTCCACGAATATTGCTATGTTTGATGGTAGAGCAGTGATATACCATTCACTTCGTACTTCTTTGCTCTGGGAAGTAGTAATAATTTTGTTTAGGATTTTATTGAAACGTAAATTGAAATCTTTGATAGGCTCTCTAGATTCGGCCCTAAGGTTGGATAGGTCGTTGATTAGCGTTGCCGTAGACCTGTCATCACCAAACTTGGTCAGGAATTGCTCTTGGAAGATGTCCCAACTAGTGATAGATCCAGAGGGTAATGAGAAATACCATGATCCGGCTGTTCCTTACAAAGTATAAGGAAATAGTCGAACAACAGTGTCTTCATTAGTAACCCCATTGAGATTAATGGATAGCATAAAGTTGTTTATATGCTCTTCTACTAGCATGCCTGCCTCAGGATTAAACTTAGGCAACCATTTCTTAGGATGGGCCAGTATTTGACTCAAGGGTGCAGGCATTAAGACTGCCCCAGGGTTATTCCATGGAGACTGGGCCATTGCTGAACTACTAACAGAGGAAAGTGCAGAAGATGATCCCTGTGGTTGGGAAGATGAGGATACTACGATTGCAGATGATTGAGGAAGAGTTGTGGGGGTTCCAGTGGATGGATGGACGATGATATGAAGTGGTGAAGTGGGTGGTTGACTTCACGGTGAAGAGGTTGAGATGGATGATGATGATGAAAGAGTCTCGCTATCGGACTCCTTTGGTGATTTCCTTGCTCTTTTCCTTGTGGGAAGAGGTAATTTGGTTGGTTGAACACCAAACTTTTCACTCTTTAATCTGGTCAGGGGATGAGCGGGGTTATATTGTGAAGTCACGCTGCCTTGAGATTTATCAGATCTTTGAGGAGAAATAGAAAATCGTTGAAGTTTGTGAATTAGAGATTCGACTTCAGGAAGTTCAACGGTAGATTGTTTTGAAATGTTAGGGTACGTAGCAGCGGTTGATACTCCAGTGACTTCTAACTCTGGATTTAAGTGTAATGGAGAAGTCAGGGGAGATGGTGAGGGCAATTTACTCTAATAATGGTATTCAGATTTAGATTTACTTGCCATTCATAGTTCAGGCCCTCCTTCTAGCAACAAATATGTTGAAGCCCTGAAAATCGGGTCTACAACAAGGGGGATACCCGCCTGGTCCAGACCTTGGTTGGCAGCTCCTTATCCGTTTGGTATAGCGGGTCCGACTGGGGACACTAGTTTCCCAATCTATGAGTGTGTGTGTGTAGATTTTGATGTTCCTGATCTAACAGTTCCTAATTGAGATATTGTAATTCTAACTTTAATCTAATGCTATGCTATTGTAATCTAATAAGCAGCAACATCTAAGTCTATACTAACCCGGGATGTAATTCTTCTATTATGCGATCTAAAAGGATTTCAAATAACAACTGGTAATAAATATCATTCAGCTATTATGAGAAAAGAAATCAATAAGGATGAACCACTTCGCATAAAAAGTTAGACGAAACAGTTGTGAAAAACATATCGTATAATGAGCTATTCATACATTAAGCATAAATAAATAGCTATCACCGTACAAAAGTGCCAAATGATAACTCAGGCATTCATGCAATAATACATAAACAACTAAAAACTGTATATCACTTTCACACATAAGCAGAAATGGTCAAGAGATAAAAGTACCATTTATGACAAGTCCTACTCATGAGCTTCAAGCGACAATGATTTATCTCTCTTTGCTCTAACATCCACTAAGAGTACAGAAGTGCAACATCAGTAGCAGATATCAAATGCAAACATTAATAAATCCTGTTCCATTCATTCACCAAAACCTCCTCGGAGGGTGCAAAAGTGCATGTTCTAAGGACAAGTTTTTGATAAATTTCTAGACCGTTCTCTAAATGCATGAGAAGGGTTTAAATACTACTAACTAAATAACTTAATTACAAAGATTCAGGATGCGGTTTAAATGACCGCCCTTTTTCTAAGAAAAAATAAAACAAAACTATTTCTAAAAATTAAATCTAATATCTAACTATTTCTGCATTTGCTCCTTAATGTTGCAAGCATTCAGTATTTGCTTGAGTAGAGTCGGCTGACTGTCTTCTGCTTTTGGTTGAGCTAAGCAAATAGAATTAGCAAGAGCTGGCACCATCTTCTCAGCAAAATCGATGATATACTCGAGAGTCATCCACTGACTATGCGGCTTTATCGTGTATGCCCAGTAATAATCTCAGTTCAACTTGGTTAACCCTTTGGATTACTTCTACCTTTTCTTTAGCTTTATGTTTCCAGTTTGTTTCTTATCATTGCTTTCTTGCAATTTTCGGGCTTACAGGTGACTGAGCAGTTAGAGGCTTTCCTTCTCGAGCAACTTTCTCAGCGATGCGCGATTGCGCATCAGAAATTGCCTCCGTTCTTTGATCCGGGCTTCTTTGATGTGTTTTTCGCCTTTTGCGCCTCTTCCTCTTTATCGGGTATAAAGCTTCAAAATTTGTAAAAATAATGACCTCGTGAGCTCTTGACCCTGAGCATTAAACTGTCTGTTGATATCAACATCGCTCAGTACCCATTTAACCATGGTTGTATATGAAAGATCTGTAATGGATGGCTCAACAGTATTTTGTGAATCTGCGGCTCTGTTGCATGTGGTATCTGTTTATGAGGGTGCCTTTTCTCTATCTTTGAACATTGGAGCTCTACCCTTTTTCCCCATAGCTTCCTGCACATTGCTTTGTGTAACTTTTGTTCTTCGTTCCTGCAGTTCACAAGTGAGGAGAGAGTAATGATAATAAATAATGACAGGAAAGCTTTAAATGCCACGGATATGCAAAAACATGCCATCTGACGTGAACTGGCTCTTCGAAAAACACAAAACCATACTTTATTAACAACTGGCATGTAATTCATTAATTATCATTAAAGCGCGTAACCAGTTCTTGGTTTATGGAAAAACTTTTTCTTGAATATTGAGCCAAAAAATCTGCAATGGAATGTTTCTGCGATTTGCATCTCAGTATAGCATTACCGCAATTTCATCGTGTTGTTCTATCGCAAGGTTGTTTGATCGCAAGATCGCAAAGATTGTAGATCGTAATATCGCAAGATCGCAGATCGCAATATCACAAGATCGTTTAATTGTTATGTGCATTTTATGTGATTTTGCGATGTGCGATATGCGATATCGCATATCGGTGATTTTAAGGTTTTCCAACATGATTGTTTATTAATGCATGTGATGCGATGGAGTTCGCGTCGCAATCTTGCATTTTATCATTTTGACCCATAAGAAAATGCCCTATCGTTCTTGGCACGATGCGATATTTTTTAAGGAGTGACATATAAGCACTAATTGATTTTTTTTTTTTTTAATTTTTTGACTAAGGGTCCCCACTTACATAGTGTTATTGCTAATACTAAATAAGGAGGGGGGTTGTTGGTGGCCACAACATGTTGTTAACAGTTTTTGTTGACAGTATGTCAAATAGGTACAAATGAAAATTTTGTGAAGCAGATGTAACTTCACATTGGTTTGAGCCACCTTGGATCAATGATCAAGGCATAGAAGTTCAAACTACCTTCTGTGACCTTCTCAACAGGAGTTCTGCATGAAGTCAAGGAGGAAGACAGTTCTTCATGGGAGGACAAGCACATCCAGGAAGGGAGTGTTCAAAGGTTTTGGTTTAGAGGCACTATGCAAGGCAAGTGTATGGAGGCTGAAAGAAGAGGGTGAGGTACTCTCATTTACTACTCAGATCAGTATATCAGTCTTTTGGAGTCCAAAAGCTTTTTAGTGGGAAGGCATGATCCAAATTGGATCTAACATAAACTTCTAAGTCTATGAATTCTCCTCACAGAGGAAAAATGAAAGTCAAAGGATGCTCTTGGTAATAGTCTCGTTGTGTAAATCTTTTCAATTTGAATCTACTGCAATTTGAATGGACCAAAATGGACTTCGGATGAATGAGTTATTGCAGAAAGAAGTTGGCTCATTGTCCTTTGAAAAGGAGGCAACTTCTTATTAAATGGGACTTAAGGGAAAATGTGCTTTTAAAGATAAAATCCTTTAAAGTTCATCACATCAAATTCCTTCATCGTATTGCATATATGTTATAATGGAGCATTATTGTCGCATCGGAGAAAGTCAAGAGGAGTGTTTAAAAGACCCGTGACCATGTGACTTGCCGACATGCGATGGCACCGATAAGGGAAAGCATCGATTGATCGGAGATCAGTTATCGGGGAACCACAATGCAAAGGGGTCATGCGATGCAAATAATGTGATATGTGATTGTGATTAGCATCGGTGATTGATGATCGGCGGATCCCTCATACAAAGGGCTATTACCACTTGCAATTGCGATAAAGTGGGGTTGGCGATTGGCATCGGCGATATATATATATCAGCTGCCACAGTCCATTGGGCCATTGCGATTGTGATATGTGATGCACCGATATCGGTGATCAGCAATTGGCGATTGCAACCACATAAAGGGCCGTTGACACATGCCTATTGTGATTGTGACTTACGATCAAGGCACAGACCCAATAGGTTTATGAATGCGATTTTATAATATTTGAAATCTGAATTTTCAGATTTTCAATGTTTTCTTGTGTAAATTTGAAAACTTCTGTGTATTGGAAATATGGTCGTTTTCGGGATTTCGTTCAAAGAAAGGCTACCGATTCCTTTGTAAACTATCCCTATTCTTGAATCATTTATGCCACACTGTAAGTGGGCATTTTGTAACAATGATGAATTGTAACAGGAATGCGTTATACGTAGAGAGCCACAGAGCCACAAGGCCAGATGGCTAGTCGTGGAGCCACAGAGCCAGATGGTCATTCGAAGAGAAAGAGGAATGATTAAACACATAGAAATGGACAAGAAGCCGCAGAGTGGAGGGATCCCTCATAAAAGCCAGAGAGCACAATTGAAAGAGAAAGTTTTGGAGTCACTTGGAGGTCGAGCGAAACTAGAAGCTCAGAGAGCTAGATCCAAGAGCCATAGCTAGAGCGAGAGCGACAGCGAGAGCAAAGAGCTAGAGCTAGAGCCAGAGCCAGAGCCAGAGCCAGAGCCAAGAGCCAAAGACAGAGCTAGAGCCAAAGACAGAGCTAGAGCCAGAGCTGAGAGCCAGAGCGAGAGAGAGAGGCAAGAGCCAGAGCCAAAGCTGAGAGCCAGAGCCAGAGCTAGAGCCAGAGCCAGAGCCAGGAGCCAGAGCTAAGGGTCAAGAGCCAGAGAGCCAAACGGCCAAGGATAAAAATGGTATTCTAAGCCCAATGGTTCAGTCATAACCTATTGGAGTTGAGTGTGGAACTTGTAAAAGAATTCAGCCATAATCCCAAAGAGCCTAATCGAGTTGATTAGAGCTCAAGGAGATGTAGCCCAAGATATTAGGGTGAACTCCATATTATATTGTTGTCTCATGTGTTTGCTTATTTGCTGCATTGTATTTATTGTTATGTGTGTTTTACATCAGCATAAGCAAATGTACATAAGCACTTGAACAATATCTAAACAAACACAAGCACACACCTCTTTCGAGTTCTTTTAATTCTGGAAATTATCAATCATAAGTTAGATCTTTGGAATATATAATATTTGGAGTGGGAGAGGTTCTTGTAAGCATGAAAAGAATCCTTTAGTGCCCCATTGCAAATCAGTAGCGGCCCAAGAAAAATATTTTTAAGCAGACCCAATAATAGTTGGTCAAACCCAAGGATGGGGGGCGGACCCAAAGAATGTGGTCGGACCTACCCATGGTTTTGTGAATGAGTTTTGCACATGGTTTTGGGCATCATGGTCTTTTGCCCATGGTATTTTGTATATCCGGTCAAAATAATTGTGGTTATGTTCTAATTCAAGGTTAGTGGATTGGGGTTTATGAATGCTTTGGCGTGTATATATAGGTATTGTAACATTGAAAGGAATATAATGAAAACCAAATTGGTAGTCCCAGATTTGGGATCTAGGAGAAAATATCTGCATATATCTGTTTTATGTTTTTGCCATTGTTTATTTTTCTATTTTAAGAATTCATTTGCAGGTAATTTCTATACAGGGTTAAAAAATACATTTGGAATCAGAGTTTTTTCAGCTTCAAGGAGACACTTTTGTTGTTGAGGGTTTTTTCTTAGGCCTATGGTAGACCCTGTTATAGTGGGAGATTTGCGTGATTGATTCTTGTGGTGAAAGAAGATGTCGGACAATGGAAAGATAGAAATCGAGAAATTCAATTGAAAAAGTTTTAAATTATGCATATCCAATATGGAGGATATGTTGGTGGATAAATATTAGTGGATTACTCTAGATCTAGGTACTAAACCAATGGAAATGTGAGCAGAAAATTGGGCAAAGTTGGATTGGAAGGCAAAGAACACAATACAATTGTGTATCCCAGATTCAGTATTGTTGAATCTATCAGAGGAAGCTACGACAAAGATTTTGTGGGACAAGTTAGGGCCTTTGTACCAATCTAAGTCTTTGGTGGCCAAACTCTTCCTGTGGAAAAAGTTGTATAACCCGAGGATGAAGGATGGAGACTCGGTAATAGAGCATTTAAATGCCTTTAATACTATGGTAAGCCAGTTGTTATCTATTGATATAAAACTTTTAGATGAAGATAAGTGCATTAGTTTGTTGTGTTCTCTACCAGATTCATGGATAGTATGGTTATTGCAATAGGTAGTAATACAATTACCTTGACGTTTGATGAAATAGTATCATCCTTGTTGTCAAAGGAGATGAGACAGAAAAACATGGAGAATCAGAATTGAGATTCCTTGTCTGTACAAGGACGGTCCTAGAACAGAAACAAAAATAAGTCGTCCAGTGGGAGATCTAAATCTCCAGGGAAACTTGTAGAGGTGTGCTGGAAATGCAGAAAGGAAGGGCACTACAAAAAGTATTGTAGATCTAAATCTCCTAATAAAGGAAATGGATTTGATGATTCTCCTTCCGTGGAGGAAAAAACCACCTCAAATGAATGTGGGGATGTGTACTTGCCTTCTTCTTCAAGTACACATGTAGATCATGAGGCATGGTTGATTGAGTTGTTAAGAAAAATACTGAGAGGGGGAGGTGAACCAGTATTTTAAACTACTTAAACTTTTCTTTTCTTATTCATATTTTTGTACGTGACTGTTATGAAGTAAACCTGTGTATGTACGTGACTATGATGAAGATAAGTAACGTATATCTAGGTCACTAACTTTTTTACTTAATTCATCATCTGTTTAACTTGAACCAGTATATCGGTACTTCATTAAACATTAACTAATGAATAACATGTTTAGTAAGAACATAATAATTCATTGCATAAAAGCAACACATGAAGACCAAGATTTTTAGGTGGAAACCCAATGTGGGAAAAAACCACCTGTTCTTTTGTCTTTGTCTTCTTCTTTTATTATAAAGAGAAATTTCTTACAAATTAGTATTGGCATAGACTCATACCAATACGTAGGAACCCACCTATAGAACGTTACAACCTTCTCTTGTTCACCAGCTTCTACTGGAAAGGAGCTACAACCCCCTTATCCTTTGTTCTTTGTGGATCACTTTTCAGAATGTTTCAAACTAGATCCTTTCCAAATATCAGAAAACAATATTGAAACCAACACTATATCAAATCACCAAATCATTGAATAAACCAATTACCAAATCTCAAACAACCAAAATAGATAGATCATTTAAATTTAGTATATACTCTTCATCAAAATGTCATACCACCTACTATTCATCATAGAACACAGATCCTGTCACTACACCTAGTCAATCTTATGTCAGAACATTACCGAGCTACATTTGATGGCCCAGCCTTCAACACCACTAGAAGTAAAGGAATAGTGTTAAACCACTATCACAAAAGTAGTAACAACGGTGGATAGTGCAATAGCAGACTACACACAATTGTTTGAGAAATCATTTTAGGTTGTGACAAGCTTGCAGGAGGACCCCAATATACAAAGGCTAGAGACGGAAGTGCGCGAGATACAACAGCAATACGATGAGG
Organism: Pinus tabuliformis; assembly: GCA_031772625.1. Taxonomy (NCBI): domain Eukaryota; kingdom Viridiplantae; phylum Streptophyta; class Pinopsida; order Pinales; family Pinaceae; genus Pinus; species Pinus tabuliformis. The sequence continues at coordinate 1,740,142,060 of CM062817.1, read as the reverse complement.
TTATGGGCACAACGTGAACTATCAGGCTAACACAGAGGCTAGCCAAGCTGCAAGAGGTCAAGTAGCTGAAGGAATAGGTGGATGCAGTGCTACATAAGGAAGAAGTGCTAAAGGCGAGACTAAAGCCCTGGCTGGAGGAAGCTTACACAGTCACAAGAAATATTGAAGTCAATCTTGCAACTCTGCAAGAGACACAACAAAAAATTTAGGCTGGTAATGCAGGAGCAGTGACTGAGCATACAATGGAAGATGCGAAGTAGGTGACAGCTCGGTGCATGGCCGAGGTTGCAGTCATACAAGTCGAGCTGGATGAGCTTCGTGCAAAGATCTCCGTGCCTATTGAGCCACTCGAGGGTGAGTCATGATGCTTGTGTTGGGGGCCTGTTGGGGGCCTATTGGGAGAGGGATACCTCAAAGACAGTTTTGGGGCTAAAAACTCATTTTTGAGTCAAAATTTGTAATAAAATTGTAAAGTATATGCATTTTGTGGTCACAGAGCACGAAGGTGTCATGTTTCTTAAAGGGTAGTCTGTCCTTAGTTTTGTAAAATAAAGTCAACTGTAAGAGATCTACCCATGGTCCACAGACCATGGGATTGTATAAAAATAGCTAAGCTCTAAGAAATTAGAGACACACAATGTAAGAGAGTCATATCTCTGAAGTAAGATGTTATATACCTAGGGGGATAATATGGGGTACCAAGGGAGGTACCCAAGGTAATAATGTAATAATGGGATGGGCCATAGTAATAAATAAGGTGGTCAACCCATGTCATGTAAGGGACCACAAGTAGTTAATAATAATGTAATGGGCCCATGGTATTAGTTGATGGTATGAGGAAACCATGGTAATGATGCATGGTATTGTATGTATGAGGCCTATATAAAGGCTAGAGACTCCACATAGGAAGATGAAGAGAAGTATTATTGTATGAACATGCATATGGCTTGTGGAGTGTTCTCCTTCCTTAAGGAGTGAATGTGTGGTGTTGCCCTACCTTAAGGGTTTTGATAATAAAGTGAATCATTCCATATTATTTCTGGGTTATTTCGTATTCTCTATATTTTCATATCAGATCTATAATATCTTGGGTCAGATCTACAACAATTGGTATCAGAGCTACAACAAGTGGTATCAGAGCACTTTCTTGGGCAAACCGTGGAGATTTTTTTTTTATTTTTTGCAGGGATTTTTTGGGTTTACTTGCTTTATCTTATATTTTTGTATCTGATCTATAATATTCTTGGGTTATCTCTATTATCATATATTTCTTGGGTTAGATATACAACAAGTTATCATATATTTCTTGGGTTAGATATACAATAAAGAAGCTTTTCTATCTATTTCTCTCTTATTGTTTCTGGGTTTATTTCCATTATCATATATTTCTGGGTCAGATCTATAACAAGTGGTATCAGAGCACTTTCTTGGGCAAACCGTGGAGAATTTTTTTTTCATTTTTGCAGGGTTTCTAGGGCGGCGAGTTGCAGGTCATATATGTAAGTTTTGGTGAAAGATATGTAGAATCTAATTGCAGATATGTATTCCTTGTGAAAAAATACCCAAATTCAAAAAAAAAATTAGTTGAATCGGAGTCCGGATGAAGAAGATATCACTGATCTAAAAATCAGTGGGGTTGCAGACAATTTTCAGAGCAGCGATTTTGTGGCACAGATCTAGACGTCCTGGTACAAGATCTGCAAAATCTAATTGCAGATCTGGATTTTTTGGGAAAAAATACCCAACTTCAAAAAAAAAATCAGTCGAATCGGAGTCCGGATGAGGGAGATATCGCTGAATTAAAATCAGCGCTTTTTGTAGAAATTTTGGGTGACGGCGGGAAAGTAGCAGCGCAGATCTGAAATTCCAGTGTCTGAATCAGGATTTCTATCACATGGGCAGATGCAGAATGGTTGTTCCATTTCCAAAAATAGGTTATAATAGAGATTCTGAGCAATATTGACGAAACTGTGACATTTTCAAATTTTCGCCAAGTAACTGAATTGTTTCCCAAACCATTCATGGCTTCTAGCAAGGTTCTATACTTTACAGGAAAAGATGATGGTCCTACTATTGAAGAATACATAAAACACCAAAAGTGGGCATGGGAAAAAAATTGGAGGAATTCATGGTGGTATTGTATCAAAGATGAGGCTTACAAATGGTATCTCTCACTTGATAACAAACAATTGACCAAACTCTCAGATGCAGAATTTGAAAAAATACTTTTAGACAAATGGTCTCGTGCTAGAAAAAAGGAGAATGAGCCACGTAAAGGGTTATTTCCTACTGGTATATCCTTATTGCAGGTTCATGGATTGATTCAGAAAGAGAACATCATTGTTTCTATCAATCCTAGTTGTAAACATAATTTTATCAGTGTTAATTTGGCAAAAAAATTGCAAGTCCCAGCAAAACAAATTGAACATACACAGGTTGATAATGAGAATGTTCAAGTGTACAAGGATTTGAAGATTTATATGGATAAATATGTGTTGCATGGTGATTTTTATGCTTCAGAGATGGATAATATGGATGTTGTTTTGGGATATCCTTGGATGGAATCAGTGGGTACTATCAATATTAATGTGCAGAAGAAATTCCTGAAGCTATGGTATAAAAAGAAGAAAATTACATTACAGGATATTTCCATCCATAAACAAGTAGAGCACATGGAGGCTGAAGCAGAAGATGTTCAAGGGACCGACATATCAGATGATGAGCCTTTGATGACCGACAATCAAACACAAACAGATGCTGCAGAAGAAAAGGTTACAGGTGATGATACATCAGAGGAGGGCTCAGTGGTTGAAGTCATATTGACAAAGAAGACACCACAACAGGCACCACAGCAGGGTGAAGTCAAGCAAAAGCCATCGTGGGTTAAAACTTCAACATATCATCACCCACATCACCCAGCGAGACAACCATCAAGATGGAAACCAAGTCGTCACATGATGGATCGCGAGGAGAGAAGATCCACCCACTGCACATCAACACAGAAGAGCTGCCACGGTCAACTTCCATCTCAAGCAAGCGAGGCACCAGCGAGATCGAGGGTTCACCTTTCTCTTGGATGGCTAGATGCATGTGCATGGTATCAGTGGACTACTCTTTTGAGTAGATCTTATTATTTGTGTTCTTCCCATGTTTCGGGGACAAAACATGCTTAGGGGTGTCGAATGTTATATACATAGGGGGGATAATATGGGGTACCAAGGGAGGTACCCAAGGTAATAATGTAATAATGGGATGGGCCATAGTAATAAATAAGGTGGTTAACCCATGTCATGTAAGGGACCACAAGTAGTTAATAATAATGTAATGGGCCCATGGTATTAGTTGATGGTATGAGGAAACCATGGTAATGATGCATGGTATTGTATGTATGAGGCCTATATAAAGGCTAGAGACTCCACATAGGACGATGAAGAGAAGTATTATTGTATGAACATGCATATGGCTTGTGGAGTGTTCTCCTTCCTTAAGGAGTGAATGTATGGTGTTGCCCTACCTTAAGGGTTTTGATAATAAAGTGAATCATTTCATATTATTTCTGGGTTATTTCGTATTCTCTATATTTTCATATCAGATCTATAATATCTTGGGTCAGATCTACAACAATTGGTATCATAGCTACAACATAAGAAGTCTAAGTCTTGGGCTATAGCGTAGGTGGAGGCTTTGTAGCTGAGTGCTCACAGGCCTAGGGTAGAAGTCCGCAGCTGAGTGCGCGGATCCCTACAACTATGTGCGCAGGGTGGATAGAGTCTCTAATCACTTGGAAGATATCAATAAAGAGAAATATTTGGCAATTCCTATGTCTTTGTTTTGTTGATGCATCTTGATATGTTATGTATGAATTTCCTTTATTATTCTTATGTGATGCGCGAATGAATGCAATTACATTGAATAATTGAACGGAGTTACGAATATCTATTTACGTTTTGTTAACTATAATTGTTTGATAAGATAAGAAAGTCACTTAGATTAATTGGGGAATTTGCATGGCACACTGCCACAACAACATGAAAGTACCTGAGCAACAGGCAAGGGCTGTGCGAAGGTCGATCATACCCTTTTGTGGAGGTACTGAAGGATGGAATAAAGGGCTCGTCCTGCAAGCCCTAGAGTGATGGGACCTACGCTAAGGCATGGAATGGGGGCTTCACTCAATGAACCTCATACATATCACATGCATTCATGGCATATTAAACAATACCCTTAATTTGATTACATATTGGAAAATACCTCTAAAAAAAACATTATTTAACCCCCTACCAATATGAACCCAATACACCTTCCTAATTTAAAAACCCCTACTTTCACTAGATATTGGAGGTATCCATTTTTTCATTAACATTTTTTATACCCCTTTATATTTTTTCATTAACTTTGGGCTCCATTTTTATACCTACCAATATAAAAACCCTCTAACCCCTATATATCACCCAATATATTATGTGATTTTTTCCTCAATAAATATCCCCCAATATGAACCCACATGGTATGGTATTGCTTCCCCATTGAAGCCCCTATGAGGCAAGGATAGATAGAATCAAATGACATCACAACCATCTCATGGTGCAGAAACTTGGTTCCAACATCCCCCCATACTGCTTCGGGTGAGACTTCAGTCCCTGCTCCACGGGCTAATGCGAAAAGGGCCAGTAGTGTAGGGATTTGTTTGGCTAATTAATGTTGAACCTGGGTTAGGCCCCCTCAAGCCAACAATCTTGAGTTTCAACTACATAGCTGATGAAATTGCATCAAGCTAGTCATGAAGCACTTATGAATTATGCTAGTCGATGAGAAGTAGAAAATATGAAGTTGAAGGAAAAAATAAAAGATCTAGACAATACTTTGAGCCCAGGTCCTTTATTGAGGGCTCCAATAGTAATATGCAGATTGCCATTGGCAATTTCTAGTCCTAATGGATCTCATAGATTTGAGAAACCTATCAATCTTCTTAATGCAGTAAAATCGTATATCATTTGTAATATATTTGAAATATTATGAATTATTGAATGTACATGGAAAGTTTCTTTCGATCTACAACATTTAAAGTGAATACCAAAGTCTTTTATTGAGTTAGTCAAAAGTTAGCTCAAGGGAGACATGGAATTTGTAGACAATGACTATTAACGTTTAGTCGAAAACTTGAATTACTATCCAAGTTAGAAAAATATAAAAAAGGGTTGTTAGATGATGATCGAATGAGGCAGATCAAGGTTGCATGGTTTGACAAAATCATAAAATTGGAGGACATTATTTTTTAGTGTGAAGGCATAGAAAATTGAATAGCATATGCATATCTCAAGATGGTAGCGATTGTTCGGGATTTAAATGGTCCATGCCTTACAAATGCATATTGATTAATTGTGAAAGACAAGCTTATGACTGGTTTGGAGAAGCTAATATAATCATAAGAAATAAAGTTCAATGATATAACTGATTTACTATAGAGGAAATTAGAAAATGGCTAATTACTTTTGTTAGCCCTAACGAAGACTACTCTGGTTTGGATTTGAAATTGCAAGAAGAAGCTAGAGAAATTGAAGAGAGTATATTCAATGAATGTGTTAAACAATACATTACTACTTCTCCTATGAAAGAACTAAATCAACCTAGAGTGAAGGAATTTGTTGCAAAAAACTTGATTCCAATAAATAGTTGAGAGGTAAATAATATCGAGTTGTGTTTTTTCATATTGTAAGCATTTTAATACATTGAAACATTTTAATTTGATTTTCAAAGCATTTAAGTATTGAATTTTTTTGTATGCATCATGATGGAATAGCCTAATTATTAAATGAAGTTCCATGTTATTTGTTGTAGATTGAATTTCAGAGATTACGATCAATAGGATCCCAATCACATTCCCCATTGGGATGAATTCATTTAGATTTACAACTGAAGTATTAGCATTTTCATAAATTCTTTATGCAACGAAGGTTCTTTTCTGGACCATGGCTCTATAATCATAACTTGTTTGAATTTTGGTTACTGTCTTTTCTATTTCTCATTGTATTTACCAATTATCTAAACAATAAAGAGATAATGTTTCACATGGTATGTTGTCTATACCTAAGTTCTCGAAAATTGCACATAAAAAACTAATTGAACACATGTTTTCGAGTGTTTGCTTTGAGATTTTATATATTAGCTAATTTGTACTAGTTTTATCAATAATTCTTAGATAATATTTTACATGTGAACTTGTATTACTCTGGATTTTTTAGCATTCCTCAATATCATTAATTAAGCATAAGTTGATGGGAATATTATTTTGAGCTTTTATATTCTAAGTAATGGTGTGAAATTGATGACAACGAAAATGAACGTTTAGCAAGAGTTTTGGTTCAAAGATATCTATTGCATTTTTTATGTTTATTTTAATGATAGCTTCAGTGATTAGGATTTGAATCTGAATACAATTGTTGTTGCTATAACTATGTTCGTTATTGTTCAAGGCTTATGAAGCACAAATGCTTATTAGTCTGTTCCAATTTCATTTACAACGTAAGTGAACACTTGGCAAAAGATTTATTTGCTAGATATCTATTGCATTTTTTGTGAATGGAATTCGATTCTTAATACAATTACAGTCTTTATAACTACGTTGACTATTGTTGAAGGATGCTCAACTAGAAATACTGACCATTTTATCCCAACTTGCTTTATTTTTGAATGCATGTACAAAAGTGATAATTGCACACATCAGTGTTTCATTGTATGGAGTTTTCATTAAGTGGGCTAAGAATGAAAATTTTCATTGTGCAAAATAGGCTTCTTGTCGAGAGTAAAATCTCCGCATAATAATAATAATAATAATAATAATAATAATACATTAAACTATGGGTTCTATTTTTTTGAAGCAATGTGAAAAAACTCTATATTTCATTTGGAAATAGTCAACTGTAAATCAATGTTTGTAAGTAATTTAGTTTTAGACTTATACAATTTTTTTTCCTAAATAAATTAAGTATTTAAATAAGTCGTGCTAGATATAGAAACATGTTTTATTGTGCAGAGATTTTCTTGTACCAAGCTCATATTAAAGCTTAGATTGTGTAAACGAAGCTACTTCCATGCAATCAAAGCTTTTATTAAACAAATATATACCTAAAAATCATAAAAGATGTAACAGTCAATTGTAAATGAGTCTTTGTAAGTAATTTAGTTATAAACGTGTACAATTTGTTTTCATAATGCAAGTATTTATGTAACTAGTGGTATATATAGAAACTTGTTTTGTTGTGTAGATATTTTCTTTCCCAAAGCTAATACTAAAGCTTACATTATGCGCTTGAAGATACTTTCACACAATGAAAGCTTTTATTAAACGAAAATAAAACTAAAAATCATAAAAATAAATAAATTTAATTTAATTTAAATTGATGATAAAATAAACTTTATTTAATAAATAATTTTATTAATTGCAAGAAGCAATTAATAATGTTATTATGCAGGAAATATTTAACCTAGTAAGTTGAGAACTATAATTATATGCAGAGTCTCATATACAAAGAAAGCTTATCTTTGTTTCAATTTTGTGCTTTGAAGTTTTAATGGTAATTGTAATCAATGTAAGAGGTGCACACTGCAAGTGGAAAAGGCACGAAATTAGAAAATCAGGTTATGTAGAACCAAATGAAAGAGGAAAAAAAGAAGCATGTTCAATGTGTGGAGTGTGGTTTCCTCATTTTCATACATGAAATAATGAAATTAATGGTTCAGTATCTTTTTGGCGAATGGACGAATTGACCCATAATTTCGAGATATGCTTTTAAATTATTTCCATTATTTTCGATGTCATATTTTATATTTTTGAATTGTTATTTATTCAAAATGTTCCATCAAACATATTTCACATGTAGGATAGTAATAGATAGAAGAAATGGAAAAAGCATAAAATTCAGTACTATCAACAATTACTCCAATATCGAAAACCCTTAAGCTTGACAATTGTAATCTAGTTTTCCAAATTTTGTGCCAAGTTTTTAAAAAATCATGTTGGAATTATAATATTTTTTGGTCACAATTGTGGTCCATTGTCTGTCTAATTTATTGAGGCAAATTAGAGCATGTATTTTAATATCAATCTGGGTTGGTAAACCTAGAAACACACCAAAGTATATGGATCTTAGAACTAACTAGTATAGGAGGCAATTGATTGGATATTTAGAAATGAATAAAATGCATGTTACAATCTGAAAATAGAAGGTTACAAGTGTAAATTTATTAAATATAAAACTATGAAGAAAACATACAAATCTGATCTATGAAAGCATACGAAAAAGTGAACAACGATCTTATTCAATTTTAGATAACAAGGAAGAGACTCTTGTCTCAGAGGTCCTAGTTTCCCTTCCTTATTTCTCCTATTCATTCAACAAAACCATTTTCACTTAACGAAATTACCAAAGCATAAAGCATCTAATCTAAGAAAGTAGGAAGAAATGAACACCGCTTTCAATTCAATCCTAGTTAACAAAGAAGAGGCTCTAACTTAGAGACCTATTTTGTCTTTCTTTATTGAAACAAATCATTCAAAAGAAATAATTTTCATTATCTATATGGCCATGGAAAGAAAGTTAGTTATACAATAAATATACACAATTGATTAAAACAGATAAGTTGTAAAAACACAACAAATGAAGATGCTACCATACATTTATGAACATAAATCCACAATACTGTACTTAGCTCAGTATGGGGGGAATCCACCTTTTTCTGGTACACTTCAAAACAATCAACTACAAAAAGTATCCATTCACATCACACATAAATGTATGCACAAGAAATAAGAAGACAAGTCTTCAACTTATATTTAGAAAATAGTAGTCACAATGTATTTCATAGCTGTTAGTAGCCTTTCTTAAATAAGCCAGAAAATAACAAGATTTCTATTATTGTTGTAACCACCTAAAAGAGTCCTATTACATCTCATGGGTTGAATTCATCCTTTCAATTGCATAAAATATGGATAAATCCCAAAAAAATCCTAAATCTACCCCTTAAATCAGGGGATTTCCTTAATGACTAGAAAATTTTCACCAACATTGACTTGGCCTATTTTAACTGATCTGGAGTGGGCCAATAGGTATTCCACCATCCTTGGTTCCTATAGTTTCTAAATATATCTTCCCTTTACACCCCGGTGTCTTGGAAACATGACTTTAAACGAGTCATTACGAGCTTTTCTGATTCTGTCTAAATTTTATTTTGATGCTCAATTTTCACTTAAACACTTAAAAATGAAAAGACATAGTTTAGCTACCTTGGTATGCATTAGGATGTATAAAACATAATAAAAAGGATATTAAATGGATGATAAGGATGACATATAAGTGATATAATAAGTGTGACAAAAAAAGTCAAAATCGATAGCTAAGACTCCCCCTCGCTGATTTGGACGCATGCCCTCATGCTTGCCTAGTCCTCTTGGACCTTTTTCCTCTGCCTGTTGACCTGCCTGTTGACCTACCTACTAACCTGCTTGCTAATGTAGATGCTCCAATTTGTGCTTCCTGTAAGAGTATGTCAATTCCCTCTTACTCCTTTTCCTCGCTTTTTTAAATTTCATTTTTCACCTTATGTTTTTCATACTTATACTGCCAATGCTTGTTTTATTGAATTACCTAACATTTTTGGCTCCATTCCCAGGAAAGTGTATATAAGACATTGTTTTTATATAAATTTACATGTAATAATAAATGCATTCATTTTCTATATGCATAGTTAAAATCATATTAAAATCGTTTAGGATGCATGTATAGAGAACGAGATTCTAGGGGTAGATTTGTAAGTAGAGAAATAGGACGTAGTTCAACACCCGGATCACCAACCACCCCTATCAGACTACGTAGTGCCACAACATCCACCAACAATCACATTCCATCTAGAGTAGGTAGACATAGACTCCCTAAAGTGCATAGGTCTGAAATTCAACCTAGGAATTCACCAACCTCATCTATAGAAGTTGTAGCTGAAGAAACTACATCCCTTATTGAAGAAGTCATATTTCTTTCTTGAATAGGTGAACAAATCTCAGGATAGGAATTAGAAGTACGTAGTAAAGAGGAAGAAGTTTAAGAGGAAAACGTCTATGAAATACCATTAGTACAAGAACCAAAAGAAGAAGAGCAAGAAACCCTATTGTTGAGCCTTATATTAGCTTTGAAGAATATACAATGGAAGGAGAAGGATAAGTACATAATAGAGGGGAAAAACCAAGGATTGGTGTAGTAATTGGTAGAGGATGTAATAGAGGAGGTCGAGGTGGTAGAGGTGGAAGAGGAGATGATAGATATTTTTCATGAGGAGGACCCTTCTAGATTCCCCATATTAGATACAAATACCATTGCTACCATGAAAAACATCTCACCATCTATCCTTCGTAATTTTCATGGCTTAAGAATTGAAGATCCATAAACATTTATTTTTGAGTTTGAGGTATTGTACATAACTTATGATTATTTACTTGATACTCAAAAATTGAAATTATTTCCTGCTAATTTAAAAGATGGAACCTTTAAGTGGTTTATGGTTCTAGGAATACATTCTATTGCATACACCGTGACCTTAAGGGTGAAGTATTTAAGATGGCTCAAAAAGAAGATGAAAATGTTGAAGATTTAGTGGAAATATTTGCCCACAATGTTAAAAGGGATAAATGGCATAATTTAGATGAAGACACGTTAAAAACTCACTTGCTAAAAACTATAAGGGATGAATGGATTGACCTTCTCAACTTAATGGGTAAGGGATATGTCTCTCAATTTTCATTCAAAGAAATTTGTGAGTTATGCAAACACATCTCAAGAGGAAAAAAAATATGGAAAGAACCCAAAAGATCCAGTCATGTCAAGAGTAAGAAAATTTTAATCTTGCTTGATAATTTTAAAACTAATATCCTTGAAAATCTTAGTGAGCAACTAGATATCTTAAGGATACAAAACAAGAAAAAATTTAATAATGTTACATTATCTAATTTTTGTCCTAGACGTAGGAAAAAACATGATTTACAAGAATGTCCTCTTGAAAATTTTGAGATATGTGTTAGTGCATAAAATAATGCTACAAATGAGTGTCCTTCAATACTTATACTTACTATAGGGTTATTTTTCAAGAATAAGATGGAACAAGTCAAACTGAATTAGTTTTTTATGTTAATCCTAAGATATCTTGGAATTCTTGACAAAGAGGTATAGTGCAAGGTCTCAATTCACAGTATTAATCATCTGCACAACCACAAAGCAATTGGAGTACACCCATGCCTTGGAAAAGTAGGCAACCTTAACCACAAAACCCATATTGGCCACAGGGTTTGAAAAATTCTTATGGTAGGAATCCTTAATATCCTCAATTTCAAAATCCATATCCTTAATATCAACCTCAATATTACTCTCAACCTCCATGACCTACTCAACCACAGTTCCAACCCAAATTGACTTCAAGTTACCATCCACTTCATTTCCTAAAACATCTAATCAACTACCTGCACAACCAATCCCAAATTAGAATAATAAAACTCCTCAACAACCCATCTATAATGTTCAAGGTCAAAATTATGAAGCTTGTATGATAGCTACTCTAGGTCTAAATTATGTCCAACTTATATCTAGTCAAGTCTTGCAAAAGAAATCACCACCATTTGTCATCCAAGAATATGAAGATAAGTTCCTGAAAAAGAGGCATCTCTTGATCAAGAAAAGACTCATTAAAAGGAATATGTTCCTATACAATTAGGAGACAACCAAATAAAATAAACTCCTAGAATTCCTGTAGTAGCATAAAATTTTGTCTCCTTATAAAGTCCTCCTTTTTCTTGAAGGGATTCAAATTGGTAAGGGAGTAGAAAGGAAAATCATTTTAACAGACTATAATATGCTAGATTAGTTGAAAAAGTTTTTCTTCAAAATTCCTTTACTTCAAGCTATAAAGGAAATACCCATATTTGCAAAAACAATTAAGGAGTTATGCATCAAAAAAATAGGAAGAAAAATAAAATACAGTAAAAAGATTTAATTGTTAGGAAAGATTGCAGATATTATGATGGGGAAACCAATATTCTAGAATTATTTATATCGAGATAGTCTTATTGTAAAAAATCACATTAATGGTATTGAAATTCCAAACACTTTGATTGATTTATGATCATCCATAAATATCATGAGAAAACATACTATAGACCAACTAAAGCTTCTTAATATTCAATATATCACAACTTTATTACAATTAGGAGATAGATTTTTTATTAAGATTGATGGTATTTTATAATATGTGTCACCATCTTTAGATTAATGGGAATATCATGTTGACTTTATGATTTTAACTCTCAATAATAATTTAGGGTGGCTTGTGTTGATCCTTGGTAGACCTTGACTAGCTATAGTTGATGCATTGATAAGTTGTATGTCTAGGGATATGTATATTTTTGTTGGCAGTTCCATTAAGAAATTCACATTATATCCACTTGCAAAAATAATAACTAAAATGGAAACTGAAGTTTGATTTGATGACGACGACGATGAGGACTTTGAAAATATTCAACCAATATTTACAATTTCACAAATTGATGAAGAAGATCAATTAATAAATTTGATGAATAACAATGATTATTCTTCATGTTGTTTATAAGATCAAATATTTCAAGAACAATGTATCATTGAATATTTTCATCTAGGCAATCCAAGGTAGCTTTACATTCTATGAAAAGTTTTGGTAATTCTTTGGTGGAAATTTTTCTAGGAAAAACATTAAGCATTAACAATAACTTGGAAGGATTTCAAAAGAAACAATTGGTAAATATGTTATCAAAACACTCTTCATCATATGCATGGGAATATACTGATATGAAGGGGATTGATCCAAATACATGTATGCATAATAGTTACATTTAAGAAAATTCCAAACTAGTAAGACAACCTCAATAAAGGATGAATCCCAATCTGAGGGAAATTGTTAAGGAGGAATTACAAAATTGCTTAATGTGAATTTCATTTATCCAATATTAGATAGTCAATGGGTTTCACCTTTAGTGATTGTTCCTAAGAAAAATGGAAAGTGGAGAGTGTGCATTGACTATAGAGAACTAAACAAAGCTACTTTAAAAGATCATTTTCCACTACCTTTTATCGATCAAGTATTAGATACTTTAGCAGGGAAGAAATATTTTTCATTTCTTGATGGTTTCAATGGATATAACCAAATTTCACCTGGAACAAGAAGAACAAGACAAATTTTTGTTTACATGTCCATGGGATACATATGCTTACAGGGTACTTCCTTTTGGTTTATGTAATGTTCCTGCTACATTCCAAAGAGCAGTTTTAGGTATCATTTTTGACTTGATCCATGATTGTGTAGAAGTATACATGGGTGATTTTACTATACATGGAAACACTTTTGAAGAATATATGGATAAATTAGAAAAAATTCTCAATAGATGTAAAAAAGGAAATCTTTTGTTGAGTCATGATTTTTTTTTTTATGATTTTTAACGAAGGGATTGTTTTGGGACATCATATTTCAGGTGTTGAGATTAAAGTGGACATAGAAAAGGTTGAAGTCATTTCCAAATTTTTGGTACCAACATGTCAAAGAGATGTTAGAATTTTTCTTGGTTTTACAGGATGTTATAGAATATTTGTAAAAAAGCTTCACTAAAATAGCTTCTCCACTCTTTAATATTCTTACAAAAGATTTTGATTTTGTTTGGAATTCTAACTGCTAAGAGAGATTTGAATCATTGAAACAAAACATTACTAATGTACCTGTATAAGAGGGAAAAATTGGTCTATCCCATTTCATATCTCAATTGATGCCTCAAATATAGCCTTAGGAGTTGTATTGGCACAAAAATACTTGTCTCCTTATGTTTTTTATTAAACAAGTAAAAATTTGACTCCTACAAAGCTAAATTATACAGCCACAGAAAATGAGTTTTTAGATGTTGTTCATTCCATTAATAAGTTTCAAAGTTACATTACAAGGTATGAATATTTCATTCATATAGATCATTTTTCTATTATATATTTAAAGAATAGAATAATTAGTAATGACATGATCACTATATGGTTGTTATTGTTACAAGAATTCAATATTACCATCATAGATAGGCCAAGAAAGGAAACCACAATTGTTGATTTCCTTTCCAGGATGTAGAATGATAATATTGATACTCCTGTAATGGATAATTTTCCTGACGAATATATTTTAGCAGTGTCTACTAAAACTCCTTGATTTGTAGATATTGCTAACTATTTGGCTACATGAAAATTTCGTCCATAATTGTCAGCAAGAGAAAAATAGAATGTCATGAAAATCGGTGCACCCTATTCATGGATAGAGGGACAATTGTATAGAATAGGAACTGATTGGATTATATAGAAATGTGTTCGACAGGATGAAGTACTAGAAATATTAAAATCTTGTCATGATGGACCATGTGGAGGACACTTTGTTGATAGGATAACTACATACAAAGTGCTTCTTCTGGGATATTATTGGCCTTCTATTTGTAGAGATGCCAAGGAATATGTCAAAATGTGTGATAGCTTCCAAAGAATGGGAAGGCCCATTCAATCAAATGAGATGTCTCTACAACTTCAGGTACTCATTTAGCCTTTTGAAAATGGCATTCAAGGTTTATTTGGTCTAATCAATCTTCCATCCAAACAAAAGAGGTACATTCTTGTTTGTATAGATTATGATACAAAATGGATAGAAGCTAAGACACCTACTTTTGTTACTGAAATTGATGTAGTTACATTTCTTTTTGAGGATATTTTCACTAATTTTTTGTCACAAGGGAAGTTGTGATAGATCAAGGTGCTCAATTGACATCTAATTTAGTGTAGAAAATTAGGGAAAAATACAAGATCAAACATCGAAATTCCACTCCATATCATAGCTAATGGGAAGCTAGAATCTACCAATAAGGTACTCAAAGCAATACTGACCAAGATTGTACTCTTGTACAAAGAATATATTGGGTAGAAAAGATTCTAGAGGCCCTTTGGGCATATCGTAACATATGGAGAAAGACTAATGGACATTCCCTATGAGCTTGTATATGGGAAGTAGGTCTTGCTTCACATTGAATTCCAAGTGGATACCTTTAGAAAAATAGCAAAGTTGGGGCTTGATATATTTGAAGCTCAAAAGTAGATATTGGCATAACTGAATGAGCTACATGAAATTCAACAAGATGGCATACAATGAACAAACATAATCCAACAACAGAGAAGCAAGTGGCATGAAAAATTCATCAAAGTCAAGAACTTCAAGCCAGGTGACCAGGCTCTTATTTTTTTTTATTATAAATTCAAATATTTTCAAGGAAGATTTTAGACACATTGGCTTGGAACCTATGAAATAGATATCATTTTTTATAATGGAGCAGTTAGAATCAGGAATATTGATGAAGAAAATATTACCTTCCTTGTTAATGGGCATAGGTTGAAATCATATCATAAGCCATTGAGAATAAAATAATTTTTTAAACATGTGCAAGAGAATTTTGATCTAAAATTGGTAAGGAATGGAGATTCTCCTTCCTAGCCACCAAAAGAATTGTAATTTATTTTTCTTAGAAGAAAAAATAATAATAAGAGAAAAAGAAAAAAGAAAAAATAAAGAAAATAAAAGAAAATATAATAATAAAGGCATAGGTATGAAAACCAACATTGTTAGCATTCCTATATAGAAAATATTAGCTGAAAACCAAGGGATCCTCGACAACTTCGATTTTTAAATTTCCCTTGTCTTTTTCCATTTTTCTTTTGTTCCCCCTTCCTTCTTTAAAGTTCTTGATGTTCTAATAAATTATTTGGAAGAACTTGTTTCTCTTTTAAAAGGAATTCCAAGCATTTCTTAGCATCATAAAAAAATATCATCAACTTCCAACAACAACAACAAGTTTCAAGCAAATAATAAAGAAGTTGCATAATTTGCAACATTCCTTAGCTCATTCCACATTCTACAGAAAATGATAGGCCTGCAAGCATTTTCAATTAAAACATATTCACAAGGTATCATGAACTTGCAAGAAAAGGAATTAAAGTACATCATAGGTATGCACATAAAATATAATCCAATTTTCATTAAGGAAACCAATAGATCTATTATTTTATTGAATGTTAATGTTACATCTTTTGAAATGGTGTCTAAAATAATTACCTTACAAATAACCTTATTTAATGACTCCTATTCATATCCCACTCCATTATTCATACTCATATTCCATCCCATCACATCAAAATCTCTTCCAAATCATTCAAAGTATCCTAAATTTTAACGGTCCTTCAAAATCAGATCTATTTAATTGTGGGAGATCATTAATAAAAGAGAGAGAGTTTCATTGAAATTTGGCCACCACTTTTATGCACTATTTCACTCAAACTCTCCCACCATCAAACCATTCCATTCCCACATTTCTCCATTCATCCATATCAAAAGAGGCAATTTGGGGCACGACTTCTCTTCCACAATGTGTGTCATTGTTTGATATGAGCCAAATGGAACAAATTTCCTCAGCGCCTACCCACAAGTCAGAGACCAATTGCAAAAGGTAGGATGGCTTAAATTCTTTGAAAAAATTGATGGTTATGAAACTGAAGTCACTCGAGCATTTTCGAGAGCATTTGATGTTGTGGAACTAAGATTGGGAATATAACATTAAAATAAAAAAATCTTTCATAACATAGGTGACAAAGCTCCTAAGGTATGGAAAAAGCTAGTTTAGAAATCAATGAATTAAGGATGAGAAGTGGACAATCTAGGTATGGACACTTCAACTTTCAAGAAAGGAATTCTAGGCACAACACTCAAATATAAATGGACAAACTTGTTATTAGTGCTTGAAAAATTCCTTACTTGTGAAGGTAGATTTAGAACCTTACTATTCTACCATACCATATTTTTAATTCATTTTATTAAGGGGAAGGAGTTAAATTTTCCATATTACTTGATGTGGAGTCTTAAAAAGATGGTTTTTAATATACAAAGAAACTCCAAAAATATTGACAGGGCTTTGTATCATCACCAATTGATAAAAATTCTTGTTGAGGCACACATGAAGATGATCGATGATAATTGGTAGGACTTTTTGGTTAGAAATAATTACATAGAAGTTTTATAAGAATAGTAGTGACCAAAGACAAAAATAAGATGAGGTAGGGTTCCTCAAATCCATAACCCTGAAATATCAACAATGGAAGCCGAGGGTTTAACAACAGATGAAATAGTAGAAATAGAGACTCAACACAATGAGATAGAAGATGATGTTCCCCTTGGTCAATTTCTCAATGAGGCTAAGAAAACAAAAGAGAAAATGTTAGAAGAAACAAAGTGAGTAAAGTTGTAGAACAACTAGACAAAATAAAAGAAAAGGTGCAGAAACATGGAAATAAAAGAAAATCCATGTTAAAAGAAACAAAGCCTGAAAAACGAACTAATGAGAAGCAAAAGGATATCTAAGTGTTTAGGTGAGCAGAAGAGTCAATGACCTCCAGATACTTTTGATCTTGAAAAAGGAGACAATTTTGAGACTAAAGTAATAGCAAAAACTACATCTTATCAAAGTCCAACAAGAAAGATCCATCAGATTGATCTTGCTCAACACCAAATCTATGATTAATTACAAAATTTAGAGCAAAGGATTTAGACAAAGGTAAATTCTCCTTTAGAAACAAAGTTTTATGAATATCTTTCACATAATGATGTTCTTGTGACTGATCCTAGTACTTCTCATAAATACCAAAGCACTGTTGATGCCTTAAATCAAGAAGTTTATGAACTAGAGTTATTGAATAGACACATCAAAAATGAAAATGAAGTTTTGAAAGTTCAAAATGAGGCCATGTTTCTAAGGATGTGTTGCCAGTATAAAAAGAACCAAAAACTTAAGGAAAACTACAAGGGTCTTAGATAGAAATCTAAAGGATTATAAGGAAATAGGTTGATGAGAAATCCCCACTCATCACTATATGTTCAAGGCAAAGGAAAATAAACAAACTTGGATGTGTTGATCCAAGCATTAGAAGCAGTTTAATAATAGGGCATCTCACCAGTTTTGAAAATTTGTGCATGAGCACATGCAACATCTTTAGCGTGGGGGAATGTTGGATATGTGAATTTTCCTCACTTTGATACCCTTTTTCCCTTTCTTTTCACTAACTCCACATGTGTTTTTGCTACATTTACAAGTTATAAGGCCAACAAGATCATCCTCAACTATAATATGAGGTATCATTCATTCATTACTCATAATTTGTAATTTCTTTGTGAAATTGATTGAAATATTGCTATGGCTACCAAAATGTGCATTTTCCATATCTAGTTAGAATTTTGCAGCTAAGGCCAAGGTTGACCAGGTTCCGAAGAGTTTGAAAATTAACAGGATACATGGATAAGTGCCAAATTTTGAGAAAAGGGATATTCACCTAACACACTTGTGGAAAATCATAGACTTTGAGAATCTAACTAGTCAAAGCAAAAGTCAAACAATATGTTCTCGTGCATGACTTCAATGGAAACAATCTCATAAACAGGAAAACATGGAACCAAGCGTGAAGATTTGAAATCTAGAGATGATGATGTGTTGATGGAGAACATTCATGAATTTCTCTTCTCGTAGCAAATAATGAAGAATATACTCTTTTTCTTAATTAGGAAGCCTAAATGTTGATTGAGGAACTTACCTCTTAGCATTATTTTCTTAAGAAACTAATGGTTAGAATAATATAAATGGCTTTGATCTAAATAAAAGATGATAACGTTTTAATCTGTAATTGTTGCTACTCTCTAAGGAAGACTTTATTCTAAGTGAATATAATTACATTGCTCCTGTATAATTTCACATGCACTAGTGATCTAGTTCGCTGATTTGAAGTTTCTATTTCCTCACGCTCAACAAGAGGCCCCCCTAATGATTTGTGATATAGTATAGTATTATTTGATTTCATGCCTCCTTTGGTAGTTCTTTAAATCTAGATTTCAATTAGTTAGATGATCTTTAATTTAGATGATGCTCTATTTTGAAGTCTATTTTACTCACTGTCATTTTGTTTTCAATAGTTTAGGCACTCAACATTAAAAATAAAAACACCAAAAATATTTCCTGAATTAATCTTCTTATTTAAATTCCTTGCTTAGCCTTAGGTTTAATTTAATGATTGGATTGGTTCTCATTAAAATCACACACACTAGTAATCTGTAAATATTGTCAATCTAGGTCACTACTTTTAAATTTGATCACTACCTTTCCAATTAGGTTTCTTATTCATAATTAGATTTCCTTATTTTACTTTTAATTAGAATTGATTTCCAAGCACTTGAAGTAGTTTCATTTGAATTCTAGTAGAATATATTTATTTCAAGTTGGATAGCATGGACTTTAAATTTTGTTCAATAGAATAGATTTCAATTCAGTTCATCATCATAAATTTTAATTATGCTTAATAGAATAGCTCTTCAATTCCTACATTTAAATTACTTACATTGATTACTTGTGTTCTAGCATAGGTTGTTTTCAATTTTATCTCAATTCAAAAAGACTTATCGAAAGAACATGCGGGTACACTTAATAAAAATTAGTCTTGAGTATTCTAGATTTAGAATTCGTATTTAAATTTCATATTTTGGTTAAAAAAAAAATCCTAGCATATATTGTGCACATACACTTCACAAGTACACAAGCCCTAGTCAACAATTTAATGATGTAATTTAATAGAAAATTGAATTACCCAACACCAACCTCTTTGGACTTCAGATGGAGAAAGTGGAATTTTAGATCTTGCTTAAAATCTAATTAATAGTAATTATGTAATGCACCTGCTACATTCCAAAGAGCATTTTTAGGTATATTTTTTGACTTGATCCATGATTGTGTAGCAGTCTACATGGGTGATTTTACTGTATATGGAAACACTTTTGAAGAAGCTATGAATAAATTAGAAAATTTTCTCAATAGATGTAAAGAAGAAAATATTTTTTTGACTCATGAAAAGTGTTTTATGATGTTTAACGGAGGGATTATTTTGGGACATCATATTTCAAGTGCTAGGATTAAAGTGGACATAGAAAACTTTGAAGTCATTTCCAAAATTATGGTACCAACATGTCAATGAGATGTTAGAATTTTTCTTGGTTTTACAGGATATTATAGAATATTTGTAAAAAAATTCACGAAAATAGCTTCTCCACTCCTTAAAATTCTTACAAAAGATATCGTTTTTTATAATGGAGTAGTTAGAATCAAGAATATTGAAGAATACAAGAATACTCTCCTTGTTAATGGGCATAGGTTGAAATTATATCATAAGCCATTGACAAGAAGATGATTTGTTAAAATTTGCAAGAGAATTTTGACTTAAAATTGGTAAGGAAAGTAGATTCTCCTTCCCAACCACCAAAATAATTACAATTTCTTTCTCTTAGAAGAAAATAATAATAATAATAGTAATAAATAAAATAAAAATAAAAAATATAATAATAAAGGTATAAGTATGAAAATGAACATTTTTAGCATTCCTATGCAGAAAATCCTAGCTCAAAACCAAGGGATCCTTGGCAGCTTAGATTTTCAAATTTCCCTTGTCTTTTTCCCATTTTTCTTTTGTTCCCCCTTCCTTCTTTAAAGTTATTGAAGCTCTAATAAAGTATTTGGAAGAACTTATTTCTCTTTTGAAAGGAATTTTCAAGCATCTATTAACATCACCAACAAAGATCATCAACTTCCAACAATAAAAACAAGTTTCAAGCAAATAATAAAGAAGTTGTATAATTTGCAACCTTCCTTAGCTCATTCCAAATTTTTCAGCAAATGCCAACCCTGCAAGCATTTTTTATCAACAAGCATTCAAAAGGCATCATGAACCTACAAGAAAATGAAGTAAAGTACATCACATGTATGCACATAAAATATTAAATCAATTTTCATTGAAGAAAGCAATAGATCTATGAGTTTATTGAATGTTTGTGATACATCTTTTGAAATGATGTTCGAAATCACGACCTTACCAATAATCTTATTTAGTGACTCCATTTAATATCCCACTCCATTATTTATACTCATATCATATCCCATCACATCAAAATCTCTTCCAAATCATTAAAAATATCTTGAATTTTAACAATACTTCAAAGTCGGATTTGCTGAATTGTGGGAGTTCATTAATAAAAGAGGAAGATTTTCATTGAAATTTGGCCACTACTTTTACGCCCTATTTGGCTCCAACTCTCCCACAATAAAACCATTCCATTCCCACATTTCCCCATTCATCCATATTGAAAGAGGCAATTTGGGGCATGACTTCTCTTCCACAATGGGTGTTGTTGCCTAATATGAGCCAAATGGAACAAATTTCCTCAACGCATACCCACAAGTCAAAGACCAATTGTGAAAGGTAGGATGGCTTAAATTCTTTGAAAATATTGATGGTTATGAAGCTGAAGTCACTCGAGCATTTTTGAGAGCATTTGATGGTGTGGAACTAAGATTGGGGATATAACATTAAAAATCATAAAATCATTCCTAATAGATGTGATAGAGCTCCCAAGGTATGGAAAAAGTTGGTTTAGGAATCAATGAAATAAGGATGAGAAGTGGAATACCTTATTGCATAATCTAGGTGTGGACATTTCATCTTTCAATAAAGGAATTCTAGTGACAACACTCAAATATAAATGAAGAAACTTGTTATTAGTGCTTCAAAAATGTCTTACTTGTGAAGGTAGTTTTGTAACCCTACTATTCCACCATGCCAGATTATTTATGTAATTTATTAAGGGATACGAGTTAGATATTCCATATTACTTGATGTGGAGTCTTAAAAATATCGCTTTTAATATACAAAGAAACTATAGAAATATTGATTGGGTTTTGTATCACCACCAATTGATAAAAATTAGTTTTGAGGCATGCTTGAAGACAATCAAGGATAATTGGTAGGAATTTTTTGGTTAGAAATAATTTCATAGAAGATTCCGAAGAAGATTACCAAAAAAATACAAAAAATAAGTCGATGCAAGGTTCCTCAAAACCCTAACCCTGAAACATCAACAATTGAAGCCGAGGGTTTGACAGTGGATGAACTAGTAGAAATAGAGACTCAACACAATGAGATAAAAGAGGATCTTCCCCTCAGTCAATTTCTAAATAAGCTAAGAATAAAATAAAAAAGAAAAAATGTTAGAAGAAATAAAGCCAATGAATTTGTAAAACAACCATAGATATAAAATAAAAAGTGCATAAACATGGCAATAAAAGAAAAGTCATGTCAAAAGCAACAAAGCCTAAAAAAACTAAGGAGAAGAAAAAGGATTTCTAAGTGTTTAGATGAGCAGAGGAGTCAAGGACCTCTAGAGACCATTTATCTTGACAAAGGAGACCATGTTGAGACTAAAGTAATAGAAGAACCTTCATCTTATCAAATTCTAGGAAGAAATACCTGTGAGATTGATCTTGCTCAACAAAAAATATATGATTACTCGAAAAATTTATAGCAAAGGGTGTAGACAAAGGTAAATTCTCATTTAGAAACCAAGTTTTGCGAAGATAATTCATATAATGATGTTCTTGTGATTTATCCTAGTACTTCTCATAAAGACCAAAGCATTTTTGATGCCTTAAAGAAAGAAGTTTAAGAACTAGAGTTGTTGAATAGACACATACAAAATGAAAATGAATCTTTGAAAGCTCAAAATTAGACCATGTTGCTAAGGATGTGTTACTAATATAAAAAGAACCAAAAGCTTAAGGAGAACAACAAGAGTCTTAGGCAGAAAGTTAAAGGGATAAAAGGAAATATTTTGATTAGAAAGCCCCGATGGTTACTAAATGTTCAAAGAAAAGGAACATCAACAAACTTGGATGTGTTGATCCAAGCATCAAAGGCATTTTAGTAATAGGGAATATCTTTAGTTTTGAAATTTCATGCATGAGGACATGCAACATCTTCAACATGGGGGAATGTTGGTGTTAGAAATAATACTGAGAGGGGGGGGGGGGGGTGAATCAGTATTATCAAGACAAATATTTCCTTTTTCAACTTCAGATAATATACGCTACTTCAGTTAATAAAAACTGTGTATATACGCAACTTTAGATAGGGAAAACCGCGTATATAAAGCATACTTATAATTTGATTTATCTTTCAGATGTCAGTTATTAATTTGTGAATCAGAAGTAAATAAACAGTACTAGAACCAGTGAAATAGAGTAGAAGACAGTCACATACATGAACACAAGATATAAGGAGGAAACCCAATGTGGGTGAAAACCCCCTGCTGCAATTCGTCTCTATCTTCTTTTTAATTAGAAACTTCTCTTTACAATGTTTTTTGCACTGGTGCAGTCTTTACCAGTACGCAGGCTACAACCTGCAGAGAGCTACAACTCTCTCTCATTCTCCAGCTTTCCTAGAAGGAGCTCCAAACCCCTTAGTTCTTGTACTAGCTTGAGATACTAGTACGTAGGCTCCTATCTGCAGAAGGCTGCAACCTTCTCTTTGCTTTCAGGGACCTCGTTTCATTAATTTTCAGACTGGATCCATAAGTAATATCAATCAAACATCAAGTATTTCTGCATCAACCAAACCTCTTTCACCAATCAAAAACTGAATCAGATAAACACTTCTCTGTCAGCTATACCCAGAACATAGTAACTGTAATCAAACACCAATTCTGAACCCAGATTACTGCAGCAATAAAATAGAAGCAGCTAGAACATAAATCAAGATATGTAAGCTACTTCACTATTCATCAATCTGCGTGTATACGCTTCTGTACCACAACCAACCTCCGTATACGCTTTCATTCACAAAAAAAGTGTGTATACGCACCTGCACTTCACTAAACCTGCATACAGATCTATAAAGGATAATTTATTCTTTTACACATTCAGACATTAGTTAACCCAGATTTATAGATCAAGAGTGCGCCACATATAAAAGATCAGAATCATACAGTGATACCAATGTTCAAGCCTTGAGATTTTGATCGATAGTCCTTATCCTTCTCGCGTTCAGGTTCCTCCTTCATTCAGATCTAGATATGCACCATAACCCAATCACCAGTATTCCAGATCTAGCACGATATTAGATATTCAATAAATCAGATGATGCTTTGCCACATGATCTCCTTCCTCTTTTATAGTTTTAGTCCTTCCACAATACCACGGTCCAAAACCATAATAAACCAATACCAAGGGCCAAAAACCTTGGGTCAACACTTCTGACGAGATACCATGGTCCAAAACCATAGGTTCAAATTCCAAGGACTAACAACCACGAACCAAAAATAAGTTTCCCACCATGTACGTGCTTTTTTGTGCATAAAAGTGTGTGTATATGCATACGCGACTTTTGAATGTATAACCCACGTGTATACGTGTCTTCAGCAAGGTGAACATGTGTATACAAGATTTCCTTCATTCTGAGCGCCTAAACTGAGATCTGTCACCAAAGTGAGTTACCATCAAGGACAACAACTGTACCATAGTGCCACACCAATGCCAAAATGCCAACAATCTCCCCCTTTGGACTTGATGGCAATCCAAAGATCCTCAAAGTCATTCTCCCCCTTTGTCATCAAGGACAAAGGGCTGTGATCCCCCTGAGTACATGCTGATATCTCTGCTCTACTATGCTGAACATGCTCCCCCTGACTGTAGGCAAGATCTGCAAAAAAGTGTTCTTCAAGAAGAACCATGACTTATACATCATAAAAGACCTTCCTATCACCAAAAGACTCAATACATACAACCATCACCCAACCAAGTGGGGATCATCCACCCAACCAAGTGGGGATACATCAGAAATTTACATATGACAACCAATTGCATCAATCATCCCAGACATAGTGGGGAAATCAAACTAGGCCGTTACATGACCTTGATAGAAAAAGATATACATGACATAGAGACGAAATATCAAGACTATTCAAATCACCAATAACTACTATCAGCAACATCTAACAATCACTATATATATCAGCAACCATGTTCCCCATCTGTTCTTCTTTCTCCAGCTGATCCACCTGAACCAAAAACAGCTTGAGTACTAGAACCAAGAGCTTCTAAGGTAATGCCAACAACGCATTATTAGAAGATTATCTGCTCCCCCTGAACCTGTGCCTGATGGTCTCTGACAGACCCATATCAGACTCTCTTCAACCAGAGTCTGTCGTTGCTGATTTTCTTCAGAACTCCATATACACGACTGCACCTGCATAAATCAGCGTATGTACGCGGATTCCCCTCATCCAACTCGCGTATACCAACTTTTCTTTGAAACAGACAAGCTTCAACAGCAGGATGAAGCATCAACTACTCCCAACTTCTGTCTGAGATATTCAAAAGTTTCCCTGGGCAGTGGTTTGGTGAGGATATCAGCAATTTGTTCCTTAGAAGGAACATACTCCAACTTGACTTTTTTCTCAAGCACTTGTTCCTGAAGAAAGTGATATTTGATAGGTATGTGCTTGGTCTTTGAATGCATGACAAGATTCTTTGAAATGATTATTGCACTTGTATTATCACATAAGATAGAGACAGGTGGAGTACAAGTGATTTGAAAATCTTGCAAGGTTTGCATCATCCAAAGAAGTTGAGTGCAACAAGATGCAGCAGCCACATATTCCGCTTCAGCTGTAGATAAAGCAATCGAACTCTGTTTCTTGCTGAACCAAGATACTAATCTGGAACCCATAAAGAATGCACCACCACTTGTGCTCTTCCTGTCATCCACGCTTCCAGCCCAATCTGCATCTGTGTAAGCATGAAGTGTGATATATGTATCTCTAGGGTACCATAAGCCATAGTTTTGAGTTCCTTGAAGGTACTTGAAGATTCTCTTGACTGCCTAAAGATGAGTTTCCTTTGGATTTGCCTGAAATCTTCCAACTATTCCCACTGCATGCATGATGTCTGGTCGGGTAACTATCAAATAAATAAGACTTCCAATCATAGATCTATAGGTTGGTTGATGCACTTCTGCCGATTCATCATTTTCACTAAGGCTGCATCCTGTAACCATGGGGGTACATACTAGTTTTGAATCTTCCATGCCATACTTCTTCAGAATCTGCTTGAGGTACTTGGTTTGAGACAAGAAGATACCGCCTTCATTTTGTTGGATTTGCAATCCAAGAAAGCATGTCAGTTCTCCAAGCAAGGACATTTCGAATTCTTTCTGCATCACCAAGGCAAAGCTTTGACTCATAGCTTCTTCATTGCTTCCAAAGATAATATCATCTACATACACAAAAATTATTAGCAATTTGTTATTTTCAATTTTTATATAAAGATTGCTATCTGTTGATCGTTTTGAAAAACCTTGTTGATGAAGGTATTTATCCAAACGATAGTACCAAGCCCTTGGAGCTTGTTTAAGCCCATAGAGAGCCTTTTTAAGTCTGCATACAAGATTTGGATCATTCCCAAGCATGAAACCATCTGGTTGCTCGATGTATACTTCTTCTTCTAGGTCTCCATTTAGAAAGGCTGACTTCACGTCCATTTGAAATACTTTGAACTTCTGAAAGCTTGAGAGAGCAAGGAAAATTTGAATGGCTTCAAGTCTAGCAACATGAGCAAAAGTTTGTTCAAAGTATATTCCTTCTTGTTGAGCATACCCTTTACAAACAAGCCTGGCCTTGTTTCTAATAACTTCCCCATTTTCATTCAACTTTTTCTTGAAGATCCATTTTGTTCCTATGACATTCTTATCTTTTGGTTTAGGAACCAACTCCCAAGTGTTGTTCTTTTCGATCTGCTCAAGTTCTTCATTTATTGCCTTGACCCAACATTCATGTTTGCACGCCTCTTTTACATTTTGTGGTTCAATGGAGGAGAGTAATGCCAAATAGCTTGAGGCTTCTGCAATTGTTCTTCTAGTTTGTACACCTGCTTCTTTCTACCCCAAAATCTGAGATTCTGGATGATTCTTCTGAACGTATCTAGATGGAGTCTTCTCTTCTATCCTTGTCTGTCCCTCTAGTGCCTCTTGAGGTTCTTCTTCATCATTTGTCTGATTTGGAGAGTAGTCTTCATCCTCATCGATATCTTCATGATTTACTTGCCTAGGGATGTATCCTTTTTCATTAACCACTACATCAATGTTGTCAACAATTCTTCCAAGTCTTTTATTGTAACACTTATATGCTTTGCTGTGAGGAGAATAACCAAGGAGAATGCCTTCATCTGCTCTAGGTTCAAGTTTGCCAAGCTGCTCATCAGTATTCTTAGTATAGCATTTTCTCCCAAAAATTTTGAAATGCTTTACCAAAGGAGTCTCACCATACCAGAGCTCATGAGGAGTTTGAGTGTTGTTCACTTGGACATTTGTTTTGTTGAGAATAACAACCGCAGCATATGCAGCTTCACCCTAGAAGGTTGCGGGAGTTCCAGACTCATCAAGCATAGCACGAGCCATTTGTTGGACTGTTTTATTCATCCTTTCCACCACTCCATTTTGCCGAGGAGTCCTAGCCGTAGAGAATTCCCTTCTTATTCCATGTTCTTCATAGAAATCAAAAAATTCATTTGAGGTAAACTCCCCACCTCTGTTGGACCTGAGGCACTTAATTTTGTAATCTAATTCATTTTCAGCCAAGGCTTTGAAGGATTTGAATTTTTCGAATGCTTCAACTTTGTGCTTCATAAGTCCTAACCAAACAAACCTGGAGAAGTCGTCAATGAGTAATATCAAGTATTCTTCTCCTCTAGGTGACCTTGTCCTAAATGGACCACATACATCTGTATGGACTAGCTCAAGAGGCCTACTAGTTGATCCTTCCTTCTCAGGAAAGTTAGTTCTGGTTTGCTTACCAAACTGACATGATTTTCATATGGTGTTGTCAAGTATTTTAATATCTGGAAGACCACGAACTGCCTGATATTTGCATGCTTTCCTTATTTGTGAAAAGCTTAGATGCGCCAACCTCTAGTGCCATAACCAGTGTTCATCATCCTTGCTCAAATAGCATTGTTGTTGTCCTTCTTCAAATATGTATAGATTATTTGGAGTTCTTCTGCCTTTGATCACTGTTTTTCCTGTATCAAGATCACGAACACTACATCCATTTGATCGAAATATTACCTCGGTTCCTTGATCGCACATCTAACTAACACTTAGTAGATTATGCTTCAATCCATCTACATACAAAACATTTCCAGCTTTGACCTGTTCTTTCAACTGAGCAGTGCCTTTTCCTTTTATGGCTGCAGGGGTATCGTTTCCAAAAGACACCTTATTTCCCTTTTCTAATGCAGTATATGATTCAAGTTTTTCTTTATCCCCTGTCATATGCTTCGAACATCCGCTATCGATATACCATAGATTTTCCTATCCTTCTGCATAGAAAGCTATCCCACATCTTTCTGGTTGTGGTTCCTTCATTCTCCATGTTCTGGCACTTGAGCTATGTTCCTTCTCAGTTGTCTTCCAAAACCTGCTCCTGCATTCAGAATCTTCATGACCAACGTTATTACAAATAGAACATTCAACTACATTTTCAAGGGCCGAAAAGTTGTTATAAGTCCTTTTCGTGATTCCAGTCATGTTCCTTTGTTTTTGAGCTTCTCTAGTCATGATTGTCTTATAGGCAACACATTGAGCTGCTTTGTGACCAAAATTATGGCAAGAGAAACATTGGCCATTGAAGAAACTCCTGCGATTATCAAATCTATCATCCAACTGATTGTAGTTTCTACTGACATCCTTTCTTGAGGCAAATTGGGAAGATTTTACCTGTGGCTGATTGTAGCTTCTGTTTGTCCTTAAGGTAGCTTGTCCCCGATTTTCTTGATAGTCTTTATTCATTCTTGAGGTAAATTGTCCCCGATTTACTTGATGATTTCTATTAGGCCTTTGCTTGCTCCTCCTTGCTGCATCAAGATAACTTTTGGAGGTAGAAGCTTGAGATGTTTCTCCATTATATCCCAGACCTGTCTTGATTAGTGGAGAACGCTGCACATTGTTATAGACATTTTTGGCCCCTACAACCCCAAGCATGAAATTTCCATAAATCAAGGACTCCTAAGTCCCTAAAAGTGTTGTTCTAACCCCTAAAGGAACAAGGTCAGCAAATTACAGCTTCTCCCAGAAGTTCTCCATGAAAAACTGCTTAGAATTGGTCAAAACAGGATCATTTCAGCTACTCCATTGGCCAAGTACGTTGCGTCTCACCTAAATACACTGTGTGCGTGCGTTGAATTTCAAAAATCCCTTCTATGGGGTGCGATGGGCGAGAAATGACAAATGGCAGTGTCATTCCGCAAGGTGGAGAGGCAATGGAAGCTTCCAGAATCTTCTCCTGTGACACTTGCCTCACTGAATTCGACCAAGGATGAGTAAGATATCATCAATCTCCAAGTGGAAGTAAGAACTATTAGAGGGAAGACACTAATCAAATCATGAGCTGACTCATCTCCATTACAGATATCTATATATGGATCCCTCATCCCAGAGATCTAGAGGCTGGAATTTTGCATATTGTAAGGAATTGTTGTTGGTTTCTTGAGAAAAACATCAGATTGTTGGGTGATCTAAGCTTTGTTTGAGGTGAAGAGGGGCTTTTTAGCTGGGAGGTTGATGCTGGGTCAGAACAACTGGTTGTAACTCCTCTTGGCTCTTTCTTGTTTATCAATAAAAGCTATTCAAGTTTTCCTCCATGCTCTTGTGTCATTGATGCTTGCTATATTTGTATGGTCAATTTACATCTGATCCTAGATTGTTTATGATTATAGATCCATGTCTTTGTATAGTGTTATGCTACTGTGATCTTACAGGTACTTTGTGAAGCTGGGCGTGCAAGGGAGCAGGTAGCTAAAGACTATCAAAGAAGAGAAGAATCAAATCAGGAGATTAGCGCAAGACAGAGGTTGGTCTTTCTGTTCCTCTCTATCTATAATTCATAAAGGAAAAATGAAAGTAGCTTTTCTCTGTTTGTTTCTAAGGCAGCTGTCACACCTTAGTGGGATAGAGCAGTTCTAGATAGACACTTTTCCCTGTAACAAAATGGCGACTCCGCTGGGGAAGAATTAGTTTGTTTGTTTATCATTCTTTGTTGTCTATTTCATAAACTTATAGGTAGCATTCGAACTGCATTTGCCATAGCAAATGCGAAGTAGATAAATGCTACTTCAGTCCATCTACTGGATCTGTTTATGATTTAAACAACTGATTCACAAACTCTCTGATTGCCCTTGTGATAGCTCTTAGATCCTCCTTAGATCTACCCCTGATTGTTGCATTACTGATTGCTTTTTGCTCAACCAAAACCCAAGAACTGAACTGCAAACTGTGACCCGGAACCCAAACAGAATCTCGTTTCTGGCCCAGCGCAGGTACTGTTTAGAGAATCTGAACTTCAGAGCACTTCCCGAGTGGACAAGCTGCGCTGCATTTCAAATTCTTTGTGTTACAGGTGCACTGATCAGACTAGGCTCTGTGCAGTTTGGTTTCTGTGATTCATTCTTTCCAGTTCTATTCCTGAATTTTGCTTCCTATGATTAGTATATGTCTGTTTGAAACCCCTTTTCCTTGCTATTATTCTGCCTCCTTTGTACAAAAGAACTGTAGATGTTTTTGTGTGTTTGTTGAGTCATTTTCAGTTCTCCTTTGCAAAAGTAGCATAATCGTACTGTCGTCCTTTGATTTGAAACTGTCGCAAGTGTCGATTTCAATCGTAGGAAAGAGTTTGATTGTTGTTGATGGTCGATTATCCTGTTACTATTGCTTTTGGTCTAAATTTGTAATTTTCTAGTGTCAAGAACAAGTATTCATTTCAAAATCGTAAGGTGTTGTGATTGTCTCCATTTTTGATTTCGAAAGGAAACTTGTTGATATTTGTCGCTTGAAAAGAAATTCAGATTTGTGCATCGACTTTCTTTTTAGCATTCATATACTAAGAAAGTCGAAAAACAAATACATTCATGTGCATTTGCATATAGGCAGTCTGATTGGCTTGATTTAGGAAAGTGCATTTAGAGTGTGCTCTTTGCTCTTTGTGAAAAGATTTTGTCTTTCTTTCCTTAGTAGCTAGGATTTTCATTGCACAAAGAAGATAAAAAGTTTTTTTATCATCTTAGATTGCATTTTAGGAATTACATCTACATCTCGTGGTGAACTTGAAAGGCAAACTTCATAAACACGATCAACTTAAAATAAATTCAATGAATCTAACAACGCTTTGGAACTTAATGCACAACATTTAGAAGTCTAGGCTAGAGACGTATTCCGGCGTCGTAAAGCCTGGTAACTGTTGTTGTCACTGATGGTTGGGTGATTCCTCCACTTTGAGACGATAAGTGCCAGTACGGACTTGTGCTCCCACGTACCGTCGAGTATATTTTGGGAGACCCAATAGGCTTAATCCTTTATCCATAGGAAGCCGTGTCTACCGCCCTATCGATCGCAATGCACTAAACACAACATTCGGGAAGATTGACTGCCATACCATAAAAAGTATTCTACAGTTTTGTGATTGGTTTGGTAATCCCTCTACCTAGATTTCCAGAGCAGTCCCTTTCGTTCCTTTTCAGACTCGTTAATAGAAAAGGTCCATCTGAGCACTTGTCACTTCAGGCTCATTAAAAATCGAAGGAGACTAGAGTCATCTTTTGTTTTTTCTCGACTCTTAAAAACTAAAAGAACAAGTTGTGTCAAAGCGTCTAAAATTTATTTTAAACGAATATTCATTACCCTTCCCTACATTGATCTTGGGTTGAGAAAATGGAATCCACCAACCAAGGAATTCCCCTTGGAGGAAATCCTAGTCCCTTCTCCTCTTGGGGAGATGTTGGTGCACCCCATATGGCCACATTTTCGCTTCCAGGACTGACAATTGGTTTGCCTGTATGCCTCTTCTCAACCTCTGTCGTTCAGAACACCGCAATTCCTGAACAATCAAATCAGCAACTAGACGAGTCGAGAGTTACCCACCAACCTTCTACTTCCTCTAATTCTTCCTCTCCTCCTTCCTCTTCGCTTGATGGGGCTGGTAAAGCCAAAAGTCAAGTACCTGAGAAGAAGAAGGAAAAGAAGAAGAAAGAGAAGAAGAAGAAGGAGCCAAAAGCGAATGGGGGCAAACGAGCGTCGTCTAGCGAAAATCCACACACTGCACCAACCAGGCCTAAATCGCCATGTGTCATTTGCAAAGGAGACCACTATCACAGAGATTGTCCTTGCATCCCTCGAATCTTAAGGGACTGGTCTCCTCGTTTGCACAACCCGGTGTCGTCAACCTCTGATGATCATGTTGAAAACACACTGTCAACTAGTGAAAGTGAAGCCCCAGGACAAAAAGGAAAATATAGATTTCCTTGTAAACTGTGCAGAGGCGATCATGCCGTTCATTGTTGTCCCTTCTTAGACGAAGCTATAAGAGTTTTGGACGATCATCCGGTTTCACCGTTACGACTTCCTCCTGGATATAAAAAACACTTGCCGAGTCCGTCGCTAGTTGAAAATCTGGCTGGCCTGCTCAAGTGGTAGGCTGAAGCATCTATCATTGAAGACAAACCATCTGAACCCATACCAGACGAAAGTCAAAAGGTCGAGGCGGCAGTTGACCCGGTCTTGCCTTCAGAGGTTCCATCTTCAGATGATACCGTCACTGAAGAGAACAAGGATGACAATGTCCAAATTCTTTTCATAAGCACAGACTCCAACGAACATGGGGGCAATTTTCCCGTTCCTTTACCGCAAGAAGGAAGTTCGTCAGAGTCGTACCCGACCGTCTATTCGGTCCCACCTCCGAGAAACCTACTTGTCTCCTTCGACTGGAATCAACTAGGCAGACCCCGTTTACCAGCTAGTATACCATTCTGAATCATTGTTCAAATATATAGAATGGTTATGGCCAGTACCATCATAGATGAAGGGGCTTCTGTGAGTATCCTTTCCTCAACTGCTTGGAAAGCGCTTGGTTCGCCATCGCTTTTGCCTGAGATGAGAAATCTAACAGGCTTTGACAAAGGAACCAGTCGATCGTTAGGGATCCTTCCCAATGTGCCCATAACATTGAGAGGGAAAACCATTCACATGAACGTAATGGTAGTTCAAGGACCCCTGGATTATAATCTACTCCTTGGACGAGACTATATTTATTGCATGGGAGCAATTGTCTCCTCACTCTTTAGAGTAATGTGTTTTCCGCACGAAGGAAGAGTGGTCAAGCTTGTAGACCAGCTTTCATTCCCCGGTTCACGCATAGCAAATAGTCATATACCATCCCTAAATGGTTTTCAGGCAAGAAATGTCTCAATCCCCAGTCCGCCCGCCATCCACGAGAGAATATGACTAGTCTGTACTCCTGTCCGTGATTGGAAGAGGGGGTTATTCTAGAACAAGATTCTCTTGTCAAAGTTACGTGAGTGGAGTAGCCTCCTTCACTCACCTTTGTCTATTTTGGTAAACATCGCAGAAGAAGTGTTTTGTTTGCGCTGTGAATAAAACAATCTTTGGGTAACCTATAAGAGGTAGGCCTCTCCCGGTAAAACAAATGTTTTAATGGAATAAAGAAGGGGTAACCTTGAAATTCTGTTTTATACCTGGGGGCATGCAAGCCTTTTGGCGTGCAAGTGCAGAGCGACTATTTATTTTTTTAAATTTGTAGGTCCTCTAACCCTTTAAACTCGTAGGATTGGTCGTTTCCTAACTTGCATAAAGAAAGGATGTGGGGTAAAACTCTAAAAATTGTCGTTTTACATGAGACATTCTTATCACACGACTGGATTAATCGAGCAGTTTTAGCACATAGTTCAAGCTCGTTAAAAAATAAACATAAGCCATGAGCAAATATTTCCCCCCGTGTTTAAGCTCGTTAAAAAATGAACTATTCCCCGGTAAATAACCATCGTGAATGTAGCACTTCAGCCATTAAAGCCTTGGTCGTGTTTGCACCGTCAACTCCACTTTTGCATTGGCCGATCATTCACCTCCATTTGATTGTTTACCCATTTTGAGGAACAGCTGCGAAGAGTGATTTCACTAGCCATCCTTGTAACACTGTCATGATTGGAAAATTCTGAACCTTACCTGGAATCAGTTGCTATCCATTTTGTCACTCGTTCCTTAAAAGACGAGTCTGCTTTAAGCTCTTTTCAACTGACTCGTAAAATATGAAAAAATTGCCGAGCCATTGGCCTCTCCAGCTCGTTAAAGGGACAAGAAGTGCTATCCCTCCTCTAAATTTTAATCTTTTTGGACCTGAGGGATTATTACACAAAAAGATCGAGCGCTTGTTTTGTTCAGCTCGTTAAAAGTATCGAAAATTCATCCCTTCTGTATTGTTTTATACTTTCTCGGACTTAAGGGATTAGATGATGAAAAAGGAATTTTGGAGTTACCTTTACGTTCCTTTTCAGACTCTCTAAAATTGAAAAGGATCGAGTTATCTTTGTCATTAAACTCGTTAAAAATTTAATAGCGACAAACTTGTCTATAGAAGAGAACGAGTTTCACTATCGCTAGGCTCGTTAAAACATAGCGATGGGTTTGCCCGAAGGGAAAATTATAGAACAAGCATATTTTATCCTCCTCAAGCTTGACAAAAATAAAGAGGTACTGGTCAGCAATGACTGGGGAAAATTGGGAAGAAAACTTGAAGAAACTTTGTTGGTAGCAAGTCGCTCTTGAACATGACACTACCACTCCGTGTCCGAGTTGGGTTGGGTTGTTTCATTCACCGGTCACATCACCATGGTCCCATCATACCATCCACATTTGGGGTTAATGCTACCAATCCATCACATCAGTGTCGCCGATATGTTCAAGAGAAGTCATTCAGAGAATTCACCTGTGTCTCACCCACTACCATACATTTATACTCCATTCTTTCATGGCCGCCACCCTGAACCTTATATCACCAGATCGTTTTCACCTCCATTAAAATCATTTACTCCGTTCCGTGTCATTGATGTGGGATTCATTAAGGCCTTCCTGTGACGGATCACTTCTTGTTGACATCAGCTCATTATCCAAGAAGTTGATCTAGGAACACCCCATTCAGTACTTTGAAGCTTGCATGCCTCAATGGCAAGTTTCTCACTTCCAGCGACAGGTTTACATCAATGCCCTTCGACCGAAAGATTTTGCGTGGTGTTCAATGCCAAGTCCTTTATTCACACCATGTGAATTGTACTGCAGTACCTTGAGGGTCATTATCATTATCGGTGATTCCTCTCGTGCTTGTTAATAGTTTACATCATTGGCTGGTAATCAAGCGATGTCTTTCCATGTTCGACTTCAGAACATTTCTCACATGGATCGACTTGTACTTCAAGTGAAGATCAAATGAGATTGAAGACCTCGGATCTAGTTTCATCCATCCGGGCTGCGATATATATTCAGGGAAATAAAGACATCAAATGTACATCATCGCCGCACAGATAATCATCCAATCAAAAGGATGATGGCTCTATCAGAATTATCAGTCTACACTCAGACGATTGTCTGTCCTATGTACATGAAAATGAATTTATAAAGCTGAGCATGGGAATGCCCGCCTCAGCTAGATCATGAAAATATTATGAAGATAATGTATTGTATTGTATCTTATTACAGGTCTCCTCCCAGCTTGAAAGAACTTTGGATCATCATAATAAAGCATTTCACCCGTCATCAAAAGATTAACGACCTCATGCTTTAGGGGGCAACTGTTATAGACATTTTTGGGCCCTACAACCCCAAGCATGAAATGTCCATAAATAAAGGGCTCCTAAGTCCCTAAAAGTGTTGTTCTAACCCCTAAAGGAACAAGGTCAGCAGATTACAGCTTCTCCAAGAAGTTCTCCATGAAAAGCTGCTCAGAATTGGTCAAAACAGGATCATTTCAGCTGCTCCACTGGCCAAGTGCATTGCATCTCACCTAAATACACTGTGTGGGTGCATTGCATTTCAAAAATCCCTTCTATGGGGTGCGATGGGCGAGAAATGACAAATGGCAGTGTCATTCCGCGAGGTGGAGAGGCAATGGAAGCTTACAGAATCTTCTCCTGTGACACTTGCCTCACTAAATTCGACCAAGGATGAGTAAGATATCATCAATCTCCAAGTGGAAGCAAGAACTATCAGAGGGAAGACACTAATCAAATCATGAGCTGACTCATCTCCATTACAGATATCTATATATGGATCCCTCATCCCAGAGATCCAGAGGCTGGAATTTTGCATATTGTAAGGAATTGTTGTTGGTTTCTTGAGACAAACATCAGATTGTTGGGTGATCTAAGCTTTGTTTGAGGTGAAGAGGGGCTTTTTAGCTGGGAGGTTGATGCTGGGTCAGAACAACTGGTTGTAACTCCTCTTGGCTCTTTCTTGTTTATCAATAAAAGCTATTCAAGTTTTCCTCCATGCTCTTGTGTCATTGATGCTTGATATATTTGTATGGTCAATTTACATCTGATCCTAGATTGTTTATGATTATAGCTCCATGTCTTTGTATAGTTCTATGCTATTGTGATCTTATAGGTACTTTGTGAATTTGGGCGTGCAAGGGAGCAGGTAGCTAAAGACTATCAAAGAAGAGAAGAATCAAATCAGGAGATTAGCACAAGACAGAGGTTGGTCTTTCTGTTCCTCTCTATCTATAATTCATAAAGGAAAAATGAAAGTAGCTTTTCTCTGTTTGTTTCTAAGGCAGTTGTCACACCTTAGTGGGATAGAGCAGTTCTATATAGGCACTTTTCCCTGTAACACACATTGATAATCTCATCCAGAGTTTCAGATCCTTTAACAAATTTAAGATTAATAGCTTTTGTTTTCTCAATCTCCTTTCGAAGACAAACAATTTCACATTCCAATTTTTCAAGATGTTTTTCCCTTTCAGCCAATTGACATTGTAGAGAATCAATAATTGCATTTTTCTCTTCTAAGTAGATTTTGAGATTAGTCATCTCTTCACAAAAACCTTCTACATCTATAGCATCCATGTAGTCATCATCTTCAAAAGCCATTAAAAGTTTATATTCATTACCTCGTTCATCTTCGTCACTATTTGAAAGACCATCACTATCTTCATGAGTGTAATAGCTTTTCTTAATTGCATTCTATTTCTTGTTCCATCTAACAAGTTCCTCTCCCTTGTCAATCTTATCCTTATGAGGACATTTGGCAGCATAGTGACCTACTCTTCCACAAGCAAAGCACTTGAAAGGTAACTTACCTCGGAATCATCCGGCACCCCTTTGAATATTTTTGACAAAATTCGATTCTTCTTCTTCTGACACATGTCCTAATTCATAGTATTCTCCTTTGCCTGAAGCCTTGAAGGCAGCTTCTCTCCTGCCTGATGGACCTCCTTTCCTCATTTCATAAGCAGTAAGAATTCCGTGCAGTCGTGACATTTTAAGACTTTGTAGATTATCCTTTTCTTCTATTGCAGAAACTTTAGATTCAAACCTAGGTGACAAAGATCTTAGAACTTTTTCAACCACAACAGCCTCTTTTATTTCTTCTCCCAAGTTTTTCATACAATTAACAATCTCATCTACACGAAGAAAATAGTTAGCCACACTTTCATCATTATACATCTTGA
Organism: Pinus tabuliformis; assembly: GCA_031772625.1. NCBI lineage: Eukaryota > Viridiplantae > Streptophyta > Pinopsida > Pinales > Pinaceae > Pinus > Pinus tabuliformis. The sequence continues at coordinate 1,740,104,509 of CM062817.1, read as the reverse complement.
GATTTTCATACTGAATCCTGAGGGTTTGAAGTTTTGCTCGTTTTACCTGATCATCTCCTTCATAGCTTAGGACAATCTTGTCCCATATTTCTTTCGATGATTTTAACTGCATAACTTTCACGGATTTTGATTGAGATAGACATCCTAGAAGAGTATTAACCACCTTTGCATTTGTTTCATATTTCTTCTTCTCAGCTGGATCTATAGGGGTAGCTGATGGAAAAGTATACCCTGTTTCTATGATATCCCAGACTTCTGTACCCAGAGATTGAAGATAGGCAGTAACTCTTACCTTCCAATATACGAAGTTTGTCCCATCAAAAACTGGTGGCCTGATTGATGCTTCCCTCTCGTAGTTGCTCATGATGAAAGATCTTCCTTCAAGCGATCAAGATTCTTCAGAAGGACCTGCTCTGATACCAATTGTTGGAAATAATACTGGGGGGTGAATCAGTATTATCAAGACAAATATTTCCTTTTTCAACTTCAGATAATATACACTACTTCAGTTAATAAAAACCGCGTATATACGCAACTTCAGATAGGGAAAACCGCTTATATAAAGCAGACTTATAATTTGATTTATCTTTCAGATGTCATCTATTAATCTGTGAATCAGAAGCAAATAAACAATACTAGAACCAGTGAAACAGAGCAGAAGACAGTCACACACATGAACACAAGATATAAGGAGGAAACCCAATGTGGGTGAAAACCCCCTGCTGCAATTCATCTCTATCTTCTTTTTAATTAGAAACTTCTCTTTACAATGTTTTGCACTGGTGCAGTCTTTACCAGTACACAGACTGCAACCTGCAGAGAGCTACAACTCTCTCTCATTCTCGAGCTTTCCTAGAAGGGAGCTCCAACCCCCTTAGTTCTTGTACTAGCTTGAGATACTAGTACGCAGGCTCCTACCTGCAGAAGGCTGCAACCTTCTCTCTGCTTTTAGGGACCTCGTTTCATTAATTTTCAGACTGGATCCACAAGTAATATCAATCAAATATCAAGTATTTCTGCATCAACCAAACCTCTTTCACCAATCAAAAACTAAATCAGATAAACACTTCTCTATTAGTTGTACCTAGAACACAGTAACTGTAATCAAACACCAATTCTGAACCCAGATTACTGTAGCAATAAAACAGAAGCAGCTAGAACATAAATCAAGATATGTACGCTACTTCACTATTCATCAATCTGCGTGTATACACTTCTGTACCACAAACAACCTGCATATACGCTTCTTTCATTCACAGAAAAGGCGTGTATATGCACCTGCACTTCACTGAACCTGCGTACAGATCTATAAAGGATAATTTATTCTTTTAAACATTCAGACATTAGTTAACCCAGATTTATAGATCAAGAGTGCGCCACATATAACAGATCAAAATCATACAGTGATACCAATGTTCAAGCCTTGAGATTTTGATCAATAGTCCTTATCCTTCTCACGCTCAGGTTCCTCCTTCATTCAAATCTAGATCTACACCATAACCCAATCACCAGTATTCCAGATCTAGCACGATATCAGATATTCAATAAATCAGATAATTCTTTGCCACAGGATCTCCTTCCTCTTTTATAGTTTTAGTCCTTCCACAATACCACGGTCCAAAACCATAATAAACCAATACCAAGGGCCCAAAACCTGGGGTCAACACTTCTGACGAGATACCATGGTCCAAAACCATAGGTTCAAATTCCAAGGACTAACAACCATTGACCAGAAATAAGTTTCCCACCATGTACGCGCTTTTCTGTGCATAAAAGTGCGTGCATACGCATACGCGACTTTTGAACGTATAACCCGCGTGTATACGCGTCTTCGGCAAGGTGAACCTGTGTATACAAGATTTCCTTCAATCTGAGCGCCTGAGCTGAGATCTGTACAAAGTGAGTTGCCATCAAGGACAACACCTGTACCATAGCGCCACACCAGTGCCAAAATGCCAACAGTTGGATCCTTGAATTGTCCTCATTTTGACACCCTTTTTCCCTCTCTTTTCGCTAACTCCACATGTGTGTTTTCTACATTTACAAGTAATAAGGCTAACCAGGTCATCCTAAACTATAATATAAGGTATCAGTCATTCATAACTAATAATTTGTAATTTCTTTGTGAAATTGATTCAAATATTTATATTTCTACCAAAATGTGCATTTTCCATAGCTAATTAGAATTTTTGCACCCAAGTCTAAGGTTCAACAAGTTTTCAAGAGTTAGAAAAGGAACATGATACATGGATAAGTCCCAAATGTCGAGAGAAATTATATCCACTTATCAAGATTACTTGGAAGATCATAGAATTTGAGAATCTAACTAGTGAAAGGAAAAGTCAAACATTATGTTCTCATGCAGGACTTGAATGGAAACAGTCTCATCATTGGGAGAGCATGTAACCAAGCGAGTGAGATTTGAAATTTGAAGATGATGATGTGTTGATTTGTGTTGATTAAGAACCTATTGGCTTGTTGGGGCCTGACCTAGGTTCGGAGTTAATTAGCTAAACAAATCCCTGCACTACTGGTCCTTTCGACAACAGTCCGCAGAGCGCGGATTGAGGTCTCACCCGAAATAGTATGGGGAGTTGCTGGAACTAGGTTTCTGCACCCTTGAGATGTCTGAGGGGTTGATTCGGTCCAACTGTGAGTCCCTGCACGAAGGTCATTTCATGCACTTTCCTGTCCTTCGTGCCCTGATGTATTCACCTTCGTGCAGCCCTAACTAGGGACTATGGGGCTCCTGTGCTACTGGAGTAGCGCTCTACACTATTTACAGGTTAATTATCTTCCCATAAATGGATGCCTTATGTTATATTTAGTTATACAGCTCATTCATATAAGTTCGTGCAACAAATATATAGTACACTTGCAAAGTATACCCAATAATACATAAAACAGGAAAAGATACACATAAATATGGTAAAACTTCTCTTTATTAATTCTTCCCACGGTTACAGAGTCGACCTGCCCTGCACACCTCAGTTGCAGGGGTCCATGCACTCAGCTATGAACTACTAACCCTCTATGCACATACTTGTAGAGCCTTATCCCACTCTACGACCCAAAGCCACACTTTACACTTTGACTCAATCCCTTAGACTCATCATGCTTCTATTCTATTCCTTCATTGATTCCTTCTTTCTACACTTAGAGCCTTGTTCTATTTATACAATCCCATGGTCCGTGGACCATGGGTGGATCTTTCAAGCCGACATTATATTACAAAAACAAGGTCGGACAACCCTATGACTCTTATTATGAGTTCACGCTCTGTGCCCACAAATTGCAGAGTCTTTACAATGGACTCAGTCAAAACTTGGGCTTTAAGCGCCAAAACATGTCTTGGGGGGGATTCCACACCCAACAGGCCCCTAACACAAACATCATGACTCGCCCTTGAGTCACTCTATCAGTGCGGAGATCTTCGGGTAGAGTCCCTCCAACTCTGTTCCAACTATTGCAAGGTCAGCAGCGCACTGAGTGGCTGCCTACTGAATATCTTGTACCCGTTATTATGAGACCGTGGTGTTGGAACTGCTTCCCTGCATTTGTTCTTGTGTCCCCTGCATTTATGTGAGCTTGCCTTCAATGGTTGTGATAATGGTAGAGGCCTCTTCAATCCAAGGCTGAACGAGCACCTTCATAACTGCTTCTCAGTGTCATGCGGTGTCCACTTGCTCTTTCAGCACTTTGGCCTGTTGCATTCGCATGAGCTTCTGAGTGAGGGCCACTGTCTCCGTAGTCCCTTTGACACTTTCATACTACTATTGGATTTCATGTGCCTCTGTCTCTAAGCACTGGATGTTAGGGTCCTCTTGCAGATTCATGAGGACCTCAAATGACTCCTCCAAAATTCTGGTGCAATCCCTTACTACACTGCCAATCTCTTCTAGCCCTGATGTAATAGCACTAGTGCACTATTCTCTTACTTCCAGAGGGGTGGATGGTTGCGCCTTCAACCGCAGCTCTGCTATCTGAAGGTTCAGCTCCAGCTAAACCTTAGTCATTTCTTCTCATGCCTCACGCAACCCGGCTGCTAGTTTGTGGATGCACGCCTCTGCTAGTGCATCTGCTGGGATGGCTAGCTCAAGGACCATCTGATCGACTTCTTCCAGTACCTCTACCATCTGCCTATTTTGTGACACCACTTCATCATGCTGCAAGCTCAACTGCTCCATGTTGATCTTTTGCTCGCTTAGCACTTGCAATGTGTGGCTCTCCCTAGCCTCTAGTTCTACAGTAATCCCATCCTGTAGGATGTATAACGTCTCCCGTAGGATCGCAGCCATGTTGATCTCGATACCTTTCAGTGCATTAATCATAGGCATGTTGGCCTCATTTTTTGTCACCAGTGCTCCTTCTGGTAGCACTATTATATTTGTTGTTCGAGCGCGCAGCATCTGCTCTGCTGCAGTTGTCCCTACTCCGAGGTTTGTCGAATTAGTACCAGCCTGAGGAGTTCGCAGCCACAAGTCTTGAAACTATTCTCTAACGGCCCCCAACATAATCTGATTCTCCTCTGTGAAAGTTTGGAGGGCCTCGGTGGTCATGTCATGCACTGTCTCGCCGATGTCGTGCAGATCACCCCTAGTAAGGGTGATTGGGTCTATTAATAGCTTGGATGATTTCATCTTCTTGTGTGGCCCCATTCGCTTGCTCTGGCACTGGTGCTTCAATTGTGTAGATTTTGTTTGTGGGTCTGTGCCACCCTCCTCTTCCTCTGCTTCCATTTCTTTTTCCTATCCATGCGAAGGTGACTCCTGGCCCTCGCGCACCTTCTCGGCTGCCTCCTGTGTTGCTTCTGCGGCCTTTTCCTATTCTGCTACTGTCTACGTAGTGTCCTGTGCCACTTGCACTTTTGTTGCCACTGCTTCTTGTCTTCTCTTTTTTTCCAATTGTGCAATGCACAACTTGGCCTCCTCTTTCTTCTTCTGTGCCGAAGATTTCTCCAACGCCGTGATGTCTGGGGTGCACCACTCCGGTGGCCATGTCTCTAGTACATAAAAAATTTCATCATCTGTGGCCATGAAGGGTATCTCGCTCCATTTCTTGGTGAGGTCCTTGTGCACTTTGATATATACGCTATGGAGGTCCACTTTAAAATCTCCAAAACTCTGCAGGCTATTGTAGATAGTGGGTGATAACTGAAGCCTGCGGTTAATCCCCATTTTGATGTTCATTTCCATGAACACCCAGAATATCTTATTGTCACGGATCCGGTTCACTTCCTTTGTGGCCCAGAGTGAAGCGTACTTTACCGTCTCCGGCAGATCCCTGTCAATTATGGGGAATTGACTATCCTCCGGAAATTCCCCTGCCACGAGCACTATGGATAGCAAAATCCATGCATAGTGGAATGTTTTGCCTTGTTCCTGGGCCTCGCAGAAATTTTCCAGCAACTCTTTACATAAAAACTCGGACCAGTTGAACTAGACCCCCTCCGTGCACTGCTCAACAAGTGCCACCACTAGCGTAGGTACCTTATCCATGTGACACTTGTGCATAACTTTACTTGCCAATATTTGGGTTGCCACTTTAACTACTCTTTTGTTGATGTTGGATATGGTGCAACCTCTTTTCTTCTTCTCTAGCTTGTACTTCTTCTTCATGGCCTCCGCGACGGACAGGTCACTGCTCTTTCCCTATGAGATGTCTGTAGGGTCCTCTCCTTTGCATGGGAGCCAGGTAATGCAGTGGATTAAGTGGTCCGTGCTTGGGATGGGCTCCTCTAGCCACAAACACCAACAGAACCCAGAAGCCCATAGAACTGCTGGTATGCACAGGCCCCAATCAATCCACTGCGCATTATGTACCTTGTTCAGCACTTTGCATACTTCGTTAAAGGTTTCTGTGTGGATAACCTTCTATGCACTTGTCTTTCCATCCTCTGTGGTTCCAACCGGAGGGATTGTTCACACATTTTCCTTTGCTGCACCTGCTTACTGACTGTGTCTCCTAACGCAAAGGCTGTGTGCATCTGCGCAGGTTTCGTACCATATCCCTATATCCATTTGGACACGTGGGTGCACAGATCGTTTTGTCCGGCAATCTTGTATGTTAATCACATCTGAGGCTTCCCAAATTGCATGTGCATCATCCTCCTACATTCATGCCAGTACTCAAAGCTTCCTTCGTGCGTACCACACCACCTCACGGGCGTAGCACGCTTTACCCATTTCAAAGCTTCGACACATTGCTGTTCTGGCACCTCCTTTTCAAATTTGTTCAAGAATTCATCTACCTCACTTAACCCATCATACATAGGCAAATACCTTACTTCCATTAATACGTAGCACAACGATCTCATCATCATGTTACAGTTCAGCGTGGTTACCTTGTGTAACTGGTTCTGCCATCGTTATATCTCCTCATCAGAATCTGATATGTAGGAGCTTTCACGCTCCCATGAGATTCGTCCATCTGTGGTTGGATTTACCCAGTCTTTCTCTCGCACAGTTATCTTGTAGATGCAGTCCAAGTCGTCGTCGCTTTCATAGTCGTGCAATGGCTTTGTGTAGTACGATCCTTCTACAAGGTCCAAGGGTACAACTATGTGAAGAGACTTTTTCTCAAAAATCATCTTGCAATTCTTCAGATTTATCACCCCATTCATGTCAGTGGCCCAATCTATTCTTAGTAGCGGGGTAGGGATTGTTGTCATCAACAATCTCTATCACTTTGAAATCTGCTAGCGCACTTGCTCCTTTGATATCCACTATGATTCTCTACCATATTCCCATAGGTAGGTTCTTTTGCTAGTTTTCCATTTGCAGTTGGATAGGAGACCATTACAACGTAGGCCTTCCCATGTGCTCCCATGTCTATTTCGGCAGAACGTTCGTGTTCGATCCTAGGTCCAAAATCACTTGGTCCATCTTGTATTCCCTAATCTGCGTGGTCAATCTCATCTCTCTTCCCATCCTCATCGCATTATTTCTGATATTTCAGACTATGAGTGGTTTTCCTAGCGTGGTCCCAACGCATCTATTTATGAGTTCCTGTAGCCCCTTTATGACCTTGTTGTGACGCAGCAGCTTCATGCACATTTCCAGGAATGTCGTGAGCATTGATGGGTCCATTTCCGGCTTCGTTCTGTCCTTGCTTCCTGAAGTGGAGGCATCAATGAAGCTCTCCCTGGCTTCCATGAAGGTTTCCTTAGCGCGCCCCAAATCAAACTCTGGTTCTCTCATCAGAGCCTTGCTAACCAAAGTACTCTCTTCAAGTTTCTTGCCTTTATCATCCCTTGTCGTAATTCCACTTCGGAGCACAATATTCACATTAGGGCCTTCCTTGCATGGCTCAGACGTCATAATTTGCAGGTTCTGATTTAGGGGAGGTTGGAGCACTCCCTTGTCGCGCAACCTCGCTATGAGTGTGGGACAACCCTCTGTCTCATGATCAAACAATGTACAATACAAGCATGATGGACACGCCAAATTCTTACAATTGCAGGCATAATGTCTTGGCCCTCCTCAATTGTAACATATCAGTCATCCACGACCTCTTCTAGGCCCTCCTCCACCTCAGCTTCGTCTGCTTCCCTGAAATCCAGTTTGCACCATCCCTGCGTTTTGGTCAAGCGGCAGTGTTTCAGCCTGAACTTTATAGGTGGGAGTCCTATCCATCATCAGTTCATAGCTTCTACAAGTGCACTGATCATGTCCCACTAACCTACAGAAATTATAGAACAACTGTTGCAAATTCTGTGTGTACTTCTGCAACAAATGGTAGTTATCCGTAGCATGCTTCCCTCCTATTTGACAAATCATGCACCACAATATAGGTGCCACACTTGGTCCTTCCTGTGCCTCCAGTCTCAATGGCATTGATCCTACTCCCATGAGGTAATTTGCGAACATCAGACAATGGTCCTTGTCATGACCCTGACCCTTACATTTAACACACCATACTTTGTCGCGTACCTCTGGGCGAGCTGTCCTTTCCTGTTTCAAACTCTGCATCTCAAGGCATAATTTTTTCAATTGCATGTGAATCTGCTGAATATCGGGGTCTCGTTTAGTCTCATCGCGATCTCCGAGGCCTTGGCCTAAGTTGTTAGCATCTGTTGTGGCAATGTGTTCCTTAGATGTAGTGTTAACGATGCTACAAACCATTCGCGGTGTTGTCCATCCGTCAACATCATGTTAGCTTCATGAATTATGCACTTCAGCCTTTGATCCAACTCCCAAAGAGTATCACCCAGTAGCATTTTTATTTCCTTGAACCCAATGATTAACTACGCCTCTGACTTCGGCCTGCTAAATTTCCTGTTCAGCGCGGTTCGAATGTCTGTGATCCCTGCATTCGGATTGTCATTAAAATGCTTAATGTACCAGGTTAGCACGCGATACTGCAGAGCACTGACCAACATTTTCTTCTTTATATTGTCATTCGTGACTCCTTGTGCTACCCATACAACCCTTATCACGAACCAAAACTGGTCTGGATCTTCATTTCCTACTCCCTTGAACACTAGAAACTTTCTCACGCTTGCCATATTGACTCGCGATGGTGGCATAGGTGGTATGGGTGAAGATGGGGGTGAAGATGGTGAAACTGGTAGTGGTCTGGGTGGGAGTGGTATGCGTGGAATCCTTTGCATTATCAAATTGATCACACTTCTTAGTAAGGCCTTTGTGAGCTCTTCCCCATCCCCTCGCAGAGATGAAATCAAGGGGCTAGTTTCTAGTTCTGCATTACCTTCATTTTTGTAGATTATCCCACTTCGCGTAGCCCCAAACATCAATTTATTTGCATAACCTGCTTTTCACACAATAACATTTTAATCCAAGTGTTCAAAGACTTAATGTACTGATCTCGTGGTGATATGAGGAAGCGTCGCTCTGCTTCACTGTAGCTGACTAAAGTATCTACCGCGAACTCAATGATGAATCCTCCTATAATTCGGTTGAGCCAGTGATCAATAACACATGCAATCTTATCCTCCGACGCTTCCAATCTGTGCACCAACTCTGGAGTCCACACAATAGGTCTGTCGATCTTGCACCTTCCTTGGTTATCTGTTAGCTTCGTAATCCACTCGTACAGCTCAATAGGGAAAGATGCAAAGAAAATTTGATGGATCTCTATGTACAGGTAGCAGTCTAACCACTCTCCTTTTGATAGTCATGGATTCCTGTTCTCTTGCGCCACGAACTCATGAATCTTCCTATCCAACCAATCTTCAATTCCTTTCTTTGTTGGATTCCAGTGATATGACATCAGACATCTCTATGCAAATCCCGGTCCTAGCAATGGAACCATTTGCTATCTTGTTGGGGCCTGACCCAACTTCAAAGTTAATTAGCCAAACAAATCGCTATACTACTGGCCCTTTCGACAACAATCCATGGAGTGCAGACTAAGGTCTCACCCAAAGTAGTATGGGGGGGTGCTGGAACCAGGTTTCCGCACCCTTGAGATGTCTGAGGGGTTGATTCAATCCAACTATGAGTCGATGCACACAGGTCACTTTGTGCACTTACCTGTCTTTCGCACCCTGATGTATTCGCCTTCGCGCAGCCCTAACCAGGGACTATGGGGCTCCCACACTGCTCGAGCAGTGCTCTACACTATTTACTGGTTAATTATCTTCGTGTAAATGGATGCCTTATGCTATTTTTAGTTATAAAGCTCATTCATGTAATTTCATGCAGCAAATAAATAGTAAACTTGCAAATTATACCCAATAATACATAAAACAGGAAAGGATACAAAGAAATATGGTAAAAATTCTCTTTATTAATTCTTATCGCGGTAGAGACTTGAACTGCCTTGTGCACTCAGCTACAGGGATCCGCACACTCAGCTGCGAACTACTAGGCCTCTGTGCACACAGCTGTAGAGCCTTCTCCTACTCTACAACCCAAAGACACACTTTACACTTCGGCTCAATCCCTTGGACTCATCATGCTTCTATTCTATTCCTTCACTCATTCCTTCTTTCTACACTTAGAGCCTCGCTCTATTTATACAATCCCATGGTCCACAGACCATGGGTGGATCTTTCAAGTCAACATTATATTACAAAAACAAGGGCAGACAACCCTATGACTCTTATTATGACTTCGCGCTCCGTGCCCACAAATCATGGAGTCTTTACAATGCACTTGGTCAAAACTTGGGCTTTAAGCCCCAAAACATGTCTTGGGGGGGGGGGGGATTCCATGCCCAAAAAAACCTTCATGACTTTCTCTTCTCGTAGCTAATAATGAAGAATATAGTCTTTGTTTTTAATTAGGAAACTTAAGTGTCGATTAAAGAACTTGCCTCTTGACATTATTTTCTTAAGAAACTAATGGTTAGAATAATGGCTTTGATATGAAGAAAAGATGATCAAGTTTTAATCTGTAATTGTTGTTACTCTCCAAAGAAGACTTTATTCTTAGTGAATATAATTACTCAATTATTGCATAATTGAGCATGCACTAGAGATCTAGTTTGTTGATTTGAAGTTCTTATTTCCTTGTGCTCAATAGGAGGGCCCCCTAATGAGTTGTGATATAGTATAATATTGTTTGATTTCATCCATCCTTTCATAGTTAATTAGATATGGATTTCAATTAGTTAGATTCTCTTTAATTTGTATAATTCTCTATTTTCAAGTCCATTTTACTCATCATCGTTTTGTTTTCAATAGATTGGGTGCTCATAATTAAAAATAAAAACACCAAAATCATTTGTTGAATTAATTTGGTTATTTAAATTCCTCACTTAGTATTAGATTTAATGTAATGATTGAATTACTTCTCATTAAGGTTGCACACACTAGCAATTTGTAAATACTATCAATCTAGGTCACTACTTTTCAATTTGATCACTTCCTTTCTAGTTATTTTTCTGCTTCATAGTTAGATTTCCTTATGCGTTTTTTAATTATTGGTTTCCAAGCACTTGAAGTAGTTTCATTTTAGGTCAAGTAGAATAGATTTATTTCAAGTTGGATAGCATGGAATTTAAATTTCATTTAATAGAATAGCTTTCAATTCAGTTCATTAGCATAAATTTTAATTATGCTTACTAGAACAACTCTTCAATTCCTGCTCTTAAAGTAGTTTTCCTTGATTACTTGTTTTCTAGCAGACGTTGCTTTCAATTTTATCTCAATTAAGAAATTCTTATCGAAATAACATGTGTGGACACTTAATAAGAATTAGTCTTGAGTAGATTAAATTTAAAATTCATATTTAAATTTGATGTTTTGGTTAGAAACAAAATCCTAGCATATATTGTGCACATACACTTCATAAGTACACAACACTCGGTTGACAATTTGGTGACGTAATTAATCGAAAATTGAATTACCCAACACCAACCTCATTGGACATTATTGGACCTCATATGGAGAAAGTATAATTTAGATCTCGCTTAAAATCCAATTAATAGTTTTTAGGATTCTAGGATTAAGGGGACTATGACATTTTTGTTGGATTCGGTTGTATATGAAGCTAAAGAACTAACATTTAATCAAGAGGGTCAAGCCCTCTATGTACCTTGATGTTAGTGGCATTGATTTTTGAACTCAACTATCATGACCCTAACAAAAATGTACTCATCACTTAAACAAAATATAGATTAGACATGTTAATCTTTTTCTATCTTATTTTAATACTTAGAGGGGCGTATTGATGATGATGATCTCAATATTAGAAATTATTTTCAAGATATGTACGTATTTGTTATATGATTTTCTTGGGCCTTGGTCCTTGGCACATGCTCATTTATTCATGAATATGTAGTTGTATTCTAAACTATAATGTTAAAACTTAAAAATTAAATGCTTTCCTTCAAAGGCTCCATATATATTTATAAAGTGTGTGTATTTATTCCCTTCCTAATTTATATGGGTTCATATTTCTATAAAATTCTTGTTTCAGATGCATATTTCCATTTACTATACCATGCAACTTAAAAAAAGAGAGAAAGGCTTAATTATCCTTGTAACTATCAATTTTTGCGCTTGGTTTCAAGGCTATGGTTTTCTTTACTCTACTTCTTTTCTGATCCAAAATTGATCAATGGATGGTCAAGGATCTAGAAAAAGCCTAGAAATCAAAGTTATCTGATTCAAGTGGAAGAAATGCCACTGCGCAGAGCTTGCAGAAACGACTCCAACGCAACTTGAACAGGTGTATTTGGATTCCGGATGAATGAGAAACTACTTGTTGAAGTTTGTGACAAATAAATGAATTTCACATTTTTACTATTTGACACATGACATTCATAGTAAATAGGTCAAGGTCATCTCGAGTTTGGGTGCTGATCTTCATTACAGATGAAGGTATAAAGTCTTATGCACAAACATATGGTTTATAAAACATATATAATATGTGGTATATTAAACATGCTATGGATTTAAATACCTAGTGCAAAGTCTACACCACATACCATATATTAACCCATACATTAAAAATGTCATTCTTAAAATCAAAATCCAAAATATGTGCATTTGATTTATTAACCAAAAACCTATGTACAAACTATATGGCAGAATGGAAAATGGAGATAAGTTTAAAAACTATGGCAAATGGAATTTAATTACAAACATATGTTATATGGTGGGGATTAATGTTATAGTGCAAGAATATACATATGGTTGAACTCATGTATTAAACATAGTGTATGGTTAACATAATCTCAAACTGTCGGATCTGTGACTGCAAAATGTGCCACAAAATCTCAGCTTCAAACCATGTGAATAAAAAATGTGACATGCTCTGAATCCACCGTGACCACAACAGTTCCAATGGCTCTACCATTCACATTCTATATTCGATATATGGTTGTAACATTTTATTCCATGGGTTACATTTCTCCACCGTGATCACAAAGTGATAGGGCACAGTTTGACATCACCGCGTGTTCACATGCCATAAGCTCCAATGTAGTACCATTGATATGCTATGCAGTTCAATGATTTATGCCATGGGTCCGCAACATATTCAATTTGTTATGTACCATTGTTATATGTATAATTTTTATTGCATCGAAAACTATATGTAATGCTATATATGGGTTTTTGGGTTATAACAAATATGTTATATATAGAGTGGGTTTTATAACAATGTGATATATAATTAATACATTGTTATGTTTGCTATATGTGGGTTAGTCACCAACACTACATATACATGTAATGTAATGCCATGAAAAGGGAGGGAGTTGTGACATTTTGTGCAGCAGAGAAGAGATTTAGTGCAACTTTGGGATTTGGAGGCAGAACTTTGTAGGTTTATTCTGGGAGTTGTAAGAGGTCTTTTTCTGAGCCGTCAGTTGCATCGAAATTCTGAGGTCGAGAAGAACACAGCTGAACCAGCCAAGGATCTTGTTGATATAACTTTGATGTCTTTTTTTGTCTTTAAATTTCTAATATAAAGGTCTCCCCGTTGAAGACTAGGCCCAAAGATGGAGGCTTTGAGATAGCTCAACTCTGTTATCAATCTCTTGCGTCACTTTTCTTCTCATTGTTTGTTGTTCTAATATGTTGCAAATTTTCTTAATAGTTCTTCATGCTTATGTATTTAATGGTGTTTTTAAATCATGAATTAACACTTTCTAACAGTAAATAAATCACATTTCAATTAAAGATATTTTTTGGGATCATTTTCCTAAAGTGGATTTTTGATAATTAGGGCAGAAACAAATTATTTTCAATTTGGGAGGTTCTCATGCAACATGTATCTATGCATGCATTGATATTTGTCAATGGATTTTAAAAATTAAGAATATATTATTTCAACATCAATATGTTAACTAATCCTTCAGGATTTTCATTGTACATTATTAGTGTGATTAGTTTCTATTTTTAGTTAATAAGTTGTCTAGACATAACTGTCTCGTATAGATATATAGGATGTATAAATATTTTCATTCCTCATCTCAATAACACAACTATGGAATTATCTTTATCTGATTCGACAAAAATAACATCTCTCGAATGAATAAAATTCTTCTTTTCTTCATCATAAGGTCTATATGATTTGGAAGTATTAGAATAACCCAAGAATATACAAATTCAAATTCTTGCACCTAATCTGTTTCATTGTTTCTTGGGAATTAAAGCATAAAAAATAGATCCAAAAAATCTGAAAAGTTGAATAGTTGGGAGTCTATTATACCAAAGTTCATAAAGAGTTTCTTTTTGTTGAGAAGACAAGAAGGACAATGATTTCTAATATAAGTTTCACATAGAACTACTTCTCCCCAAAAAAAAATTTCCACATTCTTAAAAAACATCATAGATCTAATCATATTAAGCAATGACCTATTCATATGCTTTGCAAAACCATTATATCATGGCTTATAAGGTATGGCATTATAATGTTTGATGATGTTTTCCTTTAAATATTGTTCAAAAGCATTATAGCTATATTCATTGTGGTTATGAGTTCCGAAAATCCCAATGTTCAGTTGAGTCTCATTTTGAATCATCGAATGAAATTTTATAAAAACTTCAAACACTTATGACTTATCTTTTAACAAATACACCCAAAACATTCTCAAATAATCACCAATAAATGTCGGTAAATCTATCCAATAGTTGTCCAATATAGTTCATCTAAGAAATAAAAATATATTTGGGTTTCTGATCAACTTCAATTCCTAAATAATAATGAAATAAACTCAAATTTGTCATTTCAAAATTTTCAATAATTCTCTTTTAAGAGGCGCTATATAATCATCATTATTTCCTGTAATCATTAAATCATTTACATACACAACTAGATATTCAACTTGTTTTCAAGGTTTCTTAAGAAAAAGAGTTGCACCATCGAGATCAAATAACTTATAATTTAACTTGAGAAGGTGTTTAGTTAATTTTTCATGCTATGCATGAGATGCTTGTTTCATTCCATACAAAGCCTTCACTAACTTACATATCTTTTCCTATTTTCCTTTGACAACAAACCCTTCTGGCTGAAACATATAAATATCCTCCTTCAAATTGTCATTCTGAAAGTTTATTTTAACATCCATATGGCGTATCTTCGACCTATTTTGAGCTGCAAGAGAAAACAGAGTTCTATCCATGCCCCATTTTGCTGTAGAAGTAAATGTCTCTGTGTAGTCAACACCTATCTTTTGAGTGTAGCCTTTTGCTAGAAGCCTTGCCTTGTATTTATCAAGTGAACCATCTGCATTGTATTTGATCTTATACAACCATTTGCAACGAGTAGTTTTGACACATGCAGGAGAATCCACTAACCTCCAAGCTCCATTCTTAATAAGTGCATGATATATTTTTTTCATTGCATCCTTCCATTCTTCACAATTAGCATCTTATTCAAAAGAACTTGTTTCACTAATTGTAGAATGGTTAAATTCACAATCATGAGAAATGCTACCTCAATCACCTTTAGAATATCTTCCTGTCTCAAAATCATCATACTTTCTTGGAACTTTTCAAACACATGTGGATCTTCGTGAGGGTTGTTGAAGTGTCTGTGATGGTTGCTCATTTTGAAGTACAGATTCTTTAGGACCTCTTTCTAACCCTGTAGAAACAACATTGTCCTCCAAATTTTCTTCAGCAGTAACATTAGCATGAGTCAAAGATGGAGGAACCACATACTAATCCAGAATGGGACCCCCCTTTAATATGTGGAACATCATTATAAAATTGAAAATAGAACTTTTGGATGCAAATTTCTCCAAATGAGTCAGTTTCCTGTCAACAATGGAATTATCTTTATCTGATTCAAGAAAAATAACATCTCTAGAAAGAATGGACTTCTTCTTTTCTTCATCATACAACCTGTATGCTTTGGAAGTATTAAAATAACCCAAGAATTTATATTTTTGACTTCTTGCACCTAATTTATTTTTTTGTTGCTTAGGAATTAAAGCATAACATTTAGATCCAAAAAATCTTAAATTTTGAACAATTGGAAGTCTTTTATACCATAGTTCATAAGGAGTTTTATTGTTGGTAACAAAAGAAGGACAACAATTTATAATATAAGTTGCACATAGAACCACTTCTCCCAAAAACATCAATTTCACATTCTTAAAAAACATCATAGATGTAATCATATTAACCAATATCCCATTCATACACTATGCAACACCATTCTATTGTGGATTATAAGGTATGATAGTATGATGTTTGATGTTGTTTTCTTTTAATTATTGTTCAAAAGCATTAAAACTATGTTCACCACTATTATCACTTTTGAGAATCCCAATGTTTAGTTGAGTTTCATTTTGAATCATCTAATGAAAAGTTTTAAAAACTTCTAACACTTGTGACTTATCTTTTGACAAGTGCACCCAAAAAATCTTAAATGATCATTAATAAATGTTAGCATCTATTTATTACCATTTGCAGTGGTAACATGCATAGGTCCACATAAGTATAAATGTATGAGACCTAATTTTCTTGTAGCTCTAGAAGAAGTATGAAAATGCTTCTTCCAATGCTTTCCTAGAATACAAGCATCACAAGGTGTAATCTTTTTGGGGACTATAGGAAGACCTTTAATACTTTTATTTTTCATAATTTTGATGTAGCCATAATTGATGTGACCATATGGAGCATTCCATAATAAGTCGGGAGATATGATATCACTTTATTGTGCCAAAAGAAAAGAACTCTCACGAAAATTAGTAGATGAAGTATCATTCAATTTTAAAAGTGTACCTTCTTCCACACATGTCATAATAACTGCTTAATCAAATGCTCTTCGTATGTCGACGACGCCATTAAATATATGAATAGAATGCCAGTGTTGTTGAATATGGATATGAGACATCAAATTTCGCCGAAACTGTGGAATATAAAGTGCATCATGTAGAACATAATCTGCAAGATTCAACATCATCAAACAAATAGACTCAATGCCATATGGTTTAATCTGAGACTTGCTAGCAAAGTAAACAACATCATTAATATTATCACTGAAAGTTTCAAAAAAATTTCGCCTAAATGTCATATGAATAGTGGCTCCTGAATCCAAAATCCAACTTTCTCGCCATGAAGAAATTGCAGTGTTGAAAACATCATTAATATTAAAATTGTAGTGAGAAACAATGTAATGTGCACACTATGATGATTTTCGCTTATATGTTGGTGATTGATCTTTTTTATCATTCAATTGTTCTCTCCTTTGTATGATACTCCACAACATGAATGGAGCAAAGTGAGGGATGTGATACCATTCTACAAGCCTGAATAAAATCTACAATTAGAATGAAACAAAGTGAGTGCTCAAGTATTTGAAAGACACTTGAACATTCAACATCAAATATTACAAAGTTGTAGATTTCTATCTCGTCGATTTTTCAGATTGTGATTTTGATCAAGATAAGGAGAATGAGGTCTCTACTAGTCATTATTTTATGAACCTTGGATCAACAACCATCAATTAGAGATCACACAAACAATATTTTTGGGTTGATTCTACCAATGAAGCTAAATATGTAGCAGCAACTAAAGTTACTAAATAAATAATTTGGCTTCGCAAAATACTTGAAGATTTGCATGAGAAACAAAAGGCTTCAACTCCTCTACTTATTGACAATTATTCTACAATTCAGTTGGCCAAGAATCCCAAGTTTTATGATTGAAGCAAGAATATTAACACCAAATATCACGTGATTCGACATTATGTAGAGGTCAATGTTATTCATGTGACACATTTTCCTACTTTAGAACATATTGCGGACATTTACAAAGGCATGAAGATGTGAACAATATGAAAAGTTATGAATGTAACTTGTCATGTGAGATATCCCTTCGGATTAAGGGGGGAATGTTAACTAATCCATCCGAATTTTCATTGTATATTATTAGTGTGATTAATTTCTATTTTAAATTAATAAGTTGTCGAGATGGTTATTTGTATTCCTCATCTCAATAACACAAGGTTTTCCTATTGTAGAATTCATTCGGCCTTGTAAACAATAATTAACTTGGAAAGGACAAGAGAAGTGGAAGCTCTTGTAGTGAGATATTTTAAGCTCTCTTGTATATCTTAGTTATCTATAGTGATATGGTAATGATCACATATACACTTAGAAACATGGATGGATTCATTAATGTGTTTGTGGACATTTATGTTATTAAATAGAATACGTATATGACGATGAATATATATAGAATTCATGTTATAGATACATTCAATATCTAGATGCTAGATAACTCATGAACACAAAAGTAGATCATGTATCTCAATAAATGAAAATAAGTAGATAGAATGACTATTACTTCATTTATTACAAACACAAAATCTTATAATTTGAATAAACTAATTTATTTAAAAAATTATTTAGAAATATAGCTCAACTCAATATAGCTCAATTTTTTAAATTTCAGAATAATCAAAAGCCATTAAAATTTTGACAAAACAAAAGATAAAGAAGTAGTTAACTCCTAGATGTCAACCAACTAAATTAACTTGCTAAGATATTAAATATCTTAATCTTAACGTGTTATCTAAATATATATCTAAATATATAATATTATATGTGATAATAAAAAAAATTAGTTGTTGTGTGCGACCAACTAAATTAACTTGCTAAGATATTAAATATCTTAATGTTAACGTGTTATATAAATATATAATATTTTATGTGATAATAAAAAAAATAGTGGTTGTGTGCGATTTATTCTAGTTTCTAAATTATACCAATCTACGAGGATTTATTTTCTTATTCATACAAGGATTTTTGAAAATTATATGGATTTTAAATGTTTTATGGAGTCGGTAGGATTTATGGCTTATTTTATTTATCAGGGATGTTAAAGATTTAATGGTGTCACGAGAATTCATGAATTATTTTAATTATCATAATTGGAAAATGGTATAAATTTATATATTTTATTGAGCACATCTCATCAGGATTCATGAGAGTTATGTCCTGCGATAATAACAGGATTTAAAATCACAAAACAACATTAAAATTGGAAAAATATATTTGCAAAATAATTACTGGAATTTAATAAAATGTTAAATATTGATGGATGTTATATTTAAACTTTATTGAATAAATATATTGGTTAAAAAATGAAACATATATTTGTTTTTGGTTAATTTTAATTAAAATTGGATAGAAATTTTTAAAATTTTGAGTTGAAGTTATTTAATGTATAACATTTGAATACTTTAAAAAAAATTTAGAGTGTTGAATTTATTTATACATTTAAAAATGTATTTTAAATAACAAAAATTTATTTATAATTAAGTTAAAAAGTACTAAAAAAAACTATCTTATAACGAAAACAAACCATTACACTTAAATAAAACAATAATGGAAACCTGATGTATCTATATATGGTTCCTAAATTTTTATTTTAAAAAACAAAGTGTTGCTAAAACCTTTATCCAAAACCTGGAAAAAGAAAGAAAAAAATAAAGATTTCACTTGGAATGGTTCCTAAATTTTTATTTTAAAAAGCAAAGTGTTGCTAAAACCTTTATCCAAAACCTGGAAAAAGAAAGAAAAAAATAAAGATTTCACTTGGAAGGGTTTGATGATCTTGATGAGTGTACAAAAATGGAACTATTCAAAACCTTGCATTTATTTTTAGGTTTGATTGGTGAGACATATTCAGGGGATTGAACTTCCCATCAGTTGGATACACAGGCTTGCCAACATGCTTTTTTCCAATTATACCATCACCCACCTACCTTACATTTAAAATGTTCTTTTATGATTGATAGTAATTTGTAGTAACAACAAGGCTAATTAAACAATGAACTCAGATTAATAAAACAACTCAAGCATTGGTCATTACAATGTATAAGGTTTTTTTGGAATAACCATTAAATTTTTTGAGTCATTATTGTCCAATTTTGAATTATTCTTTATATTAACCTAGCTGTATAAGTTAATTAAGATCATTGGATTTAAGATATACTTTCACTGGATAATTGATGAAAAAGAAGATCTTTTTTAAAAGAGAATAGCATATTTAGATATGAAAATAAATTCACTTACCAATTGTAAAAATAAGATTAGCCAAATTGAAAAGAAAAAGTGCAGCATAAGTTGAAATCATACCCATTTATTGCTCTGGTTATAATACCCATTTATCAAACAAGAGCAATAGCATTGATAAGGTATGTGAACAAAACATACCTATGGATAGCAATCACATGAACGATTCAATGAAAGCTATTGATGGGTGATATTCTTAAGCCAAAATACCTAAAATCCCAAAAAACAAGTATTCGAAAAACCAGTATTCGAAATAGATCGTCGCAATATATAACATTTGTTCTCTTCTGAAGGCTTCATAAATTTGAGTTGCATACTGAATATTTGTCTGATCATCTTTGAGTTTTGGCACTCTGGTTAAAATTATTAACCAGCAACCACACGGGATATAATCTCTTCAATAATTGCAAGCACCGTACGCTCATACAACACCACCAACAACGGGATTCTATTGCTAAACATGCAAGTACGAAGCTGTCGTTGGTGGTACTTGTAACCTCTGATATGCGGACGAGTTGAAAACAAACCAACCCCAACATCTTGACTTTTGTCTTGGGTTTTCCCTTTTCCACCCATTCCCATTGAAGCGCAGAAAATTAGAAGAAAGAATCTCCAAATTCCTGTGTTGAACGTCAATTTCTGATTCCATTTCGCACTGCAAGGTATATACAAATGCATAACAGCTTGGGGTTTTACTTTTTTATAGAAAACATTTCCATAAATTCAATGTTAGGATCATGAAATATCAAGAAGAGAAGTGGTGGTGTTTTAAGAAATTGAGATATTATTGGTTAAATTTATAAATTTATAGAAGTTTTTCCCATTTAAATAAACCATAATTTACATGAATACCATTTATCAATACTAAAAATTTTGAACAAACCAAATAATTTGACCAGAGTCAAGATCTATACAAATGAATAACAATCTGTGGCTTCTTTTTTTAATAGAAAGCATTTACATAAATTCAATGTTAAGATCACTAAATACAAGAAGAAAAATGGTAGTGTTTTAAGAAATTGAATTAAATTACCTAAAAAAAATTGATATTTAAATAAACATATTTTACATATAAATACCATTTATCAATACCATAAACTTTGAGCAACTTGAAACTCAACCCCAATCTAAATACCTTGATCAGAGTCAAATTCATCTGAAACACCTAGCACCCCAGAGATGACAGGATTATGGACGAAGCATTCATCTCATAAAATGTCTTCACAATGCCGTCAGAGAAAGATTTCAAATTCGGATTCCTTCATCCCGAGTTTCTCCCGCATCTGCAGCTCCAACTTCAGGCGCTAGGGTTTTTGAAGGCATGAACCTCATTAAAGGTCAACCCTAGAACTCCAGAGCTGAGCTTGACGACGCTACACAGAAGTGACAGAGACATCAAGCGATCCCCGGGGAATATCCAGGAAAAATTCGCGTTAGATGCTTATGTGGGGCCCATTGCTTTCAGTTTCCTCGTACTGAAGGGATGCAAGAAGCATGATCATCCATTATTCTAATCCCCAGTTAGGTTTTCTGGAACCAGGTGTGGACACTATATTTCCATTGCACATTAGGTTTTGTGCAACTAGGTATGCCTACTTTCTTTGACAATTCAATTGCCGGCTAGGTCTACGACTACGTGTGCGTACTTTCTTTAATTTAATAAATTCCCTGCATGTTAGTTGCGTAAATGCTACATCAAACTAGATCTTTTGACGAACGAGAAACGTGTATGGATGGGTTTTGAAGTGATAAAGCAGTATGGATTTTTTTTAATAGATTTGGAAGAGCTTTTAGGTATACGTAATCTTGTTTGAGATTAGAACACAAAATATGTGGGCATCAAACATCCCAGCCAACAGTTGGACCACATTATCTAGATTGGTGTAAAAGACATTTTATAATATTATTAGAAATAATCTGACACACTTTTCTATGATATTATTAGAGATAATGTGACACACTTTTGGTTTTCTCATAGAGGAGGTGGTACCACATAGGTGAGGACGCATAAAGCTATCCATTCCGCCATTCTCAACCACAATTTCTTAAACAAATGATTGGACAGGGATTAAAAAGAGTTGGTGTTCTTTGGGCGAAGCTCATTAGTTCAATGAGTTACAAATTAATTTAACAAGTAATTAACTAATAAAAATTATTATATTATATAGATTTATATATATGGTTAGGTTATGTGAGTGTGGAGATAATTTACACGTTTGAGTAGCTGGGATTCAAGGATATTTAATTTATTGAAAATCACTTTACACCAGGGACTGAAACACTCTATCACTTTATCACTTTCTCTGGGTCTTATAAGTATTTTAATTTTAATTTTTATAGAAATATTTGTATTTTAATTTTAATTTTTATAGAAATATTTTTTTAATATTTTATTTTTATAATAAATAAATTATAAGTATAGTATTTTTAATTAAGTGTTAATTTTATTTTTTACTTTTTAATTAGAATTAATTTCAATTAATGTAAACCCATAGTTAAATGAATTTTGTTTCATCATTTTAAATTTTGTAATTTTTAATAGAATTTGGTAATGAGAATGTTTTTTTTTTATTTAAAATTATTTTTTAAATATATAAATGTATTGAAGAGTCTAAGTAATAAAGTTACATCTCCAAACCAGAAGGCTAGCCAAAAATCCCCAAAATAGTATGAAAAAATAGTTTGGAAACAAAAAGTATTGATACTATATCAACATTTTTTTGGGGGTAATTTTTCAACATTTTCTAAAAATGGTGGTAAAAGCCAATTTTTTTTGGGGGCAAAACACCTAAAAAACATGCAACCTTATTTTTCTTCATTTCTTTTGGTTAATTTTTTTTTAACAACATCATTAAAAACTGAAATCTTTACTCATTAAACATGGAAAAACAACATGAAACGAAGAAACATTGATGATGGCTAAAATTCCAACATTTTTAAGCAATGGCATTAAAAATAAAATAGGATCACTCCAAAAATTATTAAAGTTCTAATAGTTTCCAACAATAATAAAATATAGACTCCAAAAAAACTTAAAAATTCCAACAATTTTCTACCATGGCTTTATATATAAATATCATGACCCAAGTTAAATTGTGGACATTTTTCAACAATGGCATTAAAGATAAAATATCATGACTCTGAAAAGCTTTAAAATTACAACTTGGCACATTGCAATGAAAACTTAAATATAAACCATCAAAATAATGTGTCTATGTTTTTTTAATATATATATATATATATACAACCAAGCTCAGAAGTAGTTGCACATAATTACTCTTCACCCTCACTCTAGCCCTGGGGCTTTAGTGGCAAATTTAATTTATTTTAATATTTTAATTTTTTGATATTTTAAATTTGTTTTTTGGTTTTTTTTTGCAATTATTATTTTATTTAATTTTATATTCTTATATAATATATATGTGTCTATGTTTATCTATATATATATATATATATAACATTTTTGCTTTTTATATATCTTTAAAAATAATAATAATAATAATAATGATTTTATTGATCTATAATGTTTTATTTTTTTCCCAATAATTTTGTTTTGTTTTGTTTTTTCTTCATTTTTAAATGCTTTTTTCATTTTCATTTTTTCTCTTCTTACATTTTAAACAATTTAGTTTTAATTTAATATTTTTATTTATTTAAAAAAAATTATTTTTACTTTTTTTTTTTCAAATAATTTTTATTTAGTTATTTTTACTTAAAATTCTATGTGAATCATTATTTTTGCAAATTTCATTAAAATTGCTATTTAAAAATTGATACAATTTTTTCCATAAAAATATTTTATTTTACATTTCATCTTAGCAAGAAAGGTCCCCAAATATATATATTTTTGAATGATATCTATATGCAAAATGCATTTTTTTTTTGTCAAATGTTTAAAATTATTATCTTTGTAGTGATAATTATTTTATGTGCATTGAAGTACCAATTAACTACACATAAATATATAATAAAATCATAACTTCAAAATATATTTTTTATTATCTTTTTTAGCTTTGCAAAAAATTAAAAAAACTTTCATTATAAAAAAAACATTGTAAGGAAAAATAAAGAAAACAAACTTGAAAAACCCTTAAAAAATAAACATTTTAAGAAGAAAAAATAGGAAGAAGACAACTTGAAAAATGGTTAAATAACCAACAATTTTTTTTAAATGTGCATACTTAAGACATAAATTTTTTTAGAAATGTTAAAATATGCCTAAAAAAAGGTATTATTGCCATGTCAAGACTTTTATGCTGGGTGTGTGTCATATTCTTTCCACGACTAGTCGCATGCATTGTACATTGGACTCGCGGAGCAAGGGGGAGGTAGCCCCCCTACATGGGCTCTCGGGTAGCGCCTCGAGAAAAATATTTTTATGCGGACCCAATAATAGTTGGGCGAACCCAAGGATGGGGGGCAGACCCAAAGAATGTGGGCGGACCAACCTATGGTTTTGTTCATGAGTTTTGCACATGGTTTTGGGCATGATGGTCTTCTCCCCATGGTATTTTGTATATACTGTCAAGAGAATTGTGGTTATGTTCTAATTCACGGCTAGTGGATTGGGGTTTATGAATGCTTCAGCATGTATATATAGGTATTGTAACATTGAAAGGAATATAATGAAAACCAAGCTGGTAGTCCTAGATTTGGGATCTAGGAGAAAATCTCTGCATATATTTGTTTTATGTTTTCGCCATTGTTTATTTTTCTATTTTAAGAATTCGTTTGCAAGTAATTTCTATACAGGGTTAAAAACTACATTTGGAATCAGAGTTTTTCCCGCTTCAAGGAGAAACTTTTGTTGTTGAGGGTTTTTCCTCAGGCCTATGGTAGACCTTGTTACCGTGGGAGATTTGCGTGATTGTTTCTTGTGGTGAAAGAAGATGGCAGACAATGGAAAGATAGAAATCGAGAAATTCAATTGACAAAGTTTTAAATTATGCAAGTTCAAGATGGAGGATATGTTGGTGGATAAATATAAGTGTATTACGATAGATCTAGGTACTAAAACAATGGAAATGTCTGCAGGAAATTGGGCGAAGTTGGATTGGAAGGTAAAGAGCACAATACAATTGTGTATCTCAGATTCAACATTGTTGAATCTATGAGAGGAAGCTACAGTGAAGACTTTGTGGGACAAGTTAGGGACTTTGTGCCAATCTAGGTCTCTGGTGAACAAACTCTTCCTGTGGAAAAAGTTGTATAACCCGAGGATGAAGGATGGAGACTCAGTAATAGAGCATCTAAATTCCTTTAATACTATGGTAAGCCAGTTGTTATCTATTGATATAAAACTTTTAGATGAAGATAAGTGCATTAGTTTGTTGTGTTCTCTACCAGATTCATGAGATAGTATGGTTATTACAATAGGTAGCAATACAATTACCTTGAAGTTTGATGAAATAGTCTCATCCTTGTTGAAAAAGGAGATGAGACAGAAAAATATGGAGAGTCAAAATTGAGATGCCTTGTCTGTACGAGGAAGGTCCTAGAACAAAAACAAAATTAGTTCCTCCAATGGGAGATCTAAATCTAGTGGGAGATCTAAATTTTCAGGGAAACTTATAAAGGTGTGTTGGAAATGCAGAAAGGAAGGGCACTACAAAAAGTATTGTAGATCTAAAGCTCCTAAGAAAGGAAAGGGGTTTGATGATGCTCCTTCTACAGACGAAAAATCCACCTCAGATGAATGTGGGGATGTGTACTTGCCTTCTTCTTCAAGTACACATGTAGATCATGAGGGATGGTTGATTGAGTTGTTAAGAAAAATACTGGGGGGGGTGGGTGAGTCAGTATTTTAAACTACTTAAAATTTTGTTTTCTTATTCATATTTTTGTATGTGACTGTTATGAAGTAAACCTATGTATGTACATGACTATGATGAAGATAAGTAACGTATATCTAGGTCACTAACTTTTTCAGTTAATTCATCATCTGTTTAACTTGAACTAGTATATTAGTACTTCATTAAACATTAAATAATGAATAACCATGTTTAGTAAGAGCATAATAATTCATCACATAAAAGCAACACATGAACACCACGATTTTTAGGTGGAAACCCAATGTGGGAAAAAACCACATGTTCTTTCGTCTTTGTCTTCTTCTTTTGTTATAAAGAGAAATTTCTTACAAACTAGTACTGGCACAGACTCATACCAATACGTAGGCACGCACCTGTAGAACATTACAACCTTCTCTTGTTCACCAGCTTTTACTGGAAGGGAGCTACAACCCCCTTATCCTCTGTTCTTTGTGGATCACTTTTCAGAATTTTTCAAACTAGATCCTTTCCAAATATCAAAAAACAATACTAAAACCAACACTATATGAAATCACCAAATCATTGAATAAACCAATTACCAAATCTCAAACAACCAAAATAGCTAGATCATTTAAATTCACTATATACTCTTCATTAAAATGTCAGACCACCTACTATTCATCATAGAACACAGATCCTGTCACTGCACCTAGTCAATCTTATGTAAGAATATGTACACTATTATTATGATCCATACATGCATATATACTGCTTTCTCTTTAGATAAATCACATACAGATATCAAAACATTGAACTCTAAAACTAAATCACTACACTTCTAAAATCAATTAGTGAAATACATATTGACCTTGTCACATCTCTCTAAACCAAATACAAATCATGTCATAGCGGCATCATTACTATTCAACATTTTATAACATAATCAGTTCAACCTTAATCAACATTGTCAAACACAGATCATCATGAAATAATTCATCGATGGACAACAATAAACACAACAAGACTGATCAAACATCATAAAAAACAAAACCCTAGCATATGTACATGACCCTGATAAGACACTTCCGCGTATGTACATGCCTTTCAAGAAGAATACCTATGTACAAATCTATCCATACTGCATAATTGATACGTGACTACCGAGAAGTAGATCCATGTATGCACGCAATATTTTTGAATAAAACCTGTGTGTAGATCTGTAACTGTTGAATCATACCTTTGCTGCACAAAAGAACATCATTCAAATCCCAAATCTCGACATATACTGTAAAAGGAACACATCATATCATCATCACAAGTCTATCAAACCATAGGCATATTATTCAATATAGTCATTTCATATCTAATAGATCTGATCTATTATCATATTTGGTGCACACTTATTTCAGATCAAACCAATTATCAATAACCCAATAGATGCACACTTAGCACTTTGATCTCCATCTCCATATATAGCTTAGGCCTTAGCCAATACATTAGGCGAATTCCATAGTTATCTTGATGGTATTCTTTGACAGGATCAAATATCCATTTTCACTCTCATTATTATGGGCCAATATCATGGTAAATACCCTTGGTATTGAGAATATTATGGTGCACAAACTATACGCAGCTTTGCTTCACCATAGATGCCTATGTATGTGGCCTTTGTTCATGGGACCTATGTAAACTTCTTAAAAAATCATCCTTATTCTTCCCCTATCTCTGAATTGATATTTCTTTGTCCATTAATTCTATCACATTTGTACTAGCTTGTATACTTATTCTGCTACCATCATGTTGACATATTTATCGAGTAGGTTGCCATCAAGGACAACGCATTAGTCATAATGCTAATAATCTCCCACTTTGGACTTGATGGAAACCACTTGGGTGTTTTGTCACCACCACATCTGTAGATATATGAAGCTTCTTTCCCAAGTTATGAATCATTCCCAAACACCAAACTTCTATTCCCCTTTGACATCAAGGGCAAAGGCTGACCAATGTGGAATGAATACTTTGTTGTAGATATGAGAACCATAGATTTGATGTTGCTGAATATGAGCACTGATAATGCTCCCCCTGAGCATATGCTGAAAGTTGTAGATGATATACAAATAAGTACATGATGCTATGACTCAACCAAATTTGACCTTTCGTATCACCAAGGACTCATGATTACATAAATTACCTAACACATTGGGGTTATATATATGGCTCAACATGACATCAAATACCTAAAATAATGGGATCATAGATAATGAACTTAACTCAAATAGTTCAAGCATGACTGAATATAACAATTTTACATCATGGGTCTTTATATGAACTCTACATCAAGAAACAAATATTAAATTTTATAATCAAAACCAAACACCTCAAGAGTGAGGTAGCAATACCATGATAGGATGATCATTTATCAGCAGTAATATGAACAACATTATGCAATAAGGAATGCTCAAGAAATCAAAATGCCAACAATGTGCATTATTAGAAATATAGCAAATGCTCCTCCTGAACCTGTTCCATATGTTCGCTATCAAGACTAATCATATTCACCAATAAAGTCATCAAATAAACTTCATCAATCAGTAAAGCCATCAAAGCAACAATGTCATTTAGCAACCATCATAAGCCGATATCACTTCTAAGTTTCATTTGAGTAACAACAAACTGTAACCAATCAATATCAGAATCAGAGGTCCAAATAATAACTGTTTGAAGCATATGAGATCCTTTCCCTAAGTCTGTCCCACTGATTCTTCATCATAAAGAAACATACGTGACTGTCTAGATCAGAACTCACGTATATATGTTAGTGTACTTCATTATATCCGCATACATAAAGGAGAATGTTGAATTTTTCATAACCATAGCTCCCCCTGAGCATGTATTGTTTGAACCTGTACATTGTTACTACATTAGATTCACTTTTAGTAATATAAGAAACATGAATATTAAAACAATCATGGGAGACATCATCAAAACAACATATGTATTTCACCCCCTGAATATGAAGGATATGTCAGAATAATTAATGAAGTCATGAAGCAAAGATCACTCCTAGTTTATGTCTGAGATATTCAAAGGTATCACATGGAAGAGGCTTTGTACATTTATCTGCAACTTGTTCCTTTGAGGGAACATACTCCAGTTTGACCTTTGGTTCATGTACCTATTCTCTCAAAAATTGATATTTGATTAGAATATGCTTGGTTTTTGAATGCATGACAAGATTTTTTGAAATACTTATGGCACTAGTATTATCACACAAAATAGGTATAGGTTGAGGAAAAGTGATTTGAATATCTTATAAGGTTTGCATCATCCATATACATTGAGTACGTCAAGATGCATCAACAACATATTCTACCTCAATAGTAGATAAAGCAATGCAGATTATCTTTTTGTTAAGCCGTGATACCAAGCAAGGTCCCAAATAGGATGCTCCTCCACCAATACCTTTTTTATCATCACCATTTCCTACCCAATCTTCATTTTTGTAAGCATGAAGAGAAAATTTTGCATTTTTTAGATACCTTATACCATAATCTTGAGTTCCTTGTGTTAGGGTCCTATAATTTATAGGATCAAATGATGATTGAATGATTTCTTTCAGTATTTCAAATTGTAAATAATACTGCATATTGCATATGATTTCCAAAATATCTCTATATATATGTGTGTGTGTGTGTGTGTGTGTGAAAATAAAAAATGAAAAGAGTGTATAAATAGAAAAAATAGAAAAAGAAACAGAAATGATAAAAAGAACCCCACAAAAAAATGAATAAATGTGGAAGTGATGCATGTTGAAGTGCCACTGATACTCCAATAATTTTGTATAGAATAAATTCATGAAATTGTGTATAGCTTCTTTAAAATTTCACAATACTTCTTTTTGTTTGAAATATACATTTTAATCATGTTCAAGCAAATTTCAATTTATGTCAATTAGATTAGAGTGAGTAACTTAGCCAAATAGTGTAATCTTGGCCGAGATTAGATAGGTAGAATAGTTGAATAAATTAATCCAACAGTTTAATCTGGATTAATGCAGTTACTTGATTAGTTTAGTTGTTTGAATAAATATTCTTAGTCCTTTAAAATGGAAAAATAAAACTAGGTTTGCACTTATAAATGCACCCTCATTGTTTTAAGTTACATTAGTTTAGAGAAAAAGGAAATTCATTTTATGAAGTGTTGTTTGTAATATGTTTCTTTGTCAAAAGTTGGACTTTATTATAAAAAAATATGCGCATAAAATGATGTAGGACCATTGGTGTTAAACATCACCCCTCTTCTCGCACCTTGTCACAATCTCATTTTAATCCAATGGCTCTAAAGCTATTTTGGACCCCCACTATATTTCTCTTTAACGACAAGGGGGGGTGGGGGGTCTATAAATTGGTTTTCCCCACTGCTACATGTCCTTCCCTCATAATTTCATACCCCCCTTCTAATACCATAAACTACTTAGGCCCCCCTCTGAAAGCAGTTTTCCTCGCTCCTGCCTTAACCCACATTCCTGACAACGTTCACCTACCACATCCCTACTGCACCGCGACTCCCCTACCGCCACGTATCCTTTCCACTTATAACTTCCCGCCAACGGCCTCGCGCCTCCCTCTACGTATTCCTTGCCACCACGTGATGAAGAAAATATCACTCCTAGTTTATGTTTGATATACTCAAAGGTATCACATGGAAAATTCTTTGTAAATATATCTGCAACTTGTTCCTTTGAGGGAACATACTCCAATTTGACCTTTGGTTCATGTACCTGTTTTCTAAGAAATTGATATTTAATTAGAATATGCTTGGTTTTCGAATGCATGACAATAATTTTTGAAATACTTATGGCACTAGTATTATCACACAAAATAGGTATAAGTTGAGGAAAAGTGATTCGAATATCTTGTAAGGTTTGCATCATCCATATATGTTGAGTACATCAAGATGCAACAACAACATATTCTACCTAAAGAGTAGATAAAGCAATGGAGATTCTTATTTTGTTAAACCATGATACTAAGCAAGGTCCCAAATAGGATGCTCCTCCACCAGTACTTTTCCAATAATCAACATTTCCTACCCAATCTTCATTTGTGTAAGCATGAAGAGATAATTTCTGCATTTTTTAGATACCATATACCATAGTCTTGAGTTCCTTGTGTTAGGGTCCTATAATTTATAGGATCAAATAATGATTGAATGATTTATTTTAGTATTTCAAATTGTAAATAATACTGCATACTAAAAATGATTTCCAAAAAATATATATATACAAATGAAAAGAGGGTATAAATAGAAAAAATAGAAAAAGAAAAATAAATGATAAAAGAACCCCACAAAAAAATGAATAAATGTGAAAGTGATGCAAGTTGAAGTGCCACTGATACTCCAATAATTTTGTACAAAATAAGTTCACGAAAGTGTGTGTAGCTTGTTTAAAATGTCACAATACTTCTTTTTGCTTGAAACATATAGTTTAATCATGTTACTGAAAAATTCAATTTATGTTAAGTAGATTAGAGTGAATAACTTAGCCAAATATTGTAATCTTGGTTGAGATTAGATAGGTAGAATAGGTGAATAAATTAATCCAACAGTTTAATCTGGATTAATGCAATTGTTAGATTAGTTTAGTTATTTGAATAAATATTCTTAGTCCTTTAAAATGGAAAAATAAAATAGGGTTTTCACTTCTAAATTCACCCACATTGGTTTAAGTTACATTAGTTTAGAAAAAATTCAAATTCATTTTAGCAAGCGTTGTTTGTAATACGTTCCTTTGTCCAAAGTTGAAATTCATTTTAAAAACATATGTGCATCAAATGATGTGGGACCGTTGGTGTTAAACACGCACCTCTTCCCGCACCTAATCATGATCTCGTTTTAATCTAATGGATCTAAAGCCTTTTCGAAACCCCCTGCTATATTTCTCTTTAACGATGGGGGGAGGGGGGGTTTGAAAAGTGTTTTTCGCCACTGCTACATTTCCTTCCCTTATAATTTCATACGCCCCACCCCTCTAATACCATAAACTTCTTAGACCCCGCTCTAAAAGCATTTTTCCGCACTCCCGCCTTAACCTACATTCCTGCCAACATTCACCCGCCACATCCCTACTCCACCATCACTCCCATACTGCCGCATATCCCTTCTAACTATCACTTCCTACCAATGGCCTCACGTCTCCCATCGACTATCCCTTGTTGCCATGTCGATGATCGTTACTCCTTTCCATTGCCTTCGTCTTGTTGCAGAGTAAATTCCCCCATATGGCATTTGGCCAATGGTCCCGCTCCAAGTATGAATCTATAAAGCCTCATTTTTTCTCGTGATCACATCCTTTTCTTACTTTCCTACTATTACACTACTCTCGAGCCCTCTGTTTTCTTTCCTATCAGCGACTGTTCATAGAGGAAGCCCCTGTGAGATTTTTCCAGCGAAATTAATTGTTATCCTCTGCATTCCACCTGTCACCCTCTCTAATTTTAATTCTTCTATGATGATAGCCCCCAAAAATGTCATTGTGGTAAACCCCATGCTCGTACCCCTTGTGGATTTAGACCACACCCCCTAGCTAATAGCGATTACAAAATTTCTAAGACAAAATGTGAATTTGACCTCTTCAAATTACGCTACTGGTTTCGTGACACTTATCTTGGCCAGTCTGATGAGATTAACCTCTAGCAGTCTAGACTACCCCTGTTCGTCTTCCCCTAGTCTTACTATTTCAGTGAATTCTTCCTCAAATGTCATGCCTCTTATCTCTCAAGTAAGTGGCCTATCATCTCCCCTAATGGTGAAATCCTCTTCGCCATTACCTCTGAAAGTATAAACCAAATGTTGTAGGTCCCATACAGTGACTCTCTAACTCCGTTTTCCCTTGAGGATCTTAAAGAAATCTATCAGAAACTTACCTTTCCCCAGAGAGCCAAGATTTTTGAGGTCTTCCTGCCAGAAGATTCTCAACTCCCCAAGAAGAATCCCCCTTATCCCTCTTCTATTTTCCCCCAAAGAACTAGATAGATTATCTCTGTCTTGTCATGCCTACTTGGTTACTTTTCAGATGAATGGGTAGATGAGCATATTTTAGGCTTTCTATCCACCCTTTCTACAGAAGAAGGACTATTAGTCACCTTTGACTATGGTCACTTCCTTGTAGATGTAATTCATAAACAATTCCTTCAGTTTTTAATTGAAGGAATGTTCGTATATTCTTCCATTCTTATGTACATGCTCGATTTCTTCTAGATAGACAAGTTTCCCTTTCCAGTGCAAAAGTTCAATCAGCAAGGAGAGCCTCAGTCCATTATTTTCTGGACCTCCATGATTAGAAAACAATTATAGGAATTCAGTTTTACAGAGTTTATTGATCAGTTTATGTATCCAACATCTTGTTTTTTGAGTGGCCAACATATTCCAAGAATTAGTGAGGATATTCAGAAAGTGTTGCATCTCACTGAATAGGTGAAGATAGGAGATTGGTATTTATACTAGTAATTTATAGAGATTAGATTTTATGGATCAGAGCTACTACCACCATATAAGCTACCCAAGTACCCTCCAATGAGGATATTTTCCTTAGAGTACATCAGGCAAATAATCCACTCAAACAACATCAATTTTGTGGCAGCTAAGAAGAAATCTCAATTCAGAATTAAGACACAGATATGACCTTTTATCTATAACAGCAGAGAAGCAGGAGAGAAAGAAGACCTCTTGATAAAATAAATGAATTTCCCTCATAGCATTATATGTTCTTATGACCCCTTTGGGGTAACTTCTAAGCTAAGTATTGGCTTGTTAGGGCCTGACCCAGGTTCGGAGTTAATTAGCCAAACAAATCCCCGTACTACTAGCCCTTTCAGCAACATTCTGTGGAGCGCAGACTAAGGTCTCACCTGAAGTAGTATGGGAGGGTGCTAGAACTAGGTTTCTGCACCCTTGAGATGTTTGAGAGGTTCGACTGGTCCTTCGTCTCCTCCTGTGCACAGGTTGCTTCACGCACTTCCCGTTCCACGTGACCTGATATACTACCTTCACGCAACCCTAACTAGAGGTTGTGTCGTGCTCAGTGCTATTACTCGAGATCTTACTTATCTTCCAGTGTTAATTAACTACCTTTGCCTACTTGAATGTCTTATAATTAGCAATACAAGTCATTAAGCAATACAATTCATTCATACACGATTACATAGTAAATAAACAATGTATTTGCAAAATATATCCAATCATGCATTTAAACCAGAAAAAAGATACACAGAACTATAGCAAAACTTCTCTTTATTGATTCTTCCAATGGTTACAGACTTGACCTGCCGTATGCACTCAACTGTAGGGGTCCGCGCACTAAACTGTTGACTACTAGGCCTCTGTGCACTCAGCTGTAGAGCCTTCTGCTACTCTACGACCCACAAACACACTTTACACTTCGACTCAATCACTTAGACTTCTCCTCCTTCTATTAGTTTCTTCCTTCCTCTATGCTTAGAGCCTTGATCTATTTATATAATCCCATGGTCCATGGACCATGGGTAGGTCTATCTAGCCAACATTACATTACAAAAACTAGGGTGGACAACCCTGTCACTCTATTATACTTTCACGCCCTACGGTCACAATTCGCAGAGCTTTTACAACAAGATTCAGTCAAAACTTGGGCTTTAAGCCCCAAAACATGCCTTCGGGGGATTCCATGCCCAATAGGCCCCCAACACAAACATTGTTACTCACCCTCGAGTCACTCTGTCAGCACGGAGTCCCTCTAACTATTCTCGAACTGTGACAAGGTCATCAACACACTAAGCTGCTACTTGCTAGATCTACTGCATACATTGTTCCGAGACCTCTGTGTCGGAAGTGCTTCTTTGCATTAATGTGTGCATCCCCTGCATTTGTGCGACCTTGCCTTCAATTTTTGCTATGATGGTGAAGGCCTCGTCGATCCAAGACTGAACGCATGCCTTCAGGACTTCTTCCTTGTGTCATGCCGCATCCACCTGTTATTTCAGCGCTTTAGCCAATTTCATTCATGTGAGCCTTTGAGTGAGGGACACCGTCTGCGCAGTTCCTCTGACGTTGTCATACTACTGTTGGAGTTCTTGTGCCTCTATCTCTAAGCACTGGATATTGGGGTCCTCCTGCAGATTTAAGAGGATCTCAAATGATTCTTCCAACATGTTGGTGCAGTCTCGCACTGCACTACCAATTTCCTCTAGTATCATTGTGATAGCACTAGTGCACTGTTCTCTGACTTCCCGGGGGGGGTGGATGGCTACACCTTTAACCGCAGCTTGGTGATCTGAAGGTTTAGCTCCAACTGAACCTTTTTCATTTCTTCCCTCGCCTCATGTACCCCTGCTGCTGACTTGTGGATCTGCGCCTCCGCTGGCATGTTTGCTGGGATGGCCAACTCTGAGACACTTAGGTAAGCGTCGTCTATTACCTGTACCAGCTATTGATTCTACGACACCACTTCATTAGGTTGCAAGATCAATTGTTCTGTATTAATTTTTGGCTCATTGAGGACATGCAGTGTGTGGCTCTCCCTAGCTTGCAGCTCAGCCGTTATCCCATCCTGTAAAACATATAAGGTCTCTCGCAGGAGTGTACCTATGTTGATACCGAGACCCTTTAGTGCACTAACTGTAAGCCTGTCGACCTCATTTGTTGTCACTAGTGCCCCTTTTGGTAGCACTAGAGTATTCATCATCTGTGTGCACAACAT
Organism: Pinus tabuliformis; assembly: GCA_031772625.1. Classification (NCBI taxonomy): domain Eukaryota; kingdom Viridiplantae; phylum Streptophyta; class Pinopsida; order Pinales; family Pinaceae; genus Pinus; species Pinus tabuliformis. The sequence goes on along the minus strand of CM062817.1, from coordinate 1,740,069,052 downwards.
CTATTCTGCTAACATTGAGCCGACTGCGAAGCTGGTCAAAAGGGTACCATCCTAAGGATGGCGCACCTACAACTCCTGTAGCTGTGCTCTGAGGGCCCCCAACACAATCTGGCTCTCCTGCATGAAATTTTGGAGGGCCTCAGAGGTGACATCATGTGTTGTCTCGCTGATGTCATGTAGATCACCCTCGGTTAGGGTGATCGGGTCAATCAACAACTTCAATGCCTTGACCTTTTTATGTGAGCTCGCTCACTCAGTTGGGTGCTAGCCCTTTAATTGTGTTGATGCAGTTCATGGGTCCACGCCTTCTTCTTCTTCCTTTGCTTCCTACCCATGTGAAGGTGACGGTTGGCCCTAGAGCACCTTCGCAGCTACCTCCTGCATTGCTGTTGCGACCTATTCCTGCTCAAGTGCTGTCTGTGTAGTGTCCTGCGCCGCTCGCACTCCTTCTATCACTGCTTCCTTCCTTCACTTTTCGGCTAACTGTGTGATGCGTAGCTTGGCCTCGTCTTTATTTCTTAGTGCCGCCGACTTTTCTATCTCTGTAATGTCTAGGGCATGCCACTCTAGTAGCCATACCTCCAGTATGTTAAAAATGACATCGTATGTGGCTACGAAGGGTAGATTTATCTACTGTTTGGTTAGGTCCTTTCATGCTCTGATGTAAATGTTGTGGATGTCTACTTTGAATTTCGCAAAACTCTGTAGGCTGTTGTAGACAGTGGGTGACAACCATGGCTTGCGGTTGATCTCCATTCTGAGGTTCATCTCCATGAACACCCAGAATATTTTACTGTCACGGATCCTCTTGGAATCCTTTGTGGCCTAGAGCAAAGCATACTTCGTGGCCTTTGGCAGGTCCCTATCAATTATGGGGAATTGACTATCCTCTGGTAATTCCCCTGCCACGAGCACTATGGACAATAAAAGCCATGCATAGTGGAATGTTTTGCCCTGTTCCTGAGCTTCGCGGAAATTCTCTAAAAACTCATTGTAGAGGAACTCAGACTAGTTAAACTAGACCCCCTCCATGCACTGCTCAGCCAGTGAGACCACCGGCATGGGTACTTTGTCTACGCGGCAGTTGCGCATAACCTTACCTGCCAGTATTTGGGTTTCCACTTTCATTTCTTTGTCACTGATGATGGATATGGCGTAGCCCCTTTTCTTCTTCACTAGCTTGTATTTTTTCTTCATGGCCTCTGTGATGGCCAAGTCACTCCTCTTCCCGTCTAAGATGTCTGCGGGGTCCTCTGCTTTGCATGGAAGCTGGGAGTTGTGGTGAATCAAGTCTGCTGTGATGGTGATGGGCTCCTAAATCCACAAACACCCATCATGCAATAGGCAGAGTAGTTGCCTGATGATGAAAATGGTTATTAGGGCATGGTAGAGATGCAGCACCCAGAGGAGGTTTAGTAGCCCAGCCTTTTCCACTCTGCGCAACCACTTTGGAGGCTCTAATTCTATAACCCCTGCAATGGTGTTTTGCGTGGGCTTCATGAGGTGCCTCGTCTTAAGGGGAGGGAAATTCTTGTGGTCAGCGAGGTCCCTATCTTTGAATTCTAGGCTCAGCACCCATCCCAGGTGCGTGCCCTAAAAAATAATGTTGTCTGGGAGGAGCGGGGTCTGGAGCGAGCTCTTGGTCTCGTCGAGGTCCTTGGGCACTTTATCCTTCCCTTTTCACGGGGGGGACATAGGCGGGCAACTTTGTCGGGGGTGGGTAGGCTGATTTTCCTCCTCCATGCCTTCATCCTCGTCTTTTGCGATGATTAGGCCCTCCAGGTCTTCCTCTTCTTCATCGGTCTCTATGGTGATGACTTTCCCCTTCTCCTCCATTGACAGCTTGGTGCGTAGCGGGTTCCACGGGGACACACATATGGGAACCATTGCTTGTTTGTCCTTCTTAGGTCTTGGCGTGCACAGTTATTTTGGGATTTCTACCACAATCTTGGTACCTTTTGGAGCATCCCCCACAGTTAGGGCTTGCGTGACCTCCTCGGTGGCCATTTCCATTATCTCCACAACATGGGCTCAATCAATGCTTGACACAACAATCAGGGCTTTGCTCAATAGCTCAAATTGCAAATGACCAAGTGTTGTTTATAGGGAAGCCCTTTGTAATTTATAGCGCTTTTTGAATTTTAATTCCATCGTTCCCCGCAAATCTGGTTCATTAATGCTCCCTCGATAGAAAATTTTCCCAAATTGTGCCCATAAATCGTGTTGTAATTGCTTGCTGCTTGCTCCATTTGGTCTCAAGTAGACATCCCATCATGAATAGTGACTTCAAAACTCACTTTATGGTCAACCCTTGCGGCAACATAGCCCCCCGTGTTCGGTCGCGGACCTTGTGGCTCTTTGCTTCTCCGCGCAGCTTCAACATCACGTAGCTCTCGAGCAAAATAGTTTATAGTCCCGCACTCCATTTCAACTGCTTGGAGTGCTAAGACTATTCTTCGCTCGACTAGTCAGGTGGTCACACCACCCATGCAAATTTTCATCCTGTCATCCATCATATTTCCTGGAGAATACCCACCTTTTATTGTTATGGTCGACATCCCGCACTTTACCATCTACAACACACTACCTTGGTCAATACGCTTAGCAATGTGTTTTCCAGGCCAAGGCATCAGACTGGTCAATTCGTGCCGATAGGCCTTAAACCTATCATCGCGATCGTACGCATCCTACCTTATCCCCCTGGTTTTTTTTCGAGAAAATCTTCCTTTAACTTGTCCTCGAGCTTCTTGAATTCTGCGTCCACCAGATCGATTTCCTTCCTTAATCATATCCTTTCTTCTTCAAGTTCTTGGAGTCTAAGATTTCCTTGTTGGATTTCTACTTCTAAGGTTCTGTGAACTGTCGTATCTATCAGTGCTATCATGTGTGTTCTAAGTTCTCCAAGCACTATAGGGCTTACTGTGGTTGCTTCATACGTTAGCCTTGGCAGTGCCTGTGTGGTTAGGTTTATGCACGCGGTCCTATAAACCCAAAGAACCACTAGCATGTGTAGGTCCCAGTCAGTCTGCTTCACATTGTGGACCTTTTTTAGCACTTCACATACTTTTTTAAAAGCTTCTGCATGGATATTCTTTTGCGCACTTGGTCTTTCCATACTTTGTGGTCCCTGTTATCACTCCAAGAAACTTTCCTAGGTTGTAGATCGAAGATGCCTGGTAACATGTAATATTCAATATTTTTCTTTGAACTATTGGAATAAATGATGGTTTGGATCAAGTTAGATAACCATTTCAGCTCTATTCTCACTCAAGACATGCATGAACACCCTCAACAACACAAGGCTTTAGACCACAAACGCTCAATAGTTTGTAGATTTAATGGATAGATGGAGAATAATGACAGTACTAGTAGATTGCATACATGAACATATATGAATGTCTAGCTACAGGTAGTAAAGAAGCTTGCTAATCTAATATATCAAAGCAGAGATAAGATGACAGTTATCTGGCCATACACACATAGAAAACTTGAACAAACTCTTCAAGTGCAAGTAAGAATAGCATGAAGGGAATGGACATTGAACATCTAATGGAAAAAGAAGCTTATATTTCTTAGAATGAAGATGAGAAGCTTGAATAAACAAAGGAGAAACAGTCTCCAAAGTTGAACCCTTGTTACATCTAGTTTTCTGCCTTTTATAGGCCTTTTACAATGCTCCTAAGCTCTCTAGAAGGCTTGGAGTCTTAACCTTGTCTGATCTATCCCTTAATCGTTTGATTCCCTCAATAGGCAAGCATGGCTAGGAGGTTTTTCTCTTTCTGACAGAGGAATAACCGCATTCAGATAATTTGGGTGCGCTAGCAGGGAGCTCTCTCTTGACGGAGATGCCCACAATCTCATCTATTGATTTTGGCTGTGTCGCGCTATGCTGCTCCATGATGTATCTGATTCAGGCTGTGTTGTGCTATAGATGCCCATGATATTTCTGTTTCAGGCTATTTGGGCATGCTTTGTTGTGCTGTAGATGCCTCTCGGCCTCGGTTTCTCTTCAAACTGTTTAATAATGAGTGTTTTCTATTTTACATAGAAACTACTGTAATGTTGTAAACTCCCACCAATGTTTTTTCCTTTTGGACTTTAAAAGTCTTCAAAATGATTTATTTACCCATCGGGTCCACCCTTTGGGTCACTGTCACCTATCGCAAATGGCCCGATCCCTTTGTTCTCTTCGTATTTTTACAATATGGCAAAAACCTTAGAAAACATGAAAAACTGACCTTTGTGGATGTGAAAACATATATATATATATTTCACCTCTGAAACACATCGGGTCCAGAATTCATCGCTATCGATGCTGCCAAGGTTCCTATGTATTTCGTTAAATAAAAAAATATATGAAGAATGCATTACAAAATTCTTGGGCGCGACTTGAAATATTATGGAATATCATTCACAATGCCGTTGAGTTTGGCCTTATCGCATCACACATAGGAATATGTAAAGGCCCCGCCCCTTTGGTCTTCCCGATCTACGATCCACCAATGTGATTTGGGCCATTGATCCACATATGTGATTGACAGTCCTCATTTGATCACTGATCACCATTGCCATTGCCCCATGGTCCGCACTGATTTGCCTCCGCTGATGTGACCCGCCGATTATATTTGGGCCATTGATTGGCCAGATCTAATGGCTACTATACCTTCTCACTTTAAGCCTGTGATTTTGGAATTTTAATGGTTTTCAAGCATTTCCTACCTCTTGATAGTGTATTTCCTCCCCTTTAAGGGCTTTCCTCCTTCGAACATTTTGATTTCGAACGACTCTTCAGAGGATTTTGAAGAATTTTTTAGCACACTTGGATCCTTTGGGATAATTCTTAAGCAAGTTTGGAGACTTTTAGGACATGTATAGATCCATTTTTGGGCTATTTGCCTCTAAGGCTAACATTGGCTCCTTCTGGGGATCAAAGCCTCCCTTTGAGGTTTCAAGAACTGCAGATTAATGTCTTTCCTATAAAAACAAAATTTAAATCTTCCTTCTAGTGGTCCATTGGGCATGGAGTCTTTTTAGCATAAAAATTAAAACTGAAAGAAAAACATATTTACAATACCAAGACTTTAAGGCCTTAAATGAAATAGATTTTCAAGAATCGCCCATTTATTGGGCTACCAAATGCATCTTCTCCTTCCAGATTGTGCAGGATGAATGTATTGTTGTGCCGAACTTGAGCAATGACAAAAGGACCTGTCCACAAGGAGTCAAACTTGCCATGATTACCTCCATTTTCTTTAAATGCATCCCATTTAAGCACCCAATCACCCACTTGGAACTTGTCTCCTTTTGCCTTCTTATCAAAAGTTTCTTTGATTGCCTTCCAATGGGCCTTTGATTTATCAACCAGCTGCTCTCTTATCTGATGTAGTTCAACCAGGTTATTCATTCGTCTTACCATATCATTCTCTTCATCTTGTTCTTCTTGCAAGAACTTAGCCACAGGGAGGATGAGCTGGATGGGGAAAACAACATCAGCACCATAAACATGTTTGAATGGAGAATTACCTATGGACTTTTTGATGGTAACTCGATCAGCCCACAGTGCAAACTTTAGCTTGGAATCCCAACTCTTTTTGTTGTCCTCTAATAGCTTTTTGATTATCCTTACCAAGCTCTTGTTGGATGATTCTGCCAGGCCATTGCCTTGAGGATAATATGAGGTAGAATACAACACTTGAATGCCCATGGATTCAGTCATGTCCATCAATTCTTTTGCCTTGAATGCTGCTGCATTATCAGTGACTAGTTTGGTTGGGCAACCAAATCTAGTGAAAATATTCTCATTCAAGAACTTTATGACAACTTGATGACTGGCATTCTTAGTGGGTATAGCCTCAATCCACTTGGTAAAATAATCAGTGGCTACTAAGATCCATTTGTGTTGGCCAATGGAATGTGGGTTGATCTCACCTATAAAGTCCAAGCCCCACTATTGGAAGGGACCATTGACATGTATTGGCTTTAAGGGCAGAGATTTTAGCTATTGTCTTCCTTCAAACCTCTGACATTTGTCATGAGCTTTTACAAAATAGAACACATCAAAGAACAAAGAAGGCCAATAATATCCAGCCCTCAAGATTTTATGAGTTGTGGTTTTCCAATAATGATGCCCTCCACAGATGTTAGAATGAAACTGGTGTATAACCTCCAGAGACTATTCTTTATCTAGACACCTCAAGAGGATTCCTGATGGGTCTTTCCATTAAAGCAAATTTTTATTAATGTAGAATTTGGCTGATCTAAGTTTAATGGCACGAGCTTGACTTGAGCTAAGTCCTAGAGGGGCTTCTAGCTTTTGCAAAAAATGAACTATGTTGTAATACCATTCACATGTGACTAGATTTTCAGCCAAAGACTGATCTTGCTTTTGCTTTTTTGTTGCTCCCTTTGCCTGCACATAATCTGAATTTAAACCCATGGAATTTATATCTAACAAGCTGCAATTTTCTACAACCATAAGTTTAGCCAAGCCCTGGCCTTTGACAAGCTTAGTGGGCTTCACCTTTATGTTAAACTTTATGAATTTTGCAATCCATTTAGCTCTCTTCCCATCAATATCTGGTTGAGTTAAGACATCCTTTATTGAGGCTGAAGGTACATATGAAACTACTTTGGAATGTAGAATATAAATTTTGAATCCCTTTAAAGACTTTATAAGAGCATAAGCTTGTTTTTCGATAAGGTCATACCTTAATTCAACATCCCTTAAAGTTTTGCTGAAAAAGGCCATAGGGTGCTCTATGCATTCACCATTTTTATGCAACAGAACTACCGCAAGTGTATCATAAGAGGAAAAAGAGAAGATACAAAAATCCTTAGTGTAATCTGGGTTGATTAGAGTGGGAGCTTCCATGATAGCTTGCTTGATGGCTTCAAAAGAGCTTCTTGAAGCATTTGTCCATTTTATTTCTGCTCCTTTCTTCAACATGGAAGTGATGTGCTTTACAAGCTCTACAAATTTTGGAATGAACTTCCTTACGAAGTTAACCTTACCCAAGAAGGATTGAATGTCCCTTTTTGACCTTGGGATGGACAATGTCTGAATGGCTTGAACCCTGGTTGGATCAATCTTCAAACCTTCAGCAGAAACAATATGTCCCAAAAGTTTACCTTCTTCTAGAGCAAACTGTGACTTCTTTGGGTTTACTGAAATTCCAAATTGTTTGCACTTTAGGAAGACCTTCCTCAAATGCTGTAAATGGTCTTTGTGGCTATTGGAGAACACTGTTATGTCATCCAGATAAATAAGGAAATTTTTTTCCTTCTTTCCCACGAAGGCTATGTCCATGTTCCTTTGAAAGGTAGCACCAGCATTCATTAGTCCGAAAGGCATCTTGGAGTACATGAAAGTGCCCCAAGGAGTAGTGAAGGTGGTCTTTCCTGATCTTCATGGTGTACGAAAATCTGATTATAACTTGAAAATCCATCTAATAAAGACATGACTCTAGCCCTTGAAACTCTTTGCAGCAAGTGTTCCATCTTAAGCAGGGGATAGTTATCTTTTTTAGAGCACTTGTTCAGATTTCTGAAGTCAACACAAAGCCTAATTTCTCCATTTTTCTTTCTTACTACCACAAGGTTAGCTATCCATTTTGAATACCTTAGGGGCACTATAATTTTGGCATCCAATAACTTCTTGATCTCTTTCTCAATCAAAGGAAATAAGAGAGGGCTAATAGGTCTTAGTTTCTGCTTAAAAGGGGTGGTATTCTTTTCCAATGGGATCTTATGCTGAATGATGTTTGTGTCATAGGTTTTATGATCGCTATATTCCCGGGAAAAAATGTTAGTGAATTGCCTCATAAGGGTGCAATACTCAGAATTCTAGGTAGAGGACAAATGCATGGACAGATTTATGTTTTTTGGATGGGCTGGGCTCCCTATATTATGATTACGCACAACAGATTTATTTTCTGTTTCGGTAGGCTTATATGGCACATCTTTTTGGTTCAAAATCTTCTCTAGAGGCACCAATCCTTTTGGTATGTAATTACTGGGAAGTTGGACGATGCTTCCTCGACCGATCTCGCCCCCATTCTCCCATGGCTTCATTTTCCTGATCGATTGGTGTTTCAGAAAATTCGTCCACGACTTGCAAAAATCTGTTAATTTCCTCATTGTCTTCAAAAACCCTCCAATATTTGACATTGTCAGGTAGAGACGGCTTGTATTTTACTTGAATTTCATATGTCAATTTAGGAGGAAAAGGAGGAATAAACATGCTATCAGAGACAGCGAGGGAGTCGGCAAGCTGGTTCTTCATTCTTGGAATATAAGAAATGCTGAAATCATTAGTAGAATCCTTGAGCCTCCATACCTCATCTCTGTATGCCTTCAACCTTGGATGCTTAGCTTGGAACATTTTATTCACTTGCTGAATAATGAGTTTTGCGTCTCCAAACACTTTCAGGCCTTTGATACCCATTTCTTTAGCAACGCTTAAGCCCAGAATTAAAGCTTTGTATTCTGCGATGTTGTTTGTGAACTAAAAGGTTAATTTGAAAGATAAATGAATGTATGCCTATGTTGGGGACACAAGGACCACACCTACCCCTGCAGCTTCTTTAGTGCAAGCCCCATAAAAAAACATATCCCAAATTTGTGGGTTTTCTTCCTCAGCGATCTGGCAAATTGGTTTCCTGAGCTGCATGGAAGCCAACTGAGATTCTTCAATATGAAGGATACAAGCTACAAAATTAGTGTCGATAGAATATATGGGATTATTGGTGGGATTCTTTTAATCGTTGATTATATAAGCCAACTACGCCTCTCTGTATAATCTCTTTCTCTCAGCTCCGAAAATTGGGACAGTAGCATAGGACAGATCATTTTGTAATGATCCACCTAGTCTCTTGATCCAACCTCTAGAAAGTAACATGCCCAACTTGGGAGGTACATCTGCTACCACAATGTCCATCATCATGCTTTTCATAGGCAACTGGGACAAAGTGATGGCTAGGTCCTTGATTAACCCTAGACATTTCACTTTTCTAGAGTCAAAAGAAAACAGGTCATGATAAGGCTTAGTGATGTCAAGACCCAACTCATCCATGACAACCTTGGGCATTAGATTATGGCTAGCTCTAGTGTCCAAAAGGAAATTGTGAAAGATTTTATCATGAATAGTCAGAGAGACATATAATGATGGGGAGTTGTCTTCACAGTTTTCAATCATTGGGCTGAGGATAACAGCTGGCCTGTCATCTTGCAGATTTACATAGTCAGTAGAGGCTTGGATGGATTTAGGTTCAAGGACCTCAAGGATGGATATTTTGAAGGACTTATTCTTCACTAGTTCAATCAGAGGCATAGGTATTCTTAGCTTCTGAATTTCTAATTGCAAACTGAAAGGAGGAGGGGGCTTGTCGAGGCCTCTTACCTCATGAGCTAGAGCTTTGAGGATGATGGGATCAACTACCAGTTGTTTTTGCTTATTAGCTTGCAGTACTGTAGGGATAGCAACTCTTTGAACAAGATTTTCCTTGGCATTATTTATCTTTGACCTTAAATTATATCTTTTCTGCTCTACAGCTTGTAGAATAGCTTCACCATCCCATTCCTAGCTGATCTAGTCATTGCATAATGACTTTTCATATGCAGCTGACGTCAAAAAGGAAGCATTTCCTTTGTATTCTAGACAATGGATCTCATCATCTTCTTCGAGCTACTCTTCTTCCATGACTGCATTCTGAAAAGGAGCCTTCACCCTTTGGTCTTCATTTGCATTTTTGTTTCTTTGCAAAATCTGCAATTGCTCATTCGTTCTTCTATATGGATTTGGATTTGGATTTCTTGGGGCAAAGGTATTAGGCATTCTTCCTTTCCCTGATTGCTACTCAACCTTCAATTTAGAGATTTTAGAGGCTAATGACTAGATCATTTTGGTCATTTTATCTATCTTAGGATCAGAGGATGATGAAGACTCGCCCCTCTGTCTTCTTCTATCAACATTTCCCTTGAGTTTCTCAGCAGCCATGATGTTTGATTCCACTTCCAAGGCTGCATCCTGCATGTCAGCCAAAGTAGCACATCACCTCTCTCTCAACAATAGGCAGAAGTCAGAATCAAAAGCACTGGCATAGGTGAGTTTAATAGAGGTAGTAGTGGGTTTTACTTCAGCTAGAATCTTGTTGTACATACGGTTAAACCTTTTATTGAAATCAGATAGCAACTCACCATTTTCTCTCTTTAAGTTGCCAAACTCAGTGTGGTAGTAGAGGAGGTCCTTTTTATCCCCCCAATGCTTTAGGAATGCATCATCTAAAGCTTCGATATGTACTATAGAACTGGGGGTTAGTTCTCTGAACCATTTTCTAGCCTCTCCATCTAGGCATTGGACAAAGACTCTCATCCACACATCATCTTCACTAATGTCCAGATTATCAGCATAGCTATAGAATGACTCAAGATGTTCTTCAGCAGTAACACCTTTATTTCCAGTGAACTTAGGCCTATATTTTTTATATTCTCCAGTAGGCATGGCATTCAAAGAGTGGGGAGTATTAGAGGTCCATACCTAGCAGCTATGATTCTTTCCATTTTGGTAGGTGCTTGTGGACCTTCCATAGCTGTGGTAGCTAAAAGAGTACTAGCAGTCTGAATGATAGAGGGCTAAGGAGTTACTGATAGAACTAAAGGAGTATGATGGATAGAAGGTGAGGTTTCCTTTGGGCTTAAAGCAAAAGGAGAACCTAAAGAATAAGGAGCTTTATGAATCTCTGAGAGTTTTTCTTCACTGCTAGTATTAGATGCTATACTCTCAACATGTATTTGTTCTATTACAAGTCTTTCTTGTAGAGATATAGGAGATTGTTTAGGTTTACCTGAACCTGATGCTCCTTTCTATAATACCTTTCTCTCTTTGATGATTTTTTCAGGATCAGGTACTGCGTCAGCATGTAGCTTTTGAGGATTTCTCTAAGTATGCCTCACAAACTAAGCTAGAACTATGAAGTGGAGTTGCTAAGAGGTTCGGCCTCAAGTAGAGTCGCAAATATATTATTACAACCAAAAATGTGCCCAGACTTTGTCTATCATCAAAGCTGGATCTGTATCGCTTCCCAGGGAAGCTGAGCTTCAGTTTCCTTTCCCCAACAATGGTGCCAATTGTGTTATCACTCTAGGAAACTCTCCTAGGTTGTAGATTGGAGATGCCTGGTAGCATGAAATCTTCAATATCGTTCTCTGAACTATTGGAATAAATGATGGTTTGGATCAAGTTAGATAACCATTTCAGCTCTATTCTCACTCAAGACATGCATGAACACCCTTAACAACACAAGGCTTTAGACCACAAATGCTCAATAGTTTGTAGATTTAATGGATAGATGGAGAATACTGACAGTACCAATAGATTGCATACATGAACATATATGAATGGATAGCTATAGGTAGCAAAGAAGCTTGCTAATCTAATATATCAAAGCAGAGATAAGATGACAGTTATCTGGCCTTACACACACAGAAAACTTGAACAAACTATTCAAGTGCAAGTGTAGAATAGCATAAAGGGAATGGACATTGAACATCTAATGGAAAAAGAAGTTTATATTTCTTAGAATGAAGATGAGAATCTTGAATAAATAGAGGAGAAATTGTCTCCAAAAGTTGAACCCTTGTTACATCTAGTTTTCTGCCTTTTATAGGCCTTTTACAATGCTCCTGAGCTCTCTAGAAGGCTCGGAGTCTTAACCTTGTCTGATCTATCCCTTAACCATTTGATTCCATCAATAAGCAGGAATGGCTTGGAGTTTTTTCTCTTTCTAACAGAGGAGTAACTGTATTCAAATATTTTAGGTGCGCTGACAGGGAGCTCTCTCTTGATAGAGATGCCCACAATATCTTCTGTTGATTTCGGCTGTGTCACGCTGTGTTGCTCCATCATGTATCTGATTCGGGCTGTGTTGTGCTATATATGCCCATGATATTTCTATTTCAGGCTAGTTGGGCATGCTTTTTTGCACTGTAGATGCCTCTCGGCCTTAGTTTCTCTTCAAACTATTTAGTAATTAGTGTTTTCCATTTTACACAAAAACTACTGTAATGTTGTAAACTCCCGCCAATGTTTTTCCCTTTCAGACTTTAAAAGACTTCAAAAATTATTTATTTACCAATCGGGTCTGCCCTTTGGGTTGTTGTCGCCTATCGCAGATGGCCCGGTCCCTTTGTTCTCTTCATATTTTTGCAATATAGCGAAAACCTTAAAAAACATGAAAAATCGACATTTGTGGACCTGAAAACATATATATATATATATATATATATATATATATATATATATATATATATATATATATATATATAGTTCACCTCTGAAACACATCGGGTTCGGACTTTATCGCTATCGTCGCTACCAAGGTTCCTGTGTATTTCGTTAAATAACAAAATATATGAAGAATGCATTACAAAATTCTTTGGCGCGGACTTGAAATATTATGGAATATCATTCACAATGTCGTTGAGTCTGGCCTTATCACATCGCACATAGGAATATGTAAAGGCCTTGCTCCTTTGGTCTTCCCAATCTACGATCCACTAATGTGATTTGGGCCATTGATCTACATATGCGATTGACTGTCCTTGTTTGATCGCTAATCGCCATCACCATCGCACCATGGTCTGCGGTGATTTGCCTCCGCCAATATGACCCACCAATTTGATCTGGGCCATTGATCGGCCAGATCTAACAACTAATGTGCCTTCTCACTTTAAGCCTGTGATTTTGGAATTTTAATGGTTTTCAAGCATTTCTTGCCTCCCGATAGTGTATTTCCTCCCCTTTAAGGGCTTTCCTCCTTCGATCATTTTGATTTCGAACGACCCTTAAGAGGATTTTCAATAATTTTGGAGCACACTTGGATCCTTTGGGATAATTTTTAAGCAAGTTTCGAGACTTTTAGGACATATATGGATCCATTTTTGGGCTGTTTGCCTCCAAGGCTAACAATCCCAACCAAAGAGGTCATTCACGCCATTACCTTACCCACACCTACTTACCAATCGTGTCTCTTATTGCGAGGCCAGTGTGCATTCATGCAGGTTTCGCGCCATATGCCTATATCCACCTGGATATGTGGGTGTGCGGGGTGATTCATCTGTCATACTTTTCTTTCAATTGCATCTGAGGCTTCCCAAATTACATGTGCATCATCCTTCTACATTTGCGCTAGTCCTCAAAAATTCTTTGGTGCATCTCCCACCATCTTGCGGGCGTAGCTCATAGTACCCATTTTAGAGCATCAAAACGCTATTTTTCCGATACTTCTTTTTCAAATTTGTTTAGGAAGTCATCCACCTTGCTCAACCCTTCATACGTAAGTAGATCTCTTACCTCTGTTGCCATGCAACGCAGCGACCTTGTCATCATGTTACAGTTGAGCGTGGTTACCTCATGTAAACGGTTCTACCATCATTATATCTCCTCGTCATAATCTAATGTGCAGGAGCATTTGTGCTCCCAAGAGATTAATCCATCCGTGGTTGGATTTACCCAATCTTTCTCCCACGCAGTTATTTTGTAGATATAGTCCAAGTCATCATTGTTGTCATAGTCGTGCACTGGCTCTATGTAGTGTGATCCTTCTGCAGGGTCTAAAGGTACCACTACACGCAGAGACTTTTTCTCAAAGATCATCTTGCGCTTCTTTAGATTTATCACTCCATTCATGTCAGTGGCCCAATCTATTCCCAATAGCGCGAGGTAGGGATTGTTGTCATCAACAATCTTTATTACTTCGAAATCTGCTAGCGCACTTGCTCCTTCGATGTCTACTGTGATTCCCTGCAACTTCCCCATAGGTAGGATATTTTTTTGGTTTGCCATTCATATTTGGATTGGAGACCATTGCAGCGCAGGCCTACCCATGCACTCCCATGTCTACTTTGGTAGGATGTTCGCATCCGATCCTAGATCCAGAATGACTTGGTCCATCTCATAGTCCCCGATTTGCACGGTCAATCTCATTTCCATTCCTGTTCACGTCGTGTGCTTCTCGAGCTTCAGGACCATGCATGGTTCTCCTGGTGCAGTCCCAACACATCTAGTTATGAGTTCTTGAAGCCCCTTTATAGCCTTGCTATTGCACAGCAGCTTCATGCATGTCTCCAAGAATGTAGTGAGCATCGATGGGTCCATTTCCAGCTCCAGTCTATCTTTACTTCCTGAAGTGAAGGCATCCCCGAAGCTCCTCTTAGCTTCCATGAATATCTCCTTAGCGTGCTCCAAATCAAATTCGAGTTCCTTTGTTGGGGCCTTACAAACCCAGGCACTTTCTTCAGGCTGCTTTCCTTTGTCATCCCCTAACGTAATACCACTCTGGAGCACGATATTTACATTAGGGTCTTCCTCACGCGGCTCAGACCTCATCATTTGCAGGTTCTGAGTTGGGGGAGGTTGGAGTGCTCCTTTATCACGCAACCTCACTATCAGTGTTGGATAGTCCTCTGTCTCATGATCAAACAATGTACAATACAAGCATGACGGTCATGTTGGATTTGTACAATCATGGGCATAATGTCCTGGCCCCCTGCAATTGTAACATAGCAGTTGTCCGCGACCTCTTCCTGGTCCCCCTCCACCTCAGGCTCATCCATGCCCCTGAAATCTGGTGTGCGACATTCCTATGTTTTGATCGAGGGCTCGTGTTTTGGCCTGAACTCTGTAGGTAGGAGTTCGATCCATCATCAGTTCATAACTTCTACAAGTGCGCTCATCATGTCCTACTGACCTGCAGAAATTACAAAATAATTGTTGGGAATTCTGCATATACTTCTGTAATAGATGGCAGTTATCTGTAGCATGCTTTCCTCCTATCTGAAAAATTGTGCACCATAACATAGGTGCCACACTTGGTCCTGCTTGTGCCTCCAGTCTTAGTGGCATTGGCCCTCCTTCCACAATGTAATTCGCAAACACCGGGAAATGGTCCTTGTCGTGCCCTTGGCCCTTGCATTTTACGCACCATACCTCGTCGTGAACTTCTGGGCAGGCCGTCCTGTCTTGTTTCAAACTCTGCATCTCAAGGCACATGTTTTTCAAATGCGTGTGAATCTGCTGAACTCCTAGGTTAGGATCTTGTATCAGATTCTCATGCAATCTCATCGCAACCTCCAAAGCCTCAGCCTGAGTGGTTAGCCTTTTTTGCAACAAAGCGTTCCATAGATGCGGTGCTAACGATGCTACAAACCATTCGCGGTGTTGCCCATCTGTTAATGTCATATTCGCTTCATGAATTGTGCACTTCAGTCTTTGATCCAACTCCCATGGGATTTCGCCTGGTAGCATTGTGATTTCCTTGAATCCAATAATCGACTATGCCTCTAATTTTGGCCTACTAAATTATTTGTTTAGCGCAACTTGGATATCTGCTATCCCCGCATTCAGATTGTCATTGGAATGCTTAATGTATTAGGTCAGTGGGCGATCCTGCAGAGCGCTGACCAATGTTGCGTTCTTTATATTGTCATTCATGACACCTTGTGCTTCCCATACAGCTTTTGTCATGAACCAAAACGGGTCCGGATCTTCATTCCCTACTCCCTTGAACATTGGTAGCTTTACTACATTGGCCATACTACTTCGCAGTGGTGGCAGAGGTGGTATGGGCGAAGTCGGGAGTGAAGACGGTGAAATTGGTGGTGGTGTGGGTGAGGGCGGTATGCGCAAAATTCTCTGCCTTATCAAATTGATTGCACTTCCTGGTGAAACCTTCACGAGTTCTTCTTTCCCCCTTGTAGAGGTGAAATCAAGGGGCTAGTTTCTAGTTCTGTACTACCTTCATTTCTGTAGATTCTCGCACTCCACATAGCCCTAAAGATCAGTTTATTTGCATAACCTGTTTTTCACATAGCAGTATTTTAATCCAAGTGTTCAAAGGTTTAACGTACTTACCTCGTGGTCCCTTGAGGAAGCATCATTCTGCCTTGCTATAGCTGACTAAAGTATCTACCGCGAATTTGATGATTAATCCTCCTATGATTCGATTGAGCCAGTGATCGACAATGTGCACGATCTTATCTTCCGATGCTTCCAATGTGTGCACCAATTCTGGAGTCCACGCAATAGGCTTGTCGAGTTTACACCTTCCTTTGTTATCTGATAGCTTTGCGATCCACTTGTACAACTCAGTAGGGAAGGATGTAAAGAAAATTTTGTGGATCTCCGTATACAAGTAGCAACCTAAGTACTCTTCCTTTAATAGTCATGGATTCTTGTTTTCCTGCAGTGCGGACTCATGAATATTTCTGTCCAACCACTCTTTAATTCCTTTCTTTGTCGCATTCTAATGATATGACATCAAACATCTCTATGCAGATCCCAGTCCCAACAACAGAACCATTTGTTGGCTTGTTGGGGCCTGACCTAGGTTCGGAGTTAATTAGCCAAACAAATCCCTGTACTACTAGCCCTTTCAGCAACAGTTTGTGGATCGTAGACTGAGGTCTCACTGAAAGTAGTATGGGAGGGTGCTAGAACTAGGTTTCTGCACCCTTGAGATGTCTTAGAGGTTTGACTAGTCCTTCATCTACTCCTATGCACAGGTTGCTTCACGCGCTTCCCATTCCATGTGGTCTGATATACTGCCTTCATGCAGCCCTAACCAGGGGTTGTGTCACACTCTGCGCTATTACCCGAGATCTTACTTATCTTCCAGTGTTAATTAACTAACTTTTCCTACTTAAATGCCTTATAATTAGCAATACAAAGCATTCAGCAATAAAAAGCATTCATACATGATCGTGCAATAAATAAATAGTACATTTCCAAAGTATGTTTAATCATGCATTTAAACCAGAAAAAGATACATAGAATTATAGCAAAACTTCTCTTTATTGATTCTTCCAATGGTTACAAACTCTACCTGCCCTGCACACTCAGTTGCAGGGGTCCGCACACTCAGCTATAGACCACTAGGCCTCTGCGCACTCAGCTACAAAGCCTTCTCCTACTCTACAGCCCACAGACATGCTTTACACTTTGACTCAAGCACTTAGACTTCTCCTCCTTCTATTAGTTCCTTCCTTCCTCTATGCTTAGAGCCTCACTCTATTTATACAATCCCATGGTCCGCAGACCATGGGTAGGTCTATCCAGCTGACATTACATTACAAAAACTAGGGTGGACAACCCTATGACCCTATTATACTTTCACACCCCACGCCCGCAATTCGCCAAGCTTTTACAACAAGATTCAGTCAAAACTTAGGCTTTAAGCCCCAAAAAATGCCTTGGGGGGATTGCATTCCCAACATTAAGAGTGGAACAAAAGGTAACTCCCTGTGTGCATACCCAAAGACCAGAAATAGAGAACTACATGAACTAACAGAACTTGGTAGAGAACACATTGCAGAAGGTCGAAGAGGAGGTGCTTTCTAGTTCTACCTCAGAGACTCCTATACCCATAGAAATGATCAAGACGAGATCGAGAGAGAAGGACTCTCCTTTAGTCACAGAAGTCTTGGCCAAATAATTCAAGATTTATACAAAGAAGATTAAGAAAGACTCTAATATAGACTTCCCACTATTGGAGGAAACATAGGGTACCATTGTGCTCTTTGGACCTCAAACTTTGAATTTTTATAGTAGTACCACCAATTCTCCATCATCCTCGATTCGTAAAGGGATTCTAGCTACAACACCTCATATACCAGAGACATTCACAGTACAGAGGCTAATGGATATTTTCCAAAGATGTAAAGAAATTAAACAGAGGAATGAATCCCTTCATGACAACATCTCTACTCAACTCAAGAAGAAGTTTTCCTCAATCCAGCATAGGCTCATTTCATTCTATGACATAGAGAAAGGGAGAATGCATATGGAATTCTTATAGGCACAAGTTCCACAACGAAAATTAGCAACTGATTTCAAGCAGACTACCTTTGAGTTTGAGGCAAAGTATGTTCATCCTTTGGATAAAATGGACATGCACAGGAAAACAAGAGAAATGGTCTACTCAACCTTCACACAAACTTCCCCCACTGCTTCCATACTATGACTTTCTTTGAACAATGTTCTTTCCTAGCTTAAATTGGAGAAAGTTTCCTCTCTTTCTAAAGACAACAGAATTAAATATTTGTAGGAAATGGCGATCAAAGTAGGTTTTGATCCATGTAATTCAAAGGCCATGGAAGAAATTATTAAGAAGAAGAATGTTGAGATAACATCCCTCAAGAAACAATTGAAGTTGCCTGCGACTGAAGATCCCCAAGGAAAGGAGTCAGGAGAGATAAAGTTACAAAAAGAATAAATTTTGAAGCTGTTGCTGGAGAAAAGTCCATAGACCAAGGAGATGGAGGAAGAGATGGACAAGTTAATCAAAGGAAATGAGTAGAGTTCTCAACTAGTAGTGGTCCCTCTTGATGCAGTACCAATTGCATCCCTACTTGAAATAGGAGTCCTTACAACAGTTACAACAATAGGAACATCTTCCTCCATAGTACTTCCTTCTTCAACTGCAGATGATTTAATTAAGTTGGCCTAATCCCTAGAAAACATGTCTATACAGGGAGAAGAAATAAAGAAACTATGACAGGATGTGAAGACCCAACAGGAGAAAAACAATAGATATGAGAATTCTCTCATGACAAAGATGTAGAAATCCTATAAATTTTCCCAGAGATTGCAGCAGATGGAAAAAGACACTTCCATGGGTAATACCTTGGCCCAGGTGAAAGAAAATATTTGGAAATAGATCAATGAAGATATGATAGATATTTGGCATTCAATACAAATCATATTTGAGCAACATGAACTGATTGAAAGATCTACTAGAGTAAGCAGGGGATTTGGTTTTACAGCTCAGCATCAACAACACAGTAGGATTCGATGGGTCAAACAGTTAGCAATTCCACAAATTTAGTGCCAGCACTTCAAACAGTTCAAATTTTCCTAAATTTTTGTAATAAGTTAGATAGATTCAGTTTAGGAATTCCTAAATTCATGCTAGTTGGTTTTGACAGGATTTTTTGTAAATATCTTATAAATACTTCTCTTTCAAAAGTATCAAGGGTTGATTGTTGCGTGGACTTTTGCATTCCATAATACTGTTGTACTATTTTCATTTCATGGGTTGATCAGTAATAAAAAGGACATTATTAATAGGATTCATGTGTTAGACTATCTGCTAATGTGCGTCTTTCACTGTTCATGTGTTATTACTTTGTTTCCATACTTATGTTTTCTTAATCCGAATTATTTTACAGAAAATTGATGAACAAAATTTGTTGACAAGTACACTCTGCTTCTGGGTGTAGATAATTTCAATTTTTCTTTTGATATCATGTCAAGGAATTCTTAGTTTCTCTTTAACTTCAATTGAACTTATATATTTTCTTCCATTACATTTAATTTTAATATAAAGGATCCATTTAGTTTAGCTACCTTGCACTGTAAAACTCCTTTCTAAAAGCTGAAACAAACCCCTTTTAAATTGTAGACTCCATAGCCCAATGGAAGGTTCAGGCACTTAATCAACCAATCAATTTAAAACCAAACTTAGAACACTTATAAGTAGCCTAATATATAATAAAAAAAAGTTAAATCTCACAGAGAGAGCCCTCTCTAAAGCTAGTAGGGCTAGATCCCAACTTCTAAAGTGGTTTATGGTTACCTTTGTGATTTTCTTCTGGAACCTCAGAAAATCACAGATTGCTTACACCTTGTAGGTACTTGAATATTCTCTTGACTGCATGGAGATGAGTTTGTTTAGTATTTTCTTGAAATCTTCCAACAATCCCAACTGCATGCATTATGTCTAGTCTTGTGCATGTAAGGTAGAGCAAGCTCCCGATCATAGATCTGTATTGTGGTTGAGTTACTGAGGGAGAATCATACTGTGAACTAAGGTTACAACCTACTACCATTGGCATGCATACAGGTTTGCAGTCTTCCATTCCATACTTCTTTAAAATATTCTTGATGTACTTAGTCTGTGAGAGAAATATACCATTCTTTGCTTGTTGAACTTGAAGACCAAGAAAGTATGTTAGTTTAATGATATTTCAAATTCTTGCTGCATGATTGAGGAAAAAATTTGACTCGTAGAATATTCATTGCTTCCAAATATGATATCATCTATGTAAACAAAAACTATTAAAAGTTTACAATTATCCATCTTTATATATATATATTTCTATCTGCATATCCCTCAGTGAAACCTTGTTGGTTAAGATACCTGTTAAGGCAATAATACCATGCACGAGGAGCTTGTTTTAGCCCATATAATGCCTTCTTGAGTTTTCAAACAAGGTTTTTATTATTTTCTAGAATGAATCCTTTAGGTTGTTCAATATAAAATTCTTCTTCTATGTCCCCATTCCAAAATGTAGATTTACCATCCATTTGATATACTTTAAAGTTATGAAAGCTTGAAAATGCAAGAAAAATTCGGATGGTTTCAAGTCTGACTACAGGTGCAAATGTTTGTTCAAACTATATTCCTTCTTGTTGCACATAGCCTTTGCATAAAAGTCTTTCTTTGTTTCTAATTACCTCTCCATTTTCGTTTAGTTTGTTTTGAATACCCATTTTGTCCCAATAACATTTTTATCATGAGGTCTTGGTACTAATCCCCATGTATGGTAATTTTTTATTTGGTCAAGTTCTTCATCCATATCCTTAACCTGACATTCACCTTTTCTAGCTTGATTTACATTTTGTGGCTCAATTTTTGATAATAAGGCTAGATAACTCAATGTTTCAACAAGAGTTCTTCCAGTTTGTACACTGGCTTCCTTTTCACTTAGAATTTGAGATTCTGGATGATTTTTCCAAACATACCTTGATGGAGTCTTTTCTGATTCTTTTGTACTTTCAATTATTTCTTCTGATGCTTCATTGATTCCCTCCCCAACATAATTTTGGCTTGTTATAAGAGTATTTTCATCATCTGCTGGTGTTTCCCTTTTGGTAATTATGGATTCTTCATCAATCACAACATCAATGCATTCAAAAATATTTTGAAGTCTTTTTTTGTATCTTTTATATCCTTTACTTCTAGAGGAATATCCAAGAAGAATTCCTTCATCAGATCTAGCTTCAAACTTTCCAAGTTTATCATCATTATTTTTTATGTAACATTTGCTTCCAAATACTATAAAATGCTTGACAATTGGAGGCTTACCAAACCATAGTTCATGAGGAGATTTTTCAGTGTTTACCTAAATATGAGCTTTGCTGAGGATATTTACTATTGTACGTGATGCTTCCCCCCAGAAGGAATGAGGTGTTTCAGACTCATCAAGCATGTCACATGCCATTTGTTGGATAGTTATGTTCATTATTTCTACCACTATGTTTTGTTGAGTAGCTTTAGTTATAGAAAAATTCCTCTTGATGCCATGTTGTTCAAAAAAGTCATCTGATATAAATTATCCTCCTCTATTGGATCTAAGACTTTTTATTTTCAAATCTAACTCATTCTCTACTAGAGCTTTGAAGACCTTCAATTTATCAAATGCTTCATCTTTATGTTTTAATAAGCCAATCCAACACATGTGAGTAAAATCATTAATGAATAATATGAAGTATTTCCCCCCCGACGAGACTTCTTTCTCATAGGACCACACAAATCAGTATGAATGAGTTCAAGTGGCTTACTTGAAGTACCTTCTTTGGCATTTATCTGCACCCTAGTTTTCTTACAGAATTGACATGATTTGCATATGGTAATTTTTGGTAGAGAGATGTTAGGAAAGTCGCAAACTTCTCCCATTTTGTTTGAATTATGTAGTTGAATGAATATTAGGTATCCCAATCTTCTATGCTAGACCCAATTTTCTTCTTATTATCTCAAGTAACAATGTTCTAAACCACCTTCCAAGACATAGAAATTACCTATAGTTCTCGTTCCCTTTATTATGATTTTACCTGTATTGATATTCCATACCACACAATTCTTGGATCTAAAAACCACCTGATGCCCTTAATCACACATTTGACTAACACTCAATAAGTTATGTTTTAATCCATCACTAAACAAAACATTTCCATCTTTAACCTTTTCTTTTAGAAAAACAATTCATTTTCCTTTGATAGAAGCAAGTGAATTATTTCCAAATGTTACATTCTTTTCTTTCTTTATTTCATTGAAGGACATAAAATTTCCTTTATCACCTATCATGTGTTTTCAACATCCACTGTCAATTTATTTTCTTGATCTCATGCATATAAAGCTAAACCACAATTCTCAGATTATATGGTTTTCTTTTTCCATACCTTAGATGTAGTTGTTTTTTGTTCATTCTGAAGAGTAGATCTTATTTTTCTTTTGCATTCAGATTCTTTACTCCCAATGTTATTGCAAAAGGAACATTTAGATTCATCTTGAAGAGATGAGAAGGTATTGTAAGAGTATTTCTTTAACCTAGTCTCTTTTCTTTTTTCCTTGCTTCTCTAGTCATGATAGTTTTATAAGAAACACACTGAGCAACCTTCTGACCAAAATTATGACAAGTGAAGAATTGAACATTAAAGTAAACGTTCCTAGGAGTGTAGTACCTCCTTATGTAGCTTTCCCTTTGATTGTGATAAGGGTGATTCACCTTTGAAAAATTTGATCCCTTACTCCTTTGCTGGGAGCTAGAATTTTGTTGACCGCTTCCTTTTACTGCATTGAGATAGCTTCTTGTACCTTTTTCAGATGATTTTACAGTCTCTGATGATTCTCCATTGTATTCAAGACCTGATTTTATAAGAGGAGAGCATTGTACTTTGATGATTTCTTCTAATTTCTTATATCTTTTAGCAAATATAATGTTTAGACTTTTTTTCCTTTTCAAGTTCCTTCCTTAGACTTACAACTTCTAGTTCTAACTTTTCATTATGCCTCTCATTTTCTAGGATTTGCTTCTTCAGTGCATCTTCTACTAATTTAGCCTCTTCTAGAAGAAATTTAAGTTGATATTTCTTCTATGATATTATCTTTTTATTCTAGGGCATCCATAAAAACATCATCAGATTCATCAATACAATTATCTTCAAATGTCATAAGTAGTTGATATTCTTGATTCGAATCACCTTCTTTACCATTGGAAATACCATCACTATCTTCATGTGTGTAGAAGCTTCTCTTGTTTTCAAACCTTCTTCTAACCTTCATTTTAGTAGCATACTTTCCTTTCTCATGGTTTTCTATATAAGGGCATTAAGCATCATAATCACCAACTCTTCCATAAGAAGAACATTTGAAAGGAATCTTACCTCTAAATCTGTCAGTACCTACTTGGAGCTTCTTAATGAAATTTTCTTCTTCTTCATCTAATACATAACATTATTCCTTGAGATCCTCCTTTTCCTTTCCTTTATAAGTAGCTTTGAATGCAGCTTCTTTGATATCTGAGGGACCCCTTTTTCTCATTTCATAGGCTATTAAAAGCCCATGAAGTTGTTAAATAGCAAGATTATTCAAATCCTACATTTCTTCAATGGAAGATACTTTCAAATCAAATTTTAAGGTTAGAGATCTTAAGATTTTCTCAACCAGTGATGATTATTTTATTTTTTCACCAAGATTTCTCATTGAATTCACTATCTCATTTACCCTAAGAAAGAAACTTCAATACTTTCATCATTATGAATTGTGAGAGTTTCATATTGAATTCTAAGAGTTTTAAGTTTGAAACCTTTTACCTTGGTTTCGCCTTCATAAATTTGGATGATCTTGTCCCATATAGCCTTTGCAGTATTCAACTACATGACTTTGACAAATTCTAATTCTGCCAAGCTTTCTAACAGAGAATTGAAATTTTTTTGCATTGGTATCAAATATTTTCTTTTCTTCTTCCTCTGTGGGAATAGAGGATGGATATTGATAACCTCCTTCAATGATTCCCCAAACGTATGCTCCAAGTGAATATAGGTAATCCCTTATTCCAACTTTCCAGAAAATTAGATTGGATCCATTGAATAATGGTGGCTTGATAGATGTTGATCCTTCTTGGTTTCTCATCTTGATAAAACTTCCTTCAAATGATCGAGCTTCTTCTGAAGGTCCTTCTCTGATACCAACTATTAAGAAAAATACTTGGGAGGAGGGGGCAGTGTTGGGGGGTTTAATCAATATTTTAAACTACTTAAACTATTCTTTTCTTATTCATATTTTTGTACGTGACTATTATGATGTAAACCTACATATGTATGTGACTGTGATGAAGACAAGTAGCTATATCCAACTCACTAAACTTTTCAGTTAATTCAACATATGTTTAACTTGAACCAATATATCGTTAGTTTATTAAACGTTAATTAAATAGTAACCATGTGTAGTAAGAATAGAATAAGTCATCACATAGACGAAACACATTAACACCAAGATTTTTAGGTGGAAACCTAATGTGGTAAAAAACCATCGATGTTGTCGTCTTTGTCTTCTTCTTTTCTTATAAAGAGAAATTTCTTACAAACTAGTACTGGCGCAAAATCATACCAGTATGCAAGAACCCACCTATAGAATGCTACAACCTTCTCTCGTTTGCCAACTTCTACTAGAAGGGAACTACAACCCCCTTATCCTCTGTTCTTTGTGGATCACTTTTTAGAATTTTTCAAACTAGATCCTTTCCAAATATCATATAACAATATTGAAACCAGCACTGTATCAAATCACCAAATTATTAAATAAACCAATTACCAAATATTAAACAACCAAAGTAGCTAGATCATTTCAATTCATTGTATACTCTACATCAGGATGCCAGACCACCTATTGTTCATCACGGAACCTATATCTTGTCACTGCAAACCTTGGTCAATCTTATGTCAGAATATATATGCTACTATTATGACCCATACCTGCGTATATACTCACTTTATCTTTATATAACTTGTGTACAAATATTAAAGCATTGAACTCGTAAACTAAATCACTGACATACATACTGAGCTCGTCACATCTCTCTGAACCAAATACAAATCATCTAATAGTAGCATCATTAATATTCAACATTTTATAACATAATCTATTCAACCTCAATCAGCACTGTCAAAAATAGATCATCATGAGAGACTTCATTGATAGATAATAATAAATACAACAAGACTGATCAAACATCATATACAACAAAACCCTATCATATGTACGTGACCCTTATAAGGCACTTTCTCATATGTATGTGCCTTTCAAGAAGAATACCCGTGTACAGATCCATCCATACTGCATAATTGATACATGACTATAGAGAAGAAGATTTATGTACGTACATGATCTTTCTGAATCAAACCTATTTATAATATATATAACCACTGAATCATACCTTTTTTGCACAACAGAACATCATTCAAATCCCAAATCGTGGCACATACTGTAAAAGACACCATGGAAAATTTTAGGGGCGAAATTAAGGGGTTTTAAATTTTTAGTGGGCAAATATTTTGTATCATAGTACATTTTTACAAATCACCTCAAATAGCCCACCTTATTTTAAGCGAGAGGGTAAAAAAGGTAAATTTAGCCCTTGAAATTAGGATTTACAACCTTCCATTCGCCCTAATTTTCAAGAATAGGTTTTTATTTAAGTGAATCCTATGGGCCAAATACCATATTTATAAAAGAGGTATGGTAAATTAATAAAAATATAATTAAATGAGAGGTATGGTAAATAAATAAAACATTTTTTATATTTACTCCATAAGTCACCTTATATACATGCAAGGGTGTAAACAAATAAAAATATAAATAAAGTGGAGGTATGGTAAATAAATAAAAATATAAATAAACTAGAAGCATGGTAAATAAATAAAACCTCTTTTTATATTTAGTTCATAACACTCTTTCTATTTATGAAGGCTCAAAAAAGAGGTTTTATTTAAGTGAATCTTGTGGGCTAAATACCATGGGCTAGATTATTATTAATATCATGCAAAAAACATTATTAACCCTAATATTATTATTAATAAAAATAAAAATGGCACATGGTATTGACCCATGGTATTCACGTGGAATGTAGCCTATTTAAATGAGGGAATTAAACCAGCATAGATCCATCTTTAATCTGGATCTACTAAGCCCCAAGATGTATCAAATATCGTGATATGCAAACTAGCATAGAGTGAAAAAATATTTGATCCCTCTCAGGGCTTGGTGGATCAAGAGTAAAAATGGATGTTGTAATTTAATGTATGTTGAACATTTTTACTTGGTTAAAATAAAAAATAAAATAAAAATCAATTATTAATTTTATTATTTTTTATAAATTACTAATAGCAATTTTTAAGCTCCAGGTTTATGATAACCCATGGTATTGACCCATGGTAATACCATGGTATTCATGTGAGCATAGACTATTTAAAGGGGAAATTCTATCATCTTAGATCCATCTTAATTCTGGGTCTACCAAGTGCTCAGATGGATAAAGAGATTTCATCCCCCTAAGAGTGGTAGATGTGGAGTTAAGAGGGATATAGGTTGGTTTTTATGATAATGAAGATATTAAATAGACTTAGGAAATTATATTGTAAAAACATCTTAAGGTGAATGGTTAAAGCTACATTTAGTCACTTCACAAAATTTAGTAAAAAATACCAATATCTCCATTAATATTGGTTTTCAAATTTTTCTGATTTAACAAGAAAAATTCAAAACAATGAAACCTTATCACTCTTTCCACATCACCCTCGCAGAAGATTTCTCATAATTTTTCAAACATTCTCAATATGATATCTTCATGA
This sequence comes from Pinus tabuliformis, assembly GCA_031772625.1. Classification (NCBI taxonomy): domain Eukaryota; kingdom Viridiplantae; phylum Streptophyta; class Pinopsida; order Pinales; family Pinaceae; genus Pinus; species Pinus tabuliformis. Next base: position 1,740,042,369 of record CM062817.1, on the reverse strand, counting down.
AAAAGTTTAGGAACTGATGTTGGATTAGTTGTTTGAAAAATAAGTTGGTTTGTACAACCTTTCATCTTCTGTGCTATTCTTAGTTTGTCCTAATGATCTGTAGGGGCTGGAGCCACTGCACCATATTTTCCTAAAAGGTGGTGATTGTTCACCAAAAAGAAAATTAATCTACATGTTACAACGTTGTTAAAAAATATGAGACCTATGAGGGTAGTGAATTATGCTAATAAGAAATTTAGATTGGGAGAGACGTAATTAAATTTTATTATTTAATTGAAGATTTCCAATTAAAATAATAACATTTATATATTCATATATTGATTGGAAGGATTCTCACAATGGTCACTTCTTTCAATTAGATCCCCTTCAAGCCTTTTGGATACCTAATACTTTCTTATATAATATAGTTGGGGCTTGCTACTTGTTGGCGTGTTGGGGTAAACAAACTTGATGTGTTTTTTTTTATCTCGCAATTGGAGTCTATGGAATAAGAAAGAAATTTGATAACTTGAAAAAAGTGGCAGCTTGACAAAAGTTCTAGAGAAAAGATTAATCTCTCCTACCTTGATAGAACTCGTTGTCAATATCAACACCTACAAGAACTTTGTTGTGGAATATTATCAAAACTAATAGAAGGATATGAAAGAGTGTATTTTAAGAACCTTAACAAACACAGCCATCGAAACTTGGAACATTGTTTGTAGGAAGAGAAAATTGTGTTTCTTTTTCCAAACATGTATGTTAGTATATTACAGTTTAATGAATATGTTTTCTTATGATCATATATGGTTTCATACTTTAACAAAACATTCGCCAAGACTTCAAAATGTTTTATTATTTAGTAAAAGATTTTCCAAGATCTTACAAGGTTTTATAATTCAGTGAAAGATTCTCCATCACTATACAAGATAATCTAATTTGGTGAGAGATTCGCCAAAAAAATTATATATACATATTATATTTTTGATAAAATCGCCTCCCATTTTTCCTATGTATCACGGGGATTAGCCCATTTATTATACATATAAATTTAGGGTGGTTCTTAAAATTTTCCCTGAAAGACACACATCATATCATCATCACAAGTATATCAAACCATAGGCAAATTATTCAATATAGTCATTTCAGATCTAATATATCTTATATATTATCATATTTGGTGGACACTTATTTCAGGTCAAACCAATTATCAATAACCCAATACATGCACACATAACACTTTGAGCTCCATTTCCTTATAGAGCTTAGGCCTTAGCTAATACCTTAGGCCAATTTCGTAGTTATGCTGATGGTATTCTTGACGAGATCAAATATTTGTTGTTGTTCTCATTACTATGGGCCAATACCATGGTAAATACCCTTGGTATTGAGAATATTATGGTGCTTCAATTTCACATGACTTTGCTTCACCATACTCGTGTATGTACATCGCCTTTTTTCCTAGGACCCGCATATACTTCTTAAAACATCACCTTTATTCTTCCTCTATCTCTGAACTGGGATTCTTTTGTCCAATATTTTTATCAAATATTTACTAGACTGTATATTTATTCTTCTAACATCATGGTGACATATTTACCATGTATGTTTCCATCAGGGACAACACATTAGTCATAATGCCAACATGACTCAAGTGCATCCTTTCACTTCACTCCCCATAGGGAGTGGTTCTGTGAGTATGAGAAATATGATGGTTGTGATGTCTTCTTAGGAGATGATAGGAATTCCAGAATCATAAGATGTGGAAAATTCAAGTTGAATATGCAAGGTGGAAGGATTAGAACACTTCCTGGTGTTCTGCATATTCTTGCATTGGCTAGAAATCTGATTTTTGAAAGCAAGTTGGACGTTGTAGGTGTAAAAACAGTGTTCAAGAAAGATACTTGCAAGATGATTCAAGGAGAACTGGTATGTACACGGGGAGTTTAGATTGTAACTCTGTACAAGCTTCTGGTTAACACTATTATTGATGGGTGCAACAGTTCTGTGGTTCGTGAAAGTGGAGCCAAAAACCTAGTGGTCTCTGGAGAAAACACCATGCTATGGCATCAAAGACTTGGACATATTGGAGAGAAGGGCCTTCAAATACCACATGGTAATGACATGGTAGAATGTATGTATAATTTTTCTTTGGATTTCAATTTTTGTGAACATTATGTGTATGGGATGTAGAATGGGGTGTGTTTCCCCTCTGGTGCTAAGAGGGTGAAAGGGATATTAGAGATTATGCACAGTGATGTGTTTGGACTTGTATTGGTTTCATCATTGGATAGGTTTTTGTACTATATCTCATTTATAGATGACTTATCAAGGAATACATGGAGATATTTCCTCAGGAAGAAATCTGAAGTCTTTGAGAGGTTTAAATAATTTAAGGCTCTAGTGGAAAATCAAACAAAGAAGAAGATCAATGTGTTGAGGGAAGATAATGGTGGAGATTTCTACAAGAAGGAATTTGAAGAGTTCTGTAAGAAGTATGGTATAACACAATAGAATATTACTCCATACACATCTCAAAAAAATGGATTTTCAAAAAGAGTGAACAAGACGTTGATGAAAAATGCAAGAAGCATGTTGTTGGGTTAGGACAGGAATTCTAGGAAAAGGAAGTGGAGACTACATGTTACATGTTTAATACATCACCTTCATCAGTGTTGGAGGATAAGACTCCATGTGAGTTATGGACTGGTAAGGAACCCTCTCTTTCACATCTGAAGCTATTTAGTTGTGATGCATATGTACATGCTCCAAAGGAGAAAAGAACCAAGTTGTACAGTAAATATGAAAGGTGCATCTTTATTGGGTATAAGGATGGTTTAAAAGTTTATAATCTTTGGAACCCATAAACAAAGAAGGTTGTGAACAACCAAGATGTGGTGCTTAGAGAGGTGAAAGATGTTGTTAATCATGAAGTCATACCAAAGGAACCTAAGAATAAATAGTTTGAGCTAAAGGAGGAAGAATCAGACTCTACAGCAGAACATGAATCAGAAGAGGAAGAGCCATAAACTCAATTTTTGAGAAGATCAATTCAAGAGAGAAGGAAGACAGAAATGTATAGTCCATATACTTTCTGTTCAAATTTTACTTTATATATTATTGATGAAGATCCTATAATTTTCAGGGTAGTAGTAGATTTAGAGGATGACAAACTTTGGAAAGAGGCCATGGCTGATCAAATGGAATCTTTGGACCAGAATGAGTCTTGAGATTTTGTGGAGTTGTCGCTTGGAAGGAAACCCACTGGAAGAAAATGGGTGTTTATTTAAAAGATGAATGGAAAAGGAAATGTGGAGAAATACAAAGCTTGGTTGGTAGTAAAAGGTTATTCCCAAGTGAATTGATTTCGGTGATATTTTTTCTCTTGCTTCCAAGTTAGCTTCTATTATAATACTTTTATCTGTTGTTGCTTCTTTTGATTTTGAGGCAGAACAGATGGATGTGAAGACAACATTTCTCTATGGGTAATAGAAGGCTCTACGGTGAAGGGTAAGAAATAAATGGTATGTAGGTTAAAAAAATTCATTGTATGGGTTAAAACAATCACCAATGATGTAGTATCCGAAATTGGATACATATATACGGGGAATTGGGTTCACATGAAGAAAATCAGATCACTATGTGTATTTTAAATTAGTTGTTGATCATGTTATTTATTTGGTCTTGTATGTGGATGATATGTTGTTGATTGGAAATGACAAAGAAATCATCCAAGATTTGAAGACCCAATTGTCCTCCAAATTCGACATGAAGGAGCTTGGTGTTGCAAGCTATATTTTGGGCATGTAAATTAAATGAGATTGGGAAAATAGGAAGCTTTGGTTAAATCATAGGAATTATGTCGAGACAATATTATAGAGGTTTAATATGCACGATAGTAAACCGGTGAAGGTTCCTATTCATGTAGGTGCAAATTTATCTGTTGAACAGTGTCCCAAGACATAAGAAGAGGAAGAGGACATGTCCTATGTTCCATATGCAAGTGTAGTTAGTAGCTTGATGTATGCAATTTTTTGTACTAGACTAGACATTACACATGCAGTTGGAGTATTGAGCAGGTTTATGTCAAAACTAGGGAAGGAACATTGGACATCAATGAAGTGAGTTTTCCAGTATTTTCGTGGCACTAGTGATTACGGTTTGTGCTACAAGGGAAGGCCAGGATTGGATAGAGTTTTGGACATTCATGGCTTTTTTGATGCCGACTATGATAGAGATATGGATTGGAGAATATATACAAGTGGGTGTGTGTCTGACCTATTTGGAGGAGCAATCAATTGGATGAGCAAGAGACAGTCTGTAGTGGAACTTTCAACTACATAGGCAGAATACATGGCAACCACTCATGCAACCAAGGAATAAGTTTGGTTGCAGAGATCGTGCTCAAGTATGGGGTTGGTATAGTGAGCTATAATGATAGAATGTGACAACCAAAGTGAAATTTTTTGGCAAAGAACCCTACTTATCAAATCACATTGATGTTCAACATCACATTTTGAGGGATATGGTTGAGGAAAAAAAGGTGTTGCTGGTAACTTGGTGGACACTTTTAATAATGTTGCAAATGCATTGATGAAGTCTATGAGCATTGAGAAGTTTTCTTGGTGTAGAGAAACAATGGGTGTTACAGGTTTGAACCAATGATTAAGCTTTCTTGTGTGGAAAGAAAATAACAAGTGGGAGAATGTTGGGTGTGTGGTATATTTTTTCCATGACTAGTCCCACGCATTGTATGTTGCGCTAGGAGCAGTGCCTCAAGAATTTTTTAATGTGGACCCAATAATAATTGGGTAGACCCAAGGATGGGGGTTGGACCCAAATTCGATGCACTGACCTACCCATGGTTTTCTGCATGGGTTTTGTGCATGATGTTTTTATGCACATGGTATTTTGTAGATCCGATCAAGGGAACTATAATTATGTTCCAATCTATGGTTAGTGGATTGGGTTTTATGAGTGCTTCAACATGTATATATATGTATTGTAACATTGAAAGTAATATAACGCAAATCAATATAGTAGTCCCGGTTTTTGGATCCAGGGAAATATTTGTGAATATTTGTTTTATGTTTTCGCCGTTGTATACTTTTATTTTCTAAGAATGTGTTTGCAACTAATTACTGGATAGGGTTAAAACCTACATTTTCTAAATCCACATAGAAAGCACTAACATTTAAAAAAAATGTTCATTAAAAATATTTAAAGTGTCAAAAATATACTCCAAACAAAAACCATGTATTATAAATCAACACTTTTCAAAATATATAAAAGAACTTAACCATAAAATAATTAAGTTACAATATTTAAACTTAAAACACCAAACTACTTAAATTAATATTTTTAAAACTTGAATATTATTTATTTTAATTAATGAATAAACAAATAATTCAAAATGCGATAGAAATAATCACCACTTAACTTAACCTTAAAGTAATAATAATAATAATTATATACATAAAAAAAACAACTTCCTGTCTTTTTTTTGTTGAATAACCTCTCCTATCTACTTATAGGAGATGATGATACCAATATGTACAAATTTACACGAATTTGAAAAGCATTGCAATGCAATAACTGGAATATAATTTAAAACATTTTTAGAATATAGTGATAATGTTAACTCTCACAAGAAAAATTAATATGTAGATTCCAAAATTTATTCAATAAAATTGGTACCAATTATCATAATCTACAAAAATAAAAGATAATAAAAATAATAATGTTTAAAAAGAAAATATATTTAATATTGTTATAGCTCCAAATCTCACTCTTATGGTTTGTGATGTTGTACTCATGGCCTAGGGCAACCCCTCCTTCCAGACCTGGTCCTAAAATTTAGAAAACAGTGTTTTATCCCTTATACGCGACATTGCCCTGAGTTAAACGCGTGTATACGCAGGTCAGTGTATATCCAACCCGCGTATATGTATTAAAACACTTAAAAAAATATAAAACTCCTTATTTTCGGGCGGAGATCGCGGGTTTTACCTGTTGATCACCTGTTAGTGCCCGTGGCCCAACTGTTCCCAACCAACTCCTAACTAAAAAACTACTTTGGAGATGGTATAAAAAGACGTCAAAGGGAAGGCCTAAAGGAGGAGAGAAGAGAGAGAAAGGTTATTATGCTGAGATTTTTCCCTTGAACAGGTCTGAAGTCCCTTGTGCCTTCTGCACTTCCCCCATTTTGTATAGGAAACCTTTGTTTCCTTGTGTGTTGATGTTCATCCACCATTTATGACATCATGGAGAGAGTCATGGAAGGAGTTTGTTAGAGGCTTGAGGCTGGAACGGATCCGGAAGGAAGCTTTGCTTGGAGCCTGCTGAAGGTGACTCAGGTGAAAATATTCCTTTTTATGTACTTTATTTGTCTATAATAAAAGAACACATGTCTTGGTTCCCGAAATGAATCTTCTTTATGTTAATGATATTCATGTTTAGAATTCATATATAAATGGTTGTTTGGATTTCATAACTAACTACCTTTCTTTATAACATGAAGATGGTTTCTTTATAAGTTTTTGTCCATGTACTGCTGTGTTCTTTGAATTGTTTGTTTTGCAGGACAAAAGAGAAGAAGGGAACTCCAAGAAGGGTTTGGACCCTAAGGGCCTTCTCAAACGTAGGACCAAAGGTACGTACCCTTATCATAGAATTTGCTTACAATAGCATAATGGCTGTATGAATGCATGTTTCTTTGAATAGATAACTTTCAGTTTGCTAGGGTTTCAACCCAAAAAGCCCTAGGGGAACATTTCCCTCTATCAAATATATATATTTTAAAATTGATTTGATAAAATTAACAAAAAAATATGTTAGTAGTATTAATATATATTTAATTTACTATTGGGGTTTAGATGTGAATAAAGCAATCCATGGTGAAAATGTCACTAGTTTGAAACTTTAAGGGAAAGAAACAAATAATGCTAAGAGTTGGTGTGGCATAGGGAGAGTGCGATCCCCTACTGTTTTCAATGACTTAGAAATGCCAATCATTTCATGGCTCAGCACAACCTAGCAATCAAAAAATATTAATATATTTCATTTAGTTTTAGTGTATTAAAATAACTAACATTAATAGTATGAATATAATCAACTTATTTTCCCTCGATGGGGAATGTAATGGCAAATGGAAGTGGGTCTTGGTAGATGCACCCACCACCCTCGTGTACATAAGGAAATCCATGAGCTCGAGTCCAAAGCATGGGAGGAAAGGGAATCCCTTTTGAATCACGAGTTTTTATAGGACATGTCAAGTTGGGTTCCTAGCCTTTTCTACAACAGTGGTAGCGGGGAATAGTATTTAAACTCGGTGGGCTCTTCATTGGAAAATGAATACTTTGTTGGGCCTCATATTGAGGGACAAACAAATGGATAAATCTAATATATTTTCTTCACTTGAGCATGTCAAGACGATGCTTAGGAATTAGAAGTTCAACCTAGATAAGATTCACTCATGCCTGGCACATGTGGACAGCCACATTGGCTATGACTCAGATAGTGGGGATCTAACAAATCCTCCTTGATCTAGTGTGAGGGTTCTGCAAAATATCTCGTCTTCCGAAAATAACTAGTGAGCATGGATGGTGGGTGGCAACATTTTGTGATTTCATGGTGCTTCTAGTTGTATTTTATGTAGGGTTTTTGTTATCCCTTTGGTCTCTAGATTACGACAACATAGGATAGTCGCAGTTGTGTGTGCTATGTAATGGCTTTGGCACATTTTATTTGGACTCAGGTCATTTCCTTTCAAATTTTTGTTATCTTAAAGTGGTTGGATGCGACATTTATGTGCTTTGTGGATGGATATGGTGGTTTTGGGCATGTTTCACTAGGTTTTGTCATGTATTTTGGTTATCTTTAGAGTTGTGTTAGGGATGGTGAAACTCTTTAGTCTCCAATTTCCTATCAGTGCTCCAGTTGTGGTGTATTTTTTAGATCTCTTATAATTTTATGGAGGGTTGTTGTTTGTTGGTTTTTTGTAGATAATGATCCTTTATGGAAATATTGTTTGTATTTGTGTCTAGAATATTTGGGCAAATAGATAGGCCATCTTTGGCCTTGATCTATATGTACTTTGATCATAAGAGTCTTTTGTGTTCCAAAGTGTCAGTGGGAGTATGACAAGGTGTTTTGTACTGTCTATGATCAAATTTGATATTTATATAAAATTATTTTTTGAATAATATAAAGTATTAATTCACAAAAAAAAAGATATTCAACATATTTTTAATATATTAAAATATAATGATATTGTAAATATAGTAAGAAACACCCATTCATATATATATATATATATATATATATATATATATATATATATATAATTTTTTAATAAATAATATTTTTTAATTAATATTGGTTAATATTTTCTTGTAAAGACAACCCCATTTATAATATATTTTGAGGATATGTTTGCTAAGTCTAAGTAGAATTCATGCATGTTTTAAACACTAAATTTATTTAAAACATTATATTTATTAACTATTTTGCATTTAAAAATTTTAAATATTAAATTTCTTATATAATATTTTTTTTTTAAGGAAATGAGATGTGTTTTTCATTTATTTATTTAATTTTTATTTTTAACTTTGTAAATATGATATATATTATAGATTCTTTCATCTCACAACATTTTGAGAATCATGCTTAGTTTCATTATTATGTTTTTGAGAAATGGTTATTCTGGTAGCAATGTTAATTATCATTTACTTTTTTGTTGAACAATATTTTTTATTTTAGATGTAACAATATTTATATTATTATGTTTATTTTGCACAATGATGTCTTCTTTTCGTTGATCTAGATCTTTTAACTTCAACGATCCATACGAAATTTCGTATAAAAGAGCATATTAACCAAATAATTTGACACATGAAAAAGAAACGGAAATAGATTTCATCCAATGTGGACTACATCTCCAGGCCCTGCTCAAAGTGGGGAGGCCTTCTTTCATTAAGTAGTAGCAAAGAAATGAATTACAATCAAAATTACAAAAATGACCTGTATATCTCCAATTCTGATGATGGACTGAAAATGGAGACCTCAGCTAGAGAAATGCACTACACAGTTGGATTCCTAGCGCAAAAACATGTGAAAATGATTATAAAATTGTCAAGTTCTGACATTGGCACCTATGGCCATCTAAGGGAATCTTTTCAGCATCTAAATAGATCTCTCACTCATGGTTCCAGCACTCTTGGCCGCTCAGGGTTCCATTGGTCTACCCTCTACTAGTCTGTTGGGCAAATGAATTGAGGGTTTTTATATAAGTTGGAGGGAAAAGACACCAATATGGGGTTGTTGGCCCATTGGCAGAGGTGGCACGTAGCATGGAGGTAGTTCATGTTTCGAATCTCCTCACAACCCATATAAGGTTCGACTATTGTTTAACATGTGGCAATGTTTTAGTTTTAAATGTGATTCAGTCGGGGGTTGGGTAGGTCTGTCAGGGATGGCTTGCCCAGCCCATTTGATTACAAAATATATATAATATCATTGGGAAGCTTGGCCATGTTAGTGGCCCCTCACCCCAAAAATTATTTTATTTGTTTTTTTATAACCATGTGGTTGAAATGTTTTTGCTTGAATTTAAGGGTTATTAGGAAAATTAAGGAGGTGAAAAATTCACCCATTCTGGTGGTCGGATTCCATGTGCTAGGACTCTGCGAAATTTTTTCCTTGTTTGTGACTGCCACTTGGCTAGTTTTGACTAGAAATCTGATTGGATATAAATTGAACATACAAACTCGGATTTGTGCATTGTTAACACTATTGGAATTAGGGCAATGAGCACTACGATCTGGCCAGGTTTCACTTACATCTTATGAATTTTATTTTTGAGCTATTTTCAAGGCCACTTCTATTTCTAGATCCACCCAGATCATTCCTCCCCAGTAATGATCTTTTGGATCACCAAACTATTTATCAGTCAATTGGCAAGTGAGGTAATTTCTCCCTCACTTTCTCCTTTTACATCCATCTCTCACCCAGTGTTGTTGCATTAAACATGAGGATGGGCACCTGAGTGTTCCCCTATTGAGACATAAATCCTTAGTCAACCTGTACACTCCAACAAGACTCTTGTTATTTCTGAGAAAAAATATCTTGTCCCCAAGGCTCTGATCTTCATTCAATTTCTTGTAACATGAAAGCAAGATTAGGGATGGCTTGTCTCAGCTCATGACATACTCCTTTAAGTCATCATGCGCAATCGTGGCCCTTGCTACTTTGACTTAACGATCTCTGCAGTCACCATTACTCCACCGACATCCTTATTGTGGAAATTTACTTAGATACTCCAACCTTTCTTATTCTTACTATGGCCATGGTGATGGAAAAATATGGCATACCTCCCAAATCTAGAGAACTTCTCTTCAAAGCTGCCAACTCATCTATGTCTGCATACCAAACTTACGACGAATAACGTAGTTGGAATATCTACTAACTATGGCACATAGTTCCCATGAGTTGTCATCTCATCAATGAGCTCTTCTTCACCCAACCATCTTTTCAATTGATTCCTTGTAGTGTGCAAGAAAGATCAAGCATGGTTGTTTGTAGTCAACTGCTACTTCTACAAATCATGGTCCTCTTTCTCTCTGTCTCTTGCATATGATAGTCACCACTGAATCCATTGAGGCATTTGTGCAATCGTGGTCCTCACTTCCTTGTTCTTTCATACTCAATAGGTGTCATTAATACAGGAAACAACTCTTGTGCACCGCTAATCAATGTTGTTTGAGAGTCGTTAGTTAGCCTGCTCCACCTACTTATGTGCTTGCATTTACCTGAAAGCCTAACTTGCCCATAGGATCGACTAGCTAGGAGGCATGATTTTCCTATAGGCCTGACTTGTGTCCGTTTTGACTGATTTGGCATGTTCTATTCATTCAATGCAATATACCAAATACACGGGAAACACTTCACAAAACACCCCTTATCTCGAACTTCGAGGAGCTGCTACATCATCATCCTATGTCGTGCTAACATCATTTGGGACATGTGGCATCTTCTGTATGGTGACATGTGTCACCTGGATTTCGCCCATTAGGCCAACCAAAATTTTTGAATATGTGTGCCAAGTGTCCTTCATACTACCACATCATGCTAACATCATTTGCCACATTGCTTCGAGTAAATGACCATGAGCCAATCACATTCTACCATTTCTGCTATGAAGCTTCAACCTTCAACTAAGCTTGACTTGTCACTTAGAGATGGTCCTACTCAAGTCGGGGGTCAGTGGGGGGTCGGGATGTTCTACCAACTTTGTTACATGGTCCTGACCTTGGGCTATGCCTGACTTCCCACTAATCCACATGCTCGACTAGGAACTGGTCCTACACAGGTCGAGGGTAGGGGGCCAGAGATTTTCTCTCCTGCTAACTCTGCTATGTGACCTAACCTTAGACTAGGCTCGACACACCTAAGTCTCAACCTTAGATTAAAATATACCTAAGTCCTGAGCGAATGAGGTTTTCTTTCTGCCAACTTGAACTGACTATAGCTCTTGAACGAGGAGGTCATTTGCAGACTTCCACATACCATTGGAAAAATCTTTCCAATCACTAACCAACTATGCTATCTTCAAGAGTAATTGAGCTATTCTCTTTAGGAAAAATCTCTACAAAAGTCTAAGTCTCCCAACCATCATAGCCATCAATTTATAGCTTTTCCCATAACCTTGCTACTATGATTATTCTCTACAAGATATTGCAACAACCATGGAACTCCCCCTAATCTTGATGCACCAACACATCAATGCTATCCCAGTTACCATCACAACTAGACTAGTGGACATTAATGCTAGCTCAGTTATCCTCACAACTAGACTAGTGGACATCATGGCAGCACATTTGCTGCAACCGACATCCATGCTAGTTTAGTTGACATTAATGCCAATAATCTTGTTGTCAATAGAAATATGACAATGCTAACTTTTCCAACACATATCCCAGCATGAATGTTGTCATCAATGCCCAAACATTTTTTATCACCAGCCATCCAGGCAATGGAAACTATTCAACAATCTCCCCCTTTGGCATTGATGTCAACACCTCAGCACTTCTGCACATTGATGGCCAATCCTCACAATTCTTCCACAAATCTCCTTACATAAGTCACTAATTGATTTATTTCCTCTACTTGGACCATCATAACTTTCTCTTCAACAAGATTCTCTCCCCCTTTGACATCAATGGAAAATGTCTACAAGCTGCTTCTTCATCCCCATGAAATCATTGAATGTTAATGACTAAGGGTCTGGTTTCTAATCAACACCCTGCTATGTAGACTGCTCTTAAAGGATTGTGTTGATGGTGTTGGATCTGCCAACATGTCAAGGGATCTCCTCGATAATAAGTTCCACCTAGACCTCAGACTGTTTGGAGTAGGAATCCCAGCAATGGGTAGTACAGTAGTGCCTTGAGAGCGGTAGCGTGCAGAGGTAAGTATGATAACTTTTTCGAAAGCAAGTGTGTGAGCTTGCAGTGAGTCAAGTGAGATGCATGGGGGTTCTAGCACATGGAGTTGAAAAGGAAGTTTGTCCCTTAGAAGCATATAATAGTACATAGCTTATAAGGAACACATGAGCAGAATGACATCACAAGCTGGAAAGCGGAATAGTCTACAAACCAAAGTGATCGGTTAAACCAACAACATGTCGGAAACAATATTCATACAATTTCATATAAAATAGTTCATACACAAATGCGAAATTTGATTAACATACATTGCTAAAGAAACCAAAATAGTCCAACTACAATAAAAACATATGCATGAAAACGCGTTGGCTCTATTATATATTATTAAGTGAAAGTTCCATCCATACATACACCATTGATAGCCACTAGCCCCAATAGTGGAACATTATACTCAACATCGCCTGCTCCTCCAAAAAGATGTACTCTCTCTACCAGTGGAGAAGCCAAGGCTCATCACAACACTCTCCAAGCCTTCTCTAAGCAATTCCTAGCCAAAAGCTTGGCTCCCAAAAGCCTGTACTATGAGTTATGAGTTTCTATATATAGGAAAGGGTGGGGTGACCCCTGACATTCCCCTTTGACTCTTGGACTACTCTCATGACTCATCACATTACATAGTGACTGCTCACATTCCATTAGTGACACTTTGAATTTCACTTACAACATATTTACAATAGTACAATTTCCACATATACCCATGTGGGACAAATAAGTTTGAGTTAGCCTAACAAGACAAACAACATCACTTGGGATCTTGGGGAAAGACCAACTCAGTAACCTCCTCGTGGTGGTCTTTGATGATGAACTAATACCAAGTTTAATATTGTGTAATCATGTCCTTGTACTGTTTGGTGATGTCTTTATCAAAGCGGACTCTTGCCTCCATGGCTTTTGAGTATATGGTTCTGAAACCTCTTTCAACTCATCCTAAAGCATGTGTAGCACTGTCCTGAGTGTGGTTGGACCATTGATGTATTTCTGCATGTTCTTTGCACTCAGCTGCAAGTCATCACTGGTGGATTCATGCATCAACTGCTCTACGTATCTATCAACCTTTAACATGACTTGGTTCTTCCTCATGTCTTGAGTGAGGGTTCTAATTGGAGGTATATTGTGTGTCCTCACTATGACATCTAGACTCCTGTACAACCATTCATAGGAAGCCTCAATGCTGGTGATGAGTGGAGGGAGTTTCTCATAGTTCCATATCAACATATGAATCTGTGCTTTGTCTAGCTCTGCCTTTGGCTTCATCATCTTGTGAAAGTAAATCAGGGCTCCCTTGTACCTCATTGTCCATTCTTGTACATGTGCAATAGAAGCATGGAATTCTTTGAGAGTTTGGGCTGTCTTCAAGAACTGTTGTTGAAATCTGTATAGATGGACAACCACTTTGTGCATAGTGAAAAATCTTCTACACAACATTTGCATGGTGGTCTCAAAACTTGATATCTCTACAAGTATTTATTTCTTCATTTATACCATAGCAGATCCCACAGACTTCTTTGTTCTCTACCTCACCTCTTGCAAGTCCTTCTTCATTCGATCATTCTTTGCTATCAAGAACTTGACCATCTAACTCATGGATTCTGCATAATCCTTAGAAGCCTCAACCATGGCATTTGGATACCTTATGACATCTAACACAATCACCCTTTCCTCTATGTGCATAGGTGATCTGTGATCATCTAGGAGATGCTTTCTCTGTGCATGTGCAATGTTGTGTTGTGACTTGTCAAATAAAATATTGTACACATCCATCTCTGAATCATCATCAAGGAGAACAACCTCTCCTTGCTCACTCGGTACTGGTTGTGATTCTTGAGGTGGTGGAGAATGTGGTGCGACCTTGGATTCCCTTGGCATGAGATTGGTGTCTTGGCCATGTGGCTCCTGGTGCATTTCCATTTCTGTTGACTTAACCATATGCTCAGCCTACTAAGAAAATTCTAGAACCTGCACCTTCTCACCCTCTTCCTCATCTCTTCGCTTCTATAATGTCTCAACCTATATAGCTGTAGTTTTATCTGTCACTACACCATGCCTTTCCTCCTATTCTTGTTTTTTCTTTTCCTCCCTTTCTCACCTCCTGAGTTATTTTTCTGCTTTCAGCTTCGTTTCTATTTCCTTAAACTTCCCCTCTGCATCTTCCAAGATTTTCTTCTCTTTCTTCCTCTGTTCTACTCTCATTTTGCTTCTTCACCTTTATCTCTAAAGCTACTTTCTCAACAAGAGGATCTTCTCTGAACTTGTAGCTTTGCTCCACCTCTGTGCTCTCAGAAATCTTCCTCTTGCCTTTGTCTTGCACGGATTTGGTGCTCACTACTATTTTTGTTGTTCTTTCCTGTGGTGGTGTTTCCTGTAGTGTGGATTTCCATTCTACGAATATGCTGACTGGTTCATTGAGCCTACAGGATTTGTAGAAATACCTCTAAGGATCTTCCTCTGGCCAATGACATGCCCCGTGGATCCATGGGTAATACACCTTCGCACAGTGGTTCTTTCATATGTAGTGGGGATCATATGAATTGAAACTCTTGGTGCCAAACCCAAACTTCTTCAAGTCCTTGGCCTCAGCATCTGCATCCTTCAAGGTATGGATCTCGTACAACCCAATCTAGAAAGGAAGAGTAGGCCATGGTACCTTCTTCCTCTTGTGTAGTCATGCTGATAACCCTGTCGAGATGTGATATGCAAACTCTTGCATGACCATCTTTTTTGTGGAAAACCTAGGTAGCTCATGCGGAGGCTTCTCTATACCAAACATCTTGATGAAGGTGCCACTAGGTCAGGCATAACAATCTACAATGTTAAGAAATGGCTACATTTCTTCTTGGGACATGCAAGGGGAATCCTGTTCGAATATTTTTCTGTACAGTGCAGTCATGAAGTGGTCAGACAACCTCGCCATGATTCCTCGGTAGCTGCATTCAGAGAGAAACTTGCAATAGATGTTCACAACATCCTCTAATGTTGTTCGTGTCCAAACCATGCCAAGGAACTACTGCATGACACAGATTGCATCAAGCAGGTACGTGGACATAAAGAATCTCGCTTGTTCATCCTTAGGTAGATTCCAGGTATTAGACACATGCACTTTTAGCTAAAGAGCCAACATGTCATACCAGTTGAATGGCCTTCGCTCCATTGAAAATTTTAGGGGCTAATATTCGCAAGTGGGCTAATTTTCCATGCTTTTTCCAAAAAAAGATTTCTTTAATTTCCATTTTTTCTAAAAATGATTTGCCAAAATTTTATAGTATAAAATTGTTTTACCTTAAAAATCGCCAAAATTTTATATAGAGACTATATAAAATTATTAGAAATTTGAATAATTTTACAAAAACATTGCTAAACATTTTACAAATTGCATATTATGTACTAGTGAGATTCACCAAGGTTTATAAACTTTAAAATAAATTTCCATCCTTAAAATTTTCCTTGCTTCCTTCATTTGCCAATTGATCCAACATAACCACCCCACTCTGTGGAAAGGTCTCTATGCTCTCTTGACCATACAAGTGACATGCAAAGATGACCAAGAGTTGGTAATCCTTCCTGAGCGACTTCGTCTTGTAGAACTGGTTGGGTGTCACTCTGAACTTTGATGGCTCTTTTACCAAACTCTTCATGATGTATTAAGTGTTAACGTTGTTGATGGTAGTGTAGAACAGTGCATCCATGTAATCCACTGGCTATGGAAAGTGGTACATATGATGGTAGTTTTCCATCCTAAAGGTGGAAAAATGTGTTATGCTCAGTGTCATCATCTCAGGATCGGTATGTGAGACAATCTAGTGAATCATATCTACACACGGTATGGGAGGGTACTTGCATGCAACCTTGTACAAGAATGACTTGTGGATGTTGACATAGACTTGTTAATCTTCCAGATATTCCTTGAAGATACCTGCAAATATGTCCTCTATTTCTTGTCATGTAATCTTCATTTATTTCTCTATGAACAACTGTGTGTCTGCATAGATGGGCAAGTTCATTGGAACTTGTTCAACTACATCTCCAATGCTAATCTCTACAGTATCCTTTCATCCATCTCCCTTGGAAACCATGCTTCCTATATTCCTAAGAAGCTTCTCAACAACAAATGTACCTAGAGATAGAGCAGACACTCACGGCAAGAAAATGTTAATGTAAAAACAAAAAGCACTTCAAGGATGGATCATGCAACAAACTCGACAACTTTTGGGCAATATTGCGCAGTTGTGACTCTCGAAGGTGAGGGACTCACAGTTGATCTATGCATTGTGAATTCCCAGCTGCTAGTGAGAGGTACTAATGACTCAAACTATGCAGAGCGCAATCTAGAGTGGGTTGCTATGGTTTGGAACTATGTAATGCGCAGTTTAGTCTGGCTTGATGCTGATAGGATTGTGCATTGCAAAATCCTAGTGGGCAAGACTTGTGACTGTCTCCTGGAACTACGTAGTGCATAGACAGAGCCAGTCAATGGCAGCGTTTGCACAATTATTGTAGCCAAGGCAGAGCCTTGAGTTCTATATATGTGCAGTGCATGCTGCGAAGAGCTAGATCTGGGCCAAGGCAGCCTAGATCTACCCAAGGGAAACTTGGAAACGAGTAGATATGAATTCATGAGTGAACGATGGTGAAAATATGAGCCAATAGTCATGCATGTAATCAAAGAAAGTACAATGAAGCTTGTGGGGAGAGTCGCCGCAATGACGACTATTAGTGAAAAAACTAGGTCATGCATGTGATGCTTAAGAAAGGAAATGCAAAACTTGAAACATCTCTTCTACATGTTAAAACAAACTAAAACACCAGTGGTCATTCAATAAAACATGAAAAACAACGCTCACACAAGCCAAGGAAATGAAAGCAACAGAAAAAGACTTTAAAAGAAAAACTTTTGTGGAAAAGTTGTTATGATCATGCCGAAGGTTCCTATATGCCTCGGGTATGCTATAGCTCCAATCTAGGAAAAAGAAAGAAGTCGCGGTACTTTCTAAAATTAACTCAAGTTTAACACCAAGTGCTAAAAATATATCCCTATTTTTAGTGATGTTTTTTTCTTTTTTTTCTTTTTTGGGAAAGGCTACCATGCGTGCATGGAGAAATTGTATAGTTCTGGAGGGAACTGGGCAACCTGCCAGCACATGCATTGGGCAAAAGCTCACGAAATGCTTATGTGCAATTCCTAGGCTAAGTGGCTCTAGCTGCCTCTCATGATCTACACAGTTTTCCAACTGAAGACAAGCTATTAGCTAGCTCTACGCAATTCTAGAGACGAAGCTCACTGTTGATCTGACCTGCGCTATTTTTGAGAGAAAGGCTCAATGCTAAGTTGCATTGTGTAATTCCTGTGAGCAAGGTCGACTGCCCTCTAGGACTGCACGGTTTTCCAAGGCAGTGCAAGAACAGGATGCAACGAAGTCACGAGGGGTCATCTTGTGGTTAGACAACAAAGAAAGTAAGTGACACAAGTTGTAAAGTGAACGATAAATTCAAATGAAAACACAAGTACCTGAGCAGTGCAAGACAAGCTGTTAAGATTTTAGGAGGGAGGCTCCAAAACAAAGTGAGGGAAAAATTTTGGAGGTGGTTGTAGGCACTGCAACACTTGTGACACACTAGTAAAACTCCAACTCTCTGTATGGACCTTGTCTCGTGTAAAGTGAGTCTAACTCCTCCAGAAGTATTGTTTGATTCTTTGATCACCATGGCTTCCTCAGTAGTTGGAGTTCAATTATAGTCTTGTTGTAATAGCTACAACCACCCTCCAAAATTTTTCCTTCGCTTCATTTTGGAGCCTCCCTCCTAAAATCTTAGCATCTTTTCTTTCACTGCTCAGGCACTTGTGCTTTCATTTGAATTGATATTTCTCTTTACAGCTTGTGTTTGCTTACTTTCTTTTTTTTCTAATCACACTATGACCTCTTGTGACTTGGTTGCATCCATTTCTTGCACTACCTTAGTAAATTGTGCAGTCCTAGAGGGTAGCCAGCCTTGCTCTCAGGAATTACACAGAGTAGCCCATAGTGAGCCTTTCTCTCAAGAATTGTGCAGATCAGCCCAGTAGTGAGCTTTGGCTCATAAATTATGTTGACCCAGCTGACATCTTCTCTTCAGCTAGGAAACTATGCAAAGCATGAGAGGTAGCCAAAGCCACTCAGCCTAGGAATTTTGCAGAAGAATTCCCTCAGCTATTGGCCGATGCATGTGCCAACAGGTTTACCGGTTCCCTCAAAAACTACGCAATCTCTCCATGCATGCATGGCAGCCCTTCCCAAAAAAACAAAAAGCAAAAAAGAAAAAAACATACCTAAAAAATAATGATCTATTTTTAGCACTGGGAGTTACACTTGAGTTAATTTTAGAAACTGTCGTCACTTGTCGCTTTTTCCTAGGTTTTTGACATGTGCCTCATAAAACCTAAATCAATCAAATCTATTTAATGAATGCCATCAGAACTCATTTTCACATTCAATATTACAGGTCTAGCATTCACAAGGCATCTAGGAACCTTCCGCATGATTCACACAACTTTTTTTGGGTAAGTTTTTCTTTTCAAGTCTTTTGTTTCTTTTTCTATCACTTTTTTCCCTTGGTTTGTGTAAATATTGTTTTGCATGTTTTTTAAACGATCGATGGAATTGCATATTTATTTAACTCGTAGAAGTGTTGTTTCAAGTTTTTCATTGCCTTTCCTAAGCGTCAAATGCATAACCCTGTTTTTTCGCTGATAGTCGTCGTTGCAGCAACTCTCTCCACTATCTTCATTGTTCATCCATTTGAATGATTTTTGCACTTTATTTGATTGAATGCATGAGAATTCACTCATATCTACACCATCCTTCGCTCATGCATTCACATCTACTTGTTCTCAAGTTTCCCTTAGGTAGATTTGGATTGTCGTGACCCAAATCTAGCTCTTCCCGGCATGCACTATGCATTTTTGGAACTCAAGGCTCTGCCTTGGCTCCAGGAATTATGTAGAGGCTATCTGTGACTACCTCTAGTTGTACAGTTACAGGAGTTAGTTCCAATCCACAGCAAGCCACACTGGACTATGCTCTGTGTAGTACTAATCATCAGTACGTCTCACTGGCAGCAGGGACTACACAATGTACAAATCCAGCTGATAACCCCTCACACCTCTGAGAGTCACAACTGAGCAATCTTACCCAGCAGTTGCCCAGTTTGTTGCATCATCAATCCTTGAAGTGCTTTGTGTTTTAAGCCAACATTTTCTTGCCATGAGTGTCCAAATTCTATCCAGGTACACCATTTTTTGAGCAGCTTCTCAGTAGTATATGCAGTATGGTTTCCAAGAGAGATGGATCAAAGGATATTGTAGAGAGAAACACTGGAGATGTAGTTGAACAAGTGCCAATGAACTTGCCTATCTATGCATACATGCAGTTGTTCATAGATAAGGACATGAAGATTACATGGAAAGAAAAAAAGGATATATTTGCAGGTAGTTTCAAGGAAGATCTGGAAGATCAACAAATCTATGTCAACATTCATAGGTTAGGCTTGTGCAGGGTTGCATGCAGGTACCCTGCCTTTCCATGCACAAATATCATTCATTGGATTGTCTCACATACCAATCTTCAGATGATGACACTGATCAGTACTAGTGGAACACAGCTTCCCACCTTTAGGACAGAAAACTACCATCAGATGTATCACTTGCCGTAGCCAGTGAACCACATGGATGCATTGTTATTGACTCCCAACAACAATGTGAACACTAGATACATCATGAAGCATTGGGTAAAAGAGCCATTGAAGTTCAGAGTAACACCCAACCAGGTGTACAAGACAAGTCACTCAGGAAGGCTTACCAACTCTTGGCCATCTTTCCATGTTGCTTGTATGGCCAAGAGAGCATGAAGACCTTTCCGAAGAGTTGGGTGGTTATGTTGGATCAGTTGGAAAATGAATGAAGGCCATTCAACTGGTCTGACATGTTGGCTCTTCAACTGAAAGTGGATGTGTATAATGCCCATAGGCCGCCTAAGTATGAGCAAGCAATATTCTTTATGTCTGCATACCTGCTTGATGAAATCTGCGCCCAACAATAGTTCCCTGGAATGGGTTGGACATGGATGCCATCAGAGGATGCTATGAACATCTATTGCAAGTTTCTTTCTAAGTGTAGCTATCATGGAGTCATGGGAAAGATGTTTGACCACTTCATCACCCTTTTGTACAGGATGATATTCGAACAGGATCCACCTTGTATTTCCCAAGAAGCAATGCAAACATTGCTTAACATTGTAGATTAGTATGCCTCACCTGAAGGTACCTTCATCAGGATTTTTAGTGCGAAGAAGCATGGACAAGCTAGTCATGCAAGAGGTTGCATACCACATTGCCATAGGTTTATCAACATGATTGCATGAGAGGAAGAAGGCACCATGGCATACTCTTCCTTTGTGGATTGGGTTGTATAAGATTCGTGCCTTGATGGATGTGGATGACGAGGCTGAGGACTTGAATAAGTTTGCGTTTGACACTAAGAGTTTCAATCTATATGATCCCCACTGCATATGAAAGAACCATTGTGTAAAGGTGTATTACCCATAGATCCATGGGGCATTTCATTGGCTAGAGGAAGATCCTTGGAGGTATTTCAACAACTCCTCTAGGCTTAATGAACCGGTCAACATAGTTGTAGAATGGAAAGTAGCACTGTAGGAAACAGTACCACATGAAGCAACAACAACAACAACAATGAGCATCAAACCGGTGCAAGAAAAGGCAAGAGGAAGACTTCCGAGAGCCTAGAGGCTAACCAAAGCTACAAGTCCATAAATGATCCTTTTACTGAGAAAGTAGCTTTGGAGGTATAGGCAAAGAGGTGACAGCACGAAAGGAGAGTAGAATGGAGGAAGAGAGATAAGAAAAGGTTGGAAGATGCAGAGAGGAAGCTGCAAGAAATAGAAAAGAAGCTAAAAGCAGAGCAAGAGCTGAGGAGGAAAGAAAGGGAAGAAAAGCAGAAATAGGAAAAGGAGGAAAGACAAGGCACACTAAGAGAGCCAATTGTGGCTATACAGGTTGAGGAAGCAGAGTAGACAACATATGAAGAAGAGGGTGAGTAGGTGTAGGTTCGAGAATTTGATCAATAGGTTGAGCAGAAGGTTGATGCAATGGACATGGAAATGGAATAGGAGCCATAGGACCAAGACATTGATCTCATGTCGAGAGCATATGAAGTCACACCATAATCTTTTCCACCTCCACAATCACAATCAATCTCAAGTGAGAAAGGAGAGTTTTTTCTCCTTGATAGTGATCCACATATGGATGTGTACAATATGTCATTCGAAAATTCATAGCACAGGATTATACAAGCACATAGAGAGAAGCTCCTTGATGATCACACATCACCTGTGCACATAAAGGAAAGGGTGATTATATGATATGTTAGAGGACATCTAGCTACCATGGCCAAGGCTTCTATGGCTTATGCATAATCCATGGGTTCAATGATCAATTTCTTGATAGCAGAGAATGATCAGATGGCAAAAAATGTCCAAGAGGAAAAGCAGAGAATAGACCAGTCCGCAAGATCCTCTATGGAAGAAATGAAGAAAGAAATACTTGTGAGATATCAAATTTGGGGACCACCATACGGATTTTGTATAATATATTTTCACTGTGCATAAAGAATTTGTCCATCTATACGGTTTTCAGAAGTAGTGCACAAAGACAACCCAAACTCTTGAAGACACCCACATTTCCATTGCACATGTGCAAGAATGGACAATGAGGTATAAGGGGGCCTCATTTTCCTTTCTCAAGATGATGAAGCCATAAGTAGGGCTACACAAAGCACAAATTCAAATGTTGATCTAGAACTATGAGGAGTTCCCTTCGCTCATCACCAGCATTGAGGCTTCATATGCACCATTGTATAAGAATCTAGATGTCACTATAATGAAACACAGGATCCGTTCAATCAGAATCCTCACTCAAGTGATGAGGAAGAACCAAGTCATGTTGGAGGTCGACGGGTACATAGAGCAGTTGATGCATGAAGCCACTAGTGATGACTTGCAGTTGAGCATAAAGAACATGCAGGAGTACATCGATGGTCCAACCACACTCATGACAGTGTTGCACATGCTTTAGGATGAGATGGACAAAGGTTTTAGAGCCATATACCTAGAAGCCATGGAGGTAATAGTCCGCTTCGATAAAGACATCACCATACTGTATGAGGGCCGACAACCCAGTACCAGGCTTGGTATCAGTTCATCACCGAATACCACCATGAGGAGGTTACTGAGTTGGTCTTTCCCCAAGACCCCGAGTTATTTTTGTCTTCTTAGGATTACTTAAGCCTATTTTTTCACACATGGGTGTATGTGGAAATTGTATTATTGTAAATATATTTGTTAGGACTCAGAATTGACCTATTTTGACCTCATATTTTTGCCTTAATATTATCCTTTTCAGTCATAAGTTATAAGCTTTGATTACATAATGACTTAATCACCCCAAGGTACGAAGTGACTTTCCGCATATCTATATGTTTAATTGTTCATTGCATATTCGTGAGTATATTTATATTTATCTTGGAAAAGCTGATTAAATTGTCAAGTAATTGTCTTAAGCCTGCATGAATTATAATTTATAGTTGATGTGACACCAGAAACAGCAACTACGCAGTTGCTGCAACACCAGAAACAACAACTACGCAGTTGCTGCAACACCAGAAGCAGCAACTATGCAGTTGCTACAGTCAGCAACAACAACCATCTAAAGCAGGCTATTTTGCAACAGCTGGAAATAACAACCGGCTACTATCTGAAGAACGCTGACGCGGCACGATCTACAGCTATCTAAAGCGGGTAGAACATAGTTACCACTGCTTAAATCAGGAACAGCATGGGGAAACGGCAAAGGAATGTGAAGATCCCAAGAAGATGGTCGAAGACAGTTACCAGCTGTGTAACAGCCAAAACTTAAGAAAGAATATGTTGTTATACTATTGTAACAGCGGTCTGTAACTCTTATTTTTGATCAAATGGGTTAACTGAATGAACTGTAATAATCTATTGTAATAGATGTCTCCTCTATAAAAAGGAGACATCTACATTAGAAGGGGGTTAATGTGTAATTTGTAAGAGAGATTTTGAGAGACATCAGCAAGTCTGAACTTTATTGTACTTGAATCTTTTGGCAGATGAATAGAGAATTGTTCTGAGCACTTAATCTAGTCTTCGTGTTCTGGGGAATCTTGTGAGAGGGACTGGGCCTGCCTTCCTCACAAGATTCACCCATTTACTTTTCTATTAAAGTGTGTAAGTGTGTGATAGTTTCTTTCCGCTGGTACTCTGTTTGGATTCTGTAGCATTACCTCTGGTATTTCCGCTTTGCTAGTACTCTGTTTCATTCATTGCTTGAAGTTGTGTAAGGATATTTCACCGGTGAATTGAGTGCAGTGTGTGTTAGCAATCTGGTTACAGAGGCAGGTGCTGAACGTCCTCACCTGGAGGATAGGGTCCTGATCCTCTGCCAACAGAGCATCCATCATTTCGCTTTTCAGATTTGTAATCTTAATTAATTACTTTCATTTTATCAGTACAGTGATAACTTAGCGTAAGGATTACGTATACTACAACTTTTTAATGATTTTAGGATTAAGTACATACAGTACGCGGTAGCCTTTGCAATAAAAAGACTTTCCTAGGTTGACAATTAATGTGGTACTTGAATGTTTAATCAATAAACAATTCAACTAGCCAACAATATTGTTAGTGAAATTCCATGTGTCACTAGTGGAATGTAAAAAGTCACTATGTAATGTGAAGAGTCATCAGGGTAGTCCAAGTGTCAAAGGGGAATGTCAAGGGTCACCCCACCCTTTGCTATATATAGAACCTCATAACTCATAGTACAAGATTTTGGAAGCCAAGAGTTTAGCTAGGCATTGCTTGGAGAAGGCTTGGAGAGCATTGTGACAAGCCTTGGATTCTCCACAACGTAGAGCGAGTACATCTCTTTGAAGGAGTAGGTAGTTTTGACTGTAATGTTCCACTATTGGGGCTAGTGGTTGTCAATGGTGTATGTATGGATGGAACTTTCACTTAATAATATAACTGAGCCAACACGTTTTCATGCATATGTTGTTATTGTAGTTTGACTATTTTGGTTACTTTAGCAATGTATGTTATTTAACTTACGCATTTGTGTATGAACTATTTTGTATGCGATTGTATGAATCTTTTTGAAGACGTGTTGTTGTATTAACCAGTCACTTTGTATTGTGGACTATTCCGGTTTCATCTTGTGATGTCATTCCGCTCATGTGCTCCTGTCAGGCTACGTACTATTATAGGCTTGTAAGGGACACACTTCCTTTTCCACTCTGTGTGTTAGAACCACCATGCATCTCACTTGAATCATGGCAAGGTCAAACACTTGATTTCAATAAAGTTATCATACTTACCTATGTGTGCTACCGCAGTCAAGGCCCTACTGTACTACCCACTGCTGGGACTCCTACTACAAATAGTCTAAAGTCTAGTTGGGGCTTTTTGCCGGGGAGATCCCCTAACATGTTGGCAGGTCCAATACCATCAACATTTCTGACGCTAGAAGGAGGGCCAGATGACAAGCTGATTCCTCAATGTCTGGCTTGAATCTTTGCACATCATCCATGACTTACATTACAATCTCAAATTGGACATGTTTTTCTCATGCACGTGATTTCAAAGTGTCAAAGGACATCATTGATGACTTGTCACAAATTAAGTATGATAGTGAAGGAATAGAAAACCTGCTAAGGCACGAAGTTGCCTTCATAGGCTTTTGTCATAGGAGTGAATTCCCCTCAGACGAAATTTCCTGTGGGTTGTTTTCTTACATGCTCGATGGGCATGCTGACCAATGGTGTCACACATCACCTACAATGTCCATTCACTCATATGATAACATGATCAAAGAGTTAATCCATTCTTTTTTTCATTATGACCACAAAGCACTCAGCAAAAAACTTTTGAAATTACAGAAAGCACCTGATGAATCTCTTGTGCAATTTTGGGTGCGCTTCTTGAATATTGCTTTTCCAATCCCTAAAGATGAAATTGATTGGAAATTTCTCAAGGAAGGTTTCAATATCTTCTTCACATATCTGAAAATCCTCACAAGTTAGAATCATTCGAACCCCTCCCAACATACTTTGGTGTTAGAGCTTCCAAATCTAAAATAGATAAGGTTACTGTCACGGGTGACACATCCTTTGCTCCTCATCAAATAACTCTAGCTCCGTAGGACAAGGTGGGAGATGTTGATAGCCCATCTATTGAACCGTCACCTGCTCCCACCCCACTTTTTCTAGATTTCTATGCAGATGTAGACTACAAGCCTATTGGTTAGCATGTGAACTTGTTTTCTCAATCTTCGTCCTCTCATTTTTTTGATCCTCCAGATTTTGGTGCCTTGTGTTCATCTGTTTCGGACTCCACATGTGATGTTCCCATTCAGATGGGGTCCCCTAGGTCAATTTTGGAGAAAAAGCCCAAGTTTTGGGGCAAAATACCAAGCTTTGATGCAAAAATATGTAAAGTCTCTACAAATTGTGGTCGCAGAGCGTGTAGCTAGTTAAAAGTCAAAAAGATTTTTTACCCTTGTTTATGTAAACTCCAGTTAGTTTTTAAAGATCTACCCATGGTCCGCGTAACATGGGATTGTATACATAGGTGTGCCTTAGAGAGTCTAAGGCAGATCTATGCCTTGTCTATGGGTACGAATGAGGAAGTCTAGTGCAGAGAAGTAAGTCCTAGAGGGTAAAAAGGCTTTGCAGTTGTGTGCACAGAGGCCCAGAGTAGTGTCCACTGCTGAGTGTGCAAACCCATGTAGTTGAGTGCATAGGGAATTTTTGAGTTTGTAAGCCTTTATCAAAGATCAATAAAGAAGATTGTTGAAGAAATTCCTGTGTTTTATCTCTTTACTTTTGTCTCATATGAATGCGATATATGCTATGATGAATAATGTCTTTATGAAATAATGATGTATTGATGCATGAATTTACTTGATCCATCTTATTATCTGAATGCAATTAATGTTAAGTGATTACGTGAAGATCATAACACTTTCTGTTAAAGTTATTGAACACTTAGGTAGATCTAAGTAAACACTGATCTAAGGAGAATCTATGGTGCGTGTAAGTAGATAATTTGCTTGTTCAGGGTCTGCAAAAGCTAGTCGTAGACCTTCGCGAAGGTCTAGAGGCTGATTAAGGGAAGTTAAAATGATAAGCCATAAGGGCTTAGAGATCTGCACAAAGGAAGAGCTAGGATAGAAAAGGGACATCATACTGATATCTGGGTATGGAAACTTGGTTCCAAAACCCCCCCATACTGCTTCGGGTGAGACTTCAGTCTATGCACCGCGGATTGATACTGAAAGGGCCAGTAGTGTAGGGATTTGTTTGGCAAAACTAACTCTGAACCTGTATCAGGACCCCCTAAGCCAAAAAATGGTTCCTTGTCGGGACTGGGATCTGCATAAAGAGATGTGTGATGTCGCATCGTTGAAATCCAACCAAGAAGGAAATTGAGAAGTGGTTGGATAGAAAGACCCATAAATTCGTGGCGTGAGAAAATAGGAATCTGTGCTTGAAAAAAGAATAGTGGTTGGACAAATATGTGTATTGAGAGATACACGAAATTTTCTTCTGCACCTTCCTGATTGAACTATACGAGCGGATAACTAAATTGGCAGATGGCCAAGGAAGGTGGAGGATTGATGATCCAATAGTGTGGACTCCAGAACTAGTGTGGAGGTTGGAAGCCTCTAAAGATAATATTGTGTGCACTGTCAACCATTGGCTTGATTGGGTTAAAGAATTCATGGTTGACACCTTAGTCAGTTATAGTGAAGTAGAGCAACGATTCTTCAAGGGACCGCGAGGTAAGTACCTAAGATCTTTGAATACTTGGATTAAGATGTTGTTGTGTGAGAAACGGGTTATGCCACTGCCTTGATGTTTGGATCTACACCAAGTGGGAAGATCTTTAGAGATAGGGGAAGAACAGGCCCTAAATATAGCCCACTAATTTGACCTCCTATGAGTGACGATGAGGGAGCGGCACAGGCTTCACTGTAGAGTGTTGTCTAGTTGATAAGACAGGGTTTTCCATGGATACCATCCACGCCACCTCCACCTTCACCCACACAACATACACTGTCACTCAAACCACCACCACCACTACCACCATTCAACATGTCAAATACCATGAAGTTGTCAGTTTTCAAGGGCTTAGGAAGTGAGGATCCAAATCAGTTTTGGTTTTTTGCGATGGCTGTGTGGATAGCACAAAAGATTACGAATGATAATATAAAGAAGGCGTAGATGGTTACTGCTCTATAGGATCGTGCACTGACATGGTATGTTAAGTACTACACCTATAATCCATTGGCGTCATTAGCAGATACTCATACTGCTTTGAACAAGGAATTCGATAAGCCTAAGTATGCCTCACAATCAGTAATTAGATTTCAGGAAATCATGATGAGGCCCAGTGAAACACCCTGGGAGCTAGATCAAAGACTAAAGTGTAGGGTCTGTGAAGCTAATATGAATCTAATAGATAGTCAGCACCGTGATTGGTTTATATCTGCGCTCCTACCCCACTGAAGGATTTCTTTATCTTAGCAAAAGATAGGAACTCAGGTAGAAGCTCTGGAAATCACAATGAGATTGAATGAAAGACCTATTCAGGATGCATCTTTGGGAGTGCAACTAATTCACTCGTAGTTACGGAACCTCAGTTTGGAATTGCATAACTTGAAAAAAGAAAAGGAGGCCAAGACAGAGGTGCGTGAAGAAGTCTGGTGCCTCAAGTGTAAGATCCAGGGGCATGATAAGGATCTTTTCCCTGTCTTCGCAAATTATATCTCGGGGGGGGCCGATGCCCCTAAGGTAGGAAGCTCCAGCAAGACTAAGTATGGGGCTTATGCTATGGTGCATTCTTTGTTAGGTGGCTAGAAAAAATGTAACAAATAATTGTCATTTGTTGCAAAAATTTGTTCAAACACCATAATAATTGTTCAAAAATTTATGAAAATTGGTGGGCCATGATGAGTGCTACTTCCGTAGCTATGAACTAATGATGGAGAGGAAACCTATGTATTGAATGCAAGCAAAAACTTAGCCTCCAGATCAAGGAGATGAGGGAGTGCGTGGAGGATATTAGGGGTGCGGATGAGGTTGAGGAGGAGGAGGACCTGGTAGAGGTCACGGACATGTCATTTGCTATAATTGCAGAACACCAAGGAACTACGCATGGGAGTGTATGAGTCAGAGACGCCCGTGATGTCAATATTGTACTCAGTTTGACCATAAAATAGAAGAATGCCTTGTGTTGATAGCTAAGATGCAGGAGAAGAAGGTGCAACCTCAGCATCCTACCCAACACTTACAGATGATAAGGGTCAAGCCCTGCAAGGAAGATCCAAATATGAATATTGTGTTGTGAAGCAGAATAATGACTGGTGATGATAAAGGAAAACAACCTGAAGAAAGCAGGTGGGTCCGCAAGGCCTTAGAAAAGGAGGTTGAGTTTGATCTCGGGCATGCAAAGGAAACATTTATGGAGGTGAAGAAAAGCTTCACTAGGGCCTCTGCCTCAGGAAGTCAGGACAAACTGCCAGCAATTGGCACACCTACAGAGGTTGAGCCCTTTATGCTTACCACCTTCCTAGAGACTTGTATGAAACTATTGCATGATAGAAAGGCTGTGAAAGGGATACAAGAATTGATAAACAAATGTGTTGGTAAGGAAAACGCTCTTGAAGGCCACCACATACTAAGAAATATTGACAAACATAAGACAAGGATAAGGCATGAGATGAGGCTCACCACGCAAATAAGAGACTATGAGATGGACCATGTTATTTTTGATCTGGGATCTGTGCGAATGTTTTTCATAAACAGACATGGGAGAGAATGGGGAGACCTGAACTGTAGTGGTCTCTGATTCAATTAAGGATGCGAACCGACAAAATATTATCCCTATTGGATGATTGCATGGAGTAACCATAGATATAGAAGGTGCGAGTGTGCTGACCAATTTTGCAGTGATAGAGATTGTTGATGAAAACAATCCATACCTTGCACTCATGGGAATTGATTGGGCTATCGACATGAATGGGGTCATCAATTTTAAGGAGCAAACAATGTCGATTGAAAGGAAATCACTCCGCGTTGTAGTACCATTGGACCCTGCAAATGGATTGCGCTATACTAAACTGGTCCATGACTATGAGGAAAGTGATGATGACTTGGATCAGATCTATAAAATAATAGCTTGAGACCAAGACTAGGTTAATCCAATAGCTGATGGATAGATTGCATGGGACAGCGAGAGCTCCTGTACCTTAAACTCAGATGAAAAATTGGAGCATTGGCAGAATAGGCTGCATGAAGTATTTACACTATGCTACAATATGATGACTAAATCACTACGCTGTGTGTCCTTAGAGGTAATAAATTTACTTATTACGATGGTTTAACCAATGTAGATAAGTTTTTGGATGCTTTTGAAAGAGAATTCCCAAAGGATCATCATTTTTGGGCCTTGGATTTGGCACTGTGCACTACACCCGCTCGATGGTGGTGTATGCACAAGGACAGCTTTGATGAATGCCACGATTACAGGAGGATGATGAGGATGCAATTTGGTCATCCTAAATTGTGGTTAACTGAGAAACATGATTGGAGGAATGATTCATGTGGTCACTTAGCAAAGTGGACTAAAGTATATGGAACAGAACTGTAACAAGAGTGGGTGCACTTATTCTATCACACTCTTATATAATCCTTATTAATTGGTACCTGGAAATATAGCTTCACCATGGCACCGCAAAGTGGGATATCTTAAGGGAAGGCTTCTTGATAACCTTCACTTTTGAAGACAGATTTGAAAGCATTGATGAGGCACTGCATCAGGTAATGAGCCTCATCATGGGGTAATTATATGGGGCTTAATTCACCTCCTATCTTATTCAAACCAACTTTTCTCACAACTTATTACATGTTTTTTATTATATTTTGTTTATGAGATGAGTTATATTTGGATATTATGCCTAGTGAACTAATATGAATTGAATGCAGGATTGAAGGAGAAAATCAATGAATTTTGGCAAAGACTAAGGTTAAAACTTGAATGGGACAAGGGAGAGGGATTGTAGGAGGTAAATCCTCCTCATTTACTTCTCCCCCATTCAAATGTTCCTCCATTTATCACACTAGCTTGGAATGCAAGCAACCAAGTCATGAGGATTAGAAGGCAGCCGAGCAAGTGAGAGAAAAAGAGCTAGTTTATCTTGAGTTTGGGAGATGAGCCTCCCTAATTTTAACGAATTCGTTGAGGAATTTAGCTATATACGTAGAGAGGCCTAAAGCCTCATTAGGATTTGAATTTTTGTTGTAAAACTCTAAGTTATTTTCAAGCTCCAGACTTGTGGAAGTTTTATTGATGTAATTTTCCGTTTTGGTAATAAGAATGAGTTTTGTTTTGAGCCACCACTGAGTTAACTTAGAGGGCTAAAGCTCTTGGGTTAGGGACCAACCCTAGCAGCCAAGGCTCCTCTTTCTTGTATCTGTTTGTTTATATTAGTCTCATAGCTTCATTGTTAATTTTCCTTTAGATGTATTTTCATGGCAAGTAGTGTAGATTGGATTGGTTGTTTATTAGTTTTCTTCCATTTGTGCCTTACTTCAGTAGCAGGTTAGCAGGGATAAAAGAAGCACCACAAGGTTGTGATTATGTGTATTGGCCTCATTTCCTCCCTTTGGGATCATGATTTGAGGAAGGGACCCTTATGCAGCCCCAAAAACATAGATTTTGATTTCTTGTATGAGCTTTAGAGTTTACTGTATTTAAGTTAGCATTTGATCAGTTCTGAAAAGTAGAATTTCATTGCCATCTCTTCTATCTTCATTCTTGCAGTAGATATCATCCATGCTTTCATTCCTTTTAGCAACTTTCCTCATGCATAATATAGGCAGTTAGCTCATTAATTCTTCTTTTCTAGCTTATGAGAATGCTTCTTGTTTACATAGCTTTTTGGAAATTATACATGTTTTATGTAGAGCAGGTGCTTCAGGAGTAGACAAAGACTTCGTAGCTAGCAACCACCTTCCACTTCATCCACCATAGTAATTCCTTGTTTTCACCATTTCCTTCACTAGTTTTCTTCATTTTACATAAAAATTCTTCCAAGCACATTGAGCGAATCCAACCATATTCTATCCTTGTTGTTGACTTCTGAGTGATCCTAAACCTTTTCTCACCTCATTCCACCCATCTACCACTTTCCCTAAGCCTTCCATCACCTCAAACACCTTCCATTTTGCTCTCGACTGTATCCTATAGGTTTACAGGGAATCCTGTAGGTTTCTAGTACATCCTGTAGGTTTTCTTGTAATGGCCTGTTTTGATGCTGAATTGAGGGAAAACCTTTAGGAAGCCACCAAAGGTCACCCAAGGGTCTCCCACACCATCCAACCATCTCCTAACCCTTCCAGCCATCCTCCAACATCCTTAATTCACTTGGCACATCAACAAAAGAAATTAGTTTGCATACTTGATTTTGCATGAAAAGACAAAAACAAATTTATTTTAGTCCCTTTACTTGCACATTAGTGATGTTTGATGTTGTTACTTCCATGATTAGATATTAGCATTTGGTTCACGTTAATTTTGCATTATTGCAAAGCATAGTTTCTTGGCAGCCAATTAGGAAATGCTTTGATTTAGCATTGAATTTCGGTCTTTTTCATTAATGCAGTAGAGTAGCTCTCCCTTAGAATAGATTTCCCTTTCTTCCATCAAGAAACCAAGCTTCTTCTAACTCCATAGAAGTCTAGCTTGAAAACCCCAGTAGTCTCTCGCTAGCTGAACAGTGACAAAAGGTAGAACCATCACTTTTACTTGTGTATACAACAATGTCACATCCAAGTTTGTATGAACCCCGGGTTGATAAAGTAAAGCTGGTAGCCCAGGAGTTGCAGCATTCTTGCTAGAATACTAGCGCTCATCACTTTTTGGTGTTGTTTTTGGGGAGGTGTCTGAATAATATGTGATTACTGCGTCTTTCTTCTATTTCTTGTCTCTAATATTCTTCCATTATTTTATTTCTGCAAAAGTAATTTAGCTACTTCCTTTTTCATTCTACATTTTCTGCTTACCTTTCCATTTTACAAGAAAGATTTCAATTCAGCAAGTACTTTTTTCATTCAATTAGTAGTTTTCATTTAATCAACAATTTCAATTCTGCAAATTAATTTCCAAGTTTGAAAAAAACACAAAACGAAACCAAAAACATTTCCTTTCATGCCTCATAGGAATAGGGATAACTTAGGGAAATTTTTGCTAAATACCCACACTACATCAAACAACCAACCTTCCCTCTTGTTTGGTGGCTATGAACTAGAAGAACCCTTAAGTGAGAAACTTGACATATTTGAAGGACCTATAGGGGAAGAAGAGGAAGAAGAAGAAGAAGAACCCATTCCTACTGAACCAATGGCTGAAAACAAAAAAGACAGAGGGAATAGAGAGACAGTTGAGGGTTCCTTCCCCATCTGGGAAACTAATGGGGATACTAAGATGAAAAATATAAGCCTCTCTGCCCTACCTCATTTCCATGGCTTGAACACAAAATATCTTGACACTTTCCCACTTGAGTTTGTTGTTATATGCCAAACCTATGACTATACAGATGATGAGCAGAAGTTAAAGCTATTTCCATCTACCCTCAAGGATGCATCATTACGCTGGTTCATGGGTTTACCTGGGGATATCATCACAACTTGGGCTCAAATGCAGCAAGCCTTTAGCAACAACTATGAAGGCTACTATAGGTCAAAGGATACTAAAGAGAAAAATTTAGGATGACCATAGGCAATGATGAATCCCTAGAGGATTATGAAGAAAGATTTCAGCTTAGTTACAAGAAGGCTAGGTGCACACTTGACCCTGAGTCACTAAAGCTGGTCCTACTTAGGGAGTAAGGGAATATCTTCTAGATACCCTACACTTGTTAGTAGGAGGAGATATCTACCAATTACCCTATGAGGATATCAAGACTGTCTTTAGAAATCATTCTAGGGTAGGGGTAGTCAACCTATGGTCAGTACATCCTCTTCCAACTCATCCATCAAAGGTGAAATTGGAAACATGCTGGAAGATTTCAAGAGTGAGATGTTGCAAACCCTTGCCTTACAAATGGACATTATACATATTAAGAGAAAGCAAGAGGATGCAGAGAGAGCCTTGGCCATTTTCTGTCCTAGATGCACCAGGAGGCACCCTAGGAATGAATGTCCATTGAATTATATTGAAATTTGCTCAGTCTGTGAAGAACACTACTCCACAGACCAGTTCCCTTCTTTACCTGGACTCAAATTTGTATATCAAGGAGCTGAAGGGGTCACTGAGCAGCTCTACTACATAAACCAAAGGAGACCTCATTAGCCTAGACCATACCAGCAGGGCATGCAGGGGTCATCCCATGCATATTATAACCCCAACTAGACCACATCCATACCTTCTTTGGGACCCCCTTCTCATCCTTCCTGGTCTACACCTCCTCCTTGGTCCTTTGCATCTTAGTATCACTCCCAGCCAACCGGCCAGTCATTTCAACCATATACTCTACCACAACCTCAATGGAATGCACCACCCAAGGGGTGTAGGCCCCAATACAACAATGTTCCAGCCTTATTTCCTCCACCACCTACCCAACAACAACTGTTACACTCTGCTCCACCCAAGCAACCTCAAATGCCTTCCCAGCCAAATGCGAACCTGAACAACAGACAGGCTCAATAAGTATACATTCGAGTGACATCATATCCAGCTTATGTTGTGGAAATCCAGGAGATTAACCTGAGATTTGGGAGAGTTCTCCCAGATAACCAACCTCCACCTCCACCTAGGGAGGTTGAGGAAGAAAGAGAGGAAAAAATTATTAAAATAAGTCTATCCTTTCCTAAAAGATTAACCCAACCACTCTAGCCTACCCCAGAAGAGACTAAACCTCTTAGAGAATTGAAAAATTTGTGTGTTAAAGATTCCACTTCTCCAAGAAATAAAATATGTTCCTATTTACAATAAATCGATTAAGGAGAAGTGCTTCAAGCATCCATGGCAGGGAAAATTTTAAGAACCCCCCCTAAATTTATATGTATAATAAATGGGCGAATCTCCATGGTATATAGGAAAAATGGAAGGCACTTTTATCAATAAGATAATATGTATATATAATTTTTTGGCAAATCTCTCACGAGGCATGGCGAATATTTTACTCAATTATAAAATCTTGTAAGATCTTGGTATTACCATGGGTCAATACCACGGGTTATCATAAACCTGAAGCTTAAAGATTACTATTAGTAATTTATAAAAATTAATAAAATTAATAGTTGATTTTTATTTTAACCAAGCTAAAATGTTTAACATACATTAAATTACAACATCCATTTTTACTCTTGATCCACCAAGCCCTGAGAGGGATCAAATATTTTTTCACTCTATGCTAGTTTGCATATCACAATATTTGATACCTCTCAGGGGTTAGTAGATCCAGAGTAAAGATGGATCTATGCTGGTTTAATTCCCCCATTTAAATAGGCTACATTCTAGGTGAATACCATGGGTGAATACCATGTGCCATTTTGGTGAATGCCATGGGTCAATACCATGTGCCATTTTTATTTTTATTAATACTAATATTAGGGTTAATAATGTTTTTTTCATGATTAATAACAATCTAGTCCATGGTATTTGTCCCATAGTATTTTGCCCATAAGTTTCACCTAAATATAACGCATTTTTTGAGTGTTCTTAAATATAAGGTGACTTATGGAGTAAATATAAAAAAATGTTTTATTTGTTTACCATACCTCTTGTTTATTTATATTTTTATTAATTTACCATACCTCTTTTACAAATATGGTATTTGGCCCATAGGATTCACTTAGATAAAACCTCTTCCTTGAGCCTTCATAAATAGAATGAGGGTTATGGACTAAATATAAAAAGAGGTTTTATTTATTTACCATACGTCTAGTTTATTTATATTTTTATTTATTTACCATACCTTTTGAGTAAGTATAAAAAGATGTTTTATTTATTTACCATACCTCCACTTTACTTATATTTTTATTTGTTTACACCCTTGCATGTATATAATGTGACTTATGGAGTAAATATAAAAAATGTTTTATTTATTTACCATACCTCTCATTTATTTATATTTTTATTAATTTACCATACCTCTTTTATAAATATGGCAATTGGCCCATAGGATTCTCTTAAATAAAACCTATTCTTGAAAATGGGCGAATGTATTCACTTAAATAAAACCTATTCTTGAAAATGGGCGAATGTATTCACTTAAATAAAACCTATTCTTGAAAATGAGCGAATGGAAGGTTGTAACTCCTAATTTCAAGGGCTAAATTTACCTTTTTTACCCTCTCCCTTAAAATAAGGTGGGCTATTTGAGGTGATTTGTAAAAATGTACTATGATACAAAATATTCGCCCACTAAAAATTTAAAACCCCTTAATTTCGCCAAAGGGCGAACATTCGCCCCTAAAATTTTCTATGATCCATGGAGGTGAAGAAGAGATGCCCCTACCATTAATGTCATTGGGCAGTTGTACGACTTAATGCTAGGGCAGGTAATCTATCCAAAGTATTTGGACCCTGGAAGCCTTGTAGTATATGTGCACATCAATGGCACCATTGTCCCACACACTTTGATCAATCTTGGGGCTGCCATTAATGTGATGACCAAAGACACTATTTGGTCTAAAATGTGGGTGCAAATTAGAGTTTTATTTACTATCAATCTGGGTAAGTAAACTTCAAGGATCATCCAATATATATGGACTTAGAGACAAACTAAAATAAGCTAGGTGAAGAAATGCCAAAGCTCCCTTACAGGTGGTCTCCCATTGGGATCTCCAACACCTATTTAGTCATTTAATCAAAATGAAATCTAAAGACATTGTGACAAGTGTAAGAAATATTAAAGCTCCCTTACAGGAGAATGTTCATTAATATTTCTAATCATCTTAATCAACAAACTATTTAAACTAATGAAATTAAAGCACTTAAACCCAATTCTGATTGATTGCATGAAATATTAAATCTCTCTTACAAGAGACTATTCATTCATATCTCAAGCATATGAATAAGAAACTTAAACTAATTAAATCAAACATTAAATAACAAATCATATTCATTGAAAGAAACATTAATACTTTCTTACGAAAGGTCATTCATTAATATTTCAAACATTTGAACCAATAATTTAATCTAATTAAGTTCACAAACAAACATAAAATGAAAGTTTACCAAAACAAAACGAGCATGCAAGTGAGGCAATGGGGGCCTTCCATAGCTCCAAAAGCACACCTAGAAAGAAGTCAAATGTAGAAGAAAATCCAATCCACTTTATTTATCATCAATTGCAAATTGCAATTACAAGCTCCAAGTTCTACATTCCAAGAGGTCCTAAAATCTACATTACAATGATTCTAAAATCTTAAATTACAAATGAAGGACTAAGTTTCTAAATTCTAAAAATTAAGATAACAAAATGAAGATTACAAATGAGGGAGATAATACTCCTATTTATACAAAAGCTATGATAACAAACTCATAAATGTAAATCCACTATTCCCTCCTTTGACCTTCATATTTCTCAACCAATGGTGATATTTAACCCTATCCTTCATGATCTCCTCCATGAGGTCCATGATCTTCTCCATGAGGTCTATGATCTCCTCAAATTCGAATTTGAACATAGAGTGCCACATAAAGATGCCTTGGAAGCTTCATTTGTACCTACACATGTCAACAAACTCATTCTAATTGTTAGGTATAAGTATATGGAGATTATTTTCTAAAGTTTAGCCATAAATTCTCTTAAAAATACTAAGAATTAATAATTTTTTGGAAAACACAAATGTAACCCATATAATGATGAAATTGAAGCTGATGTGGTGATATGGTGGTGGAATAGAGGTGAGAAAATGTACTTTAAGGATAATTCCTAGGCCCAACAGACACCATGCTCAAGCTCAAGCTCCAAGGTTCATTGCAGAAGACAACAATGGTTCTGCAACTTGCAGACCACTCCATAGTGAACCTTGAGGGGATTGTGGAGGAAGTGATGTTCTCCATTGACACTTGGGATTACCCTACAGATTTCCTAGTTCTCCAGCGTAAGGCTAAGCTTACTGGTTACCCTCTCATCCTTGGGAGACCCTGTTTGGACACTGTCGATGCTGACACCAACTGCAAAGTTGGGAATATGACCATCAAGAATGGGAATATGTCCAAGTAGTTAGTCCTATACCCTCCTAGTCATCCCTCTCTAGAGCATGATTTACCTTTATGGCTCGAGGAGGAGGAAGAAGATGAAGTTTATTCGACCTAACTTTATACTTTAGAAACAACCATGGGAGGAGGATAGCAGGATGAAGATGATTTGATTGAACACCTACTCCAAAGTCCAACTCCCAATACGTTTCCCTTAGAAGATGTAGTAAAGGAAACCTAGAACAATCATCCAATTGACCTATGCTTGCCCGATTCGAACCCCCTCCATGTCAAAACCACAGAATTCGGCTCAGAGAGAACCTTGAAAATCAATTCATCTCTTTCTGCTCTCCAAGAAGAGAAGTTATGCAACATGCTAAAGGAACATCTAGATGCCTTCCCTTGGAGTTACAAAGAAATTAAGGGAATGCACCCCTTAGTGTGTACTCACCACATATACATCAAAGAAGGTTGCAAGCCAGTGCGTCAACCCCAAAGGAGGATGAATCTAGCTCTTAAAGATACAGTCAAAGAAGATCTGCAAAAACTGCTAGATGTAGGATTCATTTAACCGATCTCCAATAGTGACTGGGTCTCTCCTTTGGTGTTAGTTCCAAAGAAAAATGGTAAGTGGAGGATTTGTGTCGATTACAGGGAGTTGAACAAAGCCACAAAGAAGGACCATTTTCCTCTACCTTTCATTGACTAAGTGCTAGATGGCCTAGTAGGGAAAAAGTTTTTCTCTTTCCTAGATGGATTCAATGGGTAAAACCAAATCTAGATCAGCTCGGAAGACCAGGATAAAACCACCTTCACTTGTCCTTGGGGTACTTTTTCCTATAGGGTCCTTCCTTTTGGCCTATGAAATGATCCTGCCACTTTCCAGAGAGAAGTCTTGAGTATTTTCGCCAAGTTAGTCTATGATGCAGTAGAAATTTATATGGATGATTTTACACCTTATGGTTGTGATTTTCAAGAGGCTCTATCCAACCTAGGCAAAGTACTGCACAAATGAATTGAAATGAGCCTATCTCTCAGTCCCGAAAAATGTGAATTCTTGATGACTGTAGGGACTGTTGGGGCAAAGTGATTGCCTGCCATTTAATTTGTCAACGCAGGGGTTTCGTAAACTTTTGAAGCATGCGTGCACTGTATGTGCTAGAAATTGTCTTTCAGTTTAGATCAATCTAACTACAAAATAATGAAAACCAGTTCATCTAATCTATGAAATCAAATGATGAAAATGAAATTCAACTAACCTGTGAAATAAAAAACAACTAATCTATGCATAGTTACTCTAGCATTCAATTATGAAGTGTTACCTAGTTGAGATGATGTGTAAGAAACTATTTATACTTTAACTTCTAATGTCCTAGAAAAGCAAGTAAAGTGTGCAAAAAATAACTCAGTAATTGCATGTATCAAATATTCAACCATTCAATATTGAAATATGATTAAATCAATTTCTTATAACGATCTTTAGGAATATCAGTTAATGCAATTAAATGAGGATCTTAAAAGAAAATATAAAAGCATGAAAAAATAAAGTTCAATGATTGCATAGGTTGAACATTCAATCACCCAATTTGAAGTCACCTTCTTGGCCTAATCCTTTATTCAATTATAAAATGAATTGATAGTTTGATCTAAGAATGTAAATAACAAAACATGAAAGGAAACTAAATAACTATGAGCCCTTGCCTCAAACTTAATCCAATTAGAAAATACATAAATCTTCCATATTGAAATGTTTTTAGAAAAGAAAATATTACACAATCATTCTAAAACTAATACTAAGAAACCAAATGAACATTATTCTATAAAAGCAATTAAATCTCACAATCATT
Source organism: Pinus tabuliformis (assembly GCA_031772625.1). Taxonomy (NCBI): domain Eukaryota; kingdom Viridiplantae; phylum Streptophyta; class Pinopsida; order Pinales; family Pinaceae; genus Pinus; species Pinus tabuliformis. The sequence goes on along the minus strand of CM062817.1, from coordinate 1,740,002,697 downwards.
AGATGCCATTCCAATGGTGTATGAGGATGGAAAGTGAAGAAGCTCCATATGCAAGCAAAACTAAATCTTAAAATCTCCAATTATAAGCTCCAAATTCTCTATTAAAAACATGAGCATTTCTCCAAGTTTACACATGCCTTTCAAAGGAGAAGGCTCTCCTATTTATACAAAAACATAAGAAGCTACCCTACTTAATGAGGATCCACTAAAATCTCATATAGTTACAACCAAATAGCTCATAATGAGACACATATCCCCTAAGTGTTTTATAGAGTTCTAATCCAAATAAGAAATGATAAGACACCTCATAGAGTTACAATCCAAATAGGACACATATCCTTCTTTTACCTTTATCCAAATCTCCTTTGAAGGGAATTCGAATTTGAGCATTGGAGGCCACATAAGGGTGCCTTGGAAGCTTCCAAATGACCTACACATGTCACGAAACTCAGGCCACATATATAGTTACATGAAACCATGTTAATTTCGTAGTTTTTAATCATAAATTCACTTTAAACACATAAAATAAATAAATTTGGTAACTAAGGATCCTAACCCATATATTTATGAAAATGGTGGCTAATGAAAGATTATATGGTTATGGAGTTGCAATATGTGAGTGAAATGGGGGCGATAAAGGTAAAAGTGGATGTCATTTTGAAGACATTTTGGAGGCCCAACAGGGACCATGCTAGGTCATTCAATATCTCAGCAAGGATTGCAGGTGGACCCAAACAAAATAGCTATCATCCAAAGGGTCCTACCTCCTCAAAAGAAGAGAGATTTCAAAAGTTTCCTAGGGTTAGCTAGATACTACTAAAGGTTCATAAAGGACTTCAGCAAGTTGTCCTCTCCTTTATTTGGTGGCCAAGGACTTTGATTTTATATGGTAAAAAGGCTATCAAGAGGCCTTAGACACCCTAAAGAACAAGTTAACCACTGCACTGATTCTCTGAGGCCCAAATTGGGTCCTTCCTTTTCATATTCATGCTGATGACTCACACAAAGCCATTGCAGCAACCCTAGGTCAGATAGATGAAAAATTGCCTTATGTTATCTACTTTATTTGTAAGAATCTGTCAAAGGCTGAACTGAACTACATAGTGACTGAAAAGGAACTCATAGATGTTGTGCATTCATTGAACAAATTTAGGAATTATATTATAGGCTATCAAACATTTGCACATACTGACCATGCTACAATCAAATATTTAACGAATAAACCAGATGCGAATGCTCGGATTATAAAATGTTTACTTCTATTACAGCAATTTTATCTAACTATTGTTGATAAGTCTAGTAAGGAAAATGTTGTTGTAGAATTTTTGTCCAGATTAAATTTGCCTGCAGGTGAAGAAGGTATGGTTGATGACCAGTTACCAGATGAGCACATATTTTCTATTTCAGTTCTCTCTCCATGGTTTGTTGATATAGAAAACTATTTGGTATCTGCACAGTTCCCACCGAACTTGTCCTCCAAAGACAAAAGAAAGATAGTAAGGAAGAGTGCCCCCTTCACTTGGATTGAGGGCAATCTCTTCAAACTTGATCTAGATCAAATCATGAGAAGGTATCTCAGGGAGGAGGAAGTCTTTAACATCCTTCTGACCTGTCATGATGGGCCTTGTGGAGGTCACTTTGCAGCAAAGTGGACATCATTCAAAGTGTTACACGCAGGCTATTATTAGGCCACTCTTCATCACGATGTGAAAAGATATACTAGTCAGTGTGATCGATGCAAAAGGATGGGAAGGCCTACTCTAAGAGATGAAATGCCTTTGCAGCCTTAAGTTACTTTCGAGAAATTTGACAAGTGGGGCATGGACTTCATTGGACCTATTGACCCTCCTTCCAAACAAAAATAGTATATCATTGTGTGCACTGACTATCTGATTAAGTGGGCTGAAACAAAGGCAATTAAAGAAGCAACAGAGGAGAAGGTAGATGAGTTCCTAAGGGAGAATGTATTCTACAAATTTGGGTACCCTCATGTTGGATTCATGGGCCATGACCCAGGTTCAGCGTTAGTTAGCTAAACAAATCCCTACACTACTGGCCCTTTCGGCATCGGCTCGTGGAGCATGGACTGAAGTTTCACCCGAAGTAGTATGGGGGACCAAGTTTTCGCACCTTGAGATGTTTGTGATGTCAGTTTATACACTTTGCTCCTGCCTTCGTGCAGGTCACTAGGCCTTAGGGCTTATCGTTCTACCTTTTATCCCGCCCTTCATTACCTTCACGAATGTGTATAGTTGACCTTCACGTAGCCCTAACCAACGGTTTAGGTACTTTCGCGCTGCTCTGACAATGTATGGTATGGGTTCCGAAGTTATCTCAAGTGTTTTATTTATTTTACTAATAAATTATAGTTAGCATCGTGTAAACTGATATTTTTACTTGTGTTCAATTAACAGATATAATCACATACATTTGCGCATCAAATAAATACTGTAAAATAAACCCAGATCACAATATAATCAGATGCATTAATAGAGACTAAATACATAGTAATTACAGAATACTTCTCTTTATTTATATCTTCTAGTTTAATACAAACTCTATCCACCCTACACACACAGTTGCAGGGGTCCACGCACTTAGCTGTGGACTTCTACACTAGGCCTCTGCGCACTTAGCTGCAGAACCTCTACCTATGCTAAGACTCGAAAACACTTAGAATCTTCTACCAACTTCCCAAAGCATAATTGATTCTAACTCCCTAGAGCTTACTTAGCTCCTTTTTATACAATCCCATGGTCCATGGACCATGGGTAGATCTTTACAGCCGACTTGACACTTTACAAAATAAGGGTGGACAACCCTTTATGAATCTTGAAACCTTCGCACTCTGCGACCACAAAATGTGGAGACTTTACAAATTTATTAAAAAATTGTCCGAAAACATGGGCGTTTAGCCCCAAAAATGCTCTTGAGGGAACCCGTTCCCAACAGGCCCCCAACATAAACATGGTGACTCGCCCTCGAGTGACTCTACAGTTGTGGAGATCTAGGCGCAATGACCTCCTAGCTCGACCTTTATGACAACAACCTCGACAGTGCACTGCGTGGCTACCTGCACTTCTTCAACAAACTGCTCTGTCGCTGGTCCTAAACTATCAGCCTGAAGCTTCTGCTAAGTTGCCTATAGACTAGCAAGCTTGCCTTCAATGGAGGCCATGACCAAATAAGCTTCATCCAACCAAGGCTTCAAGCGCGCCTTCAACACTCCCTCTTTGTGCTACGCTACATCTACTTGTTTCTTTAGTGTTTTGGCCTCCTGTAGCTTCGCAAGTCTCTATGTGAGGGCGGCGGTGCACACTGTTCCTTTTAAGTCGTCATAGCACTATTTCAGTTGTTGTGCCTTTGTCTCCAGCCTTTGTACATTAGGATCTTCTTGTAGACTAGTCAAGACCTCGAACGACTGTTCAAACAGCCGTGTGTAGTCTACTACTACACGGTCTACTGCTGTTATCACCTCTGTGACAATGGTTGTGTGCTTCTACTTTACTTCTGGCAGAGTTGAAGGCTGGGCCTTCAACTACAACTTTGCAATCTGGAGGTTCAGCTCCAGCTAAACCTTAGCCAACTCTGTTTGAGCGTCACGCACCCCTATATAAAGTTTGTGAATGCACACCTCTACTAGTTCTCCCTTAGGAATGGCCAACTCTGGGACCATTCAACATGCTTCCTCCACGACCTGAACTATGCACTTGTTTTGGTTAGTTACATCAGTCATGATGGCGATGGCAGAGCCTCACTGTAGGGCCAACTACACATTATTGATCTACTCTTCACTGATCACCTGCAAAGTACACTGTTCATAGGCCCTCAGCTCTATGATCACTCCCTCCTGCAGGAGGTGGAGTGCCTCGCCAGGAAGCGCTACAAAGTTCATCCCTACTCCCTTAAGGGTGATGATAGTGGGTCTGTTAGCTTTGACCTCTATGGTTAGTGCTCCCTCCAACATCACTATTTCTTAGGATTCCTTCTCATGTAGCATCCCGGCAGCTTCTGAAGTACCAATGGCGAGGCTGGTGGATACCACGCTAGCCTGTGATGCACAGATTCGTAGCTCATGCAGACCCATCTGGATGGCCCCCAATACTTTTTTTTGTTGCTACTCGAACTGTTGTAGTACCTCCACGGTGACATCTCACACCATATCTCCAATGTCATTCAAATCTCCCTCTGTTAGGGTGATTGGGTCCAACGACGTCTTACTAGCTTTGGATTTCTTTCGAGACCCAACTTTTTCCTATCCTCTTGGATGCTTGATACAGTACGATTTCGTCTATGGGCTCGCTCTGTGCTACTTTGTTTCCTCATCCATTTCTTCCTCTGTTTTGGGTGAGCGCGAGCACGCTCATTTGTCAGAGCCATGCTTTGCTTCATCTATCTACTCTTCCACCTACTGTGTGACATCGTGCTCTGCCTAGGTCTTGGCCTCGGCCTCCTTTCTCCACTTCTCATCCAATTACACAATCTTGAGCTTGGACTCCTCCTTTTTGCACTGCATGGTGGACTTGCTTGATCCCACCGCCAAGTCTGAGGTAGTGCGCCACTCTTCCAGCCAACAATCAAGAACTGCATTGATCACGTCATCAGTTGCGAAGTAAGGCAAGTCATGCTACTTCTGTTCAGGGTTCTTCCATGCCCTGATCGATTGTTGGGATGTGGATCCCCCAATAGCATGTTTTTGGGGCTTGAAGCCTGTATTTTGGTTAAGTGTAATGTAAAGACCTTGCGAAATGCGGGTGCGGAGTGCGAGAGTCTAGGATTCTCCACCCTAAAATAATATAATTTAATGTAAAGTGTGTCAGCCTACCCATGGTCTGCAGACCATCAGATTGTATAAATAGAGTGAGGCTCTAAGTGTAAAGCCAGTTTGAAGTCTTATGATGCTATTTTGGATGATGAATTAAGCTTTGAGTCTGTAATTCGAGTCTTGGGTTGTAGTAGTAGGAAGAGGCTCTACAGCTATGTGCGCAGAGACCTGGTAGAGTTCACAGCTGTGTGCACGGACCCCTATAGCTGGGTGCGCAGGGTGGAGTTAGGATTGTACTAGAACAAAGGATTAATAAAAGATAAGTTGATTCTAAAATACTATGTGTTTATGCTTCTGTTATTTTTATGCATCTCTTTACAGTTTTATGATTGTGTGCACTTGTTATTAATGTTGAATGGTTAATGAGAATATTGGGTACACACAATTAAGTCAAGATCTATAATAATAGCACAGTAAAGATAAAGGATCTAGATAGAACCTCTTCATGCTCTTTACAGAGTTCCATGGAATCAGTCGCACAAGTTTCGAAGGACAGACAACTGCACGGAGCAGCGCTGGTGCGCAAGTTCGGTTCGCGAACTTCCTAGACTTCATCAAGACATCCTTAGGGTGTGGAAACCTAGTTCCAGCACCCTCCCATACTACCTCAGGTGAGACCTCAGTCAGCACACCACGGGCTATTGCCGAAAGGGCCGGTAGTTTCGGGATTTGTTTGGCTAAATCACTTATGAACCTATGTCAGGCCCCAACAAGCCAAAAAATGGTTCCGTTGTTGGGACCGGGATTTGCCTAAGGGATGTCTAATGTCATGCCATTAGAACCCAAAAAAGAAGGAAATTGAAGAGTGGTTGGATAAGAAGCTTCACGAGTTCATGACACAGGAAAACAAAACTCCGCAAATATTCGAGAAAAGGTGGCTGGATCGCCACGTATATAAAGAAATCCACGAGATCTTCTTCGCGTCCTTTCCTTCTGAACTATATGAGTGGATCACGAGGTTCACTGACAGCCAGGGAAAGTATAGGCTCGACCAACCGATAGTGTGGACTCCGGAATTAGTGCGCAGACTAGAGGCATCAGAAGGTAACATCACGCGAGTTGTGGACCATTGGCTTGACTAGATAATAGGGGGGTTTATCACTGAATTTGTGATAGAAATAATGGTGAGCTATAGCGAAGTAGAAAGATGTTTGCTCAAGGGACTGTGAGGTAAGTAAATTGAATCTTTGAATACTTGGATTAAGATGTTGTTATGTGAAAAACGGGCGATGCGAATACCTTAATGTTTGGAATGATGCGGAGCAGAAGGATCTACTAAGGTAGTGGGGAATTACGAAACAATCCCTTGATTTCACCATCATGAGAGAGCGAGGAAGAGCTCACTCAGCTCTCTCCGAGAAGTGTGGCCAGTTTGATAAGGCAACGCATTCCGCAATTACCACTTCCACTTATGCCACTACTCGCTTCACCTCCTTCACCTCCATCCACACCCACCCCACCTCCACCAAACCCGCAGTTCAGCATGGCAAATGTGATCAAGTTACTCGTATTTAGAGGAGTAGGGAATGAGGATCCGGACCAATTCTGGTTTGTAGTAAGAGCAGTGTGCAAAGTGCAAGGGGTTACAGACGACAACATTAAGAAGGCTACATTGGTGAGCATGCTGCAGGATCGCGCTTTGACATGGTATATCAAGCACTCTAATGATCACCCAAATGCAGGAATAACGGAGATCCAGAATGCGCTGAACAAAGATTTAGCTAGACGAATTCAGAGACACAGTCAATCATCGGGTTCAAAGAGATCACCATGCTTCCAAGAGAAACCCTATGGGACTTGGATCAGTGACTGAAGAGTACGATCTGCAAGGCTAATATGACACTAACAGATGCGCAGCACTGTGCATGGTTTATGGCATCTTTAACACCACACCTGAGGATGGCGCTATCACAAAAGAAGCTTTCAACCTAGGTCGAAGCGTTGGAAATGGCGATGAGGTTGCATGAAACACCGATACAAGATCCGGGGTTTGGAGTTCAACAAATCCATGTGCAACTACAAAATCTCTACCTGGAAATGTAGAGCTTGAAGTAGGATATGGCACCACGGCCAGAGGCACGCGAGGAAGTGTGGTGCATAAAATGCAAAAGCCAGGGCCACTACAAGGATCATTGTCTGGTATTCACGAACTACTTGGCAGGAGGGGGACCAATTCCATTGAGACCAGAGGCACAGACAGGACCGAGTGTGACACCCATGTTATGGTGCGTGATCTATCAGATAGGAGAAAATCACATGACAGATAATTGTCATTTGTTTCATAAGTATACATAGACTCCCCAACAGTTGTTTTATAATTTTTGCAGGTCAGTAGGCCACGACCAACATACTTGTCGCAGCTACGAGTTAACGATGGATCGGACCCTAGACTATAGAATATAGACAAAAATGCGAGGCCATGACGCAGCCGCAGGGATGGCACACGCTGGATTTCAGGGGCGACTTTGAGGATGAGGAGGAATGGGGCTAGGATGGGGTCGTAGATAGTTAATTTGTTATAATTGCGGAGGACCAGGGCACTACACTCACGATTGTACCAACCCAACGAGAGTATCCTGTTCATACTATTCTCAGTTTGATCATGAAATGGTAGATTGTCCTATTTTGATTACACAAATGTGTGAGAAAGGGGTACTCCAGCCTACTCCTACTTAAAATATCCAAATGACGAGATCTAAACCACGTAAAGAAGACCCAAATGTGAACATAGTGCTCAGAAGTGGTGCGACCACAGGAGAGGATAAGGGTAAGCAGCCCGAGGAAGATACATGGGTTCGCAAGGCTCCTACAAAAGAACCTGAGTTTGACTTAGAACGCACAAAGGAGATGTTTATAGAAGCTAAGAAGAGCTTTACGAAGGCCTCCACTTCAAGTAGTAAGGATTAACCAGAGCCAAGGATGGATCCTTCTATGCTTACTACCTTTTTGGAGACGTGCATGAAACTACTGCACAACAATAAGGCAGTTAAGTGACTATAGGAGCTGATCACCAGGTGTGTAGGGTTAGGGGAACTACACATTGTCTGGAAATTGGGGAAGCATGCATTGCACACCGAGAGAGAAATGAGATTGACAACACAGATTGGTGAGTATGAAATGGACTAGGTAATCCTAGACTTGGGTTCAGACGCGAATGTATTACTGAAGAAAACATGGGAATGCATGGGCAGGCCCACGTTACAATGGTCCCCTATTCAATTATGAATGGTGAACCAACAAAATATTTTTCCCATGGGGAGGTTGCAAGGGGCAACAATTGATATCGAAGGTGTGAGCACGTAGATGAACTTTGAAGTAATAGAGATTGTTGATGACAACAATCCTTATCTCGCGTTGCTAGGAATAGACTAGGCCACTGATATTAATGGAGTCATTAACCTGAAGAAGTAGAAGATGATATTCGAGAAGAAGTCCCTACGCATAGTAGTTCCATTAGATACAGTCGAAGGAGTGTGCTACACTGAACCTATATGCGACGATGAAAGCGACGATGAGCTAGATTGTATTTACTAGATAACAACACAAGACCAGGATCGGGTGAACCCAACTGCAGATGGGAGAATCTCATGGGAGTGCGACAATTCTTGTACTTCGGATTCAGATGAAGAAGTAGAATGCTATCAGAACCAGTTGCATGAAGTGACAACACTGAATTGCAACATGATGATTAGATCACTGCAGTGCGTGACAAAAGAAGCAGGGGAACTGCCAACATATGATGGGGTAACAACAGTGGATGAATTCTTAGACAAATTTGAAAGTGCAATACCAGAACAGAAGTGGTATGGCGCATTGGAATGGGCATTGCGCACAACACCCGCATGATGGTGGAGTACACATCAGAAGACCATTGGAAACTGGCGCAAATGTATAAGATGGATGTGCTTACGATTTGGAAGTCCCTAGCATCAAACGAGAGCCAGGTAGCTAGGACGAAGTAGCTTGCATGCCCACCTGTCTTGATGGGTGCAGACGTGTGATATGCAAGCACATCCTAGACTAAGGATTGAAAATCAGAACCAGACACAGCAGTAGGAAAAGTCACCCGCACCACAAATATTCCACATCAGATCCTTCAAAAAGTTATGCGGAATAATGAATAGAGCTTACCAGGCAGAACAAACTGATTAGGACATGCACATGCCAACAGTTCGATAGGCCTATAAGCCCATACACAAGAACCTGAGTGTGGGAATGATTCTGAAGACGATGAGTAGAGTTGAGTCCGTAGCATGGGAAAAGAATCCTTGTGCAATAACTTCCATAATTGAGATAGCATGCGAGAACCAAAGTGAAGAAATTATGCAGCTGCGTGAGGACAAACATATGTAGATTCAAGAAGACATTTGCTGAGGGAACATTGAGCTTCACGAACTCGAAGAAGATCGGGTACGAATGAAGTAGAAGAGCATGTTAATGGATGCAGATATCATAAAACTGGAAATTGAAATTGCGCAAGCATTACGTGTCGACCAAAGGACAAGACAACATATGGGCAACCCTACCACCGCACTAGAAGACTGTCGAGGAGATTTTCTGGCTAGGCTACCATGGCTGCGACCGCACCTTATTAGACAAAGTAATCAGGGAAGTGCACCGCATAAGGAAGAATCCGAGGTGTGGACTGGCACGAGGGTGACTAAGGAAGGCCCATAGATCGGGTTGGAAGGTGATGTGAAGCCTCACACCGGTGGTGTGACCACTTGACTATCTGTAGGAAGCACAGTCCCAACGCTCCAAGAAATTGAAAGAGAGTGCAGGACTATTAAAGAGTCTGTATGGGAGCTGCACAACACGGAAGTTACGCGCAGGATCAATATGACACATGGGTCGTGTACACGCATAGGGGGTTGCGCTGCCACATGGGTAAGTTGGGAAGTAACCATTGAAGTCACTGTTCAGGACAAGATGTTCAATTTAAGGAAACAAGGAGCGGGCAGTGGGCAATTAAGACATGAAGTCAAAACTAGATTTGAGGCTAACTGCCGCCAATCTCCCATTAATGAGCTGAATAAGGGGGGAAACGATCGAATTTGAATTCAAAAAGGCCTATAAATCACAGGAGGCTCTCCACCAAACAACCCTTGGCATTTTGAGAATTCAGTTGCGAATCAAGTGGGTATGAACCTAACAAATTTGGAGGCTGTGACAGCAAGTCCTTGGTTTGAAACACTATCGAAGGAGACACAGGATTCCCTAATCAGAATGATGTCAACGACCAAGGGATCTGCGCAGAACTCTACGTCGTCGATAGGGGATGCACCAGGACCGGTCTGTATGTCTCCACGAAATCCATGGTTCGATAAACTGACTATGGAAGATAAGGGCAAGATGGTTAATATTGAGACAGATGATGAGGAGGAGGATCTTTAGGCCTTTGTAGAAGAGAATGAACTAGACAAAGAAGTGGAGGGAGACATTCAGCCAGTGCGCGCTGCAACAAAACTATCCAAATATGTCCCCCCACGGAAAGGGAAAGCCAAAGTGCCCAAGGACATGGATACCATTAAGAATGCGCTCGAAACCCCACTCTTCCCAGATGGAATTTTATTTAAGGTTTCAGTCTTGGACAGTGTACCCACAATGAAGTTTGAAGATTGGGACCTCGCAGAAAGTGAAAAGTTCCCGCATTTGAAGACTAGCCAACTTATGAAACAAAGCAAGGAGGGGGTAGTTACAGTGCTGTAGCCATAGAAATGGCTATGTGAGGTGGAGGAGGCCAGGCTACTCCACCTACTATGGATTCCAAATTTTCACCGGCCACTAATCACGATATTTGTCATTAGGCAACTGCTTTTCCTAGTGCATGAGGGGTACTTGTGGCTAGAGGAGCCGATTCCCATTACGGCAGAGTTGATTCATAGGATTTCAAACCTTCCCTATATGGGAAGGGACCCCACGGAAATAGCTGGCCAAAGCGAAGACTTGGTGCTCGCAGAAGCTATGAAGAAGAAATACAAGCTGGAGAAGAAGCATAGGGGCTATGTGATTACTAGAATTCAAGACAAAGGGGTGTGGGTAGCCACTCAGTTATTGACAGGAAAAGTGATGAGAAAATGTCATGGCAAAGAGGTACTAGAAACGTTCATCACTCTGGATGAACAATGCGCAGAGGGGGTGCAATTCAACTGGGCGTAGTTCCTCTCCGAGGAGTTCCTGACAAATTGCAAGGAAGCTTAGGAGCAGGCTAAGACCTTACACTACGCGTGGTTGTTGTTATCCATCTTGTTGGTTGCAGGGGAATTGTTAGAGGATAGTCAGTTTCCTCCCCTTGACCATGACTTGCCAGACATAGCAAAATACGCGTCACTCTGGGTGACAAGGCATGCCACGCGCATCTGTGAGATCAAGACCTTCTAGATCCTCATGGAGGCAAGCATACGGATGTGGATCTACAAATGGCCGTGCATATCCCCCATGGTATACGACAATCTGCGGAGCTTTGCAGAATTTAAGGCAGATATGCATAATGTGTATATCAAGGCACGGATGGATCCGGAGCAGAACTAGACCAAACTCCCATTCCTCGCAATTGATGATGTTGTTTTCATGGTGCTCGACTCATGGCCACTCGAATGGTGTGCCCCGGATCTAGAAATGCGTGATGAGGTAGCGATATAATGATGGAAGGATGCCGCCAAGCTTCTGGCACAATAGAAGCGAAACGAGCAGTTAGCCGAGGAGGTAAGGGCTTTCCCCGAGGTAGCAAAGGCCACCGTAGAACAAACCAAGCTTGCTGAAGAAACAACAGCAGCTGAGGCCACCACAACACAGGAGGAAAGAGGATCAGACCTGACCACAGGACATGGGACAGAAGATACGGTGGAAGGTGCAGTCCCAAGCACCACCTCTACACAATTGAAACTGCCACGTACGACGAAACAAACAGGGCCACGGAAGGAGACCAAGGCTTCCAAATTGGATGGGGAGCCTATTACATTGATAGAGGGTGATCTCTACGACATCGGTGACATAGTTCGCAAGGTCACCAGGGAGGCGCTCCAAGAAGTAATGACAGAGCAGAAAAATGTGTTGGGGGCACTCAGGGCACAACTGTAGGGACTTCAGGTGCGACTCCCACAAGAAGGACCGGTAGCCGTCTACGGTGCCATGAGAGCATTGGCAACAGAGCAGTTGTTGCGGGCCAAAATGGCCAACACCGTTGCACTTCCAGAAGGAGAACTAACAGTGGATAGCGTGGAGGATAGAGCCATGGTAGGACGGATTAAGGGACTCGGCCTAAACTTAGTTGCCCTTCCGCAGGATATTTTATACCAGCTATAAGATGGAGTGATGATAGAACTCCGCACTAGTGAGGGATGCACAGTGCAACTGCTAAGTGAAAAATGAATCAACATCGAACATCTTAACTTAGAATGTGAGGAAGTGGTGGCTTAGAACCAGCAGTTGGAGCAGATCATAGAGGAAGCATGTCATCGTGTCCCAGAACTGGAAATTGCGACAGATCTGCTAGTAGGAATATGGATCCACAAATTGGTCAGTGGATTCCGCAAGGCGAAGGAGGAAGCTATGAAGATTCAGCTAGACCTCAACCTACAAATTGTTGAACTATGGTTAAAGGCACAACCCTCCACGCCCCCACAAGTTCAAGATCAGTGTATTGGTGATATCCGGAAAAGGTTTGGAAGAAATTGAACAGGTAGTGCAGAGCTATGCCACATTGTTAGAAGAATCCTTTGGGGTCCTCACAACCTTACAGGAGGACCCCACCATACATTGGGTGGAAACAGAGGTGGGGGAGCTTCAAATGCAATATGATAACATGCACGGGACGGCACAGACAATGGCCCTAACTCAATGGCTCATGAGGTTGCAATAGGAAAAGGCATTGAAGGAGCAATTGGATGTAGCGCACCAAAAAGAGACAATACTTAAAGCACACGTCCAGCCTTGGATTGATGAGGCCTTCCTCATCACGACCGACATTGAAGGAGAACTTGTGCAAATGAAAGTGATGTGTGATCTAAGACAGGGATGTGACCCTGACAATGAGCATTTGGTCGTGCGAGTAGAATGGATCCAGCGGACGACAGAGCAGTGCGCTACAAATCTTCATGCAACACAGGCACAGCTAGATGGACTTTGCGCGAAGATCAACACGCCAACAGAGTGACTCAAGGATGGGTCACGATGATTATGTTGGGGGCCTGTTGAGTAGCAGATCCCCTCATAGCGGGTTTTTGGGGCTTAAAGCCCAGATTTTGGTCAAGTGTAATGTAAAGAACCCGCGAAATGTGGGTGTGGAGTGCAAGAGTCTAGGATTGTCCACCGTAAAATAATATAATTCAATGTAAATTGTGTCGGCCTACCCATGGTCCGTGGACCATGGGATTGTATAAAATGAGCAAGGCTCTAAGTGCAAAGGCAGTCTGATGTCTTATGATGTTCTTTTGGATGATGAATTAAGCTCTGAGTCTGTAAGTCTAAGTCTTGGGTTGTAGTAGTAGGAAGAGGCTCGGCAGCTGTGTGCGCAGAGGCCTAGTAGAGTCCGCAGCTGTGTGCGCGGACCCTTGCAACTAAGTGCGCAGGGCAGAGTTGGGATTGTACTAGAACAAAGGATTAATAAAAGATAAGTTGATTCTGAAATACTATGTGTTTATGGTTCTATTATCTTTATGCATCTCTTTACAGTTTTATGATTGCGCACACTTGTTATGAATGTTGAATGGTTAATGAGAATATTAGGTACACATAATTAAGTCAAGATCTATAATAATAGCACAGTAAGGATAAAGGATCTAGATAGCACCTCTTCACGCTCTTTACAGAGCTAAGAGGAAGCAGTCACACAAGTTGCGAAGGACAGATGGCTGCACGGAGCGGCATAGCCGTGCAGGTTCGGTTCGTGAACTTCCTAAACTTCATCAAGACATCCCTAGGGTGTAGAAACCTGGTTCTAGCACCCTCCCATACTACCTCGGGTGAGACCCCAGTCTGCGCACCACGAGCTATTACTGAAAGGGCCGGTAGTTTTGGGATTTGTTTGGATAAATCACTTCTGAACCTGGGTCAGGCCCCAACAAGCCAACATCGATACACGCTGAAAGTCTGCCTCGAACTCCACGTACTCCTGTAGTTTGGCAAACACAGTAGGTGACAATCATGACTTGTGATTGATAGCCATGCATATACCCATTTCCATCAAGATCTAGAAGATCTTGTTATCCTTGATGCGCTGAGCATCCTTGGTCATCCACAGCAAAGTGTACTTCACTACTTCTGGCAGGTCTAGCACGATCGAGGGGAATTGACGGTCTTTAGCCACCTCCCAGGCTACCATCAAAATGGATGGCAAGAGCCATGCATAGTGGAAGGTCTTGCTGAGCTCCTGTGCCTTGCGGTAGTTCGTAATGAACTCATCGCAAAGATAATGCGCCCAATTAAACTAAACTCCTTTTGCGCATTAGGCTACTAGAGAAGTGAGAGGTGCTGGCACTTCATCTGTGTGACACTTCCGCATAACTTTTCCTGCCAAAATCTGCATGGCCACCTTGACCATAGGATCATAGGTACTTGAGATGGCATAGCCTTGCATCTTCTTCATGAGCTTGAATTTCTCCTTCATGGCCTCCGCGAGGGCCTACTCACCATCTTTTCCAACAAACACCATGGTCAGATTTTTCCCTATATAGGGCAGTCGTGTGATCCTATGGATCAACCTGTCAATGATGGATATCGGCTCCTCCATCCATAGACACCCATCATGACCCAAGCATAGCAGCTTCTTGATGACCAATACTGTAATGGTTGTGTGATTATAGTGCAGCACCCATAGCAGGTTGAGTAGACCTGCCTTGTCTACAACCCTAAGCCACTTCCGTGGTTCGAACACAGTCACCCCGGTGGTTGTGTGAACAACATGGTACATTAGTTGTTCTAGCGCCAAGTGAGGGAACTTATCAATGGCAGCTAAGTCCCAGTCTTCTAATTTTAACAGCAGTACCCGCCCCAAGCGCAGTCCTTCAAAGACAATCTCATTCGACAACAGAGGTATGTGCAAGGCAATATTGCTTTCGTCAATGTCCTTTCATACCTTGGTCTTGCCCTTGTATGGAGGGACGTATTTGGGCAATTTGGTAATATTGTCAGAACCCTCGACTTCAACATCCTCCACTTCCACCCCCAAATCCTCATCATCCATTGGGATGTCCTCAATCTCTTCCTCCTATGGCTCCAAGTTAATAGTTTTTCCCTTTTCCTGTGTGGTGGGCTTGTCCTTCTGTGGGTTTCTTCTAGGCGATGCGCAGATTGGTATCGTAGCCTACTTGCCCTTCTTATCCTTCACACTCTCCTCGGTTGGGGTAGGCTTCAGTCTAGGCATTCGTGGTGACTTGTGAACTTTAGCTTGTACCTCTACAACCTCCAGAGTAGCTTCCTCTACCTCCATAACAACCTTCAACATAGCCCCCTTGGCTATCACTACTTCGGCATCCATATCTTCTGATCCTAGGATAATGTCACTGATGAAATTGCAATTAGACTCTGGAAATTGATCAAACGTTGGGCAGTTAAGAAATTCTTCAAAAAATGCATGGTTCATGCACATCTGAGAACTCACCAACTCAATGCTCAAAATGCCAAGTGTTTTTTGCTGGGTAGCCACATGTAATTTATAGGCCATTTTGAATTCAAATCTGACCGTCCCCCCAAATTCAGTTCATTAATGCCGGATTGGCAGCAGATTTTCAAGGATCTTACCCATAAATTTCATCTTAAATGCCAATTGCCTGCTCCGTTTGGCCACATTCTCATCATTAAATCATGAACAGTGACTTCAACAATCACTTTCCGACTGACCTGCACGATTTCTCCCTGTGTAGCGCATCTTTGTCCGTGTTGTCACGAACCCTGTGACATCTCCTCCTTCCACACAATCCTCCAATCACGTAGTTCCCCAACCTGAGCAATGTAGTTTATAGTCCCATGTCTCCTTTTAGCTACATGGAGCACTAAGACTATGCTACCTTCATATAGTCACCTAACCAGATCACTGGTGTATGGCTTCAATCGGTTGCCATTCACCTTTCCTAGGAAGGGATCTCCATTCAATTTAACTAACTGAACTACTCCACCGTCGGTAATATCCTTAATGACAGGGGGCCCTAGCAAATGCATCTTGAATTTCCCTAGAAATTTATCAAACTTGCTGTCATATAACAAAACTAGATCATTTACCTTAAAGGTGCACAATTTAATTTGCCGATCATGCCATGCTTTTTCATGTTGCTTTTGGACATGTTGGTGAAATCCACCAAGAAACCTTTCTTTCTCAAGCTTAGCAAGTTATGCAAGCCTCTCTTCTGGGGCTCTGTGATCCATCACACCTGTGAGTTCCACTATGCACAGACTAGGAACAATGTATTCCATTGGCCTCACTGCTTCAATAACATATACAAGCCTAAAGGGTGTCTATCCAGTCAACTTTTTGCACGTTGTTCAATATGCCCATAGTTACTGCGAGTATGCGTAGGTCCCAATCACTTCGCTGAGCGTTGCAAACCTTGGTCAGTGCATTCTCCAATAACTTATTGAATGCTTCCACCATCCCATTAGCCTGTGGGTGATAAGGCATGCTTTTCTGGTGATATACCTGAAATTCCTCCGTCAGTGCACTGATTGTTTCATTCAGAAAGTGTGTACCGTGATCACTCATCAAAATCTTTCAACAACCAAATTGCATCAGTACATACTTAAAGAGAAACTTTGTAATGGTCATGCCTATGCAGTCCTTCATAGATTGTGCCTCCACCCATCGAATCAAATACTCAGTCGCAGTGATAATGTATTGTGCACCCATCTTCTTTCCTTGAGGCTGAATGGGTCCCACAAAATCTATTTCCCATTTCTCGAAAGGTTGTAATGTCATCCGTGGGTTTAGAGACAGTGCATCTCTCTGTGATGACCTGCCAATCCTTTGACACACATCACACGCCTTGCAGTATGCTTTTGAATCTTGTTCGAGGGTTGGCCACCACAACCCTGCGTGTAGGATCTTCTATGCGGTCACCCTTCCTACGTAATTCCCTCCTACGGCAACCCCATGAGTGTCCATGAGGATACAGCTCCTTTCAAACTCCAGTACATATTGTCATAATACTTCATCATACCCCATTTTGTACAGATGTCTGGCAATGACAGGAAAGTATGCTGTGTGCACCACTAACTCCTTTTTCTGCTGGGTGGTGTAGCCTTACAGGGCAGTTCTTGTCATTAGGAAGTGTATGATATCTTCAAAGTGACCATCTAGGATGCGCACTACAAAGAGTTGCACGCCAAGAAATCCCTCCTCCAAATTAGTGGGTTCTTCCCCCCGTTTCAATGCGCGACAGATGGTCTAGTCCCACGTTCAGTCATCTAGGCTTCACAATAACTTCAAAATCATACTTCTGGAACAATAACAACCACTTGTAGATTCTCCCCCCCAACACAAGCTTATTGATCAGGTATGTCAACGTAGAATGATTTGTATACATCTTAAAATGTCCACCCAGCAAATAGTGTCTAAATTTTTGAAGCGCGTATACAAGAAATCTATACAAAGGCTGAAAGTCAATTGGATTGGCCTTAAACTTAGTCCACCACTACTCTTAGGAATGCTAGAAGGAAGGAAAGAAGAAGAAGAAAAGAGGTAGTGGGAGGAGGTATAAAAGAAAGCAAGATTCCATGAACAAGAAGAAGAAACCATAGCAGAGACATGGGATGTCAGGGAGGCCACTAGAGATATGAAGGATATGGATGTTGATTGAGTTTCTCAGAGGATGAGTAACACTTTCAGTAGGGAGGTGATGATGAGCCTCATCATTGGGTAATTATATGGGCCTTAATTCACTTCCTAGCTTAGTCAAACCAACTTTTTTCACAACTTATTACATGTTTTGGTTTATATTCTATTTATGAGATGAGTTAGAGTTGGATATTATGGCTAGTGGAATAATATGCACTGAATGCATGATTGAAGGAGAAAATAAAGGAATTTTGGCAAAGACTAAGGTTAAAACTCAAATTGGACAAGGGAGAGGGATTATAGGAGGTAAATCCTCCTCATTTACTTCCCCCCCCCATTCGAATATTCCTCCATTTATCACACCAGCTTGGAGTGAAAGCAACCAAGTCATGAGGATTAGAAGGCAGCCAAGCAAGTGAGAGACAAAGAGATAGTTTATCTCGAGTTTGGGAGTCGAGCCTCCATAATTTTAAGAAAGTCACTGGGGACTTTAGTTGTATAAGTAGAGAGGCCTAGAGCCTCATTAGGATTCAAATTTTTGTTGTAAAAATCTAAGTTATTTTCGATCTCCAGACTTGTGGAAGTTTTATTGATGTAATTTTATATTTTGGTAATAAGAATGAGTTTTTTTTTGAGCTAGCACTGAGTTAACTCAGAGGGCTAAAGCTCTTGGGTTAGGGCCCAACTCTAGCAACCAAGGTTCCTCTTTCTTGTATTTGTATGTTTAGATTAGTCTCATAGCTTCATTATTAATTTTCCTTTAGATGTATTTTCATTGCAAGTAGTGGAGATTGGATTGGTTGTTTATTAGTTTGCTTCCATTTGTGCCTTACTTCAATAGCAGGTTAGAAGGGATAAAAGGAGAACCACAAGGTTGTCAGTATGTGTCTTGGCCTCATTTCCTCCCTTTGGTATCATGATTTGAGGAAGGTACCCTTATGCAGCCCCAAAAACACAAATTTCTATTTCTTGTATGAGCTTTAGAGTTTACTGTATTTAAGTTAGCATTTGATTAGTTTTGCAAAGTAGGATTTCATTTACATCACTTATATATTCATTCTTGCAGTAGATCTCATCCATGCTTTCATTCCTTTCAACAACTTTCCTCATGCATAATGTAGGAAGTTAGCTCATTAATTCTGCTTTTCTAGCTTATGAGAATTCTTCTTATTTACATATATTTTTGGAAAGTATACATGTTCTATGCAAAGTAGGTGCATTAGGATTAGACAAAGACTTCATAGCCAGAAACCACCTTCCACTTCATCCACCATAGTCATTCCTTGTTTTCAGCATTGCCTTCACTAGTTTTCTTCATTTTATATAGAAATTCTTCCAAGCACATTGAGTGAATCCAACTATCTTCTATCCTTGTTGTTGAATTATGAGTGATCCTATACCTTTTCACACTTCATTCCACCCATCTACCACCTTCCCTAAGCCTTACATCACCTCCAACACCTCCCATTTTGCCCTCGGTTGTATCTTGTAGGTTTATAGGGAATCCTGTAGGTTTTCCTGTAATGGCCTGTTTTGAGGCTGAACTGAGGGACTGCCTCTAGGAAGCCACCAAAGGTCACCCAAGGGTCCCCCACACCATCCAACCATCTCCTAACCCTTCCATCCATCCTCCAACATCCTTAATTCACCTGCCACATCACCAAAAGAAATTAGTTTGCATACTTGATTTTGCATGAAAAGGCAAAAACAAATTTATTTCATTCTCTTTACTTGCACATTAGTGATGTTTGATGTTGTTACTTCCATGATTAGATAGTAGCGTTTGGTTCATGTTAATTTTGCATTATTGCAAAGCATAGTTTCTTGGAATTTAATTAGGAAATGGTGCGATTTGGCATTGAATTTCAGTCTTTTTCATTATTGTAGTAGAGTAGCTCTCCCTTAGAGTAGATTTCCCTTTCTTCCATAAAAAAAACAAGCTTCTTTTGACTCCATAGAAGTCTGGGTTAAAAACCTCAATGGTCTCTCACCAGTTGAGCAGTGACAAAAGGCAGAACCATCACTTTTACTTCTGTATACAACACTATCACCTCCAAGTTTGTACGAACCCCAAGTTGATAAAGTAAAGCTGGTAGCCCAAGAGTTGCAACATTCTTGTTGCAATACTGGTGCTCATCAGGAGGTTAAGGCAGAAATCTTAAAAATTCCGCAAGATCCTTTGGAATTGATTCAACTGGATTGTAGCACCTAGTTGTGCCATGCGCTGGAAAGCTATAATGTGACTACTGAAGGGGAGGATGAGGATCCAAGGAATATCAATATCCAAAAAATAGAAGGCCACCACGAGGTTGAAGGTCCGCAGATGGAAACCTTAGATATCACCGTGTCATTGAAGACTAGGCAAGTAAACATTGGTACTGAAGTAGATCCAAAATTTGCGAAGATTATGGATTACTGGGATGATGCCATAGTGGATAAAGTTGTTGAGTTACTCTGCGAGTACCAGGATCTTTTTCCTACAAAATTTTTGGACTTGAATGGAATCATAAGCGATTTGGGTTTGATGAAAATAACTTTGAAACTGGCTATGAAGTTTGTTAAGGAGAATCCATATTGCCTTAATCCCAAATATAACGAAAAGGTCTGCTTGGAATTGGACTAGATGATTGAAGCGGGCATTATCGAACCAGTGGAGAAATCTGATTAGGTGAGCCTAATGGTAGTTTAGGAAAAGAAATAGAAGGGAGAGATAAGGATTTGCATAGGAATAAGAAAGCTTAGTGATGCTTGTGTAAAAGATCCTTACCTGACGTCATTAATTGATGAGGTACTAGACAATGTTGGAGGGAAGGAGTCCTACTCATTCACTGATGGGTTCTTTGGGTACCACCAGAATAAGTTCATGCTAGAAGACAGGAGTAAGACAACCTTCACGATGAAATGGGGTTGTTTTCAGTATACAGTGATGTCGTTTGGACTTAAGAATGCGCCAATGATATTCTCCCGCGTAGTCATTGAGGCATTTAGAGAGTTTATTCACAAATTGTTAGAGGTATATTTTGATTACTGGACAGTGTTTGGGTTAGTAAAGTGCCATGTAGCCAGTCTATGCTTGATGTTGGATACGTGTTGAAGATATCAGATCATGTTGAACTTGAAAAGTTCTTATTCTGCGTCCCCTTTGGCATCTTGCTGGGTCATGTGGTATGCAAGAAAGGACTAATGGTGGATCCTGCCAAGATCATGGTAATAGTCAATTTGGAGGCCTTGAGGAGTGTCAAACAGCTGTGCACAATGCTGGGCCATACTGGGTATTATCAGAAGTTCATTAAGGCTTATGCTCAGATTACCATGCCTATGGAGAAGCTACTGAAGAAGGACACTACTTTCTGTTGAGATGAAGAATGTCAGCGCAATCTCGATATATTGAAATAAAAAATGGTCATGTGTTGATCTTGGTCTTCCCTAATTGGAAGAAGGAATTCCATGTGCACATTGATGCCTCACGTATTGTGTTAGGAGTAGTACTAACACAGGCTAGTGAAGGAGAGATGGATCACCCTATAGCCTTTGCGAGAATGAAATTATCAAAGGCTGAGAAGAACTACTCAATGACAGAGTGAGAAGGATTGGCTATGGTATATGTGCTCTAAAAATTAAAACACTATTTGTTGGGCAGACATTTCAAGATGTACACAAACCATTCTTCATTGAAGTATCTAGTGAATAAGCCTGTGTTGCAGGGGGGGGGGGGGGGATATGCAGATGGTTGTTTTTATTTTAAGAATATGATTTTGAGGTAATTGCAAAACCAAGAAGGTTAAATGTAGGAACTAACCATTTGTCACGCATTGAGATAGGCGAGGAGACACTAATTTGGAGGAAGGGATGCTTGATGCACAGCTCTTCGTGGTGCACATAGTGGATAACCACTTTATGGATATTATCCAGTTCTTGACTATTGGGACGGATGCAGAGGGATACACCAGTCAGCAGAAGAAAGAGCTAACAATGCACGTGACATATTTATTAGTAATTTCTAGACATTTGTATAAGATGGGATCAGAGAAGATACTCCAACGATATGTGCTCGATTTTGAATGAAATAAAATCCTCATTGAAGCTCATGGAGGAGTTGCAGGAGGACATTATGCAAGAAAGGAAATGACGTAGAAGATTATGCGCGCTGGGTTGTGTTGGCCTACATTACACAAGGATACCAAAGCATATTGGAGGGCGTGTGATGCATTTTGAAGAATGGACAGACCGTCGCGAAGGGATGAGCTACCTCTGAACCCTCAGGTGTCATTGCAGCCATTTGAGAAATTGGCAATCGACTTTGTAGGGCCAATTTAGCCCCCAGGCAAGAAAACAGGTGCGCACTATATCATCGCCGCGATAGAGTATCTGACTAGATGGGAAAAAACATAGCCTGTGAAGGATTGTACAGGGGTCACAACAGCTAAATACTTGTTTGAGTACGTATTAACCAGATTTGGCTGCCCAAAAGTGTTGATGAGTGATCACAGTATACACTTCCTCAACAAAATGAGCAGGGCACTGACAAAAGATTTTATGGTGTATCATCAGAAAAGTACACCATATCATCCTCAAGCTAATGGAACAATTGAGGCCTTCAATAAGATCTTGGAGAATGCGCTGAAAAAGATTTGAAACGCGCAGTGGGATGATTGGGACGTGCGCATACCAGTAGTATTATGGGCATACAGGACTAATTGCAAAAAACTAACAAGTCAGACACGTTTCCGGTTGGTATATGGTGTAGAAGTGTGATGCCTATGGAATATATCATGCTTAGTCTATGCATAACAACTTTCACAGGGATGGCAGACCATGGATCCTTGGAAGAATGGCTCGCGCAATTGATGGAGCTCCAAGAGGACAAATTCTTGGCTAGATTTCATCAACAAGTACAAAAGGAACGTGAAAAATCATGGCACAATCAACACATCAAGCTGTGCGCATTCAAGGTAAATGATTTGGTATTATTATATGATAGTAAGTTCGATAAGTTTCTAGGAAAGTTTCAGATGCACTGGTTGGGAACATATGTCATCAAAGAAATCACAGATGGGGGCATGGTTCATCTTGTAAAGTTGAACGGATAAAATTTCCAGGGGAAAGGTGAATGGAAGCCAATTGAAGCCATATGCAAGAGATCTACCTCAATGACTACATGATGGCAGGATAGTCTTAGCAGTCTAGGTAGCTGTGAGGGAGCATGGGACTATAAACTGCATTGCCCGGTTTTGGGGACTCCGCGATAGGGGGACTACATGAAAAAGGGTGATGTCACAGTACCAAAAGTGGTGTGAAGGGAGCTATGCTATGGAGGGAGATACTGTGCAGCACAACAAGAAAATGATGGTTAGGGTCACTATTCACGATTTGACAGCTAGGATATGACTAAGAGGAGTGGGGGGGGGCGGTGACATTTAAGGCTAAAATCTTTGAAGATTTTCCACCAAATTAACGTTAATGGATGGATTTTGGGGGGAATGGTCGGATTTGAATTCGAATTCTCCTATAAATTACACATGCCAGTCTAGCAGAGAACACTTTGCACCATTATATTTTTTGAGTTGTGTTGTCTGCCACTTATGAATTGCAAGTTTTTCAAGGATTTGGTCACAATATTTGTGTTCGATACTCTACCTGAGGAAACTCGATAGTTCATTTGCAGCACTATGTTAGGACTCGGTGAGAATTCAAGCACCAAAGGAACTGCTTCCTCTAAAGGAGCGGCCCCAAAAGTAGTGACCATGGAGGCTCCGGCTCCTGTGCCTATGGCACCAAGGTCGTATAGGCCGAAGCCTACACCAGTATGTGATACCCACACGACAAAGAAAGACAAGCAGAAGAGGCCAATTCCAGTGCACGAGTCACCTAGGAATCACTCTGCTACCCAGGCATAGAAGAAGGACAAGAAGCCTGAGAAGGTTGTCGATTTGGAGGCCAAATAGGACATTAAAGATATATATGATGAGGGCATGGAACCCATTTCCAAGTTTCCATAGTATATCCCTCCGTGTAAGGAAAG
Organism: Pinus tabuliformis; assembly: GCA_031772625.1. Classification (NCBI taxonomy): domain Eukaryota; kingdom Viridiplantae; phylum Streptophyta; class Pinopsida; order Pinales; family Pinaceae; genus Pinus; species Pinus tabuliformis. Next base: position 1,739,979,084 of record CM062817.1, on the reverse strand, counting down.
GTGAAGGTCACCAAGGACCTAAACATAGAAAAATTCATCATTCATACGCCCTTGTTGCCAAAAATTATCACTTTTGAAGGTCCACGCCTGACGTGGGTTCCCCTTTTAAAGATGGAGGATTGGGACTTAGCTGACCATGAGAGGTTCCCCCACCTTGCAATGAAGAATTACATGAAACAGGTGTATTACAAAGACTTTGGTGTCACTCTGTTGGAGCTAGTTGAGTGGATACGTGGAGTAAATAAATCGGGTTGGTTGAGCTTGCTATGGGTACCCCACTACCACCAATCCAATATCAATACCACCTGTATAAGGCAACTTCTAACTCTGGTGCATGATGGGTGTTTATGGCTTGGCGCACCTATCCCCATCACAGACATGCTCGTCCACAGAATCATGCTCCTGCTGCATGAAGGCTTGAATCTGGCCAAGGAGTTTGGTGGAAAGACAAGCGAGCGCGACTTGGTAGAAAAGATGAAGAAGAAATTTGAGCTTATCAAGAAGCCACGCGGGTACTCCATAACATCCATCATTGACCCCGTGGTGAAAATTGCCACGTAGATACTAGCTGGTAAGGTCATGAGGAAGTGTTGCGTGGATGAGGTTTCGGCGCTCGTGATCTCATTAGTTACACAATGTGCGGAGGGCGTGCGACAACAATGCACACCATTTCTACAGCGCAACGCTTCACTAAGTTGGAGGAGGCAAAGCAGCTCCTTGTACAAGTGGAAGCAGCACAGAAAAAGGAAGCAGTCCTTAAGGACAGGTTGGGTCCTTGGTTGGATGAAGCTTACCTAGTCTCATCCAACATACAGTAAAATGTTAGTGAACTTGCAACTTACACAGCAGAAGATCAAGCGAGCCAGTGAAGGACTAGCCACAGAGTAGTTGGTGGAGCAAGTAAAGCGGGCAACAACACAGAGCGCAACTGAAGTAGCAGTTCTGTAGGTGGAGCTGAGGGATCTTCACAGTAAGATCATCATGCCAGCTGAGTGACTCGAGGAAGAGTCACAAACCTTTTGTTGGGGGCCTATTGGGATGGGGTTCCCTGGGTCAATTTTGGGGCAAAAGAACTAGCTTTGATGTAAAAAGATGTAAAGTATCCACAAATTGTGGTCATGGAGTGTGTAGTTAGTTAAAAATCAAAAAGGGTTTTTACCCTCTTTTATGTAAAATTGAGTCGATTTTTGAAAGTCTACCCATGGTCCACAGACCATGGGATTGTATAAATAGGTGTGTTGGGTGTAGGAATTACACTTAAGCAAACTCCTTAACACTTAATCTGTCAACCCAAGGGATCTGTAAACTTGGAGACGAAGCACAGGAAATGCCAGAGATGGTATGAGTCTTTCTAATATAAATCCCTACTTTCTTTAAAGGAAAGATTACAGAATAAAATTAAAAAGAGAAAAAGGCAACTTGAACCATCAAAATAATCTAAGACTGGAACAAGGAAGAATGCATTTGCAAGAGGAAATTAAAGATAAAGGGCAATCAGTCTAGCTAATTATTGTTTAACTACTGAGTGTGTGTTTTTCTTCTTTAGCACTAATCTGTCCTGTACTATCGCAGTCTACTGGCACTAGTGCAGGAACAAAGATTTATGCACAAGGTATAAATGGTGTCTTTACTAAAGGCTTTTCACTTCCTACAAGGTCTTGAACTTTTCCAGGTTCAAAGCACTCAGATCTCGTGGCAAGAAACTAGTTCTTGCACTAGATCAGAGCTTCCTGCATTTAGCATTTAATTCTGAAAATGAGTGCTTAACTATTACAAGTCCTATTGTACTGTTAAATAAAATTTCACACATAAAAAGTGAATTTTTCTGATCTTGACAGAGTGCAAGAATAAAGAAACAATCAATATACGTTTATCCTATCATAAGCATTTAATGAACGAAGGAAGAGTGCAGGAAGTAGACTAAGAAGGCTTGTTGTATCACATCAATGTGCATTAGTGCAGGTTCATTTCTCCTGCTTGGCCTAGGCGAGGAAAACCAACCAAATAGAATTGCAGAAAAGGAAATATCACACCAATGCGCACTGGTGCAAGGTTATTTCTCTTGCTTGGACCAGGCGGGGAAAACCAACCAAATAGAATTGTAGAAAAGGAAATATCACACCAATGTGCACTGGTGCAGGGTTATTTCTACTGCTTGGACCAGGCAAGAAAAAAACCAATATGAAGTCAAGTGCAGAAAAGGAAATTTATCTACTTCACACAATAGATCTTCTTTCACTCAGACAGGAATGCATGTGCTTAAAATTAAATCACACTTGACAATGTAAACATAAACTACAGGAAAACAAGAAATGAGGTAAATGTGCTGGGTTGGCTGGGCCCTAGCCAATCAATGCATTTCCCCTTTAAATAGAAAGGTTGCTTAGTACTTTAATCAATTCATTAGCTCAAATACAAAAATGTGATTTGCGAAACATGAGGCGGAGCTCCCTTTTAATAATTCACTGAGGCAAGTACATACATTAATACATCGTTTAGCCTAGATTCGGGTGATAACAAAATACAACAACCTGTTACTGCCTCTCTGGCTGTGTCTCTCTGTTCTATCCAAAAACTCCCTTATTCCTATTTACATTCTACATTATATAGATCTTTGGCCAAAGGCCAAAATAGATCATTCAACTGATTACATAACCAAACGCAGAGTTTAGCTTTTCGGCCTTTAAACTTAGACAGTTAGCAAAACTGGCCATAGCCAATCTCCAGCTTTCTTTCTTCACAGATTCGATCTTGGATGCTTTTGGATCGATCTTGCTATCGTGGTTGAAGCTGCTCAAAACAAGGCAGTGATCAAGGAGGTTCAGATCTGCTACAAGGATTTGTTGTGTTGGCAATGGTGCAAGATCCAATCCTGCACTAGGATCAACAGTCATAGTAAGTACTTTAAATACCTAATAAACATTGGAGATATCGATAAGTTACAAAGAGTGATTAAAAGTAAGAAATCATGTAATAAATTATTAATTAATGCTAATTTAAATTAAAAGTATGAAAAATGAATCTTATATGAAATATGTCACTGTGCTTGGACTGGTGCAAGATGAGGGTGTATAAAAGAGGTAAAAAAACGGTAAATGGTTATGATTTAGGAAGGGGAAGATGGAAAAAAGAGAGAAAATTAGGGGGCTAACATCCTCCCATCCCTAAGTTGTTGTGTGTCCTCACACAACTCTTTACCTTTGCAAAAACCCTTCAAACTTTGAGCATTCCAGCTCAATCCTACTCTGGCATATTGACATCAGCCTGCAATGTTTCAGACTTCTTCTTTATGATGTTCTTTAGTTTCTTTGTCACCTTTTTAAGTTGCTTCAAACATTGCACAACTCGGTACTTCCAAACCCTAACTTCTCTTTTCTTTTTCTGGATCTCCATAGTTAGTTCTTCTTTACTCTGTTCTTTATCCTCCTGCACTTTAACTATGAGCTGTTCTAAGTTCTACACTTGAAGCTCTAGTTGAACTACTCGAGCAGTAGGAGTTACCAAATCTTCTTCCTTTTCTGTCTCAATAGGGGTTGTGTCTTCCTCAGGGACCTCAATATGCCTCATGGTTACATTAGGAAATTCTTCTTCTTCTGGTTCTTCTTCTTGCATTGGTTCTTCTTCTTGCACTAGTTCTTCTTCTTGCACTAGTGTAGAAGGGGATTCAACATCCTATGGGGACTGTGGTTCTTTGCCTGCACTAGATTCTTTATTCTTTTTCAGGGGATTTTTAATGAAATCTGCCAACAGAGTGTCATCTTCGACTTCTATAAATTTTGCTGCATCCGCAAGGACTGACAGGTTATCTTCTTTGGGGGTATATGCCTGTACTGGTGGCATAGAAGGAGTCCCTTCAACAAGTGCACTAGTTGTCTTCTTATTTGGAGATGGGGCCCTTTCTTCTCTTCTTTCGATTTTTCAGGTCGTTTCCTTTTTGCACTGGTGCAAGAAGGACTCCCCTTTACATTCTTACTCGGACCCTTGCTTCTACTGGCAGGGTCCTCTGTCTCCTTTCCAACAGTTGTCTTTTTATGTAGCTATTTTAACAACACCTCCCAGGTCATGCCTTTAACTTCTAATTGTTTCTAGACCAAAATATTTATTAGGTTGTGGTGATATAACTTCTTGTCGGCCTGGTCTACCCGTCCATCCCCCACATCTTTGGCCATTTTTTCCAAGCTCTTAAGCAAAAAATATGGGAAATTCATCCTCCACTAGATGTGTCAGGAGGCTTCGAAATGCTGCAACATCCTAAAATGGTACACAAAAGTGTGGGAGTACCTTTCCTCACAGGTTATGAATTTCTGTAGGATGAAAAGGAGGTTCTGCAACTGTCCCAGCAGGGCACTGTGCAGGACTCCTTCCTTCAAATCTACCTTCATCTTCTTGTCGATGAAAAAACGCTGACATCGCTTGCTTTCTAGTTTCTAATTTTTAAACCACTGCTCACCAGTATTTTCCAAGCCTATCGCTGTTGCTACAAACTCTTCTGTAACTTCAAATTTTAGAGGCCCAATTTTTACTCAGCCATTTTTGAAAATTCTGGCAAACTATAAGGCCACTTCACTATCGTGCCCGTCAAACTTTTGCAAGAACTAAAGAAAGTGTGAGCCTCACAAAAGTGATAGACTATTGCGATACTCAACAGTCTGTTCTACCCTACTAAGAGACGAGGGTTCGCTTCGAACAGGCAGCATCGCTGCTTCACGGTTATGAACAGTCGAGAATTTACATGCAACACTAGGAAAATTGGTTCTTCTAGATAGGGATCCAACCGTCCACCATCCTTCCATCTTATCACCCATTCATTCCACTGAGATAGCCGTGGATGCACGACATCTTTGAGATGAGGCCGGATTGGTACTTGCGGCGGCGTTTTAACGACTAGGTGAGGTAATCATTATGAGTGAAGGACATCTAGGATTATGGCAGAAAGGGGCAATTATATCCAAGCAATGGTTAAAAACTTCCGCACTCCTTCATAATTCAAAAAACTAACTTAACATTCATTAAAAAATGATGATGATTCTTAACTTAAAAACACCTTGTACTTTAAATATTTTTCTCCTAGTTAATATGATAGCACAAGTACTCATTGACTAAGTGAAAGGAATTCTTATAAACTTTCGTGATGACCACTTTTTTATGACGTATGCTATTAACAAAACAAATTGTACTGTGTTTCTAATAGGGTGCATGCTTGCACCGGTCTGCTTGCACCACTTAAACTATGCTATTCTGATGGTACCACTCTGCTTGCATTATTATATAGGATGAAATGCTTGCACTAGAGAAAAAATAATATCTAAAAAAAAAAACAAGGAATTTAAGTAAAATATAGGCTGGACTTCCAACATGGCTTCCTCAATTTATACTGGAAATTTGCTTCACCCTTTCTTGATGCTTCAAAGCATATCCTTTTGCTCTTTGTGCGCGAGATCCTGCAATGAATTCATGAGGGAACAAAGAAATGAGAAAAGGGAAATTTCAGAATGGGAAGGAATTCTGTTATAGGGATTCCAAGAATAGTACCATAAGAGGGGATAAACATAAGTGGGACAGGGAAAAAAATTCAAGGGTAAAGTGGGGTTTTTACGAAACAGACAGGGTAAATTCAAAAGAATATGGGAAGGTTAATCATTCTAGGATTGAAGAACAAAACTGAGGGAATATTATTAAAGTGGAATATGAAGAAAGACAGAAAATTTTCTGGAAGGTCTGCCTGCACTGGTGCAAGAAAAAAATAACTGCAGCGAAAATTAAGCGTTACTTGAATAAAAGTATCCATGCTAATTACCCCAATTGTATAAAGGTTGGTTCTGCTGAACCTACTTTTACTTGGTGGTCGCTAGCATACCTAAAGATCAAGCAACATTTTCTTTTTATTAGAAATTTTTGATCTTCTTGCTAGCAAGCTAGTTTTCAGGTTGATCCTTCTGCAACCATGTCAGCAAACTGATTTTCATAATTACAGGAAAATGTTTTTTTCTTTACTTTTTAATTTTTTTTTCTTTGTATTATTATTTTTTTTAAGAAGAAGAAGAATTCATGTTTTCAAAAGGTTGGTATTACCATTCACCACTACCGTCCCGAATTGCTATTGGAATTGCTGTGTAAAATCTTTCCTGGCAAGTGGCTGAAAATACTTCTTTAATCTCCGTCCATTTACCAAGAATACTGAATTTTGTCCATCAATAGTTTTAACTTCTAATGCTCCATTCTTGAATACTCGGATCACTTCATAAGGTCCCATCCAACGTGTATGGAATTTCCCTTTAAAAATTTTAAATCTAGAATCATAAAGGAGCACCCAATCACCTAGTTGGAATTGCTTTTTATGAATAGATTTGCATTGCCACCATTTGTGTTACTGCTAAATTAGTATGTTCTTCTGAACAGCATCCCTACAAAATTCATCTAACACATTTAATTGGAGAAGACGTTGTTGTTGTGCCTCAGAGAGATCTAGTCCTAACTGAATGCAGTTCTGAAAGTTTTGATCTGGAATTCAATCGGTAACAGAACCTGTTTGACATATACTAGCTCATATGGTGTATGTCCCGTGATATTTCTCCAAGTGGTTCTGTATGCCCACAAAGCTTTTGGTAATCTTTCGGCCTAGTTTTTCTGATGCATATTTACTGTCTTTATAAGAATGGACTCGATCACTTTGTTTGTGGATTCCACTTGGCCATTTTCTTGCGCGTGATACAATGTGGATTTCCTATGCTGGATCTTGTATTGCTCCATCACACCCTATACCAGATTAGAAATAAACTGCGGACCATTTTCAGAAACAATTTGTCTAGGCACACCAAATCTAGTAAATATTTTACTAAAAAGAAAATCAACAAAAACTTTTTTTGTAGCAAAGGAAACAGCTTTAGCTTCTACCCATTTCATAACAAAATCTGTACAAACCAAGATATGCCTTTTACTTAATGACATTGGATTTATTGGCCCTATAAAATCAATAGCCCATTTTTCAAATGGCTCAATCATAACTTGGGGGAATAAAGGAAATTCATTGGTTTGATTAGGCTGGCCCATTTTTTGACAGCTATCACATCGCCTGACATACTATTTGGCCTCCTTAAACAAGGAAGGCCAAAAGTAACTAGCACACAATACTTTATATGCAGTCCGCTTATCAGCGAAGTGGCCTCCACAAGGTTCATCATGAGCAGATTTTGATATGTCAAACACTTCCTCCTCTCTTACACACCTACAGATAATTAGGTATGGACCAGTGTAAAAGAGATCTCCTTGAATCCAGGAGCATGCAACACTTTTCTGAATAATATTCCACTTTTCACAAGCAGACAAGTGGGGTGGTGTTTTCCTAGTAACCAAGTAATTAGCAATGTTAGAAAACCATGGAGAATCTTTGGACATAGCAAAAAGATGTTCATCCGGAAAATCATCATTAACTGGAGTTGCTTCACCATGATTATCTAATCTAGAAAGAAAATCTGCTACAACATTAGATTTTCCTGGTATATCAACAATAGTAATATTAAATTCCTGCAACAATAGTAACCACCTAGTCACTCTACCGCTAGTCAATGGTTTGTTTATCAAATATTTAATCGCGGAATGATCAGTATGTACAAATACTTCATATCCTGTAATATAGTGCTTGAACTTATTAATTGCAAAAATTACAACTAAAAACTCTTTCTCTATAACTGTATAATTTAATTCAGCGGAAGACAAATTCTTACTAATATAATAAATAGCATAGGATTGCTTATTTTCCTCTTGTCCTAAAGCTGCGCCAGTAGCCAAATCTGAAGCATCAGAGGAAATATGAAAAGGCAGGGACCAATTAGGACCTCTCAAAACCGGTGCATGTACTAACTTTTCCTTCAATGTTTCAAAAGACTGTTGGCAAGCCGTGGTACAAGAAAATTCACTATCCTTAGCTAGAAGTCAGAAAAGAGGGGCAACTATCTTAGAAAATTTTTCAATGAATCTTCTATATTAACCAGCAGGTCCTAAAAAACCTCTTACTTCCCTTTGAGTTTTGGGTTCAGGAAGATGCAGAATGATTTCAATCTTTGCTGGATCAACCTGGATACCTTTACCACAAAGCAAATGGCCAAGTACCACTCCCGCTTTGCACATTAATCTACATTTCTTGTCACTCAAGGCGAGATGGGCTTCGTGATAATGAAGAAGTACTTTCTCCAGATTTTTGAGAGCTTCCTGAAAAGAAACACCAAACACAGAAAATTCATGCATATAAATTTCTACAATTTCTAGATCAACAAAAATGGCCAAGACTACCCTTTGAAAGGTAGCCGGGGCATTACATAAACCAAAGGGAAGTAGTTTATAAGAAAATGTAACCCATGGACATGTAAAATTAGTTTTATCTCGATCTTCGGATGCGATCTGTATCTAGTTATAGCCACTGAAGCCATCCAAAAAGGAAAAATATTTCTTCACTGCAAGGGTATCAAGCACCTGGTCAATGAAGGGGAGAGGGAAATAGTTTTTGAGAGTGGCTTTATTTAATTCTCGATAATCAATACAAATATGCAATCTTCCATCTTTCTTAGGTACTAGCACTAATGGAGAGACCCACTGACTGTCGGAAATAGGATAGATAAAACCGACATCCAAGAGTTTCTATACTTCTTTCTTCATAATATCTCTTAGAGCAGGATTTATTCGCCTTTGGGGTTGTCAAACAGGTCGGGTTCCTTCCTGAATATAGATATGATGTGTACAAGTTTCAGGAGGAATACCCTTCATATCTTCATAGCCCCAAGCAAAGGCACTAAGATGGTTTTGCAACAAATTCACAAGCTGCTCCTACTGAGATGAGTCTAAATCTGAACTAATATGCAAGGATTTACCAGGGATAATCTCAACAAGAGTAGTATCAAGCTTAGTAGTACTCAAGGGAGTGGTCAAATGCAGTGGTATAGAAGAATTAGAATCATGATTATCTTGAAAATACAGGATGAAAATCTGGCTCAATGGCTCAAAATTAGGCATAGTGTCTAGATCATTCAGGAAATCTTGAATCTCATCTTCTTGTGAAGACCCAGTATAATGATGGATAAGGGAAATGGGCTGAGTCTCCTCATCATTGCTTTGATCCAAGAATAAAGTATCTCGAAGGTCCTGAATGGATCTAGCAGGGAGGTATAAGGTAACTTTCTTCCTAGAATCTCCATATGAAATATACATATCACCGGAATGACATCTAATATATGCATCGGTTGTAGCAAACCATGGTCGACCCAAGATCAAGGGATGTCCTCCTACTGGGTTCTTTGGCTGAAGTACAACGAAATCAGCAGGATATTCCCAAGAATCTAATGAGATGATCACATCATCCAATACTCCTTCTGGCTTAATTTTAGATCTATATGTTAATTCAAGCACAGTGGGAGTAGGACGAAGATGAGATAACCAAAGTTGATCCATGGTTTTCTTAGTCATGACATTAATGGTTGCCCCCAGGTCTATAAGAAAATTAGAGACAAGGACATTACCAATCTGAACTGAGACAACAAGGTTTTCAGGATTAGTATATTTTTCCATAGACACACATCTCATCATCAACTCTACTGCCCTACCAACAAATTGAATGGTTTGGGGTTCCAATTTCTTCCTCTCGAGTTTCTTGAGACAGAGTTCCTTAATAATATTGGTACAAATGGGGATCTCTTTGATGGATTGAAACAAAGGTATCTTAATGAAAAGATTCTGAAGCTCTGATGCCAAACTAGTCTCAGAAATAGGCTTACTTCTTTCCATTACTAGCCTCTCTGGGAAGGGAGGCTGGTTGGAAGAAGATGGCAAGAATTGAGAGGGTAAGGGCTGCTTAGTGACAACTTTGGAGAATGGTTAAGAGTTTCCTCTTATCCTTTCTCTTCATCAATCACTATAGGTTGCTTTTGATTTTTTGATGTTACAATCCTTCCCGATCTTATTTGAATATCATGAACCCCAATTGGAATAGATTGGTACTCGAATGGTAAAGGTGGGTTTGTTACATAGGTCATTTGCACTGCTTTATTATTGTTAGGATTGGGCATAGGTTGAGTAGGCAACTAAGGAGGTCGAAAAGGTGGAGGTAAAGGAAACGATGGAGTAGACTGACTTAGAAATTGAGGCATTGAATAAGGTGTATGTGTAGATGGATATGACTGCATAAGTGGCTGGTAGGAATATGGAGAATGAGTTGGCCCTCTTCAACCTTGTTTCTATGGTTGAGAAGGTTGCCCATGCTGATATTGATTCCCGTACTGCCACTTCTGATTAGTTTTAGGATAAGAATATGCATGTGAATTATAACCAAAATAGTGTGGAGAAAATTTAGGATCCATAGCTGCACTTACCTAAGGCTAATTCCTTCTTGCTCCCATAGCATACAAGTATTCAGCTTCAAGCTGTCCCCCTGTAAATATAACTTTAAGTCCTGGTATAGAGGGACATTTTTCCGTGACATGGTCTTCTGCATAAATAGCACACTTATTAGTTTATTTCAAATTAAGAGGACACTCTTTAGGAGGATGCTTGTCTCTACATTTAGGACAGAAAATACATAATGACTCTTGTTCCTTCATGCGTTTTTGCTGAAATTTTAAAGAGTCCAACTGTTTGGTAACAATATTCATGATATCAATTTTCATGTTTTCCCTTTTATTTTCTAGTCCAATAACCATAGCATTAGTAGATTCAGTTTTTCTATTTCTATTTCGAGTTCCTGTATTGGATCTATATTGATTTCTTGAAAATTTCTTGCACAATTCACAAATTTGTTCAAAAGTTTGCTGAGAAATATCACCTTGTCCTAACAGATTTAAATTATTTCTAGCATTATCAATAAGTCCTCTTAAGAACAATGCTCTAATAGTACTGGAATCAAACTTAAGTTTCGACCTTTGTAAAATATACATAAATCTTTCTAGGTAATCTTCAAGAGTTTCATCATCATCCTGTATGATTGTAAAAATCTCATTCTGCATGTCCCTAGTTTTGCAATATTCTTGATATTTAGACAAAAATGCTCTCATCATCTGTTCCCAAGAGGTTATAGTGCTTCCTCCTAACTCCATAAACTAGCGTAGAGCTGAGTCCTTGAGAGTAACAGGAAATAATCTTAACTTCCGAGCGTCAGTTGAATAATCATAACTTCTACACAGAATATCAAACTCAAATAGAAAAGAGTCAGAATCTTCATGAACTTTACCATGGAAATGAGGGAGAGCTGATGATGGAATATTCTTCATTTGCGCGACAGTATCAGGATCCACAATTGGAAACACTAAAGTGGATTATTTTCCACTTACCTGGTTTTCACCAGTCCCTTCCACATGATCTTCATGGTGCACGATTATTTCCAGTTTACTTGAACCACTCTCAATAGGCTGAACCACACCTGAGCTATTGTCACCAGAATCCAGGTGCATTTTTCCTGCGTGATGGGTTTGAATTGGATTGGGCTTCCTGCTTACAAAAGTAGACCTAATATGAGAATTGTTTTCAGAATTCTTTAGGCCCTTAGTGGGCTTCGAACCCTTACCTTTTCTAGGCATTCATTTCAAAAAAGCAAGAAAAATAACAAACAACCTCTAATAAAAATGTTGTCAGAAATCAATTAACACTAGTAAAATTCATCAAAGAAGCTTTTCCAAACAATACTGCAAAAAAATAAAGGAAAAATTACCTCTATTGTATAACCAGAAAATTCTTACCAAATCAAATCGCCTTCCCAGCAATGGCCCCAAAATGTTGGGTGCAGGAATTACACTTAAACAAACTCTTCAACACTTAATTTGTCAACCCAAGGGATCCGCAAACTTAGAGACGAAGCACAAGCAATGCCAGAGATGGTATGAATATTTCTAATATAAATCCCTACTTTCTTTAAAGGAAAGATTGCATAATCAAATTAAAAAGAGAAAAATGCAACTTGAACCATCAAAATAATCTAAGACTGGAACAAGGAAGAATGCATTTGCAAGAGGGAATTAAAGATAAAGAGAAATCACACTAGCTAATTATTGTTTAGCTACTGAGTGTGTGTTTTTTCTTTAACAGAGACACTTAGCAGTCTCATCAGATGGGCCCTTAAACCTACTCCTTGAGAGATTTCCTTCTTGCACTAATCTGTCCTGTGCTATCAGAGTCTGCTGGCACCAGTGCAGGAACAGAGATTTATGTAGAAGGCATAAATGGTGTCTTTACTAAAGGCTTTTTACTTCCTACAAGGGCTTGAACTTTTCCAGGTTCAAAGCACTCAGATCCTGTGGCAAGAAACTAGTTCTTGCACCAGATTAGAGCTTACTGCATTTAGCATTTAATTCTTAAAATGAGTGCTTAACTATTGCAAGTGCTATTATACTATTAAATCGAATTGCACACATAAAAACTAAATGTTTCTGATCTTGATAGAGTGCAGGAATAAAGAAACAATCAATATACATTTATCCTATCATAAGCATTTAATGAAAGAAGAAAGAGTGCAGGAAGTAGACTAAGAAGGCTTGTTGTATCACACCAACATGCACTGGTACAAGTTCATTTCTCCTGCTTGGACCAAGCAGGTAAAACCAACCAAATAGAACTGTAGAAAGGGAAATATCACACCAATGTGCACTGGTGCAGGGTTATTTCTCTTGCTTGGACCAGGCAGGGAAAACCAACCAAACAGAATTGCAGAAAAGGAAATATCACACCAACGTGCACTGGTGCAAGGTTATTTCTCCTGCTTGAACCACGCAGGAAAAAAACCAATCTGAAATCAAGTGCAGGAAAGGAAATTTATCTACTTCACACAATGGATCCACTTTCACTTAGACAGGAATGCATGTGCTTAAAATTAAATCACACTTGACAATGTAAACACAAATTGCACGAAAACGGGAAATGGTGTAAAATCATCATTAACAGGAGTTGCTTCACCAGGATTATCTAATCTAGAAAGAAAATCTTCTACAACATTAGATTTTCCTGGTCTGTCAACAATAGTAATATTAAATTCCTGCAACAATAGTAACCACCTAGTCACTCTACCGCTATTCAATGGTTTGTTTATCAAATATTTAATCACGGAATGATCAGTATGTACAAATACTTCATATCCTGTAATATAGTGCCTGAACTTGTTAATTGCAAAAATTACAGCTAAAAACTCTTTCTCTGTAACTGTATAATTTAATTCAACAGAAGACAAATTCTTACTAATATAATAAATATCATAGGATTGCTTATTTTCCTCTTGTCCTAAAGCTGCGCCAATAGCCAAATCTGAAGCATCAGAGGAAATATGAAAAGGCAGGGACCATTTAGGACCTCTCAAAACTGGTGCATGTACTAACTTTTCCTTCAATGTTTCAAAAGACTATTGGCAAGTTGTGGTCCAAGGAAATTCACTATCCTTAGCTAGAAGTTGAAAAATAGGGGCAGCTATCTTAGAAAAAAAATCAATGAATCTTCTACAGTAACCACCATGTCCTAAAAAACCTCTTACTTCCCTTTGAGTTTTGGGTGCAGGAAGATGCAGAATGATTTCAATCTTTGCTGGATCAACCTGGATACCTTTACCAAAAATCAAATGGCCAAGTACCACTCCCGCTTTGCACATTAATCTACATTTCTTGTCACTCAAGGCGAGATGGGCTTCGTGACAACGAAGAAGTACTTTCTCCAGATTTTTGAGTGCTTCCTGAAAAGAATCACCAAACACAAAAAAGTCATCAATATAAATTTCTACAAATTCTAGATCTGCAAAAATGGCCAGGACTACCCTTTGAAAGGTAGCTGGGGCATTATATAAACCAAAGGGAAGTAATTTATAAGCAAATGTACCCCATGGACATGTAAAAGTAGTTTTATCTTAATCTTCGGGTGTAATATGTATTTGGTTATAGCCACTGAAGCCATCCAAAAAGGAAAAATATTTCTTTCTTGCAAGGGTATCAAGCACCTGGTCAATGAAAGGGAGAGGGAAATAATCTTTGAGAGTAGCTTTGTTTAATTCTCAATAATCAATACAAATACGCCATCTTCCATCTTTCTTAGGTACTAGCACTAATGGAGAGACCCACTGACTGTCAGAAATAGGATAGATAAAACCAACATCCAAGAGTTTCTGTACTTCTTCCTTAACAATATCTCTTAGAGCAAGATTCATTCACCTTCGGGGTTGTCAGATAGGTTGGGTTCCTTCGTGAATATAGATATGATGTGTACAAGTTTAAGGAGGAATACCCTTCATATCTTCATAGCCCTAAGCAAAGGCACTATGATTGTTTTGCAACAAATTCACAAGCTGCTCCTGTTGAGATGAGCCTAAATATGAACTAATATGCAAGGATATACTAGGGATAATCTCAACAAGAGTAGTATCAGGCTCAGGAGTACTCAAGCATGTGGTCAAATGCAGCGGTATAGAAGAATGAGAATCATGATTATCTTGAAAATCTAGGCTGAAAATCTGGCTCAATGGCTCAAAATTAGGCATAGTGTCTAGATTATTAAGGAAATCTTGAATCTCATCTTCTTGTGAAGACCCAGTATAATGATGGATAAGGGAAATGGGTTGAGTCTCCTCATCACTGCTTTGATCCAACCATAAAGTATCTCGAAGGTCTTGAATGGATCTAGCAGGGGGGTATAAGGTAACTTTCTTCCTAGAATCTCCATACAAAAGATACATATCACTGGTCAACATCCAATATATGCATCGGCTGTAGCAACCCATGGTCAACCAAAGATCAAGGGATGTCCTCCTACTGGGTTCTTTGGCTAAAGCACAATGAAATCAGCAGGATATTCCCAAGAATCTAATGAGATGATCACATCATCCAATACTCCTTCTGGCTTAATTTTAGATCTATCTGCTAATTCAAGTACAGTGGGAGTAGGGCGAAGATGAGATAACCAAAGTTGATCCATGGTTTGCCTAGTCATGACATTAATGGCTGCCCCCAGGTCTATAAGAACATTAGAGACAAGGACATTACCAATATAAACTTTGACAACAGGGTTTCTGGGATCAATATATTTTTCCATAGACACACATCCCGTCATCAACTCTGCCACCCTACCAACAAATTGAATGGTTTGGGGTTCTAATTTCTTCTTCCTGGGTTTCTTGAGATAGAGTTCCTTAATAATCTTGCTACAAATGGGGATCTCTTTGATGGCTTGAATCAAAGGTATCTTAATGAAAAGATTCTGAAGCTCTGATGCTAAGCTAGTCTCAGAAATAGGCTTACTTCTTTCCATTACTAGCCTCTCTAGGAAGGGAGGCTAGTTGGAAGAAGATGGCAACGATTCAGAGGGTAAGGGCTGCTTAGTGACAACTTTCAGAAAATGGTTAAGAGTTTCCTCTTATCCTTTTTATTCATCAATCACTATAGGTTGCTTCTAATTTTTTGATGCTACAGTCCTTCCCAATCTTAATTGAATATCATGAACCCCAACTAGAATATACTGGTACTCGAATGGTAAAGGTGGGTTTGTTACATAGATCATTTGCACTAATTTATTATTGTTAGGATTGGGCATAGGTTGAGCAAGCAACTGAGGAGATAAAAAAGGTGGAGGTAAAGGCAATAGTGGAGTAGACTGACCTAGAAGTTGAGGCATTGAATAAGGTGTATGTGTAGATGGATATGATTGCATAGGTGGTTGGTAGGAATATGGAGAATGGGTTGGCCCATGCTGATATTGATTCCCATAGTGCCACTGCTGATTAGTGTTAGGATAAGAATATGCATGTGAATTATAACCAAAATAGTGTGGAGAAAACTTAGGAGCCATACCTTCACTTACCTGAGGCCAATTCCTTCTTGCTCCCATAGCATACAACTATTTAGCTTCAGGTTTTCCCCCTGTAAATACATCTTTAAGTCCTGGTATAGAGGGGCATTTTTCTATGACATGGTCTTCTGCACAAATAGCACACTTATTAGTTTCTTTCAAATTAAGAGGACACTCTTTAGGAGGATGCTTGTCTCTACATTTAGGACAGAAAGTACATAATGACTCTTGTTCCTTCATGCATTTTTGCTGAAATTTTAAAGAGTCCAACTGTTTGGTAACAATATTCATTATATCAATTTTCATGTTTTCCATTTTATTTTGTAATCCAATAATAATAGCATCAGTAGATTCAGTTTTTCTATTTCTATTTCGAGTTCCTCTACCGGATCTATACTGATTTATTGAAAATTTCCTACATAATTCACAAATTTTTTCAAAAGTTTGTTGAGAAATATCACCTTGTCCTAACAAATTTAAAATATTTCTAGCATTATCAGTAAGTCCTCTTAAAAACAATGTTCTAATAGTACTGGAATCAAACTTAAGTTTCAACCTTGGTAAAATATACATAAATCTTTCTAGGTAATCTTCAAGAGTTTCATCATCATCCTGTATGATTGTAAAAATGTCATCCTGCATGTCCCGAGTTTTGAAATATTCTTGATATTTAGACAAAAATGCTCTCTTCATATTTTCCCAAGAGGTTATAGTGTTTCCTCCTAACCCCATAAACCAACATAGAGCTGAGTCCTTGAGAGTAGCATGAAATAATCTTAACTTCTGAGCATCAGTTGAATAATCATAACTTCTACACAGAATATCAAACTTGAATAGAAAAGAGTCAGGATCTTCATGAACTTTACCAAGGAAATGAGGGAGAGTTGATGGTGGAATATTCTTCATTTGTGCCACAATATCAAGATCCACAATTTGAAACACAAAAGTGGATTGTTCTCCACTTACCTAGTTTTCACTAGTCCCTTCCACGTGATCTTCATGGTCCACCATTGTTTCCCTTTTACTTGAATCGCTCTCAATAGGCTGAACCACACCTGAGTTATTGACATCAGAATCCAGGTGGACCGTTCTTGTGTGATGGGTTTGAATTGCATTGGGCTTCCTGCTTACAGAAGCAGACCCAATATGAGAACTGTTTTCAGAATTCTTTCAGCCCTTAGTGGGCTTCGAACCCTTACCCTTTCTAGGCATTCATTTCAAAAAAGAAAGAAAAATAACAAACAACTTCTAATAAAAATGCTGTCAGAAACCAATTAACACTAGTAAAATTCCTTCAAAGAAGCTTTTCCAAACAATACTGAAAAAAAAATAAAGGAAAAATTACCTCTATTGTATAACCAGAAAATTCTTACTGAATCAAATCACCTCCCTGGAAACGGCGCCAAAATGTTGGGTGTAGGAATTACATTTAAGCAAAATACTCAACACTTAATTTGTCAACTCGGGGGATCTATAAACTTAGAGACGAAGCATAGACAATGCCAGAGAAGGTATGAATCTTTCTAATATAAATCCCTACTTTCTTTAAAGGAAAGATTGAAAAATCAAATTAAAAAGAGAAAAAGGCAACTTGAACTATCAAAATAATCTAAGACTGGAACAAGGAAGAATGCATTTGCAAGAGGGAATTAAAGATAAAAGGCAATCACTCTAGCTAATTACTGTTTAACTACTGAGTGTGTGTTTTTTTATTTAGCAGAGACACTTAGCAATCTCATCAGATGGGCCCTTAAATCCACTCCTTGAGAGATTTCCTTCTTGCACTAATATGTCCTGTACTATCGCAGTCTGTTGGCACTAGTGCGGGAATAGAGATTTATGCAGAAGGTAAAAGTGGTGTCTTTACTAAAGGCTTTGTACTTCTTGCAAGGGCTTGAACTTTCCTAGGTTCAAAGCACTCAGATCCCGTGGCAAGAAACTAGTTCTTGCACAGGATCAAAGCTTCTTGCATTTAGCATTTAATTCACTATTTCAAGTGCTATTGTACTATTAAATCAAATTGCACACATAAAAAGTGAATTTTTCTGATCTTGACAGAGTGCAAGATTAAAGAAACAATCAATATACATTTATCATGTCATAAGCATTTAATGAAAGAAGGAAGAGTGCGGGAAGTAGACTAAGAAGGCTTGTTGTATCACACCAACGTGCACTGGTGCAAGTTCATTTCTCCTGCTTGGACCGGGTGGGGAAAACCAACCAAACAGAATTGCAGAAAAGGAAATATCACACCAAAATGCACTGGTTTAGGGTTATTTCTCCTGCTTGGACTAGGCAGGGAAAACCAACCAAATAGAATTGCAGAAAAGGAAATATCACACCAACGTGCACTGGTGCAGGGTTATTTCTCCTGCTTGAACCAAGTGGGAAAAAATCCAATCTGAAATCAAGTGCAGGAAAGGAAATTTATCTGCTTCACACAATGGATCCACTTTCACTCAGACAAGAATGCATGTGCTTAAAATTAAATCACACTTAACAATGTAAACACATATTACATGAATACGGGAAATGGGGTAAATGTGCTAGGTTGGCTGGGCCCTAGCCAACCAGCATGTTTCCCCTTTAAATAAAAATATTGCTTAGTACTTTAATCAATTCATCAGCTCAAATACAGAAATTCAATTTGTGAAACATGAGGCAGAGCCCCCTTTTATTAATTCACCGAGGCAAGTACATACATTAATACATTGTCCAGCCCAGATTCGAGTGATAACAAAATACAACAACCTGTTACCGCCTCTCTGGTTGTGTCTCTCTATTCTATCCAAAAACTCCCTTATTCCTATTTACATTCTACATTATATAGATCTTTGGCCAAAGGCCAAAATAGATCATTCAACCGATTACATAACCAAATGCAGAATTTAGTTTTTCGACCTTTAAACTTAGACAGTTAGCAAAACTGGCCATAGCCAATCTCCAACTTTTGTTCTTCACAGATTCGATCTTGGCTGCCTTTGGATCGATCTTGCTATCGTGGTTGAATTTGCTCAAAACAAGGTGGTGATCAAGGAGGTTCGGATCTACTGCAAGGATTTGTTGTGCTGGTAATGGTGCAAGATCCGATCCTGCACTAGGGTCAATGGTCACGGTAAGTACTCTAACTACCAAATAAACATTGGAAATATCGATAAGTTACAAAGGGTGATTAAAAGTAAGAAATCATGTAATAAATGATTAATTAATGCTAAGTTAAATTAGAAGTATGAAAAATGAAGTTTATACGAAATATGTCACTGTGCTTGGACTGTTGCAAGATGAGGGTGTATAAAAGAGGTAAAACAACGGTAAATGGTTATGATTTAGGAAGTGGAAAATGATAAAAAGAGAGAAAATTAGGGGGCTAACAAGGTGTGTCTTAGAGAGTCTAAGGCAAATCTATGTCTTGTCTATGGGTATGAACAAAGAAGTCTAGCATAGAGAACTAAGTCCTAGAGGGGAAAAAGCCTCTGTAGCTGAGTGCGTAGAGGCCTAGCGTAGTGTCTGTAGTTGAGTGCATGGACCCCTGCAGCTGAGTGCACAGGGAAGTTTTGAGTATATAAGCCTTTACTAGAGATCAATAAAGAAGATTGTTATAGAAATTACTGTGTTTTATCTCTTTACTTTTGTCTTGTATGAATGCGATGTATGATGTGATGAATAATGTGTTTATGAAATAATGATGTATTGATGCATGAATTTACTTGATCCGTCTTATTATCTGAACGCAATTAATGTTAAGTGATTACACAAACATCATAACACTTTCTGTTAAGTTCACTCAGAACTTAGGTAGATCTGAGTAAATATTGATCTAAGGATAATCTATGGTGTGCGTAATTAGATAATTTTCCTATTCATGGTTCGCAAAAGCTAGTCATAGTCCTTCTTGGAGGTCTAGAGGCCGATTAAGGGAAGTTACAAAGATAAGCCATAAGGGCTTAGAGATCTATGCGAAGGCAAATCTAGGACAGAAAAGGGACATCACACTGATCTTTGGGTGTGGAAACTTGGTTCCAACACCACCCCATACTTCTTCGAGTGAGACTTCAGTTCGCGCACCACAAATTGATGCCGAAAGGGCCTGTATTGTAGGGATTTTTTTGGCACAAGTAACTCTGAACCTGGGTTAGGACCCCCTAAGCCAACAATTCACTAGGATCAATTTGTCGATGGATTTGGTGTTGAGGAGCCAACCTACACTGTAATTTTTTATGAGTATGTGTGGGAATCTAAAGAAGAACTTACGATGAAGGATGACCTCCTTTTGTTTGCACCTTGTCCGTTCTATCCTAACATCTTCTATGATCCTACCATTCCTTATTTGTCTTGTGAAAATTCATTCCCAAACGTTTCTATTTTTCGATAATTCACATGACGCATAGGATGTCAGACTATCATTTGATTATGGTGAGGACAAATCTTTCATTCCAATTCCACTCAATCTTTCATCTTTTATTTCCGAAAATTCATAGGGTGAAAATTCTTGTTTCTCGTCAGCCTCTCTGTATGATTCATTAAATCATGAGGATGCCAATGTACATCTCGAATTTTTTTATCATGGCTATCGTGATCTCTTCACTCACTCATCTGATCATGATGTTCATTCACTTCTTATTGATATTCCCAAGCCACGGGTCTTTGATGATCTACCCGCTGATTAAGTAGAAACTCCTCAAGTTGTTGAGGCACTTTAGCTCGAGCTGATGGTTATGTCAGATTCTCGTAGTCTTGAGTTCAGTTCCACTCCCTATAAAAAATCTATTGAAACACCCTAGGCTCCTCATCACTCTCCCATCTGCATTGAAAATCAATCTGATCCACAGATTTCACTTCCTCCACCAGAATTACATGATCCTATTGCTCATGCATTGGAGGAGTAATATGTAGCAAGTCATGCTACGAAGTGCAAGTTTTATTCTTTCTAGTGTTTGCTTGTTTGTCCAGATCAAAAGAGTGTGCATGTTTGTCATCTACACATAGTGTGATGCTACAGCATGGTATGTCTGCAGAGTCCCTATATTGCACTTTTTCTCTTTTATTTTTTGTGGAAGCATTTAAACTTTGAGCGTGTTGGTCTTCATTGTTTTATCTTTCTTTCTTTCTAGTTTACCTGAATATATTTCTTGTCAACCATGCCTTCACCAACATGGCCAACCAATGCCCAATGGTTGCATTGGAAATATCACTTCACGTGAGTAGGACCATGCACTATTTATCTTATGAGTAGGAGTAGTGTTTTCTTTCTTGTTTGATCTTATTTCATGTTTTTCTTTTCTTGCTTGTTTCACTTTTGTTTTACTTCTATCCTTTGCTTTCTTTTGTTTGTTTGTTTCACACCTGTAGGATTAGCTTCACATGAAACCATGTTTAGCTCTTGAGACAAGCAGGGTGAAGTACAAGAGTACTTGTACAACTATCAACATTCAATTATTTGTTATACCCTCTATTTATGAAGATATTGGGTTCTTTTGGTAGATGATACACTGATGGAAAATATGCTATGTTCAAAGTAAGTCTTGGTGAAAACACAACACTTGCACTTTTAACTAGTACCACCTACTCTAATCAGTTTTTCTATATTTAGTTAACTCTTGTCAACTCAGTCAAGTAGAGTAACGTGAGAGGGAAAACCTTAACAGGTATGTCAGAGGTATATATAACATACTTATCTGAAGGGGCAACCTCTTCTGTGCTCAATAAGTCAGGATCCCTCTTCCAGCTCATGAAAATAAATAAGTGCATATGAAAAATGAAATAATAATAATAATAATAAATATAGGTGAAAGAAGAGAAAGGATTCCTCTGAAGAGAGGTGAATCAAGTAACTCTACTAGGGTACTCACCAAGCTTGTTGGCAGCGGAGCGATGCTTGTGTTCTTGAAGTGACTCCATTGTGGTACTGTCTAGGCCTGCTAGTAGTGGAGCAACACCAGAGATGAAACTAAAAGTCTGACAATCTACATTACTTTTGCATCAATATACCTCTAATCCCAAATCGAAACAACTCAGTTGACTTGGCTTGGTATGTGTGCTGACCGATCAAGAGAATGGCATGGACTATATCTTTAACTCAAGCTAGTGAGGAGGCCATGATGATCAAGTAATCGAACAATACTTCTAGAGGAGTTAAACTTTCTTTACACGAGACAAGGTCCATATAGAGAATTGGAGTTCTACCTATGTGTCATCAATGTTGTAGCGGCTATAACCACCCTCCAAAATGTTTCCTTCACTTTGTTTTGGAGCCTCCCTCATAAATTATTAGTAGCTTTACAGCTTATGTTTGCTTACCTGCTTTGTTGTCTAACCACAAGCTGACCCCTCGTGACTTGGTTGCATCTGGTTCTTGCACTACCTTGGAAATTTGCACAGTCCTAGAGGGGATCCAACCTTTCTCTTAGTAATTGTGCAGAGCAACCCAACAGTGAGGCTTACTCTCAATAATTGCACAAATAAGCCTAGCAATGAAGTTCGGCTCTAGAACTATGAAGACCCAGTTGATAGCTTGTCTTCAGATGGGAAACTATGTAGAGCATGAGAGCCATCCCGATCCACTTAGCCCGGGAATTGCACAAAAGCATTCCCTCAAATGTTCTTCGATGCATGTGCTGGTAGGTTTCCCATTTCCCTCCAGAACTGTGCAATCTCTCCATGCATGCATGGTAACCCTTCCTAAAAAAGCAAAAAGAAAAAAACATCTGTAAAAATTAGGGATCTATTTTTAGCACTAGGAGTTACACTTGTGTTAATTTTAGAAACTTTCGCCACTTATTACATTTTCCTAGATTTTTGGCATGTGCCTCGTAAACCCTAAATCAATCAAATCTATTTAATGTACATCACGAGAGCTCATTTTCACATTCAATATTGGAGCTATGGGATTCCCGAGGCACTAGGAACCTTTGGCACGATCGACATAATTTTTCTAGGTAAGTTATGTTTTTCAAGTCTTTTGCTGCATTTTGTGTCCCTTTTGTTCCATTTTCTTGTGTGAGTAATTTTTTGCATGTTTTGTTGAATGACCATTGGAATTTTAGTTTTTTTTTAACTTGTAGAAGTGTTGTTTCAAGTTTTTCATTACCATTCCTAAGCATCATTGTGGAAACTCTCCCCAAAAGCTTCGTTGTTCATCTGTTTGACTGATTTCTACACTTTCTTTGATTGCATTCATGACCATTCACTTAGATCTACACCATCCTTTTCTCATACGTTCATATCTACTCATTGTTAAGTTTCCCATGGGCAAATCTGGGTTGCCTCAGCCCATATCTAGCTCTTTTTGGCATGCACTACGTATTTTTGGAACTCAAGCACCTGGCTTGGCTCCAAGCATTGTGTAGAGGCTATCAGGGACTAACTCCAGTTGTTCTCTATGTAGTTCCAAAAGTCAGTCCTGAGTCTTGCCCATTGGGATTGTGCAATGCACAGTTCTGGTCCACAACAAGCCACAGTGGACTATGCTCTGTGCAGTTCCAATCCACAACAAGCCACAGTGGACTACGCTCTCACAGTTCTAGTGATTAGTACCTCTCCCTAGCAACTGGGACTACACAATGCGCAGAACCAACTGGTAGACCCTCACACCTTTGAGATTCACAACTAAGCAATCGTGCCCAACAGTTGCCTAGTTTGTTGCATGATCAATCCTTAAAGTGATTTGTATTTTAAGATGACATTTTCCTTCTGTGAGCATCCACTCTGTGTCCAGGTACATTAGTTGTTGAGTAGGTTTTTAGCACTACAGGGAGCATGGTTTCCAACAGAGCTAGATCAAAGGATATTGTAGAGAGAAGCACTGAAGATGTGGTTGAATAGGTGCCAATGAAATTTCCTATCAATGTAGACACAAATTTTCGTAGAGAAGGACATGAAGATTATATGGCAAGAAATAAAGGACATATTTGCAGGTAGTTTCAAGGAATATCTAAAAGATCGACAAGTCTATGTTAACATTCACAAGTCAGGCTTGTACAGGGTTGCATGCAAGTACCCCACCTTCTCGTGCATCGATATAATTCACTCGACTATCTCACATACTGATCTTGAGAGGATGATGCTAAGTAGAATCAGTGGAACACAACTTGCCACATTCAGGATAGAAAATTACCATCAGATGTATCACCTGTCATAGCTAGTGAACCACATGGATGCACTATTCTTCACTCGCAATAGAAATGTGAACAATAGAGACATCATGAAGCATCGGGTAAAAGAGCCATTTAAGTTCAAAGCGATAGCCAACTAGGTCTACAAGACGAAGTCACTCGGGAAGGCTTACCAACTCTTGGTCATCTTTCCATGTCGCTTGTATGGTCAAGAGAGCACAGAGACCTTTCCGGAGAGTTGGGTGGTTATGTTGGATTAGTTGGAAAATGAATGAAGGCTATTCAACTGGTCTGAGATGTTGGCTCTTTAGATGAAAATGCATGTGTCTAATGCCCAGAGTCCAGCTAAGGATGAGCAAGCAAGATTCTTTATGTTCACATACCTACTTGATGCAATCTATTCCAAATAATAGATCCCTAGCATGGGTTGGACATGGACACCATAAGAGGATGTTGTGAACATCTAGTGCAAGTTTCTCTCTAAGTGTATCTACCAAGGAGTCATGGTGGGGCTTTATGACCAGTTCATCACCTCATTGTACTAGATGATATTCGAACAAGATCCACCTTGCATGTCCCAAGAAGTGATACATGCATTGCTTAACATTGTAGATTGGTATTCCTCACCTGGTGGCACCATCATCAGGATGTTTAGTGCGGAGAAGCCTCTGCATGAGCTATAGAATTTTTCCATAGAAAAGTTGGTCATGCAAGAGGTTTCATGCCACATCTCCGCAGGGTTATCAACAGGCCTGCACGAGAGGAAGATAGAACTATGACCTACTCTTCCTTTGTGGATTGGGTTGTACGATATCTGTACCTTGAAGGATGTAAATTCCAAGCCCGAGGAATTGAATAAGTTTGGGTCTGGAACCAAGATTTTGAATCTGTATGATCCCCACTACATATGCAAGAACCACTATGCAAAGTTGTATTACCCATGGATCCATGGGGCATGCCATTGGCCAGAGGAAGATCATTGGAGGTATTGCTACAACTCCTCTAGGATTAAAGAACCAGTAAACATATCAGTAGAATGGAAAGCAGCATTGGAGGCAGCAGCACCATAGGAAGCAACAACAACAACAGCAATGAGAACCAAACTGGTGCAAGAAAAATGGAAGAGGAATATTTTTGAGAGCACAGAGGCTGAGAAAAGATACAAGTTCATAGACGATTCTCTTTTTGAGAAAGTACCTTTGGAGATAGAGGCAAATAGGCGACAACATGAAAGGAGAGTAGAACAGAGGAATAGAGATAAGAAAAGGTTGGAAGATGTAGAGAGGAAGCTGCAGGAAATAAAAAAGAAGTTGAATGCAAAGTAAGAGCTCAGGAGGAGAGAAAGGGAAGAAAATCATAAATAGGAATAGGAGGAAAGACAAGGCGCGTTGACAGAGAAAATTGATCCTTTACATGTTGAGATAATAGAGCATCCAATAGATGAAGAATAGGGTGAGCAGGTGCAGGTTTGGGAATCTACTGAATAGGTTAAGTAGATGGTTGAGGCAACAGACATGGAGACAGAACAAGAGCCACAAGACCAAGACACCGATCTCATGCCTAGAGCATCCGAGGTCACACCACAATCTCTGCCACCTCCAGAATCACAACTGGTCATAAGCGAGCAAGGAGAGGATTTTCTCCTTGATGATGATCCACATATAGACGTGTACAATTTGTCATTCAGCAAGTCACAGCACATGATTGTACATGCATGTAGAAAGAAGCTCCCGAATGATCACACATCACCTTCGCACATAAAGGAAAGGGTGATTGTATCATATGTTAGAAGACATCCAACTACCATGGCTAAGGCTTCTAAGGCTTATGCAAAAGCCACGAGTTCAACGGTCAAGTTCTTGATAGCAGAGAATGATTGGATGGCGAAGGACTTGCAAGAGGACATGTAGAGAACAGAGTAGTCTGCAGGATCCGGTATGGGAGAGATGAAGAAATCAATACTTGTGGAGATATCAACTTTGGAGACCACCATGTGGACGCTGTATAACAGATTTGTCACCGTGCATAAAGCGGTTGTCCATCTATATGGTTTTCAATAGCAGTGCACAAAGACAACCCAAACTGTTAAAGACATCCACATTTCCATTACACATGTACAAGAATGGATAATGGGGTACAGGGGGGCCACGGTTTACTTGCATAATATGATGAAGCTGCAAGTAGAGGTAGACAAAGCATGAATTCAGATGTTGATCTGGAACTATGAGCAACTCCCTCCACTCATCACCAGCATTGAGGATTCTTATGCACGATTGTACAAGAGTCTACATGTCAGGCCGATGACATACAGGATCCCTTCGGTCATAACCCTCACTCAGGCCATGAGGAAGAACCAAGTCAAGTTGGAGGTCGATGGGTACATAGAGCATTTTATGTGCAAATGCACTGGTGATGACTTGTAGTTGATTGTATAGAACATGAAAAAGTAAATTGGTGGTCCAGCCACACTCAAGACAGGGTTGCACATGCTTTAGGATGAGCTAGACAGAGGTTTCACAACCATATACCTGGAAGCCATGGAGGAAAGTGTCTGCTTCGATAAATACATCACCAAATAGTACGGGGACACAATAATGCATTACCAAGCTTGGTATCAGTTCATCACTGAAGACCACCATGGGGAGCTTATAGAGTTGGTCTTCCCCAAGACCCAAAGTGATGTTGTTTGTCTTGTTAGGATAACTCAAGCATATTTTGTCCCACATGGGCGTATTTGGAAAATGTATTATTATAAATATGTTGTAAGTGAAATTCCAAGTGTCACTAGTGGAATGTGAACACTCACCATGTAATGCGAAGAGTCATTAGGGTAGTCCAAGATTCAAAAGGGAATGTCAAGGGTCACCCCACCCTTTACTATATATAAACCTCATAACTCATAGTACAGGCTTTTGAGAGCCAAGATTTTGGCTAGGCATTGCTTAGAAAAGGCTTGGAGAGTATTGTGATGAGCATTGGCTTCTCTAAAGTATAGAGCAAGTACATCTCTTTGGAGGAGAAGATGATGTTGACTATAATGTTCCATTATTGGGGCTAGTGGTTGTCAATAGTGTATGTATGGTTGGAACTTTCACTTAATAATATAACTGAGCCAACACGTTTTCATGGATATGTTTTTATTTTAGTTTTACTATTATAGTTACTTTAACAATGCATGTTATTTAACTTATGCATGTGTATGAACTATTTTTGATGTGATTGTGTGAATCTTGTTGAAGACAAGTTGTTGTATTGACCTGTCACTTTGGATTATAGAATATTATACTTCCATCTTGTGATGTCATTCCACTGGTGTGTTCCTTTTAGGCTGCGTACTATTACAGGCTTCTAAGGGACGCACTTCCTTTTCCCATCTATCCTCATGCATCTCACTTGACTCCCTGCAAGGTCACACACTTACTTCTGAAAAAGTTATCATACTTACCTCTGTACTCTACCGGAGTAAAGGCACTACTGTACTACCCACTACTAGGACTCCTACTCCAAACGGCCTAAGGTCTAGTTAAGACTTCTTACCAAGGAGATCCCCTTACATTTTGGTGGTTCCAACACCATAAAAATGTCCCTGTCATTCTCTTGATCGGTAAACACACATACCAAACCAAGTCAACTGAGCTGTTTTGATTGGGGATGAGGGGTATATTGATAAAAAAGTAATGTATAGTGTTAGAGCTCAAGTTTCATCTATGGTGTTGCTCTGCATCTAGCAGGCCTGGATAGTACTCTGACAGAGTCACTTGAAGAACACAAGCACTGCTCCACAGCTATCGAGCCTAGATAGTACCCCGAAAAAGTTACTTTCTTCACCTCTCTGCGCAGGAAGCCTTTCTCTTCTTTCACGTTATTTTATTTTTTATTTTTTCATTTTTTATTTTTCAGATAATTCTGCACAGGGACTTATTTATTTAATGAGGTAGAAGAGGGATCCTGACTTAGTGAGAGCAGAAGAGGTTGTCCCTTTAGAGAAATGTGTTATATATACCTTTGACATACTTATTAAGGTTTTCCCCCTCACCGTACTCTACTTAACTGAGTTGACAAGGGTTAACTGAATGTAGAAAAATCGATTAGAGTAGGCGATACTAGTTAAAAGTGAAAGCATTGTGTTTTCACCAAGACTCACTCTGAACAGAACATATTTTCCTTCAGGATATCATCGACTAAAGAATGCAAGCTCTTCATAAAGAGAGGGGATAGCATATAACCAAATGTTTATGGTTTTACAAGTCCTCTTGTACTTCACCCTACTTGTCTCAAGAGCCAAACACAGTTTTTCATGAAACTAATCCTATGGATGCATAACAAGAAAAAAACAAGCAGGCAAAGGACACAAGTAAAAATAAATCAAAGCGAGTAAGAAGAGAAAAACACAAAAGAAAAGAAAGCAAGAAATTAAATAGTACTCCTACTCCTAATCTAAAAAATGCATGGACCTACTCACATAAAGCGAAACTTCCAATGCAGCCACCCACGCATTGGTTGGACCATGTTGGTGAAGGCATGGTCGACAATAAATATATTCAGGTAAACAAGCACACAAGAAAGATAAAACAATGAAGGCCAACACGCTCGAAGTTTAAATGCATTCACAAAAAAGAAAAGAGTAAAGGTGCAAAACAAACACCCTGCAAACATACCGTGGTGAAGCATCACACTATGCATAGATGACAAACATGCACACTCTTTTTATCTAGATAGATGAGAAAACGTGCAGAAATAAGAAACTTGCACTTCGCAACATGACTTTCTATGTATGATGCCTCTAATGCATGAGCGATAGGATCGTGTGATTCTAGCGGAGGAAGTGAAATCTATGGATCAGATTGATTTTCAATGAAAACAGGAGAGTGATGAGGAGGTATGGGTGTTTCAAAATATTTCTAATTGGGAGTGGAACTAACCTCAAGACTATGAGAACCTGACATAACCATAAGCTCATGCTAAATTTCCTCGACAACTTAAGGGGCTTCCACTTCATCAATGGGTAGATAATCAAAGACCGATGGTTTGGAAAGATAAATAGCAAGTGAATCAACATCGTAATCAAATGAGTGAGTGAAGGGATCACGATAGCCATGATCCGAAAATTTGAGATGTACATCGGCATCCTCATGATTGGATGAATCATATAGAGGGATTGACGAGAAACAAAAATTTCCCCCCTCTAAATTTCCAGAAAGAAAGATCCTCTCTGCAATCAAAGAAGTGTCCTCTCTGCAATCAAATGACAGACTGACATCCTATTTGTTTTGTGAATGATCGGAAGTATAAACATCGGGAAATGAATTTTCACAAGAAAAATTAGAAATGTCATAATCACAAAATATGTCAAGAAAAATCGAATGAGGTGCAAATGAAAGGAGGCCATCCTTCATCGCAAGTTCTTCTTCAGATTCCCACACATACTCATAAAAAATGGCCATGTAGTTTAGCTACTCGACATCAACTCCCTCGATAACTTGATCCTCATGTACAACAGAGGTGGAGTCCGAAACGGGTGAACACAACACAATACAATATAGAGGATCAAAAGAACCAGAGGATGGAGGTTGAGAGGATAAGACCTTGTGACAACCATCAAGGTTGCAATCCAAACTTGCATAGATGTTCAGAGCAGGTGTGGTGGGAGGATGTGATGAGTTCACAACTTCTCCCACCTCTCACTACGAAGCTAGAGTCATTTGATGAGGAGAGGATAGAGGGTCACCTATGACAACAACCTTGTTCATCTTATATTTGGAAGATCTAACACCAAAGTATGTTGGGAGGGGTTTGAATGATTCCAACTCATGTGGATTTTTAGATACGTGTAGAAGATAATGAAACCTTTATTTAAGAAATTTCCAATCAATTTCATCTTGAGGGATTTGAAAAGTAAGATTCAATAAGTGCACCCAAAATTGCGAAATAGATTCATCAGGTGCTTTCCATAATTCCATAATTTTTTGTTGAGTGATTTATGGTCATAATGATAGAAGACATGGATTAAATCTCTGATCATGTGATCATATGAGTGAATAGATGTTGTAGGCAATGTGCAACACCATTTCTCAACATGCCCATCGAGTGTGTAATCGAACAACCCACAGTCATTGTTGTCCAAGGGGACTTCATTCCCATGACAGAAGCATGTGAAGGTAACTCCATGTCTTAGTAGGGATGCTCCACCTTAACTATCGTACTTAATTTGTGACAAGTCATCAATGATGTTCTCCAACACTTTGAAATCATGTACATGAGAAAAACATGTTGGAGTTGAGATTGTAATGTAAATCCTGAATGGTGTGTAGAGATTCAAAAGAGGCTTTGAGGACTCACCTTGTCATCTAGCCCTCCTTATATCGCCAAAAATGTTGACGGTGTTGGACCCACCAACATGTTAGGGATCTCCCTGGTAAGAAGTCCCAACTAGACCTTAGACTGTTTGGAGTAGGATTCCTAGCAGTGGGTAGTACAATAGTGCCTTGACTATGGTAGTGTGCAGAAGTAAGTATGATAACTTTTTTGGAAGAAAGTGTGTGACCTTTTAGCAAGTGAAGTGAGATGCATGGGGGTTCTAACACATTGAGTGGAAAAGGAAATGTGTCCCTTAGAAGCCTATAATAATAAGCAGCCTGAAAGGAACACACGATAGGAATGATATCACAAGCTAGAAAGTAGAATAATCCACAAGCCAAAGTGATGGGTTAAACCAACAACACATCTGCAACAAGATTCATACAATTTCATAGAAAATAGTTCATACAAAAATGTGTAAATTAATTAACATATATTTCTAAAATAACCATAATAGTCTAACTACAATAACAACATATGCATGAAAACATGTTGGATTTGTTATATATTATTAAGTGAAATTTCCATCCATAGATACACCATTGATAGCCACTAGCCCCAATAGTGGAACATTACAGTCAACACCATTTTCTCCTCCAAATAGATGTAATCTCTCTACACAATGGAGAAGCCAAGGCTCGTCACAATACTCTCCAAGCCTTCTCTAAGAAATTCCTAGCCAAAAGCTTGGCTCCCAAAAGCCCGTACTATGAGTTATACGGTTCTATATATAGAAAAGGGTGGGGTGACCCTTGACATTCCCCTTTGAATCTTGGAATACCCTCATGACTCTTCACATTACATAGTGATTGTTCACATTCCACAAGTGACACTAGGAATTTCACTTACAACATATTTACAATAATAAAATTTCCACATATACCAATGTGGGACTAAATAAGCTTGATTCAGCCTAACAAGAAAAACATCATCACTTGGGGTCTTGGGGAAAGACCAACTCAGTAACCTCCTTGTGGTTTTCTTTGGTACGAACTAATACCAAGCTTGGTACTATGCTATCGTGTCCTCGTACTATTTGGTGTTGTTTTTATCGAAGCAGACTCTCACCTTCATGGATTCCAAGTATATGGTTATGAAACCTCTATCCATCTCGTTCTGAAGCATGTGCAACACTTTCCTAAGTGTGGCTAGACCACTAATGTACTTCTGCATGTTCTCTACACTCAACTGCAAGTCATCACTGGTGGTTTTACGCATCAACTGCTCTATGTACCTCTCGACCTCAAGCATGACTTGGTTCTTCCTCGTGACTTGAGTGTGGGTTCTGATTGAAGGGATCTTGTGTGTCCTCACTATGAAATCCTGACTCCTATACAACTATGCATAGGAAGCCTCAATGCGGGTGATGATGGAAGGGAGCTGCTCATAATTCCAAATCAACATCTGAATCCATGCTTTGTCTAGATCTTCCTGTAGCTTCATCATCTTGTGCAAGTAAATTGGGTCTCCCTTTACCTCATTGTCCATTCCTATACATGTGCAATAGAAGTGTGGATGTCTTTGAGAGTTTGGGTTGTCTTCATGCTCTGCTACTGAAAACCATATAGATGGACAACAACTTTGTGCACGGTGACAAATCTGCGATACATCGTCCGCATGGTGGTCTCCAAATTTGATATCTCTGCAAGTATTGCTTTCTTAATTTCTACCATAGTGGATCCCATGAACTGCTTTGTTCTCAGCCTAACCTCTTGCAAATCCTTCGCCATCCGATCATTCTCTA
The DNA here is from genome assembly GCA_031772625.1 of Pinus tabuliformis. Lineage (NCBI taxonomy): Eukaryota > Viridiplantae > Streptophyta > Pinopsida > Pinales > Pinaceae > Pinus > Pinus tabuliformis. The sequence continues at coordinate 1,739,947,080 of CM062817.1, read as the reverse complement.
GTATCAAGAACATGACCATCAAATTGTTGGCTTCTACATAATACTTAGAAGCCTCGGTCGTGGCATCTGGATGCCTTCTAACAACTGACACAATCACCCCTTCCTTTATGTGCGCAAGTGATGTGTGATCATCTGGGAGCTTCTTTCTTTGTGCCTCTACAATCATGTGCCATGACTTGTTAAGACATATTATACATATCCATCTCTCGATCATCATCAAGGAGAGCAACCTCTCCTTTCCTGCTTAGTATTGGTTGTGATTCTGCAGGTGGCGGAGACTGTGGTGTGACCTTAGATTCTCTTGGTATGAGATCAGTGTCTTAGTCCTATGGCTCCTGGTCCGTCTCCATGTCCACTACCTCAACCATCTACTCAACCTACTGAGAAAATTCCCAAACCTACACATTCTCACCCTCTTCTTCATCTTTTGTCTTCTCTTTTGCCTCAACCTGTATAGGCATAGTTTTCTCTATCAGTGCGCCTTGCCTTTCCTCTTCTTCTTGCTTCTACTTTTCCTCCATTTATCTCCTCCTGAGCTCTTGCTCTGCTTTCAGGTTCTTTTCTATTTCCTACAACTTCCTCTCTGCATCTTCGAACCTTTTCTTCTCTTTATTCCTTTTTTCCACTCTCATTTTGTGTTGTCACCTCTTCTCCTATATCTCCAAATATACTTTCTTAACAAGAGGATCTTCTCTGAACTTGTAGGTTTGATCCATTTCTACGCTCTTGGAAATCTTCCTCTTGCCTTTATCTTAGGCTGGTCACTGCTGTTGCATGTAGTGCTGCTTTCCATTCTACAGTTATGCTAACTGGTTCATTGAGCCTAGAGGAGTTGTAGAAATCCCTCCAAGGATCTTCCTCTAGATATTAAATGCCCCATGGATCCATGGGTAATATACCTTCACAAAGTGGTTCTTGCATATGCAGTGGGGATCATGCAGATTGAAACTCTTGATGTCAAACCCAAACTTCTTCAATTCCTTGACCTCCACATCTGCATCCTTCAAGGTATGGATATCATACAACCCAAGCTACAAAGGAAGAGTTGGCCATGGTGCCTTCTTCCTCCTATGCAGTTATGTTGATAACCCTATGGAGATGTGATGCTCAAATTCTTGCATGACCAGTTTGTTCATGGAAAACCTCAATAGCTCATGTGGAGGCTTCCTTGCACCAAACATCCTAATGAAGGTGCCACCGAATGAGGCATACCAATTTGCAATGTTAATAAATGCTGGCATTGCTTCTTAGGACATGCAAGGTGGATCATGTTCGAATATCATTCTATTTGGAAGGGCGATGAAATGGTTATACAACCTCGCCATGACTCCTTGGTATCTTCACTCAAAGAGAAACTTGCAATTTATGTTCACAACATCCCCTGATGGTGTCCATGTCCAACCCATGCTAGGGAACTGTTGTTGGGTACAAATTGAATCAAGTAGCTACGTGGACATAAATAATCTTTATTCCGATCCTTAAGAGGACTTCAGGCATTAGACACATGCACTTTCAACTAAAGAGTCAACATGTTAGACTAGTTGAATGGCCTTCCTTCATTTTCCAACTGATCCAACATAACCACCCAACTCTCCGAAAAGGTCTATGTGCTCTCTTGACCATACAACCAACATGCAAAGATGATGAAGATTTGGTAAGCCTTCCTATGTGAATTTGTCTCGTATACCTAGTTGGTTGTCACTCTGAATTTTGATGGCTCTTTTACCCAACACTTCATGATGCCTCTAATGTTCACATTGTTGTTGGGAGTGTAGAACAGTGCATCCATGTAATTCACCGGCTGTGACAAGTAGTACATATGATGGTAGTTTTCTATCCTAAAGGTGGCAAGTTGTGTTCCACTGGTAGTGTTCAGTGTCATTGTCTTGGGATTGGTATGTGAGACAATCCAATGAATGATATCTGTGCACAGGAAGTGGGTCTACCTGCATGAAACCCTATACAATCTTGACTTGTGGTTGTTGACATAGACTTGTCGATCTTCCATATCTTCCTTGAAGCTACCTGCAAATATGCCCTTTATTTATTTCCATGTAAGCTTCATGTCCTTCTCTACGAACAACTGTGTGTCTACATAGATGGGCAAGTTCATTGGCACCTATTCAACTACATCTCCAGTGCTACCCTCTATAGTATCATTTGGTTTAGCTCTCTTGGAAACCATGCTACCTGTACCATGGAGAAGTTACTCAACAACTAATGTACCTGGAGACAGAGAAAACACTCACGACAAGAAAATGTGAGCTTAAAAATACAAAGCACTTCAAGGATTGATCATGCAACAAACTAGGCAACCGCTGAGTAATATTACGTAGTTGTGACTCTCAAAGGTCAGGGACTATCAATTGGATCTGCGCATTGCACAGTCCTAGCTGCGAATGAAGGTTACTGATGACTGGAAATACACAGAGCACAATTGAGTGTGGATTTTTGTGGAATGGAACTGTACAATGCGTAGTTAAGTCTAGCTTGATGCTGGCTCTGACTGTGCATTATGTAATCTCAGTGGGAAAGACTTGGAACTGTCTCTTGGAACTACAGAGAGCGTAGCTTGAGTGAGTCACTAGCAACCTCTGTGTAATTCCTAGAGCCAAGGCAGAGCCTTGAGTTCCAGAAATGCACAGTGCATGCCGAGGAAAGCTAGATCTGGGCCAAGGAAGCCTAGATCTACCCAAGGGAAACTTGAAAATGAGTAGATCTGAATACATGAGAAAAGGATGGTGTATATCTAAGTGAATGGTCATACATGAAATCAAAGAAAGTGCAAAATTAGTCAAACAGATGAATAATGAAGCTTATGGGGAGAGTTGCTGCAATGATGACCGTTAGTGCAAAAATTGGGTTATGCATGCAATTCTTAAGAAAGGAAATGAAAAACTTGAAACATCACTTCTACAAGTTAAAAAAAACTAAAAATCCAACATTTTCTCAATAAAACATGCAAAACAACACTCACACAAGCCAAGGAAACAAAAGTGACAGAAAAGCAACAAAAGACTTGAAAAGCAAAACTTACCCGAAAAAGTTGTGCCCATCATGCCAAAGGTTCCTAGATGCCTCGGGAATTGCAAATATCTAAGATCAAATGTGAAAATGAGCTCTGGTGACGTCCATTAAATAGATTTGATCAATTTAGGGTTTATGATGCACATGCCAAAAATCTAGGAAAAAGAAACAAGTGGTGACACTTTCTAAAATTAACTCAAGAATAACTCCCAATCCTAAAAATAGATCCCTATTTTTAGGGGTTCTTTTTTCATTTTTGGTTTTTTTCTTTTTTAGGAAAGGCTTCCATGCATGCATGGAGAAATTGTTCATTTTTGGAGGGAATCGGGCAACCTACCGGCACATGCATTGGGCAGCAACTGAGGGAATACTTCTGTGCAATTCTTGGGCTGAGTGGCTATGGATGGTTCTCATGCTCCATGTAGTTTCCCATTTGAAGACAAGCTGTTAGCTAGGTCTGCATAGTTTTGGAGATGAAGCTCACTGCTGGGATGATCTGTGCAATTCTTGAGAGAAAGGCTCACTGTTGGGCTACACTACGCAATTCTTGAGAGCAAGGTTGGCTGCCCTCTACGACTATGTAGTTTTATAAGGTAGTGCAAGAACAAGCTGCAACCAAGTCATGGGGGGTCATCTTGTGGTTAGACAACAAAACAAGTAAGTGACACAAGCTATAAAGTGAAAGATAAATTCAAATGAAAACACAAGTACTTGAGTAGTGCAAGAAAAACTTAGTAAATTTTAGGAGGGAGGCTCCAAAACGAAGCGAAGACAAAATTTTGGAGGGTGGTTGTAGCCGCTACAACAAACTGATAGCTATTGTTGCTCTTATAAACTAGACATATGTGATATGCTCCCCTCGAACATATATTGCCTCTTCTTTGAATGCCTCCAGTTTTTGACACCTTATGGTTGTCGATCGAATACTCTCTCTGCCATTGTATATTTTGTACGAATTTAAAAAGAAATCGATACCAATTAAAATTGATCAAGGTATTGTTGTTGAATGCAAATGCCACCCATTAGTGATGCATTGAGCTTTCTCTTTACTGTTGTTGCTACTGCTAGGAATGTGCTCGCTTCCTTTGAGCATCTCAAACACTTCTCCCATTGAGATCATACTTCTACAATATGGTCTGTTGCTTCAATAATACCAATTTCACTAAGAAATTGATACAAGTTGGAAGCTATACCAAACAACCTCTTATAGTTCTTTCTCAAAAATAAATGTCCAATTACACAAAATGGTTACCCCATATGAACCCATACTACCTATTGACATATCGATACCAATTAAAGATTAAGGGACATTGAAATCTTATATCCATTGTGCTTTATGAACACAAGACTACTAGGCAAAATCAGATTCACAACATAAATGAAATAAGGGTATTCAACCCAAGATGAAAACCTTTTATTTACTTGGCAATAATTCTTTATCAGGATGATTTTTTTTGCCTATCACTTATATCAAAGTATCTCCCCCTGAGCCAATGTTCTTTGATCTTCTACTTCTGCTTCATTTATTTTGCGTGGGGACTAATCTTGTGAGCCTAACTTAACTGTGGGCGTCTTCATTCCACACTTCTTGTGTAGCTCATATTCTTCTCACAACATAGAATATTATTGTGTAATCCCCCTGCAACCATGTTGGCTACAATCTCCTCTCTCTTTCACTGCCGATACATTTGAAATAGACAAATAGATTACTGTAATCATCATGGGGACTTGACCATACCTTCAAAAATCAGATGCACCTTTCTGTTTATTATTTCTACCTTCCTGCATATAACTTATTTGGCCTACCTTGAGGCAATTATCTTCCTTTACTAAAGAGAAACAGAGGATCTACTCACCCTGAGAAGATCATCTTCCTTCTTATTCCAAACCTTCAATGGGCGAGTCTTGACTAGAGCATTAATTTGGGCTTTCCCTTGACTGCACATGGCTAGAGGAAACTTCTCCTTCAAGTCCTATTTCTTAACCCAAGTATCCTTGCTACCTTTCTTCCTTAGAAAGGGGTCTACGACAAGAGTAAGAGGATCATTCTTCTTGGGTTTCTTCGTATTTATTCCTCCTCTTTTCATCTTTCCATTTTGATACTGAGCACTGAAGACAAACTTGTATTCCTCTACTCAATTGTTTCTTCTTATATTCAAATCCTAAGTTGCTACATTTTCCTGCATATGCTGAGAAGCATGCTTTTTCTTCCCATATCTGCAGCTTGCTGCTTCATGCCCAAAGTTTCCATAGTTGTAGCATTCGATTTCGCTTACAAATGGGGCAGTGGAATTTCCATATCTTCCAGCAATCTTGCCAAAACCTCTACTAATACCAACATACCTTTTCTAGGCCACCTTTTGCATTCTTGGGTTGTTTCTACCCAACACATCTTGTTTTCTTACACGCCATCTACAGTCCATGGCTTCATGTCCAAACATATTGCAAGAAAAAAAATATCCATAAAAGGGCTTTTCAGTAGTGAAAAAACCTTTACCTTGTTGGCTTTGTCCTTGTGGTGGAAAGGACCTCTGTTGGTTCTTCATGTACATCCCATGGAATTTTGCATTACTTCCTTGCATTTCTTCTTGCTATTTATTGGCCTTATTTTGTTTCTCTCCTTGTTGTTGTTGCTTACTATTATGTTGAAGCCTTTTCTTCCCTTGCCAATGATTCCCAAAATCTTCTTTCACTTTTTTGTTGTTGGATACTCAAACTGCATTTACCTAGGAAGTTGACCTTTCAAAATTTTCCTTCTTGGGTCTTGGTTCTTCTTTAAAACCCAAACCATCCTTAATGAGCAGGGATCTTTGCTTAATAAGCATCTCATCCAAGACTTTCTTTCTCTCTCCAAGCTTCTGATGTTGATACAATTATTTATTTTTCTCTTTTAGATCATGTCTCAATGAGACTACTTCATCTTGTAGTCTCTCACAATGTCTTCTCTTTCATCTAGCTGAATGATTGGCCTCTCATTCAATCGGATAGCCTCTTCTTGCTGATCATTTAGGTCAACTATCATTTTTCTCAACTTCTCATACTCATTCAACCAATCCTTTTACCTGAGATTTGCTTATGATAGCTACTTGATCTCTTTTAGAGTAGAGATCAACCTCTTCCTCAAATAGATCCTTTCATTTAGATCCTTTTCTTCACTATGAGAGGTTTTGGATGTTGGGTTGTGTTATATTCTTTCCACAACTAGCCCCCTAGCTGAATCGAGGGGGTGCAACCCCCCCTTCGTTGCGTCGATGCGTGGTGGGGGATTTGAGGGGGGCGATTATCCCCCCACTATGGGGTCTAGGGCAGTGCCTTGGGGAAATTTTTTTGGACCCTATATTAGGTGGACAGACCTACCTATCATTTTGTGCATGTTTTTCGCACATGGTTTTGGGCGCGATGGTTTTAAATCCATGGTATTGGATGCTTCGGCATGTATATATATGTATTGTAACATTGGAAGGAACATAATCAAAAATCAATCTGGTAGTCCCAGTTTTGGGATCCAGGGGAAAATCTCTGTGTATATGTGTTTTATGTGTTATGCTCTTGTTGTTGTTTATTTTTTGTTATTAGAATTTGTATGCAGGTAATTTTTGTATGGGGTTAACACCTACAATTGGTATCAAAGTTGTTTTGGCTTCAAGGGGATGCCTTTGTTGTTGAGGGGTTTTGCTTGGGCCTGTTGTAGACCCTGTTCAATGGGAGATCTGCGGGATCAATTCTAGTGGTGAAAGAAGATGGCGAGCAGTGGAAAGATAGAGATCAAGAAATTTAATGGTTAGAGTTTTGAGTTGTGGAAACTCAAGATGGAGGATCTGTTGGTGGATAAAGATCAGTGGATCATGGTAGATCTAGGTACTAAACCAATGAGAGTGTCCGATGAAGAATGGAAGAAGTTGGATCAGAAGGTAAAGAGCACAATATGATTGTGTGTCTCAGATTCAGTATTGTTGAATGCATCAGGAGAAGCTACGGGGAATTCTTCGTGGGACAAGTTAGGGACTTTGTACCAATCTAAGTATCTTGTGAATAAACTATTCCTATGGAAAAAGCTGTATAACCTGAGGATGAAAGATGGAGACTCGGTGATAGAGCATCTAAATGCATTTAATATTGTGGTAAGTCAGTTACTATCTATTGATATTAAAATTTCAGATGAAGATAAGTGCATCAGTTTGTTGTGTTATCTACCAGGTTCATGGGATAGTCTAGTTATTGCAATAGGTAGCAATGCAACTACCTTGCAGTTTGATGACATAGTCTCATCCTTGCTGATGGAGGAGATGAGACGGAAAAATATGGAGAGCTAGAATGGTGATGCCCTGTCTGTATGATGACGGTCCGAGAATAGAAACAAAAATAAGTCATCGAGTGGGAGATCTAAATCTAGAGGGAGATCTAAATCTCTAGTAAAACCTGTAAAGGTGTGCTGGAAATGTGGAAAGGAAGGGCACTACAAAAGGGACTGTAAATCTAAAGCTCCTAAGAAAGGAAAGGGATCTGATGATGCTCCTTCTATAGAGGAGAAAACCACCTCAGATGAAGGTGGGGATGTGTACTTGGCTTCTTCAAGTACACATGTAGATCATGAGGCATGGTTTATTGACTCAAGTGAATCCTTTCACTTCACTCCCCATAGAGAGTGGTTCTATGAGTATGAGAAATATGATGGTGGTGATGTATTATTGGGGGATGACAAGAATGCTAGAATCATTGGTCACAGAAAAGTCAAGTTGAAGTTACAAGGTGGAAGGATTAGAACACTTCTGGGTGTTTTGTATATTCCTACATTAGCCAGAATCTGATTTCTATAAACAAGCTAGATGATGCAAGTGTAAAAACAGTGTTCGAGAAAGATACCTGCAAGATTGTTCAAGGAGAACTGGTATTGATGCGAGAAGTTCGGATTGGAACTCTATACAAGCTATAAGGTAGCACTGTTGTTGATGGGTGCAACAGTTCTGTGGTTCCTGAAAGTGGAGCAGAAAATCTAGTGGTCTCCGAAGAAAATACCATGATTTGGCATCAATGGCTTGGACATATTGGAGAGAAGAGTCTTCGAATACTTCATGGTAGAGGTATGGTAGAAGGTATGACTAATAGCTCCCTCGATTTTGATTTCTATGAAAATTATGTATATGGGAAGCAGAATCGAGTGAGTTTCCCCTCTGGTGGTAAGAGGACGAAACAAATATTAGAGCTTGTGCACAATGATTTCTTTGGACCTGTGAAGGTTCCATCACTAGGTAATTCTATGTACTATGTATCATTTATAGATGACTTCTCAAGGAATACAAGAAGAAATCTGAAGTCTTTGATAGGTTTAAATAATTTAAGGCTCTGGTGGAGAACGAGACAAAGAAGAAGATAAAGGTGTTGAGGACAAATAACGATGGAGAGTTTTTCAAGAAGGAATTTGAAGAATTCTATAAGAAGTGTGGTATAGCACGGAAAAAGACTACTCCATACACACCTAAGCAAAATGGAGTTGCAGAAAGAATGAACAAGATGTTGATGGAAATGGCAAGAAGCATGTTCATCGCTGTCGGGTTAGGACAGGAATTTCGGCTAGAGGCAGTGGAGACAACGTGTTACGTGGTCAACAGATCACCTTCATCAGAGTTGGAGGATAAGACTCCACAAGAGGTATGGACTAGTAAGAAATCCTCTCTTTCACATCTGAGGGTATTTGGATGTGATGCATATGTACATGTTCCAAAGGAGAAAAGAACAAAGTTGCATAGTAAATTTGAAAAGTGCATCTTTATTAGGTATAAGGATGATTTAAAGGGTTATAAACTTTGGAACCCAGTAACAAGGAAGGTTTTGTACAACTGAGATGTGGTGTTCAGAGAGGTGAAATATGTTATTAAACATGAAGTCCAACCAAAGGAACCTAAGAAGATAGAGTTTGAGCTAAAGGAGTAAGAATCAGACTCTATAGAAGAAGAGGAATCAGAGGATGAACATCCACAAACTCCGGTTGTGAGAAGATCAGTTCAAGAAAGAAGGCGGCTAGAAAGGTAAAGTCCATCTTCTTTCTGTTCAATTTTTTATTTATCTATTACTGATGGTGATCCCAGAACTGTGAAGGAAGCAGTAGATTCATAGGATGGCAAACTCTGGAAAGAGGCCATCGTTGATGAAATGGCATCTTTGCACAAAAACGAGGCTTGGGATTTGGTGGAGTTGTTGGTTGGAAGGAAACCCATTGGTAGCAAATGGGTGTTCAAGAAGAAGACAAATGCAGAAGGAAAGGTGGAGAAGTACAAAGTTCGGTTGGTAGTAAAAGGTTATTCCCAGGTGCTAGGAATTGATTTTGGTGATATTTTTTCTCTTGTTGCCAAGGTAGCTTCTATTAGATCACTTTTATCTGTTGCTGCTTGATCCGGATCTTGGGGGGAGGCCCCCAAGATCTAAAATATTGAAATGAATCTTGGGGGGAGGCCCCCAAGATCTGAAAAATTGAGTTGCCAGAATAAAAAGAGAAGAATGCCCAATAAACAAAACCACAAGGACACTTTTTATTAAATGGAGAATAACTGTAAAAGCTACATTGTGGTGGACAATCTGTCATTTTACAAAATGTGACTTGTTACTTATAGTATTTTTCAATTACAATACCACGAGTCAATTCCATGGGTGAATGAATACCATGGGTGGATGTCACTTACAATACCATGGGAAAATTCCATGGGTGGATGAATACCATGGGTTGATGCCATTTTATATTTAGATCATTCCTCCCTCCTTAAGAAGTAATGGTCCCCATTGCATGAAGTTCCCTTCTAAGAAGCCTTTGTTGAATATGAAGAGCCACTGAAGAGAAGGGTTTTATGTGGTTAACCCATAACCATGATGAATGAAGATTTGAGGATAGCAAGGATAATTTTAGGGGCGAATGTTCGCCCTTTGGCGAAATTAAGGGGCTTTAAATTTTTAGTGGGCGAATATTTTGTATCATAGTACATTTTCACAAATCACCTCAAATAGCCCACCTTATTTTAAGGGAGAGGGTAAAAAAGGTAAATTTAGCCCTTCAAATTAGGACTTACAACCTTCCATTCGCCCATTTTCAAGAATAGGTTTTATTTAAGTGAATCCTATGGGCCAAATACCATATTTATAAAAGAGGTATGGTAAATTAATAAAAATATAAATAAATGAGAGGTATGGTAAATAAATAAAACATTTTTTGTATTTACTCCATAAGTCACCTTATATACATGTAAGGGTGTAAACAAATAAAAATATAAGTAGAGTGGAGGTATGGTAAAAAAATAAAACGTCTTTTTATACTTACTCAAAAGGTATGGTAAATAAATAAAAATATAAATAAACTAGATGTATCGTAAATAAATAAAACCTCTTTTTATATTTAGTCCATAACCCTCGTTCTATTTATGAAGGCTCAAGAAAGAGGTTCTATTTAAGTGAATCCTATGGGCCAAATACCATATTTGTAAAAGAGGTATGGTAAATTAATAAAAATATAAATAAACGAGAGGTATGGTAAACAAATAAAACATTTTTTTATATTTACTCCATAAGTCACCTTATATTTACAAACACTCAAAAAATGGGTTATATTTAGGTGAAACCTATGGCCAAAATACTATGGGACAAATACCATGGACTAGATTGTTATTAATACCATGCAAAAAACCATTATTAACCCTAATATTAGAATTAATAAAAATAAAAATGGCACATGGTATTGACCCATGGTATTCACCAAAATGGCACATGGTATTGACTCATGGTATTCACCTGGAATGTAGCCTATTTAAATGGGGGAATTAAACCAGCATGTAGCCTATGCTAAGATTCACTAGGACTTTACAAAGTTTTATTATTTAGTGAAAGACTCACCAAGATCTTACAAGATTTTATAATTGAGTAAAATATTCGCCATGCTTGGTGAGAGACCCGCCAAAAAATTATATATACATATTATATTATTGATAAAATCGCCTTCCATTTTTCCTATATACCATGGAGATTCGCCCATTTATTATATTTATAAATTTGGGGGGGTTCTTAAAATTTTCCCTGGAGGATAGAGATACCCTGTAATGCTTGTAACCAACTGTGATACTGACAGTGTGCAGCCTAGCAAATGGACTTCGATGAACTATCTGTTTTTGGATGACCTGTAACCATGATGAACAAAGATCCGAGGATAGAGATACCCTGTAATTCTTGTGACCAACTGTGATACTAACAGTGTGTAGCCTATCAAATGGACTTTGATGAAGTGTGGGTTTGTGGATGACCCATAACCATGAAAAATGAAGATCTGAGGATAGAGATACCCTGTAATGCTTGTGACCAACTGATCCGGATCTTGGGGGAGGCCCCCAAGATCTAAAAGATTGAAATGGATCTTGGTGGGGGGGAGGCCCCCAACATCTGAAAAATTGAATTTCCAGAAGAAAAAGAGAAGAATTCCTAATAAATGAAACCACAAAGAAACTTTTTATTAAAATGGAGAATAACTGTAAAAGCTACATTATGGTGGACAATTTTTCATTTTTCAAAATGTGACTTGTTATTTATAGTATTTTTCAGTTACAATACCACAGGTCAATTCCATGGGTGAATGAATACCATGCGTGGATGTCACAATACCATGGGAAAATACCATGGGTGGATGTCACTTACAATACCATGGGTGGATAAATACCATGGTTGGATGCCACTTACAATACGATGGGAAAATTCCATGGGTGGATGAAGGTGGATGAATACCATGGGTTGATGCCATTTTCTATTCGGATCACCGTTGCTTTTGATTTTGAGGTAGAGCAGATGGATGTGAAGGCAACATTTCTTCATGGGGATTTGGAAGAGGAAATCTACATGAAGCAACCTGAAGGCTTTGCGGTGAAGGGTACGAAAGAACTAGTCACGAAGTTTGTGGTATCAGAAATTTGATACATTTATATGGGGACTTGGCTTCACCAGAAGCAAAGTAGATCACTATCTGTATTTTAAATTAATTGGTGACCGTGTCATTTATCTGGTCTTGTATGTGGATGATATTTTGTTGGTTGGAAATGACAAAGAAATTATCTAGGATTTGAAGACCCACTTGTCCTCCAAATTCAACATGAAAGATCTTGGTGCTACAAACTATATTTTGGGCATGGAAATTAAAAGAGATTGAGCAAAGAGGAAGCTCTAATTAAACCATAGGAAGTATGTCGAGACAATACTACAGAGGTGTAAAATGCAGTATAGTAAACCAGTGAAGGTTCCTATTCCTGTAGGTGTAAAGTTATCTGTTGAACAGTGTCCCAAGATATAAGAAGAGGAAGAGGACATATCCCATGTTCCATATGCAAGTGCAGTCGGTAGTCTAATGTATGTGATGGTCTGTACTAGACTAGACATTACACTTGTAGTGAGAGTATTAAGCAGGTTTATGTCAAAACCAGGGTAGGTGCATTGGATAACAATGAAGCGGGTTTTTAGGTATTTGCATGGCATGATTGATTATGGTTCGTGCTACCAAGGAAGACCAGGATTGGACAGAGTTTTGGATATTCATGGCTTTGTTGATGCAAACTAGGTTGGAGATCTGGATCAGAGAAGATCTACAAGTGGGTATGTGTTTAACCTATTTGGAGGTGAAGTTATTTGGATGAGTAAGAAACAATCTCTAGTGGCACTATTAACTACACAGGAAGAATACATGGCAGCCACTCATGCAAGCAAGGAAGAAGTTTGGTTGAAGAGATTGTGTTCAAGTATGGGGTTAGTACATGGAGTTATAAGGATAGACTGTGACAAATAAAGTGCAATTTTCTTGGCAAAGAACCCTACTTACCATTAAAAGACAGAGCACGTTGATGTTCAGTATCACTTTGTGAGGGATATGATAGAAGGAAAAATGTTGTCGTTGGTAAAGGTGGACACTTTGAAGAATATTGCAGATGCATTGACAAAATATGTGAGCTCTGAGAAGTTCTCTTGGTGTAGAGAAACAATGGGCATCGCAGGGCTAGATAAATGACTAAGCTCTCTTGTGGCCCCTTGTGAAAAGAAAACAACGAGTGGGAGAATGTTGGGTTGTCTTATATTCTTTCCACGACTATAACCCCTAGCTGAACCGAGGGAATAGAAGGGGGGCAAAGCCCCCCCTTCATTGTGCCAATGCACAGTGGGGGGTGGTTAGCCCCCCTTTACGGGGTTTGGGGCAGCGCCTTGGGGAGAATTTTTTTGGACCCTATATTAGGTGGGCAAACCTACCTATGGTTTTGTGCATGGTTTTCGCACATGGTTTTGGGCATGATGATTTTCGATCCATGGTATTGGACGCTTCGGCATGTATATATATGTATTGTAACATTGAAAGCAACATAATGAAAAATCAATCTGGTAGTCCTGATTTTGGGATCCAGGGGAAAATCTCTGTGTATATTTGTTTTATGTGTTATGCTCTCACTATCATTTATTTTTTGTTATTAGAATTCGTATGTAGATAATTTATGTACGTGGTTAACACCTACATTGGATGAACCACCATATAGATCTAAATCCATATACATGTCCATGGAATCTTCCATAGGTCTAAGGTGTATTCCATCTTCATCACTTCCAATGATACCCCTATTCTCTTTATGAGATATAATCTCTTCTTCTTTAGAAGATCCCTCATTTTTTATTGTTACTAAATTAGGTCTATCTTCATTACTACTACTAAATGAATTGCTATCTCTATCCTCAAGTGATTCACATGAACATCTAGATAACGAGTGACCTATTTATTTGCATTCATCACAAAGAAATAACTTACCTTCTAAGTTACATGGCCTATCATCCAGGTCATATTCTTCACCATCCTTGGAGTGAAGATCAACAGTTTTCTCACGGGAAGAAATATCTTCAATCTTATGAGAATATTTCCTTTTAGATGCGTTATCCTTTTTCTTCCTTTTCTTCTTATCACTAGCAACTATATGTTCTAGTTCACTACTTCAACAACAAGGTTCTTCGGCCTTATCTTGAGCCACTTTGCAATATTCTCCACATAGACATTTCAATCTATTTACCATTTCCCTTGTTGTCTCATAGTGCCTTGCTTCCTCAACATCTGGTTTAGACATCCCCTTCATGATGATTTCCTTGGCTTTTTCATTCTACTCACTCTTTTCTCCATTCAATAAATAGCACCATACATCAACATCCAAAGCCATTAAATAGGATTCCATTCTAACCCTTCATAGTACATACTATGATCCATTTTAAAATGGAACTCCTTCGGTAATTATCCAACCTTGATTAGCCATTGCTTCCCTTTGATCTACCTTCGAGCAGCTAAAGTTCCTATGATACCAATTGTTGGAAATAATGTTAATACTTGGGGGGGGGGATGAATTAGTATTAAGGTTAATTTAAACTTTTATGCCAATTTATATTTACTCATTCAAACTTGGCATCCATTATATGAGATAAACCATTAACAAACCATAACAACACCCATATGTATCGACACAAGCACACACATCATGAGCATCATGCATATGACACAAAGGTTTAACGTGGAAACCCTTTTGGGAGAAAAACCACCAAATCTTGTTTTTTGTTATTGGTGTAAAAATAAGAGCACTTACTCTATTACATCAATCTGTTTGTGAGCCATCACTCTCAGGAATCACCAACTCCCTTGATTATTTGCTAGAACCCACTAAAATGAAGCACTAAATCCCTCCATTTGTAGACACCTAATCAGCCTAATAGAAGCACCATCTGAAGCACTAACTTCATGGATTTGTTGCAAGCACCAACTTGCATCTGCTTTGATTTATGAAAGCACCAACTTACAGGAGGCACAAACCCCCAAGCCTTCTCAAACACCGACTAGATATGGAAGCACCATCTTCCTATATGCAGGCTCCAACCTACACTCAAAAGAAAACTTACTCCTCACTATAATTGGTAGCCTCTCTCCCTATTTTCAGCTAGGTTCTCCTCTTCCCTTGGCCCACACAACATTCTATGTTCTCTTCTTGATCTACAACATCCCACTATTTTTCTCAACAATATTCACTAATCTTATCCTTCACATATCTCTCTATCCACTCTGCAACATCATTATTCTTCTCTTGCCACTCTTCTATTCCACAGGCTCTTTTGGCCTCACACAACATCCCTGGCACACTCTGGTCCTTTTTGCTCTACATAGGGGCTCTCTACCTCTCTCTCTGCATCACAGGCACACATGGCCTCTCCTCACCAATGCACTCCCGCATAGATCTCTCCACACATTTATCTAGCAACAATGTTGGTTCCCCCCCATTATTTAACTCCAATATTGTGTTTTTTTCACTAAAACGAAATGATCAATTTTGTCTTTGTCAGCCAACATTTCATCATTGAAATTTCCTGAGTGTACTCATACACTTAGAACCCCTTCCTATTGTTATGTCTAATACATAGGAACTATAGAATCATTAACCACTGAGAATGGGCTCCATTCTCTCACCCATTGTTGTTGCATTAAACATGAGGATGAGCACTTGAGTGTCCCCATGTTGAGACATAAATCATGTGTTAACTTGCACACTCCAACAAGACTCTTGTTCTTTTTAAGAAAAAATATCTTGTGCCTAAGCCTTTGATCTTCATGCAATTTCTTGTAGCATGCAAGCAAGATTAGGGATGGCTTGTCTTAGCTCATGACAGACTCCTTTAAATCATCCTATGTAATCGTTGTCCTTACTGCCTTGACTCATCGATATCTGCAGTCACCATTACTCCAATGACACCAACCTTACTGTGCACATTCACTTAGCTACTCCAACCTTGCTTATTTCAAATATGGCCATGGTTACGGAAGAATATGGCATTCCTACCAAATATAGAGATCTTCTCTTCAAATTTGTCGACTCATCCAAGCCTTCATACCCAAGTTATGATGAATAGCCTAGTTGGCATATATGCTAACTATAACAAACAATGCCAATGAGCTATCATCTCATCAATAAGCTTTTCTGCACCAGCCATATTTTCAATTGATTCCTTGTAGTGTGTAGGAATGCTCAAGCATGGTTGTTTTGGAGTCAATTGCTACTTCTCCAAATCTTGGTCCTATTTGTCTCTATCTCCTACCTATGACAATTTCCATTGAATAAATTGGAGCATATGTGAAACCATGGTCCTCACTACCATGTGCTTCTATTCTCTATAGTCATCATTAATACAGGAAACAACTATGGTGCATCGGCAATCAATGTTGGTCAGGAGGTCATGAGTCGGCCCGCTCAGCCTACTTATGTGCTTGCATTTGCCTTGACCCCCGATTTGACCATAGAACTGACTATCTTAGAGGCTTGATTTTCCTGAAGCCCCAACTTGGGTCCTTTTTCATTGTTTTGGTATTTCTATTCATTCAAAACCGAAGATCAAATACATGGGAAACACTTCACAAAACAACCCCTTGGATCTGGGCCATGTGGCACCTTATGTATGGTGACACGTGTCACCTGGATTTGTCCCATTAGGCCACCCAAAAATGTTGAATCTTCCTACCACGTCATGCTAACGTCATTTGCCACATTGCTACTAGCAAATTATCGTGAGGCAATCACATGATGTCATTTCTGATACGCAACCCCAACCTCTCACCAAGCCTAACTTACAACTTAGAGATGGTCCCACACAAGGAAGAAGTTAGGGCGGGTCGGGATGTTCTCTTGCCAACTCTACTACACGGTCCTTGCCTCAGACTAGGCCTCACTTTTGACTAATCCACATGCCCGACTAGGAACTGGTCCCACACAGGTTAGGGGGTGAGAGCGTTTCTCTCCTTATAACTCTGCTACATGGCCTAACTCATCTAGGTCTTAACCTTAGATCAAAATCTACCCATGTCATGAGCGAATGAGATTTTCTATCTGTCAACTTCAACTGACTATAACTCCTCATCCACGAGGCCATTTGTAGACTTCCACATACCATTTGAAATCTCTTTCTAAACACTAACCAACTATGTTCTCTCCAAGAGTATCTAAGTTTATCTCTTAAGGCAGAATATCCTCCAAAATTTGGGACTCCCAACCATCATAAAGATCCTTTTATTGCTTTTCGAATAATCCTACTACTATGAGGATTCTCTACAAGAGACTGCAACAACCATGGAACTCCCCCTAAGCTTGATACACTATCACGTCAATGCTAGCCCAATTACCATCATAGTTAAACTAGTGGACATCATGCTAGCAAATTTGTTGTAAGCAACATCCATGCTAGTATGGTTAACATTAATGCCAATACTCTTGCTGTCACTAGCAATTTGACAATGCTAAATTTTCCAACACATCTCCCTGCATGATTGTTTTCATCAATGCCAAGATATTTTCTACCCCCACCCATCTAGGGAATGACAACTGTCCAACAAAGAGGAGTGGCCAAAGATAAAAAGATGTCGAGGTAGGGTTCCCCAAAACCCTGACACTAAAACATCAACAATTGAAGCCAAGGGTTTTACATTGGATGAACCAATGGAAATAGAGACTCATCACAATGAGATACAAGAGGATGCTCCCCTCAGTCAATTTTTTAATGAGACTAAGAAGAATAAAAAGAGAGAAAATTTT
The DNA here is from genome assembly GCA_031772625.1 of Pinus tabuliformis. NCBI lineage: Eukaryota > Viridiplantae > Streptophyta > Pinopsida > Pinales > Pinaceae > Pinus > Pinus tabuliformis. Next base: position 1,739,929,447 of record CM062817.1, on the reverse strand, counting down.
AGAATAAATCAATTCAGTGAATTTGTAGAACAAACAGAGATAATAGAATAAAAATCATAGAAACAAGGCAATAAAAGAAAAGGCATGTCAAAATAAGTAGAGCTTGAACAAAAAATAAGGAGAAGCAAAAGGAATTTTAAGCATTCATATGAGAAAAAGAGTCAAGGACCTCGAGAGACCATTGATCTTGATAAAGTAACAATGTTTAGATTTAAGTAATAACAAAACCTCCATCTTATCAAAGTCCAATAAGAAATACCCCTAGGATCAATCTTGCTCAACAATAGATCTATGATTACTTGGAAACTTTAGAGCAAAGGGTATAGACAAGGGTAAATTCTCCTCTAGAAACTAAGGTTTATGAAGATCCTTCACATAGTGATGTTCCTATGACTGATCCTAGTACTTCTCACAAAGACCAAGACATTGTTGATGCCTTAAAATAAGAAGTGTATGAACTAGAGTTGTTGAATAGACACATTAAAAGTGAAAATGAATTTTTGAAAGCTCAAAATGAGACCATGTTTCTAAGGATGTGTTACTGGTAGAATAAGAACAAAAAACTTAAGGAAAACAACAAGGGTCTTAGGTATAAAGTTAAAGGGTTACAAGGAAATATTTTAATGAGGAAGCCCCGATGGTCACTAAATATTCAAAGCGAAGCGACATTAAAAAAGTTGGATGTGTTGATCCAAGCATTAAAGGTAGTTTAGTAACATAACATCTCTCTAGTTTTGAAATTTTGTGCATGAAGATATGCAACATCTTCAGCTTGGGGGAATGTTGGATCCCTGAATTGTCTCCATTTAGACACGCTTTTTTCCTCTCCTTTCACCAACTCCATATGTGTTTTTGCTACATTTACAAGTTATAAGGCCAACCAAGTCATCCTCAACTATAATATAAGGTATCATTCATTCATAACTCACAATCTATCATTTCTTTGTTAAATTGATTGAAATATTGCTATGGCTACTGAAATGTGCATTTTTGGTAGCTAATTAGAACTTATGGAACCAAGTCCAAGGTTGAATAGGTTCCCAACAGTTTTAAAATGAAAAAGATACATGGAAAACTACCAAATGTCAAGAACAAGGATATCGACCTTTCATGCTTACTTAGAAAATCATAAAATTTGAGAATGTAACTCGTGAAAGAAAAAGTAAACCAATTTGTTCTTCTGCATGACTTCAATGAAACAAGTCTCATCATTAAAAGAGCATGGAACCAAGTGAGTGAGATTTGAGATCTAAATATGATGATGTGTTGATATGTATTGATTTAGAACCTTCATGATATACTCTTCCCATAGCAAATCGTGAGGAATATACCCTTTGTTTTTTTATTAGGAAACCTAAGTGTCAATTGAGAAACTTACCTCTTGACATTATTTTCTTAAGAAACTAATGGTTAAAATATTATAAATGGGTTCGATCTAAAGAAAGACGATCAAGGATGGTTAAAATAATATAAATGGGATTGATCTAAAGAAAAGACAATCAGGTTTTAATCTGTAATTGTCGTTACTCTCCGGAGAAGACTTTATTCTAAGTGAATATAATTACTTTGTTCCTACATAATTGGGCATGAACTGATGATCTAGTTCGTAGATTTGAAGTTCTTATTTCCTCACGCTCTACAGGAGGGCCCCCTTACAAGTTGTGAGATAGTATAGTTTTGTTTGATTTCATCCTTCCTTTCATATTTCCTTCAATCTTGTTTTCAATTAGTTAGATGCTCTTTACTTTGGATGATGCTCTATTTTCGAGTCCATTTTACTCAATATCGTTTTGTTTCCAACAAGTTGGGCACTCAATATTAAAAATAAAAACACCAAAATAATTTATTGCATTTATTAAATTCCTTGCTTAGTCTTAGGTTTAATGTAATGATTGGATTAATTCTCATGAAAGTTTCTAATCTGTAAATAATGTCAATCTAGGTTACTTCTTTTCAATTTGATCACTGTTCATAGTTAGATTTCATTATGTAAAGATTGATCACTATGTTTTCAGCTAGTTTTCAACTTCATAGATAGATTTCCTTAAGCGTTTTTAAATTAGAATTGATTTCCAAACACTTGAATAGTTTCATTTCAAGCCAAGTAAAATAGATTTATTTCAAGTTGGATAGCATAGACTTCAATAGTGTTCATTAGAATAGCTTTTAATTTAGTTCATTAGCGTAAGTTTTAATTCTGCTTAATAGAATAGCTCTTCAATTCCTTCTGTTCATGTAGTTTGCTTTGATTACTTACATTCTGTCATAGGTTGTTTTCAATTTTATCTCAATTCAAAAAGTCTTATCGAAATAACATGTGTGAACACTTAATAAGAATTAGTATTAAATAAATTAGATTTACAATTTGTATTTAAATTTGATCTTTTGGTTAAAAAAAAAATCCTAGCATATATTATGCACATACACTTTACAAATACACAAGCACTCTTTGACAATTTAATAAAGTAATTCAATCGACAATTGAATTACCTAACAACAACCTCATTGGACCTTAGATGGAGAAAGTGTAATTTTAGATCCTCCTTAAAACATGATTAATAGTTTTTAGGATTTCAAGATTAGGAGATTGCGACATTTCTTTTGGATTCTGTTGTATACAAGGCTATGGAACTAGCATTTAATCAAGAGGATCAAGCCCTCTATGTACCTTGATGTCAGTGGCATTGATTGTTGAACTCATTTATCATGACCCTAGCAAAAATGTACTCATCACTCAAACAAAATCTAGATTATACATATTAATATTTTTCTATCTTATTTTATACTTATAGGGAGATATTGATGATGAAGATCTCAATATAAGAAATTATTTTCATGATATATATATATATATATGAAATTATTATATATATATATATATATATATAATATATATATATATATATATATATATATATATATATATATATATATATATATATATATATATGTATGACTTTCTTGGGCCTTGGTCCTTGATAGATGCTCAAAATTAAATACTTTCTTTATATAGATTTATGAAATGTGGGTGTATCATGTTACTCTGTTTCCTAATTTATAGGGGGTTCATCTTTCTAGCACATTCTAGTTTCTGATACATATTTCCATTTACTATACCATGCAACTCAAACATAAAGAGAAAGGCTTAATTATCCTTGTAATTATCATTTTTTGCAATTGGTTTCAAGGCTATGGTTTCTTTTACTCTACTTACTTTCCTGGGCTAGATTTTGCATAGTTAGGGCACTACCAAAGTAATTTCATTTTGGCAGGTTCTCATGCAACATGCATCTACGATGTATTGATCTTTGTCAGTGGATTTTAGAAATTAAAAATAGATCATCAACATTATTTATCTTTGGATGCCTCAAACATTGAAACACTAGTTTGATTCCCTCTGGCTACTCTCATATTAGTGATATCTATGAACAAAAAATCAATAACTGATTTGGAAAGAACAAGAGAGGTGGACACTCTCATAGTGAGATTTGTTACTCTCTCTTTTGTATGTTAGTGATCTATAGTGATATAGTAATGATCACAAATACTTTGTATCTTAATTAGTTATCTATAGCAATATAATAATAATCACATATACTTTGTATCTCAAATATAGTAACAATCACATATACACTTAGAAATATAGATAGATTTATTAAAGTGTTTGTGGATATTTATATTATTAAATGGAATAAGTAAATGATGATAAATATAGATAGAAGTCATGTTTTAAAATTAACTCTGATTACGTTCAATATCTAAAATTTTCTGGACAACTGTGAGCACAATAATAAACCATATATCTTAATAAATAAAAGTAAGTTAATAAAATAACCTATATTTCAGTTATTATAAACACAAAATCAATAATGTAATTTGAATGAACTAAATTCCTCTAGAAAGACAATTGGAAATATAGCTCAATATTGATGGTTATGACTCAATCTAACAAATTTCGAAATGATCATGACGCAATTAAAACTCCACATTACAAAAGATAAAGAAGGAAGTTAAGTCCTGGGTGTCAACCAACTAGATTAACTTGCTAAGATATTAAATATATCTTAACCTTAACGTGTTATATAAATATATTAATAGTGTTTGTGTGCGATTTATTCTAGTTCCTAGGATACACATTTTTTTATGGAGTCAGGATTAACGACTTATTTATGCTATCATAATTTAAAAATTGTAAGAATAATTCCTTATTCCTATAAGGATTTACCATTTGAAAATTATAAGGATTTGCAATGTTTTATGGAGTCAGCAGGATTCATGACTTATTTTATTTATCAGCGTTGACGATATGAAAATTATCTGGATTTTAAAGATTTTATGGTGTCAGTATAATTCATGAGTTATTTTAATTTTCATAATTGGAATTTTTTATGAATTTTAAATATTTTATTGAGGACATATTATCAGGATTTATGAGAGTTGTGTTATGTGATAATAACAAGATTAGAAATTAGAAAGAAGCATTAAAAGAAAAAAATATATGGAAAATATTTACTGTAGAGATTTAATAAAATAATTTTTTAAAATATTACATATTGATGGATGTTATATTTCAAATTTTTTTGAACAAAAATATTAATTAAAAAATGAAATATGTATTTGTTTTTGGTTAATTTTAATTAAAATTTGATAGAGATTTTTAAAAATTTGAGTTTAAGTTGTTTAACGTGTAGAATTGGACTGCTTGAAAGATTTCTTAGAGTGCTGAATATATTTATGCATTGAAAAATGTATTTTAAATAACAAAAATTCATCTATAATTAAATTAAAGTGCACTAGAAAAAACTTTCCCACAATGAATACAAACCATTACATAAAGTAAAACAACAATGGAAACCTGCTGTGCCTATATATGCTTCCCAAATTTCTATTTTTAAAAGCAAATTGTTTCTAAAGCCTTCATCCCAAACCTGGAAAAAGAAAGAAGAAAAATAAAATTCACTTGGAACAAAGATTTAATGATCTTGATGAGAGTACAAAGATGCACTTATCTAAAACCTTATTTTATGATTGATAGTAATTTGCAGTAACAGTGAGGCTGATTAGATAATGAACTTAGATTAATGAAACAACTCAGACATTGGTAATTACAATGTATAAAATTTTCATGCTTTTTGCCAATTGTACTACTACCCACAGAACTTACATTTGAAATGTTATTTTATGATTGATAGGAATTTGCACTAAGAAATCAGATTAATGAAACAACTCAGACATTGGTCGTTACAATGTATAAGGTTTTCTTAGAATAAGCATTAAGTTTTTTGAGCCATCATTGTCAAATTTTGAATTATTCTTTAATAAGATCACTGGATCCAAGATATACTTTCACAAGATAATTAATAATTAATGCAAATAAAAAAAAAAATAGTATATTTGTAAAAGAAAATGGTATATTTTAATGAAGATAGATTCGCTTACCTGCAAAATAATTCTTACAAGTAAGAAAAACAATTGTGAAGAAAAAGTTAGCCAAATTTAATGGAAGAAATGCAGCATAAGTTGAAATCATACCCAATTATTGCTCTGGTTATCATACCCATTTATTACAGTAACAAGAGCAAGAGCATCTGTGAGGTATGTGAACAAAACATACCTATGGATGGCAATGACATGAACGATTCAATGGAAGCTATTGATGGCTGATATTCTTAAGCCAAAATACCTAAAACCCAGCATTCGAAATAGATCTTCGCAATCTATAACATTTGTTCTCTTCTGAAGGCTTCATAAATTTGAGTTGCATACTGAATATTTGTCTGATCATCTTTGAGTTTTTGTACAATGGTTAAAATTATTAACCAGCAACCACACGGGATAAAAAATTATCTTCTGTAATTGCGACCGTATTCTCATACAACACCATCAACAAAGGGATTCTATTGCTAAACATTCAATTACAAAGCTGTTGTTGGTGGTGCTTGTTACCTCTGATATGCAGACGAGTTGAAAACAGACCAATCCAAAATTCTTGACTTTCGTCTTGGTTTTTCCCTATTCCACTCATTCCCATTGAAGTGCAGAAAATTAGAAGAAAGCATCTCCAAATTCCTGTGTTGAACGTCAATTTCTGATCCCATTTAGCACTGCAAAGTCTATACAAATGCATAACAGCTTGGTTTTACTTTTTCTTTTTAATAGAAAACATTGGCATAAATTCAATGTTAGGATCACTAAATATCATGAAGAGAAGTAGTGGTGTTTTAAGAAATTGGGATATTACTGGTTACACAGATAAATTAAATAAACTATATTTCACAGGAATACTATTTATCTGATCAATTTGAAACTGAACTCTAAATTAAATAACTTGACCAGAGTCAAGATCTATACAAATACATAATAGCCTTGGTTTTTTTGAGAAAACATTGGCATAAATTCAATATTAAAATCGAGAAATATAAAAAAAACAAAGGTAGTATTTTAAGAAATTGAAATACTATATGTCACACAAATTTACAGAAATTTTTCCAGATTTAAATAGACTATATTTCACATAAATACCATTTATCAATACCACAAACTCTACAAACTCTAAGCAACCTAAAACTCTGAACCCCAAACTACATACCTTAACCAGAGTCAGAGTCAAATTCATCTGAACCAGCTAGCATACCAGAGATCGGAGGATTATGGACGAAGTATTCATCTTATAAAATGTCTTCACAGTGTCGTTAGAGAAAGATTTCAAATTCGGATTCCTTCATCCTGAGCTTCTCCTGCATCTGCAGCTACAATTTCAGGCCCTAGGGTTTTTAAAGGCATGAACGTCATCGAAGGTCAACCCTAGAACTCCAAAGCTAGACGACGCTACACAGAACTGACAGAGGCATCAAGCGATCCCTGGGGAATATCCGGGAAAAAATCGCGTTAGATGCCTATGTGGGGGCCATTGCTTTTAGTTGGCTCGTACTGAAGGGATGCAAGAATCATGATCACCCACTATTCTATTCCCGAGTTAGGTTTTCTGCAACCACCATATATATGCACACTTTATTTAATAGTACCATTGCACGTTAGGTTTTGGCCAACTAGGTATGCCTAATTTATCTTACAATTCAATTGCTGGTGGGCAAGCCATAAATCCCATGCTATAGGGATTTTAATGCCTTATAGTACCCTGTTTTATGTATGACCATAGCCATGCCGCTATTTCATGCCATGGTAATAGGTCACAATAAATGTGGTTAAAGGACCCACTAAATGTTTAAAGATGAACGCATAATACAGGAAGACACGAGCCCTGTCTAATCTTCATCCTTTTGCGGGTCCCATGAACGAAGGCAGGCATTTTTTTTTCCTTTTCTTGCGCATTTTAGAAATTTTGGATTTTCCATGGATTCCATTTAATTTAAAGTTGCTAAATAAAACTTATATAAATATTGTTTTACTGTATATAACATTAAATTTAAACTTAAATTAAGCTGAAATTCTATTTACTTATTTTAAACATTTATATGATTTTTTTATAAAATTTATAAATTTAAATAATAATTTATAAATTAATTTGTTTTACATTTATTTTTTTAAATGGTTATATATAAATTTATTTTTTTCAAAGATATAGATATATTACACTATAATATATATTAAAATATGTTATTTGTATTCATAATTTTAAATAAATAAAGTTATTTATACTCATTATATTAAATTCATATTGTTTAGATGTGAATGCTACATCTATTTCATTTTATCAATATTTTTATTTTCATTGTGCTCACTAGATTTGTTGTGCATTTTACAACTTAGTATGAAGGAGATATGTAATTGGCTTTGTATCAACTTAGAATTAACAAGTGTCCATTTTAAAATAAAAATGAAATATTCACTTAAAAAAACATATATATATATATATATATATATATATATATATATATATATATATATATATTTTATATTTAATTAAATGCATGCATTGTTGTTATTACTTAGTATATACTTAGTTTTAATTAGTTTTAATATGGACAACACAACCACAAAATTTATTTTTTCAATTTCTTTATATGATATATACAAAAAAATTTAAAACAATTCTATATATATGACATTAAAATATTTTACCTGAGATGTTTTATATGTGGACTACATTGTCCACATTAAAATTGTTTTTTTGTTATCTATATATATATATATATATATATATATATATATATATATATATATATATTGTTAAGCTTGGTAGATCTTTTATTCATTAGTTTATAAAGCAAATTTACACCACATAGATTGGTTAGGTGGTCTCAACTTGCCTAGTGGGAAACCAAGTCTGTTAACCACCTATCCATAAAACTTAAATAATACTACACCACTTATCAATAAAGTTTTCATCTTTAAATGTTAGTAGTTAAGTGGTAAAGGCTCAAATCATTATCTATTTTTGCAGATTTTCTTATATGGCATGTATAGTGTACTTTTCTTTTTCATAAATTCAACTTTAGTTTTCTTTTTCATAAATAAAAAATTAAAATAAATCTAAATTCATATATATGCTCTCTTCATGTACATGATACATCTATTATTATAACTAAGCAAAGTTCCTTGGTAATGATATGTTTTTTCATGCGTGCAACAATGAGTAAGATATAAATATAAAAGTAACTTAACTTGCAAACTTGATAACTTGTAAATGAAACAAATAAATCCATTCTAACTACATTCCTCAAAACTAATGTAACATTGATAGCATATAACATCAAATCCACATCATGAATTTAAAAGTCAATGAAGACATTATCATACACACAAGTTCAAATTCATGTATTTGTATTCCAAATTTGTCTAGTTATACATTTTTCTTTTCTACAAAATGGAACTTCATTCCCAACATAGATAATGGAAGTTCATGCCCACTCTTGGCACTCCCAAGTGCATTTCCAAAGTGATATTGCTGCAAAAATTCAATAACCAATTAGTTGTAAAATCCAAAATGCATATAATCAATTTCGTTAACGAATGATAAGTTTTTGATCAACTACTCATTCTCACCATGAAGATCTAAGGCAATGGAGAACACTGCCCTTCCTGGGTAGATGGTGGAGCACTTGGTGATGGATATAGGCATGGTTCAGGGGTGATGGATAAAGGCATGGTGGGAGAAAAATTGGAAAAATGTAGTGGGTTGGGGTGATGATACATCCCCATTGGTTGTACGATAGTGGGAATAACCCTAGGGCGAGTGATCACCCTGGGGGGAAATTCGAATGTTAAGGGTGGATGATTGGAACAATGAGAAGGGTGGATGGTTAAAGGGGAGGGGTGGGAATTGGGAAGGGTTTGGGGAGGCCGTTATAGGCATGGGAGAATTTATGAAGGAAAAAGGTGGTGGGTGTGGCCGACAATACATCCCCATTGGTTGTACAATAGGGGGAAGCACCCTCGGGGAGGGAATTGGGATAGTACTGATTGGAGAAGTGCTCCCAATGCTATAGTTTCTTTCATCGACATGCTCATCAAATAATTAGAGTCGACAAGTTGGCTCATCAACTATAACAACAAAAAAGTTCATATAGTTATGCCTATGCATTGCAAATGATAGTATATCATATTTCACATGAAAAAATGCATAACATCAGATTTACAATTAATGTGTATAATAGAATGTTGCACTAACTCAGGCATGTGGTCCACAGTTCTTTGTCGTTGAGAAGACAACTCCAGCTGTTCATTCATGCTCTCTTTTTTTGCACGAACTCGTCCAACCCTTTCAAATTGTAGTTTATCTGTCCCTGCATTTGACTTGTGACCACACCACCTTTTCTTATTGACTGGGCTCAAGAAACTATGTTTTCTCTTGGTAGTGATCTTGGATGGAGTTATAGTATTGAAAAACATTTTTTTGTATTCTTGACATACTTTGTCTACCAAGTTGTTTAATGCATATGCTTGTTCCAAATTTGTAGGTATTATGGATCTCAATTTCTCATGAGTTGATGAGTTAACACGTTTCATCTCATCATCTTCAAATAATGCACTATCTAGTCGTACATTGGTCGTTTCAACATTATATGAGAAATTATCTAAATCATCAATGCTTGTTTCGTTATGATAATTTAGAATGGGAGGAGAATCAAAGCATGGTAGAAGCTCTGTTTGGATTTTTGGGCCCAATATAGGTGATTCATTCAAATCAAATAAAATTCTAGGAATTTTTGTAGTAGGATTAGTGACATTAGGGAATACATTTTCACCCAAACTAATGTTACTTGCCAACATCTCAACTTTCAATACATGTTTACAGATGTTTCCATTTAAGGCCCACTCGCAATTACAAAAGTGTAGATTGGAATCTTTATATATGACATTGTACCAAATATCACGAGTATTGTTATTTTGGCAACGAACCCAATAATCGTTGTTAGTCTTTTCATCAGGCACACAATCTTCATTTGGGATTTGTTTAGCTCTACACCTGGATGAATTCAATTGTTCCTCAATTTTTTTGGGTTGTACAAAACCAACTTCTTTTAAACGTTGCATATGACTGTAATATAATACAACCTTTTTCAACAACACATAAATCAACCAATCAACCCGCCTATGGCATGCATTGTTTTTCTCACTTAGGTACCTTTGCTTGATATACTGATGGTAAGACTCAATTGCATTATTTGTATTTTGATTGGAATGTGGAAAATTTGTGTACGCTTTTTCCCACATATCTGTAGAAAGAAATTTATTGGTTATGAATTAATAACTATACATATGACATGCAAAAAAGAGTCATTAAAGCCACTTATAAGAAACTTACATATTTTGTTGTTGGTTAACCAAGTTGTTTTAAAATATTCCAAAAACTTTGTATGGTCACTGAATCCTTCAAATAAATTTTCAACTGCCTTTTTTACAGATTCATCATCTGCACGTGTGCATGATTTCTCCTAAAGCATGGAAAATTCGGATTTGGTTTTCCCTTCCTTGGACTTTGTTTCCAACATTCTTCAACCATGCACGACGAACATGCCACACACATAATAATATTGTACAGTTGATTGAAGACCTGGAATAACATAATTTTTAGAGAGAATATACATTAAGAATATTTTTATGTCTCTTATAAAAAGAATAAACACATCACCTTAATGCTTCAATTCCAGTAGTAGCATCATCTGTAATGAAGGCTTTAACATGCCAATCTGGTTGCTCTTTCTTCCCAATGGCAAAGAGAGTTGACATCCATTTACAAATATCAGCTATAGTATTGCGTGATGATATCACCCAAGCTACTGGAACCCCATTGTGATGTTTGTCGAAGACCATTAAAGTGTAAAGTTGATACTACATTACAAAGTACATAATTATATTTATATAAGATACAAGCATTAAAATGGTGTTGAATAAATGAATTAGATTTAGGGTAATTTTGTACTCACCCCGTACTTATTTGTACTAAATGTTGAATCCATTGAGATTATATTGTTGTGAGAATATTTTAGCATCATTGAACGCATCCACTTTGTCTGTATGCCTATGATAAAAGGGATGTTTTCAGCAAGATCTTGTTTCTGGTAGAAGAAAAAGCTCTCAGCGTGTTCCTTATACCAACATTCTACACTGATTGGATCACTTTGATCTTTGGATGGAGTTGCCGATTGATTTAGAAATGTCCATCTCCCAAAAATCATTTGGAAGAGAATATAGTCAAAACTAGATAGGGGAAGCTAAAAAATGATTCCTCTCTAGGTTATCGCAGGGTTCCCAGTGCCTCATAAATAGACCAGCACTATTCATGAAATTAGGGCCATTATCCAGGATTTTCTTTCAGTCATCCAAATCTTTGAAGATTACTATGAAAAGACCCTTGGCATGTAGGCAAAGATCAAAGGGGGCTTTTGGTTGCCATTTGATCTGGATCCATCACAGGATATCACAGGATATCTCAAACCATCATTACTCATAATTACCCAAGAAAGTGTTTTACAAAATACACCCCCTTCTGCAAAATTTCAATTGATCATTATTGAACAAAGCCCTAACTCTTTATATACACAAATAAACCAATTTTCAAAGTCCTAGGATGGGGATGTCCTTAGATATAACCCAATGTTAAAAGTCAATTGTAATTGATGGCTTTCCTATCCTATTCCCAGTTTTAATTTTATGGTGAATTGCAACTCACTTGCAAGAGACATTCAGGGACAAATTGTGAATATGGTCTTAGGGTCTAAAAATTAAACCAAGTTGTGCAAATGAGTTCTATAAGATCCAAAATTTATGTTTGCCAAAGTCCCATGTGAGCACACTACTCATAATTTCTCAAGCCAATGTTTCAAAAAATCTAGCCCCTTTTGTAGAATTTGCATTGATATTTATTAAACAAAATCGTAGCTTTGACGGTCCTCAAATAAACCAATTTTTAATGCATGGAGTCATAGGAATGGGGTGTTCATATTTTTCACTTGGTGCCAAGAGTTCAATATCAGTGGTTTTCTCACCTGAGCCCTATTTTGAATTTTATGGCGAGTTGCAACTCACTTCCAAGAGCCATTCAAGGACACATTTTGAATTTGGTCTAGGGGTATGAAAATCAAATTGAGGAGTAGAAACGAATTTCGTAAACTCTAGCATTTTTTCTTGGCCAAGGTTCATACAAGCATGTTACCCACAATCACTCATGATAATGCTTTTGAAAATGCACCCCCTTATGTAAAATTTTTATTGATATTTACTAAACAAAATCCTAGCTCCGAGTATCCTTATATAAACCATTTTCTGTCCTATGGAATCCTAGGAGGAGGGGTTACTTTACCTCTAATCAAGTGGTAGGAGTCCAATGAAATAAACTTTTTTCCTATTTGAGACTTAGTTTGAATTTTATGGTGAGTTGCAACTTTTTCTTAGATCCATTTAGGGACATATTGTGAATTTGGTTGAAGAGTATAAAAACAAAAGACAAAAAAAAAAATAAAGAGAGAATTAATTAAAATTAAAGGACATAATTGAGGTTCTACAAGGACATTAATTTAGATGTTAAATGACTAGTGAAGACACTAATAAATCAAACATCCATCAACTAAAATGATACATAAGAAATCGAAAGAGTGACTACTAATCGAAACTAAGATACATCGTTTCTCTTCAAGCCTCTCTTGTTTATTTGTCTTCTAACAAATTATTTGTATTAGTTATTTGGATTCTAACATCCATTTCTTGATTCCAAAAGAGATAAAAGTGAAACTAAAATAGTAAGAGAAAAACTGTGTATGTATATATAACGTTCAATCAACATTTTTGTACTTATAATTTTGAATTCTACTTTGCATGGGGCTAGTTTTGAGAATCGAAATTTAAAATAAGTGTGGGGATTTTCCATAAAAGTAGAAAATTCATTTGTGTATGACTTGTATAATCCATATGGATGGAATTGTTGTTTAGACAACTTTTTCATAGTTAATTCAAATTTGAGCACACAATTATAAAATGTAAGTAAACATACTATAATGACCTTGCATTACAAATTGGAAATGTTTGTTGATGTATATATCAGTGGAATTTGCAAAAACTTAGTTCTATGCAATTTGAAAACCCTAGTTTTATGGAATGTGAAAACCTTAGTGATGTGGAATTTGATAACCCTAGCTTTGTGTAACTTACAAATCCAAGTGTGTGGCTAAGGTTTCTTATTTTGGTGGATGCCCTATGAAGCATTCAAAGAGTCTCACTTGTTCCATCTTGTACTATAGTATGATGGTTAAGGCTAAGTGTGAAAATCCTTGTTAATGACTAAAGAGAAGTGTGGATAATGTCATTTGTTCCTAAGAGGCCAACACAAGTTTTCTCTTTATGAACTTTCCCTAGGATGTTATCTTTGTTCATTAAATTTATGAATTTTATGAGCTAATAAAACATTATAGGGATGGAATTGTTGTTTAGACCCTTGTGACTAATTTATACCAAGCACACCATAATAAACTCCCTTAAGTGACAAATTTAAGCAGCACACTTAATTAATTGATGCCACATAAGCAATATACATACTTGTTACACTTAAAAATGAAACAAATAGTCAAACTACCATAAGTGACCTAGTTAAACATCAATGTACTAAAACACACTCTCGGGATGATACACAGATCCAAAGTGACATATTTATATTCAATTTCGTCCCATTAAATATTTTCATACAACATGAAATCTTGTTTCCACATACCTAATGGGAGCTCGTGCCCAAACCATGAGAGAATGATAACTAATGCCCTACATACAAAATGACATATCATGTTGCAACTGCGACATCATGGCTAATGTACGTAATGGCTCTCTCAATCGGCAGCGGCTAACCAGCCTGCCATTGGGCATTAAATGCCTGGGGAGATGCAGGCTGTATAGCCCGCTAACACGCGAATTCCCATTTTTTATTCAGTGCCCAATTTCCGAATTCGCGTGTTAGCAGGTTATCGAGCCTGCATCTCCCCAGGCATTTAATGCCCTATGGCAGGCTGGTTATCCGCTGCCCTCTCAATCACCGTCTCAGATTCGTTTAGGGCCGAATGAAATGCATGCGAAGATTCAATTCTCAGTACCCAATCAGATAAATACCCAAGCAGATAAATACGATTAAATACGGTGATCAGGCTTCCACGTTGCTTCAGTATCTGTCCAAGTCTACGCCATACCGCCGTGGCACGCAATGGACCAGCAGGAACGAGCGACTCTTACCGTGACCGCCTTCTCAGAGTTTACATTCCGCCTTTGAAGAAGGAGATAGGATGAGTTTAAACGTTCAACAATTTGGTATTTTTGGATAATTTTATTGGAACTGAGTTATTAAAAAAATTGGAATTGCAATGTTCTGTATTTTTATTGGAAAATAGGTTTAACACTTTTAAAAATTCAAAATCGGCGTATTTACAGTTCCACGCGTTCAAAGTTATAATTTGTCAAAAAAATATTAGAAAAATAAATCACCGGAATCGAAATCGTTGAATATTTAGAATACTTTGGAGGCGATAGAGTGTCGTGTCACACAAGAACACACCGGAAATATTCTATATTGATGATTCATTATATATCAATTGTAACAGAGGGATAGAATAGATTAGCATAATTTCAGTTTGCTCAAACAAGATTTTGCAGACATTTACAATTGCTCAATAAAGGTTCGACCGCTATCTTACCCAATGAAATCACAGGTTAGAGATGCTGGTCTTGTTACAGACAGGAATGACGAAGCAGAATCGTTGAGCGTCCGACTAGATATATCGGCTACATCACTGCGCGGGCGTAAAGGTCGCAAACTGGTCTCTCCATTCGAACCACACAGTGAGATAATTGAAGCTCGAGAGTCCCGGTGTCGCAGTGATAAGGTCACAGCTCCTGAGAAGAAAATTACTCTGTTTTCCCTCAGGCTTGCAATTCTGGAGAAGGCCACCAGTGGGCTTGGCAGCTTGGCCTTCATCTGGGCCACCGTCGTCCTCCTCGGAGGGTTCGCAGCAACCTTAAAAAAGGTAGACTTCTGGTTCGTGAGCATAATATTGTTGATAGAAGGCGCTCGCATCTTCAGCCGAAGCCACGAGCTGGAATGGCAACATGAGACAACAATAATATCTGTGGCCATGCTCAGAAACGACGCCAAACGGCTGAGTCGCAGGTTCTCTATTAATGGGAACAACTTTATCTTAAGACGAATCTGTGGGTGCTCTAAACACAAGAAAAACCAGAACCGGAAGATCAACATCCAGGAAGTAAATTTTGCTGTCGAGAATCATGATTTATTGAAGAGAACTTGGTCCTCATCTAGGATTCAATTGATGCCTTATACCGGGTGGCTCTCCATATCCAGAAATGCTAGTCAGACGCTTTTCTGGCTTCAATTGGTGTCGGCTTTGACATGCGTTGCCTTGTCCCTCTCTCAGCTAGCCAGGCAAGACTTCGGCGTTGATTCAGGTAGCGACAACATGAATCGGAAAGCGTCTCTCATTATTTTGGGGGATGTAGAGCCCCTGTAACATGTTGGTTTTCGACTCGGTTACTACAACCTCTTGTGGCCGACCCTCAAGGTTTTCCGGAGGAAGATGAGGATTGGATTCCTAGGATGCCAGAAAAACACCGCGCAAAACCCTGAAGGCGGGAAGATAGCATTTGAAATATGAAATTTTCAGCGCGAATTTGGGCATTGAATGGAGGTAGGGAGATGATTTACTGCCGGAGAATGCCCATGGTGATACCATGGGGGCGGGGTATGGTGTTGCATAAGATGGCATAAGATGGGGGTAAGCATTAATGACCCAATAGCATGGGATCTATTGGTTGCCTTGCTGGTGGGTCTGCCACTACGCTAAAATTCTAACATTTTTAACCAATGACATTAAACATAAAACAAGATAACTCCAAAAATAATTAAAATTTTAATAATTTCCAACAATAAGTTGAATATAGACTCTAAAAAAACTTAAAAACTCAAACAATTGTCTGTATGACTTTAAAGATAAATATCATGACCTAAGTTAAAAATAATGTTGACAATTTTCAACAATGGTATTAAAGATAAAAATATCATGAATCATTAAAAATGACTCTCAAAAGTGTTAAAATTTCAAATTTTTTCAACCATGAAATTAAAAACAAATATCATATAACAAACCTTATATTTTCGACATATTTTGACATCAAATATCATGACTAAATTAAACCTTAAAAGAAATATCTCATGATATGAAATGCTAAAATTATAATTCTTTTAAAATCTTGAGCTAAGACAACTTGGCATATTGCTACTAAAACTTAAAGATAAACCATCAAATTGACACGTAGTGGGGGCATGCTTGATACATTGCAATGAAAACTTAAAAATCCACCATCAAATTAACCCATAGTGCAAATGAACTTGATTAAAAAAAAAATCAACTATCCAAAAAACTCATAGGATCGAGTTGCTAATAAAACAGCAAGACAACCCATACAACAATAAATAAAATTAAAAAACAAAACAAAACAAAAATTAAAAAAAATTAAATTAAATCATAACAAAAAAATCAATAAATAATAAAATTAGATAAAATTAAAATATTGAAAAAAGATAAATTTGAAATTAAAATTGACCCAAAATAATCAAATAATATATATATATATATATATATATATATATATATATATATTAAAAAATAAATAAATAAACTTAAAAATAAAAAATAAAAATAACATGTACATAACTCATGAAAATTCTAATCAAACAAAAAAAAATAAAAAAAAATCTAAAAGAATATATATAATATCAATTAAAAAACAATAAATAAAATAAAATTATATCTATATATCTATCTATATAGATAGCAAAAACCATTTACATATTAAAACAATTTAAAATACATATATTAAAAAACACACTCAAGGCCACGCCAATTTAGTTGGGGCAATTGCCTGTGGCCCTAGTCCGAGCCCTTGGGCACGCCGGGGCAAATTTATTTTATTTTAATTTTTTATTTATTTTAATATTTCAAATGTATTTTTGTGATTTTTTTAATTGTTATTTTATTTTATTTTATAGTATGTGTCTATGTTTTTTGAATATATATATATATATTTTTTTTTATTTTTTTTTTATAAGGAAAATTTGTAATTTTATTGATGATAACAAAATTACATTTTGTAGACGCTGAGGCTCATATGCATAAAGCAGATCAAAAGTCTCTTGTGAAAGGAAGAACGAGAAAAAAATAATGTACAAATGGGGAGGAAGTCATGCTTTTCTCCCTTTTTTCTTCTCAACCTTTCGCCATTCCCCTTGAGTTGGTGAGGACGAATAAAGTATGAGAGAAGTGTGCTCCATAGGGCGAGGATTTTCCTTGTTAGAATCGGAGTGATCTAGAGAATGATGTCTTTTGGCTCCACTGGTGTCCGTTGTATCTGGTATCTTGTCCGACAAAGAGTCCATCAGTTCCTGTGCTACAAATTCCTCATTTTCTGGCACCTTGTGTGTCTGATTGTTCTCTTTGGGGATGGTTGTCGTAGCTTCCTCCTCAATAAGAACATCATCAGGATCCGATGGAGGGATAGTTGCCACCTCATCCTTTGCTACTTCATATGGGTTCACTATGCTTTGCCAGCCTCTTGGTTTTTGTAATTTTTTCTTGTTTCTTCTCGTTTCTTTTTTGGCTTGTGGGCAGTTACTAAGGAGGTGACCTGTTTGTTGACAGCCACAACACTTGAAGGCCGTGTTCTCATAATTTAGTGGTTGATTCCACTGTGTGTTGTTATGGATCAGAATTATGCTGTAAGGTAAGCCTTGGCTAAGATCTACTTCTACACAAATTCTGGCAAATGTATTTATACCTCTTGTAATTCTTTTCATATCTTGCTTGAGGTATTTTCTTATCGCATTCCCCATTGCTTCGAAAACTTTGGGAAGCCATAAGTGTAGCGGGAGGTTGTGTAACTTGACCCATATGGGTATTTTGGAAACCACCATAGTAGTGGCGTCAAAACCTGGGATCCAGGGAGTCATGAAGAGTCCTGCATTGCCCCAAACCATGGACCCTCATGGAGAGCATATTCCCTTCCCTTGACCGTGTCGAATGTGACAATAAAAAAACCTCTGGAGCATAAATGGATATCACAGTTTGTTGTCCATGTGGAGTAGATCCATTGTTGTAATGCATCTATTTTGGGCCAAAAGCCATTGAATTTGCATATGACAGCCTTTGTAGAAAAATCAGTATAATTTTTTTTTACCTCAGGCAGAGCAATTGTCAGTACTGGAGTTTGCATTTTTTTCCCCACAATATAAGGTCTAGGTAGATCTTGTGGTGGTGTTGGCTTGTTGCTGGCTTCCCCCTTCCCTTTGACGACATCCTTGAAAGAAGTTGTACCCCTTGAGCTGGATCCAGAGCTTCAACCTCTCAGCCTCGTGTTTAGGATGATGGTTGAGTCTTGCATAATTCCATAGTCTTGCATTGTATATTGGTCCTGTAAGATTTGTCCTGCATATATCAAGCTTTGCATGTTTGGTGATATGCCTATATGTTCTTGTATTTCATACATTATATCTTCTATCAGCGTCCCCCTCCATATTTGCTTGCATATCATTCTTCATGGCAGGGTTCTGATAAGTATTTGTATCAGTTCTTGGCTGGAGTCCTTGGTGGCTAGAGTTGTTCTTGTCCAAGATCTATCTGCTATTTGGGCCCCTGAAGCAGTGAGATGTTCTGGCTCTCCGAGGTTATTTTTCAGATAACCATTCATAATGCCTAGAGTTCCTATTTTTATCAAGGAAGCCTTGACCTCCCGATGTATGGTAGTTTTGGTAAGGAGAGCCCCGGCCATGAGTTTCTTCTTCGCCTTGATGTCATTAGCCCGCGCGTGTCTGAAGGACAACAAGGGTGCAGCAAGCCGCATGACCATCGACCCTTTACTCGTGCCCCTTCTTGCTTGACGAACTGTCCCTTGTTGTTTTGCCTGAGAACGGTGGATCGATCAACCGGGGTTAGTCTGAAGGAGGACGGGGATTCACCAAGCCGCACAACCTTCAACCCATTGCATGCATCCCTTCCTTGCCTGACTGCTTCTCCCTCGTCGTTTTGAACGATGGCTCGAATGAGGGTAGGGTGTGGTCGATGTTGGGGTGTATCTATCATTCCTTGTCCCGATGGTATAGATCCCTGCTTTGGTCAGTATAAACCGCCGAGAGTCAGGAATAGAGAACCCACCCCTGGCTGATGTAAGAGTCAATCTACCCCATAGGAATCATTTTCTCATTTAGATCCAGGCCAAAACATTGGCAGAGACACATGTTCGGCTATCCCAGCTGCCAATCTTCTTGTTTTATTGCAGCTCTGACCTCTAGTTTGTTGTTCAGCGGTGGCGCCGTTCGCTCCTTCTGAAACCCTAACCATTGCTTTTCGAGGTTACTGGCCCGTTTTATATTTATATTATATTTTTAAATTTTAATAACATTTTTTTTATATATTTTTTTCAAATTATCAAAATATATATTTCATTGATCTATAATTTATTTTTTTCCCTATAATTTTTATTTTGTTTTGTTTTTTCATCATCAACTAATGTTTTTATTTATTTGTTTTTTTTTAAACAATATAGTTTTCATTTAATATTTTGATTTATTTTTGAAAACTGTTTCTTCATTTTTATTTCGTCATCTTTACTTAAAATTTTATGGGAATCATTGTTTTTGAAAATTCACACAAATTTCATTAAAATTTATACAAATTTCATTAAAATTGTTATTTTTTTTTATATTTTTGGGACAATTTTTCTATAAAAATATTTTATTTTAAATTTCATTTTCAGCAAAAAGGTCTCGGAATATATATTTTTGAATTATATCTATATGAAAAATGTATATTCTTTTGTCAATGGTTTAAAATTATTATATTTTTAGTGAAAATTATTTTATATGCATTGAAGTATCAATTAATGATACATAAATATATAAAAAAATCCTAACTTCAAAATATAAATTTTATTATTTTTTTAAACTTTGCAAACAAATAAAAAATTTCGTTATAAAAATAAGTTGTAAGGAAAAATAAAAAACACAAACTTGAAAAACCCTTAAAAAATAAACATTTTAGGAAGAAACAATAGAAAAGAAGAAGACAACATGAAAATAGTTAAATAACCACCATTTTTTTAAATGTGCATTAGACATAAAAAAAATTGAAAGTGTCAAAAATATGCCAAAAAAAAAAGTTTATTATGCATCAACGCTTTTCAAAATCCACATGAAAATCACCAACAATTTAAAAGAATTATCCATACTTAATATATCAAAAAAATTAAAATGTCAAAAATAAGCCAAAAAAATGGGCGTTGATGGTGGTCGACCCACCAACATTCAAGGAATCTCCCCAATATGAAGTCCCAACAAGACCTCACATTGTTTGGTGTAGGAGTCCCATCCAGTATGATGGCCCGGATGCCATTATCTTAGAGATATGCCTTAGCTCTTGCTTGTCAGCACATGAGAGTCATATACTTGTCTTCAAACAACGAAGTTTGTATGCCTGGTGAGTGCTTAGTGTAACTTGTGTCTAAGAGTGAGTCTCAGGTCAAAAAGGAATAGTCCCAACTCTGTCAGAGACACACAACATAGCAAGACATGCGCAACTTCTGACGAAGTAGTCCACACGGCTATGGTAGTCACAAACACAAAGTGAATAGATAGCACATACAACACCGAGAAGAATAGTCCACATGAGTGCGACGGTTGTTATAAAAAGATTACAACAATGAATTTGTCAAGTGTCTGACAAAATATTCCACATGGGCAAGACAACATTAACAACTAGTACGACACATTTCAAACAACACATGCACTAAAACAACTGAAATAGTTAAACTATCTTAATAAAGGTTAAAGCAACATGCATTACAAGCATCCAAAGAATAGTCTTACAAATGAATAATAAATGTGTGAAAACATGTTGGCCTATTAACAGGCTTCTGAATTAAGTGAAAGTTCTAAGACACATCCATACACCATACATCACTAACCTTGATAGCAGCATTGGAGCCACTTTTCGCTCCTCAAAGAAAACACTATAGACTCTCAAGGCTATGTGGGAGGATCCAAGGTAAAATGTCTTTTGCATGCACAAATGATGGGTATATATACCCAAGGGTGAAACTGACCCTTGTGACTATTTGAATTCCCTCATGATTGTTCGACTTACATGACTCTACGACTTACATGAATCTTTAACTCATATGTGGGTCTCTTGGACTTCCATGTTACATTACAATGATTATAGAGTTAGGACCCAAATTAGTGATGTGGCCGAGGCAACTCATGACACAACTCAACATGAAACTGCTCGTATGCACATGCTGGCTGTGATGTTCATGTTAAGCTATTGTGCTGCTGAGTGATGAGTGTGCCCATGGTATACCATAGCTTCATCTCCACATGGAAAAGTGCAAGTCGTCTTCAATGGTCTTGGTGTTCGCTTGATGGTTCATGCATTTTCACGTTTCTCCTTCATTTTCTACTTGGTGTGCTTTGTGTGTTCATTTAACCACAAGAAAGTCTTCTAGCATGCATTCCTTATTCATCCCGTTCATCATTGCTCCATGTCCTATCCATGTACCTATTTCTATATTCACTCGAGACAAGACGACATCAAATTCGAAAATCCCCTAGTCTACCATGATGCATTGTCTTTCATTTCTGGGTGCAAGTGACTGGGAGAGAGGACAAGGCTCTAAAATAGCATAGAGCACATGTGAGGCTAAGATGTGAGGCTCTGGGACACTATCGGGAAAAACTACGTAAAGGTCACTAAGAGGCTGGGTTGAGTAGTCTGGGATAGCAGTGACATCTACACGATCTGGCTCAGTTGGGAGGAAGAACTATGCAAATTTTCTAGGGAAGGCAGTGTGGGTAGCAGGAGGCACTGGCAGTGAAAACTACATAGATTTTTAGAGGAGGTCGAGAGCGAGACGTGGGACCTTGCTAGCCAAAAATGCGTAGAACTAGGAGGTAGTCATGTTGAACATGTCTGCACAGTTTCCAGGCTAGGTGGGGTATCAGACAGCTGGTGGATAGTCCATGAAAACTGCACAATTTTTATGACAAGCAACAATTCGGCTGGAAGGGGGATTGACTAACAGAACTACGCAATTTTCAGAGACAATGTAGTGATAGGTAGCGAGTGCATTTCACTCTTGTGTGTGCAATTTCTTCACCCTCGAGATGATCATGCATCCGACGAAGTTTCCATGCAGTCCTAATCTATTTCCATTAATTGGTCTCTTGGTCCTCCTCGACGCCTTGGCATGATCTCAACATGTCACATTTTCCTGTAATCACTGAGCGATGGATCAATGTGATTTCAGCAGGAAGAGACTATCGTCAGGATGAGTCCATGGGAGTTCCATTTGCATAGTTTCTGAATGCAAGACATATAGGCATCTTGGACAACACTGCATAACTTTGAGGCATAGGACATTGATGCAGGATGGGGGTCCTGGGAGGATATCTCTGTGAGATTTCTGAGTGTAATGTTGCTCGAGCAACTGAGAGGCAATATTGCGCAGTTTCTGGGTGCAAGGCAGATTGAGTAGCTGAGGGACAATACCGCGCAATTTTTATTGACAGTGGGTTCTGACTAGGGAAGGGCACTGCAAGAAACCACCGCGCAGTTTTGGATGCCAAGGGATGTTGGGGTTTTTGTGCACTGTGAGGTTTTAGCATCCAAGGGAGGAAGCTTAATGGTTGTAGAAGCAAAGTGAAAAGTTCTGGGAAGCTGGATGAGGCTAGGTTTCTTGGGAAATGGCTAAGTATGAGATCAGTGACACAAATGTAAACAGTGATAGGACTCGACTGTGATCATACACAGACACTTAGTGACACAACATAGACCATCCATAAAGAATAAGACATACTTTTCTTGATGCAACAACCTTTGTGACAAGCGTGAGTGAAGTGAGTGTGAAACATGTCTATGTGATGACAATCACTCATACGCACACAATTCTCTTGAAGCAAAATAACATTCCCTTTGTATGCCAAACAACAACCCCTATGTCCAAAGGTGACACGTGCTGCATAAAGATGAGAACATGAACAACTCTTAAGTTCAAGGAGGGGACGCTTGACCCTTGAGATCATCAACTTACCAACAAGTGCACATGATAACAAGTAGGCTTGCAAGCCAAATCTATGCAGACATTGAAAGCAGGTGGGGTGGAAGGATGTGACAGTTCAACAGATGTGCCTACACCTTCTCCCACCTCACACTGCAGAGCTAGAGCTATTTGCTGAGAAGAGTACGGACAATCACTTGTGACAACGACCTTGTCCTTCTTAGATTTGGAAGCTCTAACGCGGAGGTATGTTGGGGCATATTCGAATGATTCTAAGAATTGTGGATTTTTGGAGATGTAAACAAGGCACTTAATTCTTCCATCGAGAAATTCCCAATCAATTTCATCTTTAGGAAATCAGTATGCAAGATTGCAAAAGCATGTGTGAAATTTCTCAATAGATTCATCAGGTTCTTTCTGTAATTTCAGAATTTCTTTGTTGAGTGCTTGATGGTCAAAATGGTGGAAAACACCGTCTATCTCTTCGATCAACTGAGTGAGAGAGTGAATAGAGTTCTCAGACTGTGTGGAACACCCTAGTATTGGGTGCCCTCAAACTGTGTGTGCGAACAACACACACCTCATGTCATCTTCATGGATTTTATAGTTGTGATATATAACTGTTAAGACCATTTTGTGTTCAAGCCAATCCATTCCACCTTCACCTTCATAAGTGTACCGTGACAAGAGATTCAAGAGCTCCTTTGAGATTTCAAAGTCGTTTCCATAAGACATAAACTCTAGAGGAGGAATTTTGTGGTTAATCATGATAGGTATGCAGAGATTGAAAACAGATTGTGAGGACTCAATGTGTAATCTAGACCTCCTCCTAGAGCCAGAAATGTTGACGGTGCTGGACCCACCAACATTTAGGGGATCTCCCTGATATGAAGTCCCAACTAGATGTAGAAATTCCCACTGTAGATCAACAAATTATGAAATATACTAAAGAAAAATACAAGATCTACTTCTACAAGAAACCTTGTGGAAGCTTAATTGAATATGAGCAAGATCAAATAGAACATATATAACTCAGAAGGAGAAATTAATCACACATAACATAGAAGAAATAACCCGGGGAAAGCCTCAGCCTAAAACCCCAATCTCTATATTATCATACAAGTGGAAATCTTGTTCAAGTTACAAAAAGAATCAACTCTCAAGCTATCCTACTCTCTCTACAATCCCTCTGCTGCTCATAGACAGTCAAAGGCTTCTCACAAACCCTCTCCTTTGCCCTCCAAGCCTCCTATTTCCTTGTGCAGTTTTTCCTGGTGTCCAGTGCTTCCACTTGTGTGAATTCCCACCTCACATTGCTCACTTGGCTCAGAATTAACTGCACAAACCTGAAGGAGATAAATCCCTCTACATGGATGAGTTTCCTTTATAGGAAAAATTCATCCAACTGATAGTACACTGTCCCTCCTCTGGTCTCAACTAGGTCTTTGATAGAACTGACATGCATGAGTTATTTATGAGAGAATATTCAGTCATCTGAAGTGCAACAGTTATATGCATGCAATCATTAACTAACTGAACTCACAATTAATTCAACAAACTATTTGAGTTAATCTAACTGGACTTCACTCAATTAACTAAGCCAACTAATTACAACTCAATATTACAACTCATCCTTATCTCTTTAACTAATGGATAAATTCCTCAATCAGTGGAGAAACTGTTGCATGTCCCCACATAGACTTCATGTTTGATTTTCTACAAGTAATTAACTCAAGATGAATTAATTAATTATTAATCAAACAACTGCTAAGAACAAATTCGAATTTTACTTCTCAATTTTAGTTCAGGGACTAACTAAAATTGGAATCTATCCTGAAATGCTATTTATAGAAAAGCTATTTTTAGCACTTCCATTTTTCATTCCTTGTTGCTATGTCCAACATTGGTATCCGAACTACTATTTATAGCAATGCTATTTTTATCACTTCTATTTTTATCATTTCTTGTTGCCATTTTCAACACTCCCTCTCAACAAGGAAGGCATTCAACTTGAACCCGATCCTGAACTTTTGGAATGTTCTCCATGCAACACTTCTCCCAAGTGTGGTTGCTTCAGCAACTCTAGAAACAAAAAAACTCCCAACTGACCTCTCTGTTGGGCTAGAAACATCCTCTGATGCTGAAGCATCCTCTGCCACTAACCAGTGATCCCTCTATGACCTCTAAGCTATTGCAACACTCCATGCATCTCGCACCATTGCACACCTTTCTATGCCATCTTTCACTGCTGCAACACTCCTGTGCCTCTCGCATTGTTGCAGCCTACTAGCTCTGCACTGTCTTGAGATTCTTGCATTGTAGCTCTCTCTACCGCTCCATCCACATCTGCCTCTACCCACTTATCCAGTCCTGCTACTCCTCATTGGGGCCCCCATAGCAAGGTATAATCAAAGAGGTTGGGTACCTCAATGATCCAGCCCCTATTCCGGCCTTCTTGGGACTATCACTCCACATCGCCCCACCTCCCACTTGGAGGTATGGATGCATGTGATCCCTCCACCCACTTGGCTCAAAATTTCCCCCTATTGGAGGTCTCTGCATCAGTGGATGCCTCCTCTCGATCTCCTCTCGGCTTCTCCAGTTGTGGCTACTCCATACCCTCCTGAAGTTGCTTCACCAATTGTGTCTCCTCCACAATTGTCTGAGACTTCTTATGGTGCTGCATGTTGAGAGGTAATGTACTCTCCCTCTCAACCAACAAGTCTCCATCAGTTTCCTTGCTCCTTAAGGCTTTACATGCATCTTGAACCTCAAGGGCATACAGGTTCTTGACTCGTGAACTTATCTACTTCACTTGTCTCGTGGTGATGTGTCGAAGGAAAACCTTTCCCTTACTGAAGACTACATCATAGCCTTTGTCTTCCAACATTATGATCGACACCAAATTTCTCTTCAGTCCTAGTACATACTTGACATTGGTCAAGGCAATGTGAGCTCCATGATCCCTCTGAAAAACAATCGTACCTACACCTGAGACACTATACTTTTCGTCATTACCCATCGCTATGAGTATCTGGAGATCTTTCTCCTCCAAGGTACTGAATAAACTCTTATCACCGGTCATGTGAAAAGAAGCTGTGTTGTCAAGAAACCAACCACATCCCACCATGGATGAAACCATGCATGCGAAGAGGGTGAAATCCAACTCGAACTATGAGGCCAATGCCTCACCTTCTGATCTTTCCTTGGATCCCATCTTGGATTTCTTCAATGGACAATTTGTTGCAAAATGGCCCACTTCATGACAATGAAAGCATCGCACTTTCGATTTGTCAATCTTCTTCCCACCATGGGAAGAACTGGATTTAGGATGGGACGCCTTCCCTTTCCCTTTCCTTGCCTTACTCGCTAAGGCTAGATTTTCCTCATCATCTTGCTTCGATGAGGATCCATCTCTGGTGCTTCTTCTTATTTCCTCCTGCATCAGATCCGACCAAAGTCATTCCCAATCTACCTATTTTTCTCTTCCATTAACCGAGTCTTGGTAGCTATGCCAGCTCTTAGGAAGACCGAGGATTCAAGACTCACCATGTAATCATCAGCAGTCATGATACCTACACTTCCAAGCTCATCCCTGCAGGTTTTGATCTTGTTCAGATATGTAGAGATCGTGTCACCCTTTTCACAAGATCTTACGAAGATTGTCTTTCAGTGCGAGCTTCCTCTGATCATTGTTGTTCTGATATAGATCTTTCAATGTTTTCCACATCGAAAACAGTGTCTCCTTCCCATGGAGGCTCGAGACAATGTGGTCTTGAACTCCCTCCAGGAGGATTCTCCTTCCTCTAGCCACACAATTCTTCCATTTGGCTAGTTGAGTAGCATCAATCGGCTTGGGGACTTCTTGATCAATGAAGTCCTTTAGACTGTTATCCTCTAATACTGCTTCCATGCGATCCTTCCAGGCTATATAATTTGAGCTGCCATCAAGGGCATACTCGAGTATTAAACCGTTGAATGCCATTGGTTAAATTGAGATGTGATAAGAACTCAATTTTTATATTCAGGATCCTCAAACTTCAAACTTCTCCCTTCTTGTATATTGTTCTCTCCTTTGATCACATTTGCTCCGATACCATGTAGAAATTTCCCACTGTAGATCAATAGGTTATGAAATATACTAAAGCAAAATACAAGATCTACTTCTACAACAAACTTTGAGGAAGCTTAATCGAATATGAGCAAGATCAAATAGAACACATATAACTGAGAAAGAGAAATTAATCACACATAACACAGAAGAAATAACCTGGGGAAAGTCTCAGCCTAAAACCCCAATCTTTGTATTATCATACAAGTGGAAATCTTGTTCAAGTTACAAAAAGAATCAGCTTTCAAGCTATCCTTCTCTCTCTACAATCCCTCTACTACTCATAGACAGTCAAAGGCTTCTCAAAAACCTTCTCCTTTACCCTCCAAGCCTCTTATTTCCTTGCACAGTTTTTTCCTAGGTTTCAGTGCTTCCACTTGTGTGAATTCCCACCTCACACTACTCACTTGGCTCAGAATTAACTGCACAAACCTTAAGGAGATAAATCCTTCTACATGGATGAGTTTACTTTATAGGAAAAATTCATCCAACTCATAGTACACTATCCCTCCTCTGATCTCAACTAGGTCTCTGACAGAACTGACATGCATGAGTTATTTATGAGAGAATATTCAGTTATCTGAACTGCATTAGTTATATGCATGCAAGCATTAACTAACTAAACTCACAATTAATTCAACAAACTGTTTGAATTAATCTAACTGGACTTGACTCAGTTAATTGAGCCAACTAATTACAACTCAATATTACAACTCATCCTTATCTCTTTAATTGATGGATAAATTCCTCAATCAATGGAGAAACTTTTGCATGTCCCCACATAGACTTCATGTTTGATTTTCTACAAGTAATTAACTCAATATGAATTAATTAATTATTAATCAAATAGTTGCTAAGAACAAATTCGAATTTTACTTCTCAATTTTAGTTCAAGGACTAACTAAAATTGGAATCTATCTCGAAATGCTATTTATAGCAAAGATATTTTTAGCACTTCCATTTTTCATTCCTTGTTGCTAGGTCCAACAGTGGTATCCGAACTTCTATTTATAGCAGTGCTATTTTTAGCACTTCTATTTTTAGCATTTCTTGTTGCCATTTTCAACACTAGACCTCACACCTTTTGGTGTAGGAGTCCCATCTGGTATGATTTCCCGGTTGCCATTATCTTAAATATATGCCTTAGCTCTTTCTTGTCAACACATGAGAGTGGTATACTTAGTCTTCAAACAACAAGGTTCATGTGCCTGGTCAAGGATTAGTATAAATCGTGTCTAATTTCTTTCACAGAAGAGGGAGAGGGTGAAAGTGAGTCTTAGGTCGAAAGGAAATAGTCCCAAATCTGTTAGAGACACACATCACAGTAGGAAAAGCACAAATTCTGACAGAGTAGTCCACACAGATGTGGTAGCCACAAACACAAAGTGAATAGATCAAATAACAAGATTATAACCCAATGAAATATTTCACATGAGTGTGATGACCATTATAACAAGATTAAACGAATGAATTCGTCGAGTGTCCGACGGAATAGCTCACATGGGCAAGAAAACGTTAACAAATAATACAACACATTTCCAACAAAATATGCACTAAAACAACAAAAATAGTTCAAATGTCTTATTAGAGGTTATAGAAACATGCATTACAAGCATCCAAAGAATAGTATTACAAACGGATACAATGCATGTGTGAAAACGTGTTGGCTTGTTAACAGGCTTCTGAATTAAGTGAAAGTTCCAAGACACATCTATACGCCATACATCACTAACCCCGATAGTGAGACGTTGGAGCCACTTCTATCTCCTCAAAGAAAAGACTATAGACTCTCAAGGCTATGTGAGAGGAGCCAAGGTGAAGAGTCTTTTGCATGTACAAATGGGGGGTATATATAGCGAAGGGTGAAACTGACCGTTGTGACTATTCAACTTCCCTCATGATTGTTCGGCTTACATGACTCTTCAAATTACATGACTCTTTGAATTCATCTGTGGGTCTCTTGGACTTCCACGTTACATCACATTGATTACACAGTTAGGACCCAAAGTAGTGATTTGGCCGAGGCGACTCATGACACAACTCGACATGACACTGCTGGTATGCACATGTTGAGTTGTTATGTTGCTGAGTGATGAGTTTTCCTGTGGTGTGCCATAGCTTCACCTACGCATGGAAAAGTGCAAGGAAAAGTATGTGGTTCATCCATGTGCATGTTTCTCCTTCGCTTGCTACTTGGTATGCTTCATGTGTTCGTCCAACCACGAGCAGGTATTCTAGCATTCGCTCCTTGTTCATCTCGTTGGTCATCACGCCATGTCTCATCCATGTTTCTATTTTTGCAATCACTCATGATGAGATGACATCAAATCCAGAAATCCCCTAGTCTACCATGATGCATTTCCTTTCATTTCTAGGTGCTGGTGATCGGGAGAGAGGACAAGGCTATAAAACAACACAAATCACATGTAAAGTCAGGATGCAAGGCTCCGGGACACTGTCAGGAAAATCTACGAAGGTCACTGAGAGGCTGGGTTGAGAAATCTGCGATAGCAGTGACATCTGTAGGATTTGGCTCAACTGGAAGGCAAAACTGCACAATCTTTTGGGGGAAGGTAGTAGAAGCAAAAAGAGGCACTAGCAGTGAAAATTGCGCATATTCTCAGAGGAGGCTGGGAGCGGGCTACAGGGAATCTCTAGCCAAAGCTGCGTAGAACTAGGAGGTAGTCATGGTGAACATGTCTGCATACTTTCCAGGGTGAGCGGGGTGTTGATCAGTTGGTGGACAGTCCAAGAAAACTACACAATTTTCAAGAGGAGCAGCAGGTCGGCTAGAAGGGGGATTGACTGATAGAACTATGCAATTTTCAGAGATAGTACAGTGCCAGGCAGCGGGTGCCTACCAATCTTGTTTGTGAAATTTCTTTAGTTAGTGGAGGTAGGCACACTCACAACTTCTACAAAATTTTTGGGAGGAATGAAGCTTAGGGTCACTGCCCAATCAAACTCTTTGGTTAACCAATAGGACGCTTGATGGATTGGCCTGTGGGCAATGAAAATTGAGATGGCTTCTTGGGCAATTTTTGCACTATTCTAGGTGATAGTTAGCCAGGTTGATTCCAAGATTGTGGAGTGCGGAGTGCCTGGGAGACAGCCTCAAGCTCTACACAATTCTTGGCAGCAGTACTTGGTCACTGAAGGCTGAGACTAGGCAATGCAGCTCAGCAGAGGTCTGACTGATGGAGGGTCGTCCGGTCGAAAAATCTTCGAAAAAATGGTTAAGTGTGTGAGCGAGTGAGCTTGTGTATACATGACCTTGCAAACACATAGTCAACATGACTTGACGACAAGACATCTCAAACCAACAAGACAACATATGCTTAGTGTGAGTGATTGCGGGACTGTATAATAATGAAAGCAACAAGTGCGACACTTTGGGTAAACCTTCAAATGACCATGACGAAACTTGTGCGACAGTGCTTACAACATCATGTGTGAGTGTGATAGATATTTACATCATGAACACAACTCAAACACAAACCTTGAAGATCACCAGAACAAGGTTGCAAGCATGACATAGCAATCAACATGCCAAAGACAACAGTTGATCAAACAAGTGAAAAGTTAACAAGAAATGTAGAGGAAACACATGAAATGATTTTTTGCATTTGTGCACATGCATGTTACTAAGGGAAGGGTGACATGACAATGAAAAGTAGTCTCGTAAACTCAAATAAGAGGTGTACTTAGGAAGGTGTTCTTTACTTACCATACTTACCCTTGAGATGATCATCCATCTTATGGAGTTTGCATGTGGTCCTTATCTTTTTCCATTACTTGGTCTCTTGGTCCTTCTCCTCGACTCCTTGGAGTGATCTCATCATGTCAAATTTTCCTGTAGTCACTGAGTGATGGATCAACATGGTTTTAGCGGGAAGTGACTGATGTCGGGATGAGGCCATGGGTGGCCCATTTGCGCAGTTTCTGAATGCAATACATACATGGCAGCTTGGACAACACTGCACATTTTTTAGGAATAGGACACTTCTGCGAGATGGGGGTCCTGGGAGGACACCTCTATGCAATGTATCAGTGCAGTGCAGCCCACGTAGTTGACATGCGATACTGCCCAGTTTCTGGGTGCAAGGCATATTGATCTACTAAGGGACAATACTGTGCAATTTCAGTTGACAGTGGGTTCTGGCTGGGGAAGGACATTGGAGGAAACCACTACACAGTTTTAGATTCCAAGGGATGTTGGGGACTCTTCGCACTATGGGGTTTTAGTAGGAAAGGGAGGAAGCTTGATGGTTGCAGAAGAAAAGTGCAAATTCCTGGGAAGTTGGATGAGGCTAGGTTGCTTAGGAAATGGCTAAGTGTGAGATTAGTGACACATATGTAAACAGTGATAGGACTCAACTGTGATTACACACGGACACTTAGTGACACAACAAAGACCAACTAGAATGCATAAGACATACTTTTCTTGATGCAACAATGTTTGTGATAAGAGTGCGTGAAGTGAGTGTGAAACATGTGTATGGATGACATCCACTCATATGCACACAATTCCCTTGAAGCAAAGTGATGAACCCCAAAAATGGGTAACTTATTGGGCTCATTTTGCCTATTGTTCTTCATCAATCCACCATTTTTCATAGTTTATGCATGTTTTTTGAGTATATTTATGTTAGTTGAACGAATGAGAATAGTCACTTGACCAAGAAGGCTAACACGTGGTTATTGCAGATTTTTGGACAAATTTTGGACCAAGGCCAACCATTTATTAACCAGATGACAGCTAAGCATGAAGGAACAAGGGTGAGGATTCATAGGAAGGGTGTATCCTACACTAAATGACCCCTTCCTCGAACTCTCCACGCTCAGCTCGGAGTTCAGCAGGGCACCAAAAAGGATTCCCAAGGGCAGCCAAGAAGTTTTGTGTAAAGTGACTGATCACTGGCAGTTCAAGCAGCCGAGCCCCTCGAGTTAAGGAAGGCTATTGGAGATCCTCGTAGTGCATAAATAGGAAGGCCTCCAGCCTTCATAGGTTACTTTTTTGAAAAGTTGTAGTCTGCACTATAGTGCTGCTAGTTTCTCAACTCATTTTGTAGCTTCTGCTGTACAACTTTCTTTGTGACATGGTTATTTTTGAATAATGTAAAGCAGTTTCATTTGGCACTAGTTCTGTGCTTTTCTTAGGAGCCTGTAGCTCTTGGGGTTGGGCCCAACCTAAGTGCCAAGGCCTCCTTCGTGTACTGTTATATGTTTTTAATGTTTTTGCAAAATAATTGCTGTTAAGTAGATTACAGTCTTGCTTGGTTACCTAGGACATTGTTGATGATTAAAAAGGCTTTTCATGTTAAGATTGATTTGATAGGTTAATAGCAGAGAAGATCTTTAGAAAAATGCCATCAAGCACCCATGATATCACCTCTCCCTCTATGGGACCATGAGCTGAGACCAAGGTGTCCTTGCTGCCACCAAAAACACTGTCTTTGCTTCATCATGCAATTGTTAGTGTTAAATTCTCATTTGCAGAAGTTGATACCAGTTGTGGTTACATGTTCAGGTTCATGATTGCTTAGTTTTCATAGCTATTTCACATGATTTCATTGCAATAAACTTCTGTTCATTTTCTTTGCTGATATTCAGGTCAGATTAGGTTAAAGTAGCTAGGTCTTTAGTTTTTCTGAGTCTTTGTTTGAATAGTTTGGAAAATAACTTGCAGAGCACATGTAATACCTCTTTGCCTACCCCTACTCCCTCAATATCACCTGCTCCATCCTCCAACTCTGATTCTTGCCTTGCATTTGCCACGTTCCCTCACTTTGACCTAATTTCCATATTTTTGTGCAACATTGCTCTACCCCTCCTTGAACAAATCCATCCATCCTTATCGCTCACCCGCTTCGTTCACCAAGTCCTAGACCTCCTCACACCCTTATCTCACCTCCATACCCACTTATTCACTTTTTTTTCCACTATCAGCCCTTCAAAACTCCCTTTCCGAACATCCTATAGAAACATCCTGTAGAAGCCACAGAACATCCTGTAGAACCCTTGCGGATTTCCTGTAGAAGCTCACGAAAGCAGTTTCTTGAGATCCAAGATTTATGAAACTCTCTAGAAGGGTGCCTGGGACCCCTTAGGCCCTCTTCTAAACTTCCCAACCTCCTTCAAGTGCCTACTCCATTTCCTTTCGCCAGTCAACCTCTGCACAGTCAAAAACAATTAAAGCACATGCAAAATAATTCTGACAAATTACTCAAAAATGCAAAAAGATGTTTTCTTCATATTTCTCTTTAGAAGTAGCTTAGTCACATGCATTTTACCTTTTTAGAAGTCAATGGCATCCATTTATGTAGCTTTCATCCTTTTAGTTGCACCAGTAGGGTTAGTCGGTACAACTAGGGTTTGTTAGGGTTTGCGTTCCTTTCTAGCTCTCAACTTCTTTCTGCAAGTAGAATAGCCTCTGGTTGAGTTAGTTTTCATCCATCACAGTTAAAATATTCTTCTAAGAGCTCATAGAAGTTGGCTTAAGCTCCTAGCAGACTTGTGCCAGCTGATCAAGTGACAGCTTGTGGCAATAGCTAGTACTTGTGCATATAGCACCGTCGCTTCCAAGTTTGTTACAAACTACCAGGTTGATAAAAGTAAAGAAGGGAGTCCCAAGAGTTGCAGCATTATTGCTGCAATACTGGAGCCCACCATTCTTTTTGGCGTTGTTGCCAAGGAAGCGTCAGAGTATTTTTGATTGCTACTTTTCTTCTATTTTCTACTACAACCTTCTGCTAAGTAGTTTATTTCATTTCCATTCTGCAATTTCATTCCTACAAAAGTAGATTAGACATTTCCTTCTTTCATAAATTAGCATTTCAATTCTGCAAGCGTAGATTAGCATTTCAATTCCGCAATTTCAATTCTACAAGCGTAGATTAGCATTTCAATTCTGCAATTTCAATTCTGCAAGCGTAGATTAGCATTTCAATTTCGCAATTTCAATTCTGCAAGCATAGACTAGCATTTCAATTCCACAATTTCAATTCTGCAATCGTAGCCTAGCATTTCATTCCTGCAATTTCATTTCAGCAAAGTAGATTAGTCCTTTCGTGCTTTCATTTCAATTCCGCATTTTCATTTCAGCAAGATAGATTCTAGCTAGTTTCAATTCAATCTCTTTCAGTTTTGCAGGTACAAGAAGAAAAAAAACAAAAGCAAACAAAAATATTCCATTTTCATGCCTCGTAGGAATAGAGACAATACCGGAAAATTCCTACCCAACACCCCCACCAAATCACTGAGTCACCCTTCTCTCTTCTTTGGTGGCAGTGATCCAGAAGAACCTATAGGTGAACCTCCTGAGATATACGAAGATCCTATAACAGAAGAAGAGAAAGAAAACCTTCCTTTTGAGACCATGGCTAAAAACAGAAACGGTAGAGAAGATGAGGAGAGAATAGAGGGTGCCTTTCCCATCCGAGAGATGAACAAGGACATGAAGATGAAAAACATAAGCCCTCAGCCTTACCTCATTTCCATGGATTGACCACTAAAGACCCTGATACCTTCCTTTTTGAGTTTGTTGTCCTTTATCGAACTTATGACTATGTAGAAGACGAGCAAAAGTTGAAACTCTTTCCCTCTACCCTCAAGGATGCAACACTACGCTGGTTCATGGGGCTACCTAGAAATAGTATCACAACTTGGGCTCAGATGCAGCAAGCCTTTAACAACAAATACGGAGACTACCGTAGGTCAAAGGAAATAAAGGGAGAAATCTTTCGGATGAACATGGGAAGTGATGAGTCTTTAGAAGACTACGAGGAAAGGTTCCAACTTAGCTATAAACAGGCTAGGTGCACACTTGACCCTGAATCTCTGAAGCTGGTTCTAGTCTGAGGAGTCCCTGAAGACCTTCTAGATACCCTCCATCTGCTTACTGGAGGAGACATCTACCAACTATCTTATGAGGACATAAAGACTATGTTTAGAAACCACTCTAGGGCATCCTGAAAACGAGGTAGGGGGAATTCACTCTCAGCTAGTACCACCTTCTCTAAGCATGAGTTTTCTAATCAAATGGAAGACCTCAAAAGTGAGATGAGACAGAACATTGCCATGCAACTAGATACTTTCCAAATCCAACAGAAGAAAGAGGAAGTTGAGAGGGATTTGGCCATTTTTTGTCCCAAATGTGCTAGGAAGCATCCTAAGAACGAGTGTCCATTACACTCAGTGGAGGTACGTTTCGTTTGTGAGGAAGACCACCCCATGAACCAGTGCCCAACCTTACCTAGACTTAAAGCCATGTACCAAAGGGCTGAAGGGGCCACTGAGCCACTCTACTTCCTTAACCAAAGGAGGCCGCATGGGTCTAGACCTTACCAACAGGGGATGGAAGGAACATCCCAAACTTATTAGAACCCCAACCAATCCACTCACATGCCTTCTTGGGGGCCCCCTGCTCATCCTTCCTGGTCCACACCTCCTCCTTGGTCTTATCCATCTCAGTACCATACTCAACCTGCTGCTCATTCGTTTCACTCTCATATCCAGCCACAACCTCAGTGGAATGCACCTAAACTAGGGTGGAGGCCCCAATACAACTCTCCTCTTGCTATTTTGCCTCCACCTCCTACTCAACCACAACCATTACCTCCTGCTCCTCCAAGACAACCCTAGATGCCTGCTCAATCAAACTCGAACCCCAACAATAGACATGCCCAGTAGGTATACACTGGAGAGACAACATGCCCTACCTATGCTGTGGAGAATCAGGATATCAACCTACGATCTAGAAAGGTCCTTCCAGATTGCCAGCCTCCTCCCCCGGAGGAAGAGGAAGAGAAACAGGAAAGTGAACCCAAAGCCATTCCACCCTTTCCTGAGAGACTAACAGTAGCCATGCAACCAAACCTAGAGGAGACTGAACTTCTGGGAGAATTTAAATAGTTGTGTGTGAAAATACCACTTCTCCAGGCCATAAAAGACGTACCAATCTACAACAAACTGATCAAGGAGAAGTGTTTCAAGCACCTAGGCAGGCACAAGAGAGATGCCCTGACTATCAATGTCATAGGACAACTGTCTAATCTGATGTTGGGACAAGTAATCTGTCTAAAATATTTGGACCTTGGGAGTCCTATAGTTGATGTCCACATCAATGGCACCATAATGCCCCACACCTTGATTAATCTAGGGGCTACAATTAATGTGATGACCAGGGACACTATGCTTAAACTTAACCTTCAGGGTTCCTTAAGAAAGACCTCGATAGTACTGCAGTTGGCAGATCGCTCCACCGTGAGTGCCGAAGGGATTGTGGAGGATGTATTGGTCTATGTTGATTCTTAGGAGTACCTTGCGGACTTCTTGGTCCTTCAACCAAAGGCAAAACTCACTAGATACCCCCTCATTTTGGGAATGCCTTGGTTAGCTACTGTGGATGCTTACATCAGTTGTCGAGCTGGAAGCATGACCATCAAGAATGGGCCTATGTCCAAACAGCTAGTCCTATACCCTCCTGCCCAACCTCTGTTAGAACATGACTTACCACTTTGGTTGGAGGAGGGAGATGAGGATGAATTCTACTCTGCAACATTGTGCACAATAGAAGCCACTAGGGGAGGTCCTCTAACCGAGGATGACTTGATCGAGAATTTGATTCAAAATCCACCTCCCAGTGCACTATCGTTAGAGGAGTTAGTGGAAGGTACCCAAGGCAGCGCTTTAGTGGACCTCTATGTGGTCGATCCAACCTCACCCAGAGTTAAAAATGTGGAATTTGGCCCTGAAAGAACCTTAAAGATCAGCTCATCCCTATCTTCCTCTCAGGAAAAGGAGCTCTGTAGCTTATTGAGCCACCATTTGGATGCCTTCGCTTGGAGCTATAAGGAGATGAAAGGAGTCCACCCTTCGGTCTATACCCATCACATTTACATTAAAGAGGATTGTAAACCAGTCAGGAAGCCTCGGAGGAGAATGAATCCAGCCCTTAAGGACATCGTTAAAGAAGAATTGCAAAAGTTGTTGGATGCAGGATTCATCTACCCCATCTCAGACAGCGAATGGGTTTCTCCTCTGGTGCTTGTACCCACGAAAAATGGGAAGTGGAGAATCTATGTAGATTATCGAGAACTTAACAAAGCCACAAAGAATGACCATTTCCCTTTGCTGTTCATAGATCAAGTGCTAGATGGGCTGGCAGGGCAGAAGTTCTTTTCTTTCCTAGATGGGTTCAGCGGGTATAATCAAATCCAAATCAGCCCGGAAGACCAAGATAAGACCACCTTCACTTGTCCTTGGGGAACCTTTGCCTACCAGGTCCTTCCCTTTGGGCTATGCAATGCTCCTGCCACTTTCCAGAGAGCAGTATTGAGCATATTTGCTGAGTTGGTTCATGATTTGGTGGAAATCTATATGGATGACTTTACTCCTTATGGGTCTAACTTCCAAGAAGCATTGTCTAACCTGGGAAAGGTTTTAACCAAGTGTATTGAGATGAACCTATCCCTCAGTCCTGAAAAATGTGAATTCCTGATGACTGAAGGGACTGTGTTAGGTCATACCATTTCTCAGCAAGCATTACAGGTGGATCCTAGCAAAATTTCTATCATCCAAAAGGTTCCACCTCCTCAAAAGGTGAGAGATGTTTGGAGTTTTCTAGGCTTAGCAGGATATTATAGAAGATTCATTAAAGATTTCAGTAAGCTCACCTTGCCATTGTTTGGCCTCTGAGGGAAAGATGTTGAGTTTAAATGGACTAACAATTGTCAAGGGGCTCTGGATGAGTTGAAAGATAAGCTGGTGTCCGCCCTGATCTTGAGAGGTCCAAACTAGGCCCTACCTTTCCACATCCACATCGATGCCTTGAATAGAGCCATAGGGACAACCTTAGGACAAGTTGAGGATAAACTACCATATGCCATATACTTTGTCAGCAAAAACCTGTCCAAGGCCGAGATGAACTATACTGTAATCGAAAAAGAGTTCCTGGCTGTAGTCCACTCCCTAAACAAGTTCAAACACTACATCACTGGTTATCAAACATTCATACACACTAATCATCCTGTGATTAGATATTTAATGAATAAGCCTGATGTAAATGCTCGTA
Organism: Pinus tabuliformis; assembly: GCA_031772625.1. Classification (NCBI taxonomy): domain Eukaryota; kingdom Viridiplantae; phylum Streptophyta; class Pinopsida; order Pinales; family Pinaceae; genus Pinus; species Pinus tabuliformis. The sequence goes on along the minus strand of CM062817.1, from coordinate 1,739,890,703 downwards.
TCATTAGATGGTTACTCTTGTTGCAGCAATTTGATTTGACCATTGTGGACAAGCCAGGTAAGGAAAATGTTGTTGCTGAATTTTTGTCTAGATTAGATTTGCCTACAGGTGAAGAAGGGATAGTGGATGACCAGATGCCAGACGAACACCTGTTTTCTATTTCAGTACTCTCACCATGGTTTGCTGATATAGCAAATTACTTGGTCTCAACATAGTTCCCTCCACACCTATCCTCAAGAGAGAAGAGCAAAATTGAGAGGAAAAGTGCCCCATTCACTTGGATCGGGGGCAACCTGTTTAAACTTGGCCCAGATCAGATCTTGAGGCATTGTGTTAGGGAGGAGAAAGTTTTTGACATCCTCCTGACCTGTCACGATGGGCCCTTTGGAGGTCACTTTGTAGCGAAAAGGACTGCCTTCAAAATTCTACATGTAGGCTACTATTGGCCCACTCTTCATTAAGATGTTAGAAGATACATCAGCCGATGTGACCGATGTCAAAGGATGGGAAAACCGACTCCAAGGAATGAAATGCCCCTCCAACCTCAAGTGACCTTCGAGCCATTTGAGAAGTGGGGCATTGATTTTGTGGGTCCTATCAACCCTCCTTCAAATCAAAGGTCTTACATCATAGTGTGCATAGACTACCTGACAAAGTGGGCAGAAACCAAGGCAATTAAGGAAGCGACAGAAGGAAAAGTGGCTGAGTTCTTAAGGGAAAATATCCTCTACAAATTTAGCTACCCAAGAGAGCTGGTCACCGATCAAGGAAGTCAGTTCACCTCTAACCTGATTGAAGACCTGCTCGCTCATCACAAGATCAAGCACATAACTTCCACCCCTTATCATCCGGAGCTAATGGGAAGGTGGAAGTTACTAATATATTGTTGGAAGATATTTTGACTAAAGTGGTGAGCAGTAGTAGGAAGAATTGGGTAGATCGCTTGGTTGAGGCCACCTGGGCCTACAACACCACTTGGAAAACTACAATAGGTTTCACACCTTATGAGCTGGTCTACGGGAAGAAGGCTCTACTATCCATAGAATTCGAGTACAACACATTGAGGATGGCAGCTCAGCTGGACCTAGATCTCAACCATGCACAATGGGAAAGATTACTGTAGCTAAATGGATTAGATGAACAAAGAATGTAGGCGCTCCTCCACTCAGAAGTAGTTCAACTCTAGAGGAAGATATGGCATGACTGGCACCTTAATGAAAAGCAATTCCAGCCAGGAGATTGGGCACTGCTGTATGACTCAAGATATAAGGATTTCAAAGGGAAATTGAGGACAAGGTGGTTAGGACCATATATAGTGGAGAAATGCAACGACAATGGTTCAGTCCTTATCAGGACCATTGATGAAGAAGCCATCCCCATGCTCGTCAATGGGCATCGATTGAAAATCTATAGGAAACCCCTTTCAAGGCAGGAGTTCATTGAAACTTTGGAAAAATCAGTGCTGGTAGTGGAGCAGGGCCCTATCTCTACTCCACCCACACCTTGAGCATCAAACAAAAAAAAAAAAAAAAAAAGAAAGAAAAACAGAGAAATGAAATAAAAAGATCGCTGGGTGAAAACTTCTTAGAGGCGCCCAGGGCAGACAGTGAGGGTGAAAACCTCATGGAGGCACCCCAGCTGTCTCTCTCTCTCAAAAAAAAGAAAAGAAAAAGAAACGGGCCTAATCTCTGTGGAATAATTGCAAGTTGCAGGGAATATATTGCAGGTTAGGAAGGTCGCGCAAAAGAAGGACAGGGGTCCACACCAGGCTACAGGACACCCTCACAGAAACTTCCTCCATCACCACACGCCTCTCCTAGAATTTGATCATATTCGGGGGCAGATTTCACCTTCTATAGGATGTTATGGCTATGCTACAGGAAGTTTATGTCTTCTACAGGAAACATCCTGTAGAACCTTCGGGCAAGCCAAAATCGATCTTGGAGGGGAATCTGAAGGTTGGAATCTATTTGTTAGGCCTGCAGCCACCCCTATTTCCACCCATCACCATATGGCACCCTGTTCCATCTGTTTACAGCTCCGTCACCCACCTAGTTATGTGTTCCTGCACAGTCATACATGAAACGTTGTTTTCCTCAGATTGATAGCCAGAATTTTTAGTGACATGTTAGGAAACAAAGTCTTGCGCACCCTACCTATCTAAACTCCATCTAGACTCTTCATCAAAAATCCTTCATCCGCAATATAGCCCTACTCGTTTAGCCTGCATCCCAGGAGGAGAAGCAGCTACAGGACATCCTACAGGAATCCTGTAGTAGCTAATCCCTATAGAAGACATACTCTGGAGGCAGGGACAGCCGAGATCAACAAAGGGAATGTGCAAAAGGCTCCTCTTGGACATGAAAACATCCTCGGCAGCTAAAACCCAACAGAACCTGTGCATGCAGCGTTGATAACCGAAGGATCGGGTTCCAAAACCCATGCATACAACATCAACAAATGAAGGAATGGGTTCTAACACCCATGCACGAGGCAGCAGCAAGCGAAGCAGTGGTTCCTAGACCTGAAGTCTACATAACGCATCCACAGCCATGTAGGTAAGTGTCTAAACTGATTCATCAATTGCATAAACTATATTTTGAAAACTGCATGACTGTGAAAATGGTTCAGATTGAACAGGATCAGTGGCCAGTCAATTGGCCACCCTAAGCTAGTTACAAAGCTTCGTGGGATCCGAACAAGCTCAGTTACATTCAAATTTTCCGCCAAGACGTGCAACCGACATGTGTGGAGTGTCCAGTTGGGGGAAATTCAGCGGGACTGGTTGTGGTGGCGGCGGTTAATGGCAGAGGGGAGGTGATGGCGGTTAGAGACACTCAGAAAAATGATGGCCGTGATGTTGGATCAACGGTTTGGTCAGGCCACCTCATTCCCTCACAGCGAATTGCATCGTACTTAAAAGATACTCAGCTGAAGACTCTCACCACCCATTGTTCATTTGCACTTGCAACATCCTCGGCCGAAGTACACATTCTCTGCGTCCAAAATCTGTTAACTCGTCGTCCTCCACCGAGTTTTTCGACGTGTTCAAAAAATCTCCCACGTACCGGGTTCGTTCAGAGGCGCAATGACATCCTACCGAAGCCGGCAAGAGTTCTACAAGAAGCGGCTCTACAGGAAGTCTGGCACAGCTTTCCAGAGCAGAGAATCTTGGACTTTTCTTCGTCGAATTTGGAGTTCCGAGAGAGGTAGGCTCAAAAACACTCTTCCATGCATGGTATGTTTCGGAAAGGTGGTGAATTGAACTGTTTCAAATTGGGGAGTCCAAGAAAAATCCGCCTGTGAGTTGGATAGCAGTTTTCCTATGTGTTGCACGATATTTCTTAGTCGTTTTTGCGTCAAAATTCTCCTCCACAGTTCTTGTTGAAAAAATATCCTATAGGAAAGATACGCAACTATGAGGGCTAGCCTGTGTATGAAGGATTTGAATTTGCATGTCTATATGTATGCTGGGAATAAACATTGAGCTCTGTACTCTGCCTATGGAAACCCAATTTATTCCTTCATAAATGGACAGCCAAATTCTGGGCAGCAACAGCCTCAAAGCTAGGAAATTGGTGCTAATTGATAGTTGAAATCCCTTCTCAAAGTTCAGGGGGGGGATCCATAGACAACATTCCCTTTTCTTATTAGAGCATAAAACAGGGCACTCTCACCATGCCAGGAGGGTTTATCAGGAAAGAACCTTCGGATCCCAGCAAGCTGCGTGAGCATCCAGAGGTTGTAGACCTCTTCACCTGTGCCAATTGGATGTCCTTTTGTGACAAAATTCAGGGTCATGATGATGAGATAACGAAGGAATTCTTAATGTCCCTAAAACCTGAATCAAAGACACAGGCCACAGTGAATTTTAGGGGTTTGACCTTAGAAGTTACCCCTGAGCTCATTAGTTGTGTTACTGGTCTCCCATTAGGGCTCCCTTGGAGCAAAGAAGAAAGGTCATTGGGCCAGGCAGCCAAGAAAGCATTCTTCCTGCCTGAGGAACATCCTGTAGAAGACAAAAACGGGGTCCGAAGAACCAGCTTACCTCCTCTTTGGAGCGAGGTCAGTTTCCAAATCATGAAATACATTACCTGTGAAGGGAGGTTCAACATTGTCTATGGCTATCATTTTAGGTTGCTGAATGAACTAAGACATGGAATGGATTTACCTCCAGAAGAGAAGTTGAGCATCCCCTATTTTCTTCTACAGTCATTAAGTGAATGTGGCACAAAATTGAAGGAAGGGACACCGGATCAGTTAGCCCATCATGGGCTCATCAAACTTTTAGTGGAAGATGCCCTCCACACCTACACTATCCCCCTCTCTTGGGAAATTTTCTGAAACATGACCAAAGATGATGATATTAGAATTCTGGCTGAGGAGCTCACCTCATCCAGTAGTGAAGAAGGGGAAGACACTGAAGCAGGAGAGAAAACTAGTGGTAAAGAAGCACAAGACAAACAAGAATAAGCAGGACAAAAAGAGAAAGAGGGAAAGGGCCAAATTGCTGAGCCTAAAACAGAGCAAGGAACAACAACACAAACACCAAGGGAAAAGAGACTGCAGAGGAGAGAAGAGAAGGAAGAAACATCCCAAGTAAAGGCTGGCACAGCCACAACAGTCACACCAAAATAAAAGGCAAAGAAAGATCCTAAAATGGCCTCAATACAGGCAGAAACAGTTGACACAGAGGCTTCTACAAGAAGTATGGAAATAGAATAGCAAAGAGGGAAATCACCGGAAATATTGGCAAGAGAGGCAGCAGTTTTTCTGGCCACCTTAAAAACACCTCCAAAACAAAAGGGAAGCGAAAGACGCAAACCTCCATGTACTTTAGAGCAAGAAGGAGCACACGGATCAAAGTAGGCATGTAGAAATTTTGAATAATTTAACACATATTCAATGGAGATTATCCTGATCATGTACTATTGCGGAAAACATACACAATACATAAGCTCCTCTACGTTGATCATCAATATAGCAGCATCAATAACAATAAAACATCAAGAGCATTCACACATTAACACAGTATGTATCCCGGGGAAAGCATCTCGCTAAAAACCCCAACTATCTGTATATTAATGATTGAGTCATGTAACATTACACAGCATAATACTTCTCACAAGTATCTCCACCTCTGTTACACACAATACAGCTCAGATCTGATCTCCAAATCTCTTCCACTGCTTGCCTGCCTCCACTTCTCAATACCTGCTCAAGAACTGATGAGAATGGCTCACCAAACTCATTTTTCACCTGCAAAATAGTCACTCACTCTTTGTTGGACGTGAGCACAAGCTATAATGTGGGCAAATACGTGAGCAAACTCATTGGCATACTCAATCCTTTGATTGTGCAAGATCTGGTGCACAACTATAGTCACAACTGATAGCAATCTGATTCTCTACCACCTGTCCCTGTTGAACTGAACATGCACTGACATGCAACTAAGTTAACTGATGTATTCATTAGTTGTATTATGAGTTAATAACTTGTGAATTAATTAATAAATAATTCACCCAACTCATCTCTAGTCTATTTTCCAGTTAGACTAAATACAACCAGTTTAACAAAGCTAAACTGAACACAACTCCATCAACTCCACAATCAACTCCACCAAACTCAACTGATTGAGTTCTAACTGAAGTCATGCATGCAACAACTCAACTGACTCATAAGAAAAGCGTATTTCCTTCTGACAGCTGCATGTGCCACCTCTGTAGCTCAAACTGAAGTGCTCCAAGAGAATAAGATTAAGTTTATAGTCCAAATATTATTGTGAGATAATAATATTTGACTTTTCTATTTTTGACAGCCAGTCTAAAAATAGACTTTGATCACTCACACTGTGATCACTCACACTTTCATCAAAAATAGAAGTCCATCTATTTTTTCCCAACTTGATCAATCATCCATAAACAGCAACCTGCAATCCATAGACATGATCCATATGTCTAAAAATAGACATAGTCTAAAAATAGACTTGCGCCAAAAATAGCCTGTGGGCCCACTTAGTGAAGGCGACTCTTTTCACTAAGCTCCATCATCTTGTTGCAATCTCAACACTCCCTGTCGACAAGATTTGGATTATTAGCAACCCCTATCCTACCTCGGTGGTACTCGAATTTTCTCCTGGTGAGAGCCTTCGTCAGAATATCAGCATCCTGATCCTCCGTTGGAATGTACGAAAGTAACATTATCCTCTGCTGCACACAATCTCTGATATGATGGTACCTGATGTCAATATGTTTAGATCTATCATGAAATACAGGATTAGCCGAGAGTTTAATGCAACTCTGGTTATCACAGTAAATCACAGTAGGATCCAAATGAGAACCGAACAAACCAACTAGGATCTTCCTCATCCATATAGCCTCGCATGCAGCCAAAATTGCTGCCATATACTCAGCCTCCGCTGAACTGAGTGCCACGGATCTCTTTTTCCTGCTGTACCAAGAAACTGCTGTCGATCCAATACTAAAGACCCCTCCTGATGTGCTCTTTCTGTCTGTTGGGCTCCTTGCCCAATCTGCATCCGTGAAGCCACATAGCTTCACCTCATCCTCCTGTCTGTACCACAAACCATATCCCGATGTGCCTCTCAAGTAGCGCAATACATGCTTGCCCGCCTTCCAGAAGAGCTTGGTAGGCTTAACCATAGCTTGTGAAAGCTGGTTAACTGCATAGCATATATCAGGTCGTGTATTGACCAAATACATCAGCGACCCCACCAACTGTCGATAAACAGTGGCATCCACTTCTTCTCCCGAAGTGGCATCCTCCTTCCTCCAACCTCCAGGAAGAGGAGTATCAACAGGCTTGTAGCCATGCATGTTGAACTTCTCCAGTATCTCCCGAGCATACTTGCCCTAAGAAACAAACAGTCCACCACTGCGCTACCATATTTCCAATCCCAAGAAATAGTGAAGGAGGCCCAAATCCTTCATCTCAAACTCTGTAGCAAGATCCTTCTTGCATGACAGTATCAACAGCTCATCACCCGTTAGAATCAAATCATCAACATATAGTACAATGATAAGCAACTTACCCTCCACCACAATCTGGTATAGGTTCGGATCCGCCTCGCTCTTGGAGAATCCAAGTCCTGTGAAATAGTTGTCTATCCGTGTGTACCAAGCACGTGGTGCTTGCTTCAACCCATACAATGCTCTCTTGAGCCTGCACACATGCGACTCGCTGCTGAAGACTTCAAAGCCTTCGGGTTGCTCAATGTACACCTCCTCCTCAATGACTCCGTTGAGGAACGCAGTCTTCACATCCATCTGATGAATGTGCCATCCCATCTGCGCTGAGAGAGCAAGAATCGTCCGTATGGAAGAATACCTTGCGACAGGTGCAAATATCTCCTCATAATCGATCCCCTCAATCTGTGAAAAGCCTTGGGCAACAAATCTTGCCTTGTACTTCTCCACACTCCCGTCAGCTACTTGCTTAACTTTGTAGATCCATCTCGAACCCACCACTGATTTCCCTTCCGGTCTAGGAACAATCTCCCATGCACTGTTTCTGACAATAGAATCATACTCTTCCACCATGGCGTCTACCCATGCGGGATCCTCCACAGCTTCCTCGAAAGAGGATGGCTCAGTCACAACACACTTGCTCATAAGAGCCATGTATCCAGTGTACCGATCAGGTGACTGTCTCTGCCTGCGTTGGGCTGTAGGTGGTCCTACAACTTTCTCTGCATCTTGAGCCAGTCGCTCAGCTTCTGTCAAGCGCTTTCGCCCTCTGATGGTTGGCGTTGCATGAGTGGTCTCTTCCACTCCATGAACCTCGTCCTGTGGCTAATCCACGTCCTGAAGCTCATCCTTAGGAACTAATAGCTCCTCATCTGCATGCAAGTGTAGCTCCCTCTCAAGCGAACACTTCATGGCTTTCTCCTCCTGAAATTTTATATCCCGTCGCACAACAGTTTTACCACTGTCTGGCAAATACACACGATAGTTGTGGGGCGTATCAGTGTACCCCACAAATATCCCAACCTCTGCGGTCGGCTCCAACTTCTTCCTGGCATCCTTCGTCACATGCATGTGAACGTTAGCACCAAAAATCCTCAAATGAGAAAGATCAGGCTTCTTACCAGAATAAGTCTCCTCAAGTGTACTCATGCCAAGTATCCTATGAGGACAACGGTTCTGCACATAAACTGCTGTATTGCATGCTTCCGCCCACAAGTGAAGGGGTAGGCCCTGATCATGCAACATTTCCCGTGCAGCACCCATGATCATTATGTTCTTCTGCTCAGCTACCCCATTCTGTTGTGGGTTATGGGGAGCTATGAGCTCTCTACGAATCCCTTCTGCCTTGCAGAAATCCTTGAACTCGCCCGAGATGTATTCACCACCATTATCGCTCCTAAGAGCCTTCACCTTCTTCCCCGACTCCTTCTCGACCAGTGCTTTGAATTCACAGAACTTTGAATATGTCTCGCTCTTCTTCTGCATGAAGAAGATCCAACACTTACGAGAGAAATCATCAACAAAAATCACATAATACCTGTGTTTTACTGTCGAAGCGACTGAGAAAGGTCCACACACGTCTGTGTGAATTCTCTCAAGGATCGTCGTGGCACGACTATCCTTCTCGTGAAAGGTGGCTTTCACAAACTTCCCCAAAGTACAACCCTTGCACTGATCTGACTGCGCAAGTGTGCCTTTAGGAAGCCCTGTAGTGATCTGCTGCAGTATCTTCAAGGCTCCATGGTGAAGGTGACCCAATCTCCTGTGCCACAACTCGCCATCATCCCGGCTCACCAATCCTTCTGCCTTACCCGCCATTACTGCGAATCCATCTACATGCAACTGATAAAGGTTCCTCACTCGAACCCCTATCTTCCGGGTCTCACCAGTTGTCTTGCTGCGCAGGAAGGCCTTTCCCTCGCTGAAAACAACATCATACCCCTTGTCTTCTAACATCGCCACTGAGATGAGATTCTTCTTCAATCCTGGAACATGCATGACTTCCTTCAATACAAAGGGTTTACCAGACTCCCTCTCAAAGGAAATGGTACCGATACCGGTCGCACTATATCTACCATCATCGCCCATCTCGATGTGCACTCCAAGATCTTTGTCCTCCAGATCAGAGAACAAATCTCTATCTCCCGTCATGTGAAAAGATGCACCACTGTCCAAGAACCACACTGATCCCATCACACTTGAAACCAAGCATGCGATCAATGAAAAATCAAGCTCAAACTGAGAAGCTAAGGCCTCTCCCCCTGCAGATCCAGCAACTTGCTTGTTCTTCTTCTTCTGCGGACAATTTGTGGCATAATGTCCATGCTGGTGACAGTGAAAACACTTCACCTTGGACATATCCTGCTTCTTGCCTTTCGCACCAGACTGAGAAGCTTTCTTGCTCTTCCCTTTCTTTGCTTTGGTAGCCAGAGCACAATTCTCTTCATCAGATACCTTTGATGAAGATATATTCTCACCTTTATTGTTTCTGAGTTTATCCTTGAACGCTAGGTCGCTCTTGCTTTGGAATAACATTTGCAATCCGTTGAAAGACATTTCAACAACACTGCTGCAAATTCGATTTCCACCAGCTCCAACTCAACTGCCTCGGATCTAAGATTCGTGAGAACACAATATTTCTCGTATAGAGATTGACTGTATGGGCATTTACCGGATATTTCACCTTCCAAAAGAAGGATGAATCCAAAGGCTACCTGGCCCAATTACAGACTCTGCCTGAAGAAATAGAATGTAAACACTTCCTGAATAGTAGATCTGATGATCAACAGCTTCAATACCATGTAGAAACTTTTTCTACAATTATCTAGCTCGCTCTGATACCATGTAGAAACTTTTTCTACAATTATCTAGCTCTGATACCATGTATAAATTTTGAATAATTTAACACATATTCAATGGAGATTATCCTGATCATGTACTATTGCGGAAAACATACACAATACATAAGCTCCTCTACGTTGATCATCAATATAGCAGCATCAATAACAATAAAACATCAAGAGCATTCACACATTAACACAGTATGTATCCCGGGGAAAGCATCTCGCTAAAAACCCCAACTATCTGTATATTAATGATTGAGTCATGTAACATTACATAGAATAATACTTCTCACAAGTATCTCCACCTCTGTTACACACAATACAGCTCAGATCTGATCTCCAAATCTCTTCCACTGCTTGCCTGCCTCCACTTCTCAATACCTGCTCAAGAACTGATGAGAATGGCTCACCAAACTCATTTTTCACCTGCAAAATAGTCACTCACTCTTTGTTGGACGTGAGCACAAGCTATAATGTGGGCAAATACGTGAGAAAACTCATTGGCATACTCAATCCCTTGATTGTGCAAGATCTGGTGCACAACTATAGTCACAACTGATAGCAATCTGATTCTCTACCACCTGTCCCTGTTGAACTGAACATGCACTGACATGCAACTGAGTTAACTGATGTATTCATTAGTTGTATTATGAGTTAATAACTTGTGAATTAATTAATAACTAATTCACCCAACTCATCTCTAGTCTATTTTCCAGTTAGACTAAATACAACCAGTTTAACAAAGCTAAACTGAACACAACTCCATCAACTCCACAATCAACTCCACCAAACTCAACTGATTGAGTTCTAACTGAAGTCATGCATGCAACAACTCAACTGACTCATAAGAAAAGCGTATTTCCTTCTGACAGCTGCATGTGCCACCTCTGTAGCTCAAACTGAAGTGCTCCAAGAGAATAAGATTAAGTTTATAGTCCAAATATTATTGTGAGATAATAATATTTGACTTTTCTATTTTTGACAGCCAGTCTAAAAATAGATTTGATCACTCACACTGTGATCACTCACACTTTCATCAAAAATAGAAGTCCATCTATTTTTTCCCAACTTGATCAATCATCCATAAACAACAACCTGCAATCCATAGACATGATCCATATGTCTAAAAATAGACATAGACTAGTGCGCCAAAAATAGCCTGCGAGCCCACTTAGTGAAGACGACTCTTTTCACTAAGCTCCATCATCTTGTTGCAATCTCAACAAGGTAGACCCCAGCCGTAGTCAAAGGAGCCCATTATCATTGAGGACACAACCCCTAAACCAAAGGAAGGGTCTCCTTCAAAGATTTCCATCACCTATGAGCGAGGAAGTCTAAAAACTTCCACCTGGAGAGAAAGACTGGAGACAATGGACACAAAGACAGTTCTATAGGAAGCTAAGAAAGCTCTACAGGAAACTCGAACTAAGCTAAAAGAGACCGAAAAGTTGGAGGAAAAGGCGGCCCAACAACCACAGGAAGAAGAAAGGATAGAGGAAATATTGGAACCAAGCCCTCAGCCTAGTTTGGGCACATACTATAACCTGTTAGAAGCTGGGAAAACAATTCCCCAGAAATTTACGGTGCCACTATTCTTTGCACTGGAGGAGGAAAGAATCAGGACTCATACATGGATGAGGATTGCCAAGTCCAAGGGTGTGGCAGACATAGGCCCCCTGGAAGAATAACTCAGGGAGTCAAGGAAAGAATTGGCCATGGTGAAGCATGTGGAAAGCATTCAGAGGGCCAAACTACAGGAAGAGAACGAGCTGCTGAAACAGTAGCTACAGCTACAGGGAATCCATAAGGAAGATAGGCCTTCCATTCTAGGAGAACAACAACAACGAGAAAAGCCTCCAAAAGACAAAGAAACCTTGGATGAATAGCAAAGAAAGGATGGGTTGTAGGCTAATATCGAGGCACTAACAAAACAGCTACAGGAGAAGGAGTTGCAGGCAGCAGAAGAGATATAGTCTCTAAGGCAACAGCTACATGAGAAGGAAGCCCAACTGGCCCACATGGCCAGCTGGACAATAGAGGTCGTACAGTGTAGGTAGCCTGCCAAGTCATACACTTTGTACCTTAAAGATCAATGGTTGCAGTTCCAGATTAACACCTTAGCCCAAAGGGGCACTACTCCATTTCAAAACTATCATCAATTTATGGATTTATGTGATAGTAGCTCATTAGAGGACAAGGCTAAATTATCAGAGTTTTATTTGCACAACTTGGCCCTTCCAAATATGAATTCATGGGATCCTAACACTATGGTAGGAGATGTGCAACTTATGGCCATGGCCTCTTGGCTGAATCATGAGGAAAAAGGTCAGTAGAGGTCCGAGATATTATGAACAGGGAACTCAGTGAACCACTAATGATCAGAGCAGAGCTAAAGGATCCCTCAGCATTGATAAGCGCCCACTAGCACTTGGCCAACAACCCTCAGGAGTTACCAGATTACATTGAATGACAAGCTCAAGCTATTGCTCACTTTGAGGACATGGAAAGACTGTTGGGGATAACTGCCTTCATGCTTGCACAAGGAGGTGGAACACACTGCCCCATAGTTTGAAGATAAGATAATACCACTCTCCAACCAGGATGAGGGAGGCCTTGGCAAGGGTACCCCTCTATAAACAGTCAATGCAAAATCTGTAGGCCAATTGGATCAGCCTAAAGTTCAGTCCTCCCTTGCTTTTGGGACTGCTAGAAGGAGTTAAGGAAGAAGAGGAAAACAGGCAGTGGGAGGAAGTGGAAAGAAAAGAAGGATTTCATGACCAAGAAGAAGAAATCACCTCGGAGGCCTGGGACGTGAGAGAGGCGGTAAAATCTATCAAGGATGATGAGCTAGATTAGTTGCTCAGAGGATGAGTAACCCATTTAACAGGGGGGTGATGATGAGCCCCAAAAATGGGTAACTTATTGGGCTCATTTTTCCCTATTGTTCTTCATCAATCCACCATTTTTCATAGTTTATGAATGTTTTTTGATTATATTTATGTTAGTTGAACAAATGAGAATAGTCACTTGACCAAGAAGGCTAACACGTGGTTATTGCAGATTTTGGAAAAATTTTGGACCAAGGCCAAGCATTTATGAGCCAGATGACAGCCAAGCATGAAGGAAAAAGGGTGAGGATTCATAGGAAGGGTGTCCTCCACTAAATGGCCCCTTCCTCAAATTCTCCACTCTCAGCTCGGAGTTCAGCAGGCCACCAAAAAGGATTCCCAAGGGCAGCCGAGCAGTTTTGTGTAAAGTGACTGATCACTGGCAGTTCAAGCAGCCAAGCCCCTCGAGTTAAGGAGGGCTATTGGAGAACCTCGTAGTGCATAAATAGAAAGGCCTCCAACCTTCGTAGGTTACTTTTTTGAATAGTTGTAGTCTGCACTATAGTGCTGCTAATTTCTCAGCTCATTTTGTAGCTTCTTCTGTAGAACTTTCTTTGTGACATGGTTATTTTTGAATAATGGAAAGCAGTTTCATTTGGCATTAGTTCTGAGCTTTGCTTAAGAGCCTATAGCTCTTGGGGTTGGGCCCAACCCAAGTGCCAAGGCCTCCTTCGTGTACTGTTATATGTTTTTAATGTCTTTGCAAAATAATTTCTGTTAAGTAGATTACAGTCTTGCTTGGTTACCTAGGACATTGTTGATGATTAAAAAGGCTTTTCATGTTCAAATTGATTTGATAGGTTAATAACAGAGAAGATCTTCAGAAAAATGCCATCAAGCACCCCTGATCTCACCTCTCCCTCTGTGGGACCATGAGCTGAGACCAAGGTGTCCTTGCTGCCACCAAAAACACTGTCTTTTCTTCATCATGCAATTGTTAGTGTTAAATTCTCATTTGCAGAAGTTGATACCAGTTGTGGTTACATGTTCAGGTTCATGATTTCTTAGTTTGCATAGCTATTTCACATGATTTCGTTGCAATAAACTTATGTTCATTTTCTTTGCTGATATTCAGGTCAGATTAGGTTAAAGTAGCTAGGTCTTTGGTTTTTCCGAGTCTTTGTTTGAATAGTTTGGAAAATAACTTGCAGAGCACCTGTAATACCTCTTTGCCTACCCCTACTCCCTCAATACTGCCTACTCCATCCTCCAACTCTGATTCTTTCCTTGCATTTTCCACGTTCCCTCACTTTGACCTAATTTCCATATTTTTGTGCAACATTGCTCTACCCCTCCTTGAACAAATCCAGCCATCCTTATCGCTCACCCGCTTCGTTCACCAAGTCCTAGACCTCCTCACACCCTTATCTCACCTCCATACCCACTTCTTCACTTTTTTTTCCACTCTCATCCCTTCAAAACTCCCTTTCAGAACATCCTGTAGAAACATCCTATAGAAGCCACAGAACATCGTGTAGAACCCCTGCAAACTTCCTGTAGAAGCTCACGAAAGCGGTTTTGTGAGATCCGAGCACTATGAAACTCTCTGGAAGGGTGCTTGGGACCCCTTAGGCCCTCCTCTAAACTTCCCAACCTCCTGCAAGCACCTACTCCATTTCCTTTCACCAGTCAACCTCTGCACAGTAAAAAATAGTTAAAGCACATGCAAAATAATTCTAACAAATTACTCAAAAATGCAAAAAGATGTTTTGCTCATATTTCTCTTCAGAAGTAGCTTAGTCACATGCATTTTACCTTTTTATAAGTCAATGCCATCCATTTCTGTAGCTTTCATCCTTTTACTTGCACCAGTAGGGTTAGTTGATACAACTAGGGTTTGTTAGGGTTTGCGTTCCTTTCTAGCTCTCAACTTCTCTCTACAAGTAGAATAGCCTCTGGTTGAGTTAGTTTTCATCCATCATAGTTAAAAGCTTCTTCTAAGAGCTCATAGAAGTTGGCTTAAGCTCTTAGCGGACTTGTGCCAACTGATCAAGTGACAGCCCGCGGCAAGAGCTAGTACTTGTGCATATAGCACCGTCGCTTCCAAGTTTGTTACGAACTACCGGGTTGATAAAAATAAAGAAGGGAGTCCCAGGAGTTGCAGAATTATTGCTGCAATACTAGAGCCCACCACAAAGCAACATTCCCTTTGTATGCCAAACAACAACCCCTATGCCCCAAGGTGACACATGCTGCATAAAGTTGAGAACATGAAAAACTCTCAAGATTAAGGAGGGGAACCTTGAGATCATCAGCTTACCAACAAGTTACCGAGGATGATCGATCGCAGGATCTAAGGTAGGCTCTGAAATTTACATGTGAACGAAAATTTTGGAGGGTGGTTGTAGCCATTATTCTTTTTGTCAACTGTTCAAAATTATTATATTTTAGTGACAATTATTTTATGTGCATTCAAGTATCAATTAATGACACATAAATATATAAAGAAAACATAACTTCAAAATATAAATTTTATAATTTTTTTAAACTTTGCAAAAAAAAAAAAAAAATCATTATAAAAAAACATTATATGGAAAAATAACAAACACAGTCTTGAAAAACCCTTAAAAAATAAACATTTTAGGAAGAAAAAATAGGAAGAAGAAGACAACTTGAAAAATGGTTAAACAAATAATTTTTTTTTTTAAATGTGCATTCTTAAGACAAAAAAATTTAGAAGTGTCATAAATATGCCCAAAAAAGAAAGTTTATTATGCACCAATGCTTTTCAAAATCCACATGAAAATCACCAACAATTTAAAAGAATTAACCATACTTAATATATCAAAAAAATTAAAATGTCAAAAATAAGACAAAAAATGGGTTATTGCCATGTCAAAGTTTTTCTGTTGGATGTGTGTTATAATATTTCCACGACCATTCGCGCGTATTGTATGTTGCACCAGGTGTTGCAGGGGAGGGGTAGCCCACCTGCATAGGGTCTAGGGCAGCACTCCGAGAAAATTCTTTTTATGTGGACCCAATAATAGTTGGTCGAACCCAAGAATGGGGGGTGAACCCAAAGATGTTGGGCAGACCTACCCATGTTTTTGTGCATGATGGTTTTCTACCCATGGTATTTTGAAGATCTGGTCAAGGGAACTACAATTATGTTCTAATCCACGATTACTAGATTTGGCTTTATGAATGCTTCGGCATGTATATATATGTATTATAACATTGAAAGGAATATAATGAAAATCAATCTGGTAGTCTCGGATTTGGGATCTAGGGGAAAATATTTGTGTATATTTTTTTATGTTTTCGCCATTGTATATTTTTCCATTATAATAATTTGTTTGTAGGTAATTTCTATACAGGGTTAAGACCTACATTTACAATCAAAGTTTCTTTGACTTCAAGGAGAAGCCTTTGTTTTTAAGGGATTTTTCTCGGCCCCGTGGTAGACCATTTACATTGGGAGATTTGTGGGATTCATTCTTGCAGTGAAAGAAGATGGCAAACAATGGAAAGATAGAGATCTAGAAATTCAATGGACAAAGCTTTTAATTGTGGAAGCTCAAGATGGAGGATATGTTGGTGGATAAATATTAGTGGATCATGGTAGATCTAGGTACTAAACCAATAGAAATGTCAGTAGAAGATAGGGTGAAGTTGGATTGGAAGACAGAGCACAATATGGTTTGTATCTCAGATCCAGTATTGTTCAATGTATCAGGGGAAGCTACATTGAAGGCTTTGTGGGATAATTTAGGGACTTCATACCAATCTAAGTCTCTGGTGAACAAACTATTCCTGCAAATATTTGTATAACCTGAGGATCAAGGATGGATACTCAGTAACACAACATATAAATGTCTTTGATACTATGGTAAGCTAGTTTTTATCTATTGATATATAAATTTTAGATGAATATACGTGCATTAGTTTGTTATGTTCTCTACGAGATTCATGGGATAGTCTAGTTGTTGCAATAGGTAGCAATACAACTACCTTGACATTTGATGAAATAGTCTCCTCCTTGTTGTCAGAAGAGATGAGATGGAAAAATATGGAGAGTCAGAATGAAGATTCCTTGTATGTACAAGGAGAGTCCTAGAATAGAAACAAAAATAAGTCCTCTAGTGGGGGATCTAAATCTCTAGGAAAACTTGTAAAGGTGTGCTGTAAATGCGGAAAGGAAGGTCACTAAAAAAAGGACTGTAGATCTAAAGCTCCTGAGAAATGAAAATGATTTGATGATGCTCCTTCTGCAAAGGAAAAAACCACCTCACGTGACGGTGGGGATGTGTAATTGGCTACTTCTTCAGTACACATGTAGATCATGAGGCATGGTTGATTGACTTGTTAAAAAAAGAACTGAGATGAGGGAGAAAATTAGTATTTTAAACTATTTGAATTTATTTTTCTTATCCAAATTTCTGTATGTGAATGTTATGAAGTAAACCTGTGTATGTGCGTGGTTGTGATGAATACAAGTAGCGTATATCTAGTTCACTAACTTTTTCAGTTAATTCATCATCTATTTAGCTTAAACCAATATATCAGCACTTCATTAAACATTAATTAAAAAATAACCATGTGTAGTAAGAACATAATAAGTCATCACATATAAGCAACACATGAACACCAGGATTTTTAGGTGGATACCTAATGTGGGTAAACACCATCCATGTTGTTGTCTTTGTCTTCTTCTTTTATTATAAAGAGAAGTTTCTTACAAACTAGTACTAGTGCGTAGTGATACTAGTACGTAGGAACCCACCTATAGAAGGCTACAACCTTCTCTTGTTTACTAGCTTCTACTAGAAGGGAGCTACAAGCTTCTTATCCTCTATTCTTTTTGGATCACTTTTCATAATGTTTCAAACTGGATCCTTTCAAAATATTAGAAAACAATACTAAAACCAACACTGTATCAAATCACCAAATTATTGAATAAACCAATTACCAAATCTCAAACAACCAAAGCAGCTAGATCATTTCAATTCACTGTATACAAAATTTCAAATCAATTCATCAAAATTTCAGACCACCAACTGTTCATCATAGAACCCAGATCCTGTCACTACAAACCCTAGTCAATCTTATGTCAGAATATATACACTACTATTATGAGCCATACCTGCATATATGTGCTTTCTCTTTAGATAAATCACATACATATCTCAAAACAGTGAACTCTGAAACTGAATCACTGCACTTCTGAAATCAATCACTGAAAGACATTCTAACCTTGTGACAGATCTTTGAACCAAATACAGATCATCTCATAGTAACATCATTATAATTCAACATTTTATAACATAATTAGTTCAACCTCAATCAGCACTATCAAACACAGATCATCATGAAAGACTTCATTGAAAGATAGCAGCAAACACAACAAGACTGATCATACATCATATACAAAAAAATCCTAGCATATGTAGGCAACCCTTATGAGACACTTTTGCATATGTGCTTAAGCCCCTTTTAAGAAGAATACTTGCATACAAATCTATCCACAATGCATAATTGATATGCAACTACCAAGAAGCAGATATGTACACGATCTGTCTAAATAAAACTTGTGTACATATATGTAACTACTGAATCATACCTTTGCTACACAACAAAACATCATTCAAACCCAAAATATCGGGATATACTATAAAAGGCACACATCATATCATCATCACAAGTCTATCAAACAATAGGCAGATTATTCAATATAGTCATTTAAGATCTAATAGATCTGATCTGTTATCATACTTGGTGCACCCATATTTCAGATCAAACAAATTATCAATAACCCAATACATGAACACTTAGTACTTTGATCTCCATCTCCTTATATAGCTTAGGCCTTAACTAATAGCTTAGGGCAATTTCATAGTTATGTTGATGGTATTCTTTGATGGGATCAAATATCCGTTATTGCACTCATTACTATGGGCCAATACCATGGTAAATACCCTTTTCATTGAGAATACTACAGTGCGGAAACTATATGTGACTTTTCTTCAGCATACCTACATATGTACATGACCTTTGTTCACAGGACCCATGTATACTTCTTAAAACATCACTTATTCTTCCTCTGTCTTTGAACCGATATTTCTTTGTCCAATATTTCTATCACATATGTACTGGCCTATATACTTATTCTACTACCATCATGTTGACATATTTATCATGTATATTTCCATCAAGGACAACACATTAGTCATAATGCCAACAATCTCCCCTTTTGGACTTGATGGAAACCACTTTTGTTTTTGGTCACCACCACATATGTAGATATACCAAGCTTCTTTCCAGAGTTACCAAGTATTCCTAAACCGAAAACTTCTATCCCCCTTTCACATCAAGGGAAAAGGACCGACTATTGTGGAATGAAGACTTTTGTTGTAGAGATGAGCACTACAGATATGATGTTGCTGAATATGAGCACTGATCATGCTCCCCTGAGCATATGTTGAAACTTATAGAAGATATACAAAGAAGTACATGATGTTATGACTCAACCAAATATGACCTTTCCTATAACCAAGGAATCATGCTTACATCAATTACCCAACACAGTGGGGTTATATATATGACTCAACATGACATCAAATGCCCAAAATAATGGGATTATAGATAATGAACTTGACTCCAATAGTTCAAGCATGAATGAATATAACAATTTTATATCATAGGTATTTATATGACCTTTACACCAAGAGATAAATATGAAATTATATTCAAAACCAAATACCTCAATAGTGAGGTAGGAAGACCATGATAGGATGATCATCTGTCAGCAACAATATGAACACCATTATGCAATAAGGAATGCTCAATCAATCAAATTCCAACAATGTGCCATCTATTTGTTGTTAGGACTTATCATATTCACCAATAAAGTCATCAAAGAAACTTCATCAATCAGTAAAGCCATCAAAGTACCAATGCCATTTAGCAACCATCATATTCCAATATCAGTTATAAGTTTCATTTGAGCAATAACAGACTGTAGCAAGTCAATATCAGAAGTAGATGGCCAAATAATAATTGTCTGAAGCATATCAGAGACTTTCCCTGATTCTATCCCATTGGTTCTTCATCATAGAGAAACATATGTGATTTTCTAGATCAGAACTCACGTATATACGTGGTTTTAGTTCATTATATCCATCTACAGAAAGAAGAATGTCAACTTTTTTCATAACCACAGATCCCCCTGAACCTGTACTATTCCAACCTATTCACTTTTACTACATCAAATGTATTTCCAGTAATATAAGAAAAATAAATATCAAAAAAGCCATGGGAGACATCATCAAAATGACATATGTATTGCTCCCCCTGAATATGAAGGATCTGCTAGAATAATTAGTGAAGTGATGAAGCAGAGACAACTCCTAGTTTATGTCTAAGATATTCAAAGGAATGATGTGCAAGAGGCTTTGTAAATATATCTTCAACTTGTTCCTTTGAGGGAACATACTCTAGTTTTACCTTTTGTTCATGTAGTTGTTTTCTCAGAAAGTGATATTTGATTGGAATATGCTTGGCTTAATGCATGACCTTATTTTTTGAAATACCTATGGCACTGGTATTATCACATAAAATAGGTATAGGTTGAGGATAGGTAATTTGAATGTATTGTAAGGTTTGCATCATCCATAGAAGTTGAGCACAACAAGATGCAACAACAACATATTATGCCTTGGCAATAGATAAAGAAACGAAGATTTCTTTTTTGCTGAACCATGATACCAAGTGAGGTTCTAAATAGAATGCCCCTCCACTAGTACTTTTCCGATCATCAAAATTTCCTAGCCAATCTGCATCTATGTAAGCATGAAGATAAAATTATTCATTTTTGGGATAGCATAGACCATCATCTTTAGTTCCTTGTAGGTATTTGAATATTATCTTAACTTCATGGATATGAGTTTCTTTAGGATTTGCTTGGAATCGTCCAACAATCCCAACTGCATGCACTATGTTTGGTCTTGTGCCTGTAAGGTAGACCAATATTCCAATCATAGATATGTATTCTGATTGATTTACTAAGGGAGAATCATCCTGTGAACTAAGGTTACAACTTGTTACCATTGATGTGCATACATGTTTGCAGTCTTCCATTCCATACTTCTTTAAAATCTTCTTGAGGTACTTAGTGTGTGAGAGAAAGATACCATTCTTTGTTTGTTGAACTTGAAGACCAAGAAAGTCTGTTAGTTCACCAAGTAATGACATTTCAAATTCTTGATGCATGACTGAGGAAAAAATTTGACTCATAGCGTTATAGTGTTTTCTCCTCGAAGGTGTACAAAAAGGAAACACTTTAGAATGTGGATGACAAACAGTCCTAACAATATAAATGGTTGCTAAAATTGTAGATCTATAGAAAATGATTGCCCCTCAACATACAAGTGTTAGGAGAAAAACGTATGACCGAAGTACGTTGTAAGGACACAATCACTAGACAATGAAGTGCAGTCAGAGAGAGAGAGAGTGACCAATGGAGCTGAAGTGAAAGAGGATAGTGATAGAGGGGGAGAGACCAATGAAAGTCTCCTTTTATGTTGTGGTACTGGGTCGTAGTTAGGCGGGGAAGTCATACCTATACCCGCCGAGATAACTTAGTAAAAAAATAATGATGCGCCTAGAAACATGAAACTGAGCAATAAAATACATGTTGAATGGCACATGACATGATGGCATAAATGAGCCAGAAAATAATAAAATGTGTCCCACATACATAATGCACTTGGAAAAAGCATGAGCCAAGAATGAATATAGTAACACTTGAGTGCATGAGATATAATGGCCCTTCCCTCAACAAATGGGTGGGAGGGAGAGTAGAACAACCAAAGAAGCCCTAGTGAACAAGAAAGGGCTTTGCAAAATTGAATGGATCATCAAAAGGCGACATGCATGCTATGAATGCTGCAAGAGGAAGGAACCAAACCCATCAAATTTTTTGAACTACATCTAAGGTTGTATTATAATAGGAAGACATTCGAGCATGCGGGGGGCTACCTGAAGGGCCACCTCCTCATGAGGTTTGAAACATGTCACACACACCCAGGAATCATTGGTACAACATGCTGCATCACTGGACCATTAAGTGTATGAATCAAAAACATGAAATCGTCAAGTCAAAGGGCAATGATGAGTTCCTTTTCTTGATTCGAGGCACTGAAAAAGAGTGGAAGCTGGAACCAAGATACACCGCCCTCTAGGTCGTTCTTTTGGAATAGATGTGTTGATGTCGATAGAATATGGCCCACCATAGGTGAGGCAATGATGATACTCAACTAAGGCACGGGGGAAAATAGTAATGTGACTAATGGAATAACACTAGGGACAATGGAAAAAGTGGGATTGAGAGACAAACAGACAACTTCCCTTGTCAGAGCATAAAGTGCATGGTTGACCTGGCAGTAACTGACTTGACTCTAGAGGGGATGGTGGAGAACATGCCTGAAGGTCAAAATGGGCAACATGGGATGAATGGTATGCAATAGGGATGGAATACTATGACATGATGTAATGGGATGTGAAACAAACTCCATGGATGCAAAGGTGACTCATCGTGGATGCTTTGAACAAGGGTGACTCGATGACGCTACCACACAGAATAGGCCTGGTGGGGACCATGAAAACATGAGCACATGATGGTTACTCACGAAAAAAATTGATACATGAGATGAAATGTATTAAGAGGAGGTGGAAATCAAAGTACAAGTGTCACTTTATGAAGAAATTCGATTTTGAGAGGCGACAAAGTAACCCTTCTTGGAAAAATGGCTTCCTGGTGAAGTGTTAAATCGTCAAAAACTAAGAGAGACCCATTATAGTACTCTATGAGATAATTCCAATGGTGCTAACTTTTCGTCAAATTGATCTACGGTTTGGTTGCAATGTGCGACAAAAAAAACTATGGGTTTTCTTATAAAAGGGTGTTTTCCCTCCAATTTGAGAGGACGATAAGGCGCTAAATCTTATGGAAATCATAGCAGACAAACCGACCATCAGAGGTAGAATCTATGACCTTCATGCAAGTGGCCTTGCTTGTCTAAATATGGCCTTAATTCTTCTTGGAACGATGGTTCCTAGTGAAGAATTAAGGGAAGAGGAAAACGAGAATGAACTACTAGGGGAGGTCTAGAATCGTCCTCATCCACTAAGTCAAACATGAGGACTAGGTGGTAGGTCATAGAGTAGAATATTTGAAGATATGATATCAAACGTCTATTATATGTGATGTGAATATGGCTCACTGGAGAGGCTGGTAGAACAAACTATCCAAGGAATGGGAGGATAATTGACCATACCTAGATCCGGTGGGTTCCAGGTCGAGACTTATTTTAAGAAATTGAGAAGATGTCCAGGGGAAAACCATCATGCCCCCAAGCATGGGATACTGCCCACAAGCATATCTAATGGAGGGGATTGACCTGGTATGCAAAGTTGGGGATGATGCCCCCTAGCAGGAGGAGTTTGTGGAGCTCCATTGTGTTTCAAGTGCTCGAAAAAGGGATTCAAGCATCTCAGCCCAACTTGGCACGAGATCCTCCAAAGGATGATAAGGAGATGTAGGGGCCTATATGCCTCCTAGTATGCTATGGGTGTACTAGATGTATTTATAGTGGTGGACTCCAAATATGGAAGGAAGTACGCACGCTGGTGCATATCGTCCCAAGGATAATCATGGATAGTCAAGGCTTCCATGATGTTCTCATCAGAATGGAAGATGAGGGGATGAGAGGAAGATTGACTACATGGTACGGTGGTAGTACCTAGTGCATCTGATGGCGAGGGTGCAAGCGTTAGAGACAATCTCCCTAATCTGCCAACAAGCTCTTCAATGTCCTGATCAACTTCCCTTTCTTCTGCTCTGGGCGCATCAGTCATTAAACTGATATTTCATTTCTTTAAAAAAAAAACACCACGGTCATGTTTTATTATCAAACAGTGGCTTTCGGGAATTCTTAAAAGAAATGTCCAATTTGTGGACTTACGCACACAACATATATATGTCCACGTTATATATATCCCCACGGTATGTTCTCCCCTTCTCTTTGGCATCGGCGACAGTTATAGGCTGACTTTACTATGGAAAAAAACTCTTATATGTATATCGCACCGGCTATGGTTATATGCGAGACTTTATCATGGACAAAGGCCCGGATGCTATGGACTGACGGCTATATATCTCCGTTCCCTATGCTGTTCGGTTTGATATATATATAATTCGGCGATCGCTCAAACTATGGCCTGTTGTCCTCCGAATCAACGGACCCAATACACTTATACGCAGCTTTTAATAAATCGACAGTTCTGTTATTCGGTGGTCAATTTAATTAACAACTTCTCCACCTTCGAAATGCCGGACTCAGCGATATATATATATATATATATATATATATGTGGTTTATATTGTTTCGGCTCCTGATTCAGAATTCAGCCCTTGTTGCGATATATCTTCCTTCGAACCGAGCGACTTGTAAACTGAGCACACAACCAACAGTTCCAAGGGTCTTCTGACGACGATACAGTCTCGGAACCGAGATGGGTAAGGGCTTACTATTATAAAGTCCAAAATCTGCTACAACCACTTAATGGAAATTGCAAGAGTTCTTGCTATAACCAGAATATATGCGCAATTATAAAATCAAGCCTGTATAAACATAAAACGAAAGGAAAATAATTTCAATGATTAATACACATCATTTGCAGCGTGCGGAAATGGAACCATTCAACACCGTCGGCACTATCCAACAATCCACAAATGCATATTACTCTACACATGCATATTAAACAATTTTTTTTCAAAATAACACTATGGCGCTCGCTTCCTCCTCTCCTCTGTCTGATGAGAGGTTTGCTGCCTCTTTATTTATGACTAAGGATAGGCCCTCTCGGTCCTTATCCGATACAAAGAAAAGCATGCTTTGCAGGATGATTTAAAGCTTGAAAATCTCTGTTACAAATAGCATGATTTATTGCTAGAATTTATTCTATTTTTAACTAAGAAAGCATAGAAATTGCAGGCTAAAGGACCCCACTCCCTTGCCTGTAGATTTTTTTGGATTTTTGGAATAATTTGGAAGATTTTTTCCCTCTGAGTCCTATGCTCCTGCATCAGACTCCCAAGGTAGAAAAATTTCATGATCTCCTGATCATGTGTTCAGATCTATGTTTCCCTGGATCCCATATCTTGTGCTGCCATTTTCCACTTGTCACTGCTTCTGTTTGTTGTTCTTCTCCAGGTCTCCACACTTTATGCTGCATCGCCGCACTGACTAAGCCTTCATAATCTTCTGCTATCTTTCTTTTGCTGCTTCTCCTTTGTTTTACTGCTGTTGACCTCTTCCGGGATACTGTCATCATTAGTTTTCTGATGCTTTCAATCTCTTGGTCCAATAAATCTCCCAGCTGTTGATTTCTTGCTGTCTGCTGAGTTAAGATAGCTTGCTCAGTTTTTACTCTCTCTATCTGTACTGTCACTTGCTGATTTCTTGCTTCTATGCTGGCCTCTGTTCTGACTGCCACCCGATCATCCACACCCTCTTGTCTTCTGGAACAGAGAACTTCTTTTCCTTTCATTTGACTGCTCAACTCAGTCAAATGTTCCTCAGCACCGGCAACAATACCTGCATTCACAGAACAATTTTTAGAATAAAAACCATAAGGCTTCGGTGCCTCTTCTGATGTTGTCAATGTTGTCTCAACTGGCACTATAAATGTCATCCCATATGCTGCTATAGCTGTCACTATGGATGTTGCCGCCATTGATGTTGCTATCATTGCCACCATAGATGTTGTTGCCGCTGCTGCCATAGATTTTGCTGCCACTGCCACCATAGATGTTGCTTCCCTTATCCGTACTACAGACTGATCTACTTCTTCTGCATCCATAAGAACTTCCTCTTATGCTGTAGTAGCTTCACAATATTGCACATCCTCCTCAGCCCCTGTAACCACATCAAAAGTATCAGCTACATTATCCAGTTGGTCTGGATTTATCCAATATCTCAAGAAATCATCAATTATCTCCTCTTCACGACTCAGCTGTATACTTATCATCTGCTCCAGGTATTCCTTTTTTCCAAGTAACAGGGTTTTTGAATTAGTCTTCTGTCCCGGCTCATCTTCTTCTTGCAGAGGCAACAATGTATGATTGACACCATCTTTTCCAAACTTGTAGGTGTTTCTCTTCCCGTCATGTATGGCTCCTCTGTCATATTGCCAAGGCCTTCCAAGCAATATGTGACACACGTCCATAGGCATCACATCACAAACAATTTTATCTTTATACTTGCCCACTTGAAATTCCACTTCACACTGTTCACTTACCAATAGTTGATGTCCCTTTTGTAACCATGACACCTTATAAGGTGTTGGATGCTTCATTGTCTTCAGCTTCAATTTCTCCACTACTTCTGTAGAGACCAAATTATCAGTGCTGCCACTATCAATGATCATCTGGCAACATTTCCCTTGGACTTTGCACACTGTCCTGAATAAAGTTTTCCTTTGTGGCGGTTCAGCAGCCACCTCCTTCATTGGCTTAAGTAAAACTTTATTAACCACCAGAGATTCTCCTCTTTCTGGTGTATTTTCTTCTTCTGCTACTGCTGTCGCTGGTGCTTCTTCTTCAGCTGGAGCAACAATTGCATTCCTTTGCTTTGTGTCTGCATTCTCTGGACACTCAAAAGCAATATGTCCCAGCTTCTTACATCTGTAACATCTTATTTCTTTGCCTCCTCTTCCTCTAGAAAAACTCCCTATGCCTCTTGCATCACCTCCTGTGGGTGCATGCTAGGTTGAGCTACTGCTAGCTCCTTCTTTAGGTGTTGTAGATCCTCCTCTACCACCTTGACTTCCTTTTCCTCTGAAAGTCCCTCTCCCTCTGGCAGATTGCTTCCTCATGAGTTTTTCCTCAACTTTCAGTGCTATCTGATAAGCTTCCTCTACTGTTTTAGGAGACAACAAACTTATCTCATCCTGAATGTCCATCCTAAAGCCATTCAGATACCTAGCCACCTTCTCATCTGTATCTTGGGCTTCTCCTACTCTTATGCTCACTTTATAAAACTCTTCTGTATACTCTTTTACTGTTAAAGCTCTCTGTCTAAGATTTTGCATTTGTCTAAACAAAATTTGCTGATAATTACTTGGCAAGAACTTACCTCTTAACTTTGCTACCATTCGGCTCCAGTTCTTGATTGGCTTCTTACCAAGTCTCTTCCTTTCTGCCTACACACCATCCCACCAGAGTGCTACGTGGCCTTTTAACTTGGTGACAACAAACTTTACTTTCTTCTCATCTTCTGTTTCCTCGTAATCGAAGAATTTCCCCATGCTGTTAATCCAGTCGATCAATTCTTCTGGATTCAATCCTCCTTGGTATACCGGTACTAATTGGTTCCATGGCCTGGCTGTGGATTTTAACACTGACTGAAAGAACCTCATCTCAGGAGTAACCTGTATGGCTTCCTCCTCTTCAGCAGCTTCAATTTCGGGCTCACTGACATCTCCATCATCTATGTTTCTGTCTGAAGTTAACGCATCCACTCTAGCTCGCAGCTCTTCTACTATTTCCATTAGTTCAGCATTTGCAACAGGCCGTCCTCTTCCACCACGTCCTCGTCCTCTTCCAACTCTGAATGCCATCCTTCTCCCTCTCCTGAGATTCAGTTCAATGTCAGTTGATGGCTCTGATACCACTAATGACGGTGAGGGTGCAGGCGTTAGAGACAATCTCCCTAATCTGCCAACAAGCTCTTCAATGTCCTGATCAACTTCCCTTTCTTCTACTCTGGGCGCATCAATCATTAAACTAATATTTCATTTAAAAAAAAAAAACACCACGGTCATGTTTTATTATCAAACAGTGGCTTTCGGGAATTCTTAAAAGAAATGTCCAATTTGCGGACTTACGCACACAACATATATATGTCCACATTATATATATCCCCACGGTATGTTCTCCCCTTCTCTTTGGCATCGGCGACAGTTATAGGCTGACTTTACTATGGACAAAAACTCTTATATGTATATCGCACCGGCTATGGTTATATGCGAGACTTTATCATGGACAAAGGCCCGGATTCTATGGACTGATGGCTATATATCTCCATTCCCTATGTTGTTCGGTTCAATATATATATAATTCGGCAATCGCTCAAACTATGGCCTGCTGTCCTCCGAATCAACGGACCTGATACACTTATACGCAGCTTTTAATAAATCGGCAGTTCCATTATTCGGTGGTCAATTTAATTAACAACTTCTCCACCTCCGAAATGCCAGACTCAGCGATATATATATATCGTGGTTTATATTGTTTTGGCTCCTGATTCAGAATTCAGCCCTTGTTGCGATATAGCTTCCTTCGAACCGAGCGACTTGTAAACTGAGCACACAACCAACAGTTCCAAGGGTCTTCTGACGGCGATACAGTCTCGGAACTGAGATGGGTAAGGGCTTACTGTTATAAAGTCCAAAATCCGCTACAGCCACTTAATGGAAATTGCAAGAGTTCTTGCTATAACCAGAATATATGCGCAATTATAAAATCAAGCCTGTATAAACATAAAACGAAAGGAAAATAATTTCAATGATTAATACACATCATTTGCAGCGTGCGGAAATGGAACCATTCAACACCGTCGGCACTATCCAGCAATCCACAAATGCATATTACTCTACACATGCATATTAAACAATTTTTTTTCAAAATAATACTATGGCGCTCACTTCCTCCTCTCCTCTGTCTGATGAGAGGTTTGCTGCCTCTTTATTTATAACTAAGGATAGGCCCTCTCGGTCCTTATCCGATACAAAGAAAAGCATGCTTTATAGGATGATTTAAAGCTTGAAAAGCTCTGTTACAAATAGCATGATTTATTGCTAGAATTTATTCTATTTTTAACTAAGAAAGCATAAAAATTGCAGGCTAAAGGACCCCACTCCCTTGCCTGTAGATTTTTTTGGATTTTTGGAATAATTTGGAAGATTTTTACCCTCTGAGTCCTATGCTCCCGCATCAGCATCATCCTAAGAATTAAGGTTTACATACGCATCATCTGGAATGGTAGACAACGAGCTAGTAGATGGAAAATATATCGATGTTGAGACCCAGGTTTTCGACGAGGGAGGTTCGTCAGAAGCACACGAGGGAACCTTAGAGAGGTTTTCCTATGAGGATCTCAAGGATGACGACAGGTAAAAGATATGGACCGTGGAGTCCGTCATCTCAAAATTTTGTGGAGGGATCACGATGGTAGGACCAGAGTCCCCCTTGTTCTAGTGTAATAGTGGTACTAAAATCCATAGGTAGAGGAGTAGGTGATCCACTATGAGTGGCCTCATATTCACAAAGCGCATCAAGGAAATCATGAAATTTGTTGAGACAAGGGAAACAATGGGAATAGTGACCATAAGGACCACAAAAGGCACAAGGGTGATTTGTGCACAACATTTTAAGTTTCTTTGCTGGTCTCGGTAAGTTAATTTGGACCTCAGGGATATTTGAATCAAGGAACATTTCATGAACCAAAGGTTTGAGATGAGGAAGCTCAGGACAGTTACTGCTGGCATGCCCAACAACCTCACAAAATGTGCATGGAGGTGCCAAATTTGGAGCTTTGGGATCTTGAGGTGCTTGGGGAGCCTTGTCCTTCTTCTTGGCTTTGCCCCCCTATCTAAATACTTTCACAATAGGAGTAGGTTCCTGTTGAGGTTGCAGTGGGACTGGAGTACTGCCAGGGGTTGTAGGGACTGGTTGAACAGGGGTCAAAGCATGATATGGTCTTAGCTAACCAGGCAAAGTGTTTGAAGGGGGATCAGTGTACCACACTATGATCCCCAAAGTCATATTAGGGAGGACCAACAAAGCCATGAAAGGGACAAAATATTCCTGGAGGAAAAAACAAGAAAGGTATCTGTCTCGCGGGGAAATTTCCGAGTGCAATAGCTCATGGATGGTTAAGACCTGGAGGAATAGTTCCTAGTGGGAACAAAGGAGAGGCACCCACAAATGGAGGAGGTCCTTGGGGGTGGATCTAGATGGCTCGACTGAGATGGTAACAACAGGGTGTTGAGGAGCTGGTTGTTGATTAGATGTACCAGATTGCTTGTGAGTAGCCTGTGATGCTTGTAACATGAAAACACTTAAAGATCTAGGCTTAGAGATAGGAGGGGAAAGACCAAGGAAAGAACCTAATAATGAGAAATATTTGTAGACTCCTGGTGAAACACTGGTGAGAGGGGTAGAAGACTTCTTATCGGACATCGATGAGATAATGGACTCAGGGGAGGTCAAGGATGCCAGCTCGTAGTATGTCAACTGATCGATGGTGATGATCTTCCCTTCGTGGGGGAAGCACATCTTGCGAAAAACTGTAGATTCAACGGCTGACATGGCATAATTGTAACTACGACCCAAGAGAATGTTGTAATCTAGAGGGGAATCAATAACTTCAATGTCAACATGAACAATCTTACCCGCAAGAGTCACTGAACAACTGCGATACATGTCGAGAGGCTTAAAGGAGTGACTGTCCCAAGCACACAAAGTGATGGTGGATGGGGAAAACTCAGGTGACTTGAGTTTCTTCCAAATAATAGTAGACATCACGCAGGTGGATGCACCTTCATCAATAATGCATCGGGAGATGATTGCATTACAGACTTAGACTAGTATCTGGAAAGCAAAAGGTGGAGGTAATGGAGGATATTTTGACGTACCAACGGGGAAGACAATCAAATGATGATCTGAAGGATCTACTGCACCCAAACCAGTTAGGAGAGATTTCTTTTGAGATGGGCATCACTGGAGGAATTCCAGTGTCGACATGGTAGCAGGTGATTGTGCTAAGTCATCTATTATACTGTATGTATGGGCAGCACGGTTAGAAGCCACATTACGATTTAATCATCCCTTGGGGATATTGGGAATTGACTCAAATTTAGGTTGACGGATATGTAATGGACCATTTGGTGTCATAAGAGGCTCAGTAGATTCTTTGGTTTTGGACTCAATGGCGAATGGAGTCGATGGCTTGTCATATTGACACAATTGAGTTTGCAAGTTGATATGAGAGGTATTGACCTTATCAAAATTCATCATGAGGATCTGGTAGTCACTAGGACCAGAAGTTTGGGGAAGGTGGGCTGCTTGACCTTGTTGAGATTAAGTAGCAACAAATCCTTGCTGAGGGAAAGAATTTGTGAAAACGGCTAGTTGAGATGGCGTAGGATTCTGAAGTTGTTTCTCTATGGGCAGTTGACCTCTAGAAGCTGCTTGGGCTTCCCACATTTGGCACATATGGGGTAAGAGGGGATACTCATGAGTATAATGGCCATGTACACCACAACATGCACAAGGATTATTTGTATGAATAGTCTTGTTCTACTTGGGATGGTTTCCCTGTTGGTGATTTTCAATGTTAGGCTGGTTCCCTGTTGGTGGTTGTCAGTGTTAGGCTGGTTGCTTTCCCCTTATTCTTTTTCTCTAAATTTGGGGGATTGGTCATACTCTACTATGAAAACACTTAACCTTGAAGGGGTGGTGGCTTTTGGGGTTGAGGATGCATGGGAGGCTGCGACACTAATGCCTAAGAGGCTAGAGCGCTCGGCGGTGCATAGGTATAAGATGGTTAAGGGAAAATGGTATGGTACATAGGTTGAGCACTAGCTGGCCCTAAAATCTGTTGATGTGGATGGGTAAATGCATAAGAGGTGCTTTGTCCTGAATACACGTTGCTTGTAGGAGGGGCATAAGTGTTGGAGGAACTGGTGGCCCCCTGCGGATAGCCATAACTCTACTAAGTATATGGTGAAGGATGTGAAATAGCTCCAATGATACCATCGGTGGCGTGAGATGCCCCGGGTGAATTTTCGCCTCCAGGATGGGGGAGGTCTAGTATAATGGTATAGACATAACCGTATTGTGTATAAGTCAAGTCATATCTCAGAGAAGTCTAGAGAGCCTCTTCCTTTGTCTGAAGAAAATGAGAGGTGACATATTTGGCAATAGGCACTAAAAGAGTCCTAATAAACTGATCGAGGTAGACACGATCTTCGAAGGGTGGAACATGACACATGCTCCTCCTTCTATGCCATTCTTGGACATGATCGGAAAGATGGGTGGCAGAGGACTGATGGAATGCAGTAAAAAGCTCCATAACAGTGTCGTATTAGAGAGGTAACTGAAAATATGAGAGGAACGCTTTAGCAAGCATCGCGAAAATGGAATGAGAGGTGGTGGCCTAGTCTACATACCATTTTGTAGCATCTCTAGTGAGCGTGCTTGGGAAAAACCAAAGTCAAATGGAATCATCAGTGATGGAATTTGATGAACGCAATATATGGAACTAGCGGACGTGGTTGGTAGGGTTCTCCCCAGAATTACCCTCAAACTTGGTAATGTCAGAGGGAAGCTTAGTTGATATAGCTGGTCAACCAGGATCGTGGTGTATAGGGTCATTGATCAACTAGCTAAGATCCAGGAGGCTTAACTTGGCCATGAAAGGTAGCATGAGGGCTACTAGAATGGTTCCTGAGATGGTTCCACTAGATGTGACCAACAGGGTAGAACCAGATCCAACACTAGGTTGGGTTCCTGCACCTACAGTGGGTCCTGACATGATGACGATATGCGGTGAAGGAGGCTTGAAATCTAATGAACGAGAAGACGATTTAGTATGTTGACTCGAGGGACCATGAACTCGAACCCTGCGGGGAGGAGTAATATGCGAAAGCGGAAACTGGGGATGAAGGCCTAAGAGTCGCGACTACAAATGCCTTGGTGGTGTAATGGTTATAAGACACAAGTGACATGGAAATAGTGAAGGGAGATAAAAAATATGTTTTTGTCTCTGTGTGGGGAGATAAATTAATTAGGTTAAGTCTTGGCTTAGTGGCGTAAACCAAGCTCCCTTCGCTTAAGGCGTGCTTGTGTGTGTAAATGTGTTTATTAATTAAGCCCATATCATGTTTGAAAAGAGAAAAATATTGTTGAAATAAATTTAAATTAAAAATAGAAATTGAACAACAAATAAGCATTCAAACCCCACCCAAAATGTGTTTTCAAACACTATGTTGGTTGGTGGTAAAATCAACTGAAAACACATGAAAAAGGCCAAGATATCTAAGCGTCAGCGTGACTAGGATCAAATGACACTATGTTGTTGGAAAGTGGTGCAGCGATAGCAAAAAACAAGAGAGGAAAATCACTGCAAAAAGATAGGGAGATGGGTGTGAAACTTAGGGAAAACAATGGGACCCTAAGTCAAATGACCAAACAAGGTTTAAGGTGAAACTTTGGATGGAAACAACCTATCTTTTAATATCTGAAATAGGAAGATACAAATATGGAAAATATGGCTAAAAGCTTTGCAAAAACTCGGACTTCTTACTCAACTAAACTCCTACAAAGGTGGAAGCGTACTAGAAGTCCTAAAGAGGCGAAATTCCACTTTGATGAGAAAAAAAAGTAGATCAAGGCCTAATCGGGGTGAGATAGTGGTCAACCAACCTCGCAATCAACTCTCGGTAAAACCCAGAAGTGAATCGGAAAAGATCCCAAAAGCTCTAAAAATCGCAGGTACTGACCGGATTCCTGGGATATCGCACTTTTTGGGCCAGAAAGTGTGCTCTGTTCCTCCAAATCTGAATTTTGGGGCAGAAAAGTGCAATTTCTTCTCCTCAATTCTCGGTCGGTAAGTCTCGAAAAAATTTGCCATCTCTGTCATGGCTGGTTCCTGTGACCTTCGGAAAAGACTAGAAAACTAGCAGAAGTTAGAAATTTCACTGATTTAGGGTTACAAATTTAGTCAAAATCATTAAGAGACTAAAAAATAAAAACCCTAAGTTGAAAATTAAGGTCACCCAAGTTTTCAGATCAGAATTAAAAACGCAGTGGAGTCATCAATTTTGTTATTTTGTTTCTCCTCGAAGGTGTACGAAAAGGAAACACTTTATACTGTGGATGACAAACAGTCCTAACAATATAAATGGTTGCTAAACATTAAAGATCTGTAGCAAATGATAGAAACAAAACTCGCCAAAGCCCTGATCTATGCCACAATCATAGTTAAACAACAAAATGGAATAGTAAATAAGTGTAAGTAACTCCAATAATCCAATGGAAACCAAATATATAAAGAATATATTTTATTAAACAACACCCGTGAAGGGAACAAATAATGTTACCAGTCCCCCTCTACGGGATGGGTTCTTGGCTATCCTCAAATGTCTTAAGCTTTTGTAGAGTCTCTCTCCTCTATAATGTATAAACCCTAGTAAATAAAATGTTTGAGCTCAATGGGAACTCAAATGAAAAAGAAGATGGTGTGCGACAATGATAATAATCAGAGCTACAACAATGAGTGTAACAATGAAAATAATCAAAATTGAATAAGGAATGGAAAACCCTTCTAACAAAATATTAGGTTATCCTCAAATAATGAGCAATAATAAAATATTATTAACCCCATTCTAGAAATAACCATTTGGAATATTTTATTATATTTGGTTAGAGGGAAAAAGTATTTAAACTTTTATTTAGAAATAATCAATAA
The DNA here is from genome assembly GCA_031772625.1 of Pinus tabuliformis. Lineage (NCBI taxonomy): Eukaryota > Viridiplantae > Streptophyta > Pinopsida > Pinales > Pinaceae > Pinus > Pinus tabuliformis. The sequence continues at coordinate 1,739,856,450 of CM062817.1, read as the reverse complement.
ATAAATGATTTATTTATCTTCTAAAGAAATATGGTTAAGGAATAATAAACAAATAATGATTTATTTAATTATTCCTAAGGGATTTGGTCAAACTTGACAAGGAATAATAACTAATTAGTGATTAATTAATTATTCCTAGAGAAAAGTAAGATAATTAATGATTTATCTATTTATTTCTCATAATTGGGTCAAATGTGATGAGGAATATTAATTAAACAATGGTTTAATTAATTATTCATATAATATAATTAAATAAATAGTGATTTAATTAATTATTCTTCATGGGTTTAACTATAAATGACTTAACGAATATGGTTTATTAAGTAATTTCTCACAGTGAAAGCAATTTTAATATGGTAAAATTGACCTTACATGGTGTACTTCAATCCATCTAGTAAATTATGGCTAGATGATCAATTTTTTGTGATAACACAGAATATTCATTGCTTCCAAATATGATATCATCTACTGCAATCAACAACTATTAACAATTTACCATTATCCATCTTTACATATAGAGTTTTATATGTAGATCCCTTAGTGAAACTTTGTTGTTGACTATACTTGTCAAGGTGATAATGCAATGCATAAGGAGCTTGTTTTAGCCCATATAATGCCTTCTTGAGTTTGCAAACAAGGTTTTTATCATTTCCTAGAATGAACCCTTTAGGTTGTTCAATATAAAATTCTTCTTCTAGGCCTTGATTCAGAAATGTATATTTAACATCCATTTGATATACTTTAAAGTCATGAAAGCTTGAAAATGCAAGAAAAATTATAATGGCTTCAAGTCTGGGTACAAGTGCAAATGTTTCTTCAAACTCTATTCCTTCTTGTTGTGCATAGCCTTTGCGTAAAAGTCTTTCTTTGTTTCTAATTACCTCTCCATTTTCATTTAGTATTTTTTGAATACCCATTTTCTCCCAATAACATTTTTACCATGAGTTCTTGGTACTAATTCCCATGTATGGTTTTTTCTATTTGGTCAAGTTATTCATCCATATCCTCAACCAAACATTCATCTTTTCTAGCTTGAATTACATTTTGTGGTTCAATTGTGGATAATAAGGCTAGATAACTTGAAGTTCCAACAAGATTTCTTCTAGTTTGTACTTCAGCTTCCTTATCACCTAGAATTTGAGATTCTAGATGTCTTTTCTAAACATACCTTGATGGAGTCTTTTCTGATGATTTTGTACTATCAATTCCTTCTTTTTATGCTTCATTGATTCCCTCTCCAACATTCTTTGGCTTGTTGTATGAATATCTTCGTCATATGTTGGTGTTTCCCTTTTGGTACTTGTGGGTGCTTCATCAATCACAACATCAATGCATTCAACAATCTTTTGAAGTCTTTTATTGTAGCATTTATATCCTTTGCTTCTAGAGGAATATCTAAGGGGAATTCCTTCATGAGCTATAGCTTCAAACTTTCCAATTTTATCATCATTATTATTCATGTAATATTTTCTTCTAAAGACTCTAAAATTATTGACATTTGGAGGCTTACCAAACCATAGTTCATGAGGAGTTTTTTTAATGTTTACGCAAATATGAGATTTGTTGAGGATATTTATTATTGTAAGTGATTCTCCCCCCAGAAGGTATGAGGTGTTACAGACTCATCAAGCATAGAGCATGCCATTTGTTGTAATGTTTTATTCATTCTTTCTACCACTCCGTTTTGTTGGGGATTTTTAGCTATAGAAAATTTCCTCTTGATGCCATGTTATTTACAAAAGTCAAAAAACTCATCTAATATAAATTCTTGTCCGCTATCAAATCTAAAACATTTGATTTTTGAATCTAACTCATTCTCTACTAGAGCTTTGAAGGCTTGAAATTTATCATATGTTTCATCTTTATGTTTTAGTAAGCCAATCCAACACATCTGAGTAAAATCATCAATGGATAATGTGAATTATTGCTTGATGAGCACTAGTATTGTAGCAAGAATGCTGCAACTCCTGGGGCTACCAACTTTACTTTATCAACCAGGGGTTCGTACAAACTTGGAGGTGGGAGTTATGTATACACAAGTAAATGTGATGGGTCCACTCTTTGTCACTGCTAAGCTGGCGATAGACCACTAAGGTTTTTCAAAACAAACTTCTATTGATTCCAAAGAAGCTTGATTACCAATGAGGAAAAGGGAAATCTACACGAAAAGAAATCTTGTCTACTACAGTAAGGAAAAAGACTGAAATCAAATGCTTAAACACACCATTCATCTAATATAACTACTAAGAGGCTTTGCTTCAAGAAAATGCTAAATTATCATATGTGCAATCCTACTGTCCTAGGAATGCAATTTGAAACATCAAACATTCTACTACTATGCATGTAAATGAACAAAATGACTTCTTTTCCTTTTTGTCTTTTTTGTGTGAAAGTGTGAATGAGGAATTCTTTTGGTGATGTGGTAGGCAGATTAGGGATGATGGTGGATGGTCATATGGCTTGGGAGGCAAGTAGGGGTCCTTTTCTAGTTTCCTAGGTGATTTTTCCATAATTCGGCCTCAAACCAGGCCACTACAGGCCAACCTGTAGGATGTCCTAATGCGTCCTACAAGATGTCCTAATGCTCCTATAGGATCCCTTGTATTCCTACAGGATACAGCTGAGAGTAAGAGGAGGGATTTGGAAGGTGATGTAAGTCTTAGGGAATGTGGATGGTGGATGAAATGAGGCAAGGGAGTGCCTAGGACTCCTTTTAGAGCTCAAAACCAGAGTTGTGAGATGGTTGGATTTGCTCAACAAGCTTGGAGAAGTATTCTAATGGAATGATGAGTTTGGTTAGGGATATAGTGAAAGAAAGTGATAACCATGGATGGATGAGGTTAGGATGGGGCTGCTAATAATGAAATCTCTATGTACTGCTGAAAATCCTACAATGCATCAATTATTGACATTTATCCATAAATCATGTAAACAAGAAGGATTTCAATTAACTAAGGTAAATAAAATTTCATGAGCTAGCCGCCTATTTCATGCATGGGAAAACTTGCAGAATAATATGAAACCTTGATGATATCTAATGTAAGACTGAAGATAGCAGAAATCACAATTAAACCCTATTCTTGAAAACTAGTAAAATGCTAACCTAAGTAACAGAAAACCCTAAATTCCATGAGAAATCATAATTCTGTCTTTTTGGGGCTGCATAAGAGTCCTTTCCTCAAACCATGGTCCCTGAAGGGAGGAGTGAGGCCAAATCCACCTACTAACATCTTTTTGATATTCCTTTAGATTCCTAAGATAATGCTGAATCAATGCACAAATGGAAGAAAACTAATCAAATCCACAACTACTTGCACTGAAATTATGCTAAAGGAAATTCAACGATTAATCCATAAAATCAACTAAGCATAAAAATACAAGAAGTGGAGCCTTTGCTACTAGGGTAGGGCCCTAACCCAAGAGCTTCAGCCCTCTGAGTCAACTCAGTGCTGGACCAAGAAAATGCTCATTCTCATTATCCAAACAGAAAATTACATAGCAATGTCTTCCACAAGTCTTGGACTCAAAAATGCCTAGTGTTTTTACAACTAAAATTTGAATCCTAATGAGGCTCTAGGCCTCCTTATTTATACAATTTAAGTCTCCATTGACTTCCTTAAATCTATGGAGGCTCGGCTCTAAAACTTGAGATGAGATGGCTCTTCAACTATCACTGGCTTGACTGCCTTTTGATCTTCATGACTTGGCTACTTGTAACTCCGATATAGTGTGATTTGATGGACGAATATTTGAATGAGTGAGGAGTAAATTAGGAGGATCTATCCCCTACAATGTCTTCTCCTTGTATCATTCGAGTTTCAGCCCTTAATTAGCCAAACTTTCCATGAATTTCTCTCAAAAACCTACAATTAATGTACATTAGTCCACTAGACATAATATCTCACTTTGACTTATCTCATTAAACAAAATATAATCAAAATATGTAAGAAATTATGAGAAGAGTTGATTTGAATAAGCTAGGAGGTGTATTAATGTCCATATAGTTACCTAATAATGAGGCTCATCATCACCCCCTACTAAAAGTGTTGCTCATCCTCTGATCAACTCAATCTATATCCATGTATTTCGTTGCTCTAGTGGCCTCCCTGACATCCATGCTTCTGCTGTAGTTTCATCTTCCTGTGCATAGAATCTTGCCTTCCACTATATGTCCTCCCACTACTTTCTTTCTTCCTCTTCCTTCCTTCCTTCCAACATTCCTAAGTGCAGTGGTGGACTGAGTCTCAAGCCAATCCAATTGACTTTGAGTCTTTGGAGAGCTTGCTTGTACATGGGTGTTCTATTCATTGCCTCTCTCATTCTGTGAGGAGAATGGTACTCTCAGATTTTCAAGTTGTAGGGAAATTTTTCCATCTCCTTTGGAAAGCTTGCATGATGTCATCCCCTAACAACCTAAAGATGTCCTCAAAGTGTGTGATTGCTTGCTCTTGGGTAGCAAGGTACCTAGGTGCAATTTGAGGTTCATTTGCAATCAAGTTATGGGTATTGATGATAGCCATTGGATTTGATTTCTCAACTCTTATCATGAGGGGTTTTATTTCTTCTCTTGCCATTACTTTCTTCATTTCTACAGCCATTTCTTCCTCATGATTCATCCAAGATGCCAAAGCCATCAACTGTAAGTCCCATAGTTTTGAATTTGGATCCAACACATTCATATTAGTCAAGGCCAAGTTGTGGAGGTAAAACTCAGACATTTTAGCTCTATCCTCCAAGGTGCTTTGATCACAGAGATCAATGAATTGTCTATAATCTTGGAAGGGCATAGTGCCTCTCTGTGCTAAAGTTTTGATTTGGAACTGCAACCATTGTTCCTTAAGTTACAATGCATAGGACTTTATTGGCATCCTGCAATGGATTGCCTCTAAGGATAGACAGGCCATGGATGCCAATTGATTCCCTCTCTCTTGTAGTTTTCCCCTTAACCATGCATTCTCTACCTCCAACTGAGCTTTCATCATTGCCTCTCTATCCCTCAAGCTACTGAGTTCTCTTCCCATCTCCTTTACTTTCTCCTCAATGTGACCTATGTCCTTCACTTTAAATTGGGAAATTTGTATCCACCTATGTGTTCTTTCCCTTTCTTTCTCAAGCTCAAAGAATAAGGTCATTGAAAATTTATGTGGAATGAGCCTACCCCCTTCAATGAAACTGTAGTAGGAGTCAAGGTTGGGTTGAGGACTAGGTTCCCTCAGTTCTGGATCATCCTTCTTTGTTTCTTATTGCATGACCCCTTCATTGTCCAATTTCTGAGTTTCATGTAGGTTTAGCAAAGTTTCGTGTAGGATGGACTCTGGTTCCTGTAGGTTCTTCTGTGTCTCTTGTAGGATACCTTTTCTTTTGGATGAGGTATATCTAGTGACAGGCCTCCTAACATAAGTGATAGGAGACTTGGGAGATGCTTGTCCTAATGATCCTTCTCCTTGATTTTTCAAAAGAGGAGCTATATTTTCCTACTATTTTGGTGAGTCTTCAATGACACTAGGAACCTTGGTGGGTGTTTGAGGTTTTCCTTGTCTAATCCTTGTATTTTTTCTTGTCTTAAAGTACAATGGAGTTTGTCTCTATCTCTTCCCTTTTTGCTTGATAGGGGTACTAAGGGCAGTGAAGGTAGCTGCTCCCTCTTTCTCAGTGGGTTCTAGAGATACCCTAGGTGATTCCTCCCCTTCTTTTCCTTGCATTATAGAACTTTGTTCTTCATTGTCTTTTGTCTCCTCCTTTCCATTCTCCTTCGCACTCTTGTCTTTCTCCTCTTATTCTCCCTCTAGTTCCTCACACTGTTCATCAGTTTCTTCATTTGCATCTTCTTCTGTCTCTTCACCACTTTCCTTCTCCTCTTCTTCCTCTTCTTCCTTCTCTATTTCTTCTTCATCCCTCTCTGTTTCTTCTTCCTCCCTTTCATTGGTAGTGGGGCTTTTGTCATATTCCAAGGCTTTTATATCTTCCTCTGTTTGCATGTCTTTGGAATTTTCCCATGTGATAGGGAGACTTAGGTTTTGGATGGCATATTTTATGATACATCTAATTAACCCATGATGGGCTAGCTATTGATGGTTTCCTCCCTACACCTTAATGCTCATATCTATCACTAATTGAAGAAGAAAGTAGGGTATGATTAGTTTGTTTTGAGCAGGTGTTTCTGATTCAAACCTCATCTCTTGGAGAATCCTAAAATGGTACCCATATAACACACTATACCTACCTTCACATGATATATACTTAATGAGGTGGTAGCTTATTTCATTCCAAGGATATGGTAAACTTTCTCTTCTAACCCTATTTTTGTCTTCCATTGCCTCCTCTCCTTCCAAAATGAATTTCTTCCTTGCAATTTGGTTGTTACCCTTATCTTCCTATCTCCAAGGCAACCCTAAAGGAAGTTTGGTGATTCTGCCTATGATTTCAGGGGTGATTTCTACAGAGCGGGCTTTCACCACAATAGTGGCATGGATCCTAGTGAGTGGTATGAGGGAGAGAGAAAAGTCTTTGACCACTTCATCAGCATATCCCCTCAATTTTTTAAAGAAACCCATCCAATTGTGCCTTGTGAATATCTCTAGTATAGGAGGGTGCTGATGAATTCTCACTGTGTTTGTGGGTTCCCTCTTGTTAAATCTCCCTGTCATTTTTCTCTGATTGATGTGGAGGTTTTTATATGTCTGATACCAAATTCTAATGGATGAGGAATTTTATATTAAAATTATGTGTATAATTCCCCTAGACTGCAATCTTTTCAACAAAATAGAAGGCCTTTTTATATATTTTTTACTTGGAAAAGGTGGGAAGATATAGCTCCTACCTCCTTGTCATTGCCTGATGAAGCCAACCTTTTGTTTTTTCCCTTTAAGAACGCTCACTACTAATCCTGTAGGTGACTGTTTTGTATCCTATAGGATCTCCTGTAGGATCATGTAGGTGCTCCTACACTGAAAAAACTGCTCACTATCTTTCCTGTAGACTACTTTAGGGGCCAAGAGCAACTTTTCTTTGATGTAGCCTTGAAATTGTGAATGCCTCTATGCATGGGAATCATTGTTTTATTTCCTCATATGGGTGATTTAAGTGGGATGGTGTGCTGATAACCGAGGTACGAGTATCCATTTTTGGACTGTTGGTCCCACTACCACATCATCATTCTCCTTACCTTGTAATCAACTCCCACTTCAAGCATTCATAACTTAACCACTTTCAACATCATCTCTCCTTTATCTTGACTTAACTGCTGCCACATGTGTAATGAACTAACTGTATTCTCCTTGTTGATTGGCTGAAGGTGGCCAAGTTAACTGGCCACATTTTTCTTATAAAACCAAATCTTTCACAAGTTTACATGTTTGATCATATTATGCTAACAAGAGAGTTGAAGCAAGAGACATACCTATGGTGAGATGCCTTTATGCTACCTTGTTGGAGAGTGAAGTCCTTGCTGTATATTTGTTGCATGTGTTTTTCTCTTCTTCTTTTTTTATTGTCTTCCTTTGATGTTTTTCTCTAATGTGCAGGTACTGGATGGTGATGCTGATGATCCTGCTTCTGCTGCTAAGCTATGTAGGAGCTTCTTTGACCTTTGCATCTCCATGATGAAGCTAACTACCTCATTTGACTCAAGTGCCTCATGGAGGTTTTCACCTGAGTCTCCTTATTTTTTATCTTTTTCTTTTTTTCTTTTTTTCTTTTTTTCTTCTTTCTCTTTTTCAGTGACTTGATGGCGTAAAAGCTGAGAATTTCTCCACCACCATCACTGTCTTGCTGATGCCATCAATGAATTATTGCTTTGACAAGGGCTTCTTATCTGCACTGAACCATTATCTTGAAATTTCTCTATGACATAAGGCCCTAATAATCTAGTCCTTAACTTTCCTTTAAAATCTTTGTATCTGGAATCATATAACAAAGCCCAATCACCTTATTGAAATTGTTTTTCCTTTATGTTCTTGTCATGCCAGATATTCCTTTGAACTTGAGTCACCTCTGTGTGCAGAAGGGCCTACATTCTAAACTCATCTAACCCATTCAGATGGAGCAATCTCTCTTGTTGTGCACTGGTGAGGTCTAGATGTAGTTGTGCTTCCATTATTTAATGTGTTGTACTCAAATTCAATGGACGACAGGGCCTTCTTCCCATAGACCAACTCATAGGGAGTGAATCTAGTCGTGGTCTTCCAGGTGGTATTGTAGGCCGAAGTGGCCTCAACTAATCAATCTACCCAATCTTTTCTGCTGCTACTAATCAATTTGGTTAGAATGCCCTCCAGCACTTTATTGGTCACCTCCACTTGCCCATTAGCTTGTGGGTGGTAAAGAGTGGATGTTATATGCTTGATATTGTGATGAATTAACAAATTTTCAATCATGTGAGATTTAAACTGGCCGCCTTGATCAGTGACTAGTTCTCTAGGGTGCCCAAACTTATAAAATACATTTTCGCTTAAGAACTCAACCACTTTCTCCTCTCTTTCTACCTTGATTTCCTTGGTTTCAACCCACTTGGTTAAATAGTCAGTGCACATAATGATGTACTACTTTTTCCTGGATGGAGGGTCAATAGGTCCAATGAATTCCATGCCCCACTTGTCAAATGGCTTGAAAGTCAGTTGAGGTTGCAGAGGAATTTCATTGCTTAGAGTAGGCTTTCCCATCCTTTGGCACCAATCACAGGAAGAGTGGGCCAATAATACCTAGCTTGTAGCACCTTGAATGTTGTCCTCTTGGCTGCAAAGTGACCTCCACAAGGCCCATCATGATAGGTTAGAAGGATGTTAAAGACTTCCTCCTCCCTGACACATCTTAGAATTTAATCCGGGCCTAGTTTGAAGAGGTTTCCCCCAATCTAAGTGAATGGGGCGCTCTTTCTCACAATCTTGCTTTTCTCTTTGGAGGATAAATTTGGTGGGAATTGTGAAGACACCAAGTAGTTTTCTATGTCAGCAAACCATGGAGAGATAACTAAAATGGCGAATAATTGTTCATCTGGTAAGTGATCATCAACCATTCCTTCCTCTCCTACAGGCAAAGTTAATATAGATAAAAAAATATGCAACAACATTCTCCTTTCTAGGCTTATCAATAATAGTTAGATCAAACTGTTGTAATAAAATTAACCATCTAATCATCTAGGCATTCACATTAGGTTTATTCATCAAATATTTAATTGCAACAGGATCAGTGTGTACAAATGTTTGGTAACCTGTAATGTAGTGCCTAAATTTGTTCAATGAATACACAACAACTAGGAGCTCCTTCTCAGTTACTGTATAGTTCAATTCGGCCTTTGACAAATTCTTACTGATGAAGTAAATGGCATAAGGTATCTTGTCATCTATCTAGCCTAGAGCTGCTCCTATGGCTTTGTGAGAGGCATCATCATGAATATGGAAAGAAAGGGAAAAATTTGGGCCTCGAAGAATAGGTGCAGTGCTCAACTTGTCCTTCAGGGTGTCCAAGGCCTCTTGACAATTTTTTGACCATAAAAATTCAAAGTCTTTTGCCAATAACCAAAATAAAGGAGAAGCTAACTTGCTAAATTCTTTTATAAACCTCTGATAATATCCAACTAGACCTAGAAAACTTCTGACATCTCTCTATTTTTGTAGAGGTGGGACCCTTTGGATGATGCCTATCTTATTTGGGTCCACCTACAGTCCTTTCTAGGATATTGCCTGACCTAGAATAGTCCCTGCAATCATCAAGAACTCACATTTTTTAGGACTAAGGGACAGGTTCATTTCAATGCATTTTTTCAACACCTTACCTAAGTTGGATAGAGCCTCCTGGAAATAAAACCCATAGGGTGTAAAATCATCCATATAAATTTCTATTGCATCATGGAGTAGCTCGACAAAGATACTCAGGACTACTCTCTGGAAAGTGGCAGGGGCATTGTATAGGCCAAAAGGAGGGACCCTATAGGCAAAAGTACCCCAAGGACAAGTGAAGATTATTCTATCTTGGTCTTCTGGGCTGATCTAGATTTGATTGTACTCGCTGAACCCATCTAGGAAAGAGAAAAACTTTTTCCCTACCAGGCCATCTAGCATTTGGTCAATGAAAGGTAGAGGGAAATGGTCCTTCTCTTTTGCTTTGTTTAACTCTCTATAATCGACACAAATCCTCCAATTCCCACTTTTCTTTGGAACCAACACTAAAGGAGAGACCCACTCACTGTCTGAGATAGGGTAAATGAATCTTGCATCTAGAAGATTTTGCAGCTCTTCTTTGACTATATCCTTGAGAGTTGGATTCATTCTCCTTTGGGGTTGTCAGACTAGTTTGCAACCTTCTTTGATATAAATGTGGTGAGTACACATCAAAGGGTCCACTCCCTTCATTTCCTTGTAACTCCAAGCAAAGGAATCCAGATGTTCCTTTAGCATGTTGCATAACTTTTCTTCTTGGTGTATAGAAAGAGATGGGTTGATTTTCAAAGTTCTCTCGGGGTCGAATTCTATGGTTTTGACACGGGTAGGGTTTGAATCAGCTTAGCATAGATCAATATGATGGTTGTTATGGGTTTCATTTATTACTTCCACTAAGGACAAGGTGATGGGAGTTAGAATTTGGAGTATGTGTTCAATCAAACCATCTTCATCCCGTTATCCTCCTCCCATGGTTGTTTCTAAGGTATAGAGATGGGATGAGTAGACTTCATCTTCTTCCCCCTCATCCAGCCATAAAGGTAAGTCATGTTCCAGAGATGGCTAAGCAGTAGGGTACAGGACTAACTACTTGGACATATGCCCATTTTTGGTAGTCATCTTTCTAGCCCTATAGCTGATTAATAGTGGCTAACCAGGGCCTCCCAAGGATGAGAGGATAACTAGTAAGCTTGGCCCTAGGCTGGAGAACTAGGAAGTCTCCAGGGTACTCCCAAGAGTCAATGGATGAATCACATCCTCCATAATCCCCTCAGGGTTCACTGTGAAACAGTCTGCAAGTTGCAAGAATGTTGTGGTCATTCTCAATGAACCCTAGAGATTGAGCTTGAGCATTGTGCCTGTTGGGAATGGGATCCCCTAAGGACATTTTTAGGGCTAAAAGCCCATGTTTTGGGTCAAATTTTGTAATAAAGTTGTAAAGTCTCCACATTTTATGGTTGTGGAGCGCAAAGGTGTCATGAATCATAAAGGGTTGTCCGCCCTTATTTTGTAAAGTGTAAAGTTGGCTGTAAAGATCTACCCATGGTCCACGGACCATGGAATTGTATGAAAAGAGGTAAGAAAGTAAGCTCTAAGTAGTGAGAAGTCTTGAGTGATAAGAAGGAAGTCTTTAGAAAATTCTAAGATTTGGGTCTTAGCATAGGTAGAGGCTCTACAATTGAGTGCGCAGAGGCCTAGGGTGGAAGTCTGTAGCTGAGTGCGCAGACCCCTACAGCTATGTGCGTAGGGTAGATAGAGTCTATAATCATCTGAAGATATCAATAAAGAGAAGCATTCTACAAATTCTGTGTCTTTTTTTTCTGTTAATGCATCTTGTCATATTATGTATGGATTTCATTTACAATGCTTATGTGATGCGCAAATGTATGTAATTACATTGGTTAATTGAATGCAAGTAAGAATATCTATTTATGCAGCGCTAACCGTGATCATTTAATAAGATAAGTAAGACCCTTAAGATGATTTGGGAATCTATACAATACACTATGCTAGCAACACAAAAGTACCTGAACTATAGGTTAGTTCTATGCGAAGGTCAATTGTACCCCTTCACGGAGGTACCAAAGGGCGAAATAAAGGGCTAGACAAACAGAGCCCTAGAAATTGGGGACTTGTGTGAAAGCAGGAACAGAAGGTATAAACTGACATCACGACCATCTCAGGGTGAGGGAACATGGCTCCAGCACCCCCCCATACTACTTTGGGTGAGACTTCAGTCTATGCTCCACGAGCTGATGCCAAAAGGGCTAGTAGTGTAGGGATTTGTTTGGCTAACTAATGTTGAACTTGGGTCAGATCCCATGCAGCCAAAAATGGTTCCGTTGCAGATATTGGAATCTGCATAAGAGATGTGTGATGTCGTATCACTGGAATCCAACTAAGAAAGAGATCGGGACTGGTTGGATAGGAAGATTCACGGATTCGTGGTGAGGGAGAACAGAAATCCATGACTAACAAAGGAACAATGGCTGGACAGGTACCTATATATAGAAATCCACGAGATCTTTTTATGCTCCTTTCTGGTTGAGCTATACGAGTGGATCGCGAAGCTAGCAGATAGCCAAGGAAGGTGGAGACTTGATTTTCCTATTGTCTAGACCTCGGAGTTAGTACAAAGATTGGAAGCCCTTGAGGATAAGATCGTCAGTGTTATCAATCGTTGGCTCGATCGCATCATAGGAGGATTTGTGACTAAATTCACGTTTGATACCTTAGTTAGCTACAGCGAGGCAGAGTGGCACTTTTTCAAAGGTCTGCGAGGTAAGTACTTGAAGTCTTTGAATACCTAGATTAAGATATATTTGTGTGAAAAAAGGGTTATGCAGCTACCTTGATGTTCAGAGCTACACGAAGTGGAAAGACATATAGGAACGAAGGAAGAAAGGTCTTGAATATAGTCCATTAATTTCACCTCCATTAGGCGACGAAGAGGGAGTAGCACAGGCTTCTCCCTGAAGTGAAATTCAGTTGATAAGACAAGGATTCCTACGACTTCCACCTCCACCCACACCACCTCCAACTTCACCACCATCACCTGCGACTTTACCCATACCACCTCCACCTCCACCATAGTCCAACATGGCAAATTTAGTGAAGCTGACTTCGTTCAAAGGGTTGGGAAATCAGGACCGAGACCAATTTTGGTTCATTGTGAAAGTTGTGTGGGAAGCTCAGGGCGTTATAGATGATCACATGAAGAAGGAAACATTGGTTAGTGCTCTGCAAGATCATGTGCTAAACTGGTACATTAAGTACTCTAATGATAACCCAAATGCTAGAGTGGCAGACATCTAGACCATGCTGAATAAAGAATTCAGTAGGCCTAAATCCGAGGCAAAGTTGATTGTGGGGTTCAAGGAAATCATGATGAAACTAGGTGAGACACTTTGGGAGTTGGATCAAAGGTTGAAATGTAAAATATGTGAAGCTAATATGAACTTAACAGATGGACAGCACTGCGAATGGTTCATGGTTTTGCTCCTGCCACACTTAAGGGTTGCATTGTCATAAAAGAAGATAACGACTTAGGCAGAGGCCTTGGAGATTGCAATGAGACTGCATGAAACACCGATGTAGGATCTGAATCTGGGGGTTTAGTAGATCCATGCGCAGTTACAAAATCTTTGCCTTGAAATGAAAAGTTTGAAGCAGGACAAAACAGTTCGGCCGGAGGTGCACAAAGAGGTATGGTGCCTGAAATGTAAAGGTCAGGGGCATGACAAAAACCATTCCCCGGTCCTTGCAAACTGTATTGCAGGAGGAGGATTAATGCCTTTGAGGTCAGAATCTCAATCAGGACCAAGTGTGGTACCTGTGTTTTGGTGCACTATATGTCAGGCAGCAAGAAAATAGACAATAGATAACTGTCATTCACTGTAGAAGTTTGTAGAAACACCATGTCAATTTTTCTGCAACTTCTGTGGGTTGGTAGGGCATCATGAGCGCAACTACAAAAGCTATGAATTGATGATGGATAGCACACTTGCCTATAGGGTTTAGGCAAAAATGCAGCCCACCTGACTAGAGTGCAGGGATGGCACGAACAGGCTTTCAAGGGCATGGAGGAGGGCGAGGCGGAGGAGGACTTGGAAGAGGCCGGGACAGCTAATATGCTACGATTGCAGAGCTCCAGGACACTATGCCCATGATTGCACTAATCCAACACGTCCGTTGTGAAAATATTGCACTCTGTTTGATCATGAAATGGAGACTGTCCTACATTGATAGCGGGGATACATGAAAAAGGGGCACTACCACCTCATCCGACTCAGAACCTGTAGATGATGAGGTCTGAGCCTCGCGAAGAGGATCTGAATGTGAATATAGTGCTCCGTAGTGGCATTGTAATAGGGGATGATAATGGGAAATAGCCCAAAGAAATTGCATGGGTCCGCAAAGCTCTGGCGAAGGAGGCTGAATTTGATTTGGAGTGCGCACATGAAACATTCATGGAAGCAAAGAAAAGCTTCACTGAGGCCTCCGCCTCAGGGATCAAGGATAAGCCTGATTAAGAAATGGACCCTTCTATACTTACGACCTTTCTAGAGACTTGCATGAAGTTGCTGCGCAATAGCAAGGATGTGAAGGGATTATAGGAGCTTATAAATAAATGTGCCAGAAACACTTTAGGTGAACCGCGCGTGGTACGAAAGATTGGTAAGCATAAAAAAAGTACAGGACAAGAGATGAGAGTGACCACACAGATAGGAGAATATGAAATGGATCAGGTTATTTTGGATCTGGGATCGGATGTGAACGTCCTACCAAAGCAGACTTGGGAGAAAATGAGAAGACCTGTGCTGCAGTGGTCTCTGATTCAATTAAGGATGGAAAATCAGCAAAAGATCATCCCCATGGGATGGCTGCAAGGGGTGACTATAGATATTTAAGGCACGAGCACGTTAGCTGACTTTGAAGTAATAGAAATTATGGATGACAACAACCCATACCCTATGCTTCTTGGCATTGATTGGGCTACTAACATGAACGGGGTAATCAACGTAAAGAAGCAGAAGATGATATTTGAAAAGAAATCGCTCTGCGTAATAGTACCCCTAGATCCTGCTGAAGGATTGTGCTATGCTGAATCATTCCACGGTTATGAGAGCGATGACAATTTGGACTGTATATATAAGATAACATTGCGAGACAAAGATTGGGTGAATCCAACAGCGGGTGGACGAATTACGTGGGATCTCGAGAGTTCATGCACCTCAGACTCTGATGAAGAATTAGAGCACTGGCATAATCAATTACACGAAGTAACCACACTGAGCTATAACATGATGACCCAATCACTACACTGTGTGTCACCAGAGGTAAGAAATCTGCCCACTTACGATGGCCTGAATGATGTAGATGTATTTTTGGATGCATTTTAGAGGGAAGTACTAGAGAAGCAGTGCTTCCAAGCTTTGGACTAGGCACTGTGTGCTACGCCGACAAGGAGGTTGGGTACATGCAAGGGTAGATTTGATGATTAGTGTGAGTGTAGGAGGATGATGAGAACACATTTTGGGAAGTCGAAGGTATGAATGACAGACAAATATGATGGGAAGGACAATTCACATGCACACTTGGCCAAATGGGCTCAGGCTTATGGAGCGAAGCCCCAACCAAAATGGGTGCACTTGTTCTACCACACCTTAGATGTCATCCCGATAAACTGGTATTTAGAAGCAGAGCTCCACCATGGTACAGGTGAATGGGATATTATGCGCAAAGGATTGATAATGAAATTTAGTTTCGAAGATGGGTTTTGACTGTATTTACAAAGCACTAGAAGAAGTGAAAGTGGAAATCTTTTGAATATCACAGGATCCATTGGATCTGATTCAACCCGATTGGACCACTCAGCTGAGCCATGCCTTCGAATGCTATTACGTGACTGTTGAAGAAGAAGATGAGGATCCATGAAAGATTAACATCCCTGAAACAGAAGGTCACCGCGAGGTTGAGGGACCACAGGTTGAGAATCTTGATATAACCGCGCCACTGAAAATGAAATAGGTAAATATTGGTACGGAGGTAGAACCCAAATTCACGAAGATTGGAGATTACTAGGATGACGTGATGGTGGATAAGGTCACTAAATTGCTCCGCGAATACCACGATTTGTTCCCTACCAAGTTTATGGATCTAAAAGAGATAATAGGAGACCTGGGTATTATGAATATCACGTTAAAACCCGATGCGAAGCTGGTTAAGAAAATACCTTACCACCTCAATTCAAAGTATAAGGAGAAGGCCCGCTTAAAGCTAGACAAGATGCTCATGGTAGGCATCATTGAGCTGGTAGAAGAATCTAATTTGGTAAGCCCAATGGTGGTACATGAAAAGAAGTAGAAGGATGAAATAAGGATATGCGTAGATCTTTGGAAGTTAAATGATGCTTGCATACATGATCCTTTCCTAACCCATTCACTGATGAGGTGTTGGATAATGTAGGTGGTCAGGATGTGTATTCCTTCACTGATGGATTCTATGGGTACCATTAGATCAAAATCGCGCCAAAGGATAGAAGCAAGACGACCTTCGCAATGAAGTGGGGATGTTTTCAGTGCACTGTAATTCATTTTGGATTGAAGAATGCACGTGCGAATTTTTCACGTGTAGTCATTGCTGCGTTCGAGGAATTTATTCACAAGTTTCTAGAAGTGTACTTTGATTACTATACTATATTTGGGCTGGTGAAATGCCATGTGGCAAGTTTGCGCCAGATGCTAGATACTTATTGAAGGTACCAAATCATGCTAAATCTGAAGAAGTGCATGTTTTGTGTTCCTTTTGGGACCTTTCTGGGTCAAGTCGTTACAGGGACTGATGGTAGATCCCACGAAGATCACGATGATACTTAACTTGGAAGTGTCGAGGAGTGTAAAACAGTTGCACACTACCCTAGCACATATTGGGTATTATAAAAAGTTTATCAAAGGTTATGACCAGATCACTGTGCCTATGGAGAAGTTGTTGAAAAAGGATGTCACATTCTGTTGGAACAAGGACTGTTAGAAAAGCATGGATGTATTGAAAGAAAAGATGGTCACAGCTCTGATTCTAGTCTTCCCAGATTAGAAGAAGGAGTTTCATGTACATGTCGATGCATCATGTATAGTGCTGGGAGCAGTACTGACACAGGCTGGCGAAGGAGACTTGGAACATCCTATAGTGTTCACAAGCAGAAGGTTATCCAAGGTTGAAAAGAACTATTCCACCACCAGGAACGAAGGGTTAGCCATGGTATACGCACTCCAGAAGTTTAGACACTATTTGCTGGGTGGACATTTTAAGATGTATACGGACCATTCTATGTTGAAATACCTGGTCAATAAGCCTGTGTTGGGGGGGAGAATCTGCAGGTGGTTTCTATTGTTCCAAAAGTATGACTTTGAGGTTGTTGTGAAGCCTGGATGACTGAACATGGGACTAGACCATCTGTCGCGTGTCAAAACAAGGGAAGAGCCCATCAATTTGGAGGAGGGATTGCCTGACGTGTAGCTATTTGTAGTGCGTGTCGTAGATGGTCATTTTGAAGATATCATACACTTCCTAATGACAGGAACTGCCCCGGAAGGTTACACCATCCAGTAGAAGAAGGAGTTAGTGGTGCATGTGACAAAATTTTCTATCATTGTCGGGCATCTGTACAAAATGGTGCCCGATGAGATATTGCAATGATATGTACCAGAGTTTGAAAGGAGAAGTATCCTCGCAGACACTCATGGGGGCACTGTGAGAGGACATTATGTAGGGAGAGCGACCACGTAGAAGATTCTACGCACAGGGTTGTGGTGGCCAACCCTCCATCAGGATTCAAAAGCTTACTACAAAGCGTGTGATGTGTGTCAAAGGATTGGTAGGCCATCGCAGAGGGATGAGCTACCTCTAAATCCATAGATGACTTTACAACCCTTTGGGAAATGGGTGATAAATTTTGTGGGACCCATTTAGCCCCAAGGGAAGAAGATGGAAGCGAGGTACATTATCACCACGAAGGAGTATTTGACTCGATGGGTGTCCAAAGATTTTGTTGAATGATCATGGTACACACTTTCTGAATGAGACGATTAGCACACTAACGGAGGAATTTCAAGTATATCACCAAAAGAGCACACCTTATCACCCACAGCCTAACGAGACGGTGGAAGCATTCAATAAAATGTTGGAGAATGTGCTAACCAAGGTTTGTAACACTCAGCGAAGTGATTGGGACCTACGCATACCTGCAGTACTATGGGCCTAACGGACAACATGCAAGAAGTTGACCAAATAGACACCCTTTAGGCTTGTATATGGTGTTGATGCCATGATGCCCATGGAATACATTGTGCCTAGTCTGCACATAGTGACACTCACAGGTATGACGGATTGCGGAGCCCTGGAAGAGAGGATTGTGCAACTCGCTAAGCTTGAGGAAGAGATATTTCTAGCTACTTTTCACCAACAGATCCAAAAGTAGTGCGAAAAAGCATGGCATGATCGACACATTAAGCTACACACCTTTAATGTAAATGACCCAATTTTGTTATATGACAGTAAGTTTGATAAATTTCCAAGGAAATTTAGAATGCACTATTTAGGGCCCTATGTCATTAAGGAAATTAGTGACGGTGGAGTAGTTCAGTTGGTCAAATTAAATGGATATCCCTTCTTAGGAAAGGTGAATGGAAATCGATTGAAGCTATACACCGGTGGTCCAGCCATGTGACGATATGAGGGTAGCATAGTCTTAGCACTCTAGGCAGCTGAAAGGAGGTGCAAGACTATAAACTACACTACCCACGTTAGGGAGCTGCACAATTGGAGGGTTGTGCGAAGCAAGGAAGTGTCATAGGGTTTGCAACAACGTGAAGGGCATTGCGCTACCCAGGGGGAAATCGCGCAAGTCAACCAGAAAGTGACTGTTAAAGTCTGTTCATGATTTAACGGTAGAAATGTGGCCAAATGGAGCGGGAAACCAGCATTTAAGACAGAATTTATGGGTCAGATCCTTGAAAATCTGTCGCCAATCTGGCATTAATGAACTAAATGTGGGGTGAATGGTCAGATTTGAATTCAAAGTGACTTATAAATTACGGGTGGCTACCCAGCAAAAAACACTTGGCATTTTGAGAATTGAGTTGTTAAGCTCTTAGGTGCACTTGAATCGAGATTTCTTCGAGGCTCTAATAGCAAGTTTAGAATTTGAGCAGTTACCAGAGACAACATGAGCATTGTTGAATAGCGTCATGTCAGTACCCATAGAAGCTATAGATATTGAAGCAGTGACAACAGAGGAGTTGTTGCCAGAAATTGTTATGGAGGTAGAAGAAGCTACTCCAGAGGTTTGCTGAAGTATTAGCGGAAGTCCCCAAATCACCAAGGACATCGAGACAAAAGCTCACCCCAACCAAGGAGAGCGTGAAGGATAAGAAGGGAAAACAACCTACAATACCAGTGCGCGCATTGCCAAGAAGAAACCCACCGAAGGACAAGCCCACTGCACAGGAAAAGGGAAAATCCATCAATCTGGAGCGAGAGGAGGAAGAAATTGAAGACATCCTGATGGATGATGAGGATGTGGGGATAGACATGGAGGAAGTTGAAGCCCATGGTGCTAATCCTATCATGCGGTTGCCTGAGTACGTCCCTCCGTACAAGGGCAAGACCAAGGTATTGAAAGATATTGATGAGAGCAAGGTCCCCTTGCAAACCCCTTTGATACCGTATGAGATTGTTTTTGAAGGACTGTACTTGGGGTGGGTTCCTCTATTAAAACTCAAAGATTGGGACTTAGCTGAAAATGAGAAGTTCCCACACTTGGCAACCGAGAAGCTGATGCACCGCATTATTGACACAACCATCAGGATGACTGCATTGGAGCCGTGGAGGTGGCTCAGAGGAATAGACAAGGTAGGTCTGCTCAACATGCTATGGGTGTTGCACTACAACCGCACCCTAATTACAGTCTTGTTCATCAAGCAGCTACTATTCTTGGTGCATGATGGGTGTGTGTGGCTGGAGGAGCCAATACCCATCACTAATAGATTGATCCATAGGATCACATGGTTGCCCTACACAGGAGAGAATCTGGCCATGATGTTTGGCAGAAAAGGTTGCGAGTAGGCCCTCGCGGAGGCCCTACAATAGTTTGAGCAGCAACAACAACTAATATTTGGGGCCATCCAAACAGGTCTGCAGGAGCTGCAGACCCACATTTCACAGGCTGGCATGGTGTCCACCAGCCTTGCTATTGGCACTTCATATGTTGCATGTGAAGGTATCTAATGCAATAGTGCTGCCCGATGGAGCACTGACCATGAAGAATTAAGTTGACAAGCCCATTGTCAATGCCCTCAAGGGAGCGGGGTTGAATCTAGCAGTGCTCCCTGGCAAGGTGCTCCACCTATTGTAGGACGGAGTGATTGTGGAGCTAAGGGCCCTTTGAACACCATGCTCTACAAGTGATCAACAAGTAGAGGATTAATAACAAACATATGGCCCTACAGAGAGACTTTGCCATCGCCGTCGTGACTAAGGTAACCGCACAAAACAGGTGAATAATTCAGGTCATGGAGGCATGCCAAATGGTCCTACAGTTGGCCATTCCTGAGGAAGAACCAGTCGAGGTGTGCATCCGCAAGCTGGCTACAGGGGTGCATGATGCTCACACAGAGATGGCGAGGGTTTAGCTGCAGTTGAAGCTTCATATTACTGAATTACAGTTGAAGGCCCAACCTTCAACCCCACTACAAGTAAAGGAGTAGTGTGCAACCACTGTCACAGAGGAAATAGCAGCAGTTGACAGTGCAGTAGCAGACTACGCACAACTCTTTGAACAGTTGTTTGAGGTCCTAATGAACTTGCAGGAGGACCCTAATGTACATCCACTGGAGGCAAAAGCACACAAGCTATAGCAGTGCTATGATGAGGTAAAATGCACGATGTGAACCTTCGCGCTCATAGAGGGACTGGAAAAGCTGTAGGAGGCCAAGCAACTGAAAGAGAAGGTAGACGTAGCACAACACAAGGAGGCAGTGTTGAAGGCATGACTGAAGCCCTAGTTAGATGAGGTGTATGTGGTTACGACCTCTATTAAATGAAAGCTTATGACTCTGCAAGCAACTCAACAGAAGCTTCTGGCCAACAATTCAGGAGTAGTGACTGAGCAGGTGGGTGAAGAAACAAAGCAAGTAGCTGCACAATGCACTACCGAGATTGCTGATCCGAGTTGACTCAACTCCCAGATTTAACCAATATCTTTTGCTTTCGTGATGTGATTAGAATTGCATTTAAAATAGAATAAAGGAACATAAATGCATGTTGTAAAGAAGAAGGAACATGACAAACATCAGCAACATAAAATAACAAGACGTTGATAATGGAGTTTGTCCAAGAGGGACTACGTCTCCAGGCCCCGGTGTCATGATGGTATTGGATGCTGCACTAAGTTCTGCCAATAGTGATGATGTACATAGGTGGTGACGTTGCTATTATACAAGGAAAACTCCCTCATGCAGGAGTGGCTCCAAGAGATGTTTCGTTGCGAGAACTCTCATTCAGAAAGGACTCCTATCCGTATGACCTAAACTCATGCATGATGATAATGAGCATCCCGCCAACATGGCAGAAAAGGGATCTCAATACAAACATACATGGCGACACATGAGTATCCCATCAACATAACAACAAAGGGATCTCAAATAAAACATGATGAATAATGACAACAAGTACATACCACAAATGATTCCACATCACATCAATCAGGAATCATGAAACAAGTAAGAAAACAAGATCCCACATCAAACATCAAAATAAGGATCTATGCATAGCAAAAGAAGTACATGAACACACTACAATTACCTCACATCCTAGGGCCATCTAGAGAAGAGGATGTCAAACTACTAAAGCTAGCCGTACCATCAATCTTGCGGAGTCGAATCTCATGGAAATGGTTGCTCACACATGAATTTTGACACTTGTATTCTACTTTGAAAAGTGGCCGAAAAATGAAATGATCAAATGGAAAATTTGAATGCACCATCAGATTTGTGGCATTGAATAGTGTAAAATCGACTGTCAAATTTCTAAATTCTGAGAAAATGAAAATTTGGGGCTTAAGGAATCTTTTAGATTCCCTCTAGATTCCTCAAAGATTCCCTCCTCTAGGTCATCTAAAAATATGTTTCTCAAATCGAAATTCTGACTATGCCATCAAGTTTGTGTCACTGAGAGGTGTAGGATTGACATAAAATTTGTCCAATTTGGACACTGTAGAAATTTCACCCTCCTGATAATTTCACCCAATCATGGTTCTGCCTGCCTTTTCTCTGGGCCCATGGTTCCACTTGCAATAAATTAATTAAAAATTATTGTCTCGATTTCCATGCATGCTCCTTGATCCTCCATGTTGGGTGCACTGAATAATTGATAGGGTTATATGTAAAATTTGAGGGTGGATAACCCAATGAAACAATTGGGTGCACTGGTGAAATAAGGAAATTGGTTAAAGGGAGGTCGAGGGATCAAATCCTGCCTCCCCACAAAATCCACATATATAATATTTTTTTGGCCACATGGTTTATAACCATTTACAAGCCGCACATTTTTGTAAAGGCATGTCGATTGTTATAACCGTTATGTCTCATGGTGTATTAACTTTGGTTGGAACTATCGATTTTCAGTTTGGGCAGAGGTTTGTTTGGAGTGTGGGTTGGTTGGTGTATGCACCATATGGGGCCACTGGTGGGGACCAGCCCATGAGGGCCAGGCGGGTTCAATCCCCACCAATCTCACCTTTAACGTATGGCATATAGTTTAGTGTGGTGGGGTCTGGGCAGGGTCCACCAGAGGTGGCCCACCCACTGCCCATACATATGTTTATATGTGGTAGGGTGGTTGGAGGGTTCGGCGGGGTAATGGCCGCTGACCCAAATTTAATATTAAATTTTGGTTGGAGGGTGCGGACCGGTGGGGGTCATGGCCCGTCAATCCTTTTTTAAGTATAAGTTTTGTTATATAGTTTGGGGGTGGTGGGAGTGGTGGCCTGCCACCTCATTTATATATATATATATATATATATATATATATATATATATATATATATATATATATATATATATATATATATATATATATATTTATTTATATTAATAACAAATATATTTTTTGAAATTGTCTAATATAGGGGATATTAGAAAAATTAATGATCCAACAAATTCACCCGCTTTCAGGAGCTAGGTTTCATTCCATGGGGTCGGTCAAATTGTAGGACACTTAAACTTGGCCCACAGTCCAACTTTGACCAAAACTTTGACTGGCTCATTCTCCCTCATACGAGCTTGGATTGACGAACCATTCACACCACTACGATCAGGACAATAAGATATATTTTATGGTCATAGATCAAAATAATTCTAATCACTTTGATTTTCAAGCTTCCATAAGCCCTCTTTGTCCTGTGTGTGTCCATGGAGCCACCTGGATCAGTCCTCCCCACTGAGGATCGTTTGGTCCTCCAAAAGCATGAAAAATAATCTGCAACTTCTCTGTACCTTGGCTACATCACAAGTGACCTAAAAGGTCTCGCTTCCATCTCCTTCACCTTTGTTCTTTGGAGCCTTAAGAGATGAGCCGACACCAACAATCACTGCAGCCTGTAGTACATTGTTTTGCAAATTACAAGCTTGAATTTCATGACCAACTAATGACCCAAGCATCCCACACTTTCCATGAGTTTTTAACACATACTCTGTGGTCAAGTTTACATCAAGATGGACACAATACCACAACTACGAAATCAAGGCCAACATATCATTATTGCTCCAACAAGTGATGGAAAGCACATCATCATTGCAACACATGATTTACAAAGATAATACCAAACACTATTTTTGCTTTGACAAGTGATGGAAACACGACATCACTTTCACAGTTTAAAATGAATCACAAAATAAGACCAGACATCATTGTTGCTTAACAAGTGATGGAAAAAACATCATCACTTTTACATTTTAAAATGAAACAAATGATTTACAAAAGCACGACCATGACAAGCTAACATATCTAGAAACCATTTTTCACTTATCGCTATGAATGGGTCATCCCTCTGTGGTGGTTTTTCTTGTCAAACAATTGTTTCACCTGGTTCATGCATCGACAATTTGTCTTTAAGGCATTTCTCTGGATTGAGCCTCCAACAAGTGGCTCTTTGATGGCCACTTCTGTCACAATGAATGTAGTAGGTCTTCTTCCTCCATATCTACTTTACCTTCTACTGAGAGGGTCTTTCATGCCTCATCCTTTTGTGGGCTGCTATTCTCTTCCAACACTTATAAAAAGTATGGTTATGTAATCCACAAAAGGTACATGTTTTTTAATTCCATGATCTACGTCCATTTTTAACATGATTATAATCGAAATAAACATTCGAATATCGAGACTAGTTATACATTTTCTTGTCGTCTTTGGTATCGTTATGGTGATAAGAGCTTTCCTCAACTCTTTCCTTGCAATGGGAACTACCATGGGATGATGGGGATGTGTTCCCATCATTCTCTTTCCTCAACGATTTCGACGATGTCTCAGAAGAATCTAACACCTTCGAGCATTCTCCTTCGGTGTATCCTAAGCCTGCAAATTCGGGTCTCTAGAAAACCTCAAATGGTTGAGTTATGCCTTGGTTATTAACACCAAGTTCTTTTTCCTCCTCATGCCTCATCCTAGTAAGGAGCCTCATGTTTGTCCCTGTAATTGGTATCTCCACATCACCAATGGAAATCATACTATGTGAAGATGAAACCAAAAGGAAATCAACATCTTTTACCTCCTCTGTCGATTTGAAAATAACTCATAAGGGCTTCTCATCATTTTTTGGTGGTGGTCCGCTAGCTATCTCGGCGCATTCCCCAACTTCCTTTCTAACATACCCAAGTCTTGCGTGATGGGGTAATTCTTCTACTTTGATGGGGTTGACAATGCTTTGGCCATTAATGCCCAAGCCTTTTCCTTCATACCCTATTTTCTCCAATGGTTTGGAGACAATTCCTGTGGTATGATTTTCAAAAATATCGAAATCATCATCAAGAAACATACATGAAGATGGAGAATTAGTTTTTACCTCACACGGATCATGCTGCAGATTTTCCAAGGCCTCATCCTTATCTTGCAGCTATTGTAGCAAACTTTTTTTTTTCCTCCTTCTCTTCATGTAGAAGCATCTTCAATTCAGTGTTCTCTGTTTGAAGGTTTTGTTTGTTGTGCTTTAGTTCTTCCAGGGACTCTTCCGTGGCTCGTAACCGAAGCTGCAATATTTCCTTTTCCTCTGTCTCCTTTTGTAGAGCTTCATACATTATTTTCACCCTTTTGAAAATTTTGAGGATTGTCTCATACATCTCTTTTTCATCCTCCGTCGCTGCACGTTCCATTGTTCATGCTTGCAATTCACATCCATACAAAGACTGCTCTGATGCCAAACTTGATCCAAGTTGACTCAACTCCTAGATTTAACCAAGATCTTTTGTTTTTATGATGTGATTAGAATTGCATTTAAAAAAGCATAAAGGAACATAAACACATGATGTAAAGAAGAAGGAACATGACAAACATCAACAACGTAAAATAACAAGATGTCGATAACAGAGTTTGTCCGGGAGGGACTACGTCTCAAGGCCCCATTGTCAAGATAATGTAGGCCGCTGCATTAAGTGTTGTCAATAGTGATGATGTACATAGGTGGTGATGTCTCTATCATACAAGAAAAATGCCCTCACGTAGGAGTGGCTCCAAGAGATGTTCTGCTGCAGGAACTCTCATTCAAAAAGGACTCCTATCCATACAAACTAAACTCATGCATGATGATAATGAGCATCCCTCCAACATGGCACAAAAGGGATCTCAATGCAAACATACATGGCGACACATGAGTATCCCATCAACATAACAACAAAAGGATCCCAAATAAAATATGACGAATCATGACAACAAGTACATACCACAAATGATTCCACATCACATCAATCAGGAATCATGAAACAAGTAAGAAAACAAGATCCCACATCAAACATCAAAACAGGGATCTATGCAGCACAATGCATCTCATAGCAAAACAAGTACATGAACACAATGCATATACCTCACATCTTGAGGCCGTATGAAGAAGAGGATGTCAAACTACTGAAGCTGGCTGTACCATCAATCTCACGGCATCGAATCTCATGGAAATGGCTACTCACACATGAATGTTGACACCTGTGCTCCACTTTGAAAAGTGGCTAAAAAATGAAATGATCAAATGGAAAATCTGAATGCACCATCAGATTTGTGGCATCGAATAGTGTAAAATTGACTGTCAAATTTCTAAATTCTGAGAAAATGAAAATCTGAGGCTTAAGGAATCTTTTAGATTCCCTCTAGATTCCTCAAAGATTCCCTCCTCCGGGTCATCTGAAAATCTACTGCTCAGATCGAAATTCTGACTGTGCCATTAGGTTTGTGTCGCTGAGAGGTCTAGGATCGACATAAAATTTGTCGAATTTGGGCACTGCAAAAATTTCACCCTCTTGAGAATTTCACCCAATCATGGTTCCTGATGAGCCCCAATTTTGGTACAATTTGGGCTCATTTTTGGCCTATTTTGCTTGCTCAAACCATTCATTTTTATTGTTTATGCATACACTTCTTAGTTTATTCATGTTGTTTGTAGGAGAAAGGATAGGCACTTTATCTACGTAGCTAATGCATTGTGATTCCAGGTTTTGGCATTAAAAGGGAGCAAAAGACAACGAAAAGGTGGCAAGGGGACAACGAGTTGGCATTGCTGACATAAGGAGAGGTTGTCCACGGTTTTGGGGGACATTCCTCGTGATCCTCACCAAGAACTCCGAGCCCCACTTCAGCCTCCCTCCGAGCTTAATACACGGCCAGCTGTTCTACAGGAACAGCAGTTCAAAACTGCTCTACAGGAAACAGCATTTATGACCATCCTACAGGATCAGCAGTTAAACTATAGATTGAACAGCCGAGCTCCTAGAATCATGGATATCTGTTGGAGCATCGTTTTGTATAAGTATAGAAGCCGTAGCCTTGGTTAGGTTGTTGAAACTCTTGTGTTACTATTGTAATTTTGGAGCACAGCTCAAGTTTCGTTCTCTTTTGTAAGCCAATTTGGCATGATATCAAATTATGAATAAAGAAGGCAGTTTGTGATCTAGTTCTGAGTTTCTTAAGGAGACTATAGCTCTCAGGTTAGGGCCCAACCTGAGAGCCATAGATCCCCTCTGTTGTAGTGTTGTTCCCATTTCATTTCCAACACTTTAAGCTTTTCATTTGTACATGCAATTCGAATTACAGGTTGTTAAGTTGGTCTTTTTCATGAGTTAGATAGGATTTGCTTATGGTGAGTTTGCTTACAGTCGTTTAGTGTAGCAGAGGATAGATAGAGTCTATTGGAGCTCCAACAAAAAGGCTGTTAGGACTCACTGCCATCTTTCTTGAAGATTGGGGTGCAGCCCAAAACTAGCCACCAAAAACACGCATTTCTTTACTTGATGATTGCTGTAGTACAGTCACAGTTACGTTAGATGCTTCCTTGTCATCCACACATGCACCACACTCCATTACCACAGCTTCATGCACATTCTCCTTCGCGTTTTTGACTGCTGATCATTGAATTTACAAGCACAGGTAGTTAGGTTGATGCATTTTCGGTTTGATAACAGTCATCAGCATTTGTTACATTTACACTTCTCCCTCTCGGCCCATTACCTTCTCCTCCACCTTGATCACGCATGCAACCACATCTTCTCAACCTTGACTCCGCTCTGCTATCTCCCCAAGGACTTTCACTCCTCGCATAGCTCCATTCTCTAGCCCTCGTTGTTGACCTAGTCCTCTATCTTCCAACCTACTCCCTACATTCACTCCCTAACCCATTCCTTCACTTCTACAGCCATCACCAGCCTCATTCCCACCTTGCACATCTCCCCCTACCCTTCCATTACTCCTCCATCACTCCAACCACTCACGGTAGGTCATCCTGTAGCCATTTGTATGCATCCTGTAGAAAACAGAGTATCCTGTAGAATTCCCAGCAGCCTTCCTGTAGGAGGCCATTCACTTCGTTGCCGAGCTTCTGAACGTGAGGGACCTCTGTGGATGGGTGCTGAGGATCCTTAGGAACCTCTCCAAGCCTCCCCAACCTGTCCCACACTTTCCTTCCATCTCCATCCCACCTGCACAATCAAACCCTAATTAGGCCAAGGTCACACTCATTCCACACACCTAAAGGAAAAACACAAAAACACATTTCTCATGATGCCAGTAGCTTAGACCCATGCATTTATACTTGTTAGAGGCAATGACAGCATTCATAAGAGTTGCACCCACATTCTTTGCATTATAGAGGATAGACTAGTTAAATTAGGGTTTCATAGATTTACATGCTTTAAGTTGCTTTTGATTCAGTTTGTCAAGTAGAGTAGCCTTCCTTTGAGTTAACTTTCGTCCATCATTGATAAAGCTTCTTCTGTGAGCCTATAGAAGTTGGCTTAAGCCCTAGCGGACTTGTGCCAGCTGACCAAGTGACAGCTGCAACAAGGGCTAGTACTTGTGCATACAGCACCGTCGCTTCCAAGTTTGTACGAACTACCGGGTTGATAAAATTAAGAGACAGGAAGCCCCAGGAGTTGTAGCATTATTGCTACAATACTGGAGCTCACCATCTTTTTGGCGCCGTTGCCGGGGAAGCGTCAGAGTATTAGCACCTGTTGCTTTTCCTCTACTTTCCTACTCTTACCTTCTGCTAAGTAGTTTGCTTCATTTCCATTCTGCAAAAGTAGCATAGAATTTCCTGCTTTCCTAGACTAATCTTTCCTGCTTTCTTAGATTAGTATTTCCTGCTTTCCTAGATTAATATTTCCTGCTTTCCTAGATTAATATTTCCTGCTTTCCTAGATTAATATTTCCAATTCCGTAAATTTCATTTGAGCAATCTAGTTAGTTGTAGATCACTTTGTTTCAGTTTTGCAGGTACAAGAGAAAAAAAAACAAAAGCACTAAAAACAGAGAAGAGTCCTTTCCCTTTCATGCCTCGTAGGAACCGAGATAGATCAGGAAAATTCCTACCAAACACCCCCACCACATCACTAAGTCACCCTTCTCTCTTCTTTGGTGACAGTGACCCAGAGGAACCTATAGGTGAACATCCCGAGATATACCAAGACCCTATAGACGAAGAAGAGTTAGAAACCACTCCATCTGAAGCCATGGCTGATAATGGGAGAGAAGATGAGAGAATAGAAGGAGCTTTCCCCATCCGAGAGACCAATGGGGATATGAAAATGAAAAACATTAGCCCCTCTGCCTTGCCTCACTTCCATGGACTGACCACTGAGGATCCTGATACCTTCTTGTTTGAGTTTGCTGTCCTTTGTCGAACCTATGACTATACTAAGGATGAGCAAAAGTTGAATCTTTTCCCTTCCACTCTCAAGGATGCAGCACTACGCTGGTTCATGGGATTACCTGGGAATAGCATCACCACTTGGGCTCAGATGCAGCAAGCCTTCAATACCAAGTATAGGGATTATTGTAGGTCCAAGGAAACCAAGGGAGAGATCTTTCGAATGACCATGGGGAATGATGAGTCTTTAGAGGACTATGAGGAGAGGTTCCAACTTAGCTATAAACGGGCCAGGTGCACACTTGACCCTGAATCCCTCAAGTTGGTTCTACTCCGAGGAGTCCCTGAAGATCTCCTAGACACTCTTCACATGTTAGCCGGGGGGGACATTTACCAACTACCTTATGAGGACATCAAGACTGTGTTTCGAAATCATTCCAGGGCAGCTAGAAAACGAGGTAGAGGAAACCTCCTCTCCACCGGTGTCCCTTTCTCCAAACATGAGCTTACAAACCAATTAGAAGATCTTAAGAGTGAGGTGAGACATACCATTTCCATGCAGCTGGACACATTCAGGATCCAGCAAAAGAAAGAGGAAGCTGAGAGAGCCTTGGCTGTCTTCTGTCCTAGGTGCACCAGAAGACACCCTAAGAACGAATGCCCATTGCATTCGGTTGAAGTGTGTTTCGTTTGTGAGGAGGACCACCCAACAAATCAGTGTCCAACCTTGCCTGGGTTTAAAGCCATGTACCAGGGAACTGAAGCCCCCACTGAACCTCTCTACTTCATCAACCAAAGGAGGCCTCAAGGATCTAGACCTTATCAGCAGGGGATGCAAGGGGCATCTCAAGCTTATTACAACCCCAACCACTTGACTCCCATGCCTTCCTGGGGTCCCCCTGCTCATCCTTCCTGGTCAATGCCTCCTCCATGGTCTTATCCACCTCAGTACCCTACTCAACCTACTTCTCATCCATATCACTCACATACCCAGTCGCAACCTCAATGGAGTGCTCCTCAGTCGGGGTGGAGGCCCCAATACAACACTCCTCCTGCCATTTTGCCTCCACCACCAGTTCAACCTCAGCCTTTACCTCCTGCTCCTCCCAGGCAACCTCAGATGCCTGCTCAACCGAACCCGAACCCCAACAATAGACAGGCTTAGCAGGTATATACTGGGGAGACCTCGTGCCCTACCTATGCTGTGGAGATCCAAGAGATCAATCTTAGATCTGGAAAGATTCTTCCAGATCGCCAACCTCCTCCCCCAGAGGATGAGGAAAACCATCAGGAGAGTGAACCAAAGCCTACTCCACCCTTTCCTGAGAGATTAACCGCCACCACACAACCGAACCCAGAAGAAGATGAGCTTTTGGGTGAGCTCAAACAGTTGTGTGTAAAAATCCCACTTCTCCAAGCCATCAAGGATGTGCCAATATATAACAAGCTGATTAAGGAGAAGTGTTTCAAACACCCAGGCAGACGGAAGAAAGATGCCTCAACTATCAATGTCATAGGACAACTGTCTGACCTTATGCTAGGACAAGTCATCTGCCCAAAATACCTAGATCCTGGAAGTCCTGTAGTAGATGTACACATCAATGGCACCATTATCCCCCACACCTTGATTGATCTGGGGGCAGCCATCAATGTGATGACTAGGGATACCATGCTTAAACTCAATCTTCAGGGTTCCTTGAGAAAGACCTCGACAGTACTGCAGTTAGCAGATCGCTCCACCGTGACTCCCGAAGGGATTGTGGAGGATGTCTTGGTCTCAATTGATTCTTGGGAATACCCTGCAGATTTCCTGGTCCTGCAACCAAAGGCCAAGCTTACTGGATATCCTCTCATCTTGGGAAGGCCTTGGTTAGCTACTGCAGATGCTTACATAAGTTGTCGGGCAGGGAACATGACCATCAAAAATGGTCCCATGTCCAAGCAGCTAGTCCTATACCCTCCTGCCCAACCTTCTTTAGAGCATGATTTACCACTCTGGTTGGAGGACGGAGAGGAAGACGAGGTGTACTCTGCACCTCTGTGCACCCTAGATACCGCTAGAAGAAATTCTCCTACCGAGGATGATTTAATTGAGACCCTGATCCAGAATCCACCTTCCAGTGCACTATCTTTAGAGAAGTTGGTGGAGGATGCCCAAGCTAGCACCTTAGTGGACCTTTGTACAACCATCCCTGTAACTCCCAGAGTCAAAAGTGTGGAGTTCGGCCCTGAGAGAGCGTTAAAGATCAGCTCCTCTCTATCTCCTTCCCAGGAGAAGGAGTTGTGTAGCCTATTGGCCAGCCACTTAGATGCTTTTGCTTGGAGCTATAAGGAGATGAAAGGAGTCCACCCCTCGGTCTGTACCCATCATATATACATCAAAGAGGATTGTAAACCAGTTAGGCAACCCCAGAGGAGAATGAATCCAGCCCTTAAGGACATTGTCAAGGAAGAATTGCAAAAACTGTTGGACGCCGGATTCATTTACCCCATCTCAGATAGTGAATGGGTGTCCCCTCTAGTGTTGGTTCCCAAGAAGAATGGGAAGTGGAGGATCTGTGTAGATTACCGGGAGCTGAACAAAGCTACCAAGAAGGACCACTTCCCTCTACCCTTCATAGATCAAGTGTTGGATGGACTGGTAGGAAAGAAGTTCTTCTCTTTCCTGGATGGGTTCAGCGGGTACAATCAAATCCAAATCAGCCCGGAAGACCAAGATAAGACCACCTTCACTTGTCCTTGGGGTACCTTTGCCTACCGAGTCCTTCCCTTTGGGCTATGCAATGCTCCTGCTACTTTTCAGAGAGCTGTCTTGAGCATCTTCTCGGAGTTGGTCCATGATGCAGTGGAAATCTACATGGATGACTTTACCCCTTATGGGGCCAACTTCCAGGAAGCATTGTCCAACTTGGGAAAGGTCCTAACCAAGTGCATCGAGATGAACTTGTCCCTTAGCCCTGAGAAATGTGAATTCCTAATGACTGAAGGGACAGTGCTAGGCCATACCATTTCTTCTCAAGGATTGCAGGTGGATCCTAACAAAATTGCTCTCATCAAGAGGGTTCCACCTCCTCAAAAAGTAAGGGATGTCCGGAGTTTATTGGGATTAGCAGGATACTACCGGAGGTTCATTAAAGACTTCAGCAAGTTAGCCTCACCGTTGTTTGGTTTGTTGGCAAAAAATGTGGAGTTTAATTGGACTGACGATTGTCAGAAGAGTTTGAATGAATTAAAAGACAAGTTAGTGTCAGCTCCAATCCTAAGAGGTCCAAACTGGGCCCTACCTTTCCACATCCACACTGATGCCTCAAACAAAGCCATAGGTGCAGCCTTAGGACAAGTTGAGCAAAAACTTCCATATGCCATTTACTTCGTTAGCAAAAACTTGTCCAAAGCAGAGCTGAATTACACTGTAACCGAGAAGGAATTCTTAGCTGTGGTTCATGCACTGAACAAGTTCAGACATTACATTACTGGTTACCAGACTTTTGTACATACTGACCATGCTGCTATTAGATACTTGATGAATAAACCAGATGTGAATGCTCGTATTATTAGATGGTTACTTTTATTGCAACAGTTTGATCTAACCATTGTTGATAAACTAGGAAAAGAAAATGTTGTTGCTGACTTCTTGTCTAGATTGGATTTGTCTGCAGATGAAGATGGGACGGTGGATGACCAGATGCCTAATGAGCATCTGTTTGCTATCTCAGTACTCTCTCCATGGTTTGCTGACATAGCAAACTACCTTGTTTCAGCTCAGTTTCCTCCGCACCTCTCTTCAAAAGAGAAGAGCAAAATCATCAGAAAGAGTGTCTCATTTACATGGATTGGGGGCAACCTGTTCAAGCTTGGCCCCGATCAGATCTTAAGGCGTTGTGTAAGGGAGGAGGAAGTCTTTGACATTCTCCTCACCTGTCATGATGGGCCTTGTGGAGGACATTTTGCAGCAAAGAGAACTGCCTTCAAGATCCTGCAGGCAGGCTACTATTGGCCCACACTTCATCAAGATGTCAGAAGATATGTTAGCCAGTGTGACCAATGCCAAAGAATGGGGAAACCGACCCAAAGGGATGAGATGCCTCTCCAACCTCAAGTGACTCTCGAGCCATTTGAGAAGTGGGGCATGGACTTTGTGGGCCCAATCAATCCCTCTTCGAGGCAGAGATCCTACATCATAGTGTGTACTGACTACTTGACAAAGTGGGCAGAGACTAAAGCAATCAAAGCAGCAACTGAAGAAAAGGTGGTCGAGTTCTTACGAGAGAACATCTTCTACAAGTTTGGCTACCCAAGAGAGCTGGTGACCGATCAAGGGAGCCAGTTCACCTCTAACTTGGTTGAAGATCTATTGGCTCATCACAAGATCAAGCATAGGACTTCCACCCCTTATCATCCTCAAGCCAATGGGCAGGTGGAAGTCACCAATAGAGCTCTAGAAGGGATCTTGACCAAAGTGGTAAACAGCAGCAGAAAAGACTGGGCAGATCGCCTAGTTGAAGCCACATGGGCTTACAACACCACTTGGAAGACCACCACCGGTTTCACACCTTATAAGCTGGTCTATGGGAAGAAAGCTTTGCTGTCCATTGAATTTGAGTATAACACTTTGAGGTTGGCAGCTCAGCTGGACCTAGATCTCAGCCATGCACAGCAAGAAAGGCTATTGCAGCTGAATGGACTGGATGAACACCGCATGCAGGCCCTCCTTCACTCAGAAGTGGTTCAACTTCAGAGGAAGGTGTGGCATGACCAACATCTCCATGACAAGCAATTTCAGCCGGGAGATTGGGCTTTGTTGTATGATTCCAGATTCAAAGATTTCAAGGGGAAGTTGAGAACCAGATGGCTAGGACCATATGTGGTGGAACAGTGCCATGACAATGGATCTGTCCTCATTCGAACCATTGATGAGGAATCCATTCCCATGCTTGTCAATGGGCACCGATTGAAGATCTATAGAAGACCTCTCTCAAGACAAGAGTTTATCAGCACTATGGAGAAATCTGTTTTGGTCATAGAGAAGGGTTCTGCCTCCACTTTGGGCATACCCTGAAGGATCTAAAACACACAAAAAAAAAAAAAAAAGGGAAAAAAAAAAGAAAAAAGGGAGAAAAAATAAAGATCCTTGGGTGAAAACCTCTCTGAGGCGCCCAAGGCAGGCAGTAGGGGTGAAAACCTCATTGAGGCGCTCCTATTGTCTTTCAAGAAAAAGAGGAAGATAAAGATCCTTGGGTGAAAACCTCTCTGAGGCACCCAAGGCAGGCAGTGGGGGTGAAAACCTCATCGAGGTGCTCCTATTGTCTTTCTAAAAAAAAAAAAGAGAAAAAAAAGCAAAAAAAGAAAAAAACAATCAGCACAATAAAAGGTTTGCATGCAGATGTTCTAGGGAGGAGAAGAAGCCTCTCCACTCCAAGCCAGGGGCCTTCATCATGCTAGCAAAGGATGTCATCAGCACCTCCTCCAAGAATAGCAATGTTTTTAAGGTATGTGCAATTATTATCATGCTTTGGATCTTCTACAGGAGGATACAGTTTTTCTACAGGAACAGACAGTCTTCCTACAGGAAGACGCGGATCTTCTACAGGAAAGTGCCAAATTTCTACAGGAAGCTCTGTGTTCTACAGGAAACTTCCTGTAGAAGGTTACGATGGCCGAAATGTGTTTCAAATGAAGATCTAGCGACTGAGGAGTGGATTGAATGCATGCATGTCAATGATGGCACCCCTGAACATTGCCATTATCGTCCTCCACCACCCTCGTCGCCATGCAACCAAGATCCCTGAAGCAGCACACCAAAGTAATCAGTTCTCGTGAGAAAGCACCTGTCAAAGAGAAACTAAGCACCGAGAACCATACCACATCCACGTTGATACATCAGAAGCGCTGGGATCATGATCGAGAAGCCAGAACCGCCAGCACGCAGCATACACCCGAGGAGAAAGAACGGTGACAAGACCCCTCGCGGGGATCCTGTAACAGTTCGACCTGCTCAAGTGAAGACCGTTCACAGCATCGCCATCTGAGATCAAACACGGGCGCATGAACGCAGATCCATCCACTCCATCGCCAGCATCCTGTAACCACGAGCCTACAGGAATGTGCAGCCACATGCGGCAGGTGGATCCATCGCTCAAAAAAAAAAATCTGGAAATCATGTGCAGCCGCGCGCAGGTAAGTGTTCTAATCCTTCTCTCCATCAAACTGCATGATTATTACTTCGATTTGTTTTGCATGGCATAAAGGTGAATGGTTGAGCGGCCTAAAGGCCAGTGATTGGCCACGTCGGTTAGTAAAGGGATAGTCAGAGGATGAGGTGGCAGCCACGACGAGAGATACACGCAGCAGGCACGTGAAGATCAGTCCCGTCAACCGAGAAGTGAAGTTTAACCGAAAAGGGCGGCAGCAGATCTGTGGGAATGAATGCGGCAACAAACGAATGTGCAGGCGGATGAGGGGTGACGTCACCCAACGGTCCGGCGGGGACAGCTCACCCCCGCGCCACGAGCTGCACCGATTCAAAATCTAATCGGCTCGATTAAGCGTGTATCTCCATCAACCTCACTTCAAAACTCGAGTAGATCCTCTGCTTACCTCTGCATGTTGACACGCCGAGCTCTCGGCTACCTGAACGCTGGCAAAGCACCTCTCGACCACCAGCCAACTAAAAGCTCTTCCCGAAGCCTGCACACTGCTCCTACAGGAACAGTTTCTACAGGAACGCCGTCCTACAGGAAGCAGTTTCTACAGGCACGCGGCTCTACAGGAAGGTGAAGTCTTCACGTAAAAAAAAAAGGTGGCAGCAAAGAGGTAACCCTGCAACTCCTTCCGCAATTGGTTTTTTAAAAAGGTGGCAAGGCCATTAGTCATAGTGTGGTCATAAAAAATTTTGGTTTGCCGTGCCTATACTATCGCTCCTACAGGATAGCGGTATAATCAAACTGTGGTCTGAAAATTTATTGCATGTTCTGTCTTTAAGACCGAATTTCCTGTGTAACCACCACCTCTGGTATAAACCACTGTGTTCATCATGCCTGGCGGGTTTATCAGGCGAGAGCCCACTAATTCAAATGCATTAAGGAGAAACCCGGCAGTGGTTGAGCTCTTCACTAGAGCACAATGGATGCCTTTCTGTGATAAACTACAGGGCTACGATGATGAAGTAGCCGAGGAATTTTTGCAGGCTCTGCAGCCTAAATCACAGACGTTGGCCACGGTAACCTTCAGAGGTCTCAGCCTCAAACTCACCCCCGAGCATATCAGTCGGATTACAGAATTGCCCATGGGTCTGCCATGGGACAAAGAAGAGCGGAAGCAAAGCCAGCAAGCAAAGAAGGAGTTCTTCCCACCGGAAGAGTCATTCACCGAAGACAAAAATGGAGTCAAAAGGGCAAGCCTGTTGCTGCCATGGAACGAAGTCAGTCTACAAATTATGAAATATATCACCTGTGAGGGCCGATATAGCATTGTATATGCGTATCACTTCAGGCTGCTTAATGAACTAAGACACCAGATTGACCTCCCTGCAGCACAGAGGTTGAGCATTCCTTACTTTCTACTACATTCCTTAATGGAGTGTTCCACCAAGCTCAAGGACGGAATTCCGGATCAGATAGCCCACCATGGGCTAGTCAAGCTCCTCGTGGAGGATGCTCTCTGCTCATATAAAGTCCCCCTCGCTTGGGAATCATTTAGGAACTTATCAAGAACGGGGAACATAAAAATGTTGCTTGAAGAAGCGGAATCCTCTAACGGAGAAGAAGAAGAGCCGGCAGCCGGGAGTAAGAAAGGAAAAAGCCAAAAAGTTCCGGCTCCAGCACAGAAAAAGGAACGAAAGAAGAAGGAGGAGGGAGAAGATGACAAAGTCAAAGAGGACACCCCCATCCTATCAGCAAGGGAACAGAGGTTGAAGAGCAGGGCAGTCAAAGCTGAGGTGGCTCCTGCCAGCCCAAGCACCTCGTTAGCTTCTGCAGTCAGAGCCAAACGCAAAAGCCCCGCAACAAGGCAAGAGAAGGTGGTGAGAATTGCATCTGCAGGAACGCAATCACAGGCTTCTACAGGAAGCCTGAAAACGCAGACTCAGGCTTCTACAGGAAACCCGAAAACAAAGGCAAAGGTTTCTACAGGAAGCCCGAAGATCAGTAAGGAGCAGGCTTCTACAGGAGGCCCAAAGATGGAGACAAAGGCTTCTACAGGAAGCCCGACAGTACAACCACAGGCTTCTACAGGAAGCCCGAAGACAGAGACAGGGGCTCCTACAAGAATCACAAGGCTGGAAAGAGGGGTTCCTACAAGAGGCCCGAAGGTCATTGAGAAACAGCCTCCTGTAGAGAGCCCGAAGACAAAGAAAGAATCTTCTACAGGAGGCCCGAAAGCGGGCAAAGCAGGGTCTTCCACGGGAAGCCTGAAATTTAAAAAGGAGGGACCCTCTACAAGGAGCTCCGAGAGAGCAAAACACAAGAAAGAGAAGGCTGACATCCTCGATAAGGAGGCAGCAGCGGCACTGGCTGCCCTCAGCACTCCTCCAAAACCGAAAGAGAAAAGGGAGAGGGAGACCCCTCTGCCACCTGAAGCCAGGAGAAGCAAGAGGATGTCCCCAAGCAAGCCACAGCCTTCACCCAGCGGCCATACCACTTCAGGGGATGTACCTACTTCACCCATTGCAAGAACCCCCTCTAAACAATCAGCTACCCCCGAAAAAGGGAGCCCAAAAATAACTTCCTGGACACGAAAGATAGGCCAGTCGCCTTCTGAAGCCCGACTCAAGGAAATAGAAAAAGGGAAGGAAGCATCACCCTCATCACCATCAGGGGCAGAAAAGGCAGGGCCATCAAAAGCAGAAAAGAAACAGCCTGTTCCGGTCCCGAGTCCTCGGCCAAGGACAAGGAGCAGGGGCAAGGTTGCTCAAGGATGAGCAAATGGTTCAGTTGGGGGGTGATGATGAGCCCCAATTTTGGTACAATTTGGGCTCATTTTTGGCCTATTTTGCTTGCTCAAACCATTCATTTTTATTGTTTATGCATACACTTCTTAGTTTATTCATGTTGTTTGTAGGAGAAAGGATAGGCACTTTATCTACGTAGCTAATTCATTGTGATTCCAGGTTTTGGCATTAAAAGGGAGCAAAAGACAACGAAAAGGTGGCAAGGGGATAACGAGTTGGCATTGCTGACATAAGGAGAGGTTGTCCATGGTTTTGGGGGACATTCCTCGTGATCCTCACCAAGAAATCCGAGCCCCACTTCAGCCTCCCTTCGAGCTTAATACACGGCCAGCTGTTCTACAGGAAACAGCATTTATGACCATCCTACAGGATCAGCAGTTAAACTATAGATTGAACAGTCGAGCTCCTAGAATCATGGATATCTGTTGGAGCATCGTTTTGTATAAGTATAGAAGCCGTAGCCTTGGTTAGGTTGTTGAAACTCTTGTGTTACTATTGTAATTTTGGAGCACAGCTCAAGTTTCGTTCTCTTTTGTAAGCCAATTTGGCATGATATCAGATTATGAATAAAGAAGGCAGTTTGTGATCTAGTTCTGAGTTTCTTAAGGAGACTATAGCTCTCAGGTTAGGGCCCAACCTGAGAGCCATAGATCCCCTCTGCTGTAGTGTTGTTCCCATTTCATTTCCAGCACTTTAAGCTTTTCATTTGTACATGCAATTCGAATTACAGGTTGTTAAGTTGGTCTTTTTCATGAGTTAGATAGGATTTGCTTATGGTGAGTTTGCTTACAGTCGTTTAGTGTAGCAGAGGATAGATAGAGTCTATTGGAGCTCCAACAAAAAGGCTGTTAGGACTCACTGCCATCTTTCTTGAAGATTGGGGTGCAGCCAAAAACTAGCCACCAAAAACACGCATTTCTTTACTTGATGATTGCTGTAGTACAGTCATAGTTACGTTAGATGCTTCCTTGTCATCCACACATGCACCACACTCCATTACCACAGCTTCATGCACATTCTCCTTCGCGTTTTTGACTGCTGATCATTGAATTTACAAGCACAGGTAGTTAGGTTGATGCATTTTCGGTTTGATAACAGTCATCAGCATTTGTTACATTTACACTTCTCCCTCTCGGCCCATTACCTTCTCCTCCACCTTGATCACGCATGCAACCACATCTTCTCAACCTTGACTCCGCTCTGCTATCTCCCCAAGGACTTTCACTCCTCGCATAGCTCCATTCTCTAGCCCTCGTTGTTGACCTAGTCCTCTATCTTCCAACCTACTCCCTACATTCACTCCCTAACCCATTCCTTCACTTCTACAGCCATCACCAGCCTCATTCCCACCTTGCACATCTCCCCCTACCCTTCCATTACTCCTCCATCACTCCAACCACTCACGGTAGGTCATCCTGTAGCCATTTGTATGCATCTTGTAGAAAACAGAGTATCCTGTAGAATTCCCAGCAGCCTTCCTGTAGGAGGCCATTCACTTCGTTGCCGAGCTTCTGAATGTGAGGGACCTCTGTGGATGGGTGCTGAGGATCCTTAGGAACCTCTCCAAGCCTCCCCAACCTGTCCCACACTTTCCTTCCATCTCCATCCCACCTGCACAATCAAACCCTAATTAGGCCAAGGTCACACTCATTCCACACACCTAAAGGAAAAACACAAAAACACATTTCTCATGATGCCAGTAGCTTAGACCCATGCATTTATACTTGTTAGAGGCAATGACATCATTCATAAGAGTTTCACCCACATTCTTTGCATTATAGAGGATAGACTAGTTAAATTAGGGTTTCATAGATTTACATGCTTTAAGTTGCTTTTGATTCAGTTTGTCAAGTAGAGTAGCCTTCCTTTGAGTTAACTTTCGTCCATCATTGATAAAGCTTCTTCTGTGAGCCTATAGAAGTTGGCTTAAGCCCTAGCGGACTTGTGCCAGCTGACCAAGTGACAGCTGCGACAAGGGCTAGTACTTGTGCATACAGCACCGTCGCTTCCAAGTTTGTACGAACTACCGGGTTGATAAAATTAAGAGACAG
This sequence comes from Pinus tabuliformis, assembly GCA_031772625.1. Taxonomy (NCBI): domain Eukaryota; kingdom Viridiplantae; phylum Streptophyta; class Pinopsida; order Pinales; family Pinaceae; genus Pinus; species Pinus tabuliformis. The sequence continues at coordinate 1,739,816,397 of CM062817.1, read as the reverse complement.
GAAGCCCCAGGAGTTGTAGCATTATTGCTACAATACTGGAGCTCACCAGTTCCACCTGCCTTTTCTCTGGGCCCATGGTTCCACATGCAATAAATTAATTAAAAATTGTTGTCTTGATTTCCATGCATGCTCCTTGCTCCTCCATGGTGGGTGCACTGAACAATTGATAGGGTTATATGTAAAATTTGAGGGCGGCTAACCTAATGAAGCAATTGGGCACATTGGTGAAATGAGGAAATTGGTTAAGGGGAGGTCGAGGGATCAAACCCTGCCTTCCCACAAAATCCGCATATATAATAATTTTTAGGCTGTATGGTTTATAACCATTTACAAGGCACACATTTTTGTAAAGGCATGTTGATTTTCATAACCGTTATGTCACATGGCGTATTAACTTTGGTTGGAACCATTGATTTTTAGTTTCGGCGGAGGTTTGTTTGGAGTGTGGGTTGGTTGGTGTACGCACCATATGGGGCCGCATGGTGGGGGCCATCCCACGTGGGCTGGGTGGGTTCAATCCCCTCCAGCCTCACCTTTAATGTATGACATATAGTTTAGTGTGGTGGGGCATGGGCCAGGTCTACCGGAGGTGGCCCGTCCACTGCCCATATTTATGTTTATATGTAGTAGGGTGGTTGGAGGGTTTGGTGGGGTAATGGCTGCCGACCCAAATTTAATATTACATTTTGGTTGGATGGTGTGGTTGGACTGTTCAGGGTCATGGCCCGTCAGTCCTTTTTTTAATAGAGTTTTTTTTATATAGTTTGGGGGTGGTGGGGGTGGTGGCCCACCACCTCATATATATATATATATATATATTTTTATATTAATAACAAATATTTTTTTTGAATTTGTCTAATATAGGGGATATTAGAAAAATTAACGATCCAACAAATTTGCCCACTTTCAGGATCTAGGTTTCATGCCCTGGGGTTGGTCAAATTGTAGGACACTTAAACTTGGCCCACAGTCCAACTTTGACCAAAACATTGACTGGATCGTTCTCCCTCATACGAGCTTGGATTGATGAATAGTTCACACCGCTGCGATTAGGACAATAAGATCTATGCTTTGGCCCTTGTTTGAAAGAATTCTTATCACTTTGAATTTCGAGTTTCCGTAAGCCCTCTTTGTCCTATGTGTGTCCATGAAGCCACCTGGATCAATCCTCCCCACTGAGGAGCTTTTGGTCCTCCAAAAGCATGAAAAATAATCTACAACTTCTTTGTACCTTGGCTACATCACAAGCGTCCTTAAAGATCTCACTTCCATCTCCTTCACCTTTGTTCTTCAGAGACTTAAGTGATGAGCCAACACCTACAACCTCTGCAACCTGTAGTACATTTTTTTGCTAATTACATGCTTGAATTTCATGACCAACTAATGACCCAAGCATCCCACACTATCCATGAGTTTATAACACATACTCGGTGGTCATGTTTACATCAAGATGTTCACAATACCCCAGCTACAAAAACAAGGCCAACATATCATTGTTGCTCCAATGAGTGATGGAAATCAAATCATCACTGCAACACATGATTTACAAGATAAGGCCAAACACTATTTTTTCTTTGAAAATTGATGGAAACACGACATCACTTTCACAGTTTAAAATGAATCACAAAATAAGACCAGACATCATTGTTGCTTAACAAGTGATGGAAAACACATCATCACTTTTACATTTTAAAATGAAACAAGTGATTTACAAAAGCATGACCATGACAAGCTAACATATCTAGAAACCATTTTTCACATATCCTTGTGAATGGGTCATCCCTCTGTGGTGGTTTTTCTTGTCAAACAATTGTTTCATCTAGTTCATGAATCGACACTTTGTCTTTAAGTCGTTGCTCTGGATTGAGCCTCCAACAAGTGGCTCTTTGATGGCCACTTCCATCGCAATGACTGTAGTAGGTCTTCTTCCTCCAGATTTGCTTTACCTGCTACTAAGAGGGTCTTTCATGCCTTGTCCTTTTGTGTGCTTCTATTCTTTTCCAACACTTTAAAAAATTATGGTTATGTAATCCACAAAAGCTACATGTTCTTTGATTCCATGATCTATGTCCATTTTTAACAACATGATTATAATCGAAATAAACATTTGAATATCGAGGCTAGTTATACCTTTCCTTGCCATCTCTGGTATCGTTATGGTGATAAGAGCTTGCCTCAACTCTTTCCCTGCAATGGGAACTGCCGTGGATGATGGGGATGTGTTCCCATCATTCTCTTTCCTCGACGATTTCGACGATGTCTCGGAAGAATCTGACACCTTCGAGCATTTTCCTTCGGTGTATCCTAAGGCTAAAAATTGGGGTCTCTGCACAACCTCCAATGGTTGAGTTATGCCTTGGTTATTAACACCAAGTTATTTTTCCTCCTCGTGCCTCATCCTAGTAAGGATCCTCATGTTTGTCCCTGTAATTGGTATCTCCACATATCCAATAGAAATCATACTATTTGAGACGAAACCAAAAGGAAATCAACATCTTTTACCTCCTCTGTCGATTTGGAAAGAACTGATAAGGGATTCTCATCATCTATTGTTGCTGGTTCGCTAGCTGTCTCAGCACATTCCCCAACTGCCTTTCCGACATACCCAAGTCTTGCCTAATGGGATAATTCTTCTACTTTGATGGGGTTGATAATGCCTTGGCCATTAACGCCCAAGCCTTTTCCTTCATACCCCATTTTCTTCAACAGTTTGGAGCCAATTCCTATGGTATGATTTTCAAAAACAACGAAATCATCATCAGGAAACATACATGAAGATGTAGAATTACTTTTTACCTCACATGGGTCACGCCGCAACTTTTCCAAGGCCTCATCCTTAGCTTGTAGCTATTGTGGAAAACTTTTTTTTTTCCTTCCTTCTCTTCATGTAGAACCATCTTCAATTCAGTGTTCTCTGTTTGAAGATTTTGTTTGTTGTGCTTCAATTCTTCCAGGGCCTCTTCTGTGGCTCGTAACTGAAGCTGCAATCGATCATTTTCCTCTGTCTCTTTTTTTTAGCTTCATACATTATTTCCACCCTTTTGAAAATTTTGAGGATGGTCTCGTACATCAATTTTCATCCTCCATCGCTGCATGTTCCATTGTTCATGCTTTCAGTTCACATCCACCCCAAGACTGCGCTAATACCAAACTTGATCCGAGTTGACTCAACTCCCGGATTTAACCAAGATATTTTGCTTTCGTGATATGATTAGAATTGCATTTAAAAAATCATAAAGGAACATAAACACATGTTGTAAAGAAGGAACCTAACAAATGTCAGCAACATAAAATAACAAGACGTTGATAACAGAGTTCGTCTAGGAGGGACTACATCTTTGGGCCCCAATGTCAAGATGGTGTAGGTTGTTGCATTAAGTGTTGTCAATAGTGATGATGTACATAGGTGGTGACGTCACTATCATACAAGGAAAATGCCCTAACATAGGAGTGGATCCAAGAGATGTTCTATTTTAGGAACTCTCATTCAAAAACGACTCCTATCCGTATGACCTAAACTCATGCATGATGATAATGAGCATCTCGCCAACATGGCACAAAAGGGATCTCAATGCAAACATACATGGCGAAACATGAGTATCCCATCAACATGACAACAAAGGGATCTCAAATAAAACATGACGAATCATGACAACAAGTACATAGCACAAATGATTCTGCATCACATCAATCAAGAATCATGAAACAAGTAAGAAAACAAGATCCCACATAAAACATCAAAGTAGGTATCTATGCAGCTCAATGCATCTCATAGAAAAATAAGTACATGAAAGCACTACATATACCTCACATCCTGGGGCCATCTGAAAAAGAGGATGTAAAACTACTGAAGCTAGCCATACCATCAATCTCGCGGAGTCGAATCTCATGGAAATGGTTGCTCACACATGAATGTTAACACCTGCACTGCACTCTGAAAATTGGCCAAAAAATGAAATGATCAAATGGAAAATATGAATGAACCATCATATTTGTGGTGTCGAATAGTGTAAAATAGACTATCAAAATTTATGAATTCTGAGAAAATGAAAATCTGGGGCTTAAGGAATCTTTTAGATTCCCTCTAGATACCTCAAAGATTCCCTCCTCTGGGTCATATGAAAGTCTACTACTTAGATCAAAATTTTGACTACTCCATCAGGTTTTTGTCACTGAGAGGTGTAGGATCGAAATAAATTTGTCCAATTTGGACACTGCAAAAATTTCACCCCCATGAGGATTTCACCCAATCATGGTTCCACCTACAATAAATTAATTAAAAATTATTGTCTCAATTTCTATGCACGCTCCTTGCTCCTCCATGGTGGGCGCACTGAACAATTGATAGGGTTATATGTAAAATTTGAGGGTGGATAACCCAATGAAATAGTTGGGCGCACTGGTGAAATAAGGAAATTGATTAAGGGGAGGTCGAGGAATCAAATCCCACCTCCCCACAAAATCCGCATATATATTATTTTTTAGGCCATATGGTTTATAACCATTTACAAGGCGCACGGTTTTGTAATGACATGTTGATTGTCATAACCGTTATGTCACATGGCGTATTAACATTGGTTGGAACTGTCAATTTTCAATTTGGGTGAAGGTTTGTTTGGATTGTGGGTTGGTTGGTGTACGCACCATATGGGGCCGCCCAGTGGGGGCCAGCCCACATGGGCCAGGTGGGTTCAATCCCCCCCGGCCTCACTTTTAACTTATGGCATATAGTTTAGCGTGGTGGGGCATGGGCCAGGTCCACTGGAGGTGGCTTGCCCAGTGCCCATACTTATGTTTACATGTGGTAGGGTGGTTGGAGGGTTCGGCGGGGTAATGGCTGCCGACCCAAATTTAATATTAAATTTTGGTTGGAGGGTGCGGTTGGACTGGCAGGGGTCATGGCCCATCGGTCCTTTTTTTAATATAATTTTTGTTATATAGTTTGGGGGTGGCAGGGGTGGTGGCTCGCCACCTCATTTATCTATATATATATATATCTATATCTATATCTATATCTATATCTATATCTATATCTATATCTATATATATATATATATATATATATTATTTTTATTAATAACATTTTTTTTGAATTTATCTAATATAGGGGATATTAGAAAAATTAACGATCCAACAAATTTACCTACTTTCGAGAGCTAGGTTTCATGCCCCAAGGTCGGTCAAATTGTAGGGCACTTAAACCTGGCCCATAGTCCAACTTTGACCAAAATTTTGACTGGCTCATTCTCCCTCATACAAGCTCAGATTGACGAACCGTTCACACTGCTATGATCAGGATGACAAGATATACGCTCTAGTCCTAGTTCGAAATAATTCTGATCACTTTGATTTTCGAGCTTCAATAAGCCCTCTTTGTCCTGTGTGTGTCCATGGAGCCACCTGGATCAGTTGTGGTCATACAGGTCGAGCTAGGAGGTCTTTGCGCTAAGATCTTTGCACCTACCGAGTGACTCGAGGGCTAGTCACGATGTTTGTGTTGGGGACCTGTTGGGAATGGGATACCTCACGGATAGTTTTGGGGCTAAAAGCCCATGTTTTGGGTCAAATTTTGTAATAAAGTTGTAAAGTATCCGTATTTTTTTCTCGTTGAGTGCGAAGGTGTCATGAGTCATAAATGGTTGTCTGCCCTTATTTTGTAGAGTGTAAAGTCAGCTGTAAAGATCTACCCATGGTCTGTGCACCATGGAGTTGTATAAAAAGAGCTAAGAAAGTAAGCTCTAAGTAGTGAGAATTCATGAGCTATTAGAAGGAAGTCTTTAGAGAAGTCTAAGTTTCAGGTCTTAGCATAGGTAGAGGCTCTACAGTTGAGTGCGCAGAGGCCTAGGGTGGAAGTCCACAGCTGAGTGCGAAAACACCTTCAGCTGTGTGCGCAGAGCAGATAGAGTTTTCAATCATCTGAAGATATCAATAAAGAGAAGCATTCTACAAATTATGTGTCTTTGTTTCCTGTTAATGCATCTTCTCATATTGTGTATGGATTTCATTTACAATGCTTATGTGATGTGCGAATGTATGTAATTATGTTGGTTAATTGAATGCAAGTAATAATATATGTTTACATGGTGCTAACCGTGATTGTTTAATAAGATAAGTAAGACACTTAAGATAATTTGGGAATCTATACAATACACTGCCCTAGCAGTGCGAAAGCACCTGAATCGCAGGTTAAGGCTATGCGAAGGTCAATCGTAGCCCTTCACGGAGGTACCAAAGGGTAGAATAAAGGACTAGACAGATAGAGCCCTAGAACTTGGGGACCTACATGAAAGCAGGAACATAAGGTATAAACCGACATCACGACCATCTCAGGGTGCAGAAACTTGGTTCCAGCATCCCCCATATTGCTTCAGGTGAGACTTTGGTCCACAGTCCACGAGCTAATGCTGAAAGGGATAGTAGTGTAGGGATTTGTTTGGCTGGCTAACATTGAACCTGGGTCAGGCCCCACGCAGCCAACAGTGTCCTTAGTCATTACATTAATTGCAGCCCCAAGATCAATCAAACTGTGTGGGAAAATGGTGCCATTAATGTGCACATCTACTATAGGGCTTCTAGGGTCCAAGTACCTTGAGCAAATTACCTACCCTAGCATTAAGTCGGACAGTTGTCCAATGACATTAATGGTAGGGGTGTCTCTTTTTCGCTTCCCTGGATGTTTGAAGCACTTCTCCTTAATCAACTTGTTGTAAATAGACACATCCTTTATGACTTAGAGAAGTGGAATTTTGACACATAGATTTTTCAATTCACCTAGAAGTTCATTCTCTTCTGGGGTAGGCTGGACTAGTTGAGTTAATCTCTTGGGAAAGGGTGGTGGATTTACTCTAGGAATGCTTTCCTCTCTTTCCTCCTCACTCTCCCTAGTTGGAGGTGGAGGTTATTTGTCCGAGAGTACTCTCCTAGATCTAAGGTTGATCTCCCAAATCTCCATAGCATAAGCAGTATAGGATGTCTCTCCACTGTACACTTGTTGTACCTGTCTATTGTTCAGGTTTGGATTTGGCTGGGTAAGCATCTGATGTTGTTTCAGTGGAGCAGGGTGTAAAATTTGTGGTTGAGTAGGTGGTGAAGGTAATAAAGCTAGAGCATTGTTGTATGGGGGCCTCCATCCCTGGGGTGGTGCATTCCACTAAGGCTGTGGTGGGGCATATGGCTGAAATGACTGGCTAGTCGGTTGAGAATGGTACTAAGGTGCAAAATACCAAGGAGGAGGTGTAGACTAGGAGGGATGAGCAGGGGGCCCTAAGAGGGAATGGATGTGGTTTGGTTATGGTTGTAATATGCATGGGATGACCCTTGCATGCCCTGCTGGTATGGTCAAGGCCCTTGAGGTCTCATTTGATTTATGTAGCAGAGCTATTCAGTCAACCCTTCAGTTCCTTGATACACAACTTTTAGTCTAGGTAGAGAAGGGCACTTATCTGTGGAGTGGTTTTCTTCACAGACCGAGAAGACTTCAATTAGATTCAATGGAAATTCATTCCTAGGGTGCCTCCTTGTGCATCTAGGGTAGAAAATGGCTAAGTTTCTCTCTGATTCCTCCTTCTTTCTCTTGATGTGCATAATGTCCATCTGTAGGGCAAGGGTTTGCAATGTTTCACTCTTGAAATATTCCAGCATATTTCCAATTTCACCTTTGATGGATGTATTGGAAGAGGATGGATTGGCCATTGGTTGACTACCCCTAGCCTTTTTCCTAGCTGCCCTAAAATGGTTCCTAAAGACAATCTTAATATATTCATAGGGTAGCTGGTAGATGTCCCCTCTTTCTAGCAGGTTTAAGGTATACAGAAGATCTTCCCTTACCCCTCTAAGGAGGACTAGCTTCTGTGACTCAGGATGAAGTGTGCACCTAGCCCTTTTGTAGCTAAGCTAAATCTTTCTTCATAATCCTCTAGGGATTCACCATGCCCTAAGGTCATCCTAAAAATTTCCTCTTTAGTGTCTTTGGAACTATAGTAGTCTCGATACTTGTTGTTGAAGGCTTGCTGCATCTAAGCCCAGATTGTGATGATATCCCCAGGTAAACCCATGAACCAGCGGAAAGCTGCATCCTTGAGAGTGGATGGGAATAGTTTCAACTTTTGCTCATCATTGGTGTAATCATAAGTTCTACATATGACAACAAAATCAAACAAGAAAGTGTCTGAATCTTCTGAGGTTAGGCCATGGAAATGAGGAAGAGCAAAGGAGCTTATGTTTTTCATCTTGGTATCCCCATTAGTTTCTCTGACTGGAAAGGCACCCACAATTCTTTCTCTATCTCCTCTATCATTTCTACTTTCATCCATTAGGTTAGTTGGAATGGGTTCTCTTTCTCCTTCTCCCCATGTAGGCTCTTCAAATATCTCTAGTTTTCACCTAAGGGGTCCTCCAATTCACAGCCATCGAAGAAGAGGGAATGTTGTTTGTTTGAAGTGTTGGCGGTATTTGGTAGAAATTTTCCTAGGTTATCCCTATTCCTACGAGGCATGAAAGAAGTGCTTTTGTTTTTTTTTTTTTCAAGCGTTAAGAATAATTGCAAAATTGAAATCACAAATTGAATGGAAACTAACTGACTGAATGAAAACTAACTGCTTGAATGAAATCTCACTTGCAGAATGGAAAAGAAAGAAAAGAACGCAGAATGGAAAAGAAAGAAAACTAAATTATTTTGGCATAAATGAAGTTAATAGCATAATGCTAGAGATAAGAAATGGAAGAAAGAAAGCATAAGTCACATATTACTAAGGCACCTCCCTGGCAACGGCACAAAAAAGTAATGAGCACCAGTATTATAGCAAGAATGTTGCAACTCCTAGGTCTACCAACTTTACTTTATCAACCTAGGGTTCATATAAACTTGGAGGTGATAGTGCTGTATACACAAGTAAATGTGATGGGTCCGCTCTTTTTCACTGCTAACTTGGTGATAGACCACTAAGGTTTTTCAAAAAAAACTTCTATTGATTCCGAAGAAGCTTGATTACCAATGAGGAAAAGGGAAATCTACACTTCAAGAAATATTGTCTACTGTAGTAAGGAAAAAGATTGAAATCAGATGCTTAAACACACCATTCATCTAATCTAACTGCTAAGAGGCTTTGCTTCAAGAGAATACTAAATTATCATATGTGCAATGCTATTATCCTAGGTATGCAATTTGAAACATCAAACATTCTACTGCTTTACATGTAAATGAACAAAATGACTTCTTTTCCTTTTTGTCTTTTTTGTGTGAAAGTGTGAATGATAACTTCTTTTGGTGATGTGATAGGTGGATTACGGATGATGGTGGATGGTAAGATGGCTTGGGAGGCAAGAAGGGTCCTTTTATAGCTTCCTAGGTGCTTTTTCCACAATTTGGCCTCAAAACAGACCACTACAGGTCAACCTACTAGATGTCCTAATGCGTCCTATAGGATGTACTAATGCTCCTACAAGATCTCTTGTATTCCTATAGGATACAGCCGAGAGTAAGAGGAGGGATTTGGAAGGTGATGTAAGGCTTAGGGAAGGTGGATGGTTGATGAAATGAGGCGAGGGAGTGCCTAAGACTCCTTCAGAGCTCAAGACTATAGTTTTGAGATGGTTGGATTTGCTCAACAAGCTTGGAGAAGTATTCTTGTGGAATGATGAATTTGGTGAGGGATTTAGTGAAAGAAAGTGATAACCATGGATGGATGAGGGTAGGATGGGTTTTTTGGTCATGAAATATCTTTGTACTGCTGAAACTCCTATAATGCATCAATTATTGACATTTATCCATAAATCATGTAAACAAGATGGATTTCAGTTAACTAAGGAAAACATAATTTCGTGAGCTAGTTTCCTATTTCATGCATGGGAAAACTTGCAGAATAAGATGAAACCTTGATGAGATCTAATGTAAGACTAAAGATAGCAGAAATCACAATTAAATCCTATTCTTGAAAACTAGTAAAATGTTGACCTAAGTGACAGAAAACCCTAAATTCCATGAGAAATCAAAATTCTGTCTTTTTGGGGTTGCATAGGAGTTCTTTCCTCAAACCATGGTCCTTGAAGGGAGGAGTGAGGCCAAATCCACCTACTAACAACTTTTTGATAGTCCTTTATATTCCTAAGCTAATGCTGAAGCAATGCACAAATGGAAGCAAACTAATCAAATCCACAACTACTTGCAACAAAATGATGCTAAAGACAATTCAACCATTAATATATAAAATCAGCTAAGCATAAAAATAAAAGAAGAGGAGCCTCTACTACTAGGGTTAGGCCCTAACCCAATAGCTTTAGCCCTTTGAGTCAACTCAGTGTTGGATCAAGGAAATTCCCATTCTCATTATCCAAACAGAAAATTACATAACAGTGTCTTCCATAAGTCTTGAACTCGAAAATGCCTAGTGTTTTTACAACAAAAATTCGAATCCTAATGAGGCTCTAGGCCTCCTTATTTATACAATTGAAGTCTCCAACGCCTTCCTTAAATCTAGGGAGGCTCGTCTCCCAAACTCGAGATGAACTGGCTCTTTAACTGCCACTTGCTCAAGCCTTTTGATATTCATGAGTTGGCTGCTTGTAACTCTAAGCTAGTGTGATTTGATGGAGTAATATTTGAATGAGTGAGGAGGATCTATCCCCTACAATCTCTCCTCCTTGTCTCATTCGAGTTTCAACCCTTAGCCAAATTTTCCATGAATTGCTCTCAAAAACCAGCAATCAATGCACATTAGTCCACTAGGCATAATATCTCACTTTGACTCATCTCATTAAGCAAAATATAATCAAAATATATAAGAAAGTATGAGAAGAGTTGATTTGAATTAGCTAGGAAGTGTATTAAGGTCCATATGGTTACCCAATGATGAGGCTCATCATTTTTCTCCCCGAGGAGATTTATTTCTCATAGGACCACACAAATTAGTATCAATTAGTTCGAGTGGTTTACTTGAAGTACCTTCTTTAGCATTAAACTGCACTCTCGTTTGCTTTTCGAATTGACATGGTTTGCATACGGTACTTTCTAGTAGAGAGATGTTATGAAATTTGCGAATTTCTCCCATTCTTGATTTTTGTAGTTGACTAAAGCTTAGGTGTCCCAATATTTCGTGCCAAAGCCAACTTTCTTTTGATTTTCTCAAGTAACAATGGTCTTCAACACCTTCCAAGGCGTAGACATTACCTGGAGTTCTCATTCCATTTATTATGATTTTACCTGTATCGATATTTCGTACAACACAATTCTTTGATATAAAAACCATCTCATGCCCTTGATTAAACATATAACTAACACTTAATAAGTTATGTTTTAATCCATCAACAAATAAAACATTTCGATCTTTAACCTTTTCTTTCAGCATAACAATTATGTTTCCTTTGATAGCAGCAGGTGAATTATTTCCAAATATTACATTCTTTTATTTCTTTATTTCATTAAAGGAAATGTTGACGATGCTGGATCGCCAACATTCATGGGATATCCCTGATATGAGGTCCCAATTAGACCTCACACCATTTGGTGTAGGAGTCCCATATGGTATGATAGCCTGGTTGCCATATACTTAGAGATTTTCCTTGGCTCCAACTTTCAACACATGAGAGTGTTGCAATGGTATCTTTGAAAAGCAAGGTGAGTGTGCTTGGTGAGTGTGAAACGTAGCTATGTCTAGGTTCTCTTATTGCAAAAGGAAAAAAATGTGAGCCTATAAGCGAGAGGTAATAGTACCACCTAGGAAGAGACACATGTGAAATCGGAAGGTCTGTCCAACATCCAACAGAATAGTCCACAACGGATGTGACAATTGTTAAAACCAAAGAGAAGGGAAAGTTCTATCTACCATCCATCAGAATAGTCCACAATGGATGTGACAGTCACTATAACCAATGAGCGGGAAAGGCCTGTCTAGTATCTTGTGGAGTAGTCCACAAGGAAGAGACATCAGTGACAACCATAACAACACATTCCTAAGAAGATAAGATTTAAAACAACCTAAATATTTCAACTATATTAGTTCATGTGAAACAAATATGAAATATAAATGATCACATAATAGTCTTACAAACATCCATAAGTAATGCATGGAAACGTGCCGACCCAAGAAGGCTTATGTATTAATAAAAAGTTCAAAGACACATATTTACATCATACATCACTAGCCCTAGTAGTAGGACATTGGAACCACTCCTTGCTCCTCAAATAACTAATGGAAACTCTCTATGCTTTGCAGGAGGAGGCAAGGTGAAAAGTTATTTACTCATACAATGAGGGGGTATATATAACCAAGGGGTGTTGCTTAACTGGTTATGACTCTTTCACTACCATCACGATTGTTCAACTTCTTATGACTTTTCAACTGTCATGACTCTTCATATTCTTGTGTGTCCATTGGACTTCCACTTTACATTGAATTTGATTTACAACATACATATGGCTCATAATAGTGATGTGGCCTTTGAAAACTCATGACACAAGCTGACATGACACTGCTAACATGGACTAGCTTGCTGAGGTGGCAATCTCAAGCTGTTTCTGCTATTGGGTGATAGATGTGTTCTTGGATGTGCTTTATCCTCTCCTCTGCATGGCTTGATGATGCAAAGTCTTCAATGATCTTTGGTCTTGAGAGGTGTTTGCATGCATGTATTCCCTTCACTTGTTCTTGATAAGGTTCTTTGTCTATCCAATTGTATCTAAGTTTTCAAGCATGTTCTCTCCTTCTTCTCCTTCTGCATCATCTCACCATGATCCAATAGTGTATTTGTTCCTACAATTCATTCATGACAGGACAAAATCAAATCCAAAACCTCCTTGTCTAAGTTGAAGCATTTTTATCAATGGACTGGGTCAGAGATAGGTGACAGGTTGGGAAAGAGGGCCCAGTAACTATGCATTGCGTAGTTCTAGGTGGCAGGATGGGATATTGGTCACTGATATTGCAGAGAGCATAGCTCAGACTTGGCTGAGGAACTCTGGAGCACAATTAGTAATGATGGGGAAAATTACACAGAGGCCACTGGGAGGTTGGATTGTGTATCTGAGACAGCTAGTGACAGATGTAGGATGGGACCTTGGGAGGTAGGTCTGCGCAATTTTCAGAGGCAAGGAAGGATTGGGCAACAGAGGGGCCTAGGAGGATAGGCCTGCACAGTTCTTAAGATAGGTCATTCCCGACTGAGGGAGGAAACTAAGGAGACACTTTTTCTCAGTTCTAGGAGGCAAGGTAGGCTTGGTCTTCTATGCATTGCAGGGTCCCAACATGCAAGAAATGAGCTTGATGACTAATATTGTGAAATGTGCAGCTCATTTCAGGCTAGGAGATGTTACTGCGCAATTTTGTGGATGAAGGCAGGTTTTTCAACTGTGGAATTGCATAGTGAAACTGCCCTAGGGGACAGTGACTGCGCACTACGTAGTTCTAGGTAGCAAGGTTGTATCAATGAGGTCTTAGACTGCATAGTGCAAACTTCAATTAGGTTCTGGTGAAGGTGAGTTACCCAATCAAAAGAATGTTGGAGAAATAGCTACGTGCAGGAAAGAGTTGGACCTGTGAGGAACTTAAACTTGTGATCACACACTTAGTGTACTTCAACAACATGACCATGTAGACCACCAAAACAAGAAGATGAAGGATTACCCTCTATGAGACTGTCCTAGAACAAAAGTGATGAGTGCGACATTTGAGGTGAACTTAGGACAACCGTGACGACACTTATATGACAATGCTTAAAACTTTGTGTATGAATGCGATAGATGTTTTCATAGCTAGGACAACTCGAATACACAATTACCAACCTTCGAGATAACTATAAAAGGAGCACAAGCAAGCTTAGACAATCAAACATGCCAAAAGACAATAGTTGACCAAATAAGAAAAAGGGGTGAAAAGACTCTAAGAGAGCTCATTGAATGAGCTTAAGTGTTTGCAACTAGAAAGGGAAAGACTAAGGAAGGCTCAAAAATTTGAGTGCGAGCTAAAATTTTGGAGGGCATTGTAGCCGCTACAACACTTGGTGATACAATGGTTGAATACAAACTTCTCTATCTTGATCCATTTTTTAGTGTGGGGCCTTGGTCCTTTAGGGAGTATTGATTCATCGTGTAGATTACTTTGGCCTCCCCACTAACCCCATGGGTAGACATGGTTTCCTTTGTACCTTCTCAGTTGAACACAACATAAGATTCAACCAGATCACAGTGTTTCAAGTTGGGAAGGGTAGTTTAGCTCACGAGCTTATGATTTTCAGAGTATAGATTTCATCTTTGGTGTTGCTCCGCTTCCAACAGGCCTGGAGATTACCCCAAAGGATTCACATTGGAACACAAGCATTTATCCATTGTGAGTGAGCCTGGACAGTACCCCTTTGGAGTTGTCTGCTTCACCTCTCTGTGTAGGAAGCCTTTCTCTTCTTTCACCTTTATTTATTTATTTCAAGAGAACTATGCATCAAAACTTATTTATTTTTGGGCAAAAGAGGGATACCGACTTATTGAGAGCAAGAGAGGTTGTTCCTTCAGAGAAGCATATAAAGACAACTGATTTAGGTTTTCTCGTTTAACTTTTTCCCTTCTCCATTTCTACTAGATGGATAAGCTTGAAAACACCAAAGAAGAAAACTGAGTATAGGCATGAGGCTCCCAGAATGGACATAGGTTCATGGTTAGGCCCAAACTCTCCTTATGGATGGATCATATTTTCTGTTAGAACTTCATTGGCCAAAAGTTACAACCAAAAAAAAGAAGGTGAACATTGGACTGGCCAAGGTCTACAGTGTCACAAGAATCTTTGAACTTTAGCTACACACACACTGAAAAGCCATAACGAAGAAATAACGACACTTATTCACATGAGTAAAACAACAGAAAACCAAAGAAAATAATAAACAACAAACAACAAATGGAATATGTACATAGTGCAAGGCACATCCCCAAATCTTCATTGAAAATAATATTTTAATTCTTGGCCATTGACAGGGAGAGAGTCTATCTTCTCGTTAAGTGATTAAAGATGATATGTGTATTGGCCAAGATTTTTGTGGACAATGTATGGACCAATCCATAGGGATTGAAACTTAGTGTGCTTGCCTTTGTCTTCATGGGCTTTATCCCACTTCAACACTAAGTTGCCCACACTAAACCTAGTACTCCTTGTAGACTTTTTGTCAAACTATCTCTTGATATGGTT
This sequence comes from Pinus tabuliformis, assembly GCA_031772625.1. NCBI lineage: Eukaryota > Viridiplantae > Streptophyta > Pinopsida > Pinales > Pinaceae > Pinus > Pinus tabuliformis. The sequence goes on along the minus strand of CM062817.1, from coordinate 1,739,801,233 downwards.
CTGATGGAGTGGATTTTTTTTTTTTGCTTTCAACCTTTCTTCCTATAACTTTTGAAAAGTGTCCATACTATGCTGAACTAAAAGAGATGGCTTGCCCTAGATTCCTAGAAAAATTATAGAGTAGGACAATATATGTTCGGTAAAAGGATGGCTTCCTTTCTATACACCAGGAAGTAAGGGGATTAATTCATAGAAGGCTTAGGTGTAACTCGTTCATCCCATAAAACATTCACCAAAGAATAGTTCCAATTTCATTGCTAAAATAATATGGTATTTTTGATGACGTGAATGAGGTTCTTATTTGTGGATTCAAGAACACCATTCCCCTATGGATAATAGTTATTAGAATGATTCAAGGAAATACCATTTTCCAATGCAAAGTCATAAAGATTTAACGAAGAAAAGTAAGTTGCATTGTTAAAAACAAGTGGCATAGGAATGCCGAACATGGAAATGATATTTTGTTGTAGAAAGCTGATGACTTCCTAATCATTCACTTGTTTCAGTGAAACTACCTCTATCCACCACATGAAGTAATTTGTAGCAGTGAGGATATAGTAGTGTTTCTTTGATGAATGAGGGAAAATTTCCCCAATGATATCTAATCCCCATTGTTGGAATGGTTCTTCCAATGCAATAGGCTGTAGCGGGAATGCTGACCTCCGATTTTTGTCAGCACACCTTTGATAGACTGAACACTTGCGGGCGTAAGAATGAGCATCCTTCAATAATGTAGGCCAGTAGAAACCGGCCCGCGTAACTTTGTATGTTGTGGTGTTACCCATAAAGTGCCCCCCCACTAGTCCATTGTGAAGATCACATAAAACCTTTTCTAAATCCTGTGCCTCTAGGCACCTCAGAAATATTCCATTATGGTGCTTCTTATATAGAACCCCATGCACTAGCTAATATGATAAAGTTTTGGGTCATAGTGCCCTCTTATACGGCAAATAGAAATGAGAGGGCATGGTGCCATTCTCAAGGTACCGACACACATATGTGTACCAAGAGTTTCCATCTAAAGTGGGAAAGGCTCACTCAACACTGTACATTTATATTTCTTGATCCTAGCCTACAACTTCTTCTTCTTCCTCTTGTGCATGTACCACTTCTATGGCTAACTTACAAAGACCATGACCCTTGATGGTGCGAACTGGTTTAATGTCAAGATCATAATCTTGTAAGCCTGTCATCCAGCTCGCCTGCTCTCACCTAAATCCCACTGAACAAGCGTGATCTAACTACTAGGTGTGGAACAAAGATAATACAATGATTTTTCAATCAATAGGGTTTGAAGTGCTTCACCGCCTTGTATACTGCGTAAGCTTATTTTTCCATGGTGGGATATTTGAGCTCTGGTCCTTATAGTCTCACGCTCATAAAGGAGATAGGTTGCTCATCATTCAACTCATCCTTCTGAGTGAGGATAACATCAAGAGAAGTATCAGAAGTGAAAGTGTAGAGAAATAAGTCTTTGTTGAAGTCTGAGCTATACAATGTTTGTGCTTCTGTTATTTCTTACTTTATACGGGTGAATGAATCCTTTTCCCTTTTTCCCCAACTGTAGACTACGTACTTCTTGATCATCTCCTATATAGGCTTGAACATATGAGGATAGTCAGAGATGAACTTTATGAGGAAATTTATTTTCCCCAAGGAAGACTGCATGGCTTTATTGTTCAAGGGGTGGGGAATCTATGTGATTGTATGAATTCTATACAGATCTACCTTGATTCCAGTTTTAGCAATAATGTGTCAAATTAGGTTACCCTCGCATACTGCAAAGATTCTCTTCTTGGGATTCAATGATATTCTCTATTTCTGGCATCACTCAAAAATTTTCTTGAGATGGTGTAGGTGGTCTAACTGTTGTCTCAAGAACCTTGTTATGTCATTGAGGTAGACAAATACGCTCTGTCCAATAAGCCCATAGAAAGAGATGTCTATTGCATGCTGAAATGTTGCACATGCATTAACCAGCCAAAACAATATTTTGTGAAATGCGAACATACTCCACTTGGTATGGAATCTAGTTTTGAGTCTATCAGACATTACTACCAAAACTTGGTTGTAACTAGAAAAACTATCTAGCAAAGAAAACATCTACACTCTAGATATTTTTGTTGGTGTCCAAGTGTGAATACCTATTCAACTCTTTTCCACATTAATTTATCAATCCGGGTGTGTAATTTGTTTTAAGGCAACGTGCAAAATATATGCAAGTAGCAATACCACAATCAATCACTAATCTTAGATTCACCAACATATTTAACGAAAGAGTCATTGTAATAGCAATTAAATGAATTATAGAACTATAAAAGGAATTCACAACAATTAACTAAAATACTATAACATCAATCAAATTAACTCAACGCATATGAAATAACAACACACAAAAATAATGTAGCACTTGATCAAAAGATTGGGCCCAACTCTCTGACTAGGGTTGCGATGGATTCACAGCTTATAGAAAGAACAAAAAAATAACTTGCATTCAATTAACTTAAACAGTCTTCTGTTACAATCTCAATCTCTTGCACAACTAACCTCGATTGACCGCATTGAAACCCTTCTTATACAATACATAGAGAAAACTATTTCTCAAGATGGCAGCTAATGTTCTATCATTATACAATTGTTACAACAGCCAATTAGTTGTCGAGAGAAAGACAAGAAAGGTTTGGAACAGGCCTCGAATTTGTTATGTTGTTACAGCGCTTGCCGATATGATACTGGAAACTCAGAATTTTCTTCTGTGTTTTGCACCCGTAACCTTTGACCACCAGATCTACGGAAATGGTAAGATTAGTAACTCGCATAGGAAAATTCTCCATAACTATTACTTCATTAATTAAACATTCCGTGAAAGCAATCAAAGAGGGTTTACCTTATGCATTTAGGGTGATTAGTGAAATTAAATGATACAAAGGAGTGAGAGAGAGAGTAAAAATGGAGGGAAAAAGTATGCAAGTTTGGCACCCAACATCTCCCCCCAACTAGTCCTTCTGCATGTCCTCATGCAGCTCGTCATCTCTTCAAATCTGGGTTGGACCGACTGTGGTCAACATGCAGCTGAGCAAGGTCATATTCTTCGGCCATCTTTGTCCTTGGAGGCTTGTATCCTTTTGTCATAAGGACATCCTTCCACCAATCATTACTCACATTGTATGCTGGAGTGTAATGCTTTGCTGGCAACCAAATGAGAGGAAACTGAAACCTCAGCCCCATCCACCGGACCCCATAGGTCTGAATGCATGCAACAAAATGTGGCACCCTTTCTAATGCTTGTGCAAAATTGGGTGCCCCAAAAGGCTCATGGTTTCTAATAGCTGATGATGACATCATCCATCTTCTTTGGCAAATGTCAAGGGCTTTGTCCTAAAAAGTGACTATCTGTCTGACACAGAGGTCAGTACACCATCTCTGTGTTTCCAGCATTTGTTCCTTAGACCCCTCAATCTCTAGAAAGGTATAGTGCTTGTTATAAATAGTCACTAACTGGCCATTCTCCCTCCTTATTATCAGTGGCTTTGTAGCTTGATTTCCTTCAAAAGTATCACAAGCCTTCCTCCATTTAACTTGGTTAATGGTGTAGGAGGTAAAGGCTCTCAGGTGCACATCTCCCACGAACAAAACCGGGTTGAAGCTCTCATCTTGCTTTAAGATATAACCATGCATGTAGGGCCCACACATCAAATGGTGGTTCAAAATATCATGGATTGTTATAATACATAGGAATTGTATCGAGTCCTTGATCTCATGGCTGATATCTTTGTAGATGCTTTCTAGGCAAAAGAAAAAGAATTTCTCCTGAAGAAACAAAGAGCAACTATGGGCAGGAGGCCGATAGACCATTACCTGCTGTGCTAGGGTAAACATATGTTCTTTATCTACCTTCAATACCTGTATCTTCCCTTCTAAACCCCTTATCTTTTTCTGTTGTTTCTCCTTCCTCTGCTTTTCTTTATCCAGCTGGTCTATATACTTGGTGACAATCGCAATAACCTGTTCTCGAACCCTCATTGTCTCCTTCTTTTGTGCATTCACGGCAGATTTCCATCTCTGAATTTCAGCCACTAAGAAGAATTCTCGAGCCTCAAACAACTATTCTATAGGACCAGTCTATGTAGCAGCAGAAGTTGTGGGAACATCTTCGGTCTGTACAGCTATCGAGTAGACGTCAACCTTGGGCCTTACGACCTTCCATTTATATTTCTTTACCTTCTTTTTTAGCTGAGATACCTACTTTCTCAGCTTCCGAACCTCCATTTTTAACTGCATGGTCTCTCCAAACTGAAGTTGATACCTCTCCTTGAGAGGTGGTCTTCTCCTCTCACATTGTTCCACCCACTCTTGTTTAACAGTAAATTCATTTCCCAGCCCCATAGCTGGTTCAAGAGGTGGTGGATTGTCTTTCGAGGCATCGGCTGGTTCCTTCATCAAGTCTTCCTTACTTGGTTTCCTATCCTCAGGAGCACTTTCCTCCTCAACTTGTCTCAATTTGGGAATTTTTATCACCTAGACAGTGCCTTCAGCAATCGCCCCTTGCTCCAATCCTGCTGTCAAAATTCCTTCCTCGACTTGTTCTTCAGGAGGCCCCTACTGGGAATCCTCAAGTAATGAGCCAATAATGGTTATGCCCTCCTTCAGGCCGATGTACTTCAATATGGGAGGAGGAACAATTTTCTCTGTAGAATCTTGGGAGGAACAAACCTTCCTCACTCCCCTTGGCATTGTGGCTTGAAACAAAGAGTGGGGGATATCCTCCATTTCGTAGATACCAGTTCCGCCTTCTAGTTCTAATTTTCTTTCTTCTTCACCTTCATCCCTCAATTGGGCTGAGCCTTCTTCGTGTGGTGCCTCTTGTCCTACGGTCGACGCTGGTTCTTGTGGAACAACGTCAACCTCAGGATCCACCTCTTCCACATTTTCTTGTCTTGACTGAGTTGGTGGTGGTTCTTGTGTAGCACCCCCACTCATTTCAACATCCACATTTATTTGGGCAAGTGGTGTTGGTCCTGGTGTAACAACATCACTTGCCAGCTCTTTGACTGGAACTTCCTCTCCTTGCACTTCATTAATAAAAGTTGATTCCTGCAAAACAACATCAACTTCATCCATTGCCTTCGTAGCCCCATCGATAGATTCCACAAGTGAGGCTAGTTCTTGTGTGACAACCTCAACTGTACCACCAATCGTCTCCTCGACTTCCATTTATGCAATAATAGGCTCCACAGATGGGGTTGGTTCTTGTGTGACAGCCTCGACTATGTCACCAACTACTTCTTCCACTTCTACTTCCATATGTGCAATAACAGGTTCCACAGTTTCTTCCACTCTCGTTTCCATTTCTTCTTGTTCCTCTCCATCTTTCTCCATTTCCTCAGGCTCCTCTCCTTCTTCTCCTACTGTACCAGCAGGAGATGCTAGTTCTTCCTTGGGCTCTTCTTCCTCTCCTGTTGTACCAGCAGGAGATGCTGGTTCTTCCTCAGGCTCTTCTTCCTCTCCTGCTGTACTAGCAGGAGATGTTGGTTCTTCCTCGGGCTCTTCTTCCTCTCCTGCTATACCAGCAAGAGATGTTGATTCTTTCCCCTCCAATTCCTTAGGCTCTTCCTCTCTAGAAGCTATAACAACTACCACTTCCTCCTTCATCATCTCGAGGAATTGCACCTAAGGTACATGCAATTGGGTCACTGCATGGATGATGAGTAGTTGAACCAGTCCATGATTTGTGACAACCGCTAGCACTTAGCATGAGCACCGAGTGGACTACACCATAAGTTGAAGACTCTTCATCAAGAAGAAAGGCATGTTTAGAGAATGAAATTGTGCCCATGGAAATCAAAGTTGGGCTAGAATTTTGAAGTGGTATTTGAACATGGTGGTAAACTGCCCCTCATAGGTTATATATTTGATAACAAAGCCTGCTACTTCACCCCATGGATGCAGCAAGTAATTTCGGTCATACTCCCTTCCCTTCAGGATAAGACTTTCTCCAGCCCACAAAAATAATTCCGAGAACTCGGGAAGCGGAGCCTTCCTTGAGAACCACTTTTGCCCCTGCTCTGTTAACCCACTAACTTCTGCAATGGCCTCCTCTATGACAAGGATTTCTAATCCTCTAACCCACGATCAATTCTTGTCCAAATTCATTGTGAATTCCACTGTGATCCCCTTGTCGAACCCCTTTAGTTTGTTGAAATAAACATCCCATCCCGCCTCTACAAAGACCCACCACACATCTGCATTGTTGCAGACCAGGGTTGTATCCCTAGGTTTATGACACACAACTAGTCCACCCATCCTATAGAAACTGTAACAACACTTTGGACATAGTAGATTGTTGGGAGGAGTGACAACGACCAACTTCTTGCAGTAACAGCATGGTAAAAAAATGAATAAGGTGGAACGACAGTAAAAAGGTGGGTAATTTCTCGGGAAACGAAGAGAATCATGGTGGATGTGGTGAATGGTATGGTAATTACTGTGTATTAAATGAAAAGGTACATATTTCAAATCCCGACACATACCAATGATTATGCAAAATAATGATGGAGATCATGGAGCGTACCATCGCACAAGTTTCAATGATGGCAGTGTTTCAATCATTAGTGCAGTTTTAAATACACCGTTGTTTAATTTTGATGGCACCCCCCCAAACTTATAAATAGTCGTCCACGACATGTCAATGTCTTGTCCACGAAATATTTAATTAAATCTGTAAAATTCAATGGAGACGTACCTGGCGACCTACCTGATAGTTGGCATAGTAACAAAGGAGTAACAACAGCGGCGGAGTAACAACAACGGCGGAGTAACAGCAACGACGGAGTAACATCATCGGTGGAGTAACAACATCGGTGGAGTAATAACATCAGCGGAGTAACAACATTAACGGAGTAATAGCATCAACGAAGTAACAGCAGCCGAGGAGTAACAACAATTGAGGAGTAACAACACCAAAGGAGTAACAACAACTAAGGAGTAATAGCACCCAAGGAGTAACAACACCCAAGGAGTAATAGAAACCGAGGAGTAACAACACCCAATGAGTAACAACACCCAATACTTAGAAAATTTCTCAAGAAGATCAATATTAGTGGAGTGACTGTCCCAATTACTCAAGAAAATTTTCAGCTCCTCCATTATTGTGCCTTGATAGTAGCCCTTGCAAAAAGACAACAAGTGAGTAGTAACAACATTTTATATCTATCTATCTATATATATATATATATATATATAGATATATATATATATATATATATATATATATATATATATATATATATATATATATATATATATATATATATATATATATATATATATATATATATATAGTTCAAGGGTGCAGAGGAGGTATCTTCTACACCAACAACCTTCAATCCAGATTTTTTAGAGAGATGTTTGATGAAGGCTTCTCTGGAGGTTGGGCGATGGTAGAGTCTAATTCGATGTCCATTTACAATGAAAGAAACATGGGAATCATCGATTGTAACCAATCTGATAGTCCCATTGTCAAATACCACATCAATCTCATATGGTCCCAGCCATCGCGAGCGAAGCTTTCCTTTAAAATCCTTAAAGTGGGAATCATACAGTAATGCCCAATCCCCTTTGTGAAACACCTTATTTTTAATAAATTTATCATGCCATTTTTCTCTCTGCTGCTGTATGGTAGCAGTTCTCTGGAAAACCATTAAACGAATTTCATCCAGCTCATTTAGCTGCTCCAGCTGGTGTTTCTGGGCTTCTGAAAGATCCAGTCCAACTTCCAGAGCTGTTCTGAGCATACTGATTTCAAATTCTACTGGGAACAATGGGGATTTGCCATAGACAAGTTCAAATGGTGAAAATCCTGTCGTGTTCCACCATGTTTTTCTATACGCCCAAAGAGCTTTAGGAAGTTTTTCAGCCCAATCTCGATGATGATTTGCCACGGTCTTGGTGAGAATGTTTTCCAATACTTTGTTTGTGCTCTCCACTTGACCGTTTGCCTGAGGATGATATGGGGTTGTTATCCTATGTTTGATCCCATATTTTTCCATAAGCTTTGCTATCATGTGTGATGTGAACTGTGCTCCTCCATCTGAAATTATCTCTCTCAGAGTACCATACCTGGCAAAGATTTCTTCAAATAGAAAGTTCGAGACAACCTGCTCTGTTGCTTTTGCTATAGCCTTGGCTTCCACCCACTTTGTCACATAATTTGTGCAGACTAAAATGTGGACTTTCTGATGTGAAGGTGGGTTAAATGGACCCAAAAAATCAATGGCCCATCTTTCAAAAGGCTCAAGAACTACCTATGGCTATAATGGCATTTTGTCTGAGTGACTAGGCTGACCCATCCATTGGCAGCTATTACATCTTCGAACATAGTTTCGTGCATCGCTGAAGATAGATGGCCAATAATATCCCATCTGAAACACCCCACGTCCGGTTCATTGTTTACAAAATTTCCCCCACAAGGGCCATCATGAGCAACTCTCAAAACCTCATAGATGTCACTTTCTGCTACACAACAACAGATTTGCTGATCACCCCCAATATAAAAGAGATATCCTACTATCCATGAGTAATGGGAACTAGGATGAATAATCCTTCGCTGTTCCCTATATGACAAATGCTTAGGTAAATTTCCTGTAGCCAAATAGTTAGCAATATCTGCATACCAAGGGGTATTAGTAGAAGTTGCAAACAAATTTTCATTGGAAATCTATCTTCTACAGGTTCTCCTTCATTATCAACATTTAATCTAGACAAAAAATCAGCAACTACATTAACCTTTCCTAGTTTGGCTATAATGGTGATATCAAATTCTTTAAGTAATAACAACCACCTTGTTATACACCCAAGAGTTACAAGTTTGTTCATCAAATACCTGATTGCTGCGTGGTCAGTGTGCACAAAGGTAGGATACCCAGTAATATAGTGTATAAATTTATTAATAGAATAGATAACATCCAGGAACTCTTTCTCCATTACTGTATAGTTTAACTCAACAGGCGTTAAATTCTTGTTGACGTAATAGACCACATACAACTTCTTCTCCTCTTGCTGTCCCAACACTGCCCCCACAGCCATTTGAGAGGCATCTGCATGGATATGAAATGGAAGTTCCCAGTTGGGACCACATAAGATTGGAGCTTGGTAAATTAGTTCTTTAATATTTTCAAAAGCTACTTCACAATCATCTGTCCATAAAAATTCTGCATCTTTAGTTAATAATTGAAAAAAGTGGAAATGCAATTTTAGAAAAAAATTCTATAAAATGCCTATGGTAGCTAGCAAAACCAATAAAATTTCGTACCTCAGTGAGTTTCTTAGGTATAGGAAAATGCATAATTACCTTTACCTTGGAAGGATCAACTTGTATCCCAGTAGCTAAAATTAAATGTCCTAGCACTACTCCCTCTTCTCTCATCATATGACATTTTATTATACTCAGAGAAACATGCATTTGTTTACACCTTTTAAGAACTTTCTCCAAGTTTGCCAATCCTTCTTCGAATGACCCCCCATATGGCGTGAAATCATCCATGTAAATTTCAACACTGTCATTGAGTAAATCAGAAAAATTTCGCAATATTTCCCTTTGAAATGTGGTAGATGCATTAAGCAAATGTCCCCCAAGGGCATGTAATGGTAGTCTTGTCCTGATCCTTAGGAGCTATTTGGATTTGGTTATACCCACTAAACCCATCCAAGAAAGAGAAGAACTTCTTTCCGACCAGGGTATCAAGGACTTGGTCGATAAATGGTAGAGGAAAATTATCTTTCAGGGTTTCTTTATTCAGCTCCCTATAGTCTACACAAATCTACCATTTACCATTCTTTTTAGGAACAATGACTAGCAGGGATACCCACTGGCTGTCCGAGATTGGGTAAATAAATCCTGCATCCAATAACTTCTGAAGCTCCTCCTTGACAATGTTCTTCAAGGCAGGGTTCATCCTTCTTTGAGGTTGTCTTACAGGTCGACAATATTCTTTGATGTAAATATGATGAGTACACAAATCGGCAGGGATACCTTTCATATTAGTATAATTTGAGGTGAAAGGTTCTTTCTGCTCTCCAAGGATCTTAAGGAGTTATTCCATCTAGGCCAGTGAAAGATTTGGGTTGATATTCAATGTCTTCCCTGGCTCATTCTCCACCAGTATGCTGTTAGAAAGTGCTATTACAGGTATGTCTTCACCTTCGATTTCCAATCCGATAGTTTCCTATATTTCACAGCTCATGACCGATTCCAAAATCTACCAAGTTGGATCAGCAACAGCATTAGGGTTGCTAATAAAAGTGATTATAGTATCATCCTTAGTATCATTTTTAAAGCAGAGGGCTTGCCCCATAGTAAGCACTGGGTGAAGTTCTTGTTGTTCAATTTCGATCCCATCCAAGGACAAAGAGTTCTGCTTGGGATTTTTCTGCGAGCTAGGTTCTACAGGGGGATAAAGAATAATATTTTTCATATTTTCCCCATTAGAAATTATCATGTTTCCTGATCGACATCTGATATAGGCATCAGTGGTTGCAAGCCACAACCATCCTAAAATAAGGGGATGACCACCAGTTAGGGACTGCGTATGCAAGACTAGGAGATCAACGAGGTAGCACCAAGAGTCCACTAAAATCATTATGTCTTCCAATTTCCCTATCAGTCTGATTGTAGATCTATCAGCTAATTCTAAGACTGTAGGGGTTGGCTTGAGGTCATGCAATCCCAGTGTAAGCATGGTTTCAGAAGTGATTACATTAATTGCAGTGCCCAAATCTACTAGTACATTTGGAATATCTACCCCATTAATCTAAACTGTTAGAATTGGGTTCCCAGGATCCCCATATTTTACAGGCATAGCCTTTCCCAGCATAATGTCTGATAATCTCCCCATAACATGAATTGTAAGTGGATCTTTTGTTTTCTTCCTAGGTCTCTTGGAACAATATTCTTTGATAGTTTTAGCGTAAATAGGTACATCTTTCATAGCATAAAGTAGGGAGATTTTGACAAACAAATTCTACAATTCTCTTAAAATATAAAATTCTGATTAAGGGATTGGTTTACTCAAGGCTAATCATGCTGGATAAGGAGGTTTGGGCTGACATGCCTAAGTAACAATCAAATGAGAAGGAGAATGTTCCATAGATGGTTGGGTTGTCTCATCCTTGACTGCTTGAGACTTTGGATTCTCATCATCAAGATGTTCAACGATTACGGGCAATGTAGGAGCATTTATTACTTGACTAGATTGCAGATTTATCTCATTAAACCCTGCAGTAGAAATGATGTGCGAAGGAAGGTTGAGGGTGTTTGCTTGTTGAGCACCCTTATTGTTTGGATTTGGGTTTGGATAAATAGGAAGTTGAGGTTGGAGAGGAGGATTATTGGAGGGGACATTAGAGGGCAGTTGTAACTGTTGTTGCTATGTAGGTTGAGGAAATTGAGCAGCAGGGGGAACATGACTACGCCAACTTTGAGACCATGAAGAAATTGAATTAGGTTGAGGACACCATGGTTGCCAAGGTGGGTATTGATAATACTGAGGCCAAAAAGGAACTGACTGAGGATTCATGTTATAATATTGAAAAGGATCCTAAGACGTACCTGGATTTAGGCCTGATGACTATGGCTGCCATGGTTTCTTGGACCCCATAAAGCATAGTTGATCTAGTTCTTCATTTGTTCCCTAAAATACTACTTTTAGTGCTGGAAGTGATGGACATGCACTGGTGGAGTGGTTCTGCTCATAGATAGCACATGTTTCTATAGTTTCTAGTGGACACTCCTTCAATGGGTGTTTCTTTCTACACTGTGGGAAGAAAATAGCCATCGTTCTTTCCAACTCCACCTGATTCTACTCTATCTATAATTTCTCCATCTGGGAGGATAATGTACTTAGGATATCAGTTTTCAAATTATCTAGCAGGTCCCCAATTTATGCTTTTGTGATTCCCTTGCTTGATGCTTTGAAAGTTTGGATTCCTTGTTTATTCCTTGCAATTCCTCTTGAACATTGAATACAGAGTTCACAGATGGTGTCAAAGGCTTCCTTAGATATATCTCCTTTGCCTACCATGTTTAACAGCTCTAAACACTCTTCCCTCAAGGCCCGAAGAAAAATAATTTTCAAAATATCCTTATCTAGGTCACTAAAGCCAGACCTCTGGAGAGTGTACTAAAAGCGCTCCACATAGTCCTCCATATTTTTATCCTCCTTTTGCGTAAATTTGAAAATGTCTTCCTTAATGTCCTGAGATTTACAATAATCCTAATATTTCTACGGGAATGTATTCTTCATCTCATCCCAAGTAGAAATGGTTTTCCATCCTAAACCCATGAACCATCGCAATGCCATCCCTTTTAATGTAGTAGGAAAAATTTTCAACTTTTAAGCATCATTGACATAGTCATACCCTCTGCAAACGATATCAAACTCAAGCAGGAAAGTGTCTGGATCCTCCGTGGAAATCCCATGGAAGTTTGGCACTGCAGTCAATGGAATAGGCTTCATTGGTGCATCACTCGTAATTTTCCCAATTGGGAAATCAATTGAAGATGTTGCAGGTGCCATAAATATCCTCCAATACTTGCTTGGAACTTCAACAGGTTCTTGTTGTGTAACAACTGGTGGTTGTGAAGATTTGATAGCACTCCCCTGATCACAAGGTGAAGAGAATCCTTTGAAGCTTCCTTCTTCAATCCTTGAGTGGATTTCTTCTTTTGACCCTTTGCTGGCTACCTCCTCCTTGTCTGATACTAGAGGAAGTGTCTCTACTTTCTCTGATGCCCTATTTCCTGTTTCTCCTACAGCTATTGAAAGGGATACTTCCACCTCTAGAGGTTGTATAGGTTGTTCCACAAAATGTCCTTTAGATCTTGTGGGAACCCTCACCCTAGTAGCAGCTCGTGAAGAGGCTTTTGATGTAGCTTTTGTAATAATTTCTTGGATATAGGTATTCCTCCCCAAATCCTTCCTTCCTTGCCTTTGGGGTCCTCCTCTACCCCTCTTATTTGAACCCTTGTTCATACATTTATTGGAAAGAAAACATTAAAAATTTCACAGCTCAAGACCTGGAGCAGGGTGAGGAAACTCTTTTCCCTCCCCAAGATGAGAGGATGATTTAAAAAACAATAAATCAGCAAAAAAAAAAAAAAAAAAAACAAACAAACAAAACTAGAGCTTAGGAACTGGAGTAGGGTGAGGAAACTCTTTCCCTCCCTAGGACGAGAGAGTGGCCCCTATATAAAAATAAAAAAGAAAATGAAAGAAAACCTAGAGAAAACAACTAAGGCTTAGGATCTGGAGTAGGGTAACAATTCCCTCCCTAGAACGAGAGATTGGTTTCTATAGAATCATCAAAATAGAAAATAAATGAAAATAAAACAAAACAAAGCACTATGCTCAGGACTCAGAGAAAGGCAATAAATTCCCTCCCTAAGACAAGAGATTTATCCAAAGATCAGTATATATTGTGTTCTTGCACCTTGTCAGCATCCCCGATAACGATGCAAAAATGTTGGTGTCTGAGTGTGAATACCTATTCAACTCTTTTCCACATTAATTTATCAATCCGGGTGTGTAATTTGTTTCAAGGCAACACACAAAATATATGCAGGTAGCAATGCCACAATCAATCACTAATCTTAGATTCAACAACAGAGTTAATGAAAGAGTCACTGTGACAACAATTAAGAATGAATTGCAGAACTATAAAAAGAATTCACAACAATTAACTAAAATATTGTAACAACAATCAAATTAACTCAACACATATGAAATAACAACACACGAAAATAACGTAGCACTTGATCAGAAGAGTGGGCCCAACTCTTTGACCAGGGTTGCAATGGATTCACAACTTATAGAAAGAATAGCAAAATAACTTGCATTCGATTAACTTAAACAATCTTCTATTACAATCTCAATCTCTTGCATGGCTAACCCCGATTCACAGCATTGAAACCCTTCTTATACAATACATAGAGAAAATTGTTTCTCAAGATGGTAGCTAATGTTCTATCATTATACAATTGTTACAATGACCAATTAGTTTCCAAGAGAAAGACAAGAAAGGTCTGGAACAGGCCTTGAATCTGTTATGTTGTTACAGCACTTGCCAATATGATACTGGAAACTCAAAATTTGCTTCTGTGTTTTGCACCCGTAACCTTTGACCACCAAATCTGCGGAAATGGTAAGATTAGTAACTCACATAGGAAAATTCTCCATAACTATTACTTCATTAATTAAACATTTCATGAAAGCAATCAAAGAGGGTTTACCTTATGCATTTAGGGTGATTAGTGAAATTAAATGATACAAAGGAGTGAGAGAGAGAGAGTAAAAATGGAGGGAAAAAGTATGCAAGTTTGGCACCCAACAATTGTCTGCAATATATGCTCCATGGACGACATTGGGTAGTTGTCTTTGTCTAAGGCATGATTGAGGTTATGAAAATATACACACATGTGGATCTCCCCGAACTTCTTCCTGACGGGGACTAAGTTGGATAGCCATGTCACATGTCACACTTTATAGATGATCTGAGCATCCAACAACTTTATCAATTCTTTCTGTATGAGGGGCTCAAGGGTTGGATGAACTTTTCTCAGTTTTTGTTGAAAAGGATTGGCCCCTTCTTTGATTAGTATTATGTGTTGGATTATTCATGTGTCATATGTCTTAAGATCATCGTATGTCCACATGAAGGCATCACGATACTGCTTGAAGAGGAAGATAAAAGCCTTCCGTTCTTGTGGTGTACAACAAGTATTGAGATACACATAATTTGGATCTTTTTCTATTCCCATATTGATCTATTCATGTGGCAATGTAAATCTATGGGTCTTAGCATTCACAGGTTCCTGAAATAGTTCTGCAGTTCATGCAACTTTTCCAATGATACCACACCCTTGGGATGAAGTTTCCTTTGCTTGTACTACCTACATCCTGCAACGTCTACTCTATGCTCGTCCTCATCTATCGCTACATCCTTGAAGACATCAGTGTTATCCATGAAATGCAGTATATATTGATCATCATAAAAAATGTGTAATTTAGTGATGTTGTTTGGGATAGATGGTTTATACAAAATCTCAATAGAAAAAATGTCCCTTAACAGTAACATCCTAGCAGTTGCATTTTCTTAAGCATCCGTAACTGCATTATGAATTCTTAACACTGAAATAATATTGAAAGCTTGGAACTGAGAAATGAGTTTCCATACCTCTGGCTGATAACTCTCAAGACGAGGTGACACACAATTTATAGTGTTACATACCTGACGCACTACGATTTTACAGTCACTTACTACTTTTAGAACAACAACCTCGAGTTCAATGGATTTCTCTACGGTGTTGTTTGTGCACTTGAATTCCAAGTGACTAGAGAGCAGATGTTTCCTTTGTAGTGGGTATATTAAAACAAAACTATCTCCTTAGCCCTTCTACGTTTTGGATCCGTCAAAGTACACGGTCCACATATCATCTCTATAGGGACTGCTTACTGCATTAGTACTACTAATACCACTACTTACTGTAAAATTTCATTTTCACCAGTTGGGCATGGAAGGAGGCCCAACTATGCGTCTGGTGGGATAGGGAATGACTTTATAAGATAACATCCCAATTGCATCTCTAGAAAATAGTTGCTAAAAAAAAGTTCCACGAAATCTAACGGCTCTTTCTTCCCATCCAAGGGAGTCACGTTGTTCTTTATGTATCTCTGTGAAAACCCTAAGATCTGGTTGTTCCTAACCTTATATAAAATCCATAAGTGTGATCAGTCACTGGAAAAGTATCCTTGTTGCTTTCATGACCAGTCTCTACTGAGCAATACCCCGTATGCTTCCGAGATGTCCATAATTACAATATTGATGCATTGATGAAATCATCCATCAGATGATAGTCGGGTAATCACATCCTTGAGTTCACCAATTACTAGCACACAAGTTCTTTCTACTTGGATGATTTGTGCACTTGTGTTACTCCATTGAGCATTGATATTCTTGGTGATGGAGAGTGGCATGGCATTAACTGATGCACCAGAATCAACAAAGAAGTTGTGAATATTGAAGTTAAAGATTTCAAATGATAATAAGAATGGTGGAAAGAGTGAGTTTGCCTCCTCCATGTGGAGCATGTTAAGCACAAATACGAGAGCGTTAGGAGACTTACTAGATCCATTGTTCGAACAGGTGGATTGACCAGTAGAGGTCTCCCCAAGTGCTCGTAGAAGAATGTCCCACTGACTTGTGATTTTTTTGAGTTCAAATAGAGAGATATTTGCACAGGTCTTCTTTATGTCTTCTACAATGCTATATTCTATTATGGGAAGATTCACTGAGGTGTCTAGGGGTGGAACTGAATTCATTGTTTCCGATGGGATGGTTCTATCTCTTCTTCTTACGGAAACACTTTTCATTGAAGCTGTCTTCCCATACTTGTTCTGAGTGTTATGTGTTTATTTGACCGGCGGAAGCACTTTCCTTAACAGATCTTCTCTTATTTTCTTCTTCGATATCTCAATCACAATTATGGCCCCTTGACTTCTCAAGTTACATTCATTAATTTTCTTCAGGGTTGGACATCACTCGGAGACTCCTTATCGGTGGTGGTCTTTTGGGCTGCGAGATGGTACTGATACATGTTTACTACATGCCCAATGCTCAGATCTTCATCAAGAATAACAAATTCTTCTTCTACATTATCAAGCTCAACCTTCTCATTAACCATGAGTGTGCCTATCAACCGTGTAGCCATTCTATTCATTCCATGGTTCCATTTTGGTCACAATTTTTTTGAAATGATGTTCAGAGTGGAACATGCAGTATGAATTTGTAGCACTTTTCTCAAGGTTCAAAACCATGTTGGAGCTTTGTACAAATTTGGTCAGCTAGCTACTGCCATTTCTACTAGAAGATACATTCTTCTTTTGCAGGTACCTGGGGGGGCTACTACTCATGGTTGTCTCGCTTGTCCTCTGTTTAATTTCGGCCACTTCAGTAGTCAGGGACTTCATAAGATGAGAAGGTTCTCAATATCACTTGCTTCCTTTTCCTTATCCTTGCTCATAAGGGTATGAGACCTCTTACCCTTGTCTTCAAAGTCCTTAGTGGTTTCATCACCTACAATGACTCCAATAGCGTGTAGGTCTTTTTCTACGACAATAGCCTCTTCATAATTTTTTGTTAAAGATGGTTTCATAGCTTAGTTGACGAACTGCACAATATTGGTCAGTAGGGCATAAGTGTAGTAGTTGATAGTGATGGAGTCGTGAGGTTTGATGTCATCTAAGAAATTTTTCAAAATATGGTTGAACCTCTTATTGAAATATTTGACCTTCTCTTTTTGCTCCATCTTGAGACTACCCAACTCCTTGAATAACATGGCAAGGGCCTTGTCTTCAGCAAATTTCTCAAGAGAGATCATTTTAAATAAACTCCAATTATGGATGAATTTTGGAGGAAGGTTTTGGTACCATACAACTGCTCTGCCATCCAAGGTACATGGAAACAGTCTACATGCAACGTTATTGTAACCTACCTTGAGTGTTTGCAGATGTAGGTAGAAAGTGTCTAAGTGATCTTTTGCCTTCATTGTCTTGTCAGGGTAATATTTCGTTAAGATATTCTCTACATGTCTTGGCATCTTGTACAAGACACTCAGAACTGCCAATGGGCCCTATGTCATGCAATCCATATTTTTGTCTTCCATGTTGTCCTCTTCATTATCTTCCTCCTCCTCTTCAAAATTTGACGATTCCTCTTCTGAATCTATTGGTTCCTCCTCTTCTTCTCTTCCTCCTTCATTTTCTTCCCATCCACCTCCTCCGTTGAAACCTAAACCTGAGAGTAAGAGGTTATATTCTTCTTCCTTTCAAAAGAGAAGATGTTCCTCTTCTTTTCCATGACTTTTTCCAGTTCCTCAAGAGTGGAAAATATCACCTTTTCAAAAGATGTAACTACTACTCCTATGGGGGTAGTCTTATTCTTCTTTTGAGAGTATGGAAGAGCATACACTATCAAAATCAGTCCAACAACTTTTGAAAATTGATGGGTGATAGGATGGAGAGCCAAAATTTGATGGTGCAATATTTCATGTTTAGGCTTGGGAGGTGAGGAATTACCAACTTCAAAATTTCGGGTAACGAAGAGAGAGTGAATGTTACTACCTTGACCAAAAAATGGATGAGTGGGGTCAGTGAGACAATCAGCCATAAACTACTAGTGACCCTCACTCTAGCACCAAAAATGTTAACATTACTGGATCCACCAACATTAAGGAGATCTCCCCGATATCACATCCCGATTAGACCTCACACCATTTGTTGTAGGAGTCCCATCTTGTATGATGGCTCAATTGCCATATACTTAGAGATTTTCCTTGGCTCTAACTTTCAGCACATGAGAGTTTTGCAATGGTATCTTCAAAAAGCAAGGTGAGTGTGCTTGGTGAGTGTGCAACATAACTATATATAGGTTATCTTGCGGCAAAAAGGGGGGAAAATGAGCCTCTAAGTGACAGGTAATAGTACCACCCAAGAAGAGACACACACGAATTAGGAAGGTCTGTCCAACATCCAGCGGAATAGTCCACAGTGGATGTGACAATTGTTAAAACCAAAGAATAGGGAAAGGTTCATCTACCATCTAGCAGAATAGTCCACAATAGATGTGATGGTCATTATAAACAATGAGCGGGAAAGGTCTATCTAGTATCCTACGAAGTAGTCCATAAGGATGAGACAATAGTGACAACCATAACAACACATTCCCAATAAGGTAAGCACTAAAAAATCCGAAATAGTTCAACTATCTTATTACATGTGAAACAAACATGAAATATAAATGCTCACAGAATAGTCTTACTAACATCCATAAGTCATGCATGAAAACTTGCTGCACCGAGAAGGCTTCTGTATTAAGCAAAATTTCCAAGACACATTTTTACATCATACATCACTATCCCCATTAGTGGGACATTGGAGCAACTCCTTTCTCCTCAAAGAAATAATGGGAACTCTCTACGCTTTGGGGGAGGAGCCAAGGTGAAAATTCCTTTGCTCATACAATGAGGGGGTATATATAACCAACGGGTGATGCTTGACCCCGTGTGACTCTTTGATTACCCTCATGCTTGTTCAGCTTCCTATGACTTTTGAAATGACATGACTCTTCATATTCTTGTGTGTCCATTGGACTTCCACTTTACATTACATTTGGTTTACAACATATATATGGCTCATAATAGTGATGTGGCCTTTGACAACTCATGACACGACTTGACATGACACTACTAACATGAACTAGCTTGCTGAGGTGGCAATGTCAAGTTGTTGTTGTTGCTGAGTGATATATGTGTTCTTGGATGTGCTTTGTCCTCTCCTCCACATGGTTTGATAATATTATTTGTCTGTCGAGTTGTATGTGAGTCTTCAAGTATGTGCACTCCTCATTCTTCATCATCTCACCATGATCCAATAGTATACCTATTCTTGCAATTCACTAGTGATGAGACGACATAAAATCCAAAACCTCCTAGTCTAAGTAGAGGCCTTTTTTCCATGGGCTAGGCCCAGGATATATTGGGAGGTTGGTCGCTGAGATTGCACAGAGTGTACCTCAAGCTTGGCTAAGGAACTCGAGATCACAATCCTTACTGTTGGGTAAATTTTCATAGAGGCCACTAGGAGATAGGATTGTGCAGCTCATACAACTAGTGGATGATGTAGGATGGGACCTTGGAAGGCATGTCTGTGCAGTTTTCAGAGGCAAGGAAGGATTGGGTAGTAGAGGGACCTAGGAGAACAGGTCTATGCAGTTATTGGGATCAATGAGTCCCAACTGAGGGAGGGCATTGAGGAGACACTTCTATGCAATTCTAGGAGGCAATGTAGCCTTGGTCATCTATGCATTGCGGGTTCTAGTAGGAAGGGAAGAAGCTCGATGATTGATCTTATGAAATGCACAGTTCAGGTAAAGTTGGGAGAAGTTACTACGCAATTCTAGGGATGAAGTAAGGTTGCTCAGCTCTAGTATTATGCGGTTCATTTTCCTTGGAGGATAATGAATGTGTAATGCACAGTTCGAGTAGAAAGGTTGCATCATTGAGGGATGAGACTATGCAGTGCATAGTTCAGTCGAGGTCTGATGAAGGTGAGTTTCTTGGTTAGAAGAATTTTAGAGAAATGGCTGAGTGTGGGAGAGAGGTGAACCTACGAGGAACTTAAACTTGCAATCACACACTTAACATACTTCGATGACATGACAACATAGGCCAGCCAAAAAAACAAGATGAAGCATTACCCTCTATGAGACTATCCCAGAGCAAAAGTCACAAGTGTGACACTTGAGGTGAACTTAGGGTGACCATGACAACACTTTTGCGATAATGCTTAAAACTTTGTGTATGAGTGTGATAGATGTTTTCATAGATAGGATGACTCGAATACACAAACCCCAAATTCAAGATCACCAAAAAAGGACCACAAGCAAGGTAAAACAACAAAACATTCTAAAATATGATAGTTGATCAAACAAGAAAAAGTGGTGAAAAGACTCTAAGAGAGCTCATGGAATGAGCTCAAGTGTTTGCAACCAGAAAAGGAAATACCAAGGAAGGCTCCAAAATTTGAGGGCAAGATAAAATTTTGGAGGGTGTTGCATCTGCTACAACAAGACATAAACATTTATTTATCACCTATAATGTGTTTTGAACATCAACTATCAATGTACCACAAATTTTCTTGATCTCGTTCATATAAATCTAAACCACAATTCTCAAAATTTTATGGTTTTCTCTTTCCATAACGTAGATGTTGTTGGTTTTTTTTCATTATGAAGTGTAGAACATTTTTTTTTTTGCATTCAATTTATTTATGCCCAATTTTATTACAAAAGGAACATTCAGATTCATCTTGAAGAGATGAGAACGTATTGTAAGAGTATTTCTTTAACCCAGTCCCATTCTTTTATTTTCTTGCTTCTCTAGTCATGATAGTTTTATAAGCAACACACTGAGCAACCTTATGACCAAAATTATGACAAGTGAAGCATTGAAAATTAAAGTAAAATTTCATGGGAGTGTAGTACCTTCTTCTATAGATTTCCTTTTGATTGTGATAAGGTTAATTCACCTGAGAAACATTTGATCGCTTACTCCTTTTTTGAGAGATCGAATTTTGTTGACTGCTTCCTTTTACTACATTGAGATAGCTTGCTGCACCTGTTTCAAAAGATTTTTGTTAGGTCCCTATAATACTAGCGTATCCCCCTTATTTTTATTTTTGTGCCCATGTAGTCCCCATATTGTTATTTTTGTGCCCCATAGAAGCCCACTAGTGTTATTGTTGTTCCCTTACATTATTATTGTTATGTAGGCTCTAATTATATTGTGACCCCTTAGATTCTAATATACACAAAGGAGGCCTTGTCATTTATATGATCCAAGAATTGGTCATTTATGTAATGTAAAGGAGGTTTCCCCCTCAAAGAGTATAATTTTTAAGTCATTGATCTATATATTTGTGAGCTAGTTGCATAACATTTGGTATTAGAGCTCGATATAGAAGCATCTATTTGTGAGTTGGTTCTGAATTTCATACATAAGCATTCAAAACTACTCAAGCATTGAGGAAAACACATTTTTGAAGGAAAGGGGCATGTCAGATCCTTATAATACAAGTGTATCCCCCTTATTGTTATTGTTGTGCCCTTACATTATTATTGTTAGGTAGGCTATGATTATATTGTGACTCCTTAGACTCCTATATGTACAAATGAGGTCTTGTCATTTGTATCATCCAAGAATTGTTCATTTATGTAATGTAAAGGAGGTTTTCCCCTCGAAGAGGATAATCTTTAAGTCATTGATCTATCTATTTGTGAGCTTGTTGCATAAAAAATTTACAGTCTTTGATAATTCTCCATTGTATCTGAGGCCTGTTTTTATAAGAGGATAACATTGTACTTTGATGATTTCTTCTAAGGTATTAGACCCTTTAGAAAATCTACAGTTTAGAAATTTTTATTTTTCAAGTTCCTTCCTTAGACTTAAAACTTATAGTTCTAACTTTTCATTATGCCTCTCCTTTCCTATCATTTGTTTCTTCAACACAAGTTATGCTAATTTAGCTTCTTCTAATTGAATTTTAAGCTGAGTTATTTCTTCTATGAGATAATCCTTTTCTTCTAGGTCATCCATAAGAACATCATCAAATTCATCAATACGTTTATCTTCAAATGCCATAAGTAGTTGATATTCTTGATCTGACTCACGATCCTCTCCATTTTAAAGACCATCACTATCTTTGTGTGTGTATAAGATTCTCTTGTTTTTGAAGATTCTTCTAACCTTTATTTTTGTATCATCCTTTCCTTTCTAATGGTTTTCTATATAAGGGCATTTAGCAGCGTAATGACAAACTCTTCCATAAGAAAAAAAATTAGAAAAGAATCTTACCTCTTAATCCGACAATACCTATTTCGAGTTTATTTACGAAATTTTCTTCTTCTTCATTTGATACCTGATTCCTTGATCTCATCCTTTTATTTTCATTTGGATGTAGCTTTGAATGCATTTTCTCTGATATTTTAGGGACCCCTTTTTCTCATTTCATAAGCTGTTGAAATTCCATGAAGTTGTTCAATAGCAATATTCTTCAAATCCTGCATTTCTTCAATGGCAGATACTTTCAAATCAAATTTTGACATTAGAGATCTTAAGATTTTCTCAACCAGTGATGATTCTTTTATACAAGTTTATTTCTAATATAAGTTGCACATAGAAATGCATCTCCCCAAAACAACAATTCTGCATTCTTAAAAAACATCATAGATCTAATGATGTTAAGCAATGTCCTATTCATATTCTCTGCAACACCATTTTGTTGTGGATTATAAGGCATGGTATATTAATGTTTGATGTCATTTTCCTTTAAATATTGTTCAAAAGCATTATAACTATATTCACCACCATTATCAGTTCTGAGATTCCCAATGTTCAATTGAGTTTCATTTTGAATCATCGAATGAAATTTCTTAAAAACTTTGAATACTTGTGACTTATCTTTTAACAAGTACCCCAACACATTCTCTAATAATCATCAATAAATGTCAACAAATATGTCCAATAGTTTTCCAATATACTTCTTCTAAGAAATAAAAATATGTTTGGGTTTATGATCAACTTCAATTCCTAAATAATAATGAAATAAACCCAAATTTTTCATGTCAAAAACTTTCAATAATTCTCTTTTAATGGGCACTATATAATCATCATTATTTCTTGTGATAATCAAATTATCTACATACACAACCAGATTTCCAATTTTCTTAACAAAAAGAGTTGAATCATCGAGATCAAATAACTTATAATTCAACTTGAGAAGGTATTTAGTTAATTTTTCATACCACGCATGAGATGCTTGTTTCGGTCCATACAAAGCCTTCACCAACTTACATACCTTTTCCTCTTTGAATTTGACAACAAAATCTTCTGGCTGAAACATATAAGCATCCTCCTTCAAATTTCCATATGGAAATGCTAATTTAACATCTATATGGTGTATCTTCCAACTATTCTGAGTTGTATGAGAAAACAAAGTTCTAATCATGCCCCATTTTGTTGTAGGAGTAAATGTCTCTGTGTAGTCAACACCTTCTTGCTAAGTGTAGCCTTTTGCTACAAGGCTTGCCTTGTATTTATCCAGTGAGTTGTATTTGATATTATACACCCATTTTTAAAAATATGTTAGACACCTGCAGGAGGATCAACTAACCTCCAAGTTCCATTCTTAATAAGTGCATCATATTCATTTTTCATTGCATCCTTCCATTCGTCACAATTAGTAGCTTCTTGAAAAGAACAAGTTTCACAAATTGTAGAATGAATTAATTCCTAGTCATGAAGAACATTACTTGAATCACCTTTAGAAGAACCTTATGTATCAAAATCAACATGCTTTCTTGGAACTTTTCGAACATGTGTGCATCTTCATAAAGGTTGTTGAAGTGGTTGTGATGGTTTCTCATCCTTAAGTACAAGTTCTTATGGAACTCCTTGAAATCCTGTAGAAGCAACATTTTCCTCCAAAGTTTTTTCAATAGTAACATTCTCATGAGTCAAAGATCGAAGAACCACAGACTACCCACAATGGAAACCCCCTCTTCAGTATGTGGAACATCATTATCAGATTCAAAATATAACGTTTTGGATGCAAATTTCTCCAAATGAGTTAGTTTGTTGTCAACAGTAGAATTATCTTTATCTGAATTAAGAAAAATAACATCTCTCAAAAGAATGAACTTCTTGTTTTCTTCATCATATGACATGTATGCTCTGGAAGTATTAGAATAACCCATGAATCTACATTCTTGACTTCTTGCACCTAATTTATTTTGTTGTTTCTTAGGAAATAGAACATAACATTTAGATCCAAAAAATAGGAAATTTTGAACAGTTGGGAGTCTATTATACCAAATTTCATAAAGGACTTTTTTTGTTGATAACAAAAGAAGGAAAACAATTTCTAATATAAGCTGCACATAGAACTGCTTCTCCCCAAAACATCAATTTCACATTCTTGAAAAACATCATAGGTATAATCATATTAAGCAATTCCCTATTTATACACTTTGAAAAACCATTCTATTGTGGATTATAAGGTATGGTAGTCTAATGTTTGATGTTGTTGTCCTTTAAATATTGTTCAAAATCATTAGAACTATGTTCATCACCGCTATTAGTTCTGAGAATCCCAATGTTTAGTTGAGTTTCATTTTGAATCATCAAATGAAAAGTTTTAAAACTTCAAGCACTTGTGACTTATCTTTTAACAAGTGCACCCAACACATTCTCGAATGATCTTTAATAAATGTCAACATTTATTTATTACTATTTGCAGTGGTAACAGACATAGATCCACATAAGTTTGAACATATGAGACCTAATTTTCTTGAAGCCCTAGAAGAAGAACTATGAAAAGGCTACTTACAATGCTTTCTTAGAATACAAGCATCACATGGTGTAATCTTTCTCGAGACTATAGGAAGACCTTTAATACCTTTGTTTTTCATAATTCTAATGTTGCCATAATTGATGTGACCAAATTGAGCATGTCATCATAAGCTGGGAGACATGATATCACTTTGTGAAGTTGGGTTAAACTTTTCGCCCTTTTTTGAGAAAAAAATATCATTTTTAGAAGTTTTTCAACTTTTGTTAAGCCAAAGTAATTTTTTTGTTTAGAATTTCATTTTATAGTAAAAAAGAAAGCTTATCAAAAAATTTATTAGCTTTCTATTGCTTATTTCGTAGAATTTTTTATTCACATTTCACATGTAAACTTAGCAATTGTTTGACTGTGTTCTTTAAAAATCAAGGGATTCACAGAAAGTCATGTTTTTTGGCACTAGCCTGTTCTTTCTTGACCTTGCATTTTGAATAAAAAATAAAAAATATGTTGCAATAATCTAGATAGACTCTACTTCGATTTGAGTATATTCGCGAAACCAATAGACTCTCATAATTACTAGAAATCTTTGAGTTGAACCAATATGAAAAAACTACAAATTTTGAATATGTTTAACATAACACCATGTTTCTCAACATATTACTTAAAAACAAAAAATATAAAAGCTACCCATTAAAGAAGATGGACCAACATAATGGGCCATAAAGTTTCCATATTTTTCCAAAGTGTATTTTGGAAGATACAAAATTTTGATTTCACTTAATCATAATGACCTTCGAAAATAATTTTCACACATTTTACTATAAAATTAGTTAAAATTAGCAAATATATATGAAATCCCATAAAATTTATATGTACTAAAAGCAGATTCAATACTGCAAATGCTGGTATTAGTTCTCAAAGTAAATTCACCATATTTAATGGAGTTTAATTATTCTAAACATGGAGAAAGGTGATCAGATATTCTGAGATGTTATAGAGTTACTAGTTTTTTGTGAAACAAAATTCTAGCCGAAAAACAAAAAAAAATCGACCGAAATACTTTATACCCCAAACAGACGTTAAATAAGAAAAAACTGGTTGAATATTTTTAAAAGTTCGGCCGAAAAACATATCCATAATTTTCGTCAGCCATAAAATTGAAAGGGTGTGACCCTTTGATACAAGTGTTTCGGCCAAATGCTATAAATAAAGTTGGCCTAAATGTTATTTCTGCACTCACATTTTTCATGTGCAGCTTTTGAGTTCCAAACTTCTTTGAATCTAATTTTTGGACAAAAAAAAATTGGGCTCGATTTTTAAAATGAGTTTTTTGGGCTGAATTCTGAAAGTGAGTTTTTTAGGATGAATTTAGAAAGTAATTTTTTTGGTGGATTTTAAAAATGAGTTTTATTTTGCTGGATTTTGAAAGTGAATTTTTTGGGCTTGATTTTAAAAATCTAGATAGACTGAATTATCATGGGAAATCAAAGAAATTGCAAGAGAAAATATGATCGAACTAAAGATATCGAGGCTTGTAGAGAATACTCGAGAAACTATTATGAATGAAAGAAGGAAGAACACTTAAATATTGAAAGGGAAATTCAATATCAATAAGAAATTGAACTAGGTATGTAAATGTAAAAATTATAAATGATATTTAAATTTTAATAGTTTATTGTGGAATTTATTTTTTATTTGATGAACTAATTTGAAAAATATTTTGCAATGTAAATAGAGATAGATTTTCCTCATAACATTGGTGATGCGATTGAAAATGCTTAAAGACGGAGTGAAAAAAGAGAATGAACCAATCATTGATGTTGTTGTTGAAGATGTTGAAAGAGATTCAAGTGAAGAAGTTGAATCACCCTTATGTATGTATCTATATGTCATGTATTATTGAAATTATACATATTTATTAGTTTCAATTTCATGAACTCTATTTTTTAATTTAATTATTTAATGCATATTTATACTTATTTACCTTAAATCATCATATGTACAGATGAAATCAATATCAATGATGAGATGTTAGAAAATATCAATGCTGGCACACATGGAGATAAAACGTTGACCATGTTATATGATATCGTGTTAAGCTCATTATTGATAAGTTATTCAAAAATGAAACTATGAAAGTTCCAACTCAAATTTTGAGAGGTCTCTTAACATTACGGAAATTAAAAGAAGCTACAACACTATTGGGTATTCGAAAATCAATGAAAAATAAAAAGGTGAAGGAAAGTGTGATTCAAAATATAAGCACTGCTCTAAAATCAATTGGAAGATCTAGAAAGAAAAGTGTTCTAGATGCAAACAGTGAAACAAAAATGGTAGTGGTTTCATCAAGTACTAAAGAGAATCGTTTGGTAAAATATATGGAAAAAGCTTTGTAGGAAACCATACAAATATATACTTGGAGAAGATGTTAAAAAAATAATATATGAATATTGGATGAAAAATTCACACGTTTCACCTAAAGTAAGGGATGTGATGTGATGAAGAATAAGATGAAATCAGTATGAAGAATATCCAAAACATATCTTGGACACCACTGAGATAAAGTTTTTCAATAAGTTCATAGAAAAGAATCGTGGAATTAATGTCTCTATCAGTACTTTTGTGCAACAAAAACCATGGTATGTTAAACCTATCACTATATGCGACACTTCTTGTTGTCATTATCATGTGGAATTTCAATTATATTATGACACATTCCTTAATTTTGTTAAAACATTTCAGAAAAATTCACCTCCTCCTTCCACTATCGATGATTTCATATCTAAAATTCTATGTGGAAGAGAATATCATGAATTATTTTACCAAAATAAATGTGTCGATTGTAAAAAATGTGATCATTGTGGAAATTTGACTTAGTTTCACAACAAATATCCTATTGACATGAATGATCAATCATTCTCCAACATAAAAATGAAATGGAAGAGATATGAATATATCCATACATCAATTGGTTCAAGTAGTAGTACAAGAACTAAAAGGATTGATTTACAAGAAGAAATTTATGTGATCAAGATTTTGAAGAAGTTTGAGATAAAAATTTATAAATACACCAATAATTCTCATAGAGATCGATGGCAAGACTTGCAATTCAAAAAATTTCATCAAATTTTCCCCCAGGGACCTTTTTGTCAATAGTTATTTTTTCATAAAATTACACATTTGTTGCACAAAATGAAATATAGAGTGAATATTATCATTCTGACCAAGTCTCTATGCTTGTCCATGTTCTATATAGACATGTTGAAAAAAATGTCTTTCATATAGAAAACACAAGTGAGAATAGAAATGTTATTAAAGAATGTCATTTTTATATCAGTGATGATTGTGCACATGATACACATTTTGTACAACATGTATTTGCTAAGATTTATGACTCATTGAAAGGTCGTGGAATAAAATTCAGTGAACATTGGATATGGTCAGAAGGATGTGCAGGTCAATTCAAATCTTGACAACCATTCTTTTGGTTGTTTCCACTTCATATGGAAACCAACATTAAACATTGTTGGAATTTATTTGAGACTATTCATGGAAAAGGAGAACATGACGATGCAAGGGCATGTATAAAACAAGCAGTTCCAGGATATAAAATGGACCACTTTGCAAACCAACTTGTCTCAGCTGAGCAATTTGTTCAATGGTTCATTATTGCACTAAACCATGAGACAAACCCATCAAGGGAGGTATGTAGGTATGTACACATATATTAACTCAAGTATTTATTTTTAATATATGATAATTTTTATTAATTTTCTAACTTAAACATTTATAAATTATATAGTTTAAATAATTGATTGATGATTATCTTTGATATATAAATTGTATTTTAAATAATATATTTAAATTCTTGTTTGAATTTACTGTAGTCTTTTTGGCATATTGGCGTACAAGATGTAGATAGATTGATTACATATGAAGCTAAAACAGTAAAAGGGACTCAAAAATTGCATTCGATTAAAAAAAAGACTATCGAAATGCATTTGCATTTGATAGAAGAAAAGAATTTCGTTTTTGTCTTGTTTGCATAGAGGATACAAAATTCAATGATGTTTGTGAAACCAATATGTATGCAAAAGCTTGGCAACATACAAAACTTAATACAAAGGGGAAAATGTTGCTTGCAAGGTTTGAAGAGATGGAATAAGAGGAGAGTATAATGTCATCTGAAGGTGATCAAGTTTGTGATCTTGTTAAAGAAGGTAACATTTCATTTTCTTTTAAAGAATATATATATATATATATATATTTTTATATATTTTTATAATATCATTGTGTATATAGTATATATATATAATAATTATAAATATATAGATCTAAATAGATAATAAAATCAAGTACATGTTGATAACTAATTTCTTGTTAATTATGATATGAATTTACACCTTTTTTTTATGCAAGAGATGTTTGTATTTTAGTTTCACACATTAATAAGATAGAAAATGTCAAGTATTATTTGATGTGGTGCACTGAAGGAAAGATGAAGTTATTGGAAGGCTACGATGATAACGATTTTATATATGAAAGAGGGTCTATGATACTAAAAGGATATTTTTTCCAAGAAACTCATCAAGTCGAGAGTCATGTTTACTTTCAAGAATATGAACCCAATTCCATAAGTTGCCAATATAGTCACTTGGTGTGTGTAGTGCGCATGCAGTTGATAGAAGTTCAATCAAGAAAAAGAATTACAGGTTAAAATATGGAGAATGTCAAAATCTGACCATGAATGGATCACCGAGGATGGCATTCCATTAGAATTGTTTTAATTGAATTGTCCAACAATATCTTCTCCTTATTCATCATTGAGAAAGAGTTCAAGTAGATTGTTAGACTTTATTTTTTTGCACTCTTAAGTTGTCTATTCTAGCTAACATACTAATTATTACAAAATTATTTTCATTAATGTGGTGGCTTTGTTGTTAAGTTAAAAAGAAATTCATTTTATTGTGTTTGTCCTATACATGTAGTGCATACAAAACCTATTAAAACTAACAATGCATGATCCACACATAGTATTTAATATTTGGAAATTTAATAAATACTTTAATGCAACTTTTGAGATTAATGCAACTTCAATTGATTCAACATTGAAATTTTTAATTCTCAATCTCTGAGATTTCTCAAATTTCATGAAAAATGCAATTCAGTATCTGAAAGTAGACTTTACAAAGAAGGTACAATTTAGAATGTATGTTTTATAATGCAATTGTATAGTATGTTTGCATTGAAAAGCTACACAAAACCTAATAATCAACCCAAATCCTTATTATCTTATTCTAACATTATAAGAATCATCATGAAAAATATATCAACTAAATGTAAATTTACAAACATTGCTTCATATTCATGAAGTTATATGTAAAACTGTTAAGCATCAAACCATGCATCATGCAAAATGTTACATGTTTTAAATAATGTTTATTGTTGATTAAACTCATAAACTATAACTTTAACCCTTACATAAAACAAAGAGTTGGAAGTTAACTATAACAACCATGCAAACATTAATCCATGAAAACTTTGGTGACTAATAATGAAATCCAAAATGGCATGCATTCTACTTATCATTTAATTTGAAACATGCATTACTTGAAAATATGGTATGGGGAAATTGTAAGTATTACAAAGGGTATCAAAAGTTGGGTAGCAATTTTATATTAAAAGTTCAAAGTATCAACCCACATCCATAGTAGCCCTTCTATACAAGATGATGATCTATTCATGAATGAAAAATGATCTATATTTATATGATTGTTTTAGATATCTACACCATTTTGAGATTCATTCAAATGCAAAATGTACCATGTTTTGTAATTTGCAATTTTACTATTCTTTAAACAAAGTTTGACAAAACAAATTTGAACAAAACCTAAGAATCATCTACTAACATTATAAGAATCATCATGAAAAATGTACCAACTAAATGCAATTTACTTTCATTGCTTCATATTCATGAACTTAAATGTCCATGCATCATGCAAAATGTACCATGTTTTATAATGCAAATTTATAGTATGTTTGCCTTGAACAACGTTATATTAAAAGTTAAGCGTCAACCCACATCCATAGTAGCTCTTCTATATAAGAAGATGATCTATTCATGAATTCAAAATTTATACCATATTTTATAATTTAATTTTAAGCTATGATTAAACATTTTAGACATATACACCATGATAAGATTCATGAATGAAAAATGTAGCATGTTTTGCAATTTGTTATTTTTCTATTCATTAAAAAACTTTGAAAAAAACCTGAGAATCATGTCTACTAACATTATAAGAATCATCATGCAAAATGTACGATGTTTTATAATGTAATTTTATAGTATGTTTTCCTTGAGCAACTATATATTAAAAGTTAAGTATCAACCCACATCCATAGTAGCTCTTCTATACAATATGATTATCTATTCGTGAATGAAAAATGTATACCATATTTTATAATGCACTATTAAGTTATGATTAAACATTTTAGATATCTACACATGATAAGATTCATAAATGCAAAATGTACCATGTTTTGTAATTTGCAATTTTACTATTCATTAAACAACTTGACAAAACAACTTTGAACAAAATCTAACAATTGAATCTACTAATACTATAATAATCATCATGCGAAATGTACCAACTAAATGCAAATGTACTTTCATTGTTTTATATTCATGAACTTAAATGTAAAACCTTTAAGCATCAAACCATAAAACCATGCATTATGCATTATGAATCATGCATCAAACCATGCATAATTCATAATAAAGAGTTATATTTAAAATATGTCCAAAATTTATATCATTATAAAAGTAAATATAATAAAAAGTTGTCAAATACTTATCTTCTACTAACGTTGTAAGAATCATCAGGCAAAATGTACACAAACTCCAAAATTAGCATATATTAAATATCAATTCAAAATAAAGAGTTCTATTAAAAATATGTCCAAAATTTATATCAAATGTTATAAAAGTAAATATAATAAAAAGTTGTCAAATAAAAATATGCATCAAATACATCAATTCATAATAAAGAGTTTTACTTTAAATACGTCCAAAATTTATATCATGATAAAACTAAATATAATTAAAATATTTTCCAATAAAAATTGGCATCAAAGAGAATCTTGTTGAAATATACAATCTATCAAGATCCTAGTGCTCTCATCAGTATCATGGGTTCCCTACACAACATGTGTAATATGCATATATACATAAGAATGTGGACTTCAAATTAAATTTTAATGTTTTAAAATTAAATGAGAATTTAATCATCAATTGTTTTATAAAAGGTTTCAAATTTTATGCAATAACGTGTGGTGTTCTCTGTGCATTGCACCCTCATGGATGCCATGTACAATACATGTACATGTATATATTAAAATTTTAAAATTGCACATGAAAATGCATAAACTCACAATATTAAAAATTGTTACAAGTTTTTCAAATTGTGTAGACGATCCTATTCCTATAGTTGACTCCATTGCTAATGTCCCTAGAGAAGGTAAACTATCTCCACAAACCTAAAATTCAAAAAATTTAAAACTGTAAGATAGAGATCTCATTTTTTAATGAAACTTGCTTCAATTTGTAACAAAACAAAAGTGAAATATTCAATACTTCTTACAAGCGAATATTAACACATCTCTTAATAGGGAGGAAGAGAGTGGAACTATGTCGAGAACGCAAGACATAATCAAAATTGGTTAGCATTTAATTTTATATGTAATGATTTATTTTACAAATATGTCTTCAATATCGATATAATAAAGTTTAAAATAATAGTATCAACATGAAATCTTAAAAAAACTAAAATCTCTCAACATATCTTGATTGGAACCTGAACCAGAGACCACGATATTATCTAAATTTTCATTGAACAAATGACTTAACTACAAATGGTGAACGTACGATAAATTCGTGTTAGATTATATTTGAAAAAATTTACAAAATGTATGCGAGTCAACATTAACACATACATTACATTACATTAAAATATCCGCCCTAAACATTAACACATACTGATCCCATGCCCTCTTCATCATGACCAATTAGGTCTTGCCAATCATCTCAATAACCCTTTGCTTATGCTTTAACCTCTTCAATATTCATATTATGTATCTCCTCATCTGATTTATATACAAATTTAGCATGTGCATCAATTCGTTCTCTTTGTCGATTTAGACTAACATCAATTCCAGTCAATTCAGTGTGTAGGTTGTCTATAATGGCATCCCTTGCTTCTCGACCAATCTGAGAAGTGACATCCATCTCCAACCAAAAAGTTACCAGACATGGAAGTTGGGGTACCAAAGGTGGCAAAGTACGAGGAAATTCAGTTTCCCTTAATGCACCCTTACGTTCATATATCTGACCTTTCCCGGTACCATAAAATTGAGATGGAAGGTCACTATAATCAAGTATCATACCCAAAAATAATTTGCATAAAATAATTTTTCAAAATGATGTGGAACCTCATCATTCCATGGCAGTTTTCCATACAATGCAAGGAACCTATCATATAAATGGTGGGCTATATCAGGGTTCTTGGAATATTGCACCTTGAGCATCTTTCTTTTATTTTCGGCCCTTCATTGAAATTAAACATAGATTTCACATGTTCTTTGTAACCCTTTTACTTACTTCGGCCCATTTATCTAGACCCATCATTGTTTCCTTTCTACACCTCATCATATCTATAAAGCAATCATTTGTTGGTTCAAGGTTCTTGTAAATATCAAGAAATGAACTTAGAGAGTGCACAACTATTTCTAAGCTTTGTCAGCTCTCTGCACGGAGCTCCAAACTTGCAAGATCTTTCTTCAATTTTGAATAATGAGTTATGCACCTCTATAAAATACATTTCTGGACGTTTTTTTCCCAAGGAATCTCATCTGGAATATCAGATTGATAGGTGGTAGTTGGTGTATGGTATTCATCTTGAATTTCCCTGCTCCACCTATGTTTACTTCGATCAACATTTTCACCCCCTACTTCAATATTTAATTATATAAATATAAAAAAAATTGAATTTACTTATACACATGCAAGATAAACATGTACATGTATATGTACATACAATTCATTTACATGTACAAATTTGTTATATATATATATATATATATATATATATATATATATACCAAAATGACAAGGATCGTGATGGTTTTACTGAGATTCATGACCACTTGGAGATGGTTGAGCACCATCATACCAAGTACATGAGTTGATTGAAATTTTTGACCACTAGGAGAAGTTTGACCACCAGGATAATGTTGACGACCCTCACGCGATGACACAGTGAGAGATTCTTCTGAAAAAGATAGAACTTGTAATAAATAAATTAAGTTGAAATGACAAAAATCTATTCAATATATGTGCATGTACATATGATTCTACCTATTTATCATTTAAGTAAATGTGCATAAACATATATATACCATGCCACGATGATGTGAACGATGGCTCTCCATTGATTAATGTGATACTCTCTTCGACCTAGTGAGAGATGATCCTAAAAAAGATGGAATTTATTATAAATTAATGAAGCTAAATTGAAAAAAATCAATTCAATAGTGGACATATGATTCTACAAATATAATTTAAGAACTTGCACATAAACATATATATACCATGATCATGATGTAACAAATGATGTCCCTCCCCAGATTCTTCTAATACCCTCCTTGATCCATGAACAATCTCATCAACATGCATAGAAAGTCGCCCTCTAGTTGTTGCATGAGACTCAATTGATACTCTATCCCAGTTACGCCTCAAAGAATTAGGTGGTAACTACTCATATGATGGTCCAGGCTCTCGATCCATATTCATGAATATATATATATATATATATATATATATATATATATATATATATATATATATATATATATATATATATAGCGATATGATCTTTAAAAAAACCTAAGTTACCTCATGCATTAAAAATCTTTAAAATTGCTATTTAAAAAGATCAAGAATTTAGAAAATTAATAAGATAAATAAATGTAACTATCCAAGGGTTTCTTCAAAATTATTTGGTGTAAATTCTTCATTTCAAATATACTCAAGACTAAAAACACAAATGTTGAAGTGCATATTTTGAGAATTAAATACAAAATTTTCTAAAACATGTCAAATTCAACAAGTTGTGTTTACATAGTAGGGGCACACTTAGTATAGTATTGAAAGAAACACATGGTAATTAAAAACACCACATTTATAACTAAAAAATGCACACATATCAAAGATATCTTACAATGTCCATCAATAAATTTTGATGGAGAGCTTCTTGACACCAATTCATGTTGTTTTTTCTTCTTCTTTTTTAAACCAGAATGAGTAGATTTTTTATATAAATATAGCGCGCGAGTTTGTTAACAAAACTAGGATTTTACATGGTGTTTTCAAGCCTACAAAGGGCTGTTGATACATCATTTGATCCACATTCATTCTATAAGAGTATTCACTATTATTTTCATAAAATTTCCCCATTTGAGAGCTCCTATAACTATAAATTCAACAAAACTATAACATTAAATATTTACATTTGTATTGTGCCATTAAAAACAGTAAGAAATACTAGAAAGACTAACCATCCATTGGCACTAGACTGTTTAGGTCTAGGCTAGTGGAAACTTCTTTGTTTCTCTTATTCAAGTCCATCTCGGTGGAGTCTTCATCGTTACTCTTCCTATTATCCTCCACCTTGAGTTTCAATTGTTCAATTTGTTGCCACATCGCATCCACTTCATCCTCAACTTGGTGAATACATTCCCTCTTTTCCAATTCTCTCTCCTACATAGTTAGATTCTCCTGCTGTTGTTGGTGTTTACTACATTGCATAATAGCCAATCCTTCCATTAATTACAAGTGGTATTACAAATAATTGATGCAGTTTGGTAGGCTTCTTCTACTAGCCAGAGAATTTCCTGCCTGCATCCTCCTTGACCTCGGCTTGCAGTGACTGCCCCAAGAGCTCTGTCGAGAACTATCCTCTGCACTTTGTACACTTGAATCCATCTTCAGACTTCCCAGTTTTTCACAGAACCGTTTGTCTCTCTCGCCTAACTCCAGGATACTCTTGACCCACTGCTCTAGGAACCAACCGTCCACCACCCCATCCTCCTCACTGGCCTCAAATGAAGCCCCAAGGTTCTGACCCAAAACACCCTCCAATTTTAGCAGTTTAACAACCTTCTCACCTAAACCTTTCTCAATTTCAATCATTCTCAAACAGACTTCCCTCTTTGGGTCAAATCTCAAATTATCCCCAAGGTTCTGGTCTAGAACACCCTCCCAATCCAACAAATTAATAGCACCCAGCCCAACAACCCTCACCCAAGAAAATACACTCAGACCAGTAGCCCCCTGAAGCTTCCCACTCAAAAAATCAGGCACACCCAATGCCTTGATTTTATGCCCTTCAACCCAAACCCAACCATAGACTCACAATGACCTCAGCTTCAACTGCTAGGCCTTCGTAGAGGCCACTTGAGTAGAAAAGAACCTTAAACCATAAAAACTAAATGTACCGTTATTCCTTAAATAGTAGATGTAGGACTGTGTGATAATGTAGTACCATGGGAAGAATTGTTGGAGCTATGATCCTGATGTACCTTCATAATTTCCCTGTAGTCTACTATTATTTCCCAGCTTTTCTCCTTGTCCGTCATTCCCATCCTAAGCTATCATGGCTATTACTCTAGCTAGGGGTCAAAACTTTTTAAACATTGCCTTATTCCTCAATGGCCATATTTTCCAACATACATACTTAGGAAGAGTACACTAGATTTCTTTAAATTTTCTTTTGGCCTCAAGAGAACCAAAATATGATTTGGGCTAAGAACTAAAGAAGATAAGGAGGTCTGAAGGCCAGGAAGTTCTGAAATATAGAGGCCCAAGGACTATTGACCAAACTTCTTTGGCCACCTAACAATGGAGAAACAAGTGGGGGATTGTTTCCTCTGTAGATTCAGAAAGCGAGCATCTTGAGGGGTTGATATGTCCTTGATTCCAAATATTTTTAGCTATAAAAAAGAAATATGCGATAGCAACCAATAGAGAAAATATATATCTATATCTATATATATATATATATATATATATATATATATATATATATATATATATATATATATATATATATATATATATATATATATATATATATATATATATATATATATATAGATAGATAGATAGATAGATAGATATATATATATATATATATATATATATATATATATATATATATATATATATATATATATATATATATATATATATATATATATATATATATAATAAAAATAAAATAATAAATAAATAAATAAATAAATATAAATATAAATAAAATAAAATAAAATAAAATAAATAAAAATAAAAATAAAAAATAAAATTGACTTTTGGGATGGCATTCGTTTTCCAAATTTTCCCCCAAATGGGGTTTTTGGAGGTATAATTGGGAGTTTAAGAGAAGGTTCTAACTGGAATTCTTCCAGCCCCACTTGTCTGCCTCTGTAAGATCTGTGGGGGCACAACCTCTTCAATTATTGAAAAGATTATCTCTTTGGAGGAGAAGAGCCTCTGGGATATTTTGAGCTTCTAGCCCTTCCATCCTCCCTCCTAGTTCCACTCGAAAATCTGGTCCAGATTTTCCACCCCCCATTGGCTCAAGAAATGAATACCACTGTGATTCTCTGTAGCAACCAGAGGTGGGATTCAACTATTGACGAATCTCATATTCGACAATTGCTCCAGCAGATAGACATCAGATACTACCTTATCTGGGATATGGTAAGTCGATGAGCAAGAAAGCTCCATTGCTGTGAGACCATGTACAGATCACTACACTTTGTCGAAAGCCCCAGGGGAAAGATCATATCTGTGATTTTCCCGAACGACTTAGAGTCGTCAAGAGACCCTTGTACAAGGGTCTTGCATGTTGCATACATGGAGACCTGGGGGCTTGCAATTCTTACTAGAGTAACATACAACCACAGGGTGACTCACCCTCCCCTGGTGGTGCACACTGGGACAAGATGAATCGCTTTCTTGTGGAAGAGGATGATTCATTCTCCTGTGGATAGGATGATTCAATCTCTTGTGGACAAGATGATTTTCTTTCTTATGGGACAAGATGATTCACTCTCTTGTGGGACAGGATGATTCGCTCTCCTATGGATAGGATGATTCGCTCTCCTATAGACAAGATGATTCGCTCTGTTGTGGGATTGGATGATTCACTCTACTGTGTAGCAGGATGATTAGTTCTCCTGTGAGGTCTGGATGATGTGTTCTCCATGACAAATGTAGCAGGATGATTAGTTCTCCTGTGAGGTTTGGATGATGTATTCTCCATGAAAATTGTAGCAGGATGATTAGTTCTCTTGTGAGGATGGGATTGATTAAGCTCTCCTATCGAGGCAGCCTACCCATGCAGTTAGGTACTCATGGGAAGTACCTCTCATCTAATCAATGAGCAAGGAAATGAAGATAGGGACCATAGTAGTACCGATGGATGCATCACTGTATCTACCATACTCCCTATGTTAGGATGACCTTCATTGATCTGGGATCAATGATATTGGTCTGGGACTAGTAGTAGGAGTTGTACCTACTATGACACTGACTTTGGGTCGGTTGAGACTGGTTTGGGACCAGTGGTACATACTCTGAGACTAACTTCAGGTCAGTATAGGACTGGTCTGGGACCAGTGAGAGTGGTGCATACTATGATGCTGACTTCGAGTCAATTGAGACTGGTCTGGGACTAGTGGTACACACTCTGAGACTGATTATACTTGTCTAGGACCAGTGGTAGGAGAGGTACCCACTATGACGCTGACCTCAGGATTTACCTCCTACAATCCCTCTCCCTTGTCCCATTTGAGTTTTAACCTTAGTCTTTGCCAAAATTCCTTGATTTTCTCCTTCGATCCTGCATTCAATTCATATTAGCTCACTAGGCATAATATCCAACTCTAACTCATCTCATAAACAAAATATAATCAAAAACATGTAATAAGTTGTGAGAAAAGTTGGTTTGACTAAGTTAGGAGGTGAATTAAGGCCCATATAATTACCTAATGATGAGGTTCATCATCTCATGTAGTGCCTCATCAATGCTTTTGAATCTGTCTTCAAAACTAAAGGTCATCAAGAAACCTTCCCCTAAGATATCCCACTCCACAGTGCCATGGTGGAGCTTTGTTTCCAGGTACCAATTCATAAGAATTATATCTAGAGTGTGATAAAATAAGTGCACCCACTCTCGTTGTGACTCTATTCCGTATACTTTAGTCCACTTTGCTAAGTGATCGTGCAAATCATTCCTCCAATCATATTTCTCAGTTAACCGCACTTTAGGATGACCAAATCGTATCTTCATCATCCTCCTATAATCATGCCATTCATCAAAGTTGTCCTTATGCGTACCCCACCATCAAGCGAGCGTAGTGTGTGGTGCCAAATCCAAAGCCCAAAAACGATGATCCTTCGGGACTTCTCTTTCAAAATCATCCAAAAACTTATCTACATTGGTTAAACCATGGTAATAAGGTAAATTTATTACCTCTAAGGACACACAATGTAGTGATTTTGTCATCATATTGTAGCACAATGTAGATACTTCATGCAGCCTATTCTGCCAATGCTCCAATTCTTCATCTGAGTCTGAGGTATAGGACCTCTCGCGGTCCCATGCAATCCATCCATCAGCTATTGGATTAGCCTAGTCTAGGTCTTGTGCTATTATTTTATAGATTTGATCCAAGTCATCATCACTTTCCTCATAGTTGCAAACCAGTTTAGTATAGCACAGTCCATCTGCAGGGTCCAATGGTACTACAACACGGAGTGATTTCCTTTCAATCGACATTGTCCATTTCTTCAAATTGATGACCCCATTCATGTCGATAGCCCAATCAATTCTTAGGAGTGTGAGGTATGGATTGTTGTCATCAACAATCTCTATCACTTCAAAATTGGCCAGTGCACTCGCACCTTCTATATATATGGTTACTCCACGCAATCATCCAATAGGGATAATCTTCTCCTGGTTCACTATCCTTAATTGAATCGGAGACCACTGCAGTGCAAGTCTCCCCATTCTCTCCCATGTTTATTTAGGAAAAATGTTCGCATTAGATCCCAGATCGAAAATAACCTGGTCCATCTCATAGTTTCCTATTTGCATGCTGAGCCTCATGTCACACACTATCCTTGTCTTATGTTTGCCAATATTTCTGACTATGCGGTGGCCTTCAAGAGCGTTTTCCTTACTAGCACACTTGTTTATCAATTCTTGTATCCCTTTTACAACCTTTATATCATGCAGTAGTTTCATACAAGTCTCTAGGAGGGGTCAACCTCTGTAGGTGCACTAATTGCTGGAAGTTTGTCCTGACTTCTTGAGGTAGAGGCCTCGGTGAAGCTTTTATTCACCTCCATAAACATTTCCTTCGCACGCTTGAGATCAAACCCAACGTCCTTTTTTAAGGCCTTGTGGACCCACCTACTTTCTTCAGGTTGTTTTCCTTTATCATCACCAATCGTTATTATGCTTCACAACACAATATTCACATTTGGATCTTCCTCACGGCGCTCGGCCTTCATGATCTGTAAGTGTTGGGTAGGATGTTGAGGCTGCGCCTTCTTCTCTTAAATCTTAGCTATCAACACAGGGCATTCTTCTATTGTATGGTCAAATTGAGTCCAATATTAACATCATGGGCATATCTGACTCATACACTCTCGTGCGTAGTGCCCTGGTGTTCCACAATTATAGCAAATGACATGTCCATGACATCTACTAGGTCCTCCTCCTCAGCCTCATCCATGCTCTTGATATCCTCCACGCAGTCCCTCATCACCTTGATTCGGAGGTTGAGTTTCTTCTTGCATTCGATACATAGGTGTCCTCTCCATCATTAGTTCATAGCTACGGCAGTGGCACTCATCGTGGCCCACCAATTTGCATAAATCGCAGAACAATTGTTGTGGTGTTTGAACAAATTTTTGCAACAAATGACAATTATATGTTACATGTTTTCAAGCCACCTAACAAATAGCACATGTTGGGCATGGAATCCCCCCACAGCATGTTTTGGGGCTCAAAGCCCAAGTTTTGAGATGATATTGTTGTAAAGCTCTACGAATTGCAGGCGTGAAATGTATGTTAGAGTCATAGGGCTATCCGCCCTAAGTTTTGAATGTAATGTCGGCCTACCCATGGTCTACAAACCATGGGATTGTATAAATAGAGCGAGGCTCTAAGTTGTAAAGAGATCATCATCTAATAGAAGATGGGTACGGAGAGTCTTAGAGATTAAGTAAAAGTGTGAAGTGTGTCTTGGGTCGTAGAGTAGGAAAAGGCTCTACAGCTGAGTGCACAGAGGCCTAGAAGAGTCCACAGCTGAGTGCGCAGGGCATAACAGAGTTTGTAACCGAAGGAAGAGAATAATAAAGAGAAGTTTTATCTGAATTATGTGTATCTATTCTTGGGTTATTATCTGTTGGATATGAATTGCAATTATACTGTTTATTTACTTCACGCACTTGTATGAATTTTAGATATTGTTAAGCATAATTGAAAGCATACAGATAAGCTAAGTTAATTAACTAATATTGGATTACTAGTAAGGGCTTGGGTAATAACACTGTTCGGCCCCATTGTAGGGTTTTACGGAAGTAGCATCTCAGGTTACAAGGTATGAGTAAGTGCGCATAGTGACGTGCACAATCATGGACTACTTGCACTTATCAGACATCTGCAAGGTGCGGAAACTTGGTTCTAGCACCCTCCCATACTACTTTGGGTGAGACCTCAATTCACGCTCTATCGACTATTACCAAAAGGGCTAGTATTACAGGGATTTTTTTGGCTAAATCACCTCTGAACTTGGTCAAGCCCCAACCAGCCAACAAATGGTTCCGTTGCCGGGACCAAGATCTGCATAAGGGATGTCTGATGTCGTGGCACTAGAATCTGACAAAGAAAGAAATTGAAAAGTGACTGGACAGAAAGATTCATGAGTTCCCGGCACAGGAAAATAGGAATCCGTGAGTATCAAAAGAAAAGTGGTTAGAGCGCTACGTGTATACAGAAATCCACGAAATTTTCTTTGCATCCTTCCCCTCTAAGTTGTATGAGTGGATCGCGAAGCTAGCAGATAGTCAGGGAAGGTGTAGGCTCGATGAACCAATCGTGTGGACTCCAGAGTTGGTGCACAAACTAGAAGCATCAGAAGATAAAATCACGTGCGCTGTGTATCATTGGCTTGATTGAATTATAGGAGGGTTTATCACTGAGTTCGCAGTGTATACGTCAGTCAGCTATAGCGAGGCAAAACAACGCTTCCTCGAAGGACCGCGAGGTAAGTACATTAAATTTTTGAATACTTGGATTAAGATGTTACTGTGTAAAAAGCAGGTTATGCGAATAAATTTATGTTTAGGGCCATACAAAGTGGGAGGATCTACAGAAATGGAGGTAGCGCAGAGATAGAAAATAGCCCCTTGATTTTGCCCCGGCAGGAAAGCGAGGAAGAGCTCGCGAAAGTTTCTCTAAATAGCGGGATCAGTCTGATAAGGTAGTGAATTCCGCACATACCACCCCCACCTACACCATCACTAGTTTCAACATCGTCACCTCCATCTCCGCCCACACCACCTCCGCCACCACCACAGTTTCATATGGCAAGTGCAATAAAATTGCTGATATTCATAGGAGTAGGGAACAAAGATCCGAACCAATTCTGGTTCGTGGTAAAGGCTATATGGGAAGCACAAGGAGTCACAG
The DNA here is from genome assembly GCA_031772625.1 of Pinus tabuliformis. NCBI lineage: Eukaryota > Viridiplantae > Streptophyta > Pinopsida > Pinales > Pinaceae > Pinus > Pinus tabuliformis. The sequence continues at coordinate 1,739,758,455 of CM062817.1, read as the reverse complement.
ATGACAACATCAAAAAGGCAACATTGGTAAGTGCGTTGTAAGATCGCGCACTAACATGGTACATTAAGCATTCTAATGACAATCCAAACGTAGGGATCGCAAATATCCAAGCTGCGCTGAAAATGAAATTTAGCAGGCCAAAATCAGAGATAGTCGATTATTGGGTTTAAGGAAATCACGATGCTTCCAAGCGAGACCCCATGGGAGCTAGATCAGAAACTGAAGGGTATGATTCGTGAAGCGCACATGACCTTGACAGATGGTCCAAACACCACGCATGGTTTGTAGCATCACTAATGCTGCATCTAAGAATGACGCTGTCGCACCAAAAGTTATCCACCCAGGCCGAAGCATTGGAGATTGCATTGAGACTGCATGAGACCCCAATACAATATCTTGGCCTGGTAGTCCAACAAATCCACGCGTAAATGAAGAATTTGTGTCTAGAAATGTAGAGTTTAAAACAAGACAGGACAACTCGCCCAGAGGTGCGTGAGGAGGTATGGTGCATAAAATGCAAGGGACAGGGACATGACAAGGACCATTGTCCAGTCTTTGCAAATTACTTGGCGGGAGGAGGGCCAATGCCATTGAGACCAGAGACATAAGAAATACCAAGTGTGGCACCTGCATTATGGTGTGAAATTTTTTAGATAGGAGGAAAACATACTACATATAATTGTCATCTATTACAGAAGTATATGTAGACATCCTAACAATTGTTCTGTAATTTCTACAGGTCGGTAGGCCATGATGAGTGCACCTACAGAAGCTATGAACTAATGATGGATCGGACCCCTACCTACAAGGTGCAGATCGAAACACGAGCCCTTAATCAAAATGTAGGGATGGTGCGCACTGGATTTCAAGGGCACGGACGAGGTCGAGGTGGAATGGGACTAGGAAGGGGTCGCAGACAGTTGATTTGTTACAATTGCGGAGGGCCAGGGCATTATGCCTGTGATTGTAACAATCCAACGAGAGAATCACGTTTATATTGTACCCAATTTGGTCATGAGACAAAGGAATTCGCTACACTGATAGCAAGGTTGTGCGATAAAGGAATACTCCAGCCTCCCCTTGCTCAGAACCTACAAATGATGAGGTTTGAGCCGCACGAAGAGGACTCGAATGTAAACATTGTGCTTCGAAGCAATACCACGATAGGAGATGACAAACGTAAGTAGCTTGAAGAAAGTGCATGGGTTTGGAAGGCTCCTACAAAGGAACCTGAATTTTATTTGGAGTGCGTGAAGGAGACATTCATGGAAGCCAAGAAGAGCTTCACAGAGGCCTCCACTTCAGGTAGTAGGGATCAACAAGAATGAGAAATGGATCCTTCAATGCTCACTACCTTTCTGGACACATGCATGAAGCTGCTGCACGACAGCAAAGTGGTGAAGGGACTGCAAGAACCTATCACTAGGTGCACAGGGTCAGGAGAACTGCGCGTAGTCCGGAAGCTCGAAAACATACATCGCGAACAGGAAAGGAGAGGCGATTGACTACACAAATCGGGGAGTATGAAATGGATCAAGTAATATTGGATCTAGGATCAGACACAAATGTACTATCAAAGCAGACATGGGAGTGCATGGGTAGGCCCATGTTGTAGTGGTAAACTATTCAATTGTGAATGGCAAACCAATAAAATATCCTACCCATGGGAATATTGCAGGGAGTAATGGTGGATATCGAAGGTGCGAGCACGCATATAGATTTCAATGTGCTAGAGATTGTTGATGACAACAATCCCTATCACATGTGATTGGGAATAGATTAGGCCACTGATATGAACGGAGTGATAAATCTGAAGAAGTGAAAAATGATTTTTGAGAAAACGTCACTACGTATAGTAGTGCCGTTAGACCCTGCAGAAGGAGCATGCTACATAGAACCAGTGCGCAATGATGATAATGATGACGATCTCAACTATATCTGCAAGATAACTGTGCAAGATCAGGATTGGGTGAATCCAACAACAGATGGAAGGATTTCGTGGGAGCGCGAAAGCTCTTGCACGTTGGATTCGGACGAGGAAATAAAATGATGACAAAACCAGTTACATGAGGCAACCACGCTAAACTGCAACATGATGATAAGGTCATTGCAATGTGTAGCAACAGAGGTGAGGGATCTACCTATGTATGATGGATTGACTGAGGTGGATGAATTCTTGAACAAATTTGAAAGAGAAATGCTAGAACAGTAGCAATTCGATGCTCTGAAATGGGCACTGCGCGCTACGCCCGAAAAGTGGTGGGGTACACACCAACAGAGTTTCAGGGACTGGCACGAATTCAGAAAGATGATGCACCTATGATTTGGGAAGTCAGATGCGGATAGAAGATGGGCATGATAGATGAAACAAACTACATGCCCACCTTTCTAGATGGATACAGGTGTATGGTACACAGCCCACACAAACGCACACCGCTCTCATGATAGGAAATAGGAATAATAAGCAGAAGTAGGCAAGACAAGTGTGTGAACAATGAACTATGATAAGACCTAGCACGTCAAAAATCACACACGGGGAAGCATTTGACAAGGTGTGCAAAGTGTTGAACAGGGTCCACCATGTGAGATGCACTGAATGGGACCTGCACGTACCAACTAATCGATGGGCTTATAGGACCATGTGCAAACTCTGACTGTAAGAGCACTTCTGAAGCTAAAGTATGAAGTAGGGGCTGGAATCCCTGTGGAGCATGTGAAGTCGAGTCTACGCATAATAGCACTTGTAGATACAATGGTCCGCAAAGCTCTGAATGAAGAAATCACACAACTACGAGACACAAAACATATAAGACTTGGGGAAGAAACCTAACGGGGAAACTTTAGACTCTGCGAACTTGAAAAAGATCGAGTACGCCTAAGGGAGAAAAGTGCTTTGATGGACATGGAGGTCAAGAAGCTGGAAGATGAAATAAAGGAAGTATTTCTCGTCGAAAAACCAGGAAAGGTAAGGCAAGGTGCGTACAATTATACTAACAAATTGGATGACTATCATTGTGAACTGGTTAATTTGTTGTCGTGGCTTGGACCACATATCGCCAAACGAAGTGACCAGGGTAGCATGTTGCAAGTAGTAAATTGCGCGATGTTGATCACAACAATGCAAGGTGGGGATACTCTGCAAACCATGGTGGAGGATAGGATGGAGCCCTGCACGAGTGGTACGACCATCTGACTAGCCATAGGAAGAATAGTCTTAGCACTCTAGGCAGTTGAAAGGGAGCATGGGGCTATAAAATATTCTACCTAGGAGCTACACGATATTGGAGATGTGCGCAGAATTAGAACATCACAGGGTTCGCAACCGCGCACAGAGGGTTGTGTTACCATGCAGGTTGGCTAGGAAGTGACCGTTTAGGTCACTATTCACGATGGGATGTATGATTTGAGGCCAAATGGAGTGGGTGGCGGGAATTTAAGATGCAAGTTATGGGTCAGATTTGGAAAAAACAGCCGCCAAGGAAGCATTAATGGCCCGAAATTTGGGGGAACAGTCGAATTTGAATTCAAAAGGCACTCTAAAACACAAAGGGTTGGCTAGCGAACAACACATGGCCATTTGAGAGTTGAGCGTCTGAGCATAGCACTAAGCATTAAGAACCAAGCGATAATTGAGTCCCTAAGTTCATGAGTGATAGAATGCAACCTAGATATGATGACGACCACTAAGGATGGTTTGGGAATTGAAGAGGTAACTGCTGGCAAGGCCGCTCAAACCCAAATGGTGGAGGATGTTGCAAAAGGCACTAAGGTTGTGACATAAATCCCCAAATCACCGTGAACATCGAGGCCCAAGAAGGATAAGCAGGCAATGGGTCAAGTACGCGTGTCCTCGATGAATCTGCGACACAGCAAACTAACCATGGAAGGGAAGGGGAAAGCAGTCACAATAGAAACAGATGAGGAAGAAGAAGACTTGTAGGCCCTGATTAACGCAGAAGAATAAGAAGAAGAGGACATGGAGGAGGATATCCAACCATTACACTATGCAACAAAACTGCCTGCATATTTCCCTCCGTGGAAAGGAACGACTAAAGTGCCGAAGGATCTGGATGAAACCAAGAGTCCACTCCATACCCCGCTCCTCCCAAATGGAACCGTGTTTGAAGGCACGCACCTGGGCCACATGCCAACCATGAAGTTCGAGGACTGGGACCTCGCTGACTGCAAGAAGTTCCCTCATCTGGAGACCATGAATCTGATGAAGCAAAACACTACAGGGTGGTGAAAATGCTTGAGTCGCGGAAGTGGCTGCACGGTGTGGAAAAGGATGGATTACTGAACCTACTTTAGGTACCACATTTCAACCGCACAAAAATCACCATTTTTTTCATCAGGCAGCTGCTCTGCCTAGTGCATGATGGGTACCTATGGCTGGATGAGCCTATCCCCATCATAGCTGATCTAATTCACTGAATCTCTTGGCTCTCCTACAAAGGAAAGGACCCGCAACCATAGCGAAGGGAAAAGGTAGCGATTTGGCCCTTGCATAAGCCATGAAGAAAAAATATAAGCTGGAGAAGAAGAAAAGGGGCTACACTATCTCTAGCATCAAGGAAAAAGGGGTTTGCGTAGCCACCCAAATCCTGGCTGGCAAAGTTATGAGAAAGTGTCGTGCTAATGAGGTACCAATGCCGGTGATCGCAATTGATGAGCAGTGCACAGAGGGGGTCCAATTCAACTGGTTTGAATTCCTTTGTGAATAATTTTTGATGAAATATCATGAAGCCCAGGAGTAGGGTAAAACCTTCCACTATTTGTGGTTTCTATTATCCATATTGCTCGTAGCGGGAGAACTATCGGAGGATAGTCAATTCCCCAACATCCACAGAGAATTACCAAAGGCCATGAAGTACGCTTTGCTCTAGGCCACAGAGGATGTGAAACGGATCCACGAAACCAAGATCTTCTGGGTGCTCATGGACATAAACATCCAAATGTGGATCAACCAAAAGCCACGCCTGTCACCCACGATGTACAATAGTTTGTAGAGTTTTCCAAACTTCAAAGCTGATATGCACAACATTTATATCAAGGCATGAAAGGATCTGGCAAAGCACTGGATGAAGCTACCATTTGTAGCCACTGACAACACAATTTTTACTGTCTTGGAGACATGGCCTCCCAAATGGCATGCCCCTGATCTAGTAGAACTGGAGAAGGTGGAAGCCCAGAAAGAAAAGGACGATGCCAAGTTACGCGTCACTTAATTGGCAGAAAAAGGTGGAACAAAAAAGCAATAGCTGAGGTAAGGACAGCACGAGAGGCGGCACAGAAAGTTGCAGAGCAGAAGAAGGTCGCAGAAGCAGTAGCAACAGAACAGGCAGCAGAGCCAACAAAAGCATAGGAAGAGAAGGGCCAAGCAACATCCTCACAAGGGCAGGAGGTAGAGGAAATAGAAACAATAGAAGGGAGCATGGACCCAGGGGCCGCATCCACACAGTTAAAGTGCCCGCACATCGCAGAATGAGCAGGACCAAGCAAAAAGGTTGAGGCGTTGAAGTTGGCCATTAACTCGATCACCTTAACCGAAGGTGATCTCCATGATATCGATGAGACGGTCCACGATGTCACCAATGAAGCACTGTAGGAATTCATGCAGAAGCACCAAATTATCTTGGGGGCTCTCAGGGTGCAGTTGTAGGAGTTACAGATGCAGCCCCCTCAGGTGGGTACCCTTTCCACCCACCTCGCAGCAGGATCCTTAGTAGCAGAGCAGATGCTGCGCACACGGATGGACAATACGATATTGTCGGAAGGGGCCATAATTGCAGTGAATGTGACCGATAGATTTTCGGTTAGCATGTTAAAAGGTCATGGCCTTAATTTGGTTGCCCTTCTGCGAGAGACGCTATATCAGCTATAGGATGGGATAACGGCAGAGCTGCGTGCCAGGGAGAGCCGTGTGATCCAAATTCTTGGCGAGTAGAAAATAAACATAGAACAACTCAGCTTGCAGCGCAACGAATTGGTGTTGCAAAATAAAAATTTGGTGTAGACGGTAGATGATGCTTGCCGATGCATCCTAGAGTTGGCCATCGTAGTAGATCTACTGGTAGAAGTGCAGATCCATAGTTTGGCAAGTGGAGTCCGTAAGGTCAAGGAAGAAACGACAAGGGTGCAGCTAGAGCTGAATCTCTAGATCGCTAAGCTACAGTTGAAGTCACAACCTTCCACTCCCCTAGAAATTAGAGAACAATGCGCTAGCGCTATCACAGTAGGGTTGGAAGAAATTGGAGGTGCAGTGCGTGACCGTACCGGTATGTTGGAAGAGTCACTTGAGGTCCTCATGGCTTTATAGGAGGACCCCAACATCTAGCGCCTAGAGACATAGGTGCGTGAACTCCAGTAACAGTATGACAGTGTCAGAGGAACTACATAGATAGTAGTCCTCATTCAGTGACTTGCAAGGATGTAGCAAGCCAAGGCATTAAAGGAGTAGGTGGATGCAGCGCACCATAAGGAAGCAGTTCTCAAAGCATGCTTTCAGCCATGGATTGACGAGGCCTTCACGATCACGATGAATATTGAAGGAAATCTCGTGCACATACAGTGGATGCATGCATAGATGTAGGGAAGCAAGCAGGACACAGAGGTCTCAAAAGAATGGATGTAGCAGGTTCAGCAAGAAACAACTCAGTGCGTTGCAGACATTAGTATCGTTTGAGAATAGTTGGAGGGACTCTGCACTGAGAGAATAACTCGAGGGTGAGTCACGATGTTTGTGTTGGGGGCCTGTTGGGCATGGAATCCCCCCATAGCATTTTTTGGGGCTCAAAGCCCAATTTTTGAGTTGATATTGTTGTAAAGTTGCGCAAATTGCAGGTGCAAAATGTATGTTAGAGTCATAGGGTTGTCTGCCCTAAGTTTCGAATGTAATGTCGACCTACCCATGGTCTACAGACCATGGGATTGTATAAGTAGAGTGAGGCTCTAAGTTATAAAGAGATCATCATCTAATAGAAGATGGGTATGGAGAGTCTTAGAGATTAAGTAAAAGTGTGAAATGTGTATTGGGTCGTAGAGTAGGAAAAGGCTCTGCAGCTGAGTGCGCAGAGGCCTAGAAGAGTCCAAAGCTAAGTGCGTGGACCCTTGCAGCTAAGTGCGTAGGGTAGAATAGAGACTGTAGCTGAAGGAAGAGAATAATAAAGAGAGTTTTTATCTGAATTCTGTGTATCTGTTCTTGGGTTATTGTCTGTTGGATATGAATTGCAATTATACTTTTTATTTACTTTGCGCACTTGTATGAATTGTGGATATTGTTAAGTATAACTGAAAGCATATAGATAAGCTAAGTTAATTAACTAATATTGGATTACTATTAAGGACTTGGGTAATAACACTGTTCGGCCCCTGAGTAGGGCTGCATGAAATTAGCATCTCAGGTTGCAAGGTACGGGTAAGTGCGCGTAGCAACGTGTGCAACTGTGGACCACTTGCACTCATCAGACATCTCCAGTGTGTGGAAACCTGGTTCCAGCACCCTCCCATACTGCATAGGGTGAGACTTTAGTCTGCGCTCTACGAACTGTTGCCGAAAGGGCCAGTAGTACTAGGATTTATTTGGCTAAATCACCTTTGAACCTGGGTCAGGCCCCAATCAGCAAACAATGCACCATAGCGTGGGCCCCATGCTTGGTCCTACTAGAGCTTCCAGCCTCAGGGGCATTAGCTCCCCATTGAGATATAATTCACGTAGATAGGGAAATGATCCTTATCATGCCCCTGGCTCTTACACTTCAGGCACCAGACTTCTTCACGCACCTCTGTCTTGGCCTCCTTTTCTTTCTTCAAGTTATGCAATTCTAAACTGAGGTTCTGCAACTGTGAGTGAATTTTTTGGACTCCCAAAGACACATCTTGAATAGGTTTTTCATTCAATCTCATTGCGATTTCCAGAGCTTCTACGTGAGTATCTATCTTTTGCTGCGATAAAGCAATCATTAAGTGGGGCAAGACTGTAGATATAAACCAATCGCGGTGATGACTATCTGTTGGATTCATATTAGCTTCATAGATCGCACACTTTAGCCTTTGATCTAGGTCCTAGGGCATTTCACTGGGCCTCATCGTGATTTCCTGAAATCTAATTACCGATTGTGAGGCATACTTAGGCTTACCAAATTCCTTGTTCAAAGTGGTCTGAGTATGTGCTAATAACGCCAATGGATTATCAGTGTAGTACTTAGCGTACCATGTCAGTGCGCGATCCTACATAGCAGTAACCATCTACACCTTCTTTATATTATCATTTCTAATTTGTTGTGCTATTCACACAGCCTTTGTAAAAAACCAAAACTAATCCAGATCCTCACTTCTTAAGCCCTTGAAAACTAGAAACTTCATGGTATTCAACATGCTGAATGGCGGCAGTGGTGGTGGTGGTGTGGGTGACAGTGTATGTTGTGGGGGTGAAGGTCGAGGTGGCGTGGACAGTATCCATGGAATACCCTGTCTTATCAATTAGACAACACTCTGTGGTGAAGCCTGTGTTGCTCCCTCATCATCACTCACAGGAGGTCCAATCAGTAGGCTATATTTAGGGCCTGTTCTTCCCCTATCTCTGAGGAGCTTCCAAACATAGCTCCAAACATCAAGGTAGTGGCATAACCCGTTTCTCACACAACAACATCTTAATCCAAGTATTCAAATATATTAGGTACTTACCTCACGGTCCCTTCAAGAAGCGTCACTTTGCTTCACTGTAACTGACTGAGGTGTTAACCATGAATTTTGTAACAAATCCTCCTATAACTCGTTCAAGCCAATGGTCAATAGTGCATGCAATACTATCTTTAGAGGCTTCCAACCTTCGCACTAGCTCTGGAATCCACACTATTAGACTGTCAAGCCTCCACCTTCCTTGGTCATCTGCCAATTTATCTATCCACTCGTATAGTTCAATCAGTAAGGTGCAGAAAATTTTTTTGTGTATCTTTGTATACACATATTTTTCCAACCATTATTCTTTTGTCAAGCGCAAATTCCGGTTTTTCTGCACCGCAAATTTGTGGGTCTTTCTATCTAACCACTTCTCAATTTCCTTCTTGGTCAAATTCTAGCGATGCGACATCACACATCTCTTTATGAAGATCCTGGTCCCGATAACAAAACCATTTGTTGGCTTAGGGGGTCCTGATCCAGGTTCAGGGTTAGTTGCGCTAAACAAATCCCTACACTACTAGCCCTTTCGGCATCAATCCACGGTGCGCAGACTGAAGTCTCACCCGAAGAAGTATGGGGGGTTCTAGAACCAAGTTTCCACACCCAGAGATTAGTGTGACATCCCTTTTCTGTCCTAGATCTGCCTTTGCGCAAATATCTACGCCCTTATGGCTTATCATTGTAACTTCCCTTAATTGGCCTCTAGACCTTAGCAGAGGTCTACGACTGGCTTTCGCAGACCCTAAACAAGCAAATTATCTACTTACGTGCACCATAGATTCTCCTTAGATCAATATTTACTCATATCTACCTAAGTGTTCAATAACTTTAATAGAAAGTGTTATGATCTTCATGTAATCACTTAAAATTAATTACATTCAAATAATAAGATGGATCAAGTAAATTCGTGCATCAATACATAATTATTTCATACAAAAATTATTCATCACAACATATATCACATTCATACGAGACAAAAGTAAAGACATAAAACACAGGAATTTTTGCAAAAGTATTCTTTATTGATCTTCGGTAAAGGCTTACAAACTCAAAAATTCCCTACGAACTCAGCTGTAGGGGTCCACGCTCTCAGCTGCGGACACTACTCTAGGCCTCTGCGCACTCAGCTACAGAGCCTTTTTACCCTCTAGGACTTACTTCTCTGCGCTAGACTTCTTCATTCGTACCCATAGACAAGGCATAGATCTACCTTAGACTCTCTAAGACACACCTATTTATACAATCCCATGCTATGCAGACCATGGGTATATCTTCAAAAACTGGCTTGAGTTTACATAAAGGAGGGTAGAAACCCTTTTTGACTTTTAACTAGCTACGCACTCTGCGACCACAATTTGCAGAGACTTTACATCTTTTTACATCAAATCTTGGGCATTTGCCCCAAAATTTACCCAGGGCACCCCATCCCAATAGGAACATCACATGTGAAGTCCAAAAAAGACAAATACAAGACACAAAAATCTAGAGGATCAACAGAACGAGAGGACGAAGATTGAGAAAAAAAGTTCACGTGGTAACCAATAGGCTTGCAGTCTACATCTACGCGGAAATCTAGAGAAAGTGGGGTGAGAGGAGGTGAGGGTTCAATAGATGGGTTATCAATGTATCCCACCTTGTCCTATGGAGCTAGAGCTGTATGATGAGGAGTGGATGTTGTGTCACCTATGATAGTAACCTTGCCTGTCTTAGATTTGGAAGCTCTAACACCAAGGTATGCTGGGAGGGGTTCAAATGATTCTAACTTGTGAGGATTTTCAGATATGTGAAGATGATACTGAAACCTTCCTTGAGAAATTTCCAATCAATTTAATCTTCAGAGATTTGAAAAGAAATATTCAATAAGTGCACCTAAAATTGCGCAAGAGATTCATCAGGTGCTTTTCGTAATTTCAGAATTTTTTTGTTGAGTGCTTTGCGGTCATAATGACAGAAAGAATGGATTAACTCTTTGATCATGATATAATATGAGTGAATGGACATTGCAAGCAATGTGTGGCACCATTGGTTAGCATGCCCATCGAGCATGTAAGAAAAAAACCTACACTAAATTTCATCCAAGGGGGCTTCACTCCTATGATAGAAGCCTACGAAGGCAACTTTGTGCCTTAGCAGGTTTGCTATGCCTTCACTGTCATACTTAATTTGTGACAAGTCATCAATGATGTCCTCTGACTCTTCAAAACCATGCACATGAGAGAAACATGTGAGAGTTGAGATTGTAATATAAGTCATGGATGATGTGCAAAGATTCAAGCCAGACTTTGAGGACTCTGCTTGTCATCTGGCCCTCCTTCTAGTGTCAGAAATGTTGATGGTATTGGACCCACCAACACGTTAGGGGATCTCCCCAGAAATAAGCCCCAACATGACTTCAAACCGTTTGTAGTAGGAGTCCCAGCAGTGGGTAGTACAGTAGAGCCTTGACTGCGGTAGCACACATAGGTAAGTATGATAACTTTGTCGAAATCAAGTGTCTGACCTTGCAATGAGTCAAGTGAGATGCATGGGGGTTTTAACACATAGAGGGGAAAAGGAAGTGTGTCCCTTACAAGCTTGTAATAGTACGCAACCTAACAAGAACACATGACCGGAATAACATCATAAGATGGAAGCAAAATAGTCCACAATCCAAAGTGACTAGTTAATACAACAACACGTCTTCAAAAAGATTCATACAATCGCATACAAAATATTTCATACAAAAATGCATAAGTTAAATAACATACATTGCTAAAGTAAAAAAAAATAGTCGAACTACAATAAAAACATATGCATGAAAACTTGTTGGCTCAGTTATATTATTAAGTGAAAGTTCCATCCATACATACACCATTGACAACCACTAGCCCCAATAGTGGAATATGTACTTGCTCTACACTGTGGAGAAGCCAAGGCTTGTCAAAATACTCTCCAAGCCTTCTCTAAGCAATGCCTAGCCAAAAGCTTAGCTTCCAAAATATTGTACTGTGAGTTATGAGGTTCTATATATAGCAAAGGGTGGGGTGACCCTTGACATTCCCCTTTGACTGTTGGACTACCCTCATGACTCTTCACATTACATAGTGACTTTTTACATTCCACTAGTGACACTTGGAATTTCACTAACAACATATTTACAATAATACAATTTCCACATACACCCATGTGTGAAAAACTAGGCTTGGGTAAGCCTAACAAGAAAAAAATCACTCAGGGTCTTAGGGAAAGACCAACTCAGTAACCTCCTCATGGTGGTATTCAGTGGTGAACTGATACCAAGCTTGGTACTGGGTTGTCGTGTCCCCATATAGTTTGGTAATGTCTTTATTGAAGCAGATTCTTGCCTCCATGGCTTTCGGGTATATGGTTCTGAAACCTCTATCCATCTCATCCTGAAGCATGCCCAACACTATCATGAGTGTGGTTCGACCACTGATGTACTTATGCATATTCTCTATGCTCAGCTGCAAGTCATCACTAGTGGTTTCATGCATCAACTGCTCTATGTACCCATTGACCTCGAGCATGACTTGGTTCTTCCTCATGGCTTGAGTGAGGGTTCTGATCGAACGAATCCTGTGTTTCTTTACTGTGACATCTAGAAGGGAGCTCCTCATAGTTCCATATCAACATCTGAATCTGTGCTTTGTGTAGCTCTGCCTATGGCTTCATCATCTTGATTAATGAAAACCAGGCCCCCTTATACTTCATTGTCCATTCTTGCACATGTGAAATGGAAATGTGGATGCCTTCGAGAGTTTGGGTTGTCTTTGTGCACTACTTCTGAAAACCATATAGATGGACAAATTTTTTATGCATGGTGAAAAATCTACTATACAATGTCTATATGGTGGTCCCCAAAGTTGATATCTCACAAGTATTTCTTTCTTCATTTCTATCATAGAGGACCTCGCAGAATGCTCTGTTCTTTGCTATCCGATCATTCTCTGATATCAATAAATTGATCATTGAACCCATGGATTATGCATAAGCCTTAGAAGCCTCAGCCATGGCAGCTAGATGTCTTCTAACATATCATACAATCACCCTTTCCTTTATGTGCACAGGTGACGTGTGATCATCCGGAAGCTCCTCTCTACGTGCCTGTATAATCCTGTGCTATGAATTTTTGAATGACATATTGTACACATCCATATATGAATCACCATCAAGGAGAACAACCTCTCCTTTCTCGCTTGAGATCAGTTGTGATTTTCGAGGTGGAAAAGGCTATGGTGCGACCTCAGATGCTCTCAATAGGATATTGGTGTCTTGGTCCTATGGCTCATGTTCTGTTTCCATGTCCATTGCATCAACCATCTGCTCAACCTATTTATCAGATTCCCGAACCTGCACGTGCTCACCCTCTTCTTCATATGTTTTCTGCTCTGCTTCCTCAACCTATATAAGCACAATTTGCTCTGTTAGTGTGCCTTGTCTTTCCTCCTGTTCCTGTTTCTGCTTTTCTTCCCTCTCTTTCCTCCTCAGCTCTTGCTCTGCTTTCAACTTCTTTTCTATTTCCTGCAACTTCCTCTCTGCATCTTCCAACATTTTCTTATCTCTCTTCCTCCGTTCTACTCTCCTTTCGCACTGTCACCTCTTTGCCTATATCTCCAAATCTACTTTCTCAATAAAGGGATTTTTATGGACTTGTAGCTTTGGTAAGCCTCTAGGCTCTTGGAAGTCTTCCTCTTTCCTTTTTCTTGCACCAATTTGATGCTCATTGTTGTTTTTGTTATTGCTTCGTGTGGTACTATTGTCTGCAGTGCTACTTTCCATTCTACAACTATGTTGATCGGTTCATTAAGCCTAGAGGAGTTGTAGAAATACCTCCAAGGATCTTCCTCTGGCCAATGAAATGCCCCATGGATCTATGGGTAATACACCTTTGCGCAATGGTTCTTTCATATGCATTGGGGATCATACGGATTGAAACTCTTAGTGTCAAACACAAGCTTATTCAAGTCCTCGGCCTTGTAATCCACATCCATCAAGGTACGAATCTCATACAACCAAATCCACAAAGGAAGAGTAGGCCATGGTGCCTTCTTCCTCCCATGCAATCATATTGATAACCCTATGGAGATGTGGTATGCAACCTCTTGCATGACCAGTATGTCCATGCTTCTCCACGCTAAACATCCTAATGAAGGTACCTTCATGTGAGGCATACCAATCTACAATGTTAAGCAATGCCTACATTGCTTCTTGGGACATGCAAGTTGGATCCTGTTCGAATATCATCTTGTACAGAAGGGTGATGAAGTGGTCAAATAGCTTCACCATGACTCCACAGTAGCTACACTCGGAGAGAAACTTGCAATAGATGTTCACAACATCCTTTAATGGCATCCATGTCCAACCCATGCCAGGGAACTACTGTTGGGCACAAATTTCATCAAGCAGGTATGCAAATATAAAGAATCTTGCTTGCTTATCCTTAGGTGACCTCTGGGCATTATACACATCCACTTTCAGCTGAGGAGCCAACATGTCAGACCAGTTGAATGGCCTTCATTCATTTTCCAGCTGATCCAACATAGCCACCCAACTCTGCGGAAAGATCTTCATGCTCTCTTGGCCATACAAGTGACATGGAAAGATGGCCAAGAGTTGGTAAGCCTACCTGAGTGACTTGTCTTGTACACCTAGTTGGGTGTTGCTCTGAAATTCAATGGCTCTTTTACCCAATGCTTCATGATGTCTCTAGTGTTCACATTATTGTTGGGAGTGAATAACAATACATCCATGTGGTTCACTGGCTGTGACAAGTGATACATCTGATGGTAGTTTTACGTCCTGAAGGTGGGAAGTTGTGTTCCACTAGTACTGCTCAGTGTCATCGTCTAAAAATCGGTATGTGAGAAAATCCAGTGAATGATATTTGTGTATGGAAACGTGAGGTACCTGCATGCAACCTTGCACAAGCCTAACCTATGAATGTTGACATAGACTTGCTGTTCTTCTAGATCTTCCGTGAAACTACCTACAAATATATCCTTTATTTCTTACCATGTAATTTTCATGTCCTTATCTATGAACAACTGTGTGTATGTATAGATAGGCAAGCTCATTGGCACTTGTTCAACCACATCTCCAGTGTTTCTCTCTACAATATCCTTTGATCCATATCTCTTGGAAACCATACTTCCTTTACTACTGAGAAGCTACTCAACAACTGATGTACCTGGATAGAAAGCAGACACTCACAGCAAGAAAATGTCAGCCTAAAACACACAGAACTTCAAAGATTGATCATGCAACAAACTAGGTAACTGTTGGGTAAGATTGCTCAGTTGTGACACTCAAAGGTGTGAGCGGTTGTTAGCTGGATTTGTGCATTGTGCAGTCTGAGCTGCCAATGAGATGTATTGATGATTAGTACTGCATAGAGCATAGTCCAGTGTGGCTTGTTGTGGATTGGAACTATGCAATACACAATTCAGTGTGGCTTTATGCTGGCCAAGACTACGCATTGCGCAATCCTAATGGGAAAGACTCAAGACTGTCTCCTGTAACTACGCAGTTGGAGGTAGTCACAGGTAGCCTCTACATAATTCCTGGAGCCAAGGTAGTGCCTTGAGTTCCAAAAATGTGCAGTGCATACTGGGAAGAGCTAGATCTGGGTCGAAGCAATCTAGATCTACCTAAGGGAAACTTGAAAATGAGTAGATGTGAATGCATGAGCAAAGGATGGTGTAGATATGAGTGAATGGTCATGCATTCAATCAAAGAAAATGTCGAAATCATTCAAATGGATGAACATTGAAGATAGTGGGGAAAGTCATTGCAATGACAACCGTTAGTGCAAAAATGGGGTTATGCATCCAGCGCTTAGTAAAGGCAATGAAAAACTTGAAACAACACTTCTACAAGTTAAATAAATATGAAATTCCATTGATCGTTTAAAAAAACATGCAAAATAGTATTTACACAAACCAAGGGAACAAAAGTGATCGAAAAAGCAAAAAAAGACTTGAAAAGAAAAACTAACCCAAAAAAGTTGTGTGGATTGTGCGGAAGGTTCCTAGATGCCTTGTGAATGCTAGAGCTCTAAGATTGAATGTGAAAATGAGCTCTGGTGGCATTCATTAAATATATTTGATCGATTTAGGGTTTATGAGGCACATTCCAAAAACCTAGGAAAAAGCGGCAAGTGGCAACAGTTTCTAAAATTAACTCAAGTGTAACTCCCAGTGCTAAAAATAGATCATTATTTTTTAGGTATGTTTTTTTCTTTTCTTCTTTTTGGTTTTTTGGGAAGGGCTTCCATGCATGCATGGAAATATTGCGTAATTCTTGAGGGAACTGGGAAACCTATTGGCACATGCATCGACCAATAGCTGACAGAATTCTTCTGCACAATTCCTGGGCTGAGTGGCTCTAGCTGATCTGCACAATTCTTGAGAGAAAGGCTCACTACTAGGCTACTCTGAACAATTCCTATGAGCAAATCTAGCTACCCTCTAGGACTGCACAATTTTCTAAGGCAGTGCAAGAAATGGATGTAACCAAGTCACAAGGGGTCACATTGTGGTTAGAAAACAAAGAAAGTAAGTGAACACAAGATGTAAAGCGAAAGATAAATTCAAATGAAAGAACAAGTACCTAAGTAGTGAAAGACAAAATGCCAAGATTTTAGGAGGGAGGATCCAAAACAAAGCAAAGGAAAAATTTTGGAGAGTGGTTGTAGCCATTACAATCGGACTATAATTTAACTCCAACAAGTGAGGAAGCCATGGCGATCAAAGAATCGAACAATACTTCTGGAGGAGTTAGACTCACTTTACACGAGACAAGGTCCATACAGAGAGTTGGAGTTCTACCAGTGTGTCACAAGTGTTGTAGCACCTACAACCACCTCCAAAATTTTTCCTTCACTTTGTTTTGGAGCCTCCCTCCTAAAATATTAATAGCTTGTCTAGCATTGCTTAGGTACTTATGTTTTGATTTGAATTTATCTTTCGCTTTACAACCTGTGTGGCTTACTTCCTTTGTTGTCTAACCACAAGATGACCCCCCATTTCTTCGTTGCATCCTGTTCTTGCACTACCTTGGAAAACTGCGCAATCCTAGAGGGTAGTTGGCCTTACTCTCAGGAATTGTGCAATGCAACTTAGCATTGAGCCTTTCTATAAAAAATAGCACAGGTCAGCCCAGCAGTGAGCTTTCGCTCTAGAATTGCGTAGATCTAGCTGATGGCTTGTCTTTAGTAGGGAAAGTGCAAAGATCATGAGAGGTAGCTAGAGCCACTCAGCCCAGGAATTGCACAGAAGAATTTCCTGAGCTTTTTCCCGATGCATGTGCTGGCAGGTTTCCCTGTGCTCTCTAGAACTGTACAATTTATCCATGCATACATGGTAACCTTTCCCGAAAAAGAAAAAAAAAGAAAAAAGCATCGCTAAAAATAGGGATCTATTTTTAGCACTTGGTGTTACACAAGTTAATTTTAGAAACTACTGCCACTTGTTTCTTTTTCCTAGATTAGAGCTATGGCATTCTCAAGGCATCTAGGAACCTTTGACACAATCAGAACAACTTTTCCACGTAAGTTTTTCTTTTAAGGTCTTTTTCTTCTTTTTTTGTTGCTTTTGTTTCCTTGGCTTGTGTGAGTGTTGTTTTGCATGTTTTATTGAATGGCCATTGGTGTTTTAGTTTGTTTTAACTTGTAGAAGAGGTGTTTCAAGTTTTGCATTTCCTTTCTTAAGCATCGCATGCATGACCTAGTTTTTGCACTAACAGTCATTGTTGCGGCGACTCTCCCCACAAGCTTCATTGCTCATATGTTTGACTTATTTCTGCACTTTCTTTGATTACATGCATGATTATTGGCTCATATTTTCACCATCGTTCACTCATGCATTCAGATCTACTCATTTCCAAGTTTCCCTTGGGCAAATCTAGGCTGCCTTTCCCAGATCTCCCGGCATGCACTACCCATATTTGGAACTCGAGGCTTTGCCTTGGCTACAATAATTGTGCAAAGGCTACTAGTGACTGGCTCTAGCTCTATGCTGCACAGTTTCAGGAGATAGTCGCAAGTCTTGCCCACTAGGATTTTGCAATGCACCGTCCTATTTAGCATCAAGCCAGACTAAACTGCGCATTACACAGTTCCAGTCCACAACAACCCACACTAGATTGCGCTCTGCGCATTTTGAGTCATCAATACCTCTCACTGGTAGCTGGGACTCTACAATGCATAGATCCAACTGTCAGTCCCTTACCTTCGAGTGTCACAACTGCACAATCTTTCCCAAAAGTTGCCTAGTTTGTTGCATGATCCATCCTTGAAGTGCTTTTTGTTTTTACATTAACATTTTCTTGTCATGAGTGTTTGCTCTATCTCTAGGTACATCTGTTGTTGAGAAGCTTCTCAGCAGTACAGGCAGCATGGTTTCCAAGGGAGATGGATGAAAGGATACTATAGAGAGAAGCATTGGAGATGTAATTGAACAAGTTCCAATGAACTTGCCCATCTATGCAGACACAGTTGTTCATAGAGAAAGAAATGAAGATTACATGACAAGAAATAAAGGACATATTTGCAGGTAGCTTCAAGGAAGATCTAGAAGATTGACAAGCCTGTGTCAACATCCACAAGTTAGGCTTGTACAGGGTTGCATGCAGGTACCCTCCCATACCGTGCATAGATATCATTCACTAGGCTGTCTCACATACTGATCGTGAGATGATGACACTGAGAAGAACACATTTTTCCACCTTTAGGATGGAAAACTACCATCAGATGTACCACTTGCCACAGCCGGTGAATTACATGGATGCACTATTTTACACTACTAACAACAATCTTAACACTTAAGACACCATGAAGAGTTGGGTAAAAGAGCCATAAAAGTTCAGAGTGACACCCAACCAGGTCTACAATATGAAGTCACTTAGGAAGGCTTACCAACTCTTGGTCATGTTTGCATGTCACTTGTATGGTCAAGAGAGCACAGAGACCTTTCTGCAAAGTGGGGTGGTTATGTTGGATCAATTGGAAAATGAAGGAAGCAAGGAAAATTTTAAGGATGGAAATTTATTTTAAAGTTTATAAACCTTGGCGAATCTCACTAGTACATAATATGCAATTTGTAAAATGTTTAGCAATGTTTTTGTAAAATTATTCAAATTTATAATAATGTTATATAGTCTCTACATAAAATTTTGGCGAGTTTTAAGGTAAAAAAATTTTATACTATGAAATTTGGGCGAATCATTTTTAGGAAAAATGGAAATTAAAGAAATCTTTTTTTGGAAAAAGCATGGAAAATTAGCCCACTTGCGAATATTAGCCCCTAAAATTTTCAATGGAAGGAAGGCCATTCAACTAGTATGGCATGTTGTCTCTTTAGCTAAAAGTGAATGTGTCTAATGCCTAGTGTCTACCTAAGGATGAACAAGCGAGATTATTTATGTCTGCCTACCTACTTGATGTAATTTGTGTCGCACAGTAGTTCCCTAACATGGTTTGGACATGCACAACATTAGAGGATGTTGTGAACATATATTGCAAGTTTCTCTCCGAGTGCAGCTACTGAGGAATCATGGTGAGGTTGTCTAACCACTTCATCACCACACTATATCAAATAATATTCAAACAAGATCCACCTTGCATGTCCCAAGAAGCGATGTAGGCATTTCTTAACATTGCAGATTGTTATGCCTCACCTAGTGGCATGTTCATCAGGATGTTTGTTGCTAATAAGCCTCCACATGAGCTACCGAGGTTTTCCACAAAAAATATGGTCATGAAAGAGTTTGTGTATCACATCTCGACAGGGTTATTAGCATGACTGCATAGGAGGAAGAAGGCACCATGGCCTGCTCTTCCTTTCTGGATTGGGTTGTACGAGACCCATACCTTGAAGGATGCAGATGCCGAGGCCAAGGACTTGAAGAAGTTTGGGTTCGACACCAAGAGTTTAAATTCCTATGATCCCCAGTGCATATGCAAGAACCACTGTGTGAAGGTGTATTACCCATGGATCCACTGGGCATGTCATTGGCCAGAGGAAGATCCTTAGAGGTATTTCTAAAAATCTTGTGGGCTCAACGAACCGGTCAGCATAGTTATAGAATGGAAATCAACACTACAGGTAACACCACCACAGGAAACAACAACAAATATAGTAGTGAGCACCAAACCCATGCAAGACAAAGGCAAGAGGAAGATTTCTAAGAGCGCAGAGGTGGAGCAAAGCTACAAGTTCAGAGAAGATCCTCTTGTTGAGAAAGAAGATTTAGGGATAAAGGTGAAGAAGTGAAATGAGAGTAGAACAGAGGAAGAGAGAGAAGAAAAGCTTGGAAGATGCAGAGAGGAATTTTTAGGAAATAGAAACGAAGTTGAAAGAAGAAAAATAACTCAGGAGGTGAGAAAGGGAAGAAAAGCAAAAACAAGAACAGGAGGAAAGGCACGACGCACTGATAGATAAAACTGTAGCTATATAGGTTGAGACATTAAAGAAGCGAAGAGATGAGGAAGAGGGTGAGAAGGTGCAAGTTCCATAATTTTCTCAGTAGATTGAGCATATGGTTGAGGCAACAGACATGGAAACGCACCAAGAGCCACATGGCCAAGACACCAATATCATGCCAAGGGCATCTAAGGTCGCACCACATTCTCCATCACCTCCAGAATCACAACCAGTAGCGAGTGAGAAAGGAGAGGTTGTTCTCCTTGATGATGATCCAGAGATGGATGTGTACAATCTTTTATTTGACAAGTCACAACACAGGATTGCACAAGAACGAAGAAAGAATATCCCAGATGATCACAGATCACCTGTGCACATAGAGGAAAGGGTGATTGTGTCATATGTCATTAAGTATCTAGATGCCATGGTTGAGGCTTTTAAGGATTATGTAGAAGCCACGAGTTAGATGGTCAAGTTCTTGATAGCAGAGAATGATCGAATGAAGAAGGACTTGCAAGAGGCAAGGTAGAGAACATAGAAGTCTATAGGATCCACTATGGCATAAATGAAGAAATAAATACTTGCAGAGATATCAACTTTGGAGACCATCATGTGGATGTTGTATAGAAAATTTTTCACTGTTCACAAAGTGGTTGTCCATCTATATAGTTTTCAACAACAGTTCTCGAAGACAACCCAAACTCTCAAAGAATTCCATGTTTCTATTACACTTGTACAGGAATGGACAATGAGGTACAAGGGATCCTTGATTTACTTTCACAAGATGATGAAGCCACAGGCAGAGCTAGACAAAGCACAGATTCATATGTTGATATGGAACTATGAGCAACTCCCTCTGATCGTCACTAGCATTGAGGCTTCTTATGCATAGTTGTATAGGATTCTGTATGTCATAATGAGGACACATAAGATACCTTCAATTAGAACCCTCACTCAAGCCATGAGGAAGAACCAAGTCATGTTGTAGGTCGACAAGTACGTAGAGCAGTTGATGTGTGAATCCACCAGTGATGAATTGCAGCTAAGCACAGAGAACATGCAAAAGTACATCGATGGTCCAACCACACTCAGGATAGTGCTACACATTCTTTAGGATGAGTTGAAAGAGGTTTTAGAACCATATACCCAAAATCCTTGGAGGCTAGAGTCCGCTTTGATAAAGACATCACCAAACAGTACAAGGACATGATAGCACAGTATTAAACTTGGTATTAGTTCGTCATCGAAGACTACCATGAGGAGGTTACCAATTTGGTCTTTCCCCAAGATCCCAGTGATGTTGTTTGTCTTGTTAGGCTGACTCAAGCCTATTTGTCCCACATGGGTACCTGTGGAAATTGTATTATTGTAAATATGTCGTAAGTGAAATTCCAAGTGTCACTAGTGGAATGTGAAAAGTCACTATGTAATGTGATGAGTCATGAGGGTAGTCCAAGAATCAAAGGGGAATTTCAAGGGTCACCCCACCCTTTCCTATATATAGAAACTCATAACTCATAGTATGGGATTTTGGGAGCCAAGCTTTTGGCTAGGCATTGCTTAGAGAAGGCTTGGAGAGTATTGTGATGAGCCTTGGCTTCTCCACTGTGTAGAGTGAGTACATCTCTTTGGAGGAGCAGGTGATGTTGAGTGTAATGTTCCACTATTGGGGCTAGTGGATGTCAATGGTGCATGTATAGATGGAACTTTCACTTAATAATATATAACAGAGCCAACAAGTTTTCATGCATATGTTTTTATTGTAGTTGGACTATTCTAGTTGCTTTAGCAATGTATGTTAATCAACTTACACATTTGTGTATGAACTATTTTGTATGAAATTGTATGAATATTATTGCAGAAATGTTGTTTGTTTAAACACTCACTTTGGTTTGTAGACTATTCCACTTTCCAGCTTGTGATGGCATTATGCTCATGTGTTCCTTCTAGGCTATGTACTATTACATGCTTCTAAGGGACACACTTCCTTTTCCCCTCCATGTGTTAGAACCCCCATGCATCTCACTTGACTCGCTGCAAGGTCACACACTTGCTTCCAAAAAACTTATCATACTTACCTCTACGCTCTACTGTTGTCAAGGCACTACTGTACTACCCATTGCTGGGATTCCTACTCCAAACAGTCTGAGGTCTAGGTGGAACTTCTTACCGAGGAGATCCTCTGACATGTTGGTGGATCCAGCACCATCAAGAAAATCCTTTAAGAGAAGTCTACATAGAAGGGTACAGATCAGCAACCAGACCCTTGGTCATTGACAATCAATGATTTCATGGGGACGAAGAAGCAGCTTGTAGACATTTTCCATTGATGTCAAAGGGGGAGAGAAGCTTGTTGAAGAGAAAGTTATGATGGTCCAAGTAGAGGAAAGAAATCTATTAGTGACTTATGCAAGGAAATGTGTGGAAGAATCATGAGGATTGGCCATCGGCGTGCAGAAGTGATGAGGTGTTGCCATCAATGCCAAAGCGGGAGATTATTGGACAATTTCCCTTGCATGGATGGCTAGTGGTAAAAAATGTTTTGGCATTGATGTCAACATTCATGCTGGGATATGTGTTGGAAAATTTAGCATTGTCATATTTCTATTGACAACAATAGTATTGGCATTAATGTCAACTAAACTAGCATGGATGTCGGTTGCAGCAAATGTGCTGGCATGATGTCCACTAGTCTAGCCGTGAGGGTAACCGAGCTAGCATTAATGTCCACTAGTTTAGTTGTGATGGTAACTAGGATAGCATTGATGTGTTGGTGCATCAATATTAGGGGGAGTTCCATGGTTGTTGCAATATCTTGTAGAGAATAATCATAGTAGCAAGGTTATTGGAAAGCCATAAAATGATGCCTATGATGGTTGGGAGTCTTAGAAATTTCTGGAGATTTTTCCTAAAGAGATTAGCTCAATTACTCTTGGAGATAGCATAGTTGGTTAGTTCTCAGAAAGAGTTTTCCAATGGTATGTAGAAGTCTGCAAATTGCCTCCTCGATCAAGAGTTATAGTTAGTTCAAGTTGGCAGAAAGAAAAGCTCATTCACTCAAGACTTAGGTATATTTTAATCTAAGGTCAAGACTTAGGTGTCTCAAGCCTAATCTGAATTTGGGTCACATAGCAGAGTTAGTAGGAGAGCAAAGCTATGACCCCCTACCCTTGACTTGTGTAGGATCAGTTCCTAGTCGGGCATGTGGATTAGTCAAAAGTCATGCCTATTCCGAGGTCAGGACTGTGTAACAAAGTTGGTAGGAGAACATCCCAACCCCCCCACTAACCCCTGACTTGTGTGGGACCATCTCTAAGTGACAAGGCAAGCTTAGTCGAAGGTTGGAGCTTCATAGAAGAAATGGTAGAATGTGATTGGCTTATGGTCATTTACTGGAAACAATGTGTCAAATGACGTTAGCATGATGTGGTAGTACGAAGGACACGTGGCACACTTATTCAACATTTTCGGGTGGCCTAATGGGTGAAATACGAGTGACACATGTCACCATAAAAAAGATGCCACATGGCCCAAATGATGTTAGCATGATGTAAGATGATGATGTGGCAGTGCCTTGAAGTTCGAGATAAGGGGTGTTTTTTGAAGTGTTTCCCATGTATTTGGTATATTGCATTGAATGAATAGAACATGCCAATTTAGTGAAAAAGGACACAAGTCAAGCCTACAAGAAAATCATGCCTCTTAGCTGGTCGGTCATATGGGTAAGTTAGGATTTGAGGTAAATGCAAGTGCATAAGCAGGTGGAGCAGGCTGACTAACGACTCTCAAACAACATTAATTAGTGGTGCACTAGAGTTGTTTCATGTATTAATGATGCTTGTTGAGAATTAAAGCCAAGGAAGTGAGGACCACGATTGCACAAATGCTTCAATGGATTTAATGGCGATTGTCATAGGAAAGAGATAGAGAGAAAGAGGACCATGATTTGCAGAAGTAGCAGTTGACTACAAAAAAACCATGCTTTATCTTTCTTGCACACTACAAGGAATCAATTTAAAAGATGGTTGGGTGCAGAAGAGCTTATTGATGAGACGACAACTCATGGGAACTATGTGCCATAGTTAGCAAATATGCCAACTAGGTTATTCATTGTAAGTTTGGTATGCAGACATAGATGAGTTGACAGCTTTAAAGAGAAGTTCTCTAGATTTGGGAGGTATGCCATATTTGTCCATTGACATGGCCATAGTTGGAATAAGAAAGGTTGGAGTATCTAAGTAAATGTCCATAGTAATGATGTTGCTAGAGTAATGGTGTCTGTAGAGATCATTAATTCAATGTAGAAAGGACCACGATTGTGCATGATGACTTAAAGGATTCTGTCATGAGCTGAGACAATCCATCCCTCATATTGCTTTCATGTTACAAGAAATTGAATGAAGATCAGAGCCTTGGGGAAAATATATTTTTTCTCAGAAATAACAAGAGTCTTGTTGGAGTGTGCAAGTTGACTGAGGATTTATGTCTCAATAGGGAACACTTAGGTGCCCATCCTCATGTTTAATGAAACAACAATGGGTGAGAGATGGATGGAAAAGGAGAAAGTGAGGGAGAAATTCCCTCACTTGCCAATTCACTGATAAATATTTTGGTGATCCAAAAGCTCATTAGTTGGGAGGAATGATCTAGGTGGATCCAGAAATAGAAGTGGCCTTAAAAATAACTCAAAAATAAAAGTCATAAGATGGAAGTGAAACCTGGCTAGATCGTAATTCCAATGGTGTGAACAATGCTCAAATCCGAGTTCGCATGTTCAATTTATATCTAGTCAAATTTCTAGTCAAAATTGGCCAAGTGGCAATCACTAACGAGGAAATGATTTGGCAGATGCATGGCACATGGAATCCGACTACCAGAACGGGTGAATTTGTTGTGTCCTTAATTTTCCTAATAACCCTTAAATTCAAGAAGAAAAATTTCAACCACATGGTTATAAAATAACAAATAAAATAATTTTTGGGGTGGGGGGCCACTAACATGGCCACCCCTCCCAATAGAATTATATATTCAAATGGGCTAGGCAAGCCACCCCAGACAGACCTACTCAACTCTCGACTGAATCACATTTAAAAATAAAGCATTGCCACATGTTAAACAATACTCGAACCTTATATGGCTTGCGAGGAGATTTGAAACGAAACCACCTCCATGCTACGTGCCACCACTGCCAATGGGCCAACAACAGCACATTGGTGGCTCTGCCCTCTAACTTATATAAAAACCCCTCAATTCATTTGCCCAATAGACTAGTGGAGGGTGGACCAATGGAACCCTGAGCAGACAAGAGGGCTGGAACCATGAGTGAGGGATCTATTTAGATGCTGAAAAGATTCCCTTAGAGGGCTAGAGGTGCCAATGTCAGAATTTGACAAGTTTATAATCATTTTTGCATGTTTTCGCACTGGGAATCCAACTTTGCAGTTCTTTTCTCTAACCAAGGTCTCCATTTTCAGTCCATCATCAGAATTGGAGATATATGGGTCATTTTTTGTAATATTGATTGTAATTCATTTCTTTGCTACTACTTAATGAAAGAAGGCCTCCCCACTTTGAGCAGGGCCTAGAGATGTAGTCCATATTGGATGAAATTGATTTCCACTTCTTTTTCATGTGTTAAGTTATTTGGTCAATATGCTATTTTATATGAAATTTTGTATGCATCCTTGAAGTTAAAAGATCTACATCAAATAAAGGAAGACATCATTGTGCAAAATAAACATAATAATATAAATATTGTTACATCTAAAATAAATAAATAAAATTTGTTCAACAAAAAAGTAAATGATAATTAAAATTGCTACCAGAATAACCATTTCTCAAAAACTTGATAGTAAAATTAAGCACGATTCTCAAAAAAATGTGAGATGAAAGAATCTATAATATTTATCATATTTACAAAGATAAAAATAAAAATTAATTAAATAAATGAAAAATACATCTCATTTCCTTAAAAAAATATTATATAAGAAATTTAATAGTTAAAATTTTTAAATGTAAAATAGTTAATAAATATAATGTTTTATAAATTTAGTGTTTAAAACATGTATGAATTCTACTTAGACTGAGCAAACATATCCTCAAAATATATTGTAAATGGGGTTGTCTTTACAAGAAAATATTAACCAATATTAATTAAAAAATATTATTTATTAAAAAATTATAATTATAATTATAATTATAATTATATATATATATATATATATATATATGGTGTCTTTTTATATTTATAATATCATTATATCTTAATATATTAAACATATGTTGAATATATTTTTTTGTGAATTAATACTTTATATTATTCAAAAACTAATCTTATATAGATATCAAATTTGATCATAGAGAGTACAAAACACCTCGTCATACTCCCACTGACACTTTGGAACACAAAATACTCTTATGATCAGAGTACATATAGATCAAGGCCAAAGATGGCCTATCTATTTGCCCAAATATTCTAGACACAAATACAAACAATATTTCCATAAAGGGTCATTATCTATGAAAAACCAACGAACAACAACCCTCCAGAAAATCAAAAGAGATCTAAAAAATACACCACAACTGGAGCACTGATAGGAAATTAGAGACTAAAGAGTTTCACCATCCCTAATGCAACTCCAAAGATAACCAAAATACATGACAAAACCTAGTGAAACAGGCCTAGAACCACCATAGCCATCCACAAAGCACATAAATGTCGCATCCAACCACTTTAAGATAACAAAAATTTGAAAGGAAATGACCCGAGTCCAAATAAAATGTGCCAAAGCCATTACATAGCACACACAACTGTGACTATCCTATGTTGTCGTAATCTAGAGACCATAGGGATAACAAAAACCCTACATAAAATAAAACTAGAAGCACCACGAAATCACAAAATGTTTCCACCCACCATCCATGCTCACTAGTTATTTTCGAAAGACGAGATATTTTGTAGAACCCTCACACTAGATCAAGGAGAATCAATTAGATCCCCACTATCTGAGTCATAGCCAATGTGGCTCTCCAAATGTGCTAGACGTGAGTCAATCTTATCTAGGCTGAACTTCTAATTCCTAAGCATCATCTTGACATGCTCGAGTGAAGAAAAGATATTAGATTTATCCATTTGTTTGTCCCTCAATATGAGGCCCAACAAGGTATTCATTTTCCAATGAAGAGCCCACCGATTTTAAATACTGTTTCCTCCTACCACTGTTGTAAAAAAGGCCAGGAACCCAAGTTGACATGTCCTATAAAAACTCGTGATTCGAAAGGGATTCCCTTTCCTCCCATGCTTTGGACTCAAACTCATGGGTTTCCTTACGTACACGAGCGTGATGGGTGTATCGACCAAGACCTGCTTCCATTTTCCATTACATTCCACATCAAGGGAAAATAAGTTGATTATATTCATACTATTAATGTTAATTATTTTAATACACTAAAAATAAATGAAATATATTAATTTTTTTTTATTGCCAGGTTGTGTTGAGCCATGAAATGATTGGCATGTCTAAGTCATTAAAAACAGCAAGGGATCGCACCCTGCCTATGTCACACCAACTCTTAGCATTATTTGTTTCTTGCCCTTAAAATTTCAAACTAGTGACATTTTCACCATGAATTGCTTTATTCACATCTAAACCCCAATAGTAAATTAAATATATATTAATACTACTAACATAATTTTTGTTAATTTTATCAAATAAATTTTAAATATATATATATATATATATATATATATATATATATTAAATATATATATTAAATATATATATTTTTAAACATTATTATTTTTATTATCTTTTATTTTTGTAAATTATGATAATTGGTACCGATTTTATTGTATAAATTTTGAAATCTACATATTAATTTTTCTTGTGAGAGTTAACATTATCACTATATTCTAAAAATGTTTTAAATTATATTCCAGTGATTGCATTGCGATGTTCTTCAAACTCGTGTAAATTTGTACATATTGGTATCATCATCTCCTATAAATCAATAGGAGAGGTTATTCAACGAAAAAAGACAGGAAAGTTGCTTTTTTATGCATATTATTATTATTATTATTATTATTATCACTACTTTAAGGTTAAGTTTAAGTGGTGATTATTTCTATAGCATTTTAAATTAGTGGTTTATTCATTAATTAAAATAAATAATATTCAAGTTTTAAAAATATTAATTTAAGTAGTTTGGTGTTTAAGTTTAAATATTGTAACTTAATTGTTTTAGGTTTAAGTTTTTTTTATATATTTTGAAAAGTGTTGATTTATAATACATGGTTTTTGTTTGGAGTATATTTTTGACACATTAAATATTTTTAATGAACATTTTTTTTTAAATGTAGTGCTTTCTATGTGGATTTCGAAAATGTAGTTTAGCTGTTAGTGCTTTCTATGTGGATTTCAAAAATGTAGGTTTTAACCCTATCCAGTAATTAATTGCAAACACTTTCTTAAAAAATAAAAATATACCCCCGGATGCGGGTGGCAACATCACTCTTAATGCACATCATGTAGCAAATTAAAGACTGGTAACGCCATCTGCAGAGCAGCGTGGCTTCCCAAGACTTCACCTTGTGCGAGGGGGAGGTAGGTTTTAAGGCTAGATCTGGTAGGAGATTTGCATTAATGGCTCGCGCTGTTCGACGCAACATTCCCTCTATTATAATCATGTCGATCCTCAGTGTCCTCATCACGCCTTGTGCTCAGTCTCATGGCAACGGAACCTGGTTAGCGGAGGTAGATGGTGACGGGCTGATTCTTGCTCACCGCCGCGAGCTCCAGGCCAACATTTCCAAGGGTAAGCTCTCCCCTGTTCTGGACTTACGCATTGGCTGTATTGTGCCTTCGTCTGGGGTGTTTTCTGTGCATTCTGTTTGGTATCTCTGTCGTTTCAACCAACCCTGTTCTGTAGTCTCTGGTGTCTATAATCTCTCTGCGCCCTACCACTCGTCTGTCATTATGGTTCATTCGGGTAAAAGACATCGTTATGGGGGGCGTCGTGACAGTGGCTTGCATTCTTCGGCCGGTCATTCTATGGAACCTGAATAGACGCCCATCAATCCTCCTCCCATCCACGAGGTTGTGCCACATTTGAGCTCTGGGTGCAAGCCAATTCCGAACAGTGCCTTCCAAACCACGCACTTTAAATTTCAAAGTAATTTGAACAGGCCTCTTATTACTGCTCACATCACCATTATCCTTTCGGAAGAGGAAAATTAGGTCTCCCCTCTGGCTTGCATTGCTCCTGATCCTTCCCAAAGCAGTGAGCACTCCATGGACAAAGATAGCCCGGAGAATTGGAAAAAGGAGAAGTCTGGTCAGGAGGAATTTCTTAAAAATATTCCGCCCCTTGAAGACACAGGCCCTGCTGTTGAGGAAGGGACTCATGGTGAAGCAAGCCATTCCATGGCAATCCCTGTCAGTGATTTGGATGGCAATGAGAGTTTGAGGATCGGCAGCGCATGTCTGGCTGAGGAAGAGAATCGTGGCAAGGCTAAGGAAGGGTAGCGCCTCCTGGGGCTGCTTCTCTCTTTTTGTTTCGGCTACTATTCAAATAATCACCTACAGGCATCCTAGCTCACCGTCAGGTTTCAGTACTCATGACCTGTTGTTTTTGGCTTCCCGCTGGGGAATTGGTGATACACTTACTGCTGGATTGCACTGATTTTGTGTTACTGTGGCTCATGTCTCCTTCTCAGCTAAACATGTCTCTCTCTGTGTTTTTCATCTAGTGTTTTGCTCTATGTAACTGGTCTCCCCAGCTTCTTTTTGTAAGGGGTCAGTTCTGTTGTGTTGAGTGCCCTCAAGCTATGTTTTCTGAGGCCTCAACTCTATGTAAAAATATTTTTCTTTACAGTTAATAGAATTTAGTATTTGTAGAGAAAAATAAAAAATAAAAAAAAATATACAATGGCGAAAACATAAAACAAATAATCACAAATGTTTTCCCCTAAATCCCAAAACCGTGACTACCATATTGATTTGTGTTATATTCCTTTCAATGTTACAATACATATACATAGATGTTGAAGCACTCATAAACCCCAATCCACTAACCATAGATTGGAACATAATTATACTTCCCTTGATCGGATCTACAAAATACCATGCACAAAAAACCATCATGCACAAAACCTATGCAGAAAACCATGGGCAGGTTAGTGCATCGAATTTGGGTCCACCCCCATCCTTGGGTCTACCCAATTATTATTGGGTTTGCATTAAAAAATTCTTGAGGTGCTACTCCCAACGCAAC
Source organism: Pinus tabuliformis (assembly GCA_031772625.1). Classification (NCBI taxonomy): domain Eukaryota; kingdom Viridiplantae; phylum Streptophyta; class Pinopsida; order Pinales; family Pinaceae; genus Pinus; species Pinus tabuliformis. The sequence goes on along the minus strand of CM062817.1, from coordinate 1,739,728,081 downwards.
ATACAATGTGTGGGACTAGTCATGGAAAGAATATACCACACACCCAACATTCTCCCACTTGTTGTTTTCTTTCCACACAGGAGAGCTTAGTCATTGGTTCAAACCTGTAACACCCATTGTTTCTCTACACCAAGAAAACTTCTCAGTGCTCATAGAATTCATCAATGCATTTGCAACACTATTAAAAGTGTCCACCAAATTACCAGCAACACCTTTTTGTCCTCAACCATATCCCTCAAAATGTGATGTTGAACATCAATGTGATTTGATAAGTAGGGTTCTTTTCCAACAAAATTTCACTTTGGCTATCACATTCTATCATTATAGCTTGTTGTACCAACCCCATACTTGAGCACGATCTCTGCAACCAAACTTATTTCTTGCTTGCATGAGTGGCTGCCATGTATTCTACCTATGTAGTTGAAAGTGCCACTATAGACTGTCTCTTGCCCATCCAACTGACTGCTCCTCCAAATAGGCTAAACACCTACCCACTTGTATATATTCTCCAATCCATATCTCTAGCCCAATCGGCATCAGAATAGCCATGAATGTCCAAAAATCTATCCAATTCTGGTCTTCCTTGGTAGCACAAACCATAATCACTAGTGCCACGAAAATACCGGAAAACTCGCTTCATTGATGTCCAATGTTCCTTCCCTGGTTTTGACATAAACCTACTCAATACTCCCATTGCATGTGTAATGTCTAGTCTAGTATAGACAATTGCATACATCAGGCTACCAACTACACTTCAATATGGAACACGAGACATGTCCTTTTCCTCTTCTTGTGTCTTGGGACACTATTCAATAGATAAATTTACACCTACAGGAATAGGAACCTTCATCAATTTACTATCGTGCATATTAAACCTTTTGCAATATTGTCTCGACATACTTCCTCTGATTTAAGAAGAGCTTCCTATTTGCCTGATCTCATTTCATTTGTTCCAAGCTCCTTCATGTCGAATTTGGAGGACAATTGGGTCTTCAAATTCTAGATGATTTCTTTTTCATTTCCAATCAACAACATATCATCCACATACAAGACCAAATAAATAACACGGTCACAAATTAATTTAAAATACACATAGTGATCTGATTTTCTTCATGTGAAGCGAATTCCCCGTATATTTGTATCAAACTTTTGATACCACATCATTGGTGATTGTTTAACCCATATAAAGAATTTTTTTTAACCTACATACCATTTATTTCTTACCCTTCACTGTAGAGCCTTCTATTACCCATGAAGAAATGTTGTCTTCACATCCATCTGTTCTGCTTCAAAATCAAAAGCAGCAACAACAGATAAAAGTATTCTAATAGAAGCTAACTTGGAAGCAAGAGAAAAAATATCACCGAAATCAATTCTCGACACTTGGGAATAACCTTTTACTACCAACCGAGCTTTATATTTCTCCACCTTTCCTTTTCCATTCATCTTTTAAATAAACACCCATTTTCTTCTAGTGGGTTTCCTTCTAGCCAACAACTCCACGAAATCCCAAAACTCATTTTGGTCTAAAGATTACATTTGATCAACCATGGCCTCTTTCCAAAGTTTGTCATCCTTTGAATCTACTGCCTCCCTGGAAATTCTAGGATCTTCATCAATAATATATAAAGTAAAATTTAAACAAAAAGTAGATGGACTATACCTTTCTGTCTTCCTTCTCTCTTGAATTGCTCTTTTCAAACATTGAGATTATGGATCTTCCTCTTTTCATTCATGTTTTGCTGTAGAGTCTAATTCTTCCTCCTTTAGCTCAAACTCTATATTCTTAGGTTCCTTTGGTATAAATTCATGTTTAACAACATATTTCACCTCTCTAAACACCACATCTCGGTTGTACGCAACCTTCTTTGTTTATGGGTTCCAAAGATTATAACCTTTTAAACCATCCTTATACCCAATAAAGATGCACCTTTCATATTTACCATAGAACTTGGTTCTCTTCTCCTTTGGAACATGTACATATGCATCACAGCCAAATAGCCTCATATGTGAAAGAGAGGGTTTCTTACGAGTCCATAACTCACATGGAGGCTTATCCTCCACTGCTGATGAAGGTGACCTATTAAACATGTAACATGTAGTCTCCATTGCCTTTGCCCAGAATTCCTATCCTAACCCAACAACATGCTTCTTGCCTTTTCGATCAACGTCTTGTTCAATCTTTTTGAAAATCCATTTTCTTGAGGTGTGTATGGAGTAGTATTATGTTGTGTTATGCCAAAATTTTTACAGAACTCTTCAAATTCCTTCTTGTAGAAATCTCCACCACTATCTTCCCTCAACACATTGATCTTCTTCTTTGTTTTATTTTCCACTAGAGCCTTAAATTCTTTAAACATGTCAAAGACTTTAGATTTCTTGCTGAGGAAATATCTCCATGTATTCCTTGATAGGTCATATATAAACGAGACATAGTACAAAAACTTACCCAATGATGGAACTGATATAGGTCCAAACACATCTCTGTGCATAAGCTCTAATATCCCTTTCACCCTCTTAGCACCAGAGGGGAAACTCACCCCATTCTGCATCCCATACACATAATGCTCACAAAAATTGAAATCCAAAGAAAAATTATACATACATTCTACCATGCCATTACCATGTGGTATTTGAAGGCCCTTCTCTCTAATATGTCCAAGTCTTTGATGCCATAGCATGGTGTTTTCTCCAGAGACCACTAGGTTTTCTTCTCCACTTTCACAAACCACAAAACTGTTGCACCCATCAATAATAGTGTTAACCAAAAGCTTGTATAGAGTTCCAATATAAACTCCCTACATAAATACTAGTGCTCCTTGAACTATCTTGCAAGTATATTTCTTGAACATTGTTTTTACACCCGCATCCTCCAACTTACTTACAGAAATCAAATTTCTAGCCAACACAAGAATATGCAGAACACCAAGAAGTGTTCTAATCCTTCCACCTTGAATCTTCAACTTGAATTTTCCACATCTTATGATTTTGGCATTCCTATCATCCCCTAATAAGACATCACAACCATCATATTTCTCATACTCACAGAACCACTCCCTATGGGGAGTGAAGTGAAAGGATGCACTTGAGTCATGTTGGCATTATGACTAATGTGTTGTCCTTGATGGAAACATACTTGGTAAAGATGTCAACATGATGTTAGAAGAATAAATATACAGTCTAGTAAAGATGTGATAGAAATATTGGACAAAATAAAATCAGTTTAGAGACAAAGGAAGAATAAAGGTGATGTTTTAAGAAGTATATGAGGGTCCTGGGAAGAAAGGCCATGTACATACAAGAGTATGGTGAAGCAAAGTCAGGTACAATTTAAGCACCATAATATTCTCAATACCAGGGGTATTTACCATGGTATTGGCCCATAGTAATGAGAACAACAATGAATATTTGATCTCGTCAAGAATACCATCGGCGTAACTATGAAATTGGCCTAAGGTATTTGCTAAGGCCTAAGTTCTATAAGGAGATGGAGCTCAAAGTGTTATGTGTTCATGTATTGGGTTATTGATAATTTGTTTGATCTGAAATAAGTGTCCACCAAGTAAGATAATAGATAAGATATATTAGATCTAAAATGACTATATTGAATAATTTTCCTATGGTTTAATAGACTTGTGATGATGATATGATGTGTGTCTTTTACAGTATATGCCACAATTTTGGGTTTGAATGATGTTGTGTTGTGCAACAAAGGTATGATTCAGATATAGGTTTTACTCAGAAAGATCACATACATACATGAATCTACTTCTTTGTAGTCGTGTATCAATTATGCAGTATGGATGGATCTGTGCACGGGTATTCTTCTTGAAAGGCACGTACATACGAGGAAGTGTCTTATAAGGGTAATGTACATATGCTAGGGTTTTGTTGTATATGATGTTTGATCAGTCATGTTGTATTTATTGTTGTTTGTCAATGAAGTCTTTCATGACAATTTGTGTTTTACAGTGTTGATTGAGGTTGGACTAATTATGTTATAAAATGTTGAATATTAATGATGCTATTATTAGATGATTTGTATTTGGTTCAGAGAGATGTGACGAGCTCAATATGTGTGTCATTGATTCAATTTACGAGTTTAGTGTTTTAATATTTGTACACGAGTTATCTAAAGATAAAGTGTGAATATATGGAGGTATGGGTCATAATAGTAGCATATATATTCTGACATAAGATTGACCAAGGTTTGCAGTGACAAGATTTGGGTTTTGTGATGGACAATAGGTGGTCTGACATCCTGATGAAGAGTATACAATGGATTGAAATGATCTATCTACTTTGGTTATTTGATGTTTGGTAATTGGTTTATTTAATAATTTGGTGATTTGATACAATGGTTGTTAGGTCCCTATACTACTAGTGTAACCCCTTATTGTGATTAGTACAACCCCCTTATTATATTTTTGTGCCCATGTAGTCCCCATATTGTTATTATTGTGCCCCATAGAAGCCCACTATTGTTATTATTGTGCCCTTAAATTATTATTTTTATGTTGGCTCTGATTATATTATGACCCCTTAGACTCCTATATATAGAAAGGAGGTCTTGTCATTTGTATCATCTAAGAATTGTTCATTTATGTAATGTAAAGGAGGTTTCCCCCTCGAAGAGGCTTATTTCTAAGGTGTTGTTCTATCTTTTCTATCCTTTTGTGAGCAGGTTTCATAACATTTGGTATCAGAGCTTTGGATTCTAGGGTTTTGCTACTCCAAACAGGTCATCATGGCATTTTCACTATAAATTTTTTTCTGCGACATTTCAAAAGCTAAAAAAAAACCCATTTGAGATGAAATCGCGTTGCACTTTGGGTCCGAATTTCAGATCTCGTCTAACTATATTTTCGGAGATATGATCTGAGGAAGTTAGGGTTTTTGCAAGCTCTATAATTTCATCTAAAATAGGTCATCGTGGAATGTTCGCTATAAAGCTTTCACTACAAAGTTTCAGAACATAAAACAAAAACTCATTTGAGAAAATATCGATCTGAACCTCAGGTCTGAATTTTAGATATTGTCTCGGTATATTTTCGAATATATGATCTGAGGAATTTAGGGTTTTTGCAGACTCTCGAATTACATCCTAAACAGGTGACCTTGGGAAAATCATCGTAAATTTCTCTCTGAGCATCAGATTGAAATTTCGTAAGAAGTTACAAATAGAGGATGGACTATGTTTTGTTAGGGTATAATTTTCAGAACCTAAGGTTGAAATAGTGACACGTGGCATGTCGTACAAGTTCACTCTATTGAACTAGTCTATAATTAGGTCATCGCAGGAGATTGGAAATAAATATTTCTTCAGGAATCCAACTGCAATCAGACTTGTGTAGTTAGAAAGAGGACTTAGAGGGCTATTATAGACTGAAGTTTTAGAACTTAAAGATTCGAAAGTACAGAGTTACAATCGTTTCAAGATCGAGCTTATAAAATCAAGAAAAAGCAATATGAGGAAGTTTGATGGCAAGGATCCGATAAATTGGATACTATAGATGGAGAAATATTTTGATCTACATGGTATACCGCTATTACAAAAGGTACATATTGCATCTAATTATTTAGAACCGAATCAATTTTTACGGTATAAAGGGATTTTTTTTCTTGTAAACCACTTGTCATGTGGTCAATTTTCACGAAGGAAATGATAGCACATTATGATGATACAAAGAGAAACACCTTCTTTAGCCAATTAATAAATCTCAAACAAAAGGGTTCAATGGCAGAGCACATTGAGGACTTCCACAAATTGAATATAAGGGTAAATGATATTCCAGAGAAGAAAAAGGTTGATGTCTTCATAGGGACTTTAAAGGATAACGTTCAACACGAGGTTCATCCTTGGGAACCTGATTCATTGGAGAAGGCATTCAGGTTGGCAAGAAAAAATGAAAGAGAAATTATGGAAACAAGGAATCCCACCACTCACAACTATAATTATGGAAGCGTTTTTTCTCGTATTCTTCCACAACCTACAAGGTTTACACCACAAAAATTGGAAGAAAAAAGAGAAAAAGGGCTTTGTTACAATTGTGATAACAAATACACTAACGGTCATAAGTGTGCTGAGAAGAAATTATTTTACATAGATTATGAAAAGGAGGAAGAAAAGGATCAAGAAACATCAAAAGAATAGGATATACACCAGGAACCCACCCCAGAGAAAGAAGAAATGAATCTGACCATATCTTGTAAAACATTGGAAAGAATTACCACTCCTCAAACTCTCAAGATAAAAGGACATATCAAGAAGAAAAAGGTTCAAGAAGTGAAAGATCACATCGAGAAAGAAGAAATGAATCTGACCATATCTTGTAATGCATTGGCCAGAATTATCACTCCTCAAACTATCAATATAGAAGGAAATATTAAGAAGAAAAATGTTCAAGAAGTGAAAGATCACATCGAGCATCAAGAAATGAATCCGACCATATCTTGTAATGCATTGGAAGAAAACTATCAAGATAGAAGGACGTACCAAGAAGAAAAAGGCAATAGTGTTGATTGATTCAGGAAATACCCATAATTTTATTCATTGTAAGATAGCCAAGGAATTGAATTTCTTCCTATATCCAGCACCAGAGTGTCAAGTGATGGTTGCAAGTGGAGGAACCATAGATTTCTCTAGAAAGTGCCATAATATCAAGCTATCCATGGGATAATATGTATTGAATAGCCAAATGCCTTCCATTCCAAGGGGTGGTGCTAATGTTTTACTAGGAGTCCAATGGCTACAATCTTTGGGTACGATAGGTTTTAATTTTCAAGAACTTTCCTTGAAATTTTTCTAGGAAGGAAAAGAAGTTGAATTGCGGGGTATCGAAGGGAAACTGGGAAAGATAATCAACTCTAACAACATGACAAAGCTTCTAAATAAATAACAACGGGGCGTACTTTTACAATTATGTTCACTAAAGGATCCCACATCAAAATCATGTATTTTTCGAGATATCCAAAATGTTTTGGACAATCATTCCAAGGTATTTGAGACTCCCAAATGCCTCCCACCTATTCGTGATCATGATCATGCTATTCATTTGATTCTAGGAAGTGTTCCTCCAAACATCAGGCCTTACAAATATCAATATGTCCAAAGGAGTGGGAACTCATTCAAAAGTTGCAGAAGATCCCAGTTCAAACAGTATTGTTAGAACTTGACAAGGAAGGAAAAATCATATTGGAACCTGAAGTAGTCACAGAACCAAGAAATCAACATCTACAAAATAGATCAATTTCAGAGTATCTCATCAAGTGGAGGAATTTACCTAGTGAAGATTCCACATGGGAGGACAATAATTTATATAGAAGCATCAAGAACTACTCAAGCATTGAGGACAAAACTTTTTGAAGGAGAGGGGCATGTTATGTCCCTATACTACTAGTGTAGCCCCTTATTATTATTAGTGCAACACCCTTATTATATTGTTGTGCCCATGTAGTACCCATATTGTTATTATTGTGCCCAATAGAAGGCCACTATTGTTATTGTTGTGCCCTTACATTATTATTGTTATATTGGCTCTGATTATATTATGACCCCTTAGACTCCTATATATAGAAAGGAGATCTTGTCATTTGTATCATCCAATAATTGTTAATTTCTGTAATGTGAAGGAGGTTACCCCCTCAAAGAGGCTGATTTCTAAGGCGTTCATCTATCTTTTCTATTCTTTTGTGAGATGGTTTTGATTATATTATGACCCCTTAGACTCCTATATATAGAAAGGAGGTCTTTTCATTTGTATCATCCAAGAATTATTCATTTGTGTAATGTAAAGGAGGTTTCCCCCTCGAAGAGGCTGATTCTAAGGCTTTCATCTATCTTGTCTATCTTTTTGTGAGCTGGTTTCATAACAGTGTTGGTTTCAATATTGTTCTATGATATTTGGAAAGGATCTAGTTTGAAAAATTCTAAAAAGTGATCCACAAAGAGTAGAGGATAAGGAGGTTGTAGTTCCCTTCCAGTAGAAGCTGGTAAATGAGAGAAGGTTGTAGCGTTCTGTAGGTGGGTTCCCGCGTACTGGTATGAGTTTGTGCTAGTACTAGTTTGTAAGAAATTTCTCTTTATAATAAAAGGAAAAGACAAAGATGAAAATATCGATGGTTTTTTACCACATTAGGTTTCCACCTAAAAATCTTGGTGTTAATGTTTTGCTTGTATGCGATGCCTTATTCTGTTCTTACTACACATGGTTACTGTTTAATTAATGCTTAATAAAGTACTGATATATTGGTTCAAGTTAAACATATGTTGAATTAACTGAAAAAGTTAGTGAACTGGATATACGCTACTTGTCTTCATCACAGTCACATACATATGTAGGTTTACACCATAATAGTCATGTACAAAAATATGAATAAGAAAAGAATGGTTTAAGTAGTTTGAAATATTGATTCATCCCCCTCCCCCATCTAAGTATTTTTTTTAACAATTGGTATCAGAGAAGGTCCTTAAGAAGAAGCTCGATCATTTGAAGGAAGTTTTATCAAGATGAGAAACTAAGAAGGATCAACATCTATCAGGCCACCATTATTCAATGCATCCAATCTAGTTTTCTGGAAAGTTAGAATAAGAGATTACCTATATTCACTTGGAGCATATGTTTGGGGAATCATTGAAGGAGGCTATCAATATGCATCCTCTATTCCCACAAATGAAGAAGAAAAGAAAAAATTTGACACCAATGCAAATTTTTTCAATTCTCTATTATAAAGCTTAGTAGAATTAGAATTTGTCAAATTCATGCAGCTGAATATCGCAGAGGCTATATGGGACAAGATCATCCAAATTTATTAAAGTGACACCAAGGTAAAAGGTTTCAAACTTAAAACTCTTAGAATTCAATATGAAAATCTCAAAATTCATAATGATGAAAGTATTTCAAGTTTATTTCTTAGGGTAGATGAGATAGTGAATTCAATGATAAATCTTGGTGACAAAATAAAATAATCATCACTGGTTGAGAAAATATTAAGATCTCTAACCTCAAAATTTGATTCAAAAGTATCTTCCATTGAATAAATGCAGGATTTGAATAATCTTACTATTGAACAACTTCATGGGATTTTAATAGCCTATGAAATGAGAAAAAGGGGTCCCTCAGATATCAAAGAAGCTGCATTCAAAGCTACTTATAAAGGAAAGGGAAAGGAGGAGCTCAAGGAATCATGTTATGTATCAGATGAAGAAGAAGCAAATTTCGTTAAGAAACTCCAAGTAGGTACTAACAGATTTAGAGGTAAGCTTCCTTTCAAATGTTTTTCTTGTGGAAGAGTTGGTCATTATGCTGCTAAATGCCCTTATAGAGAAAACCATGAGAAAGGAAAGGATGCTACAAAAATGAAGGTTAGAAGAAGGTTCAAAAACAAGAGAAGCTTCTACACACATGAAGATAGTGATGATATTTCAAATGGCGAAGAAGATTATTTGATCAAGAATACCAACTACTTATGAAATTTGAAGATAATTGTATTGATGAATCTGATGATGTTTTTATGGATGCCCTAGAATATGTTGGGTGTGGAGCCTGATTATCTTATGTATTCAAAGGTTTCAGCTGGATGTATACCCCAGGAAGACTGTACACCCCTCCACGCGGGGGGCTGCGGGGGGGACTTGTTCCCCCCGTAGGGGTCCAAGGGGGCTAATCCCCCCCGGTTGGGGGGCCAGGGGCCAGCAGTCGCTTGGTGGGGGTTGCCCCCGAAGCTAAAAATAGATGTAAAATTTCCCTGTAAAAGTCTAGTAATTTCTAGTCAATCTGGGCTGTTCATTAGGCGGATGATCTGATATTAGAAGTTATGTTTAATTTAGGGTTTTTTTCCCTAGAAGGCAACCCAACACAATATATGAGGGAATTGTATTGCGTCTATGTATATCTGATTCTGAGTGAGGAAGAGAGAGTAGATTGAGAGCGAAGAGGGTGTTACAACGGATCTGTTGTAGGTTGTATCTCTTCAGTTTGCTGGATAATATAATAAAAGAAGGACTGGCTATTTCTCTGTGGATGTAGCCCAAACTGGGTGAACCACGTATATCTGTGTCTCTCTTGTTTTATGTGTTTTCTATGTTTATATTTCTGCAATATTTTATGTGTTTCATTGCTCTATAATATATAATTTTCTAACAACTGGTATCAGAGACGAAGGTCTATTTAGCTGATAAACTCGCAGGAGATAAGGGTTCCTGGTTCGAGTGGGAGCAATGGCGGAAGATGGTAGGTTTAGGGTCGAAAAATTCAATGGCAAAAACTACCATCTATGGAAGATGCAGATGGAATATTATCTGTATCAGAGAGATCTGTACCTACCATTGAGCGGAAAGACAAAGAAGCCGACGAGTATGACAGACATAGAATGGGATATTCTCGATAGAAAGGCACTTGGAACAATACGGTTGTGCCTAGCGGTGTCAGTAGCGTTTAATATTTCAAAGGAAATGACAACAGAGGGTTTTATATTGGAATTGGCTAAACTATATGAAAAACCCTCAGCTTCAAATAAGGTATTTCTTATGAAGCATTTATTTAATATGAATATGTCAGAAGGTGGATCTATTGTAGACCATTTAAATGATTTCAATATAGTTACAAGTCAATTAAGTTCTCTAGGGGTAAATTTGATGATGAAGTTAGGACTCTGTTATTTCTATGCTCATTATCAAAAAGTTGGAATGGTTTAGTTATGGCCATTAGTAACTTTGTCTCTAGATCTAGTACTTTAAAGTTTGATGATGTTGTTAGGGCAATCCTTAGCGAGGAAATGTGACGGAAAAGCTCCTATGAGACATCAGGTAATGTTTTGACTGCAGAGACTAGGGAAAGAAAAATGGAAAGAGGAAAGAGCTCTGGATATCACAGTAAGTCAAGAAAAGGCAGATCCAAGTCCAGATCAGGGATAGTGTGCTAGAAATGTGGGAGGAAAGGACACCTGAAGAAAGACTGCAAGTCTCGGAAGGGAAAAGAAGGAGATACGCAGCAAGAAAACAATCATGAAGTGAATGTAATAGGTGATGTGTTACAAGATGCTTTGATTCTTTCATTAGAAAATATTATTGATGCCTGGGTGGTAGATTCAGGGGCCTCATTCCATGCCACACCTGATAAGAAACATTTTCATGATTATGGTCAAGGATATTTTGGACAGGTTCGATTGGGTGATGGTAAACCCTGTAAAATCGTTGGAATGGGTACAGTTTTCATAAAATAGCAGAATGGAAATCAATGACTATTGAAGGAGGTAAGGCATGTTCCAGATCTAAAGAAAAATCTGATTTCAACAGGGTAGTTTGGAGGTGAAGGTTGCGTAACTACTTTCATAGATAAAACCTGGAAGGTCACTAAAGGATCCCTGGTAATAATGAAGGGAGAAAAGGTTGGTAAATTGTACTTATGCAATGGTATTTCTAATTATGTTAATTGCTTTAACCTCTACAGGAGAAGATACGGCATTGTGGCATCATAGGCTCGGGCACATGAGTGAGAAGGGGATGCAGATTCTTCACTCAAGAAATTTGTTGCCAGGTTCGAAGCATGTTGATTTAAAATTCTGTGAGAATTGTGTTTATGGAAAACAAAAGAAAGTCAAATTCCTTAGAGTTGGGAAAGAAAGAAGAGCGAAAAATTAGAGCTTGTGCATACAGATGTATGGGGACCTGCTCAGGCATCATCTCTTGGTGGCTCTCGTTATTATGTTACTTTTATTGATGATGCAATTAGAAAAACCTGGATTTATTGTATTTGAAATAAATCTGATGTATTTGGTACTTTCAAGAAATTGAAAGCTTTGGTTGAAAATGAGACAGGAAAAAGGTTGAAGTGTCTCAGATCAAATAATGGAGGTGAATATTGTAGCAAAGAGTTTGATAGGTACTGTTCAGAGAATGGAATTCGTAGAGAGAAGACAGTTCCAGGAACACCACAAGAAAATGGTGTGTTAGAAAGGATGAACAGGACAATCATGGAGCGTGCAAGGTGCATGAGATTGCATGCAGGATTACCTTTGAAATTTTGGGTAGATGCTGTAGATACTGTTGTTTATCTAATAAACAGAAGGCCTTCAAGTTCCTTGGATGGTGGTATTCCAAAGGAGGCATGGACAGGTTAAAAGGTAAACTACTTTTTTTTAAAGATTTTTGGTTGTGAAGCCTTTGTCCACATTAACAAAGAAAATAGAACAAAGATTGAGGCAAAATCAAAGAAATGTACCTTTATTGGATATGGTGTTAATGTGGACAAAGGCTTCATAACCAAATCATTAGCAGCAGAGATGTAACATTCAATGAAAAGGCCTTGTATAAGAATCAGTTGCAGGAAAAGAAACAGGAAAAAGAAAAAAGAAAATACATAGTGCTTGATGATATCACAGGAAAAGTGATGGTGCCTGAAAATCATAATGATCAACAACTAGAATGACAACCACAACAGCAACAAGCACCTCAAACACCTGAAAGTGGTTTTAGAAGATCTACTAGGATAAGTAGACCCCCTGAATGATACTCTCCTTCATTATATTATGTATTGTTGACTGATTCTGGTGAACTAGAATGTTATGAAGAAGCAGTGCAGGTAGAAACTAGGAAGAAGTGGGAGCAAGCCATGAAAGAAGAGATGGGCTCCTTAGCACATAACTAGACTTGGGACATAATCAGGTTGCCTGCAGGTAAAACAGCATTGCAGAATAAATGGGTTTACAAGTTGAAGGAAGAATATGGAGGAAAACAGAGGTACAAAGCTAGACTTGTGGTGAATGGGTTTGCACAGAAGAAAGGTATTGATTTTGATGAAATATTTTCTCCTGTTGTGAAAATGACTTCAATCAAAACTATTTTAAGTCTAGTAGTAGCTGAAGATTTGCATCTTGAGCAGTTAGATGTAAAGACATAATTTCTCCATGGGGATTTGGAGGAAGAGAGATATATGTAGCAACCACAAGGATATGAGGCAAAAGGGAAGGAGAAACTAGTGTGCAGGTTGAAGAAGAGCTTGTATGGCTTAAAACAGGCTCCAAGGCAATGGTATCTAAAATTTGACAGGTTTATGGCTAAACAAGTTTATACTAGGTGTCACTCTAACCATTGTGTTTATCTCAAAAGGAAAAATGATGGTAGCTATATTATATTGTTATTGTATGTAGATGACATGCTTGTTGTAGCACCCAACATGTAGGAAATAAATGTGCTCAAAAGGAAATTGGCAAAATCATTTGCAATGAAGGATTTGGGTGCTGCAAAACAAATCCTTGGTATGAGAATAACTAGAGACAGGAAGAATCGCAAATTAACATTGTCTCAAAGTGAGTACATAGAAAAGGTGTTGAAAAGGTTTAATATGCAGAATGAAAAACTAGTTGGTATACCTTTGGCTAGCCATTTCAAATTAAGTAAGGAGGCGTGTCCCAAGACTCAGGAAGAAATGGCTCATATGTCTAAAGTTCCATATGCATCAACAGTTGGAAGCTTAATGTATGCAATGGTCTGCACAAGGCCTGATATTGCACATGCAGTGGGAGTTGTAAGTAGGTACATGAAAAATCCAGGAAAAGAACATTGGATGGTAGTGAAGTGGATTCTCAGGTATTTGAGAGGTACCACAAGTCAAGCATTATGCTTTGGTGGTTCAAACATTTCTCTACAGGGATATGTTGATGCAGATATGGCAGGTGACAGAGATAATAGGAGGAGTACTACATGATATGTATTTACTGTAGGTGGAAGAGTTGTCAGTTGGGTTTCAAAAATCCAAAGTGTTGTTACACTTTCAACAATAGAAGAAGACTATGTTGCTGCTACAGAGGCTAGTAAAGAAATGATTTGGTTACAAAGGTTTATGGATGAATTGGGTAAAAAGCTGGAGTTGGGCAGGTTATACAGTGACAGCCATAGTGCCATACGTCTTGCAAAGAACTCTGCATTTCATTCCAAGACTAAACATATACAGCTCAAGTACCATTTCATACCGTCAGCATTGGAAGATGGACAGTTGAAGCTGGAAAAGATACAAACTAGCCAGAATCCTGCAGATATGTTAACAAAAGTTGTAACGAGGGAGAAACTGAGAATCTGCTTAGTTTCAATTGGTCTTCAATTATGATGAAGAATATGGGAAACAACCAGGTCCAAATAGGAGTCATTGTCTAGCAAATGAAGTAGCAGTGGAGTTTCTATAATCAGTCTCCAAGTGGGAAATTTTTGGGTGTGGAGCTTGATTATCTTCTGTATTCAAAGGTTTCAGCCAGATGTATACCCTAGGAAGACTGTACACCCCTCCACATGGGGGGTGGGGGGTGGGGTGCAGGGGGGACTTGCTCCCCCTGTGGGGGTCCAAGGGGGGATAATCCCCCCTGACTGGGGGGTTTGGGAGCTAGCGGTCCCTCGGCGGGGGTTCGGGGGCAGCGCCCCCAAAGCTAAAAATAGGTGTAAAATTGCCTTGTAAAAGTCTAGTAATTTCTAGTCAATCTGGGTCGTTCATTAGGCAGATGATCTGATGGTAGAAGTTATGTTTAATTTAGGGTTTTTTGCCCTAGAAGGCAACTCCTCACTATATATGAGGGAATTGTATTGTGTCTATGTATATCTGATTCTGAGTGAGGAAGAAAGAGAAGATTGAGAGTGAAGAGGGTGTTACAGCGGATCTGTTTTAGGTTGTATCTCTTCAGTTTGTTGGATAATATAATAAAAGAAGGACTGGTTGTTTCTCCGTAGATGTAGCCCAAACTGGGTGAACCACGTATATCTATGTCTCTCTTGTTTTATGCGTTTTCTGTGTTTATATTTTTGCAATATTTTATGTGTTCCATTGCCCTGTAATATATAATTTTCTAACAGAATAAAGGGATAATCTCACAAAATAAATATCAACTTAAATTTTTTCTAGAAGAAGCTAAATTAGCATAAGATGCACTGAAGAAACAAATCCTAGAAAAGGAGAGGCACAATGAAAAGTTAGAACTAGAAGTTGTAAGTCTAAGGAAGGAACTTGAAAAAGAAAAAAAGTCTAAACCTTAGATTTGCTAAAAGATCTGAGAAATTAGAAGAAATCATCAAAGTACAATGCTCTCCTCTTATAAAATCAGGTCTTGAATATAATGGAGAATCATCAGAGATTGTGAAATCATTTGAAAAAGGTACAAGAAGCTATCTCAATGCAGTAAAAGGAAGTAGTCAACAAAATTCTAGCTCCCAGCAAAGGAGTAAGGGATTAAATGTTTCTTAGGTGAATAACTCTTATCACAATCAAAGGGAAAGCTACACAAGAACGTACTACACTCATAGGAACTTTTACTTTAATGTTCAATTCTTCACTTGTCATAATTTTGGTCATAAGGTTGCTTAGTGTGTTGCTTATAAAACTATCATGACTAGAGAAGCAAGAAAAAAAGAAGGAGACTGGGTGAAAGAAATACTCTTACAATACCTTCTCATCTCTTCAAGATGAATCTAAATGTTCCTTTTTCAATAACTTTGGGAATCAAGAAACAGAATGCAAAAGAAAAATAAGATCTACTCTTCAGAATGAACAAAAAACAACAACATCTAAGGTATGGAAAAAGAAAACCATATAATCTGAGAATTGTGGTTTAGATTTATATGCATGAGATCAAGAAAATACATTGACAGTGGATGTTCAAAACACATGATAGGTGATAAAGGAAATTTTATGTCCTTTAATGAAATAAATAAAAAAAGAATGTAACATTTGGAAATAATTCACTTGCTCCTATCAAAAGAAAATGAATTTTTTTGCTGAAAGAAAAGGGTAAAGATGGAAATGTTTTGTTTGGTGATGGATTAAAACATAACTTATTGGGTGTTATTCAAATGTGTGATTAAGGGCATCAGGTGGTTTTTAGATCCAAGAATTGTGTGGTACAGAATATCGATATAGGTAAAATCATAATAAAGGGAACGAGAACTACAGGTAATTTCTATGTCTTGGAAGGTGGTTTAGAACATTGTTACTTGAGAAAATAAGAAGAAAGTTGAGTTTGGCATAGAAGATTGGGATGCCTAAGATTCAGTCAACTACATAATTCAAACAAAATGGGAGAAGTTTGCGACTTGCCTAACATCTCTCTACCAAAAATTACCATATGCAAATCATGTAAATTCCATAAGAAAACCAGGGTGCAGTTAAATGCCAAAGAAGGTACTTCAAGTAAGCCACTTGAACTCATTCATATTGATTTGTGTGGTCCTAT
This sequence comes from Pinus tabuliformis, assembly GCA_031772625.1. Lineage (NCBI taxonomy): Eukaryota > Viridiplantae > Streptophyta > Pinopsida > Pinales > Pinaceae > Pinus > Pinus tabuliformis. Next base: position 1,739,711,869 of record CM062817.1, on the reverse strand, counting down.
GAGAAAGAAGTCTGTTCGGGGCGGGGGGCAAATTACTTCATATTATTCATTGATGATTTTACTCACATGTGTTGGATGTAGGAATTTACAGGGTAAGTTCCTCAGACAGAACACCAAAGGACACTGCTCACACACAGATCACAGATCAATACACTAGTATTTTTGATGTGGTTAAAACCCTCAAAGAGGGAAACAGTCCACAACCTGAGCCAAAGTGGCCACTTCAGGCAATTTATTAATAAAAGAATGAAAATTTACATAAGCTTCTCTCATGGACGGTTAACCTACAAATGACCCTCCATGCTCTTTAAATAGAGATCATGGACCAATCAGGTGTTAAGCCATGGATCAAGTGTCAGTAATACCGAGGAGAGAATGAACCGTCGGATCACTACATATCGTGACCGTCGGATTGTAAGTTACAAAATGTACATAGTAAAGAAACACACTTTACCTAACTCTATACTAGACCAAGTTATACTTAACTATTTCCTATGTGTCAGAATATCCTAACATCCCCCCTTAAGAACAACTTGGGATAGGATTGAAGGATTTACAAATATGACACAATAGGAGAAGGAAGGAGGCACTAGAACCTATCCCCCTTAGTGACAACTTCCTAAATTCCAACCATAAATCGAAGTTTAGTAAACTTCGCCTCTATGAGAGCCTTTGTAAAGATGTCTGCAACTTGATCATCTGTTGAACAATATTGCACTTCAAGAACATGGTCGTGAATGATCTTTCTGATGAAGTGCATGTGCATTTCAATGTGTTTGTTGCGCTGATGTTGGACTGGATCTTTGCATAGTTGAATGGCAATTTGATTATCACACCAAAGTGTAGTTGGATGCTGCTGTTGAAAGCCAAACTCTGATAGGATCTGACGAAGCCACGAGGCTTCCTTACTAGCTTCTATGGCACCACGATACTCTACTTCTGCTGAAGAAAGAGAAATGGCACCTTGTTTCTTGCAAGCCCATGTAATCGGTCCTAAAACAAGAGTGAACACATAACCTGCAGTAGACTTCCGATCATCAGGGTCACCAGCCCAATCGGAATCAGTGAAACCAACCAATAGAGGAGATGCTTTGACACTGTAATGAATTCCAAACTAAACTGTACCTCAAACATAACGAAGTATTCTTTTAGATGCTTTCCAATGACTTTCACGTGGGTTTTGCATAAACCGAGCAACAAGGCCAATAGCAAAGGAAAGGTCAAGACGAGTATGAGTTAGATACAAAAGTTTTCCTACAAGTTGACGGTATAAGGTAGCATCAACTTTAGGAGAAGTACAAGTGACTAAAAGTTTGACTCCAGACTGAAAGGGAGAAGGGGCTGGCTTACAGTCTTCCATGTGAAAATGGCGTAGAATATCACAGGCATACTTGGACTGGGAAAGGAAAATACCTTCCTTGGATTGCAAGACTTGAAGACCAAGAAAATAATGTACGTGTCCTAAGTCTGTCATTTCAAACTTATTTTGAAGGCTAGACTTCACATGGTTGATAAGGTTGGGATCACTACCAGTGAGGATAAGATCATCAACATAAAGAACAAGAATGATAAGAGACTTTCCCACTTTCTTGGTGTAGACAGTATTGTCAAAATGACACCTAGAAATGCCAGATTCTAAAAGAAAGCTATCCATTTTGGCATACCAAGCCTGAGGAGCTTGCTTGAGACCATAAAGGGATTTCTTAAGTCGACATACAAGACTAGAGTCTGTTTGTATAAAGCCAATAGGTTGTTCCATATAGATTTCTTCATGCAAGTCCCCATGCAAGAAGGCGGATTTAACATCCATCTGATGGACTTCCCATTTGAAAGAGGCAGCAAGGGAAAGAACAAAGCAGATAGAGTTCATTTTGGCAACAGTGGAGAAGGTTTCAGTGTAGTCAATGCCTTCAACTTGTGAAAAACCCTTAGCAACAAGACGAGATTTATGTTTATCAACTTTCCCATCTGGTCCATACTTGGTTCTATAAACCCATTTGCATCTAACAAGTTTTCGTCCCTTTGGTAGAGGAACAAGATCCCATGTATCATTTGCCAATAATGAATGGTATTCTTCATTCATAGTTGCTTCCCAATCTGGATCGCCTGAAGCTTCTGCAAAGGTGTCAGCATCATAATTCACTGAAGCTTGAGCAGTAAAGAAGAGGCTCTATCAAACTGAGAATGTGTACGTCGCTGATCTGTAGGATCACCGGCAAGATCACCTGCTACATCCCGAGTAGCACGGACCCATTTTGGAAGCTGAGGAGCTAAAGGAAGATCCTGAGAAGGTGGGGGAGGATTTTCATCCTCGCTTTCATCATCTGAAGAAGAAATATTTTCAAAAGTAGAAGAGACAAGGGGAGGTGGTACATCCCCCGAACTAGGCTCATAGGCCGATATATTTTCAGCAAACTTTACATCTCTTCTAATGATAACATTCTTTGACTTAAGTGGAATAATTCTATATCCTTTGACATCTTCAGAATATCCAACAAAAATACATTTTTCACTCTTAGGTTCTAAAGCTTTATGTTTCTCATCTGGAGAATGGGCCCATGCTTCACTTCCAAAAACACGAAAGTGACTTACATCTGGTTTAATTGAGCTCCATGCTTCTTCTGGAGTGATATTCTTTAAAACCTTAGTAGGAGTGTGATTTATTATGTAATTTTCACAGTTAATTGCTTTTGCCCAATAATTAAGACTAATTCCTTTAGATTGAAGCATACAATTAGCCATTTCCTTTAAGGTGCAATTCTTCCTTTCAGCTACACCATTTTGTTGTGGAGTATATGGAACAATATGTTGCATTTGAATTCCATTCTTAGTGCAAAAGTTGATGAATTTTTGTTAATATATTCTCTTCCATTATCAGATCTTAGCTTAAGAATTTGATGTCCAGATCATTTTTCAACAAAGGCCTTAAAGGCCAAGAACATGTTAAAGACTTCACTCTTGAGTTTTAAGAAGTATACCCAAGTGTGTCTGGAGAAATCATCAATGAAAGTTAAGAAATACTTGTAGTCAGAGAATGAAACAACTGGAAGTGGACCACATAAATCACCATGCACAAGCTGTAAAGGGGCTGAGGTGTGCCAAGAGGCACGTTTTTCAAAACTGTCCCGATGATGTTTTTCGAGTACACATCCAGAACAAACACCATCTCTGCAAGATACCATTGGAAGACCTGTCACCATATTTTCTTTACATAGATTCTGAAGGGAGCGATAGTTTAAGTGACAAAATCGCTCATGCCAAATTTTGCTCACTTCATCGTTATGAGCAACAAATACTGAGGGAAGATTTGATGACCAAAAGTTGTGAAACTTATACAACCTTGTAGAATCATCAGCAATGCCAGTAGCTAAAATTTGTCTAGGATCTCTTAGGTCCTTAATTACAACATCGTGAGATGAAAATTCAACAATTTTACCTTCCCCTGAATGAGTTATCTAATATACAGATAGAAGGTTGCAGGATAAGGTTGGAACACATAATACATCATTAAATTGACCATTGTCTATATGAACAGTTCCAGTCCCTACAACACTAAGAGATCTATCATCACCAACATATATATTTTTGGTGTTACAATCATTTAAAGAAGAAAACATGGCTTTGTTTTTGGCCATGTGATAAGAAGCTCCAGAATCAATGAGCCACTCATGAGAATGAGAAGAAGAAGATACATTTAGTGCATAGCTAGACCAAGATGCTTGACAACCACATGCAAAAAGTGCTATTCCTGAAATGAAGTTGAAGTTGAAGAGTGCTCCAAATGGATGTTATGCTTCTTCATTGTTGCTTCCAAGGCTTCCATCTTCTTGAAGAATTTGGATTCTAAGTGGCCATCTCGATTACAAAAGTTGCAATGTCTATCAATCTTCTTCCCTTTGTTTTTATTTGACTTATCATTTTGTTGAAATGATTTTTCATTTTGAGGCTGAAATTGCTTAGGACCCTTGTTTGGTTTAGGACCATTCCTTTTAGGATACAACTTCTTAGGATTCTTTGAATTTGGTTGCTGCTTGGGCGGCTAACGCTTTCTTAGAAGAGTTTCCAAGATGAAGAAGACCAAGGTGTAAGAGTTTTTCCTGTTCTCTTATTAAAGAATAATAAAAGGAATCAAAGGAAGGGGACTTGTAGGCTTGTCCTTGAGAAATGAAGGCTTCTCTTGTAGAATGGAAGGTGGAAACAAGCACAGAATAGGCTCGTCCCAACTTAGTAATAATGGAATAGATAAGGTTACTATCTTCTTTCTTAACCTTAACACCTTCCAAGAGAAGTCTAAGGGTCTTGAACTTGGACAAAAAATCTTCAATGCAAGAAAAATTGTTGGGATCCAATGTAAGCAACTCATTTTCGAGTTGATGGGCTTTAAGTTCATTTTTAATTCCAAAAACTTTAGTGATCTGTTTCATTGCTTCCTCAGGAGTATCAAGTTCTGCAATATGGAATCTAAGATCTGGAGAAATAGACATTCCTATCAACCCTTGTGCTTGATCTTGCCTATTTTCCCATTTAGCTGCCTTATATTCATCTTTCGGTTTGGTTTCTTGGCCTGAGGCTATTCTATAGAGACCTTTACTTCTAATTAAATCCACAATGTAGGACCACCATTGGAAGTAGTTGGTGCTATCAAGAATAACTTGGCATGGACTTTCCATTTTAATAGAAACTGAAGCTATAGATGCTGAAACTAAGCGTTCCAATGGAAAGATCTCGAAAAATTAGGCTGGTTCAAAAAAGCAGCTCTGAAAATGGCTTCCGGATGAAGAAGTTATGGATTTTTGAAGAAAATTTGATGAAGATGCTGACGAAGTGCGGGAATGTGCGGAAATGAAAAATCTGCCCCCACAAAAAGGAGACTTGAACTCAAGACCTCTACTCTCATAAATTAGCTTTGGACCAAGTGAGCTAAACTAAAAGTTTGAGAGAGAGAGGGGGGGTGTGCTTTTTTAGTCACTGAAGCTTTGGGTTGCGTGTTTGCTTGAGAAAGCTCTTTTTCCCTACAAAACAAAAAAACACAAAACCCAAACATGGACATACAAACACAAACAAGCCTTATGGATTGAGGTTAGCTTTACCCGAAAACTAAATATTTTCCTCAATGTTTCTGATTTTCCGAGATCACACTAAGGCACAGTGGAAAAGAGCATACGCATGAGAAAAATCCTTCCTCTCTGTTTCTGATTTGCCCAGATCGCACAGAGTCACAAGGCAAAGAGCATATGCAGAAATGAAAGGAATAGATCCGGTAATAAAAAAATAAATAAACCGAAATAATAAACAGAGAGAAAATAACTAGAAACTGCAAATAAACATTGTATACCTCCAGGTCTTAAAAATGACGTAGCTAGGGCTACCAAAAACCTTTTCGCATGAAATGAAAGGGGTTCTTCACTGGAACAGATGCTCCTAATGTAATAGAGCAGTCCTATCGCCCCGAAAGTTGTCAAAAACAGTAGATCTAGGAAACGACAGTCAGATGCAGTTCTACCGACTTCAGATTTGGATCACCAATGGACGCGGCCCTCAAATAGCTCTAATACCATGTAGGAATTTATAGGGTAAGTTCCTCAGACAGAACAACAAAGGACACTGCTCACACACAGATCACAGATCAATACACCAGTATTTTTGACATGGTTAAAACCCTCAAAGAGGGAAACAGTCCATGGCCTGAGCCAACGCGGCCACTTCAGGCAATTTATTAATAAAAGAATGAAAATTTACAAAAGCTTCTCTCATGGACGGTTAACCTACAAATGACCTTACATGCTCTTTAAATAGAGATCATGGACCAATCGGTGTTAAGCCATGGATCAAGTGTCGGTAATACCGAGGAGAGAATGAACCATTGGATCACTACATATTGTGACCATCGGATTGTAAGTTACAAAATGTACATAGTAAAGAAACACACTTTACCTAACTCTATACTATACCAAGTTATACTTAACTATTTCCTATGTGTCGGAATATCCTAACATTGGATTGGCTTATTAAAACATAAAGATGAAGCATTTGATAAATTGAAGGTATTCAAAGCTCTAGTAGAGAATGAGTTAGATTTGAAAATAAAATGTCTTAGATCTGATAGAGGAGGATAATTTATATCAGATGAGTTTTTTGAATTTTTTGAACAACATGGCATCAAGAGGAATTTTTCTATAACTAAAGCTCCTCAACAAAACATAGTGGTAGAAATAATGAATAGAACTATCCAACAAATGGCATGTGCCATGCTTGATGAGTCCCGAACACCTCATTCCTTCTGGGGCGAAGCATCACGTACAATAGTAAATATCCTCAACCAAGATCATATTTAGGTAAACACTGACAAATCTCCTCATGAATATGGTTTGGTAAACCTCCAACTGTTAAGCATTTTAGAGTATTTGGAAGCAAATGTTACATAAAAATTAATGATGATAAACTTCGAAAGCTTGAAGCTAGAGATGATGAAGGAATTATTCTTAGATATTCCTCTAGAAGAAAAGGATATAAATGATACAAAAAAGGACTTCAAAATATTATTGAATGCATTGATGTTGTGATTGATGAAGAATCCAAAAGTACCAAAAGGGAAACACCAACAGATTATGAAGATACTCATACAACAAGCCAAAATGATGTTGGAGAGGGAATCAATTGTTGGCATTATGATACATGTGTTGTCCTTGATGGCAGCTCACTCAGATGACAGATCATAGTACAGAGAGGTATATGTAGGTTCGTTGTGACAATAATGCGTATACACGCGGGTTTACCATATACCAAGTTGCGTATAAGTACACACGCATGTTTACAGAAGGAAAGGCAGGTACATGTTGGGAATCTAAGTTTTGGTCCGTGGTATTTGGTCCATGGTATTTGGGTATTGGTCCATGGTATTTGGTCTAAAGTGTTGACCCCAAGTATTGGGTCCAAGGTATTGGTTCTACGTGGTTTTCGACCATGGTATTAAGGCCTAAGACTATATAAGGAGAAGATCATTAGGCCAAGAGGGGGTAAGTGTGCAAGTGATGAACATGATGAAGTGTGAGATCTAGTATGCTGGTTATGGGTTTGTGATGCTTTGCTTGATTGGAACTAGGAGGCACCTATGTGGTTAATAAAGGTATATATAAAGTTGAAAATTGCAACGAAGGTATAAGTAATTATTTTTAGATCTGTACAGGGGTTCTCCCTGGTGAAAGGGTGTATACACGCTGGTTCGACACAGTCATGTAGCGTATACATTATTAGATTTGAAGTTTGAGGTTATTGTTGGTTCTAGTGGTTGTTGCAGAGTTCTGGGCTCTGCTCTGTGTTCTAGTGACTGTGTTTTGATGACAGGGTTTTAGTGATTCAGTTGTTGGGTGATTCAAAGTTAATGATTGTATTGCAGTGGTGATTATTTTGTACTTATGGATCCAGACTGAAAATTTATGAAACGTGGTCCCTGGAAGAAAAGAGAAGGTTGTAGCCTTCCATGGGTTAGCACCTATGTACTAGTACATCAACTAGTACAAGAGCTAAGGGGGTTGTAGCTCCCTTCCAAGAGAAGCTGGAGAATGAGGGAAGGTTGTAGCCTTATTCAGGTAGAAGTCTGCGTATTGGCATAAGACTGCACCCGTACAGAAATATTGTAAAAAGAAGTTTCTTATTAAAAGAAGATAGAGACAAATTGCACCAGGTGGTTTTCACCCACATTGGGTTTCCACTTTATATCACGGTGTTCATGTGTGCTTCTTATGTGTGATGATCTATTCTGTTTTATTGCACCTGTTTACTGTTCATATGGTTAATAATGTTCTGATGCACTCATTGAAGATCAACTAACTGAATCATAAGTTTACTAGATATACGCTAGTTGCATTAACACAGTTGTGTATACATGCAGGTATCCTTAACTGAAGTAGCGTATATGAATCTGATAATGGAAATGAAAATATTGTTGATTTGATAATACTGATTCACCCCCCCCCCTCCCCTCTCTTAGTATTATTTCCAACAATTGGTATCAGAGAAGGTCCTTCAGAAGAAGCTTGATCGCTTGAAGGAAGATCCATCAAGATGAGTAATCACGAAAGAGAGGGATCCATCAGACCACCAATCTTCGATGGGAGCAATTTTGTCTACTAGAAGATAAGAACCTCAACATATCTACAATCGCTTGGAATAGATGTTTGGGAATCGTGGAAGGAGGATATACATATCCATCAGCAACTCCTACAGATACGGCAGGTAGAAAGCAATATGAACTCAATGCCAAAGCTATTACTATCTTATTGGGAAGTCTGTCACAATCAGAATTTCTCAAGGTCATGCAGTTCAAATCAGCCAAAGAAATATGGGATAAAATCATTCTAAGCTACAAAGAAGATGATCAAGTAAAATGTGCTAAGCTTCAAACCCTCAGAATATGGTATGAAACTCTTAAGATGTATAGTAATGAAAGCATATCTAATTACTTCCTTCGTATAGATGAGATTGTCAATTGTATGAGGAATTTGGGTGAAGAAATTAAGGAAGTTGTCTTAGTTGAGAAAGTTTTGAGATCCTTGTCTACTAAAATTGAATCCAAAGTGTCTGCCATAGAAGAAAAGGAGGATCTACAGAAAATCACTATGACGCAGCTTCACAGAATCTTAACTACTTTTGAGATGAGAAAAGGAAGACCATCAGATATAAGAGAAGCCGCATTTAAAATATCAGCAAATGGAAAAGAAAAACTCAGTGAATTAGGATACTTTTCAGAAGAAGAATATGAGGTAAATTTTGTCAAGAATCTTGAACGGGGATCTAGAAGGTTCAAAGGTAAGCTACCTTTCAAATGCTTTTCTTGTGGTAGAGTTGGTCACTACGCTGCTAGATGCCCTCATAACAAAGGAAATATGTCTGAAGAAGGTAATAGAAGTTATTATACTTATGATAAAAGTAATGACTCATCCAATAGTGATGAATACATTAGACTTCTCATGGCATATGAAAATAAGGATGGAGAAACAGAAGAAGTTACCAGATTAAAAGAATAGTTGGAGACAGTAACCAGAGTAAGGGAGCAGCTGCAGGCTGTAGTAAAATATCAAAGCATAACAATTCAGAGACTTGAATCTAAGATTCTCTCTCTAAAAGAATATCTTAAAGAATCAAAAAAGAAAAATAAAGAAGCTCTTGAAGAACAAGAACATGAAGTGCTTGAATTAAGGCAACAAGTGGAAGAAGGAATCAAAGCTGAAGAAAACATAAGGAAGCATTATCTGGAAAAGGAAGAACAACATTAGGTTGAAGTAAATATCTTAAAAGGTAAATTAGAAGAAAAGGATAAACTGTTACAATTTCAAGACAGTACTAAGATTTTGGATGATATTCTTAGTAGTCAAAGATCCCCTGCTATCAAAACTGGTCTTGGTTTTTATGAAACTGTTGAAGGTGAATCTAGCTCACAAGGTGAGGAAAGGAATTCTAATGCAAAATCTGAAATGATCAATGAAGAGATAAGTGGTCAACCCCAACAACAACCAAGGAAAGAAATTCTTCAAAGAAGATCTTTTCCTCCTAACTATGGAAGTGATAGTCAGTTATTTCCTCAAATGAATAATGTTGAATGTTATGTATGTCATAACTTTGGACATATTGCAGCTAGATGTAGAAGCAAAATGGGTAAATACCATCACATAGAAAGATCATCACACTCCAGGTACTTCAATGGATATTGTTTTGCTTGCAATATTTTTGGTCACAAAGCCATTGACTGCTATAGGAGGAATATGAAACATGTAAGATGTTATGCATGTAACAATTTTGGACATAAAGTAAGGGAATGCAGGACTAAAATTCGAACTCTAAAGCAAGAGGATCATACATCATCACAATTCCAGGTATTGAAGAAGACAAAATTAGAGACAGAAAGATGTGGCATAACTTAGTTAGCTGACATAACAGACATAGGGGAAACTGAAAGTGTAGACCTTCAGTGTTCCAATTTTCATACGCATATATTATGAAGATATGTCACGTATATATGTGAGTTAGAGGCTGCAGAGTCATGTATATGGAGCTCTAAAGAAAAATCAGCAGAACAGACTTAGGATATGGTTCGGTCATGGTATATGATGGTTGGCACAAGCTCAGGGGGAGCATATGCTTCGATTAATGCATTGTTGGCATTATGGTTAGAAGTCTTTGGTGATGATGCTTATTGACACATCTTGCTACTGATTGTTGATTAGCCAAGAGAATGGATTGCAGGTTACAGGCCTGGATGCTAGTGACAGATGCTCAGAGTGCAGATCATATGGTGTATGACAGTTACTAATGACTATCATGGTCTTGTTTAGACTTGGCATGTGCTCAAGGGGAGCATGGACGAATTGGTACATCTTGGCATGTACAAAGGGGTAGCTCAATCAGAGATTTTAGCATGGACACAAAGGGAGTATGGACAGCAGAATGCATATCAAGGGAGAGAATATCTTGGTCCTCCCTTTGCCCTCGATGTCAGAGGGGGAGAGTGACTTGGTGTGGATGTTGCCATCAAGTCCAAAGGGGGAGATTGTTGGCATTATGATATAGGTATGATACAGGTGTTTCCCTTGATGGCAACTCATTCAGATGATAGATCATAGTACAGAGAGGTATATGTAGGTTCGCTGTGACAATAATACGTATACACGCGGGTTTACCATATACCAAGTCACGTATACGTACACACGCATGTTTACAGAAGGAAAGGCGTGTACATGTTAGGAATCTAAGTTTTGGTCCGTGGTATTTGGTGCATGGTATTTGGGTATTGGTCCATGGTATTTGGTTCAAAGTTTTGACCCCAGGTATTGGGTCCAAGGTATTGGTTCTACGTGGTTTTGGACCATGGTATTAAGTAAGGCCTAAGACTACATAAGAAGAAGATCATTAGGCCAAGAGGGAGTAAGTGTGAAAGTGATGAATATATGGTGAAGTGTGAGATCTACTATGCTGGTTATGGGTTTGTGATTCTTTGCTTGATCTAAACCTAGGAGGCACATATGCGGTTGATAAAGGTATATCTGAAGTTGAAAATTGCAGTGAAGGTATAGGTAATTATTTTCAGACCTGTATGCAGGTTCTCTCTGGTGAAAGGGTGTATACACACTAGTTTGACACAGTCAAGTAGCATATACATTATGAGATTTGATGTTTGATGTTGCTGTTGGTTCTAGTGGTTGTTGCAGAGTTCTAGGCTCTACTTTGTGTTCTAGTGACTGTGTTTCGATGACAGGGTTTCACTGATTGAGTTGTTGGGTGATTTAGAGTTAATGATTGTATTGCAGTGGTGATTGTTTTGTACTTATGGATCCAGTCTGAAAATTTATGAAACGTGGTCCCTGGAAGAAAAGATAAGGTTGTAGCCTTCTATAGGTTAGCACCTACATACTAGTACATTAGCTAGTACAAGAGCTAAGGGGGTTGTAGCTCCCATCCAGGAGAAGTTGGAGAATGAGGGAAGGTTCTAGCCTTCTGCAGGTAGAAGCCTGCGTACTGGTATAAGACTTCACCAGTACAGAAATATTGTAAAAAGAAGTTTCTTATTAAAAGAAGATAGAGATGAATTGCAGCAGGTGGTTTTCACCCACATTGGGTTTCCACCGTATATCATGGTGTTCATGTGTGCTTCTTATGTGTGATGATCTACTCTGTTTTACTGCACCTGTTTACTATTCATATCGTTAATAATGTTCTGATGCAATCATTGAAGATCAACAAACCGAATCATAAGTTTACTAGATATACGCTAGTTGCATTAAACATAGTTGCATATACACGTGGGTATCCTTAATTGAAGTAGTGTATATGAATCTGATAATGGAAATGAAAAGATTATTGATTTTATAATACTGATTCACCCCCCCCCCCCGTCAGTATTATTTCCAACAATTGGTGTCAAAGCAAGTCCTTCAGAAGAAGCTTGATCTCTTGAAGGAAGATCCATCATGATGAGTAATCACGAAAGAGAGGGATCCATCAGACCACCAATCTTTGATGGGAGCAATTTTGTCTACTGGAAGATAAGAACCACAACATATCTACAATTTCTTGGAACAGATGTTTGGGGAATCATGGAAGGAGGATATACATATCCATCAGCAACTCCTATAGATATGACAGGTACAAAGCAATATGAACTCAATGCCAAAGTTGTTACTATCTTATTGGGAAGTTTGTCACAATCAGGATTTCTCAAGGTCATGCAGTTCAAATCAGCCAAAGAAATATGGGATAAAATCATTCTAAGCTACGAAGGAGATGATCAGGTAAAATTTCCTAAGCTTCAAACCCTCAGAATATGGTATGAAACTCTTAAGATGTATAGTAATGAAAGCATATCTAATTACTTCCTGCGTATAGATGAGATTGTCAATTGTATGAGGAATCTAGGTGAAGAAATTAAGGAAGTTGTCTTAGTTGAGAAAGTTTTGAGATCCTTGTCTACTAAATTTCAATCAAAAGTGTTTGCCATAGAAGAAAATGATGATCTGCAGAAAATCACTATGACGCAGCTTCACGGAATCTTAATTGCTTTTGAGATGAGAAAAGGAGGACCATCAGATATGAGAGAAGCTGCATTTAAAATATCAGCAAATGCATAAGAAAAAATTAGTGAATCAGGATACATTTCAGAAGAAGAATATGAGGTAAATTTTGTCAAGAATCTTGAATGGGGATCTAGAAGGTTCAAAGGTAAGCTACCTTTCAAATGCTTTTCTTGTGGTAGAGTTGGTCACTACACTGCTAGATGCCCTCATAACAAAGGAAAGATGTCTGAAGAAGGTAAAAGAAGTTATTATACTAATGATAAAACTAATGACTCATCCAATAGTGATGAAGACATTAGACTTCTCATGGCATATGAAAATAAGGACAGAGAAACAGAAGAAGTTACCAGATTAAAAGAACAGCAGGAGACAGTAACCAGAGTAAGGGAGCAGCTGTAGGATGTAGTAAAAGATCAGAGCATAACAATTCAGAGACTTGAATCTAAGATCATTTCTCTAAAAGAAGATCTTAAGAATCAGAGAAGCAAAATAAAGAAGCTCTTGAAGAACAAGAACATGAAGTGCTCAAATTAAGGCAACAAGTGGAGGAAGGAAGAAAAGCTGAAGAAAACATAAGGAAGCATTATCTGGGAAAGGAAGAACAACATCATGTTGAAGTAAATATATTAAAAGGTAAATTATAAGAAAAGGATAAACTATTACGATTTCAAGACAGTACTAAGATTTTGGATGATATTCTTAGTAGTCAAAGATCCCCTGCTATCAAAACTGGTCTTGGTTTTTATGAAACTGTCGAAGGTGAATCTAGCTCACAAGGTGAGGAAAGGAATTCTAATCTGAAATGATCAATGAAGAGATAAGTAGTCAACCCCAGCAACAGCCAAGGAAATAAATTCTTCAAAGAAGATCTTTTCCTCCTAACTATGGAACTGATAGTTGATTATTTCCTCAAATGAATAATGTTGAATGTTATGTATTTCATAACTTTGGACATATTGTAGCTAGATGCTGAAGCAAAATGGGTCAAGACCATCACACAGAAAGATCATCACACTCCAAGTACTTCAAGGGATATTGTTTTTCTTGCAATATGTTTGGTCACAAAGCCATTGACTGCTATAGGAGGAATATGAAACATGTAAGATGTTATGCATGTAACAAGTTTGGACATAAAGTAAGGGAATGCAGGAGAAAAATTTGAACTCCAAAGCAAGAGGATCATACATCATCACAATTCTAGGTATTGAAGAAGATAGAATTAGAGACAGAAAGATGTGGCATAACTCAGTTAGCTAACATAACAGACACAGGGGAAACTGAAAGTGTAGACCTTCAGTATTCCAATTTGCATACGCAGATATTATGAAGATAAGTCGCGTATATACGCGAGTTAGAGGTTGTAGAGTCACGTATATGGATCTCTGAAGAAAAAGCAGTAGAATAGACTCAGGAAATGGTTTGGTCATGGTATATGATGGTTGGCACAAGCTCAAGGGGAGCATATGCTTCGAATAATGTATTGTTGGCATTATGGTTAGAAGTATTTGGTGATGATCCTTATTGACACATCTTGCTACTGATTGTTGATTGGCCAAGAGAATGGATTGCAGGTTACAGGTCTGGATGCTAGTGACAGATGCTTAGAGTGCAAATCATATGGTGTATGATAATTACTGATGACTATCATGGTCTTGTTTAGACTTGGCATGTGCTCAAGGGGAGCATGGACAGATTGGTACATCTTGGCATGTACAAAGGGGTAGCTCAATCAGAGATTTCAGTATGCACTTAGAGGGAGTATGGACAATAGAATGCATATCAAGGGAGGGAATATCTTGGTCTACCCTTTGCCCTTGATGTCAAAGGGGGAGAGTGACTTGGTGTGGATGTTTTCATCAAGTCCAAAGGGGGAGATTGTTGGCATTATGATACAGGTATGATACAGGTGTTGTCCTTGATGGCAACCCACTCAGATGATAGATCATAGTACAGAGAGGTATATGTAGGTTCATTGTGACAATAATGTGTATACACGCGGGTTTACCACATACCAAGTCGCGTATACGTACACCCGCATGTTTACAGAAGGAAAGGCGTGTACATGTTGGGAATCTAAGTTTTGGTCCGTGGTATTTGGTCCATGGTATTTGGTCCGAAGTGAGGACCCCAGGGATTGGGTCCAAGGTATTGGTTCTACATGGTTTTGGACCATGGTATTGAGTAAGGCTTAAGACTATATAAGGAGAAGATCATTAGGCCAAGAGGGTGTAAGTGTGCAAGTGATGAATATATGATGAAGTGTCAGATCTAGTATGCTGGTTATGGGTTTGTGATGCTTTGCTTGATCTGAACCTAGGAGGCACCTATGCAGTTGATAAAGGTATATCTGAAGTTGAAAATTGCAGTGAAGGTATAAGTAATTATTTTCAGATCTGTATGCGGGTTCTCTCTGGTGAAAGGGCGTATACACACTGGTTCGACATAGCCAAGTAGCATATACATTATGAGATTTGATGTTTGAGGTTGTTGTTGGTTCTAGTGGTTGTCGTAGAGTTCTGGGCTCTGCTCTGTGTTCTGGTGACTATGTTTTGATGACAAGGATTCAGTGATTTAGTTGTTGGGTGATTCAGAGTTAATGATTGTATTGCAGTGGTGATTGTTTTGTACTTATTGATCCAGTCTTAAAATTTATGAAATGTGGTCCCTGGAAGAAAAGAGAAGGTTGTAGCCTTTTGTAGGTCAGCACCTACATACTAGTACATCAACTAGTACAAGAGCTAAGGGGGTTGTAGCTCCCATCCAAGAGAAGCTAGAGAATGAGGAAAGGTTGTAGCCTTCTGCAGGTAGAAGCCTGCGTACTGGTATAAGACTGCACTAGTACAGAAATATTGTAAAAAGAAGTTTCTTATTAAAAGAAGATAAAGACGAATTGCAGTAGGTGGTTTTCACCCACATTGGGTTTCCACCTTATATCATGGTTTTCATGTGTGCTTCTTAAGTGTGATGATCTGTTCTGTTTTACTGCACCTGTTTACTGTTCATATGGTTAATAATGTTCTGATGCACTCATTGAAGATCAACTAACTGAATCATAAGTTTACTAGATATATGATAGTTGTATTAAACACAGTTGCGTATACACACGGGTATCTTTAACTGAAGTAGCGTATATGAATATGATAATGGAAATGAAAATATTATTGATTTTCCAATACTGATTCATCCCCCCCCCCCCCCTTCTCAGTATTATTTCCAACATCAATGAAGCATCAGAAGAAGGAATTGATAGTACAAAAGAATCAGAAAGGACTCCAACAAGGTATGTTTGGAAAAATCATCCAGAATCTCAAATTCTAGGTGATAAGGAAGCTGGAGTACAAACTAGAAGAAGTCTTGTTGGAACACTGAACTGTCTAGCCTTATTATCCACAATTTAGCCACAAAATGTAAATCAAGATAGAAAAGGTGAATGTCGGGTTAAGGCTATGGATGAAGAACTTGACCAAATAGAAAATTACCATACATGGGAATTAGTACCAAGACCTTATGATAAAAATGTTATTGGGACAAAATGGGTATTCAAAGCAAACTAAATGAAAATGGAGAGGTAATTAGGAATAAAGAAAGACTTGTAAGCAAATGCTATGCGCAACAAGAAGGAATATACTTTGAAGAAACATTTGCATCTATAGTCAGAATTGAAGCCATGCGAATTTTTCTTGCATTTTCAAGCTTTCATATCTTTAAAGTATATCAAATGGATAGTAAATCTACATTTCTGAATGGGGACATAGAAGAAGAATTTTATATTGAACAACCTGAAGGATTCATTCTAGAAAATGATAAAAATCTTGTTTGCAAACTCAAGAAGGCATTATATGGGCTAAAACAAGCTCCTTGTGCATGGTATTATTGCCTTGACAAGTATCTTCAACAACAAGGTTTCACTAAGGGATATGCAGATAGAAATCTATATATAAAGATGGATAATGGTAAACTTTTAATAGTTGTTGTTTACATAGATGATATCATATTTGGAAGCAATGAAGATTCTATAAGTCAAAGTTTTTCCTCAGTCATGCAACAAGAATTTGAAATGTCATTACTTGGTGAACTAACATACTTTCTTGGTCTTCAAGTTCAGCAAGAAAAGAATGGTATATTTCTCTCACAGACTAAGTACCTCAAGCAGATTTTAAAGAAGTATGGAATGGAAGACTGCAAACCTGTATGCACACCAATGGTAATAGGTTGTAACCTCAGTTCACAGTATGATTCTCCCTCAGTAAATCAACCAGAATACAGATCTATGATCGGGAGCTTGCTCTACCTTACATGCACAAGACTAGACATAATGCACGCAGTTGGGATTGTTGGAATATTTGAAGAAAATCCTAAGGAAACTCATCTCCATGCAGTCAAGAGAATATTCAAGTACCTACAAGGTGTAAGCACTCTGCAATTTTCTGAGGTTGTAGAAGAAAATCACAAAGGTAACCACAAACCACTTTGGAAGTTGGGATCTAGCCCTACCAGCTTCAAAGAGGGCTCTCTCTATGAGATTTAACTTTGTTGTATCAGATATTAGTATAGTTATGAGTGTTCTATGTTTGGGTTTCAATTGATTGGTTGATTAAGTGCCTAAACCTTCAATTGGGCTATGGAGTCTACAGTTTATAAGGGGTCTGTTTCAGCTTTTAGGAAGGAGTTTCACAAGGCAAGGTAGCTACACTAAATGGATCATTTATATTAAAATGAAATGGAATGGAAGAAAAGGTATAAGTTCAATTTAATTTAAAGAGAAATTAAGAATTACTTAACATGATATCACGAGAAAAAATTGAAATTATCTACAGCTAGAAGTAGAGTGTATTTTTCAACAAATTTTGTTCATCAATTTTCTATAAAATAATTCAGATTAAGAAAACATAAGTATGGAAACAAAGTAATAACACATTAACAGTGAAAGAATCACATCACCAAATAGTCTAAGACATGAATCTTGTGAAGAATGTCCTTTTTATTACTAATCAACCCATCAAATGAAAATAGTACAATAGCATTATGGAATGAAAAAATCCACGCAACAATCAACCCTTGATACTTCTAAAAGAGAAGTATTTATAAGATATTTACAAAAAATCCTATCAAAATCGACTAGGATGTATTTAGGAATTCCTAAACTGAATCTATCTAACTTATTACAAAAATTTAGGAAAATTTGAACTGTCTGAAGTGTTGGCACTAAATTTGTGGGATTGTTGACTGTCTGGCCCTTCGAATCCTATTGTGTTGTTGATGCTGAGTTGTACAACCAAATCCCCTATTTACTCTAGTAATTTGCATAATTTATCCTAGTGTTGTTCACTAGGAATAATTCTCTTCAATAAATTTATGTAAACCTCATCCACTTTAGTATGTTTAGTAAAATTTTGTTTGGAAACGAAGAAGTGTTTAATTTCATACTAAATGTCAAGGTCATATGCCAAGGCTTCCAAGAATTCTTTTCATGTCATGTTGATTCTTCCTCTTGTAACTTTGGAATTGTCTTTAGCCTTGGTAACGAATTTCTCACTGTAATCGGGCCATGTACTGAGCTTATCTAATAAATTAGGAAGTCCCTTTTTGTAGAGGGCTTCCAGCTTTTTGAAGAAAATTTGTACACCAATGTCCAGACTCTGACACTTTTCTTGAAGTTTCCTCATTAAATTTCTCTTAGTCAACACTTTTTTGACCTCCAGTATAGTTTATGTTCTATATTCAATCTCCAACTCTTCTAATTCCTATTTATTTTTAGAGTTGAGGAACTTGATGAGCTCAGTAGCTTCACTGGGTTTGTCACCCAAATATTTTTTGACTTCTTCAATGGCTTTAGTAGATCTTTCAATCAATTGTTGCTTCTCAAATATGATTTGTATTGAAGGCCAAATATCTATCATATCTTCATTGATCCATTTCCAAATATTTTCTTTGACCTAGGCCAAGGTATTACCCATGGCAGTGTCTTTTTCCATCTGTTGCAATCTCGGGGAAATGTCTGGGATTTCTTCATCTTTGTCACAAGAGAATTCTCATATCTATTTCTCTACTCCTATAGGGTCTTCACATCCTGCCTTAGTTTATTTATTTATTCTCCCTATATAGACATGTTTTTCATGGATTGGGCCAACTTAATTGAATCATCTGCAGTTGAAGAAGGAAGTACTGTGGAGGAAGATGTTCCTACTATTGTAGCTATTGTAGGGATACCTATTTGAAGTAGGGATGCAATTAGTACTGCATCAAGAGGGACCAATGCTAGTTGAGAACTATGCTCCTCTTTGATCAACTTGTATGTCTTTGCCTCCATCTACTTGATCTGTGCACTTTGCTCCAATAGTAGCTTCAACATTTCTTCTTTCTGTAACTATGTCTCCCCTAACTCCTTTGCTTGGGGATCTTCAGTCGTAGGAAGATTCAATTGTTTCTTGAGGGATGCTATGTCAACATTCTTCTTCTTAATAATTTCTTCCATGGCCTTTGAATTACTAGGATCAAAACCTGCTTTGATCACCATTTCCTCCAAATATTTAATTCTGTTATCTTTAGCAAGAGAGGAAACTTTCTCTAGTTTAAACTGGGATTGAACATGGTTCAAATAAAACTATAGTTTGGAAGCAGTGAGGGTAGTCTGTGTGAAGGTTGAGTAGACCATTTCTCTAGTTTTCATGTCCATGTCCATTTGATACAAAGGATGAACATCCTTTGCCTCAAACTCAAAGGTAGTATACTTGAAGTTAGCTGTTAATTTTGGTTGTGGAACTTGTGCCTGTAAGAATGCCACATGAATTCTCCATTTCTTTGTGTCATATACTAAAATGAGCCTATGCTGGAGTGAGGAAGACTTCTTTCTGAATGGAGAAAAGATGTTGTCATGAAGGGCTTCATTCCTCTGTTTAATTTCTTTATATCTTTGGAAAATATCCAGCTCCCTCTGTTCTGTGGATGTCTTTGGTATATGAGGTGTTGTAGCTGAAATCCCTTTAGTAGTCGAGGATGAAGGATAATTAGTGGTACTTCTGTCAAATTTCAAAGTTTGAAGTCCATAGAGCACAATGGTACCCTGTGTTTCCTCCAGTAGTGCGAAGTCTATCTTAGAGCATATCGTAATCTTCTTTGTATAAATCTTGAATTCTTTGGCCAAGACTTATGTGACTGAAGGAGAGTCCTCCTCTCTCAGTCTCCTCTCAGTCTTTTCTCTGGGTATAGGAGTCTCTGAGGTAGTCCTGGAAAGCACCTGCTCTTCGACCTCCTGTAATGTGTTTTCTACCCAGTTTTTTTGCTTCATGTAGTTATCTATTTCTAGTCTTTAGGTATGCGCATAAGGAGTTTCCTTCTATTCCACTCTTAGCTTAGAAATTACCCCAAATGGGTCATAATGCCATGTAAATCTAAGAGGGAAATTCATTTTTTTTAGCAAGAGGTCTTCTTCCTTTCATGATGCTCTATTGTTACAGATAAAAGGTCCTATCCGTGTCTTAATTCAGAATTGAGACTTCTTCTTAGCTGCCACAAAATGGATGTTGTTTGAGTGGATTATCTGCCTGATGTACTCCAAGGAAAATATCCTCATTGGAAGGTGCTTGGGCAACTTATATCGTGGCATATCTGAGCCATAAACTCTTATCTATGTAAATGACTGGTGTAAGTACCAATCTCCTATCTTCACTTGTTCATTGAGATGCAACAAACTGATCAATAAACTTTGTAAAACTGAATTCTTGTGATTGTTTTCTGATCATGGAGGTCCAGAAATAAATGGACTGATGCTCTCCTTGTTGATTGAGCTTCTTCACTACAAAGGGAAACTTGTCTGTCTAGAAGAAAATGGACATGTACATAATAATGGGAGAATACATGAACGTTCCTTCAGTTAAAAAATTAAGGAATTTTTCATGAATTACATCTGTAAGGAAGTGACCATAGTCAAAGGTTCCTACTAGTTATTCTTTTGTAGAAAGGGTGGATAGAAAGCCTAAAATATGCTCATCTACACATTCATGTAAAAAGTAACAAAGTAGGCATGGCAAGACAGAGATAATTTGTCTAGTTCTTTGGGGAAAATAGAAGAGGGATAAGGGAGATTCTTCTTGGGAAGTTGAGAATCTTCTAGTAGGAAGACCTAAAAAATTATGTCTCTCTGGGGTAAGGTAAGTTCATAATAGATTTCTTTAAGAGCCTCAAGGGAAAAGGGAGTCAGAGAGTCACTATAGGGGACCTGCAACATTTGATTTATACTTTCAGAGGTAATGGTGAAAAGGATTTCATCATTAGGGGAGATGATAGCCCTCTTACTTGAGAGATAAGAGGCATGACATTTGAGGAAGAATTCAGGGAAATAGTAGAACTGGGGGAAGATGAACAAGGGTAGTCTAGACTACCAGAGGTTAATCTCATCAGACTGGTCAAGATAAGTGTCACGAAACCAGCAATGTAATTCAAAGAGGTCGAATTCACACTGTGTCTCGACAATTTTGTAATCTCTGTTAGCTAGGGGGATGTGGTCTAAATCCATAGTGGGAGAAAGCATGGGGTTTACCATAGTGGAAATTTTGGGGACCATCGTGGTAGAAGAATTAAAATTGGAGAGGGTGACAAGAGGAATGCAGAGGATAACCCTTTTCCTGGGAAAGAGCTCAGAGGGGCTTCGTCTATGAACAATCACTGATAGGAAAGAAAAAAGAGGGTTCAGGAGTAATGTAATAGTAGGAAATTAAGAAAAGGACATGATTGAGGGAAACAACGAGGCTTTATAGATTCATACTTGGATCGGGACCGTTGGCCAAATAGCCATTTGGGGTCATCTACTCCATAATGGGATGGAGGCAATGGAAGGGAGACACAACGGAAAGGAGTAATGGTTGTCGACGTGGTGGAAAGGTATAGGCGAAGGGAGGTGCAAGGCCATTGGAAAGAAGTGATAGGCATAAGGGACACATGGCGGTAGGGGAGTGGCGGTGGAGTAGGGATGTGGCAGGTGAATGTTGGCGGGTATATGGGTTAGGAGGGAGTGGGGAAAACCACTTTTGGAGGGGGGTCTAATAAGTTTATTCTATTAGAGGGGGAGGGTTTGAAATTATGAGGGAAGGACATGTAGCGACAGGGAAAACCACTTTTCGAACCACACCACCCCCCCCCCCCCCACCATTAAAGAGAAATATAACAGGGGGGGTCCAAAAAGGCTTTAGATCCGTTAGATTAAAATGAGATCGTGATTACATGCGAGAAGAGGTGTGGTGTTTAACATCGATGGTCCCACATCATTTGATGAACATATATTTTTACAGTAAAGTCCAACTTTGGACAAAGGAACATATTACAAACAACACTTGATAAAATGAATTTCATTTTTTTCTAAACTAATGTAACTTAAACTAATGAGGGTGCATTTAGAAGTGAAAACTCTATTTTATTTTTCCATTTTAAAGGACTAAGAATATTTATTCAAACAACTAAACTAATCTAACAACTGCATTAATCCAGATTAAACTGTTGGATTAATTTATTCACCTATTCTACCTATCTAATCTCAGCCAAGATTACACTGTTTGGCTAAGTTATTCACTCTAATCTAATTGACATAAATTGAAATTTTCTTGAACATGATTAAACTGTATGTTTCAAACAAAAATATGTATTGTGGCATTTTAAACAAGCTGCACACAATTTCATGAATTTATTCTCTACAAAATTATTGGACTATCAGTGGCACTTCAACTAGCATCACTTTCACATTTATTCTTTTTTTTTTGTGGGGTTCTTTTATCATTTCTTTTTCTTTTTCTATTTTTTCTATTTATACCCTCTTTTCATTTTTTATTTTCATTTATATATCTTTTTTTGGAAATCATTTGCAGTATGCAATATTATTTACAATTTGAAATACTGAAAGAAATCATTCAATCATCATTTGATCCTATAAATTATAGGACCCTAACAATGGCTCTAGCTGGGGATGGCACTCTCCTTTTGAGGTGTGAAGAAGAGTAGCATTGCTATAAATAGAATTTCGGGATACATTCCAATTTTAGTTAGTCCCTAAACTAAAATTGAGAATTAAACTTCGAATTTAATCTTAGCAGCTATTTGTAAAATAATTAATTAATTCATCTTGAGTTAATTAGTTGTAGAAAATCAAACATGAAGTCTATGTGAAGACATGCAACAATTTCCCCTTTGATTGAGGAAGTTATCCCTTGATTAAAGGAGATCAAGATGAGTTGTACTTTGAGTTGTAATTAGTTAGCTCAGTTAACTAAGTTAAGTGCAGTTAGATTAGTTCCAATAGTTTATGGAATTAATTGTGAGTTCAGTTAGTTAACGCATTCATGCATGTAACTACTGCACTTCAGATAACTAAATATTCTCTCATAAATAACTCATGCATGTCAGTTCAGTTAGAGACCCAGTTGAGATCAGATGATGGGAAAGTGTACTATTAGTTGCAGGAATATTCCATTGAGGATATCACTTGCATGCAGAAGGAATTCATTCCTTGGATATTGTGCAGTTACTTCCAAGTTTGATGAGTGTGCGATGAGGCCAATTCACATAGGTGGCAACATTGGACCCCAGGAGAAACTGTGCAATGAAATAGTAGGCTTGGAGGATTGGAGAAGGACATATGTTGTGTCTATTCATTTTGTGAGTTGTATTGAGGGATTTTACTGAGAGATGGATAGCTTGTGAGCTAAAGCTTTGTGTAATTTGGCCATATTTCCACTTGTATGATAATACAGAGATCGGGGTCTTTTAGCTGAGGCTTTCCCCAGAGTATTCTTCTGTGTTTATGTGTGATTGATTTCTTATTCTCTGTTATATGTGTTCTATTTGATCTTGCTCATAATCGATTAAGCTTCCGCAAGTTTGTTTGTAGAAGTTGATCAAGTATTTTGCTTTAGTATATTGCATTATCAGGTGATCTACAATGGGAAATTCTACATGGTATTGGAGAAAAGGTGATCAAAGTGAAGAATATTATACAAAGAAGGAAGAAGTTCGAAGTTTCAATTTCATGATTATAGAATTCGAATTCTCATCACAACTCAAATTTCACCAATGGCATTCAATGGGTTAAGACTTGAGTATGCCCTTGATGGCAGCTTGAATTATATAGCCTCGAAGGATCGCATGGAAGCAGTATTAGAGGACAACGGTTTGAAGGACTTCATTAATCAAGAAGTCCCCAAGCCAGTAGCAGCTAATGCTGCAGAATTGGTGGAATGGAAGAAATGTGTGGCTAGAGCGAGGAGAATCCTTCTGGAGGGAGTTCGAGACCACATAGTCTCGAGTCTCCATGGGAAGGAGACACCATTTTCAATGTGGAAAACATTGAAAGATCTATATCAGAATAGCAATGATCAGAGGAAGCTAGCACTGAAAAACAAGCTTCGGAAAATCAAGTGTGAAAAGGGCAACACGATCTCTACATATCTAAACAAGCTCACCACCTACAAGGATGAGCTTGGAAGTGTAGGAATCACGACAGCCAATGATGATATGGTGAGTCTTGCTCTCCTCAGTCTTCCTAAGAGCTGGCATAGCTACTGAGACTCGGTAAATGGAAGAGAGAAACTACTAGATTGGGAATGACTTTGGTGAAATCTGATGCAGGAGGAGATAAGAAGAAGCACCAAATATGGATCTTCATCAAAGAAAGATGATGAAGAAAATCTAGCCTTAGTGAGTAAGGCGAGGAAAGGGAAAGGGAAGGTGCCCCATTCCAAATCTAGTTCTTCCCATGGTGGGAAGAAGTTTGACAAATCAAAAGTGAGATGCTTTCATTGTCATGAGGTGGGCCATTATGCTACGAATTGTCCATAAAAGAAATCCAAGAAGGGATCCTCAAAGGGATCAGATGGTGAGGCATTGGCCTCACAGTTCGAATTGGATTTCTCTCTTATCGCATGTATGGTTTCATCCATGGTGGGATATGTTTGATACCTAGACAATGGAGCCTCTTTCCACATGTCTGGCAGCAAGAATCTTTTCAGTACCTTGGAGGAGAAGGATCTCTAGATGCGGATCGAGATGGGCGATGATGTAAAGTACCATGTTTCAGGTGAAGGTATGGTTGTGTTTTAGAGGGAGCATGGAGCTCCTCTCACCCTAACTGATGTAAAGTATGTACTGGGTCTAAAGAATAATCTTGTGTCCATTGCAATGCTGGAAGACAAAGGCTATGATGTAGTCTTTAGTAAAGGAAAGGTATTGCTGAGGTATATTAGCACTAGACAGACCAAGAGGATTGGGATTCAAGTAAAGAATCTGTACAAGCTGGAGGTATACAACTATTTTGTATTGAGTTCCAAAGCAGAGATGGTGTAGAGCTAAGATGTTGGTGAGATATGGCATAGAAGATTGGGCCACTTGCACCATGGGGCCTTGAAGATCATGCAGCAAATTTCTACCGAACTTCCCAAGGGAAAACTGGAGCAGACGGATACATGCAAAGGTTGTGCCTTGGGTAAATATGTGAAATCTTCCTTTTAGGATCGAGATAGTAGAGCTGGAGCAATCTTGGAGTGAGTTCACACAGATGTGTGTGGACCATTCTCTACAACCTCCATTGCTAAACAAAGGTACTATGTTATTTTTATTGATGATTTTTCTCGTAGATGTTGGATCTACTTTATGCAAAAGAAGGATCAGACCTTCTTAAGGTTTTGTGAGTTTAAATCCTTGGCAGAGAAAGAATATGGAAAGAAAATAAGGGCCTTGCATAGTGACAATGTTGGAGAGTATGTCTCCCAACAGTTTAAGGACTTTTGCGCAGCAGAAGGAATTAAACGGGAGTTGATGACACCCCATAACCCATAGAAGAATGGGGTGGCCAAAAGGAAGAACAAATTGATTATGGGAGTAGCTTGAGCGATGTTGCATGACCAAAGCCTAACACTTCATTTATGGGCTGAGGCATGCAATACAACAGCATACTTGCAGAACAGAAGCCCACACCGTATACTAGGGATGAAAACACCTATGGAGGCCTTTTCCGAGAAGTGACTAGATGTGAGTCACTTCAGGATCTTTGGATCATTGGTTTATTGCCATGTGACCAAAGATGCCCGGAAGAAGATAGATCCAATAGCTAAGTTGGGGATACTTGTGGGGTACACTGATACACCCCACAATAATCGGGTGTTCCTGCCTACCAGTCAGAGGACAGTGGTACGCAGAGATCTGAAGTTCGACAAGTAGAAATCCATGCTAGTATCACTTGAGAGGGAGCTCAAGTTGCATGTAGAGGATGAACTTTTAGTTCCTAAGGAGGAGGAGCCTTAGACTGATGTGGAGCAACCACATGCAGAGGATCCAGAAGTGGAGACATCCACTCATGTTGAGTCTTCCACAAATGGGTAGAAACACTCAAGTGAAGCTGATAGGTTGATGATGGATGTGTGAGAGAATGTGAGATAGCCATCTTCTCAGCGTAGATAGAGGAGATTGCCCGAGTGGTACACTAGTTACATTGCCCTGGTTGGGGGGTGTGTAGAGACTGAACCTTCTTCTTTCGAGGAAGCAGTGTAGCAACTGGTCTAGGTTGATGCTATGGTAGAGGATTATGACTCTATCATTCGAAACAGTGTGTGGGATGTTGTCCCAAGACCTCAGGACAGGTCAATGGTGAGTTTCGGATGGCTTTACAAGGTAAAGCAGGCAGTTGATGGCAGTGTTGAGAAACATAAGACAAGGTTTGTTTCCCGTTGTTTCTCATAGGTCGAGGGGATCGACTATGATGATACTTTTGCTCCTGTAGCAAGGTACTAATCTATCAGATTGATGTTGGCACTATCAGCTCAGATGGGTTGGAAGATCCATCAGATGGATGTGAAGATTGTGTTCCTCAATGGGAAGATTGAGGAAGAGGTTTACATTGAGCAATTGGAAGGTTTTGAGACCTTCGATCGTGAGTCGTGTGTGTGCCGACTCAAGAGGGCTTTGTATGGGCTGAAGCAAGCACCTCGTGCTTGGTGCACTAGGATCGATAGCCATTTCACTGGGTTGGGCTTCACCAAGAGTGAAGCAGATGCGAACCTTTACCACATCATGGTAGAAGGTAAGCCATTGATCATTGTTCTTTATGTGGATGATTTAATTTTGATAGGTGATGATTAGTTGATCACGTCTTGTCAGGAGGAGCTTGCAAGAGAGTTCGAGATGAAAGATGTGGGTCTTATGCACTACTTTCTAGGCATGGAAGTGTGGCAGAAAGATGGGGAAGTATTTGTGTCTCAAGGAAAGTATGCCAATGAGATACTCAAGCGATTCCACATGGAGAAGTACAAACCCAAGCAAACTCCTCTAGGTGGTAACTGGAGGAAGGAGGATGCCACTTCAAGTGAGGTAGTAGCTGCTACTATTTATCAGCAGCTTGTAGGTTCATTGATGTATCTAGTGAACACATGACCAAATTTGTGCTTTGCGGTGAACCAACTTAGTCGAATTATGGTTCATCCTACCAAGCTATTTTGGAAGGCAATGAAGCATGTGATGAGATACCTCAGGGGTACATCTCAGTATGGATTGTGGTACAGATGGATAGAGGGAGTGAAGCTTTAGGGCTTCACAGATGCAGATTGGGTAGGGAGTCCATCAGACCAGAAGAGCACTTCTGGAGGAATCTTCAACCTTGGTTCAACTACAGTTTCTTGGTACATCATGAAACATAGGTCAGTTGTACTTAGCTCAGCAGAGGCTAAATACGTGGCTACCAGTCAGGTAGCATGCGAGCCCATTTGGGTACGAAAGATTCTAGTGGGATTGTTTGGTCAGAGGATGGATCCAACTGTGATCTACTGTGATAATCAGAGCTGTATCAAACTCTCTGAGAATCCAGTATTTCATGACAGGTCCAAGCACATTGATATCCGTTACCATCATCTTCGAGACTGTGTGGTGAAGAGGATCATGTTGTTGCTGTATGTTTTGACCAAGGAACAGGATGCATATATTTTGACTAAGGCATTATCAAAATGCAAGTTCGAGTTCCACAGAGACAGGATTGGGGTGACTGGTAATCCCTTTCGTTTTCAGAGAGAATGTTGAAAATGGCAACAAGAAATACTAAAAATAGAAGTGCTAAAAATATCACTGCTATAAATATCATTTCGGGATACATTCCAATTTTAGTTAGTCCCTAAACTACAATTGAGAATTAAAATTCCAATTTTATCTTAGCAGTTGTTTGTAAAATAATTAATTAATTCATCTTGAGTTAATTAGTTGTAGAAAATAAAACATGAAGTCTATGTGAAGACATGCAACAGTTTCCCCTTTAATTGAGGAAGTTATCCCTTGATGAAAGGAGGTTAGCATGATTTGTACTTTGAGTTGTAATTAGTTAGCTCAGTTGACTGAGTTAAGTCCAGTTAGATTAGTTCCAACAGTTTGTGGAACTGATTATGAGTTTAGTTAGTTAATTCATGCATGCATGTAACTACTGCACTTCAGATAACTAAATATTCTCTCATAAATAACTCATGCATGTCAGTTCAGTCAGAGACACAGTTGAGATCAGATGATGGGATAGTGTACTATCAGTTGTAGGAATATTCCATTAAGGATATCTCTTGCATGCACAAGGAATTCATTCCTTGGAGATTGTGCAGTTACTTCTGAGTTTGATGAGTGTGTGATGAGGCCAATTCACATAGGTGGCAACATTGGACCCCAAGAGAAACTGTGCAAGGAAATAGGAGACTTAGAGGATTGGAGGAGGACATTTGTTGTGTCTATTCAGTCTGTGCGTTGTATTCAGGGATTGTACTGAGAGCTGGATAGCTTGTGAGATAAAGCTTTCTGTAATCCAGACATATTGCCACTTGTATGATAATACAGAGATCGATCTTTTTTAGCTAAGGCTTTCCCCAGAGTATTCTTCTATGTTCATGTGTGATTGATTTATCATTCTATGTTATGTGTGTTCTATTTGATCTTGCTCATAATCGATTAAGCTTCTACAAGTTTGTTTGTAGAAGTAGATCAAATATTTTGCTTTAGTATATTGCATTATCAGGTGATCTATAGTGGTAATTTCTACAACTAGTAGCCTTGAATCCTCGTCTTCAGTGTTTTACTACATATGTTTCTTTTGTGCTTGTTGTAGTTATGGTGGAAAAATGACTAAAAGCTAAGGGCCTTCTCCATGAGCTTCAACTTTAGACATATGCTATCGAATCATGATCATACAAAGAAAATGGTATCTACAATGGGTGTGATGAAAGTGTTTTTATTCCTAAAAAACATAGTGTTTCAGCATTCTTCCATTAACAGTTCCTCCAGGTATCTCTATTCTATCCATATCCTTCAGAAAAAATGCACTATTACCCCTATAAGCATGAATAATGTAAGGTCCCATCCATAAATTTTCAAACTTACCATGCTTTCCTTTCTCTTCTCTTCTGGAATCCCATTTTAGAACATGATTTCCTATCTAAAAAACATTGGCCTTAGTTCTTCTGTCATAAATATTCTTTATACTTTCCTGGATCAATTGAGTTTTGTTGTGAACTTCCTCTTTTGATTCATATAGATGAATTGTTTGATTTATTCTCCTTTGTAGATCATTTTGTTCAACCTCCAATTCTTTAATAATTTTCAAAATAGGAATTCCTGACGAAGTTGGAAAAACTGCGTCTATTCCATAAACTAGCTGGTATGGAGACATGTCGATTGACTTCTTGGTAGTAACTATGTCTGCCCATAATGCATTCACAAGCTTATTGTGCCATGATTTCTTGTTATCTTGCAACAAATTTTTAATAATATTAACCAAGCTTTTGTTGGAAGATTCTACTAGTCCATTTCCCTGAGGGTAATAGGTTGTAGAATGTCCCAAATTTATCTGATATTTGTTGCAAAAATCTACCATCCTCTTTGATCTGAATGCTACAACATTATCTGTAATGATTTTCCTAGGGCATCCAAATCTTGAAAGGATATTGTTCTCTAGGAATTTAATGATTACTGCATCAGAGGCTTGTCTAGTAGGTATGGCTTCTATCCATTTTGTAAAATAATCAGTGGTTGTAAGAATCCACTTATGTTGGGCAGAAGAGGAAGGGTGAATTTCTCCTATAAAGTCAAGGCCCCATTGCTGGAAAGGAGTTTCAATAGATATGGGATTTAAGGGTAAAGGAAATAGTTTCCTTTTGCCTTCGAATATTTGAAATTTGTGGCATGAGGTGACTTTCTTTTGGACATCAGAAAATAAGGTGGGCCAATAAAAACATACTCTTAGGATCTTGTTGGTAGTAGTCTTCTAGTACAGGTGTCCACCGCAGTCTCCTTCATGAAATTCCTGCATCACTTTATCTGCTTCATCTTTCAACAAGAAATTTAGTAAAACTCCATTAACATCTTTCCAATACAATTTTTTATCCAGAATACAAAATTTCATAGCTTTGAGGTTAATAAATCTATCTTTCATTTTAGTCAAACTAGGAGGAGCTTGTAAATGATGTAGAACAAAAATAATGTCTGCATACTAGGGAGAGGTAGCAAAAGCTTTTGCTACATATGGAGTTGGTTTCTCATCTAGTTCATTGAATATTTCTAGAATGTTTATATCCAAAGCATGTAAATTAGATCCATCCATTAATTTTACTAACCCCTGACCTTTAATGAGTTTGGTAGGTCATATTTTGATGTCATATTCTAAGAGAATGGCAATCCACTTACCCCTTTTCCCATCAGTATTATTTTGGGTTAGTATGTCTTTTACCATTGCATTTAGAACAAAGGAAATTATATGTGAATGGAGGATATACACTCTGAAATATTTTATTGCTTTTACCGAGGAAAAATCCTGTTTTTCCATGATGTCATACTTTAGTGCAACATATCTTAATGCTTTACTGAAGAAATCAATTGGTTGTTCATGGCCTTCATTATTTTTTTGCAAGAGAACTACAACAATAATGTGCTTAGAAGCAAATGAGAAAATGAGAAAATCTTTTGTAAAATCTGGACTAATCAACACAAGAGCCTGAGTTAAATCTTGTTTTACCTTATCAAATGATTGTTTAACTTCAATGTTCCACTTTATCTCTGTATCTTGTCTCAACATGTTTGTTATATTCTTTAAAAGTTTTGCTAGATTAGGAATGAATCTCCTTAGAAAATTGATTTAGCCAATGAAAGATTGAACTTCCTTTACATTTCTAGGGGGATTTATTTTTAATATAGCTTCAATTTTGCAGGGTTCTATTTTGATTCCTTCCTTTGAAATAATATGTCCCAACAATTTTCCTTCTTGTAAACCAAACAATGTTTTCTTTGGGTTGAGGGAAATACGAAATCTCCTACATTTTTCAAAGACTCTCCTCGGGTGAAGTGTTCCTCATATGTTTTCGAAAAAACAGTGATATCATCAAGATATATGACTATAAAATGACCCATTTCATCCGCAAAGGTAAAGTCCATGGCTCTCTGGAAATTGGCACCAACATTCATTAGATCGAAAGGCATTTTCACATACATGAAAGTGCCCTAAGGTGTAGTAAACATTGTCTTTTCTTGGTCTTCAGGGTGTACTAAGACTTGATTATAACCAATAAAGCCATCTAAAAGTGAAATTATACTAGATCCAACCACCTTTTGTAGAATGTGGTCCATCTTGGGCAAAAGGTAATTATCTTTTAAAGAGGCTTTATTTAGGTTTCAGAAATCAATATAGAGTCTAATTTCTCCAGTCTTTTTCCTAGTCAGAACTGAATTATACACCCATTTGGAATATCTTAGTGGTACTATGGTCTTGGCATCATACATTATTTTAATCTTTTTTAATTAGAGGCATAAGCATTGGATTGATTCTCCTTAATTTCTTCTTAAAGGTTTATGATCTTCTTTTAAGGGAATTTTATGTTGTATAATGTTGTTGTCATAGGATTTTAAATCCTCATAACTCCATGCATAGACATCTACGAATTCTTTCAACAAGTCATTACATTAGCTTTTCTAGTGGGGGTATAGGTTTAGACAATTTGATTATCTTAGGTTCTTGTTAATTCCAAGGTTACATTCCTCAACACCAGCTCTAGTAGGTTCAATTTTGGGCTTCTTAGCTACATCACTAAAGTCAAACAAATATTCTAAGGGAGCTAATCCTTTAGGAAAAACATTATTATCTAACTATAAAATTTTTGTTTCTTGTTTTTCTTGATCTATTTCTTTCAATTCTAATTTATTCACACTATTATGTACGCTATCTTCTAATTCTTGTTATGTATCACATTAGCATCTTCAAACTCATCTTTGGACTGCAAAAAACTCTCAACCTGGGCATCATTTCCAAAAACCTTCTAGTATCTAATGTTATTAGGTATAGTAGGCCTGTTCTTTACTTCAAAATTATATTGGCGAATAGGATGAAACGAAAATTTACACATACTAGCCAAAGTAGTGAGACCATTACATAGGATATTTTGATCCCTAGGAACCACAGATAGACTATATTCAATGAAAGATTTTAGAAAATCCAATAGAACATTCCTATAGGTTGTCATCCTTAGATGTTTAGAAGAATATTCCCCTTTAATTTGTTTTATTACCAATTTAGAATCTCCATGAATGGAAATTCATTTAGCACCCATCTTCTTTAACAGTTGTAACCCTAGGATTAAGGCTTCATATTTTGCTACATTATTAGAACACCAAAAATTCAATTTATACGAATGACCCTCTGCATGATTAGCTTTCAAATTGGAAACCCATATGGCTATGCCTAATCCTTCTTTACTAACAGCTCCATCAAAAATTGAATTCCATAAAGTTTCATTTCAGTTATCATGTTCACTGATTAATGTTTGGCACTTCTCAGTGGGACATAATGCAATGTTTTGATTAGGAACTTGTTCCTGTGTATTCCCATCATTATGCAAAATAAATGAGTCAAGGTCTGAATGGAAATAATATATGGGGTAATTATGAGGTCTCCCCTGAGTTGTGACCATGAATTTCATGAGTTTTTCCCTATATAATCTCCTATTCTGACCAAATACTAGAATTTTAGTGTAGGTCATACCCATTTGGATGGTTCGCTAGAGTTTAGCTCCTCATGAACGACAAAGAAGCATGCCATATTTAGGAGGTATGTCAGCAAAAACTTTGTTTATTACCACACTTTTGGCTGGTGTTAGGTTCCTATATCAATAGGTGTCATATTTCATGATTGACTGTTAAAATGCCAAATATGTTCATCCTTTCCATGCTGTAAAGGTTCCATATTTTCAAAAAATCAAAAATTTAAAAAATGAAAAGAGGGTATGCCCTAAAAGAAAGATCAAAGGGCAAAAAGAATGAATTGGTCAAAAAGAAAGAAAATGAACCCCAAAGAAAAAAACCAAGAAAGTGTGCTAGTCCAAAATGCCACTACTATCCTAGTTTTGCAAAGAAGTTCAATGTGCACACATAGGTGAATTCTGTCACAGTTGATGGATGGCCAAACAGCTTAATCTTGGCCAGTCCATGTTTAAATTTTTTGTTTTAGAGATAGAGAATAAAATCTGTCCAAACAGTTCAAGCTTGGCAGACAAGTAGTCAGATAGAGAAGCAGAGGTGATCAACAGCTAAATCTGAGCCCTTGGGAGAAATAAGGGCAGGCTTAGATAAGAGGACAGTTAAAAGAAAAGAAGAGAGTAAGGGTTTGCTAGTTTAAATGCACCCAAAGAAGAAAGAACAAAAAATGTTAGGTGTATTAGGCTGGCTAGGCAGTTTTGATGTTGCAAAAGCAGGTTTGTGAACAATTTTGTCTTTTTAAGATGTTGCATCTCATGGATATCACAAGTGCCATGGAAAAGTGGCTACAAAACAAATGGATCGTGACTAATTTCCCTCCTCATTTCTCCAAGAACATTTACTAACATCCCCTCAAGGACATTGAGATCTGCTCAGTGTTCCTAGCTCATTTCATTCCATGAAAAGACTAAGTGAAACTTTGTTTTTACTTAGGCAAAGGAAGCCACATTTCTTGTGTAAAAATGTTTTTCCTCCATTATGCTAAGCTTCCCAGAATTCATGGCCTAGATCCTTTTCATTTCCCTAAAGCCTAAGTCACTCTTCAAACTTAGTGTTTTGTTTAAACCTACCTTTCATATTAACCTAC
This sequence comes from Pinus tabuliformis, assembly GCA_031772625.1. NCBI lineage: Eukaryota > Viridiplantae > Streptophyta > Pinopsida > Pinales > Pinaceae > Pinus > Pinus tabuliformis. Next base: position 1,739,678,197 of record CM062817.1, on the reverse strand, counting down.
TAACTTTATATTATAACTCCTACATGAATATTTCCCCTCCCCTATTATATAAACGACATAAAAAACCCAAAACTTTATTATCCCGCCCCAGGCTTATTTATAGCCACATATTAATGTTTTAAGGGGGTCCAAGGTTTATCCGAAACCTTATGGACAAGCCTCCCCGCGCGCGCATATAAACATTGGGATTCATTCAACATTCGGTTAAATGAATAACCAACCCGCAAAACCCAACCAAAGTGTAAATACATTGCAAAAAATTACAAAACGGTGAATTATAATGCAGTTCCCCACACCATACACCTCTGCCAACTCCACCCGCTATCAACCGTCCGATCTGGGCTTTCCCATCGAACGACCCACAACAATATCAGAACCCCTCCGATGCCTGAAGAATAGCGCCCAGGAAAATGGTGGTTTTGTCGTCGTATAAGAACCATGTGGCACTCGCCCAGTGCTATCGCGACCCCTTCGCCCAAAATAGCTTTTGTCCAAAAGCGGTACGGGAGAATACCATATACCGCCCCTCGCTTCCCCCTGCTGATGTTGTCATCCACGTCATCGCCCACATCATCTGCCACCTCACCTCCATGTCATCTGCCAAGTCAGCCTCCGTACCCCGCTACACGTCAAATATTACGTCATGCTGACGTTACCCAACCGAAGCACGCCAAAACCCGCCAAAATCAAATTTTTGTCAAAAAGGCATAAAATGTCATTTTTCGTTAATTTCTATTTGTTTCTTCTGTGCAACCTCTGCATGTTGTTTCACGTCCAAAGCAGCATTTTGGCTACACAGTCCGCCACCCAGCTAAATTGACTCCACAGCTCGGCCCCTCAACTCGTTCTGCAACCTGCAAAATGCACAGTACACTATCAAAACATGTATTTACTCGAATTTCATTCTTAAACCTTGTGTTTTTTTAGTTTTTCTCTGCAAAATTGCCCGAATAACCCAAATTTGAATTAGAAACATTGTGCTGCCTTCAAACCCACACATTGCAACCTCTGTTTTTACCCATTTTACCGGGAAATCCCTCAAACTCTGTCCCTGTTGTGGGGAAAAATTCCTATGCAGGACAATCCTATCCACCTAAGGTGTGACAGTGCCTTAGCAACAAACAAAGACAGCTATTCTAGTATTCTTCCTTTATGAAATAAGAATGAAGAGAGATGGATGGACTAACCGGTGTCTTCCGTTTGTCCCTCGATCTGGTTTTCTCTTCTCTTTGGGAGTTCCCAGCTACTTGCCTTCTCGCTCGCCTAGCTTCAACAGGTTCCTGCAAGATCACAAGAAGGGAACACTACACAAAGACATAGATTCATATTCATAACTAGTTCAGGATTAGAAATAAACCAAATATACTAATGTAATCATACATCAAAGACACATCAGCATATAGGAGAAACCAATATAGCTTTATTGATGAATAACAAGGTTCAGGAGGAGATACAACCAAGAGAGTTCCAATCCAGCATCTACCTCCCAGCAAATGAAATTCCTATCTTCACCTCCCTTCAAAGCATTAAGCACCCAATGATTCCAATCTCAAACCAACAGCAATTCTTTGCAATAACAAAATTCCAGCCTCTAGGTCTCATGGAGGAGAGATCTATATATAGATGTTTGGAGAGAAGATGAGTCAGCTTGAGATCTGACTAATGTCCTCTCTCTCTGTCAGTTCTTACTTCCACTTGGAGACTAAGAGCCTCTTACTCATCACTTAGTCGAACTCAGCAAGGCAAGTGTCATGGAGGAAGATTCTGGAAGCTTCCACAGTCTTTACACCTCGCACAAAAGACTCTGCCATTTGTCATTTCCCGCTCAGCGCACCATGGTAGTGCTTCTACCTGCGTTGCAATGCAATTAGCCAGTGTAACCTCTGCATTTCAACGCAGGCAGCTAGTGGAGCCTCTGAATTGATTCTGAATTGACTTGTTTTTGAGCAGTTTCTGGTGGATAACTTCTGTGAATTGCTATGGTTTGTTAGCCTTGTTCCTCTAGGGGTAGGAACAACATGTTTAGGGACTTTGGATCCCTTGGATTATGGACATTTCATGCTTATAGCTGTAAGGCACAAAAATGTCTATAACAGTTTCCCCCTAAAGTATGAGGCCGTTTATCGGGTGAAATGCTTTATTAGGAGGATCCGAAGTTCTTTCATTGCTGGGAGGAGACATGTAATACAATACAATACAATACATTATTTTCATACTTTTTTCATGATCTAGCCGAGGCGGGCATTCCCATGCTCAACTTTATAAATTCATTTTCATGTACATATAACAGACAATTGTCTGATGATAGGCTGATGATTCTGAAAGAGCCATCATCCTTTTGGTAGGATGATTATCTGTGCTGCAAAGCTGTACATTTCCATGTATTTATTTTATGAATATATATCGCAGCCCGAATGGATGAAACTAGATCCGGGGTCTTCAATCTCGTTCGATCTTCACTCTAAGTACAAGTCGATCCATGTGAGAATTGCTCTGAAGTCGAACATGGAAAGACATCGCTTGATTACCAGTCAATGATGTAAACTGTTAACAAGCGCGAGAGGAATCACCGATAATGAAGATGACCCTCAAGGTACTGCAGTACAATTCACGTGGTGTGAATAGAGGACTTGGCGTCGAACACCACGCAAAATCTTTCAGTCGAAGGTCATTGATGTATACCTGTCGCCGGAAGTGAGAAACTTGCCATTGAGGCATGCAAGCTTCAAAGTACTGAAGGGGGTGTTCCTAGATCAACTTCTTCGATAATGAGCTGATGTCGACAAGAAGCGATCCGTCAAAGGAGGGCCTTAATGAATCCCACATCGATGACACGGAACGGAGCTAATGATTTTGATGGAGGTGAAAACGATCTGATGACATATGATTCAGGGTGGCGGTCATGAAAGAGTATAATGTATGGTAGTGGATGGTGTTAACGCTTGAAATTTCACCTCAGGCTGAGAAAGGTAAACCTCAAGGCAACATCAAACCATTTAGCCTCGTAGCTAGCCCTACGGGGCAGGAGAAGGCTCTCTCCAGTCTATCTCATGAAATCTTCAATAGATGAGATGACCAATAAGGTAACACTGATATTAGGCTAGTAAACTGATCAAAGAGTTTGATTTGGGATTTTTTGGGTTTTTGGTGGCAAATTGAGGAGAGGGCAATTTCGGGTGCGGGGATTGGACACAGTTTCTGCAGGGGGTTCCTTGGGGCGAGGTAGGAGACAGTGTTGATGCCTTTAACTAAGGTGGATGGTCAGGAATGAAAGATGAAGAGCTAAAGAGAGAAAACAATAACTTTAAATTCTCTTTAGACAGAAGAAAACATTGAAATTAAACAAACTTAAAAGCAGAGCATGGCAGGCATGAATTCTTACTTTAACACTTCATTTGTTTAATGTACAGAGGTAAAGAAAGGAAATTAATCACATAACAAGCTTACAAGTACATTGAGAAACACACCATCAACACATGAGTCCACAAGAATCCCAAAGAGGACTGCAAAACCTTGGTCTTCCTTAGCCAAAAATTGCAGAGATACAGTGAATAATATAATGATAGCTTCTCCCTCAAGAGTCCAACCATGAAAATGAGCAAGAAAGTACATAATATAGATGATCTAACCTCTTTCCCTGCCTCCATGGGTCGAGCTCACTATCCTAGGAGCTGTTTCAACCACTTCTAAACTAAGCACTACAATCTAGGCAGTCAAAACAACTTGCCTCTATAAGCTAGGAAACCAATCCATTCATTAAATATTTACCCTTTACATGAATGAATCTTCTAGAAGTGTTAAACAAGAGTAAAAGTGTCTTAGAGTTATAATAATTACATCAAAGATAATCATCTTCCACCCCAAAAGGTCAAACTGGGTCAAAACTGCGTTTTCTGGGCTGTACAATGCAATCTGGCAAAAACTGCCTGACGGGTCACGCGCCCCTGCTTGACGGGTCGCGCGCCTTTGGAGCGATGTTTGAGGCACTTTCAGGTGTCCAAATTGAGCAAAAGTGGGCTTGTTGGAAAGGTCTGTGAGTCTATTTTCCAACCGAACTGGAATTTTTGAATTTGGAGGTCATTTTCCCTGTCAAAACTTAATTCTCCCAAGACTGGTTTCTGCAACTCAAAAAAGGGCCAGAAAGTCATTTTTTGGTAGTTTTTTGACCTTTTGGGAGACCAAAACTACACAAAATCTCAATTCCATCCATGGGCATATGTAACTTTGCATGAAAAATCTAGAAATGCTGAGTTTTTGCCAAAAGGAGTTGCCATGATGAAGGGTCGCGCGCGGGGTGAGACCCGTTAATGGGAAAAACCTGCAAATTGCCTAAAAATGTCAAAATTCACCCAAAATTCTCAAAAAATTTTGGGATTTGTGTTGTGTCTGGGCTAATTAGTGCCTTGATCTTTGAGGGAAGCCTCAGCCAAGATACGGAGTGGATTGGTCCTCTTTTTCCATTTAAGGGCCTCGGACAACCGCCTTTGAAACATTTTCATCTTGGCCTTGCACACATGCATTCTTGCCCAGTAATGGTTTTTCATGTTCCTCAGCAATTTCTTCTCTTGGTTGGCGTTAGCCAACAGCCTCTCCAAGTGTGCGTTCTCCTGGATGAGCATGGACTCTCGGTCAGCGGGCAATGGATCACCGGGTCTTCTTCGGTTCAAGACTCGGTCACTACGAATCCTCCATAACTCATCAAGTGCCTGCTCATCTTCCAACTATTTGTTGCGCTGCTCAAGGTAGGTGATGGTCCATTGTGCCCCCTCTAATCTCCCCTGCAAGGAATCATTCTCATCTCTGAGATGCTGGATGATCTCCTTTGCCTCTTGGCTAGGAGAACTGGCCTCAAGATCAACAAACTCAATATCGGGAACTCCTGATGGACCCTCCTCAATCATGGGCTGTTTGCCCCTCTCTGGTACCTGTGCTGGTGAAGAAAACAAGGCCCCTTCCACCTGATGTGGAGATAACACTCGCTGAGCTGATGATGAAGGCGAGACCCCTTCCACCTGATGGGGAGATAGTACTCGCCTAGCTGCTGCAAATAAGGCCCTCGGGCCTTTCTGATATGTAACCAGAGGTGAGGAGCTGATATGTCTAGTGGCAGGGGTGTCATGCTGCTGTGATGGTCCTCCCTCCTCATGAACAACCCCATGATGTGGTGAAGGTGGTGCTGTGAAAAACTCTCGAGAGATGAACTCCTCCAAGAGATGCCCTGTTGAGTCAACTGATGCAGTACCACTAGCTGAATCAAACCATAATGATAAAGGCTCCTGTACTGTTGTGCCGGGCTCTTCCTCTGCATCATGGACACCATCTTCTCAATGTTCTGATAAAAGAAGACTGGGATGTTCATCATCCGCACTCGAGTGAAGTGCATCAAGAGGCGAATGTGATATGAGTATACCTGGGAAATCTGCCCTCACAGGTGAAATAAAGCATAATGAGTCTCATCATGGGGGCATACTAACTCCGGAGGAACCTGAAAGGAAACACACCGGCCAAATGTCTCATGAATGGTGGCCGGACAAAAGGCTCAAAGTGAACTGTATCCAATACCTTACGCTTATTCCAGATTTCCCCGACATTTGGAATCCCTGTAGCCTGTGCAATGATCTCGGGTGTCAAAATGAAATCCACCCCAACAAGGTTAACATGTCCCTCATGCAAGTGCAAGACAAAGAGGCGGGCCAACTCTCGGTGATGTTGAATCCGAGAGATCCTCTCACAAAACTCATAACAGGACATGTACTGAAAGCAAGAAACTGCCAAAGGACAAGCTTGTAGACCTGCCAAAGAAGTAGGCTCCTCTCTCCTGTGATGGCCACCTTTTCCACCTCTATGTGGCCTCCTCTGTACCTCAACCTCTGACACTGATGCTTGGTCATCACTCTGCTCATATGTTTCGGTTTCTGACATGTTTGAGGAGCAGAGTGGACAAAATGTACTGTTGTTTCTGCTTGTAAAAGTGCTGAACTCTATGCTTGAACAAATTCGATGACTTGGAGGAAGATTGAGCAAATTTGAAAGGAGATTGCAGAGAACAGGTTGACGGGTCACGCGCCCCTCCCAACGGGTCGCGCGTGCTTGATGGGTCGCGCCCATTCAAAAACTGAACTGCTGGATGGCCTCTGACGGGTCGCGCGCCTGTCTTGAACTCGAACCTTGACCAATTTTCGCCCAATGCTCTTGATGTTTGCTCACTCTCCCTCAACAATGCCTTGGATGCACAATGAGACTAATAGGAGGGAAATTGAACTTTTATAAACTCCATTTGAAAAAATTTAATGCTCAAACCCACTTTCTAAAGTTTATCTTTGACACTTTATCAAACTGACTTTTTGGCTTCCTTTTGTCCTGAAATTGACTCTTTTAGTGCTTTTTCTTGATTCTTTTTGCAGGTAGATCATCTGAGGGATCTCGGCAAGGGGACCAGGGTTTCATGATGTCCGCTGCAGTCTTTTGAAATTTCATCACTTTTTACAAAAATTTAAAAAAAAAATGACCTTGGTTTTAAAAACAGAGTTTTTAAATCCAAGGTGAAAATTCACTGTACAAGATAAAAATATCGAAGAAACATGTTTACAATCCTCCCTCTGGCTTGCTGAGCACTCATGGACTTTCAGAGACATGACCTTGCAGAGATAAATGACCAAAACCCTAGACTTAGGACTTTGACCTCAAGACAAAACAAGACAAGCTTGAAAGAGCTTAATGACTGATATGACCTGATCCAGCAAAGCCAAGAGGGGTATAAATAGACCAGGTCCTCCATCAGGGTTATGGCATGCCTAATGGGATGCAAATATTGACACTGATGAGACACCTACTTATGAAAATGCAAAGAGCTTTGATCGCTGATGGAGGGCAACACGACCGACTCTAACAGATGGGACACAGGTGACATCTCTGAACGACTTCTCTTGAACATATGGCGACACTGATGCGATGGATTGGTAGCATTACCCCAAGTATGGATGGTATGGCGAGACCATGGTGATGTGACCGATGAATGAAACAACCCAACCCGATTGTGGTACGGAGGAAAAGTGTCATGTTCAAGAGCGACTTGCTACCATCAAAGTTTTCTTGAGTTTCTTCCAATTTTTCCCCAGTCATTGCTGACCAGTACCTCTTTATTTTTGTCAAGCTTGAGGAGGATAACATATGCTTGTTCTATAACTTTCCCTTCGGGCAAGCCCATCGCTATGTTTTAACGAGCCTAGCGATAGGGAAACTCGTTCTCGTCTAAAGACAAGTTTGTCGCTATTTAATGCATTTAACGAGTCTAACGACAAGGATAACTCGGTCCTTTTCATTTTTAGAGAGTCTAAAAAGGTACATAAAGTTAACTCCAAAAGTCCTTTTTCGTCATCTAATCCCTTAAGTTCGAAAAAGTATAAAACCATACAGAAGGGATGAATTTTCGATCTCTTTAACGAGCCGAATAAAACAAGCGCTCGATCTTTTTGTGCAATAATCCCTCAGGTCCAAAAAGATTAAAATCTAGAGGAGGGATAGCTCTTCCGGTCACTTTAACGAGCTAGAAGGCCAAAACTCGGCAATATTTTCATATTTTACGAGTCAGATGAAAAGAGCTTAAAGAAGACTCGTCTTTTGAGGAACGAGTGATAAAAAGGGGTAGCAGCTGATTCCAGGGAAGGATTGGAATTTCCAAATCACGGCAGTGTCACAAGGATGGCTAGTGAAATCACTCTTCGCAGCTGTTCCTCAAAATGGGTAAACAATCATATGGAGGTGAATGATCGGCCAATGGAAAAGTGGAGGTGATGTGAAAACACGACCAAGGCTTTAATGGCTGATGATATTACATTCACGGTGGTCATTTACCGGAATAGTTCATTTTTTAACGAGCTTAAACGCAGGTGGAAACATTTTCTCGATCTTATGTTTATTTTTTAACGAGCATGAACTATGCGCTAAAACTGCTCGGATCTTGCGTTTATTTTTTAACGAGCATGAACTGTGTGCTAAAACTGCTCGATTAACCCAGTCATATGATAAGAATGTCTCATTGAAGATGCTATTTTTTGTGGAGCTTAGATCTTACAAAGCTTTGCTCCAGATCCTTTCTTTATGCAAGTTCGGAAACGACTAATCCTACGAGTTTAAAGGGTTAGACCTATGGGTTTAAAGGGAGGACCTAAAAATTTTAAAAAAATAAATAGCCGCCCCTTGCTTGCACTCCAAAAGGTTTGCATGCCCCCAGGTATAAAATATGATTTCAAGGTTACCCCTCAATTTGCAGACAAAACATTCGTTCTATCAGGAGAGGCCTACCTCTTTCAGGCTACCCAAAGATTGTTCTGTTATTCTTTCAACAAAACACTTCTTCGGCGGTGTCTACCGAGATAGACAAAGGTGAGGCGCCAAACACGTAGCTTTGATAAGAGAATCATATTCTAGAATAACCCCTCTTCCAACCACGGACGGGGTACAGACTAGTCATATTCTCTCGCGGAAACCTACCCTATACCCAAAGTTTTCCTGCCGAAGCAGACCAGGACGCATGCCCCCTGGGTTCCAGTCATATCCTTCCGAATCACTCGCGCTCATCGGGAGGACGGACCGTAGGTTGAGACATTTCTTGCGTGAAGAGACCATTTAGGGATGGTATATGACTATTTGCGATGCGTGATCCGGGAAATGAAAGTTGGTCCACGAGCTTGACCACTCTTCCTTCATGTGGAAAACACATTACTCTAAAGAGTGAGGAGATGATGGCTCCCATGCAATATATATAGTCTCGTCCAAGGAGTAGGTTGTAATCCAAGGGTCCTTGAACGACCATCACGTTCATTTGAACGGTCTTCCCTTTCAATGCTATTGGCACATTGGGAAGAATCCCTAAAGGTCGACTGGTTCCTTTATCGAAGCCTGTCAGATTTCTCATTTCAGGCAAAAGCGCTGTCGAACCAAGCGCTTTCCAAGCAATAGAGGAAAGGATACTCACAGATGCCCCCTCATCAATGATGGTGCCAGCCATTACCATTCTGTATATTTGAATGATAATTCTGAATGGTATGCTTGTTGGCAACCGAGGTCTGCCTAGTTGGTTCCAGTCGAAGGATACAACTAGGTTGCTTGGTGGTGGGACCGAATAGACGGCCGGGTATGACTCTGACGAAGTTCCTTCCTGCGATAAAGGAATGGGCAAATTGCCCCCTTGTTCGTCGGAGTCTGTGTTGATGAAGAGAATTTGGACGGTGTCGTCTTTATTCTCCTCTGTGATGGTATCATTCGAAGATAGAGCCTCTGAAGGAAAAACTGGGTCAACTGCCGCCTCAACCTTTTGACTTTCGTCAGGTATGGATTCAGACGGTTCATCCTCAATGATAGGTGCTTCGACTGACTACTTGAGCGGGCCAGCCGGGTTCTCAACTGGTGAAGGACTTGGCAGGAGTTTTTCATATCCAGGAGGAAGTCGCGCTCGTAAAACCGGGCGATCTTCCAAAACTCTTTTAGCCTCATCTAAGAAGGGACAACGGTGGATGGCATGGTCGCCTTCACACAGTTTGCAGGGAGATCTAGCTTTCCCTCTCTGTCCTGTGGCTTCACTTTCACTAGTTGACGGTGTGCTGTCAACATGGCTATCAGAGGTTGACACCACCGAATTGTGCAAGCGGGGAGACCAGTCCCTTAGTATCCGAGGGATGCAAGGACAATCTCTGTGAAAGTGGTCTCCCTTGCATATGACACATGGCGATTTAGGCCTGGTCAGTGCAGTGTGTGGATTTTCATTAGACGCCATTCGCTTGCCCCCAGTCGCTTTTGGCTCCTTCTTCTTCTTTTCTTTCTTCTTCTTCTCCTTCTTCTCCTTAGGAGCTTGGCTTTTGGCTTTGCTAGCCCCATCAAGCGAAGAGGATGGAGGAGAGGAAGAGTTAGAGGAAGTGGAAGGCTGGTGGGCAGCTCTGGACTGGTCTAACTGTTGATTCGATTGTGCAGGAGTAGTGGTGTTTTGAACAACATTAGTTGAGAAGAGCCAGACAGGCAAGCTGATTGTCAGTCCTGGAAGTGACAATGTGGCCATATGGGGCACTCCAACATCTCCCCAAGAGGAGAAGGGACTAAGACTTCCACCAAGGGGAATTCCTTGGTTGGAGGGCTCCATTTTCTCAACTGAAAGATCAACGCGTGAATAAGGGTGATTTATTATTCCGTTAAAATAAATTTTAATGACGCTTTAGACACAACTTGTTTTTTCAGTTTTAAAGAGTCGAGAAAAAACAAAAGATGACTCTAGTCGCCTTCGATGTTTTAACGAGCCCGAAGTGACAAATGCTCGGATGGACTTTTTCCGTTATAGAGTCTGAAAAAGGCCAAAAGGAACTGCTCTGGAGATCTAGGTAGAGGGTGTGCCAAACCAATCACAAAACTGCAGAATACGTTTTATGGTACGACAGTCAATCTTCCCGAATGCTGTGTTCGGTGCATTGCGATCAGTAGGGCGGTCGACACGGCTTCCTAAGGATAAAGGTTTTAATCCTATAGGGGTCTCCCAATATATACGCGACGGTACGTGGGAGCACAATCCATACTGGAACTTTTGGTCCCTCAGGAGGAATCACCCAACCATCAGCGAGGCCAACAGATACCAGGTTTTACGACGCCGGAACACGTCTCTAGCCTAGACCTCTATGTTGGGCGTTATGTTACAAAGTGTTATTAAGTTCATACATTTTATTTTATGTTGATCTTTCTTAGAAGTTTGCCTTTTGAGGTTCACCACGAGATGTATAGACAACTTCCTAAATGCAATCTAAAAGATGATAAGCAAATTTTATCTCTTTTTCAACAATGAAAATCCTAGCTACAAAGGGAAAAGAAAGACACCATCTTTTCTCAAAGAGCAATCAGCACACTCTAAATGCACTTTCCCTAAATCAATCATGCAAACTATCAAGATGCAAATGCACAATGCAAGTGTTTGTTTTTCTGCTTTCTTAATATTGATGCCTAAAAAGAAAGCTTTTTGCACAACTTTGAATTTGCTTTTAAATGACAAATACAAACAAGTTTACTTTTTCAAAATCAGAAAGGGTAGAAGAGATTACAACACTTAACGATTTTCGAAATGAATACTTGTTTTGACACTCAAAAGAGACAAACTCAAACCAAAAGCAAAAATGAATGTATAACCAACTGTAAACAGCCAATGAACTCTCTCCTAAGATCACAATCAACAGATTTGAATCAAGGGCTACAGGATGACTATTTCACTCTTGCAAAGGGAAACTGTAAATGATGCCACAAACACATAAAAACACTCACAGTCTTTTGTACAAAAGGAGGCAGAATTTAAGCAGAGAAAAGGGGCTATCAGACAGGTACCTATGCTGGTTACAGGCTGCAAAAATCAGAGATCAAAACAAGGCAAAACAGAGCAGAGAACCCCAGCTGCACAAGGCCTAACTGGATCAGCGCACCTGTATAACAGGGAAACTGAATTTCAACGCAGGTAGCCTTCACGGGAACTGCGTTGAAATGCAGAGTCTCTTCAAAGAGCCTGCGCTGAAGGAGAAACGAGAGTTCCTCACTGGGTTTTGGGTCACGGTTTGCTATTTAATCTACAGTTTCAGGCCAAATCAAAGCAACAAGCAAGGTACAATCAAAGGGATGATTTGAAGGAGGACTAAGATCTATCACAAAGGATCATCAAATCATTTGTGAGTCCATTGTTCAGATCATAGACAAATCCAGTGATTGGATCAAAGCAGCAGTTGTCTACTTTGCATCTGAGAATAGCAGATGCAGTTCGATTGCTGCTGTTGAGTCCATGAAACAAACAATGATAGAGACACAAATAAAATGACTAAACAGATCTCCCCAGTGGAGTCGCCAATTTGTTGTGGGTAAAAATGCCTATGCAGGACGATCCTATCCACCTAAGGTGTGACAGTGCCTTAGCAACAAACAAAGACAGCTATTCTAGTATTCTTCCTTTATGAAATAAGAATGAAGAGAGATGGATGGACTAACCGGTGTCTTCCGTTTGTCCCTCGATCCGGTTTTCTCTTCTCTTTGGGAGTTCCCAGCTACTTGCATTCTCGCTCGCCCAGCTTCAACAGGTTCCTGCAAGATCACAAGAAGGGAACACTACACAAAGACATAGATTCATATTCATAACTAGTTCAGGATTAGAAATAAACCAAATATACTAATGCAATCATACATCAGAGACACATCAGCATATAGGAGAAACCAAGATAGCTTTATTGATGAATAACAAGGTTCAGGAGGAGATACAACCAAGAGAGTTCCAATCCAGCATCTACCTCCCAGCAAATGAAATTTCTATCTTCACCTCCCTTCAAAGCATTAAGCACCCAATGATTCCAATCTCAAACCAACAACAATTCTTTGCAATAACAAAATTCCAGCCTCTAGATCTCATGGAGGAGAGATCTATATATAGATGTTTGGAGAGAAGATGAGTCATCTTGAGATCTGACTAGTGTCCTCTCTCTCTGTCAGTTCTTACTTCCACTTGGAGACTAAGAGCCTCTTACTCATCACTTAGTCGAACTCAGTAAGGCAAGTGTCATGGAGGAAGATTCTAGAAGCTTCCACAGTCTTTACACCTCGCACAAAAGACTCTGCCATTTGTCATTTCCCGCTCAGCGAACCCTGGTAGTGCTTCTACCTGCGTTGCAATGCAACTAGCTAGTGTAACCTCTGCATTTCAACGCAGGCAGCTAGTGGAGCCTCTGAATTGATCCTGAATTGACTTGTTTTTGAGCAGTTTCTGGTGGAGAACTTCTATGAATTGTTGTGGTTTGTTAGCCTTGTTCCTCTAGGGGTAGGAACAACATGTTTAGGGACTTTGGATCCCTTGGATTATGGACATTTCATGCTTATAGCTGTAAGGCACAAAAATGTCTATAACAGTCCCCCACTGCAAAATTCACCCACTAAGCTAAATTCAAGCTCATTTCAGCCTACAATTCCCGCAGAAAGGACCCAAAAGTATCATTTTACCTACTGTTGCTGTAAAAACCCAAGCTCCAAGTTGAAAAATCACAAGATAATTTGACTAATGGAGACTCTAGTAGCCCTCAATGTTACCCCCCTTAATGCACCACATAAAGAATTGGAATGGTTTCCCCTTGCTGACAGAGATTTCCATATTAATGACTTAATTGGTGATAAGCCTCACCTCCAAGATTTTTGTGAAATTACGAATGGCTACCGCAGCAATGCTAATGTCTATGGAATTTGGGAGTCCAACATGCCCATATACTACCTCCCTCAGTAAATGTTCTCCCTGATATCATCCACTTATGCTATGCCAATTATGACCCCACTCAAAGAGCAGTTATGGCTCCATCTGGGACTGTCTTATTTCACATTACCCCTGAATCCATAAATGAGATGCTACACTTTAAGCCAACTCAGCCTCTGGCCCCTCTCTCCTTGGGATTCTTGCTTGACCAAGGTGCCAAACTGCCCAATTCAGAGATAACCAGAATAGCTCAATTATTCATAAAGCCAAATTGCAGCCCCAGCAACCTCCTCCTTATCTGCATTCTTAGTTCACTGAAGCAAGGAGATTCATTATAGATATGATATCCTACATCCTAGGATTTAAAACTAGTGAGTATGTTGATGAGACTACCTTAGTTCTGTTGTCCATGTTTACTCCAGGACAACCCCCTGCTGTCAAATATGATTATGCCACCTTCATAGCTGATAAGATCCATGAGCAATTCATGAACCTGGACATAGAAAGAGTATTTAAATACACATCATACATATATCATCTGCTGCTATACAATCAACCAGATAGTTTTCAAATTCCCCTTAGAAAATTGGATCTCAAAGGAGAGCGAAGGTCTGTAATCTTCTGGACCTTAGTTTTCCACCGTGTTAGTGACTCCCCTTATACTTACAGTGAATTCATTGACCTGTTCATACATCCAGCCTCTTCTTTATTGATGACAACTCCTCCTGCCAGACTCTCTGGTGAAATGCAGAAAATTTTACATCTCTCAAAAGGCTACAGTATAGGTGACTGGTACTTTTACCAGAATCACACTGAGATCAGGATATATGGCTATGAGCTATGCCCCTATAAGCTCCCAAAATATGTGCTTATGAGACAGTTTGCCCTGGAATACTTCAGGCAATTTATTAGCTCAGATTTGACTCATTTCTATGCTGCCAAGAAAAAGGCACAACTCAAAATAAGAAATCAATTGGGCCCTTTTGTCTTCAATAAAAGGGAAGCCTAGGAGGAGGCTGATAAGATTTTAGGGGAGCAACTTAAGTTGAAACAAAGTTTTTATTGGGCACCTTATGACCCTGATCATTTCATAAGTTATAGAAAAGTGAAAAACAAGCTAACAGCATATGTTCACCACAAGATCCCTGAAATTCAATAGTATGCTAACCAACAAGAATGGGTAGAAGGCACATTAGTTGAAGAGATTACTGAGGAAGAGAAATTGGAAAAAGCCATGAAAGAGCTTGAAAAAACGCTTGACCTGGACTCTTTTGGATAGGTATCCTTCAAGCTGCCTTAGCACATAGGAGGTGATACATATTTTGCCGGGACTTCTCAGTAGCCCACACAAAAAGCCAGCACAGGGTCAGCAAAGGGCAAGGAGGTAATAGGTTCAAAGCAGGACATAATGACAGACCAACTAGCTACATCAAAGGAACAAGGCCAAGGGCAGGTTCCTGCAGCTCAAACAAAGGCCCGAGAAATCCCTGCACTACAAACGCCTCTAAATGAGGAAAGAGGCAAGAAAAGGGACATGCAAGAAGACACACCGATCAGCAGTTCTGAAGAGCAACCAGGAGAGAAAAGGCAAAGAGTGAACCCCTTATCAGAGGAGGAATTCATTCAGGAGACCACAGACAGTCTAAGGGAAGAAAGAGTGGCCAGCCAGGATACATCCTCGGTCACAGAAACTTCGGCCAGTTCACACAGGCAGGAGATTGGAAGACAACATAGTGTGGAATTCTCTTCTGCCAAGCCACAAAGCAGGCAAGGCTCTGACATTAAGAGAACATTTACTGAAATAAAGGCAAAGAATGAGCCAATAAGAATTCAACTCCATAATCACTTACTGAAGATGGCCCCCACAAATAAACAAAGGTTAATGTCAGCATATGACATTCAAGAAGGAAAGATGATCCTGAGTCACTTCAAGCCCAAAATTCAACAACCACAGTCAGCTGCTTATTACATCAGGACCAATCTGGAAGTATTAGCCAAAGACATCTAGCCAATGGACCAGATTGAATTGCATAAGCAAACCGGAGAGATGGTATACTCCACATTGGAAAATAAGGCATTATTGGCCCACAAATTGCAAAATTCTTTAAATAATACCTCTACCCAATTGGAGTTGGAAAAAGCTTCCTCTTTAGCCAAGGATAATAGAATCAAGTCCTTGGAAGAGATTATCATAGAGCTGAGACATGATCCCAAGGATGCCAAAGGCATCAAAGCATTAATAAAAAGGAATGAAGAAGACAATGCAACTCTCAGGAAGTAGCACAAGCTACCATTACCATGCATCCCCAAACTACAAAGATTGTTGAACAAAAATCACAGGAAGATACGATGGACCTGCTGATGAAAATGAATGAGAGATTGGCAGAAACAGAGCAGACATTGGAGAAGGCATTACAGGAAAAAGAGGGAGTGTCGACCTCCCAGCCATCTTAAATAGCTCTAGCAGTTACAACCGCTCCTCTGCCAGTTACAACAGCAGTCCCTCCTACTGTCCCAGCATCAATAGCACCAAGTACTTCAACAACAACAACGGCAGGCAACAGCACTACCATGACTACTGAGGAACTAATAAAGGCTATGGAGGATCTTAGACTCCAAGTATCAGAGTTAAAAGATGCTAAAGAAAAATTTTCCAAGTTGGAAATAAGTTATGACAAGTCTAAAATGACTGTGGCAGAAAAAACAAGGGAGGTAAAAGCATTGGAAAATAAAGTAGAGTTATTCGAAAAGGACCTCTCCTTAGACAAGCCTCTGGGAGAAATCAGGGGCATTCTATGGGCCAACATTGGCCAATCCATCACTGATATATGGAAAGAAATACAGATAATTCATGAGCAGATCGATTTGGTGACAGCAGCTCAAGAAGAAATTCAAAAGGCCGGGGATTCATTGGGACACATTCCTGAACAGGTCAATAGGCTAATACAGTTTTTGAACACCCACACCAAGGAAGAGCTGGCAGCATTGGATATCAAGGACAGGACAAGCACCATCCTAACAATTAAAAGAGTTTTGAATATGAGGAACTTCATACAAAATCTGGAGAGGAAGTGCCAGGACATGCAAATGGAGATAAATGCTTTCACACAGAATTTTACAGCTTTCGAGGAAAAGGGTCTGCCCAGTTTATTAACTAATGACTATAGACTGATGACACATGCAGACTATGTACATAGGTTGAATACATATGTGGATAATCAAGTCACAGCATCATCAAGTTCTGTAGGAGAGAAGGCACTCCCATCTAGATAGAGCCTGTATGACAATTTAGAAAATCTGTTTTTTATTGAGCACGAAGTGAGACATATTTTCACGGTCCAGCCTACTTTCTTTAGGTACATGGATGCTGATGAAACTCTAATAAAAATGTGTAGACACCAATTACCAGATGACCAGTGGCGGCAGAGTATGCTGGAAATTTTGTAGGCAGATTTCAAGGTTTTGTTTATTTTCCCACAATGCAACCAACATTATAAAGTGGAGAAAAAGAGCAGATAAAAAATCACGCTGGACAATGGTCTATTAAAGCGCAATTAAAGCACCCAAGAAAGCAAAGCCAGCAGTGCAGAATGTCATTAAAGTATCTATTGGTCGATTCGCTAAGCAAATAATCAATGCATCTCACCATCTGTGCGGCCATCACGATATCTCTTACTTCTACATTCATTTCTCTCTGTTCCCAAGATCATTTACTTCTCCTGTAAGAGTAGGTGAAAGAAGTTATTGCAAGATATTATCTCTTTGAGATATTTTATAAACATTTTTGTACAAATACCTCCCCAAGCTAAGTATTAGGGGTTGTTGATACCATTCTGGAACTGCGCTGTAACTTTGAGAACTCTTATGAATAAAAGGTTACTGGAATGCTTTGTTGCTGAACTCTCTTGTTGTCCAATTAATGGCAAAGGATTATGTTGCAGAATTCTTGCATTATTTCATGGATCAATAAGTCATTTTAACTCATGTTTTACAGTTTCTGTGTTTTTATAAATCATTTACATATCATATTCTCAATAACGGGGAAAACGAATAACCCAGAACTTGCTTAACTATACTCTGTGTTCAATCTCTGTTATTTTTTATGTTTTCTTCAGAATTAGCATAAGCAGGAATTCTTAACTGCTCCTGTTTCCCTGGTTCTTACACCTTGAATATAACTAAGGAATTATTAATTGCTCCTTGGTAATATTCATCCACTTTCCCTCTATTAGCATGATGAAGGATTCTTAGTTGCCCTTCACCCCCTGACCCCATTTCACCAAATTCCATCTTGCAGTTTGTTTCATGGTTAATTATCTTGCTCTGTATTACCTCCCTCTATTAAACAAACCATATCCAGCAATTCATCTTCATAGACTCCATTAACCCAATCGACTGAACTTTTCATATTTTTCACCCCTGTTCTATTGAAAATCACCATCCAAAAATCAAACAAATACATGCACTTCATAACTAGCCTAATATACCCCAAAACAAAGCTAAATTATAAAGGGAGAGCCCTCTCTGGTTGCAGATTAGCTAGAATTTGCATCTAAAAGATTGGTTAGTGGTTACCTCGACCGTATTCCCTTTTCTCACAACTTTTGGGGAACAACCTGAGTGATAACATCATTGGCGACTCCACTGGGGAACTGAATGACTATTTTTTACTGTTGTCTATTTTCTAAAGCTGCAGATGGAGCCTGAAGTTAGCTAGGGAGCCTTTGAAACTGTTTTTGCTATGCAATTACAAGAGTAAATAAACGCTACCTCAGTCAATCTCCAGTCTAGTTTTAGGCTTTGAAAAGTTGTCTCAAAATTTGATTAGTTTCCTTTTGATTTCAAAAGATCTTCAGGAAAATTCAAGACTCTCACAACTCATAAGTGCCTAGAAAGATATTTTCAAAAGTTGTGTTCTTCAAATACTTCCAGAAAATACCAAAAAATAAATTTAGAAGCTGGCTCCAAACAAGAAAACCCATTACACTAGATAAAATCCAGATCCAAATCCTCCAGCTATCTTTGAAAATCCTTATTTGATCCCTAAGAACCTAAGAAGCCGAGAAAATCAACAAAATTATGCTGATTTAGACTTTGACACACCTCAGCAAAACTCTATCCAAACTGAGCTTACTACTGGAAAAGCAATAGTCCTTTCTACCGTTGTTGCAGCTTCTTCTAGTTCACCATCATCACTTCAAAGCATATTTTCACTCCCCCATCCACAACACATATTTCCACTGTTATACTTGTTCTTCCAGTTGTTCCATTTATACCTGTAAATATGGAAAATCGATATGCTCCCCTGCAGTTACCTGCAAATCCAGGGGCTATGCCTCAAGATTATCAAAGCAAAATCACCTATTTTGATGGTACTGGCACCTACACAACACAACAACATACTAAGAAAATGATGGATTATTTTGAGAACTATGAAATTGATGATAATGATGTCAGAATGAAAATCTTTTTCCAAAGCTTAACCAGTGATGTTAAGACTTGGTTTAGGGCACTCCCTGTAAACACTATTGCTGATCCAGATGCCCTTTATCAAACCTTTTTGAACAGATGGGAAAAGAAGAAGGACCCATTACACATCCTATCAGAATATGAAAGCCTAAAAAGAGGCCCACAAGAAACTGTCCAAGACTATTGTGCCAGATTCAATAATGTGTACAATGTTATTCCTCAGAACCTTAGACCTCCACCAGACTTGGCCTTGATCAAATTCCCTGATGGATTTGATTCTGACATGGCATATCAGCTAAGGGAAAGAGCTCCTCCAAGCTTAGAAGACATGCAGAGCATAGCTGTTAGTGTAGAGGCCAATATTATCTCTAAACAAGCTCGAGCTAGAGCTGAAAGAAGGACTCCCTTCAAAGAAGAACCTTCTACATTTGAGCAAAAACTAGATGCAATTATCAAAGGAATGGATAGACTGGGTGATAGAGTAGAAACAATTGAGAGGAAATCTTCTTGGGAAGGTCAACCAAGTAACACCGCAAGAAATCCATACTTCGGGAAAAATCAGAATCCTAACACTGGAAAGGTTGGTCCTGACCAAAACATTAGACCTCCATTCCAAGAAAACTATGTTGAAGCTTCAACCTCTAGTGAGCCAATAGAGGATACTCAGATTAATTTGATGGGTCTAAACACTGAACAACAAATCTTTTTAACCCAGGATGACCAAGAAACTCATACTTTCAATCAATTTCAAACCAAATCTAGAGAATCATTTGATTTTAGAGAGGGATACGACGTAGTTGTCTATGAGGTTCATAAACAATACAAGTTGAGAAGCAGAACAATAGATGTTCTTGAACCCAATAAGCAGAAAGATACCAAGCAGCCTAAAAAAGCAAAGGATAAAACTTCCCCTATAAAGCTCCCTGCTAGAAACGACCTCGACCCAAAAGAGCCCACAGTTGAGGACATATCAGACTTATGGCCATCAAACAATTAGCGATCCACCTCCTTTCCTCCAAAATAAAATGCAAACAAATCTCCTGAAATTGACTTTAAAGCAGATTTAGTTCATAACACCACTCCTAATAGAGAAAAAATCATTGAAAACACAACAGAAAAAGAAAATCTTACTGCCCGGAATGCAAAAATTCAAGTGGAAAAACCTTTCAACCTAGAAACCGAAATAGGCATGTTAAAAATAGCCATTCCACTGTTCGAATTGGCTAAACATGAGGTCTATAGAGAACAAATCAGCAAGTCACTTCAAATTTCAAAGAATAGAGATGCAGTGAATGTCCTAGATGACTAGCCAGAATTAATTTTTGGCCTTGAAGTAAATGGAAAATCAGTAGATGGAGGAGTTCCTCCATTTTATGTAAGTCTAAACATCCATGACAAAGTACTTCATAATGCAATGTTTGATTCGGGAGCTTCCCATAATCTAATTCCTAAGTCTGTGATGGAAAAGTTGGACCTAGATATCACAAGGCCATATAAAGACTTGTTTTCATTTGATTCTAGCCAGGTCAGATCTCTAGGCCTAATCAAAGATTTATGTGTATCTCTAGTCCAATACCCTACCAAGACAATTTTAATGGATGTAGTGGTAGCTGATATCCCACCAAAATATGGAATGCTTTTGTCCAGATCTTAGGGTGAAAAGCTCCAGGGATTTTGCAGTTGGACATGTCATATGCTACCATCTCAATCTTTGGCCAGCCAAAGAGATTGTACCGGGAAACTTTGATGAAATATGTGGTCAATAGTGAAGAGAAACCCCAAAATTTCCCCATTTATTCCATGCATTTAGATATGGATTCTTTCATCCTATACAATGCTGAAATTTGTCCCAAAACTGATGACAAGGTTCTAAGATCAGCACAAGGAAGAAGCATAAATGAAGAATCTACTGCTCAATATTTAGAAATTGTTGAAATAATTGGTGCAAAAAACACATAAGGAAAACCATATGAGTTACAAAATCCAAATTTGCCCACTAAGAGAGTTCCTAAAACTCTTGATGCTGGTTGTCATCAAGAAATCCTATGGTATCTGGAATTTGATGGGTCAGTTAATAAACTAGGAGCAGGGGCAGGGATTTGGATACATAACAGGCAAAATGATCATGCTGAAGGACATGCATACAGGTTGAATTTTAGATGTACAAACAACATGGCTGAGTATGAAGCCCTTCTACTAGGACTCAAACTGATTAAAAGTCTAGGGGCAGCTAGGATATCAATTTTAGGAGACTCTAATTTGATCATTCAATAGATGAAAGGAAACTTTGTCACAAACGACCTCAGGTTGAGAGCTTATAGAGGGGTAGAAATTGAAATACTCAATACCTTTCTAGAATCACAGCTTACCAAAATTCCTAGGGACCACAATTTGCATGCTCACAGTTTGGCAACATTTGCCAGCACTTGTAAGCTACCATTTGAGCCTAACCATCATTTTACTGCTAAAATTAAACACAGACCTACTGTTCCAGACAATGTTAAAAATTAGCAAGTGTTTGAAAATGACACTCAGATCAACAATTTCTTAACTTTGAAAGAGGAATTTTCAAGCACAAATATAGACACAAGCACCATTTGTGAAGATCAGCAAATAGACAAGATTGAAAAACATATTTCAGCTAAAACAACAAATCGAATTTTACATCCAACAATCTTTACAAGCAAAGAAGTGCAAGAGCTAAAATAAATGGACTTTGATGAAACTGCTGAAGGAGATATTGAAGTGATTGATTTAAAGGATAATTTTTTATCCACAGGCTTGACTCCTCTGGGAGATATTTTTGACTCTAATGATATTCCAAGAAAGCCAAAAATGCAGCCATTAAACACAGAAATTGAGGACTGTAATATAGGAACTGCAGAATATCCTAAGATGGTAAAATTGTCCAAAGCCTTACCTCTCAACCAAAAACTGAAATACATTGAACTGTTTAAAGAATTTCAAGATGTTTTTGCATGGAGATATGAAGACCTCAAGTCCTATGATACTTCAGTGATCCAACATACAATACCCCTCAAAGAAAATCAAAAACCTTTTAAACAAAAACTTAGAAGAGTTAATCCTGTCCTCCTTCCCCTTATTGAAAAGGAAGTCAAAAGAATGTATGAAGCTGGAATAATTGCACCCATTAGATTTTCAGAATGGATCTCAAATTTAGTGCCCACTAGGAAGAAAATAGGAGAGATAAGACTGTGTGTTGACTTAAGAAATCTGAATAAAGTTTCTCTCAAAGACCACTACCCCTTACCCAAGATGGATCACATTTTGCAAAGGATAGTGGGAGCTTCCAGAATTTCACTGTTAGATGGATTCTCAAGCTTTAATCAGATCCTAGTTCACCCTGATGATCAAGATAAAACTTCTTTTACAACACCTTGGGGAACCTTCAAGTATGTAAAAATGCCTTTTGGACTAAAAAATGCAAGGGCAACATTTCAACAAGCCATGGACATAGCTTTTGCAAAAAAAATTCATGACTTCCTAGTCATATATCTTGATGACCTTACTGCATTTTCCAAATCAGACCAAGAACATTTAGAACATTTAAGACAGGTTTTTTTAATTTGTAGAAAATATGGCATATCACTTAACCCAAAGAAATCATTATTTGGCCTCGAAGAAGGCAAATCGTTAGGTCACATAATCTCAAAGGATGGCATTATAATTGACCCAGATTGAATACAGACCATTCTACAAGTTTCTCACCCAAGAAATATCAAAGAACTACAAGCTTTTTTAGGAAAGATTAATTTTCTAAGAAGATTCATACCCAACTTGGCTGAACTGATAAGATTGCTAAACAACATGTTGAAAAAGGATTCCAAAGTCAAGTGGACAATAGAAGCTAAGCAAGCCTTTGAAGGGATCAAAATAGCTTTAACTAAAACACCAGTCCTCACAAGTCCAAAATTTGACAGAGACTTTATAATCTTTTCCTTTGCATCTGAACATACTATTGATGTTGTCCTATTATAGAAAGATGACCAAGGATGTGAAAAACCCATTTCCTTTTTCAGCAAAGCGCTTAGAGATGCACCTTTAAAATATCAAATCATGGAAAAACAAGCTTATGCCCTTGTAAAAGCTGTTAGCCTCCTATTGCAATAGGTTTCATATTTCATGATTGACTGTTTTTAAATGCCAAATATGTCATCTTTTTTATGCTGCAAAGGTTCCATAGTTCCAAAGAAAACTCAGAAAATTTAAAAAATGTAAAGAGGGTATGCCCTAAAAGAATAATCAAAGGGAAAAAAGAATGAATTGGCCAAAGAAAAAATAAATGAAATGAACCCCAAACAAGAGGCCAGGAAAGTGTGCAAGCTCAAATGCCACTACTATATTCCATTTTTGATAAATTGTTCCATTTTTGAAGGATTTCATAGTTAAGGGAAGGCCAAACAGCTTAATCTTGGCTTCCCTAGGTTTAAATTGCTTGTTTTAGAAGATAGAAAATGAATATCTATCCAAACTATTTAATATTGGCAGATTTGTAGATAGGTAGAGAAGCAAGGGTGCTCAACAGCTTAATCTGAGCCCCTGGAAGAAATAAGGATCGATTTAGATAGGAGGATAGATAAAAGAAAAGTTGAAAAACTGGGTTTTCTAGTTCAAGTGCACCCAAACCAAAAAGAAGACAAAATGCTAGGTAAGTAGGCTGGGTAGGTAGTTTTGTGGTGGCAGAATGATGAATTGTGATCCATTTCAAGTTTTCAAGTGTTATATCTATTCAGATCACAAGTATAAGGCAAAATCCATTTGGAGCAGCTCAAGAGAGGCATGACTAACTTCCCCTTCTTCCTTTACCCCAAAATCATTCACTAACTCCCCCTAAAGAGGTCAAGATCTGCTTGACATTTCTTAATTTCATCATTTTTCATGACCTTTGCCTAAGTAAAGATCTGCCTTGCTTAGGAGTAGTTATATCTCATTCTACAAGTTCTATTTCCCCTTTTAAGCCTAAGATTTCTAAACTTAGCGCTTTCTTCACCAGTTTCATATTAACTTCTAACATTATTATGTAAATCCCTTCTTATTTCCCCTTCCTCTACTAAAAATATGTTATAAATCCCTTTTATATACATATCCCCTCCCTCTGGTTGAAAAATAACCATAAATATTCCCTTGGGAATTACTAAGTTTACGTGAAACTTAGTAAGAACCCTCATCTTGCCTCTCAAACCATCTTCCAATGCATTAGGACTCATTCCTATGCATAATACCCCTTTATTATTTCATAAAACCCTCTTTTCATACTTTTGGACCCCTTCCAAAAGCATTAACAACCCTCTTTCCATACACTAAAACCCTTCCGATGCATGAAAACCCCTTTTAAATGCATAAACTCTCCTCCGATTGGAATTCCCCCCCTCCGACATGATATCGCTGTCAGAGGTGGTAACAATGTTGGACGCATATATATATAACACCATTCCCCCTTGCTTCGATGCGATATTGCTATCGCATCCGAAGTGATATTGCTATTGGGAGCCCTCCGTACCACATATTCCCATATATTCCGCATATCTCCACTCTATCGTTAATCCCTGCTTTATCGTTTAACTTAAGTTTTTTTATAAAAAATTAAGTTTTAACGTTAAACCCGCATTTTCCAAATATATCCCATCGCATCGCAATACACATAAAGGTTCGCCCCCCAGGTTTCCCCGATGGTGAAATAACGACTTAATGTCAGCCGTCCAATCGTCCCCGCCCAGATCAACGGCCCAGATTTCATCGCCCCATCCCATATCGCATCGCTCCATCGCATATGTATTAAGCCCCGCCCTTTGGTTCTCCGCCGATGCGATATGCCGATTGATGGCAACCGTTGGATCAAGCCTCAGATCTAACGGTCCATATTAAGTCGCAGCCCCCATATCGCATCGCTCATATACAATATTGTAGCGCCCATTCCACCCCCGATCGCTGATGCGATATCGTCGATCGCTTATCGCAAGCCAATATATATATAAGGCCCCGTTCCCCACTCCCCACCGATAGCGATATTGCGAGTAGATCTCAGCCATTGGATCTGCCCACGCTAGATCCAATGGCCAGGATTTAATCTTATCTACAGTGTCGTTCCCGCTCCGTTTTTTCACGATTTTTACATAGAAATTGTTCTTTTCCTTTGTAAAGGAAAAAGGGGCCATTTTTGCACTATTTCATGCCTGCACCTGTGCGCACCCAGTCAAAGGAAATGAGGCATTTCTCAGCCATTTTGATCGCTCCAAAGCCCGGTATTTCTCCAGAAAGCCAGTCTCGGCCCAACACAGTTATCAACAAGCATTCCTCTGCCATTTTTTGCAGGATTTCTTCATGGATGTTGATATTTGATCGGCCAAGCGCCGATACAGTTCCAAAGGCCACAGAAAGCATTTGCAGTAGCTATTTTTGCCTTTAAAGGGCAGAAAAGGGGCGATTAGACAGTTAAAGTGTATCAGCAATCAGGAAAGGCCCTGATTCAGCAGTAAAGAGTATCAGTGAAGTGGCAAAGTGTATCAGTGGAAAATATCAGCGGAAATCATAAAGCCCGCAGCAGATGAACATTAAACAGCCCCCCATCAAAGTCAAAGAAAGCGGTAAAAGCCATTTAAGGCTCTCAGATCACAGTTAATGATATTTTAAGCCACCTGAGAGCAGTGGATCAAAGCCCAAAGCACAGTTATGGCTAAGTGAACAGCACAGAGCCAAAGGACACATTTCAACTCATTTTTGAGGTAGCTGCCCCAGCACAGCACTTAGATAGATCTTTTATGCATTCATTTCAGGATAAGATTAGATTAAAGAACTCATTTCCCTCAGATCTGTTTAAGATCTGCTGTAATAGATATTTTTTAGATATTTTCTCTATATACACCACCCTCAGCTATGTATTAAGGGTTGGCTGGTTGATAATCCTCATTCTAGACTTGCACTGTATACTTTGAGAGCCTCTATAATCAAAGATTGCTGGAATGCTTGGATGATGAACTATCTGTTGTGATTTAATGGCTGAAGAGTTACTATGGAATTCTTGTGCTTCTACATGGCTCAATAAGTGTTTCTTACCTCTGTTTATAGTTTATATATGTTTATGCCACCATTGTGTCACCATCTAAATAGCAGGAAGGAAGAATAGCTTAGACTTTGCTTAGCAGCACTCTATGCTCAATTTCTGTTATTTTTACATGTTTTCCTCATAAATAGTTATGAATATGCATACTTAAATGATCATGTTTACACTGTTTCTTTCATATATGACTGTTATTTAGGAATTCTTGACTGCTCCTAGATAAACGTTCATTCACCTTCCTTCTCTGTTAGCTGATGAAAGATTCTTAGTTGCCTTTCATCTCTGACCTTCATTCCATCTTTATTCTAGCTTGATATTGTTCTATGTGTAGCTATCCTGCTCTGTATTCCTCTTGTGACCAAGAAAACGCAACAGCAAGCCCTAATCCATGACTCCATGCCCAATGGTTTGAACTTCTCACACTATGCATCCCAACTCTGCTTGAAAACATCATCCTTCCCACCAAAATCAAAACAAAACCCAGAGAACACCATAACTAGCCTAAAATCAACCCAAAACAAAGCTATATTTTAAAGAGAGAGCCCTCTTTGATTGCAGGTAGGCTAGAACCTACAATCCAAAGATTGGTTTGTGGTTACCTCGGTCGTATCCCTCAAGGAGCCAAGGGACAACCTGAGTGTTAACATCATTGGCGACTCCACTGGGGACAATCTCAGAAAATTCCAAAAACAAGTTAGAAGCTGGCTCCCAAGAAGAAAACTCGCAATACCAAGTCAAATCCAGACCCAAATCCCCCAGCTGTTTTTGAAAATCCTAATATAATTCCAAAGATCTCTAGGAAAGAAAAACAAGAAGATCTTGCTGATTCTAGCCCTGAAATAGTTCAACCAAGCTGTTTTCCAACCCCTGTTAAAGTTTTATTTCGTTCAGCCCCTAGTTCCCCTTGTTCATCATCCACATCTCCAAGCACCTTTTCCACACCTCCATTCACTGCACATACTACCACTACTACTACTATTATCCCAGCTGTTCCAGCTGTTCCATTTATCCCTACTGTTCCACTTATCCCTGTAAATATGGCTAACAGATATGCACCTTTACAGTTACCTGCAAATCCAGGGGCTATGCCTTAGGATTATCAAACCAAAATCACATATTTTGATGGTACTGGTTCTTGCACAGCCCTGCAACATACCAAGAAAATGTAGGACTATTTTGAGAATTATGAAATAGATTATGATGGTGTAAGAATGAAAATTTTTGTCCAAAGTTTGACTGGAGATGTAAGGCCTTGGTTTAGAGCTCTTCATGCAAATTCCATAGCTGACCCAGAGGCTCTTTACCAAACATTTCTTAACAGATGGGAGAAGAAAAAAGATCCACTGCACATTCTAGCTGAATATGACACTGTCAAAAGAAGCCCACAAGAGGCTGTCTTAGACTATTGTGGTAGGTTCAATAATGTTTATAGTGCTATTCCACAAAACCTTAGGCCTCCACCTGACCTATCTTTATACAAATTCCTTGATGGATTTGATTCAGACATGGCCTATCAGTTAAGGGAAAGAGCCCCTCAGACCTTAGCAAAGATGCAGAATATAGCTGTTAGTGTGGAGGCAAATCTGATTGCCAAACGAAATAGAGCAAGAGCTGAGAGAAGAACTACTTTCAAAGATGAACCTTCAGCTTTTGAGAAGAAACTTGATGCAATAATGAAAGGCATGGACAATATTGGAGATAGAGTGGGAACCATTGAAAGAAAAGCCTCATGGGAAGGACAGCAAAATAATGCTGTCAGAAACCCAAATTTTAGGAAAAATCAGAACCCAAACGTTGGAAGGGCTAGTCCTGACCATGATATAAGACCTCCTTTTCATGAAAACTATGCTGAAGCATCCACATCTAGTGAGCCAACCGAGGACTCTCATATCAACTTGATGGGTTTGAAAAATGAACAACATGTTTTCCTAACTAAGGAAGACCAAGATGACCATGACATAAATCAATTTCAGACCAAGTCTGGAGAGTCATTTGACTTCAAACAAGGTTATGATTCAGCAGTTTATGAGGTGCACAAACAATACAAATTGAGAACAAGAACCATTGATGTGTCTGATCCCATCAAGCCAAAGGATGCCAAGCAGCCTAAGAAGATAAAGGACAAAGCTGTTCTCACAAAACCTGCTGATAAAACAGACCCAAAATTAAAAGAAGTGACCATAAAGGATGTGTCTGACATGCAGCCCTCTAAAAAGCAGCGTTTTGTATCTTTTCCCTCAAAAGACAATGTAAACAACACTCCTCAAAGCCTTCCCAAAACAAAAAAATCTCAAGAAATCACTGATAACCAAGAGAAGATCATTGAAGATCCAATTGAAAAAGGAAAATCTGCCAGTCACAATACAAAAACCCAATCAGAAAAACCTTTTGATTTAGAGGCAGAAATTGGTAAACTAAAGATATCTATTCCTCTCTCTAAGCTTGCTAAACATGATGTATATAGGCAGCAAATCAAAAGGTCACTGCAAATTCCAGAGAATAGGGATGATGTTAATGTCTTAGATGATCAACCTGAGCTGCTTTTCGGTCCTGATGTTGATGGCAAATCAGCACATGGAGCTGTTCTACCCTTTTATGTCAGTTTGCACATACATGATAAAGTGTTGCACAATGCAATGTTTGATTCGGGTGCTTCACACAACCTAATGCCAAAAGCTGTAATGGAGAAGCTAAACCTTGATGTCACTAAACCCTACAAAGACTTATTTTCATTTGATTCTATTCAGGTCAAGTGTTTAGGCTTAATCAAAGACTTATGTGTGTCTTTAGTCCAATATCCCAACAAAAGAATCCTAATGGATGTGGTGGTTGCTGACATTCCACCAAAATATGGCATGCTCTTATCAAGATCTTGGGGAGCAAAACTCCAAGGATCTCTCCAACTAGACCTCTCTTATGCCACTATTTCAGTCTTTGGGCAACCAAAGAGACTGTATAGGGAAACACTTATGAAATATGTGGTAAGTAGTGAGGAAAAGCCCCAAAACTTTCCAATTTACTCAATCCATTCTGATATGGATTCATTTATCTTGTTTAATGATGATATGTCTCCTCCCACTGATGATAAGCCTTTGGATTTAGAACAAGAAACATGCATAAGTGAGGAATCGGTTGCCCATACCCAAGAAACTGTCAAAAAAATCAATGCAACCAGCACACAAGAGGAACTCAATAAAACAGAAAACTCAAAACTGCCCACTCCTAAAATGGTTGAAACTCTCAATACTAGTCAAGAGCAAGAAATCCTATGGTATTTGGAGTTTGATGGTTCAATCAATAAGCTAGGAGCAGGGGCAGGAGTATGGATCCATAATACACAAAACAATCATGCAGAGGGTCATGCTTATAGATTAAACTTCAGATGTACTAACAACATGGCAGAGTATGAAGCCCTCCTTTTAGGCCTTAAGCTAATCAAATCTCTAGGAGCTGCAAAAGTTTCTATTCTAGGAGACTCTGACCTGATTATTCAACAGATGAAAGGCAACTTTGTTACAAATGACAATAGGCTAAGAGCTTATAGGACTGCTGCCACATAAATACTTGATACCTTCACCGAATGCAAGCTTGCCAAAATTCCAAGAAGCCATAATCTACATGCACACAACCTGGCTACTTTTGCTAGCACATGCAAGCTGCCTTTTGAGCCCAATCACCATTTCTCAGCTGAGATAAAACACAGGCCTGCTGTCCCAAACAATGTTAAAGACTGGAAAGTTTTTGAAAATGATGCACATATCAACAATTTCCTCACTTTACAAGAAGAATTTTCAAGTTTAAACATTGATGAAGATGCCATGGATGACCCACAACAGCAAATGATCCTAAATGAGAAGACTATAACAACTGAAACAGCAAAACAAATGCTTCTCCCAACCATTTTTTATAACAAGAACATTCAAGAGCTGAAACAAATGAATTTTGAGGAAATAGCTGAGGCAGAGGCTGAAGTTATTGAGCTGAAAGACAACTTTCTGCCCACAGGTCTCACTCCCTTCGAAGACATTTTTGATTCAAATGATGTCCCTAGAAAGCCAAAGATGCAACCCTTAAATGCTGCCATTGAAGACTATAATATTGGGACAGCAGAGAAGCCCAAAATGATAAAGTTGTCCAAGTCTTTGCCTATTGATCAAAAGCCAAAATATGTTGACTTGTTTAAAGAGTTCCACGATGTATTTGCATGGAGTTATGAGGACCTCAAATCCTATGACACCTCAGTGATTCAACATACCATTCCCTTAAAGCCAAATCAAAAGCCCTTCAAACAGAAACTAAGGAGAATCAATCCTGTGCTTCTCCCCTTGATTGAGAAAGAAGTAAAGAGAATGTTTGAAGCAGGTATCATAGCACCCATTAGATTTTCAGAATGGGTATCCAATCTTGTTCCCACAAGGAAGAAAATAGGTGAGATTAAACTATGTGTGGACTTAAGAAATCTGAACCAAGTCTCCCTTAAAGACCACTACCCATTTCCAAAGATGGACCATATTTTACAAAGAGTTGTGGGGTCATCTAGAATCTCATTGCTTGATGGCTTTTCAGGTTTTAATCAAATACTTGTTCACCTGGATGACCAAGACAAGACAACCTTTACAACACCGTGGGGAACCTTTAAATATGTGAAAATGCCTTTTGGGTTAAATAATGCAGGTGCTACCTTTCAAAGGGCCATGGACATTGCATTTGCCAAGGAAATCCATGATTTCTTGGTGGTTTACCTTGATGACTTAACCCCTTTCTCAAAATCTGATCAAGAGCACCTTAAACACCTAAGGCAAGTATTCCTAACCTGTAGGAAATATGGCATTTCCTTAAATCCTAAGAAATCCCTCTTCGGCCTAGAAGAAGGCAAGTTTCTGGGCCATATCATTTCAAAAGATGGAATTAGAATCGATCCGGAAAGGATCCAAGACATTCTTCAAATCCCCTATCCAAGAAACATCAAAGAGTTGCAAGCATTCCTAGGAAAGATCAATTTCCTAAGGAGATTTATCCCTAACTTGGCCGAGCTGATAAGAATGTTAAATAACATGCTAAAGAAGGATTCCAAGGTAAAATGGACTTTAAAGGCCAAGCAAGCCTTTGAGGGCATAAAATCTGCCTTAACCCAAGCCCCCGTCCTCACAAGCCCTCAATTTGATAAAGATTTCATCATTTTTTCATTTGCATCTGAACATTCCATAGCTGTTGTCCTTTTGCAAAAGGATGATCAAGGAAATGAAAAGCCAATTGCATTTTTCAACAGAGCCCTTAGAGATGCTCCCTTGAAGTACCAAATCATGGAGAAACAGGCCTATGCCCTTGTTAAAGCAATCAAAGATTTCAGAGTTTACATTTTATATTTACATGTGATTGCTTATGTGCCAAATGTTGTGGTAAAAGACATATTAACTCAAGCGGGCATAGAAGGCAAAAGAGGAAAATGGATTGCCAATATCCTTGAGTATGACATTGATATAAAACCCACCAAGCTCATAAAGGGACAAGGTTTAGCCAAACTGATGTCCGAAACAAATTTTCAAGCCTTAGACATTAATCAGCTGGACAATGAACAGGAGCTGGCGACTCCACAGATCAGTGAAGCTCTTTTGCAATCCCCATGGTATGCTGATATTTGTTTTATATTGTTAAACCTATTTTCTCCCCCAGGGTTGTCCAGAACCAAAAAGAGATATTTAAAAATGAAAGCATCAAAGTTTTGTGTCTTAGATAGTGCCCTGTTTTCGAAAAATCATGAAGGAATATTGCTTAATTGTCTAACATTGAATGAAACTCACAGTGTTATGAAAGAATTCCATGCAAGGGACTATGGAGGGCACTTATATTGGAAGTCCAATGCTAATAAGATATTAAGGGCTAGTTTCTATTGGCCCTCTTTGTTTGCAGATGTCAAAAAGTTTGATGTTTCATTCCACAAATGCCAAATCTTTGAAGGCAAAAGAAAGCTGCTGCCCTTGCCCTTTAAGCCCATTTCAACCGAGAAGCCTTTTCAACAATGGGGTCTTGACTTCATTGGAGAAATGCATCCATCCTCTTTTGGACAGCATAAGTGGATTCTAACAGCCACAGATTACTTCACCAAGTGGATTGAAGCCATCCCATGTAGGCAAGCCAATGACTCCACCATCATCCAATTCCTTGAAACCAACATTTTGTCCAGATTTGGCTGTCCTGAGAAGATCATTACAGATAATGCTGCTACCTTCAAATCCAAGAAAATGATTAGTTTTTGCCATAAATTTCACATTACCTTAGGCCACTCTACAGCCTATTACCCTCGAGGTAATGGCTTGGTCGAATCATCCAACAAGAGCCTGATTAACATCATTAAGAAAGTGCTGGAAGAAAACAAGAAGAACTGGCACAAAAAGCTTGTAAAAGCCCTTTGGGCAGACAGATTGTCAACAAAAAAATCCATTGGGATGAGCCCACATGAGTTAGTCTATGGCATGGAAGCCAAGTTCCCTTCTTCTTTGGGAATCCCTGTTATCAAATTGTTGCAAGAGATTCAGGCTGAGCCCAATGATATCCAAAGAAGAATAAACCAAACCATTCATTTGCAGCAGACAAGAGAGCAAGTGTACAACAAAGCTCAGACTTTACAAGAGAAGCTGAAGAAAATGTTTGACAAAAGAACCAAGGCTGAAGATTTCTTCATAGGCAACAAAGTGCTAAGATGGGATTCAAGAAGAGAGGACAAAAGAAAGCATGCCAAGTTTGATTTCCTGTGGAGGGGCCCCTTTATTATTTCTATTGTTCAAGGAAACAACACATATTTTTTGAAGAGTTCAAATGGCAGCACAGCTGAAGGAGGCCCTGTTAATGGCAGAATGCTAAAGCACTATCATGACCCCTTTTGATGTATATAACTCAGCTCTATTTTTGTACATTAATATTTGTATTTTCAGCATGTCTATTTATAGCAGTCCAATAAGGGAATAACACAACAAATTTTGAAGGAATGAACAAAGCAAATGCACCATTCATATCTCTGTTTTTTGAATTAATTTCAAGCAAGTGCTCAGGCAATTTCAATATGTGTACAAGCACCCAAAAGGCAAGAAGCAGAGCTGTAATTTTTCTACAATTCAGCTCAAAAAGGATACTGCATATCAGCTTATAACAATTCAGTCAAAGGCATTAAGAAGAAGGAGAATTTCAGTTTACAGCAACAATTGAAGATCAAGGCATTCTGACCTACTGTTCTTGGCTTTTCATCTTGAAAAGCCATCCCCAAGTGGAGCCACTGTTAGCCTCCTATTGCAATAGGTTTCATATTTCATGATTGACTGTTTTTAAATGCTAAATATGTCATCTTTTTTATGCTGCAAAGGTTCCATATTTCCAAAGAAAACTCAGAAAATTTTAAAAATGTAAAGAGGGTATGCCCTAAAATAATAATCAAAGGGCAAAAAGAATGAATTGGCCAAAGAAAAAATAAATGAAATGAACCCCAAACAAGAGGCCAGGAAAGTGTGCAAGCTCAAATGCCACTACTATATTCCATTTTTTATGAATTGTTCCATTTTTGAATGATTTCATAGTTAAGGGAAGGCCAAACAGCTTAATCTTGGCTTCCCTAGGTTTAAATTGCTTGTTTTAGAAGACAGAGAATGAATATCTGTCCAAACTGTTTAATCTTGGCAGATTTGTAGATAGGTAGAGAAGCAAGGGCGCTCAACAGCTTAATCTGAGCCCCTGGAAGAAATAAGGATCGATTTAGATAGGAGGATAGCTAAAAGAAAAGTTGAAAAGCTGGGTTTGCTAGTTCAGGTGCACCCAAACCAAAAAGAAGACAAAATGCTAGGTAAGTAGGCTCGGTAGGTAGTTTTGTGGTGGCAGAATGATGAATTGTGATCCATTTCAAGTTTTCAAGTGTTATATCTATTCAGATCACAAGTATAAGGCAAAATCCATTTGGAGCAGCTCAAGAGAGGCATGACTAACTTCCCCTTCTTCCTTTACCCCAAAATCATTCACTAACTCCCCCTAAAGAGGTCAAGATCTGCTTGACATTTCTTAATTTCATCATTTTTCATGACCTTTGCCTAAGTAAAGATCTGCCTTGCTTAGGAGTACTTATATCTCATTCTACAAGTTCTATTTCCCCTTTTAAGCCTAAGATTTATAAACTTAGCACTTTCTTCACCAGTTTCATATTAACTTCTAACATTATTATGTAAATCCCTTCTTATTTCCCCTTCCTCTACTAAAAATATGTTATAAATCCCTTTTATATACATATCCCCTCCCTCTGGTTGAAAAATAACCATAAATATTCCCTTGGGAATTACTAAGTTTACTTGAAACTTAGTAAGAACTCTCATCTTGCCTCTCAAACCATCTTCCAATGCATTAGGACTCATTCCTATGCATAATACCCCTTTATTATTTCATAAAACCCTCTTTTCATACTTTTGGACCCCTTCCAAAAGCATTAACAACCCTCTTTCCATACACTAAAACCCTTCCGATGCATGAAAACCACTTTTAAATGCATAAACCCTCCTCCGATTAGAATTCCCCCCCTCCGATGCAATATCACTGTCGAAGGTGGTAACAATGTTGGCCGCATATATATATAACACAATTCCCCCTTGCTCTGATGCGATATCGCTATCGCATCCGAAGCGAAATCGCTATCGGGAGCCCTCCGTACCACATATTCCCATATATTCCGCATATCTCCACTCTATCATTAATCCCCGCTTTATCGTTTAACTTAAGTTTTTTATAAAAACTTAAGTTTTAACGTTAAACCTGCATTTTCCAAATATATCGCATTGCATCGCAATACACATAAAGGCTCGTCCCCCGGGTTTCCCCGATAGCGAAACAACGACTTAATGTCAGTCGTCTGATCGTCCCCGCCCAGATCAACGACCCAGATTTCATCGCCCCATCCCATATCGCATCGCTCCATCACATATGTATTAAGCCCCGCCCTTTGGTTCTCCGCCAATGCGATATGCCGATTTGATGGAAACCGTCAGATCAAGCCTCAGATCCAATGGTCCATATTAAGTCGCAACCCCCATATCGCATCGCTCATATACAATATCGCAGCGCCCATTCCACCCCCGATTGCCGATGCGATATCAGTGATCGCTTATCGCAAGCCAATATATATATATAAGGCCCCTTTCCCCACTCCCCGCCGATAGCGATATTGCGAGTAGATCTCAGCCGTTGGATCTGCCCGCGCTAGATCCAACGGCCATGATTTAATCTAATCTACAGTGTCGCTCCCGCTCCGTCTTTTCACGATTTTTACATAGAAATTGTTCTTTTCCTTTGTAAAGGAAAAAGGGGCCATTTTTGCACTATTTCATGCCTTCACCTATGCGCACCCAGTCAAAGGAAATGAGGCATTTCTCAGCCATTTTGATCGCTCCAAATCCCAGTATTTCTCCAGAAAGCCAGCCTTGGCCCAACACAGTTATCAGCAAGCATTCCTCTGCCATTTTTTGCAGGATTTCTTCATGGATGTTGATATTTGATCGACCAAGCACCGATACAGTTCCAAAGGCCACGGAAAGCATTTGCAGCAGCTATTTTTGCCTTTAAAGGGCAGAAAAGGGGCGATTAGACAGTTAAAGTGTATCAGCAATCAGGAAAGGCCCCGATTCAGCAGTAAAGAGTATCAGTGAAGCGACAAAGTGTATCAGTGGAAAATATCAGCGGAAATCATAAAGCCCGTAGCAGATGAACATTAAACAACCCCCCATCAAAGTCAAAGAAAGCGGTAAAAGCCATTTAAGGCTCTCAGATCACAGTTAATGATATTTTAAGCCACCTGAGAGCAGTGGATCAAAGCCCAAAGCATAGTTATGGCTAAGTGAACAACACAGAGCCAAAGGACACATTTCAACTCATTTTTGAGGCAGCTGCCCCAGCGCAGCACTTAGATAGATCTTTTATGCATTCATTTCAGGATAAGATTAGATTAAAGAACTCATTTCCCTCAGATCTGTTTAAGATCTGCTGTAATAGATATTTTTTTAGATATTTTCTCTATATATACCACCCTCAGCTATGTATTAAGGGTTGGTTGGTTGATAATCCTCATTCTAGACTTGCACTGTATACTTTGAGAGCCTCTATAATCAAAGATTGCTGGAATGCTTGGATGATAAACTATCTGTTGTGATTTAATGGCTGAAGAGTGACTATGGAATTCTTGTGCTTCTACATGGCTCAATAAGTGTTTCTTACCTCTGTTTATAGTTTATATATGTTTATGCCATCATTATGTCACCATCTAAATAGCAGGAAGGAAGAATAGCTTAGACTTTGCTTAGCAGCACTCTATGCTCAATTTCTATTATTTTTACATGTTTTCCTCAGAAATAGTTATGAATATGCATACTTAAATGATCATGTTTACACTATTTCTTTCATATATGGCTGTTATTTAGGAATTATTGACTGCTACTAGATAAACATTCATTCACCTTCCTTATCTGTTAGCTGATGAAAGATTCTTAGTTGCCTTTCATCTCTGACCTTCATTCCATCTTTATTCCAGCTTGATATTGTTCTATGTGTAGCTATCCTGCTCTGTATTCCTCTTGTGACCAAGAAAACGCAACAGCAAGCCCTAATCCATGACTCCATGCCCAATGGTTTGAACTTCTCACACTATGCATCCCAACTCTGCTTGAAAACATCATCCTTCCCACCAAAATCAAAACAAAACCCAAAGAACACCATAACTAGCCTAAAATCAACCCAAAACAAAGCTATATTTTAAAGAGAGAGCCCTCTCTGATTGCAGGTAGGCTAGAACCTGCAATCCAAAGATTGTTTTGTGGTTACCTCGGCTGTATCCCTTAAGGAGCCAAGGGACAACCTGAGTGTTAACAAAAGCTATCAAGGATTTCAGAGTTTACATTTTATACTCTCATGCAATAGCTTATGTGCCAAATACCGTGGTCAAGGATATCCTAACTCAAGAAGGAATTGAAGGTAAAAGAGGCAAATGGATAGCTAACATTTTGGAATATAACATTGAAATTAAACGAACAAAGCTGATAAAAGGACAAGAATTAGCCAAACTGATGACTGAAACCAACTTTCAAGCCCTTGACACCAATGAACTAGATAACGAACAGGAGATGGCAACTCCATAGATCAATCAAGCCTTCTTACAATCACCTTGGTATGTTGATATAGTCTATGTATTGTTAAACCTGCAAGCTCCTCCAGGGTTGTCCAGAACTAAAAAGAGATTTCTCAAAATGAAAGCTTCAAAGTTTTGTGTTATAGATAATGTTTTATTTTGGAAAAATCATGAAGGCATTTTGCTGAATTGCTTAACAAAGGATGAAACTGACAAAGTGCTGAAAGAATTTCATGCAGGGGACTGTGGTGGACATTTGTATTGGAAATCAACTGCTGATAAAATCCTAAGAGCTGGATTTTATTGGCCCTCCCTGTTTGCTGATGTAAAGAAATTTGTAGTTTCTTGCCATAAATGTCAAATATTTGAAGGCAAGAGAAAGCTGTTACCTTTACCCCTAAAACCCATTTCCACTGAAAGACCATTTCAACAATGGGGTTTAGATTTCATTGGGGAAATTCACCCTCCCTCTTCTGGCCAACATAAATGGATTTTGATTGCCACAGATTACTTCACCAAGTGGATAGAAGCCATCCCTTGTAGACAAGCTAATGACTCAGTGATCATGCAATTCCTAGAAACCAATATCTTGTCTAGATTTGGCTATCCGGAAAAGATTATAATTGACAATGCTGCTGATTTTAAATCCAAAACAATGAACAATTTTTGCCACAAATACCATATTACCTTAGGCCACTCCACAGCCTATTACCCTCAAGGTAATGGTATAGCTGAATCATCCAATAAAACCCTAATCAGTATCATTAAGAAAGTATTGGAGGAAAACAAGAAAAACTGGCATAAGAAGCTTATCAATGCACTTTGGGCAGATAGACTAACTACAAAGAGATCCATTGGAACAAGCCCCTATGAATTGGTTTATGGCATGGAAGCTGTATTCCCTTCATCTTTGGGAATCCCTGTGATAAAATTGCTGCAAGAGATACAAGTAGAACCCAATGACATTCAGAGGAGAATCAATCAAACAATTATTTTACAACAGACTAGAGAAGAAGTGTATCAAAGATCTCAAGTTCTACAAGAAAAACTTAAGAAAATATTTGACAAGAGGACAAAGGCAGAGGATTTTTTCATAGGGGAAAAAGTACTCAAATGGGATTCCAGAAGGGAAGATAAAGGAAAACATGGGAAGTTTGACTTCCTACGGAAGGAACCTTTTGTTATTCAGGCTGTACAAGGAAACAACGCCTACTTTTTGAAAAGCTTGGATGGTACAGAAGCAAAAGATGGGCCAGTCAATGGTCGGATGCTCAAGCATTATTTTGATCCACTTTGTTAAGGTTTCAGGACTGTAATTTGTACATAATAGTGTCTATTTTCTGCAGTTTATTACAACAATAAGATAGGGAATAAGATGTAGCAAATTTTGAGGAAAAGTCAAGGAACTATGCCACCTTTTTGTATTACATTTTGAGTTTATCAGAAGAATTGAAGAAGGAGACTTGGGAGCTGTAAATATGATAGCAAACATTCAGACAAACCACCAAGACAGGTTTGCATTTGTTTGAATAAGCTACAAGAAAGGTGTATATGATCCAGGGATACAATTTGATTATTTACAGCAAAGGAAAAATTTCAGGTTGCAGCAAGAATTGAAAATAAGGCTATCTGACCTGCTGTTCTTGGCTTTTTCACCTGGAAAAGCCATCCCCAAGTGGAGCCACTATTAGGTTCCTATATCAATAGGTGTAATATTTCATGATTGACTGTTAAAATGCCAAATATGTTCATCCTTTCCATGTTGCAAAGGTTCCATATTTTCAAAAAATCAAAAATTTTGAAAATGAAAAGAGGGCATGCCCTAAAAGAAAGGTCAAAGGGCAAAAAGAATGAATTGGTCAAAAAGAAAGAAAATGAACCCCAAAGAAAAAACCAAGAAAGTGT
Organism: Pinus tabuliformis; assembly: GCA_031772625.1. Taxonomy (NCBI): domain Eukaryota; kingdom Viridiplantae; phylum Streptophyta; class Pinopsida; order Pinales; family Pinaceae; genus Pinus; species Pinus tabuliformis. The sequence goes on along the minus strand of CM062817.1, from coordinate 1,739,639,353 downwards.
GCTAGTCCAAAATGCCACTACTATCCTAGTTTTGCAAAGAAGTTCAATGTGCACACATAGGTGACTTCTGTCACAGTTGATGGATGGCCAAACAGCTTAATCTTGGCCAGTCCATGTTTAAATTTTTTTGTTTTAGAGATAGAGAATAAAATCTATCCAAATAGTTCAAGCTTGGCAGACAAGTAGTTAGGTAGAGAAGCATAGGTGCTCAACAGCTAAATCTGAGCCCTTGGAAGAAATAAGGGTAGGCTTAGATGAAAGGACAGTTAAAAGAAAAGAAGAGAGTAAGGGTTTGCTAGTTTAAATGCACCCAAAGAAGAAGGAAGAAAAAATGTTAGGTGTATTAGGCTGGGTACGTACTTTTGATGTTGCAGAAGTAGGTTTGTGAACATATTTTTCTTTTTAAGATGTTGCATCTCATGGATATCACAAGTGCCATGCAAGGTGGCTACAAAACAAATGGAGCCTGACTAATTTCCCTCCTCATTTCTCCAAGAACATTTACTAACATCCCCTGAAGGACATTGAGATCTTCTCAGTGTTCCTAGCTCATTTCATTCCATGAAAAGACTAAGTGAAACTTTGTTTTTACTTAGGAAAAGGAAGCCACATTTCTTGTGTAAAAATGTTTTTCTTCCATTATGCTAAGCTTCCCAGAATTCATGGACTAGATCCTTTTCATTTCCCTAAAGCCTAAGTCACTCTTCAAACTTAGTGTTTTGTTTAAACCTACCTTTCATATTAACCTAATAACTTTATATTATAACTCCTACATGAATATTTCCCCTCCCCTATTATATAAACTACATAAAAAACCCAAAACTTTAATATCCCGGCCCAAGCTTATTTATAGCCACATATTAATGTTTTAAGGGGGTCCAAGGTTTATCTGAAACCTTATGGACAACCCTCCCCGCACACACATATAAACATTGGGATTCATTCAACATTTAGTTAAATGAATAACCAACCCACAAAACCCAACCAAAGTGTAAATACATTGCAAAACATTACAAAACGCCAAATTATATGGCGGGTCCCCACACCATACACCTCTGCCAACTCCACCTGCTATCGATCGTCCGATCCGGGCTTTCCCATCGGACGACCCACAACAATATCGGAACCCCTCTGATGCCCGAAGAATAGCGCCTGGGAAAAAGGTGGTTTTTCCGTCGTACAAGAACCACGTGGCGCCCGCCCAGTGCTATCACGACCCCTCCGCCCAAAACAACTTTTGTCCAAAAGCGGTGTGGGATAATACCATATACTGCCCCTCGCTTCCCCCCACTGACGTTGTCGCTCACGTCATCACCCACATCATCTACCACCTCACCTCCATGTCATCCGCCAAGTCAGCCTCCGTACCCTGCTACACGACAAATATTACGTCATGCTGACGTCACCCGACCAAAGCGCTCCAAAACCTGCCAAAATCATTTTTTGTCAAAAAGGCGTAAAATGTCATTTTTCATTCATTTCTATTTGTTTCTTCTACACGGCCTCTGCATGTTGTTTCACATCCGAAGCAGCATTTTGGCTACACAGTCTGCCACCCAGCTAAATTGACTCCACAGCTCAGTCCCTCAGCTCGTTCTGCAACCTGCAAAACACACAGTACACTGTCAAAATAGGTATTTACCCGAATTTCATTCTTAAACCCTGTGTTTTTTCAGTTTTTCTCTGTGAAATTGCCCGAATAACCCAAATTTGAATTAGAAACACTCTGCTACCTTCAAACCCATGCACTACAACCTCTGTTTTTACCCATTTTATCGGGAAATCCCTCAAAATCCATCCCCCACTCCAAAATTCGCCCACTAAGCTAAATTCAAGCTCATTTCTGCCTATTACCCGCCCCAGGCTTATTTATAGCTACATATTAATGTTTTAAGGGGGTCCAAGGTTTATCCGAAACCTTATGGACAACCCTCCCCACGCGCGCATATAAACATTGGGATTCATTCAACATTCGGTTAAATGAATAACCAACCCACAAAACCCAACCAAAGTCTAAATACATTGCAAAACATTACAAAACGCTGAATTATAATGCGGTTCCCCACACCATACACCTCCGCCAACTCCACCCGCTATCAACCGTCCGATCTGGGCTTTCCCATCGAACGACCCACAACAATATCAGAACCCCTCTGATGCCTGAAGAATAGTGCCCAGGAAAATGGTGGTTTTGCCATCGTATAAGAACCACGTGGCACCTGCCAAGTGCTATCGCGACCCCTTCACCCAAAATAGCTTTTGTCCAAAAGCGGTACAGGATAATACCATATACCGCCCCTCGCTTCCCCCCGCTGATGTTGTCACCCACATCATCGCCCACATCATCTGCCACCTCACCTCCATGTCATCCGCCAAGTCAGCCTCCGTACCCCGCTACACGTCAAATATTACGTCATGCTAATGTCACCCTACCGAAGCGCGCCAAAATCAATTTTTTGTCAAAAAGGCGTAAAATGTCATTTTTCATTCATTTCTATTTGTTTCTTCTGCACGGCCTCTGCATGTTGTTTCACGTCCAAAGCAGCATTTTGGCTACACAGTCTGCCACCCAGCTAAATTGACTCCACAGCTCGGACCCTCAGCTCATTCCGCAACCTGCAAAACACACAGTACACTGTCAAAATAGGTATTTACCCGAATTTCATTCTTAAACCCTGTGTTTTCTCGGTTTTTCTCTGTGAAATTGCCCGAATAACCTAAATTTGAATTAGAAACACTCTGCTACCTTCAAACCCACGCACTGCAACCTCTGTTTTTACCCATTTTACCAGGAATCCCTCAAAATCCATCCCCCACTCCAAAATTCGCCCACTAAGCTAAATTCAAGCTCATTTCGGCCTACAATTCCCGCAGAAAGGACCCAAAAGTATCATTTTACCTACTGTTGCTGTAAAAACCCAAGCTCCAAGTTGAAAAATCACAAGATAATTTGACTAATGGAGACTCTAGTAGCCCTCAATGTTACCCCCCTTAATGCACCACATAAAGAATTGGAATGGTTGCCCCTTGCTGACAGAGATTTCCATATTAATGACTTAATTGGTGATAAGCCTCACCTCCAAGCTTTTTGTGAAATTACGAATGGCTACCGCAGCAATGCTGATGTCTATGGAATTTGGGAGTCTAACATGCCCATATACTACCTCCCTCAGTAAATGTTCTCCCTGATATCATCCACTTATGCTATGCCAATTATGACCCCACTCAAAGAGCAGTTATGGCTCCATCTGGGACTGTCTTATTTCACATTACCCCTGAATCCATAAATGAGATGCTACACTTTAAGCCAACTCAGCCTCTGGCCCCTCTCTCCTTGGGATTCTTGCTTGACCAAGGTGCCAAACTGCCCAATTCAGAGATAACCAGAATAGCTCAATTATTCATAAAGCCAAATTGCCAGCCCTAGCAACCTCCTCCTTATCTGCATTCTTAGTTCACTGAAGCAAGGAGATTCATTATAGATATGATATCCTACATCCTAGGATTTAAAACCAGTGAGTATGTTGATGAGACTACCCTAGTTCTGTTGTCCATGTTTACTCCAGGACAGCCCCCTGCTGTCAAATATGATTATGCCACCTTCATAGCTGATAAGATCCATGATCAATTCATGAGCCTGGACAGAGAAAGAGTGTTTAAATACACATCATACATATATCATCTGCTGCTATACAATCAACCAGATAGTTTTCAAATTCCCCTTAGAAAATTGGATCTCAAAGGAGAGCGAAGGTCTGTAATCTTCTGGACCTTAGTTTTCCACCGTGTTAGTGACTCCCCTTATACTTACTGTGATTTCATTGACCTGTTCATACATCCAACCTCTTCTTTATTGATGACAACTCCTCCTGCCAGACTCTCTGGTGAAATGCAGAAAATTTTACATCTCTCAAAAGGCTACAGTATAGGTGACTGGTACTTTTACCAAAATCACACTGAGATTAGGATATATGGCTGTGAGCTATGCCCCTATAAGCTCCCAAAATATGTGCCTATGAGACTATTTTCCCTGGAATACTTCAGGCAATTTATTAGCTCAGATTTGACTCATTTCTATGCTACCAAGAAAAAGGCACAACTCAGAATAAGAAATCAATTGGGCCCTTTTGTCTTCAATAAAAGGGAAGCCTGGGAGGAGGCTGATAAGATTTTATGGGAGCAAATTAAGTTGAAACAAAGTTTTTATTGGGCACCTTATGACCCTAATCATTTCATAAGTTATAGAAAAGTGAAAAACAAGGTAACAGCATACGTTCACCACAAGATCCCTGAAATTCAACAGTATGCTAACCAAAAAGAATGGGTAGAAGGCACATTAGTTGAAGAGATTACTGAGGAAGAGAAATTGGGAAAAGCTATGAAAGAGCTTGAAAAAATGCTTGACCTAGACTCTTTTGGACAGGTATCCTTCAAGCTGCCTCAGCACACAGGGGGTGATACATCTTTTGCCAGGACTTCTCAGCAGTCCACATAAAAAGCCAACACAGGGTCAGCAAAGGGCAAGGAGGTAATAGGTTCAGAGCATGACATAATGATAGACCAGCCAGCTACATCAAAGGAACAAGGCCAAGGGTAGGTTCCTCTAGCTCAAACAAAGGCCCCAGAAATCCTGCATTACAAACTCCTCTAAATGAGTAAAGAGGCAAGAAAAGGGACAGGCAAGAAGACACACCAATCAGCGGTTCTGAAGAGAAACCAGGAGAGAAAAGGCAAAGATTGAACCCCTTATTAGAGGAGGAATTCATTTAGGAGACCACAAACAGTCTAAGGGAAGAAAGAGTGGCCAGCCAGGATACATCCCCAGTCACAGAAACATCGGCCAGTTCACACAGGTAGGAGATTGGAAGACAACATAGTGTGGAATTCTCTTCTGCCAAGCCACAAAGCAGGCAAGGCTCTGACATTAAGAGAACATTTACTGAAATAAAGGCAAAGAATGAGCCAATAAGAATTCAACTTTATAATCACTTGCTGAAGATGGCCCCCACAAATCAACAAAGGTTAATGTCAGCATATGACATTCAAGAAGGAAAGATGATCCTGAGTCACTTCAAGCCCAAAATGCAACAACCACAGTCAGCTACTGATTACATCAGGACCAATCTGGAAGTATTAGCCAAAGACATCCATCCAATGGACCAGATTGAATTGCATAAGCAAACTGGAGAGATGGTATACTCCACATTGGCAAATAAGGCATTATTGGCCCACAAATTGCAAAATTCTTTAAATAATACCTCTGCCCAATTGGAGTTGGAAAAAGCTTCCTCTTTAGCCAAGGATAACAGAATCAAGTCCTTGGAAGAGATTATCATAGAGTTGGGACATGATCCCAAGGATGCCAAAGGCATCAAAGCATTAATAAAAAAGAAGGAAGAAGACATTGCAACTCTTAGGAAGCAGATCAAGCTACCCATTACCATGCATCCCCAAACTACAGAGATTGTTGAACAAAAATCACAGGAAGATACGATGGATCTGCTGATGAAAATGAATGAGAGATTGGCAGAAATAGAGCAGGCATTGGAGAAGGCATTACAGGAAAAGTAGGGAGTGTCGACCTCCCAGCCATCTCAAACAGCTCCAACAGTTACAACTGCTCCTCCGCTAGCTACAACAACAGCCCCTCCTACTATCCCGGCATCAACAACACCAAGTACTTCAAAAACAATAGCAACAGGCAGTAGCACTACCATGACTACTGAGGAACTGATAAAGGCTATGGAGGATCTAAGACTCCAAGTATCAGATTTAGAAGATGCTAAATAAAAATTGGCAAAGTTGGAAATAAGTTATGACAAGTCTAAAATGACTATGGCAGAAAAAACAAGGGAGGTAAAGGCATTGGAGAATAAAGTAAAGGCATTGGAAAGCGACCTCTCCTTATACAAGCCTCTGGGAGAAATCAGGGGCATTCTGTGGGCCAACATTGGCCAATCCATCACTGATATATGGAAATCAATACAGATAATTCATGAGCAGATTGATTTGGTGACAACAACTCAAGAAGAAATTCAAAAGGCCAGGGATTCATTGGGACACATGCCCGAGCAGGCCAATAAGCTAATACAGTTTTTGAACACCCACACCAAGGAAGAGCTAGCAGCATTGGATATCAGGGATAGGACAAGCACCATCCTAACAATTAAAAGAGTTTTGACTATGAGGAACTTCATACAAAATCTGGAGAGGAAGTGCCAAGACATGCAAATGGAAATAAATGCTTTCACACAAAAGTTTACAGCTTTGGAGGAAAATGGTTTTCTTAGTTTATTAACTAATGACTATAGACTGATGACACATGCAGACTATGTACACAGGTTGAATACATATGTGGATAATCAAGTCACAGCATCATCAAGTTCTGCAGGAGAGAAGGCACTCCCATCTGGACAAAGCCTGTATGACAATTTAGAAAATCTGTTTTTTATTGAGCATGAAGTGAGACATCTTTTCACGGTCCAACCTACTTTCTTCAGGTACACGGATGCTGATGAAACTCTAATAAAAATGCGTAGACACCAATTACCAAATGACTAGTGGTGGCAGAGTATGCTGGAAATTTTGTAGGCAGATTTCAAAGTTTTGTTTATTTTCCCAGAATGCAACAGGCATTATAAAGTGGAGAAAAAGGGCAGATAAAAAATCGCGTTGGACAATGGTCTATTAAAGCGCAATTAAAGCACCCAAGAAAGCAAAGCCATCAATGCAGAATGTCATTAAAGTATCTATTGGCCGACTCACTGAGCAAATAATCAATGAATCTCACCAACTGAGCAGCCAACACGGCATATCTTACTTCTGCATTCATTTCTCTCTGTTCCCACGATCATTTACTTCTCCTGTAAGAGTAGGTGAAAGAAGTTATTGCAAGATATTACCTCTTTGAGATATTTTATAAACATTTTTGTACAAATACCTCCCCACGTAAGTATTAGGGGTTGGCGATACCATTCTGGAACTGCGCTGTAACTTTGAGAACTCTTCTGAATAAAAGGTTACTGGAATGCTTTGTTGTTGAACTCTCTGGTTGTGGAATTAATGGCAGAGGACTATGTTGCAGAATTCTCGAATTATTTCATGGATCAATAAGTCTTTTTAACTCATGTTTTATAGTTTCTGTGTTTTTATAAATCATTTACATATCATATTCTGAATAACAGGGAAAAAGAATAACCTAGAACTTGCTTAATTGTACTTTGTGTTCAATCTCTGTTATTTTTTATGTTTTCTTCAAAATTAGCATAAGCAAGAATTCTTAACTGCTCTTGTTTCCCTGGTTCTTACACCTTGAATATAACTAAGGAATTCTTAACTGCTCCCTGGTAATATTCATCCACTTTCCCTCTGTTAGCATGAAAAAGGATTCTTTGTTGCCCTTTACCCCCTGACCCCATTTCACCAAATTCCAGCTTGCAATTTGTTTCATGGCTAATTATCTTGCTCTGTATTACCTCCCTCTATCAAACAAACCATATCTAGCAATTCATCTTCATAGACTCCATTAACCCAATGGATTGAACTTTTCATATTTTGCACCCTTGTTCTATTGAAAATCACCATCCAAAAATCAAACAAATACCTGCACTTCATAACTAGCCTAATATACCCCAAAACAAAGCTAAATTATAAATAGAGAGCCCTCTCTGGTTGCAGATTGGCTAGAATCTGCATCTAAAAGATTGGTTAGTGGTTACCTCGGTCGTATTCCCTTTTCTCACAACTTTTGGGGAACAACCTGAGTGATAACAGCTAGTATTTTCGCTAAGTTGACACATAAATCCTTAATAAGTCCAAGGCACTTTACTTGACTGGAATCAAATGAATACATATATTTGTATCTTCTAGTGATATATAATCCCAATTTTTCCATGATTACCTTAGGCATGAGATTGTTAGGGGCCCCTGAGTCAAGCATAGTGTTGTGTAATATTTATCATGAATGTTCAAGCTAATGTAAAAGGGAGGTATATCTCCATCTTGGAGTTTATAATCGACTTTCAGGCCAAACAATATTTCTGGCTAATCATCTAATACATTGACTGTATCAATATTTTCTCCTATGCTTAAAGCTTTCATTACTTGTGATATGTATGTAGTTTTGTTCATTAGTTTTGTTAAAGGAATGGGTATTTTGAGCTTTGCCAATTCATGTTCTATATTGAATGATGTCTGAGTTTTGTTTAAATTGATAGCCTCTTGTTTATCAGCCAAATCCTTTTGGGATATGTCTCTTTGTTGGCTAGTGGAGGGATCATTTGTTTGAGTTGATTTGACTACAGTGTCAGGTATTTTTTGGATTGGAACCTCAGTATTCTTTCTAGCAAGAATCTCAATGTTCTTCTTAGCAGGTGTATCAGCTAAATTTTTAGTTGGAGTATCAGGTGTTTTCCTACTCCTCAGATTGTATTTCTTATGGACTTCCATAATTGCATTTTCAAAACCTTTCTTATAATCTTCTGATTCTTTAGGATCTATTTCATCATGGGATAGTAGAAAAAGGTATTTTTATTCTTGAGTAAGAAAAGCAGAATCAGTGTCATTTACTCCCATTAAATTGATTTGAGTATCATTCATGTCATCAGCTATCTCTACCTCCTCATCCATATAGTTCTCCTGGAAAGGAGGTCTTACCTGCTGATCTAGATCTTTTGGGTCCCTTTGTTTGATCTAGGGTTGGTTTCTTCTAAAATTTGGATTTCTAATTTGTCCAGTTTGGTTTTCTCTAGGAGCCCTATCAGTTATTCTTATTCTATTCATCATTTTTTCCACAGTTCTAGGTAGACTGTCTATTTTATAATCAGTGGTAGAAGAGGATGAAGGTTCCTCTTTGATAGTAACCCTTTTTTCAGCTTTTAATTTTTCTTTTTTGGCTAATAAATTAGCCTCAACTTTGATTGCATTTCCTCTAAGGTAGTGGGATCTCTTTCTCTTAGATGATATGCCATATCAACATCGAATCCTTCTGGCAAATGTATTAGGGCCAAGCCTGGGGGAGGTTTAATGGCAGTCGGAATTGCATTGTAAACCTTCTTAAACTTGTCATGGTATTCTTCTACAATTTCATTAGGTCCTCTCTTAAGGTTTTTGTATTCATTCAGGATCTGGAGAGGACCCTTTTTGGTGTCCCACCTACTTAGGAAAGACTGATGAAAAATAACAAGGTCTACTATACTACCTGCTGCTAATTTTTTTAACCATTTTCTTGCCTCTCCACCTAAAATTTTGGAAAGAAACCTCAATTTTACATCATTCTCATATACTTCATGAATATCAAAGAAATCATTCATTTTATCTATGTGTTGATGTGCATTGATAGCACTAGTGCTATCAAATTGAGTAATTATGGTTTGATAATCTTGGGGCATATCATGCAACTAGGTAGGTAAAACTATGGGGCATAATGAGAATCCATGTTGGGTTGAACAATGTGTGCTCTTAAGGGAGATGTAGATATAGGATTTGTGGGAATAGGTTGGGTTACTGTTTGTGATACTACTGGATGAGTAGTAGATTACGGAAGGGGTCAGGCCAATTGATGTAAGATGAAATGATTGGAAAGAGTGAGATGATGCAACAATATTAAGAGCAGAAATTTCAACAGATTGTTGAATATAGGCTTGGTGTACATCTTGATCAAGTGTTGATACAAGATCCTGCAATTTGTCAAAGTCTTAGAGGGCTTGCTGATCCAAATCAGGTTCAACAGATGGTTCTACAGGTTTGTAGGGCTGCAAAACAGATTCATCAATTACTATCTGATCAACAAAACTTTCAGATTTGGTCCTAAATAGACTATGTTCAAATGGTAAGTCAAATTGAATATCTTGTATGGTATCGAGGTTTTCAGGAAGGGAATTTGCCCTAGAAAGGGGGATATTACTTCCTTGACTTTTAGATATATTTATCTTCCTTAGTATCTTTTCAGGATCATCTAAAATTTTGGGTGGTTCTGGATCAGGATGAAATTTGGTGTGGATTCTTTTTGGAGCCATATCTTTAAAGTTAAGAACAACCTATAATCCTTTATTTCTAAAATTTGAATCACTTTTCTTCCTGAAATAAATATTTATAAACTAGGGAAGTTAACCTTAAGAAAATGAAATGAAGGATTGTTTTTTCCCCAGTATGGTCATCAGAATGTTAGCACTCTATAATTTTCTGAGGTTGCAGAAGAAAATCACAAAGGTAGCCACAAACCACTTTGGAAGCTGGGATTTAACCCTACTAGATTTAGAGAGGGCTCTCTCTGTGAGATTTAAGTTTTTTGTAATAGATATTAGGCTACTTATGATTGTTCTAAGTTTGGTTTTAAATTGATTGGTTGATTAAGTGCCTGAACCTTCCATTGGGCTATCGAGTCTACAATTTAAAAGGGGTTTGTTTCAGCTTTTAGAAAGGAGTTTTACAGGGAAAGGTAGCTAAACTAAATGGATCCTTTATATTAAAATGAAATGGAATGGAAGAAAATATATAAGTTCAATTGAAGTTAAAGAGAAATTAAGAATTCCTTAACATGATACCAGAAGAAAAATTGAAATTATCTACACCTAGAAGCAGAGTGTATTTTTCAAAAAAAATTGCTCATTAATTTTCTGTAAAATAATTCGGATTAAGAAAACATAAGTATGGAAACAAAGTAATAACACATGAACAATGAAAGACGCACATCACCAGATAGTCTAACACATGAATCCTGTGAAGAATGTCCTTTTTATTACTGATCAACCCATCAAATGAAAATAGTACAATAGTGTTCTCGAATGGAAAAATCCACACAACAATCAAGCCTTGATACTTCTGAAAGAGAAGTATTTATAAGATATTTACAAAAAATCCTGTCAAAACCGACTAGCATGAATTTAGGAATTCCTAAACTGAATCTATCTAACTTATTACAAAAATTTAGGAAAATTTGAACTGTCTGAAGTGCTAGCACTAAATTTGTGTGATTGCTAACTGTGTGGCCCTTCAGATCCTACTATGTTGTTGATGTTGAGCTATACAACCAAATCCCCTGCTTACTCTAGTAGATCTTTCAATCAGCTCATGTTGCTCAAATATTATTTGTATTGAAGGCCAAATATCTATGATATCTTCATTGATCTGTTTCCAAATATTTTCTTTGACCTAGGCCAAGGTATTACCCATGGAAGTGTCCTTTTCCATCTACTGCAATCTCTGGGAAAATGTCTAGGATTTTTGCATCTCTGTCACAAGAGAATTCTCATATCTATTTATTTTCTCTTGTAGGGCCTTCACATCTTGTCATAGCTTCTTTATTTCTTCTCCCTGTATAGACATGTTTTCCAGGGATTGGGCCAACTTAATTGAATCATCTGTAGTTGAAGAAGGAAGTATTGTGGAGGAAGATGTTCCTAATGTTGTAGCTATTGTAAGGATACCTGTTTGAAGTAGGGATGCAATTGATACTACATCAAGAGGGACCACTACTAGTTGAGAACTTTGTTCATACTCTTTTATTAACTTGTCCATCTCTTCCTCCATCTCCTTGGTCTATGCACTTTTCTCCATTAGTAACTTCAACATTTATTCATTCTATAACTTTGTCTCTCCTAGCTCCTTTCCTTGGGGATCTTCAGTTGCAGGTAGCTTCAATTGTTTCTTGAGGGATGTTATGTTAGTGTTCTTCTTCTTAATAATTTCTTCCATGGCCTTTGAATTACAAGGATCAAAACCTCCTTTGATCACCATTTCCTCCAAATATTTAATTCTGTTGTCTTTAGCAAGAGAGGAAACTTTCTCCAGTTTAAGCTAGGAAAGAACATTGTTCAAATAAAGTTGTAGTTTGGAAGCAGTGGGGGAAATCTGTGTGAAGGTTGAGTAGACCATTTCTCTTTTTTCCCTATGCATGTCCATTTTATCCAAAGGATGAACATACTTTGCCTCAAACTCAAAGGTAGTCTTCTTGAAGTCAATTGTTGATTTTGGTTATGGAACTTGTGCTTGTAAGAATGCCATATGCATTCTCCCTTTCTCCTTGTCATAAAATGAAATGAGCCTATGTTGGATTGAGGAAGACTTCTTCTTGAGTTGATTAGAGATGTTATCATGAAGGGATTCATTCCTCTATTTAATTTCTTTATATCTTTGGAAAATATCCATTAGCCTCTGTTCAGTGAATGTCTTTGGTATACGAGGTGTTGTAGCTGGAATCTCTTTAGGAATCAAGGATGATGGAGAATTGGTGGTACTATTGTCAAAATTCAAAGTTTGAGGTCTAGAGAGCACAATGGTACCTTGTGTTTCCTCCAGTAGTAAGAAGTCTACATTAGAGTCTTTCTTAATCTTCTTTGTATAAATCTTGAATTCTTTGGCCGAGACTTCTGTGACTGAAGGAGAGTCGTTCTCTCTTGGTCTCTTCTTAATCATTTCTATGGGTATAGGAGTCTCTAAGGAAAAATTGGAAAGCACCTGCTCTTCGACCTCCTGCAATGTGTTCTCTACCAAGTTCTGTTGGTTGATGTACTTCTCTATTTCTAGTGTTTGGGTATACACATAAGGAGTTGCCTTCTGTTCCACTCTTAGCTTAGAAATTACCCCAAAGGGGTCATAAGACCATGTAATTCTATGAGGGAAATTCATTTGTTTTAGCAAGAGGTCTTCTTCTCCACCTGCTGCTCTGCTGTTATAGATAAAAGGTCATATCTGTGTCTTAATTCTAAATTGAGACTTCTTCTTAACTGCTACAAAATGGATGTTGGCTAAGTGGATTATTTTCCTGATGTACTCTAAGGAAAATATATTTATTGGAAGGTACTTGGGCAGCTTATATGGTGGCAGCTCTGATCCATAAACTCTAATCTCTGTAAATTACTGGTATAAATACCAATCTCCTATCCCCACCTGTTCACTTAGATGCAACACTTTATGAATATCCTCACTAATTCTTGGAATCTGATGGCCACTCAAGAAACAAGCTGTTGAATACACAAAATGGTCAATAAACTATGTAAAATTGAATTCCTATGATTGTTTTCTAATCATGGAGGTCCAGAAAATAATGAATTGAGGCTCTCCTTACTAATTGAGCTTCTACACTGGAAAGGGAAACTTGTCTGTCTGGAAGAAAATGAGCATGTACATAAGGATGGAAGAATATATTAACATTCCTTCAGTTAAAAACTCAAGGAATTGTTCATGAATTACATCTGCAAGGAAGTGACCATAGTCAAAGGTGACTGATAGATCTTCTTCTGTAGAAAGGGTGGCTAGAAAGCCTAAAATAGGCTCATCTACCCATTCATCTTAAAAGTAACCAAGTAGGCATGAAAAGACATAAACAATCTGTCTAGTTCATTCGTGGAAAATAGAAGAGGGATAAGGGGGATTCTTCTTGGGGAGTTGAGAATATTTTGGTAGGAAGACCTCAAAAATTTTGGCTCTCTAGGGAAAGGTAAGTTTCTGATAGATTTCTTTAAGATCCTCAAGGGAAAAGGGAGTCAGAGAGTCACTATATGGGACCTGCAACATTTGGTTTATACTTTCAAAGGTAATGGTGAAAAGGATTTCACCATTAGGGGAGATGATAGCCCTCTTAATTGAGAGATAAGAGGCATGACATTTGAGGAAGAATTCAGGGAAATAGTAGAACTGGGGGAAGACAAACAGGGGTATTCGAGACTGTTAGAGGTTAATCTCATCATACTGGTCAAGATAAGTGTCACGAAACCAGCAGCATAATTCAAAGAGCTCGAATTCACACTATGTCTCGGCAATTTTGTAATCTCTGTTAGATAGGGGGGTGTGGTCTAAATCCACAAGGGGAGTGAGCATGGGCTTTACCACAATGGCATTTGGGGGTCATCATCTTAGAAGAATTAAAATTGGAGAGGGTGAGAGGCGGAATGCAGAGGATAACCATTAATTTCGCAAGAAAAAGCTCACAGGGGCTTCCTCTATGAACAGTCGCTGATAGGAAAGAAAACATAGGGCTCAGGAGTAGTGTAATAGTAGGAAAGTAAGAAAAGGATGTGATCGTGGGAAACAATGAGGCTTTATAGATTCATATGTGGAGTGATACCATTGGCCAAATGCCATATGGGTGAATTTACTCCGCAATGGGACGAAGGCAATGGAAAGGAGTAACAGTCGTTGACGTGGCAGCAAGGGATAGTCGATGGGAGGTGTGAGGCCATTGGCAAGAAGTGATAGGCAGAAGGGATATGTGGCAGTAGGGCAGTGGTAGTGGATGAGGGATGTCGCTGGTGAATGTTGGCAGGAATGCGGGTTAAAGCGGGAGCAGGGAAAACTGCTTTCAGAGGGGGGTCTAAGCAATTTATGGTATTAGAGGGGGGGTATATGAAATTACGAGGGAAGGACACATAGCGGTGGCAAAAAATGATTTTTGGACCACCCCCCCTCATTGTTAAAGAGAAATATAGCCGCCATGGGCGAGGGCGGTCCGAAAAGGCTTTAGATCCATTGGATTAAAACGAGATCATGAATGGGTGTGAGAAGAGGTTTGGTGTTTAATGACAACGGACCCACATCATTTGATGCACATATGTTTTTACAATAAAGTTAAACTTTGGACAAAGGAACATATTACAAACAACGCTTGATAAAATGAATTTCATTTTTTTCTAAACTAATGTAACTTAAACGAATGTGGGTGAATTTAGAAGTGAAAACCTTGTTTTATTTTTCCATTTTAAAGGACCAAGAATATTTATTCAAATAACTAAACTAATCTAACAACTGCATTAATCCAGATTAAACTGATGGATTAATTTATTCACCTATTCTACCTATCTAATGTTAGCCAAGATTACACTATTTGGCTAAGTTATTCACTCTAATCTAATTGACATAAATTGAAATTTTCTTAAACGTGATTAAAATATATGTTTCAAACAAAAAGAAGTATTGTGACATTTTAAACAAGATGCACACAATTTTGTGAATTTATTTTGTACAAAATTATTGGAGTATCAGTGGCACTTCAATTTGCATCACTTTCACATTTATTCATTTTTTTGTGGGGTTCTTTTATCATTTCTTTTTCTTTTTCTATTTTTTCTATTTATACCATCTTTTCATATATATATATATATATATATATATATATATATATATATATATATATATATATATATATATATATATATATATATATATATATATATATTTGGAAATCATTTCCAGTATGTAGTATTATTTACAATTTGAAATACTGAAATAAATCATTCAATCATCATTTGATCCTATAAATTATAGGACCCTAACACAAGGAACTGAAGATTATGGTATATGGTATCTAAAAATTGCAGAATTCTCTCTTCATGCTTACACAAATGAAATTGGGTAGGAAATGTTGATGATCAAAAAAATACTCATGGAGGAGCATCCTATTTGGGACCTTGCTTGGTATCATGGTTTAAAAAAACAAGAATCTCCATTGCTTTATCTACTCTTGAGGCAGAATATGTTGTTGTTGCATCTTGACATACTCAACATATATGGATGATGCAAACCTTACAATATATTCAAATCACTTTTCCTCAACCTATACCTATTTTGTGTGATAATACTAGTGCCATACATATTTCAAAAAATCTTGTCATGCATTCAAAAACCAAGCATATTCTAATCAAATATCAATTTCTTAGAGAACAGGTACATGAACCAAAGGCCAAACTGGAGTATGTTCCCTCAAAGGAACAAGTTACAGATATATTTACAAAGCCTCTTGCATGTGATACCTTTGAATATCTCAGACATAAACTATGAGTGATATTTGCTTCATCACGTGGTGGCAAGGGATAGACGGAGGGAAGCACGAGGCCATTGGCAGGAAGATATAGGTAGAAGGGATACGTGGAGGTAGGGGAGTGGCGGTGGAGTAGGGATGTGGCGGGTAAACATTGGTAGGAATACGGGTTAAGGTAGGAGCGGGGAAAACTGCTTTCGGAGGGGGGTCTAAGTAGTTTATGGTATTAGAGGGGGCGTCCGAAATTACGAGGGAAGGACACGTAGCGGTGGAGAAAACCACCTTTTGGACCGCACCTCGTCGTTAAAGAGAAGTATAGTGGGGGGGTCCGAAAAGGATTTAGAGCCATTGGATTAAAACGAGATTGTGATTGGGTGCGGGAAGAGGTGCGGTGTTTAACGCCAATGGTCCCACACCATTTTATGAGCATATTTTTTTAGAATAAAGTCTGACTTTGGACAAAGAAGCATATTACAAACAACGCTTCATAAAATGAATTTCATTTTATTCTAAACAAATGTAACTTAAACCAATGAGGGTGCATTTATAAGTGCAAACCATGTTTTATTTTTCCATTTTAAAGGACTAAGAATATTTATTCAAACAACTAAACTAATCTAACAACTGCATTAATCCAGATTAAACTGTTGGATTAATTTATTCACCTATTCTACCTATTTAATCTCAGCCAAGATTACACTATTTGGCTAAGTTATTCACTCTAATCTAATTGACATAAATTGAAATTTGCTTGAACATGATTAAACTATATGTTTCAAACAAAAGGAAGTATTGTGAAATTTTAAACAAGCTCCACACAATTTCATGAATTTATTCTGTACAAAATTATTGGAGTATCAGTGGCACTTCAACTGGAATCACTTTCACATTTATTCATTTTTTTTGTGGGGTTCTTTTATCATTTCTCTTTCTTTTTCTATTTTTTCTATTTATACCCTCTTTTCATTTTTTATTTTCATATATATATATATATATATATATATATATATATATATATATAGATGTATGTATGTTTGGAAATCATTTGCAGTATGCAGTATCATTTACAATTTGAAATACTAAAAGAAATCATTCAATCATCATTTGATCCTATAAATTATAGGACGCTAAGACAAGGAACTCAAGATTATGGTATAAGGTATCAAAAAAATGCAGAATTTTCTCTTCATGCTTACACAAATGAAGATTGGGTAGGAAATGTTGATGATCAGAAAAGTACTAGTGGAGGAGCATCCTATTTGGGAGCTCGCTTGGTATCATGGTTTAGCAAAAAAAGAAGTTGCATTGCTTTATCTACTGTTGAGGCAGAATATGTTGTTGTTGCATCTTGACATACTCAACATATATGGATGATGCAAACCTTAAAAGATATTCAAATCACTTTTCCTCAACCTAAACCTATTTTTTGTGATAATACTAGTGCCATAAGTATTTCAAAAAGTCTTGTCATGCATTCAAAAACCAAGCATATTCTAATCAAATATCAATTTCTTAGAGAATAGGTACATGAACCAAAGGTCAAACTGGACCATGTTCCCTCAAAGGAACAAGTTGCAGATATATGTACAAAGCCTCTTCCATGTGATACCTTTGAATATCTTAGACATATACTAGGAGTGATATTTGCTTCATCACTTCATTAATTATTTTGACATATCCTTCATATTCAGGGGGTGCAATACATATGTTGTTTTGATGATGCCTCCCATGGTTGTTTTGATATTCATGTTTCTTATATTATTGAAAGTGAATCTGATATAGTAACAATGTACAGGTTCAAACAATACATGCTCAGGGGGAGCTATGGTTACGAAAAATTCAACATTCTCCTTTATGTATGCAGATATAATGAAGTACAGTAACATATATACATGAGTTCTGATCTAGACAATCACGTATGTTTCTTTTTGATGAAGAATCAGTGGGACAGACTTAGGGAAAGGATCTCATATGCTTCAAACAATTATTATTTGGACCTCTGCTTCTAATATTGACTAGTTACAGTTTGTTGTTTCTCAAATGAAACTTAGAAGTGATATTGGCTTATGATGGTTGCTAAATGACATTGTTGCTTTGATGGCTTTACTGATTGATGAATTTTCTTTGATGACTTTAATGGTGAATATGATTAGTCCTGACAGTGAATAGATGGCACAGGTTTAGGGGGACCATTTGCTATATTTCTAATAATTCACATTGTTGGCATTTGATTTCTTGAGCATTCCTTATTGCATAATGTTGTTCATATTACTGCTGACAAATGATCATCCTATCGTGGTCTTGCTACCTCACTCTTGAGGTGCTTGGTTTTGATTATAAATTTCATATTTGTTTCTTGATGTAAAGTTCATATAAAGACCCATGATGTAAAATTGTTATATTCAATCATGCTTGAACTATTGGAGTCAAGTTCATTATCTTCTGATCCCATTATTTTGGCGATTTGATGTCATGTTGAGCCATATATATAACCCCAATGTGTTAGGTAATTTATGTAATCATGAGTCCTTGGTGATAGGAAAGGTCAAATTTGGTTGAGTCATATCATCATGTACTTATTTGTATATATTCTATAAGTTCCAGCATATGCTCAGGGGGAGCATTGTTAGTGCTCATATTTAGCAACATCAAATCTACGGTGGTCATCTCTACAACAAAATTATTTATTCCACATTGGTCAGCCTTTTCCCTTGATGTCAAAAGGGGATAGAATTTTGGTGTTTGGGAATGCTTGGTAACTTGGGAAAGAAGCTTCATATATCTACAGATGTGGTGGTGACCAAACACCCAAGTGGTTTCCATCAAGTCCAAAGGGGGAGATTATTGGGATTATGACTAATGCATTGTCCTTGATGGAAACCTACTCGATAAAGATGTCAACATGATGGTAGCAGAATAAGTATACAGGTTAATACAAATGTGATAGAAATAATGGACAAAGGAAATATCAGTTCAGAGATAGAGGAAGAATAAGGGTGCTGTGTACAATTTCTGCACCATAGTATTCTCAATACCAAGGGTACTTATGATGGTATTGGCCCATAATAATGAGAGAAAAAATGGATATTTGATCCCGTCAAAGAATACCATCAAGATAATTATGGAATTCGCTTAAGGTATTGGCTAAAGCCTAAGCTATATAAGGAGATGGAGATCAAAGTGCTAAGTGTGCATCTATTGGGTTATTGATAATTGGTTTGATTTGAAATAAGTGTGTACTAGGTATGATAATAGATCAAATCTATTAGATATGAAATGAATATATTGAATAATATTCCTATGGTTTGATAGACTTGTGATGATGATATGATGTGTTCCTTTTATAGTATATGTCGAGATTTGGGGTTTGAATGATGTTTTGTTGTGCAGCGAGGGTATGATTCAATAGTTATAGATATATACACAGGTTTTATTCAAAAATATCATGTGCATACGTGGATCTGCTTCTCGATAGTCATGTATCAATTATGTAGTATGGACATATTTGTACATAGGTATTCTTCTTGAAAGGCACATGCATATGCGGAAGTGCCTTATAAGGGTCACGTACATATGCTAGGGCTTTGTTGTATATGATGTTTGATCAGCCTTGTTGTGTTTGTTGTTGTCTATCGATGAAGTCTTTCATGATGATCTATGTTTGACAGTGTTGATTGAGGTTGAATTGATTATGTTATAAAATGTTGAATAGTAATGGTGCTGCTATGATATGATCTGTATTTGGTTCAGAGAGATGTGACAAGGTCAATATGTATTTCACTAATTGATTTCAGAAGTGCAGTGATTCAGTTTTAGAGTTCAGTGCTTTGATATCTTTATGTGATTTATCTAAAGAGAAAGCGTGTATATACGCATGTATGGATCATAATAGTAATGTACATATTCTGACATAAGATTGACCAAGTGCAGTGACAAGATCTGTGTTCTATGATGAATAATAGGTGGTCTAACATTTTGATGAAGAGTATACAGTGAATTTAAATGATCTAGCTATTTTGGTTGTTTGAGATATGGTAATTTGTTTATTCAATGATTTGGTGATTTGATACAGTGTTGGTTTCAGTATTGTTTTCTGATATTTGGAACGGATCTAGTTTGAAAATTTCTGAAAAGTGATCCACAAAGAATAGAGGATAAGGGGGTTGTAGCTCCCTTCCAGTAGAAGCTAGTGAATAAGAGAAGGTCGTAACGTTCTACAGGTGGGTGCCTACATACTGGTATGAGACTGTGCCAGTACTAGTTTGTTGGAAATTTCTCTTTATAATAAAAGAAGAAGACAAAGACGAAAGCACAGGTGGTCTTTTCCCACATTGGGTTTCCACCTAAAAATCTTGGTGTTCATGTGTTTCTTTTACGTGATGAACTATTATGTTCTTACTAAACATGGTTATTCATTAATTGAAGTTTAATGATGTACTGATATACTGGTTCAAGTTAAACAGATGATGAATTAATTGAAAAAGTTAGTGACCTAGATATACATTACTTATCTTCATCATAGTCATGTACATACACAGGTTTACTTCATAACAGTCGTGTACAAAAATATGAATAAGAAAAGGAAAGTTTAAGTAGTTTAAAATACTGACTCACACCCCCCCCCCCCCCCACTCCTCTTAGTATTTTTCTTAACCACTCAATCAACCATGCCTCATGATCTACATGTGTACTTGAAGAAGAAGGCAAGTACACATCCCCACATTCATCTGAGGTGGTTTTTGCCTCTGCAAAAGGAGAATCATCAAATCCCTTTCCTTTCTTAGGAGCTTTAGCTCTACAATATTTTTCGTAGTGCCCTTCCTTTCTACATTTCCAGCACACCTTTACAATTTTCCTTGGAGATTTAGATCTCCCACTGGAGGACTTATTTTTGTTTCTGGTCTAGGACCATCCTTGTACACACAAGGCATCTCAATTCTGCCTCTCCATATTTTTTCGTCTCATCTCCTTTGACAACAAGGATGAGACTATTTCATCAAACTTCAAGGTAATTGTATTTCTACCTATTGCAATAACCATATTATCTCATGAATCTGGTAGAGAACACAACAAACTAATGCACTTATCTTCGTCTAAAATTTTATATCAATAGATAACAATTGGCTTACCATAGTATTAAAGGAATTTAGATTCTCTATTACCGAGTTTCCATCCTTCATCCTCAGGTTATACAACTTTTTCCACACGAAGATTTTGTTCACCAGAGACTTAGATTGGTACAAAGTCCCTAACTTGTCCCACAAAGTCTTCACCGTAGCTTCCTCTAATAGATTCAACAATACTAAATCTGAGATACACAATTGTATTGTGTTCTTTTCCTTCCAATCCAACTTCGCCCAATTTTTTGTTGACATTTACATTGGTTTAGTACCTAGATCTACCGTAATCCACTCATATTTATCCACCAACATATCCTCCATCTTGAACTTGCATAATTCAAAACTTTGTCCATTGAATTTCTCAACCTCTATCTTTCCATTGTTTGCCATCTTCTTTCACCACAAGAATCAATCACACAAATCTCCCACTGTAATAGGGTCTGCCATGGGCCTCAGAAAAAACCCTCAACAACAAAAGTGTCTCCTTGAAGCCGATAAAGCTCTGATTCCAAATGTAGTTTTTAACCCTGTCGTTGTCTTCTTCTTCCTATTTTTTCTTCTTAAAATGTTTATTTTTTAAGGGTTGTTCAAGTTTGTTTTCTTTATTTTTCCTTACAATGTTTTTTTTTATAGTGAATTTTTTTTTTTTTTTTGCAAAGTTAAGAAAAATAATGAAATTTATATTTTGAAGTTAGGATTTTATTATATATTTATGTGTAGTTAATTGATACTTCAATGCACATAAAATAATTATCACTAAAAAGATAATAATTTTAAACATTTGAGAAAACAAATAGGTATTTTGCATATAGATATAATTCAATATATATATATATATATATATATATATATATATATATATATATATATTCAACAAGACCTTTCTTGCTAAAAATGAAATGTAAAATAAAAAAAAAATTATGGAAAAATTGTACCAATTTTTAAATAGCAATTTTAATGAAATTTGCAAAAATAATGATTCACATAGAATTTTAAGTAAAAATAACTAAATAAAAAAAAATTAAAAATAAAAATAAAAATAAAAACAATTTTAAAAAATAAATGGAAATATTAAATTAAAACTAAATTGTTTAAAATTAAAAAAGAGAAAAAATGAAAATGAAAAAAGCATTTAAAACTAATAAAGAAAAAACAAAACAAAAAAATTATAGGGAAAAAAATAAAACATTATAGATCAATAAAATCATTATTGTTATTTTTTTTTTTTGGTAAA
Organism: Pinus tabuliformis; assembly: GCA_031772625.1. Lineage (NCBI taxonomy): Eukaryota > Viridiplantae > Streptophyta > Pinopsida > Pinales > Pinaceae > Pinus > Pinus tabuliformis. The sequence continues at coordinate 1,739,617,245 of CM062817.1, read as the reverse complement.
GATATATAAAAAACAAAAATGTTATATATATATATATATATATATATATATATATATATATATATATATTATAAAAGAATATAAAATAAAATAAAATAATAATGGCAAAAAAACCACAAAACCACATTTAAAATATCAAAAAATTAAAATAAATTAAATTTGCCACTAGAGCCCAAGGGCTGGAGTGAGGGTGAAGAGTAATTGTGCGCAACTACTCCTGAGCTTGGTTGTTTATATATATATATATATATTAAAGAAACATAGACATTATTTTGATGGTTGATTTTTAAGTTTGGCTCAAACATGTCCCCACTATGTGTCAATTTGATGGTTTATATTTAAGTTTTCATTGCAATGTGCCAAGTTGTAATTTTAAAGCTTTTCAAAGTCATGATATTTTATCTTTAATGCCATTGTTGAAAAATGTCAACATTTTAACTTGGGTCATGATATTTATATATAAAGCCATGATGGAAAATTGTTGGAATTTTTAAGGTTTTTTGGAGTCTATATCTTATTATTATTGGAAATTATTAGAATTTTAATAATTTTTGGAGTCATCCTATTTTATTTTTAATGTCATTGGTTAAACTTGTTGGAATTTTAGCCATCATCAACAGTTCTTCATTTCATGTTGTTTTCTCATGTTTAATGGGTAAAGATTTTAGTTTTTAATGATGTTAAAAAAAAAAATTAACCAAAAAATGAAGAAAAATAAAGTTGTGTGTGTTTTTTTATTGGTTTTGCGAAATTTTTTTGGCTTTTACCACCATTTTCAAAAAATATTGAAAAATTACCCCCAAAAAAAATGTTGATATAGTATCAATACTTTTTGTTTTCAAACTGTTTTATTTTGGGGGTTTTTGACTAGCCTTATTGTTTGGAGGTATAACTTTATTACTTAGACTCTTCATTACATTTATATATTTAAAAAATAATTTTAAATAACAAAAGGAACACATTCTCATTAAAAAAAATCGTCTTACCAAATTCTAAAAAAATTCTAAAAAAATTACAAAATGTAAAATGATGAAACAAAATTCATTTAAACTATATGTTTAGATTAATTGAAATTAGTTTTAATTAAAAAAATAAAGGACAAAATTAAAAAATATTAAAAAATATTTTTAATATCAAAAGCATCTTTTTGTTTTAACTAGTTCCAAGGGGAAAATTAATATAGCCAATATTAGAACAAACTCTCATGAGCTCCATAGTGAAAGAGATTGTTGGGTTGTTCCTAAAATATCATCGATGGAAAGGTTCTGCCATCTCTATGAGAATATGAATATCATAAAAAAGTGTGTCAAATGATTTATAATAATATTATAAAATGATTTTTTAACAAATCTAGATAATGTAGTCCAACTGTTTGGTGAGATGTTTAATACCCACATATTTTGTGTCCTAATCTCAAAAAAGATTATGTATACCTAAAAGCCCTTCCAAATACAATTACTTCAGTTAAAAAAAAAATCCAAATACAATTACTTCAATTAAAAAAAAATCCATACTGCTTTGTCGCTTCAAACCACATCCATACACGTTTCTTGTTTGTCAAAAGATATAGTTTTATGTAGCATTTACTGAATGAACATGCAGGGAATTTATTAAATTAAAGAAAGTACGCACACGTAGTCGTAGACCTAGCCGGCAATTGAATTGTCAAATAAACCTAGGTGCACAAAACCTAACATGCAATGGAACTATTAAAATAAAGTGTTGGAGTTGTCTTTAGTGCTATTTTTTAAGTCGGGTGATGGAATCCGGTCGAAAAAATTGAAGTTAAATCTTGATTTGTATTATTTAAAATAGTTTTTTAACTGCATATTTGGATTCAGCATGCTTTGATTGTGCAGAAATTAGCAATCAAACTTACTATTTCAATAAATTTCTACCGGATTTTGACCAAAAAATTTTCCAAAAAATCTCTTTAAAGACAACTCAAGTGTGCACACTTAGTTGCAGAAAACACCTAACTGGGAATTAAAATAATGGATGATCATGCTTCTTGCATCCCTTCAGTACGTGGAAACTAAAAGCAGTGGGCGCCAGATAAGCATCTAACACGATTTTTTCCCGGATATTCCATGGGCATAGCTTGATGCCTCTGTCAATTCTGTGTAGCGTCGTCGAGCTTTGGAGTTCTAGGGTTGGCCTTTGATGAGGTTCATGCCTTCAAAAACCCTAGCGCCTGAAATTGTAGCTGCAGATTGATGCAGGAGCATCCCGATCTAGCCAGCAATGTGGAGATTTGTCCACATGTTGTGGTTAAATCCAGTAAAATTTATTTACTGTTGGTCAAAAACAATTTACTGAGGAGGTTGGATCCCTCAAATAATTTGTTATTGTAATAAATAGGAGATTAGCTTAATTTGGATTTTGAGATAGGGCTGTTTGTCTAGGTGTGCTTGGGAAACAACGGAATAGAAGAATTCTGTTCTTTCTTGGAAAAATAGGAAACTCTGTTAGATAATTTAGGAGAATAAATAGAGGGAAATTGTAATGAACTGAGGGGATTTCTTTTTAGAGGGATTAGAGTTTGTGTGTCGCGGAGAGGAGAAGAGCGATACTGATGTGTGTATAGTTTGAGTGTGGAGCGAAAAGCTCAGATTAGTAGTAGTTTGTGTGTTTTAAAAAAAAAGAGACAGTGCTCAGATTCTGTGATATTGTGACAGAGTGTATCAGTGTGTTTTTTATTGGGTTAATTTGGGGCAAAAGACAGAATCTCTGTTTCACTGTTATTTATGAATAAAATTAGTATTTGGTGTTTCAATGTATGATGGACTCATGAAGATGATGCGTTTGTTTTCTTTGTGTAATGGCATAAACTGGTAGCAATCTGCGCAATTTGTTTTCCATGATTAAAGTAAATCCGGAATAATTGTATTGTGAGCTGGAACAGCCTTCAATACAGCGGTTTGGTGGAAAACGATTCTAAAGAATTTATGAGCAGATTTGATTAATATATTATGGTTATAAAACTCGGCGGATCCACATAACCACCGTATCTGAGTTCTGAGTCTATGTAAATCGGCGGTGTTATCTAATCATATCAATTGCAATTGCGGTTGATGTCATATTGGTGTAAATCAGAGTTTGGAGTGCTTTAGAACCACGGAAGGGAAATTGATATTACTTCGGATTAGCAACCTACGATCTCTGATTGTAATTGCATCTGAAAGTGGAGATTCGCTTTGTATAGGAGTAATCGGGATTCGATTGTTAAGGAGTGACATCAATCACGGTGATTTGCAATCGCTGACAAGAATATTGCATTGGCCTGGGTAAAGTATATCGGATCGGACTATTGAAACAATGATGGTTGGAGAGCACATTGAAGATTGCCGATTAGCGAAATGTATTGAAACATTAGAGCAAATCAGATCCAGGTATGGTCATATGTATAGAGTCTCTGTTTTAAAAGGCGTTCAAATTCTGTTTTGATTCAATCAGAAGTTATTAAACCCAGATCTGGCATTGAAGTCGAAGTTCCAAAGCGGAGCTGTGCACTGGCGGTTCAATTAACAGTGTTGGAAGTCGATTCCAAATCCCTTAGCGCAGAAAGAGAGAAAGAAATGTGCGATGGATTTCGGCAGTGGTACAAACTAATTGTCTGCTGTAATTCCACTTCCAGCAATCAGGGGGAGTCGGAAAGATTCGAGTAATGGCAAATCGATGATTTGCAGCAATTGAAAGAAAGCCGTGAGGATTTGATAGAGGGTCGATGCTTGGGAGCGTGGAATCAAATGGAACACAATTATGGACAAAGACTATCAATTCAATGATGGACATGGTAAGATATTTGCAGATCGAAGTTTAATATCTGGTTTGATTTACTGATAATTGGCCAATCGAATGTTTGTGAGAATGTTAAACAGTCAAAGAATTTATGGGACAGCAGAATCTGAGATGAAGAGTGTAAACGCAGAACAAACACTGAATTGGATGCATTGAATACCAGAGTCAGATTGCAGAGGCATTTGCATTTAAATTTATATATGGGTGTTGGCAAATACACTATGGCTTTCGATTAAAGGAGTGTCGATTGCTGAGTTGTAGTTTGAACCATAGATTTTGAGAGGAACTGAAATTGTTGACATTTAAAATGAATTTGTTGATCGGTGTATGGATAAGATGAAGAACTTCTATATGTGTACTGTTGAAATTGCCTAGAATTGAACTTTATTTGGACAGAGATTTGAGATGCATTTCTTATATGCATGGTAGTGTTTGTAGATTCTGGGCTTTGACGGGTTATTGCGTCACAGATGCGGGAGAAGCTCGGGATGAAGGAATCTGAATTTGAAGTATTTCTCTGACGACATTGTGAAGACATTTTATGAGATGAATGCTTCGTCCATAATCCTGTCATCTCTGGGATGCTAGGTGGTTCACATGAATTTGACTCTAAAATTTAGGTATTTAAATTGGGGTTGAGTTTCACTTTGTTCAAAGTTTATGGTATTGATAAATGGTATTTATGTAAAATATAGTTTATTTAAATGTCTAAATATTTTGGTAATTTAATTTAATTTTTTAAAACATTATTACTTCTTTTCTGGTTTGTTATTCATTTGTATAGATTGTGATTCTGATTAAGTTATTTAGTTTGGATTGAGTTTCAGGTTGATCAAAGTTCGTGGTATTAATAGATGGTATTAATGTAAAATATAATCTATTTAAATGCCCAAAAACTTTTGTAAATTTGTAAATATAACCAATAATATCTCAATTTCTTAAAACACCACTTCTCTTCTTGATCTTGATACTTCGTGATCTCTAACATTGAATTTATGGAAATGTTTTCTATGTTATGGATTTGTATATACCTTGCAGTGCGAAATGGGATCAGAAATTGAAGTTCAACGCAGGAATTTGGAGATGCTTTCTTCTAATTTTCTGCTCTTCAATGGGAATGGGTGGACAAGGGAAAAACCAAGACAAAAGTCAAGATATTGGGGTTGGTCTGTTTTCAACTCGTCTGCATATCAGAGGTTACAAGCACAACGAACAACCGCTTTGTACTTGGATATTTAGCAATACAATCCCGTTGTTGATGGTGTTGTACGAGAGTACGGTGCTTGCAATTATAGAAGAGATTTTATACCCTGTGTGGTTGCTGGTTAATAATTTTAACCTTTGTACCAAAACTCAAGGATGATCAGACAAATATTCAGTATGCAACTCAAAAGAGAACAAATGCTATAGATTGCGACGATCTATTTCGAATACTGGTTTTTAGGGATTTTAGGTATTTTGGCTTAAGAATATCAGCCATCAATAGCTTCCATTGAATCGTTCATGTGATTGCCATCCATCGGTATGTTTTGTTCACATACCTTACAGATGCTCTTGCTCTTGTTACTGTAATAAATGGGTATGATAACAGGACCAATAAATGGGTATGGTTTCAACTTTTGCTGCACTTCTTCCTTTGAATTTGGCTAATCTTTTTTTCACAATTGTTTTCTTAACTGCAACCATTGTTTTGCAAGTAAGTGAATCTATCTTCATATTTAGGATATGCTATTTTTTTTCACAATTTTTCTTATTTGCATCAATTATCCTGTGAAAGTATATTTTAAATCCATTAATTTCATTTAATTTATATAGCTAGGTTAATATAAAGAATAATTCAAAATTTGACAATGATGGCTCAAAAAACTTAATGCTTACTCTAAAAAAACTTTATACATTGTAATGACCAATGCCGGAGTTGTTTCATTAATTTAAGTTCATTGTCTAAACAATAACCTGAGTTCATTGTTTAATCAACTTCATTGTTACTGCAAATTACTATCAATCATAAAATAACATTTTAAATGTAAAGTCTGTGGGTGATAGTATAATTGGCAAAAAAAAACATGTTAGCAAGTCTTTGTGTGTCTAAGTGATGGGAAGAATATGTCTCACCAACCAAACCTAAAAATAAAATAAAAAATTAAATGCAAAGTTTTGGACAAGTGCATCTTTGTACCCTCATCAAGATCATCAAACCCTTCAGCTTTGCAAAGTATGTTCAAGTGAAATCTTTATTTTTTTGCTTTCTTATCGTAGGTTTTGGATGAACGTTTTAGCAAAATTTGCTTTTAAAAATAGAAATTTGCCAAGCATAAATGGACACATCAGGTTTCTACTGTTGTTTTACTTTATGTAATGGTTTGTATTCATTGTGGGATAGATTTTACTGCACTTTAACTTAATTATAGATGATTTTGTTATTTAAAATATATTTTGAATGTATAAATAAATTCAACATCCTAAAATTTTTTTAGAGCAGTCTAATTTTACACATTAAACAACTTAAGCTCAAATTTTTTAAATCCTCTATCAAATTTTAGTTAAAATTAAGAAAAAACAAATACAAATTTTATTTTTAATTAATATTTTTATTCAAATAAACTTGAAATATAACATCCATCAATATCTAATATTTTAGAAAATAATTTTATTAAAAATAAAATAATTTTATTAAATCCTAGTTGCAGTAAATATTTTATATATTTTTTTCCACTTTTAATGCTCCTTTCTAATTTCTAATTTGACAAAACTCTCACCAATCCTGATAATATGTTCGCAGTCAAATATTTAAAATTCTTACAATTTTCCAATTATCATAATTAAAATAGCTTAGCTCACGTACTCGTGACACCATAAATTTTTTAAAATCAATACAATTTTCAAACCGTCCATCCTGATAAATAACCCAAGTCATGATAAATAACACAAGTCATGAATCCTGCTACTCCATAAAACATTTAAAATCCTTATAATATTCAAATGGTAAATCCTTGTATGAATAAGAAAATAGAATTTATCGTACAATTTTTAAATTATGATAGCATAAATAACTCAGGAATCCTGGTGACTCCATATTTTTTTTTATAATTTAGGAGTTAGAATAAATGGCACACAAACACTATTTTTTATTTTATTATCACATAAAATATTATATAACACGTTAAACATAAGATATATTTAATATCTTAGCAAGTTAATTTAGTTGGTTGACACCCAGGGGTTAACTAACTTCCTTATTTTTATCTTTTGTCGTCTCAAAATTTTAATGGCGTTTTGATCATTTTGAAATTGTATAGATTAAATGGTATCACAATTTCTAAAAGGTTCTTTAATAAATTTAGTTCATTCAAACTACATTATTAATTTTGTGTTTATAGTAAGTGAAGTATTAGTCATTTTATTAACTTATTTTCATTTATCGAGATATATGACTCACCATTATGCTTATGAGTTATGTAACACTCTAGATATTGAATGTACTTACAACATGATTTCTATCTATATTCATGATCATTTACTTATTCTATTTAATAACATAAATGTCTTGTAACACATTATTGAATCTATCCATGTTTCTAAGTATATATGTGATTATTACTATATCACTCTAGATAACTAAGATACAAAAGAGAGCCCAACAAATCTCATTACCAGAGCGTCCACTTCTCTTGTTCTTTACATGTCAATTATTGTTGACAAGCCCTAATAAACTCTACAATAAGAAAAACTTGTGTTATTGAGATGGAGAATGCAAATATTTATACATTCTATATAATATATATGAGTATTAAAAAGTTTTGTTTGGACAATTTATTAACTGAAAATATAATCTAATCATACTAATAATGTACAATGAAAATTCCAAAGGATTAGTTAACATTTCCCCCTTAATGAGAAGGGACATCTAACATGCCAAGTTACATTCTTAGCTTTTCAAAGTTTTCACCTCCTAGTACCTTTGTAAATATGTTTGCCATCTCTTGAGAAGTAGAACAATATGTGAGATGAATAACTTTGGCCTCATCATAATGTGGAATCAAGAGATACTTGGTGTTAATATGATTACTTTGATCATGAAACTTGGGATTCTTGGCCAACTTAATTGTAGAAGAATTGTCAATAAGTAGTGGAGTTGAAGCCTTTTGTTTCTTCTACAAATCTTCAAGTATTTTGTGAAGCCAAATGATTTCTTTTGTAGCTTGAGTTGCTGCAACATATTCAGCTTCGGTGGTAGAATCATGAGGAACATATTGTTTGCATGATCTCCAATTGATTGTTGTTGATCCAAGGCTCATCAAATAAAAAGAAGTAGAGACCCCATTCTCCTTATCTCCATCAAAATGAGAATCTAAATAGTTGGTGACATGGAAATATGAAACTTTGGAATATTTGATGCCGAATGTTGCAGTGCCTTTCAAATACTTGAGCACTCACTTTGCTACATTCCAATTGTGGAGTTTATTGAGGTTTGTACAATGGTATAAGAGCCCTCGCTTTGTTGCATTCTTGTTGTGGAGTATCATACAAAGGAGAGAATAGTTGAATGAAAAAAAAAGATGAGTTACCACCACATAAGGGAAAATCATTAGAGTCTACACATTACTTGTTTTTCATTGCAATTTCAATATTAAGGATCTTTTCAACACTGCACTTTCTTCATGGCGAGAAACTTGGATTTTGGATTCAGGAGCCACTAGTCATATGACATTTAGGTGAAATTTTTTTGAAACTTTCACTCATAATATTAATGATGTTGTTTAATTTGCTTACAAGTCTAAGATTAAACCACCTCGCATTAGGTCACTTTGCTTCAAGATACTGAATCTTGTAGATTATGTTCTACACGATGTACTTTATATTCCATAATTTTCATGAAATTTGATGTCTCTTATCCATATTCAACAGCAAGTGCATTCTATTCATATAATTGATGCCCACATCGAGATACGAAGAGCATATGATCATGCAGTTATTATGACCGGTGTGGAAGAAGTTACGCTTTTAAAATTGAATGGTACTTCCTCTACTAATTCTCGTGTGTGTCCTGCTCTTTTGGCATGTGAGGGTGGAAATGTGAAGTTGTGTTACACTTTTGTGAGAATCAGCAGTAGAAAGTTCATCATCACGCTTTTTCGGCCGAACTATTACATTCTTTGATCAATTTTTTTTGGCCAAAGTATTTTTTTCAGCCGAACAATTAAACATAATGTTCGGCTGAAAATTTGAACATTAAAGTTAACAACATCTTGGAACAAATTGTGGGCAGTTGGGGGAAATTCTGGTGAGTTAGTTTTTCAACCGAAATATTTTTTTGACCAATTTATCTTTTCAGTCGAACAAGTTTTTCTGCAGAACATTTTTTTCGGCTGAAAAAATGTCTATATATATATATATATATATATATATATATATATATATATATATATATGTATATGTATATATGGGTCATGAGTTTGTTACAAAGTTTTGGTATGTTTTTCTCCGCTGAACATTGCATGCACACTCCTGAACATTGTTTGCGCAGTGCTCATGTCAGGTTGATGTTTAGAAGGTAGGTTACATTGATGTTTTCTTTGCAACCTTACACGGTTACGTTGAGCTGAAAAAATGTCTATATATATATATGGGCCATGAGTTTGTTACAAAGTTTTGGTATGTTTTTCTCCACTGAACATTGCATGCACACTCCTGAACATTGTTTGCGCAGTGCTCATGTCAGGTTGATGTTTAGAAGGTAGGTTACATTGATGTTTTCTTTGCAACCATACACGGTTACGTTGAGGTTAATTTTTTTGTTTTTGTTTGGCAGGTATGCTAGAATTTGGAGGAGCTCAACGCTTGAAGAGTTTGATGCCAAGGAGTTCAGATCTAGATGAGTTCAATGTTGAGGAGTTCAACCATGGTTGGAGGTAAGATATATATGCTACTCGTTAGTAGATAAAATGTAGTTTATATCTTTGTTGTGTACTTACTTCTTATTCTCAGTAATTATATTATTTGTAATAACATTTAACCACATAACGAATATCTATGATTTTGTCAATGATCGACCTACTTTTGTTTTAAACCTCAAGCTTAACTCATTGAAAATAAATGTGGGGTACCTAGTGTTCAACTTATTCCACTTGCATCCATCATCTTTCCTTTACGACAAATAATTTTTTTTTCAAAAGGGCTCTTGACTTTGCACAATGATAACATCAAAGTAAATGCAAAGGGATGAAGGTTTCATTCCCCAATTACCTCCCCGTTTAGATGTTGAAAATCAAGGTAGAGTCTCCATCTTATCCCCTATTTACTATGTTGCATATTCTCTCTCCTTATCATTTGGACCTTCAATTTCTATGTGGCCACTTTGAAATTTGTCCAAATAACTCTTGTTGCCTCTAGTATTTGTCTATCAGCATTTTAGGGCCATAGTGATTATCTCCCATGCCATATTTTTAGCCTCTGGTTGCGCAGAGATGTTGGATATATATATTTAGAAAAATTATCACACACATAATCTGGAGGTTTTATTAGTTTTTATCATAGTTACCAAGTTCGAATTCGAATTCGGATTCGTATTCGATACGATACGATAAAAATTCGGAAGAAAAAAATTCAATTCGGAGAAAATTTGGCACTATACATCTTATCTATATATATATATATATATATATATATATATATATATATAACTTAAATACTTTTCTTTCATTTTCTTCCCATTTATTTTGAAATTTAAATAAATTTAATCAATATAATATACAAAACTAAAAAATATATCCGTATTTAGTTTCTGATTTTATTTTAAAATCCTTTTTATAGTTAAGACATTTAAAAATTAAATATTTAAAACTTATTTTTTTTAAATTCCTTTTAACAAAAATATATATCGAAAAATCAATTCTTAACATAAATATATATAAAAAAATCAATTAGTTTTTAGTCAATTTCAAAATTTTCTTTCCTACTTATCTCAGCTTTTTAAACCATTAAAGGAAACATTAAAATTTTGAAATCTGAAAATTTCAGGTTGTCATTAGTTTCCGTTGCCATTAGTTTCCATTTTATCTGCTATCCTGCCTTTATTGGCATCAGTTTCTATTTTACATTAGTTTCTATTTTACTGCTCTCTTGCCTCCATTAACATCTATTTTCAGTTTAAAAATAATTACATTTACCATTGGAGACACTTGAGATTTTTTTGTTTATCTAATTAGAAAGATTAGGCTTGCATTTTATGTAACCAGCAAGTAATAATAAGTAATACTAATCTGCAAAAAATACTCCAAGATATAATAGGAATAGTCTGATTAGGAATGCACGCTCTCACATTATGCAGCGATTCAATAGTAAGTAATAATAATATGCAAAAACAATAGTCAAGAAATAATAGGATGAGTCTGATTAGGAATGCACACTCTCACAGGGTGAAGCGAATATGAACCGGATCGAATTTTTATCGAACTATTCGAAATACGAATCGAACTCACGAATTTCCGTATTTTTTCCACCGATTCGGACGTATTTGGTAACTCAGGTTTTTATTAAGTACATTTTCGATGAGTATTGCAAATTTTTAAAACATTGTTTATATTACAAATTTTAGTTATTCAGATGAAGATTGTATAATTTTAAAGTCCAAAAATAATTTTGAATAATAAAATATTGAAAATTTAGTATTTCAACAATAATTACATTGAACTCTAGAAAATAAAATAATTGTTATAATTTTTACTCAATATTATAAATTTTACACTAATTTAAAGAGGTTTCATCTGTAACTTCTCACATAATCATGTACCTGTGTATTCTGCCTTTATTTCTGCACTCATTAATTTATTGATTGAACACTCTAGTTTTTCGAGGAGGTGTTCACTCGCTCATGTCATGTCACTTTATAAGAATACAATTAATTTCGTTGATGTGCATTTGTAATAGATATATAAAAAAAGTCAACCCGTAGAACCATCCACTCTTGTGAATACACTAATCTGACATAATGAAGTAGAAAAACAATTTGGCTGAGCAGTGGAGATACAGAGAGAATTTTTTTGATGTAACCATGTAGGTCAAACATAAAGCTTCCAATCATACGTTAATTTACACATAAGAGGATCATTTGTAATGTGATACATTCACTAATTATATTTTGTATGTTTCTACATCAATATTGGTTGGATAACATACATGAAATTCTCACATACCAGTTGCCAAGTAATATCGATCTTCAACTTTCCAGAGAATATAGATTTAGAACAAAATGTATGAGGTAGAAATTATTAAAAGCCATTGAAATTGAAATAATAAAATGCTAATGACCCACACTCGATTATTCATGAGAGATGTACACCTCAAAATAACAAAAGCCTCTTTAAAGCATCCATCATCTCAACATAATTATGTACCCTTCGAACCCCTATTCTTCTTTGCACCTTAGTTTCCCCTTCTTCCTCGATAGTGTCCAATTTAAGCAGCGAGATCATTAGCATCTTAGTTACCATAATAAAATTATTATCTACAACCTTGGTTCCACCACTCACAACTGTCTCTATTGCAAAAACCTGTACCAAAATCTTTTTCACTTCAGCCTTGACTACAAAAATTGCTTTACAAGATTTTGTAATGCTCTCATTCCTCTTTATTTCCTCTTCATTTCCTCTCCTTACTGGCAGAGTCCTCCATCAAAACCACCTTTTGCATGTCTTTGACACTTGCTATATGCAGGAACTCATCATTCTCCTTTTCTTTTCATATGAACAAAATCCTTTGTTCTTGAGACTCCAAACCAGTCTCTGGGGCCAATAACTTCTTGTGGTTCCCAAAGGTAGCCTGCATAGGAATTGAAACTTCACGCTGGTATGAGCCATGGGAAACCTTAATCTTAGTCATAGGCTCAGCTACAGCGTCGACTTCATCTCTCTTCTGAACCAACATGCCTCGAGGCCTCAATTCCCAGTTTATGTCATCCCTTTTGTCCTCTATGCTGCTGTTGAAAAGGGTTCTGGAACTGGACCTGTTGTTCATGTTATTACTCATGTCTTTACTTCTCAACTGCATTGACAATCCTCTGCTCTCGTCTACACCCGAAATGCCATGACTTTAGACAAAAGTTGTAATCGGATAATGGAACCAATCGAAATTTGCAGGTTTTAAGAAAAAAATTGTGGGTGTGTGGGGAGGTATAAGAATTGGTCAAAGGGATTAAGATAATACATCCAGTTACATCGAAGAAAACACAGATGCATATTAGGACGATGAACTACAATCTTTGGAGAAGAATGGGTGCATATTCAATGATTCATGAAGATGGCACTTTAAGTACCACACAAGAAGAGCTCCATAAAAGATAAGACACAAATTGAGAAGGCCAAAATAGTAAAAGGTTATATGCAAGATTATCACCCCAAGGCTGTTAAAGTAATCATGTAATATCTAACGCAAAACTTAAAGTTATATTTTAATCACTTAAAAGTATATATATTTCTTATATGTGAGGATCGTGTAGCACTTCTTTGTATGAATATCTAAATTTCGCTCGTGTATTAACACATATCTCTATGCTTCAGACGATCCTTGTAAAAGGAGAGTTGTTTGCACTTTAGTTAGAAATTGGATTGAAAGCCTTTGGAAAATGGAATAATCTGCATAGAATTTATCCTAGTAAAGTACACAAGTAATAATCATGATATGCAATTCTTTCATCTTCATCACGTTATAGATATAGGAACTACTGCCTACTGATTGGTAAAGTTGCTTCCATTTTTTTAAATTTCTGTTACAAACTAGAACGAATTAGATTTTATATTTGAGCTTTTTTATATTTATAAAATAGCCTCATTTAGTTTTCCTTTCAATATTAAAATTATAAATACACTTTTTTAAGGAAATTTTTATTTATTTAAATTAGTGAAAAAGTCTTGGCATCAATTAATATTAGTGGAAGAACTCATGATTTATCTTGAGCCTATGAGTGGAAGAACTATATGTAGGTGTCATCATGCTACTCCAAATTATTATAAATCATAAGATTTGTTTCTTATTTATTTCAACTCTTATTGGTTTCAACTCTATCATCAATCTGATTCAATTTAATATTATATATATTCACCTCTTTTCCCCTTCAAATATTCTATATATAAGTGATAAGTGATCTATATTCACCTCTTTTACCCTATTTTATTATATTTATTTAAGTGATAAGCCATAAGTGATCAATGATATTTAAGTGGTTGCATCACTAGCATACAATGACACATTTGGATATTTAAGTGATAAGCCATAATAACTCTTTAATTCATAATGTTGCATTATATACTTGTCTTATCCATGAATAACATCCAATATGTAGAAATCTTGGTTGATGTTTTAATCCATGGATTTAGGAAAGAAAGCCAATGATCTTATGCATATGAAAACTGTAATGTTTTTTTTTTTTTCTTAATATTGAAGATAAATATAGGATTTATGGATGTCAGTGTACTTAGTGGCATGAACCTTTATTGCCTCATAGAAAAGAATTGAATGACTTATATGGAAGATGAAATATATATATATATATATATATATATATATATATATATATATATATATATATATATATATATATATATATATATATATATATATATATATATATCTTTATATTGAAGATAAATATAGGGTTTATGGATGTCAGTATACGTAGTGGCATGATCAACAATCAACCCTTATTTCCTCATAGAAAAGCATTGAATGAATTATATAGAATATGGAAGCCCTTACAAATTAGTTGTTTATTGATTTGAATGTGGGTATAAACTTTTTAAATGTGGAAATTTATGCAACAAAATCATACATAACATGATGGAAAATATCCATTGATAGGTTAACCTTTAGTATAGTTGTTGGGAACGGGATCCCCCAAGGACAATTTTGGGGTTAAAAGCCCATGTTTTGGGTTGAATTTTGTAATAAAGTTGTAAATACTCCGCATTTTGTGGTCGCGGAGCACGGAGATGTCATGATTCATAAAGGGTTGTCTGCCCTTATTTTGTAAAGTAAAGTCAGCTGTAAAATATCTACCCATGGCCCATGAACCATGGGATTGTATAAAAAGAGCTAAGTAAGTAAGCTCTGAAAGAGGATAGATATGTTTGATAAAAGTAAGAAGTCTTGAGCGATAAGGAGAGAAGTTTAAGTTTCGGGTCTTAGTGTAGGTAGAGGCTTTACAGCTGAGTGCGCAGAGGCCTAGGGTCGAAGTCTGTAGTTGAGTGCGCGGACCCCTACAACTGTGTGTGTAGGGCGCATAGAGTCTGTAATCATCTCAAGATATCAATAAAGAGAAGTATTCTATAAATTTTATGTCTTTGTTTCCTCTTAATGCATCTTGTCATATTGTGTATGAATTTCATTTATAATGCTTATGTGATGCACGAATGTATGTAATTACATTGGATAATTGAATGCAAATAAGGATATCTGTTTACATGGCGCTAACTATGATTGTTTAATAAGATAAGTAAGACACTTAAGCTAGATTGGGAATCTGCACGATACGCTACCCTAGTAGCACAAAAGTACCTAAACCATAGGTTAAGGCTGCGTGAAGGCCAGTCGTACCCCTTCACGGAGGTACTAAAGGGTGGAATAAAGGGCTAGACTAGTAGAGCCCTAGAACTTAATGACCTACGCGAAAGCAAGAATAGGAGGAATAAACTCACATCACAACTATCTCAGGGTGTGGAAACTTGTTTCCAACATCCCCCCATACTACTTCAGTCTGCGCTCCGTGGGCTGATGCCGACAGGGCCAGTAGTGTAGGGATTTGTTTGGCTAACTAATGTTGAACCTGGGTCAAGCCCCACCAAGCCAACAAATGGTTCCGTTGCTGGGATTGGAATCTGCATAAGAGATGTATGATGTCGTATCACTGAAATCCAACTAAGAAGGAGATCAAGGACTGGTTGGATAGAAGATCCATGAATTCATGGTGCAGGAGAGTAAAAATCCATGACTGACAAAGGAACAGTGGCTCGATAGGTACCTATACACAGAGATCCATGAGATCTTTTTTTGTTCCTTTCCGGTTGAGCTATATGAGTGGATCGCAAAGCTAGCAAATAGCTAAGGAAGGTGGAGACTTGATGGTCCTATTATCTGGACCCCAGAGTTAGCAGAGAGATTGGAAGCCTCCGAGGATAAGATCACTCACACTGTCGATCATTGGCTCGATCACATCATAGGAGGTTTTGTGACTGAATTCGCGGTCAATACCTCAGTCAACTACAGTGAGGCGGAGCAGCGCTTTTTCAAGGGTCTGTGAGTTAAGTACTTGAAGTCCTTGAATACCTGGATTAAAATGTTATTGTGTGAAAAACGGGTTATGCAACTACCTTGATGTTCAGAGCTACCCAGAGTAGAAATACTTACAGGAACGAAGGAAGAAAGGGTCCTGAATATAGTCCATTGATTTCACCTCCATTGGGTGATGAAGAGGGAGTAGAATAGGCTTCTCCATGAAGTGTTATCCAGTTAATAAGACAAGGATTCCCGCAAATACCACCTCCACCTACACCACCTCCAACTTCACCACCATCACCTGCGACTTCACCCGTACCACCTCCACCCCCACCGCAATTCAACGTGGCAAATTCAGTGAAGCTACCTTTGTTCAAAGGCTTGGGAAATGAGGACCTGGACCACTTTTGGTTCATTGTGAAAGTTGTGTGGGAAGCTCTAGGCATTACAAATGATCACATGAAGAAGGCAACACTAGTTAGTGCTCTATAGGATCACGCGCTAACTTGGTACATTAAATACTCTAACGATAACCCGAACGCTGGAGTGGCAGACATCCAGATCGCATATAATAAAGAATTCAGTAGGCCTAAATCCAAGGCACAGTCGATTGTGGGGTTCAAAGAAATCGCGATGAAGCCATGCAAGACACCTTGGGAATTAGATAAGAGATTGAAGTGTAAAATCCACGAAGCTAATATGAACTTAACAAATGGAAAACACCATGAATGGTTCGTGGCTTCACTCCTGCCATAGCTAAGGGTTACACTATCACAACAGAAGATAACAACTCAGACAGAAGCCTTGGAGATTGTAATGAGACTGCATGAAACACTGATGCAGGATCTAAATTTTGGGGTTCAGTAGATCCATGCGTAGTTAAAAAATCTTTGCATTGAAATGTTGAGCTTGAAGCAAGACAGAACAGTTCGACTGGAGGTGCATGAAGAGGTATGGTGCCTGAAATGCAAGGGTTAGGGGCATTATAAGGACCATTGCTCGGCCTTTGCGAATTACATTACAGGAGGGGGACAGATGCATTTGAGGCTGGAAGCTCAAGAAGGACCAAGCGCGGGGCTTGCGTTGTGGTGCGCTATATATCAAGTAGTAGGAAAACATACAATGGATAACTATCATTTGCTGCAGAAGTTTGTACAAACACCACAATAACTGTTCTGCAACTTTTGTAGGTCGGTAGGGCATGATGAGCGCAACTGCAGAAGTTATGAATTGATGATGGATAGAACACCCGCCTATAGGGTTCAGGTAGAAATGCGCCCCCCTGACCAGAGCGCAGGGATGGCGCGAATAGGCTTTCAGGGAAGTGGATGATGCCAAGGTGGAGGAGGACCTGGCAGAGGTCAAGGACAGCTAATATGCTACAATTATGGAGGACCAGGACACTATACCCATGATTGCACTAACTCAATGCGTCTGTCGTGTAAATATTGCACCATGTTTGACCATGAAACAGAGGACTGTCCTACACTGATAGTGAGGATACGCGACAAAGGGGCACTACCACCTCAATCGACTCAAAACTTGCAGATGTTGAGGTTTGAGCCTCGCGAAGAGGATCCTAATGTGAATATAATGCTCCGAAGTGGAATTGAAATAGGGGATGATAAGGGGAAACAAACCGAAGACAGCGCATGGGTTCGCAAAGCTCCGGTGAAGGAGGTTGAATTTGATTTAGAGGGCACATGCAAAACGTTCATGGAAGCAAAGAAGAGCTTCAATGACGCTTCCACCTCAGGGAGCAAGGATAAGCCTAATCAGAAAATGGACCCTTCTATGCTTACGACCTTTCTAGAAACCTGCATGAAGTTGCTACGCGATAGCAAGGCTGTGAAGGGATTACAGGAGCTTATAAATAGATGCACTAGAAACAGTCCGGGTGAACTGCGTGTGGTACGAAATATTGGTAAGAATAAAACGAGGACAGGAAGGGAGATGAGACTGACCGCACAAATAGGATAATATGAAATGGATCAAGTTATTTTGGATCTAGGGTCAGATGTGAACGTCCTACCGAAACAAAATTGGGAACGGATGGGAAGACCCATGCTGCAGTGGTCTCCGATTCAGTTAAGGATGGAAAATCAGTAAAAGATCATCCCCATGGGGTGGCTGCAAGGTGTGACTGTAGATATTGAAGGCACGAGCACGTTGGCTGACTTTGAAGTAATAGAAATTGTAGATGACAACAACCCCTACCCTGCGCTCCTTGGCATTGATTGGTCTACTGATATGAACGGGGTAATCAACCTAAAGAAGTGAAAGATGATATTTGAAAAGAAATCGCTCCACGTAATAGTACCCCTCGATCCTACTAAAGGATCACGCTATACTAAACCAGTTCGCAATTATGAGAGTGATGATGATTTGGAATATATCTATAACATAATAGTGCGAGACCAAGATTGAGTGAATCCAACAATAGATGGATGAATTATATGGGATCACGAGAGTTCCTGCACCTTGGACTCTGATGAAGAATTAGAGCACTGACAGGATTGGTTACATGAAGTAAACACGCTGAGCTATAATATGATGACCTAGTCATTGCACTGTGTGTCAACAGAGGTAAGAGAGTTGCTCACTTATGATGGCTTGAATGATGTAGCTACCTTTTTGGACGCATTTGAGAGGGAGGTACCAGAGAAGTAGCGCTTCTAAGCTTTTCACTAGACACTACGCGCAACGTCCGCAAGATGGTGGGGTACGCACAAGGGTAGCTTTGATGACTGGTGCGAATGCAGGAGGATGATGAGAACATGCTTTGGGAAGCCGAAGGTATGAATGATAGACAAGTATGATGGGAAGGATGATCTGCGTGTGCACTTGGCCAAATGGGATCAGGCTTATGGAGTGAAACCCCAACTTGAATGGGTGCACTTGTTCTATCACACCCTGGATGTCATCCCGTTGAACTGGTACTTAGAAACAAAGCTCCACTATGGTACAGGTGAATGGGATATTCTGTGTGAGGGATTCATAATGACATTTAGCTTTGAAGATAGGTTTGACTGTATTGACGAAGTGCTACAAGAAGTGAAAGCAATGATCCTTAGGATACCGCAGGATCCTTTAGACCTGATTCAAACGGATTGGACTACTCAGTTGAGTCACATGCTGGAATGCTATAATGTAATTGCCATAGAGGAAGATGAGGATCCACAAAAGATTAAAATCCCTGAAACAGAAGCTCATCGTGAATTTGAAGGACCGCAGATTGCGAATCTTGATATAACCGCGTGACTGAAAACGAAATAGGTAAACATTGGTACTAAGGCAAAGCCAAAATTCGCAAATATTATAGATTACTAGGATGACATGATGGTGGATAAGGCCGCTGAATTGCTCCACAAATACCAGGGTTTGTTCCTTACCAAGTTTACGGATCTAAAAGGGATAATCAGGGACCTAGGTGTTATGAAAATCATGTTGAAGCCTGACGTGAGTCCAATTAAGTAAATACCTTACCGTCTTAATATGAAGTATAAGGAAAAGCTCCGCTTAGAGCTAGACAAGATGCTCATGGCAGGCATCATTGAGCCAGTAGAAGAATCTGATTAGGTAAGCCCAATGGTGGTACAGGAAAAGAATCAAAGGAATGAAATAAGGATATGCGTAGATCTCAGGAAGTTGAATGATGCTTGTGTACATGATCCTTTCCCGACTCTGTTCACTGATGAAGTGTTGGACAATGTAGGTGGCTAGGAAGCATATTCCTTCACTGATGGGTTCTCTGGGTACCATCAGATCAAAATCACGCTGGAGGATAGGAGCAAGATGACCTTCACGACTGAGTGGGGTTGTTTTCAGTACACTGTAATGCCTTTCAAATTGAAGAATGCGCCTGCGATTTTTTCGCGTGTAGTCATTGTGGCATTCAAGGAATTTATTCATAAGTTCCTAGAAGTGTACTTTGATGACTGGACTATGTTTGGGCTAGTGAAACGCCATTTGGAAAGCTTGCACCTGATGCTAGATACCTGTCTAAGATACCAGATCGTGCTCAATCTGAAGAAGTGCCTATTTTGTGTTCATTTTGGGACCCTGATGGGTCATGTGGTTTGTAGACAGGGACTGATTGTAGATCCCACGAAGATCACGATGACGCTTAACTTAGAAGCACTGAGGAGTGTGAAATAGCTGCACGCTACCCTAGGGAATACTAGATATTATAGGAAGTTTATCAAGGGTTATGCCCAGATCACTGCGCATATGGAGAAGTTGTTGAAAAAGGATGTCACATTCTGCTGGAATGAGGATTGTAAGAAAATCTTGGGTGCATTAAAGGAAAAGATGGTCACTGCGTTGATCTTAGTATTCCCGAATTGGAAGAAGGAGTTTCATGTACATGTCGACGCAACATGTATAGTGCTGTGAGAAGTACTGACACAAGCTGGCGGAGGAGACTTGGACCATCCTATAGCATTCGCAAGAAGAAGGTTATCCAAGGTGGAAAAGAAATATTCCACCACTGAGCGTGAAGGGATAACCATGGTATACGCGCTCCAGAATTTTAGACACTATTTGCTGGGTGGCCATTTTAAGATGTATACGGATCATTTTGCATTAAAATACCTAGTCAATAAGACTGTGTTGGGGGGGAGAATCTGGAGGTGGTTGTTCTTGTTACAGGAGTATGATTTTGAAGTTATTATGAAACCTGGATGACTAAACGCTAGACCAGACCATCTATCGCGCATCGAAACAGGGGAAGATCCAACTAACTTGGAGGAGGGATTGCTTGATGCACAACTATTTGCAGTGCACATCGTAGATGGTCATTTTGAAGATATCATACACTTCCTAATGATAGGAAATGCCCCAGAAGGATACACTGTCGAGTAGAAGAAGGAGCTAGTGGTGCGCGAGCTAGACTTTTCTGTCATTGTCGGGAATCTGTACAAAATGGGGTCTGATGAGATATTGCGAAGATATGTACCAAAGTTTGAAAGGAGCAGTATCCTCGCGGATGCTCATGGGGGTGCCGCGAGAGGAAATTATGCAGTGAGAGAAACTGCGTAGAAGATTCTATGCGTAGGGTTGAGGTGGCCAACCCTCCATCAAGATTCAAAAGCTTGCTGCAAAGCATGTGATGTGTGTCAAAGAACTGGCAGGCCATCACGGAGGGATGAGATGCCTCTAAATCCACAGATGATGTTACAACCCTTTGAGAAATGGGCGATAGATTTTGTGGGACCCATTCAGCCCCAAGGGAAGAAGATGGGAGAGAGGTACATTATCACCACGATGGAGTATTTGAATCGATGGGAAGAGGCATAATGTTAGTTTTAGGTATGTTCTATGCTAGAGCAATTTATTTAAATTTTCACAGTTAGCAATCACATCAGCATTAAGATAAATTGCAGATAGAACATAAATATAAGTCACAAAAGACAAGCCAAGACAAGAGGACACAAGATGTGGCGCTAGCCAGGGACAAACCCCAATGTGGGGAAACCCTTGATCAATTCTTCCTTTATGTTCTTCAAAGTTCAGCACAGAGAGAGAGAGAGACAGAGAGATAGTACATTTACCATAGAAGTCAACACTTTGACTTATCTAGATCTAAGCATAGATCATCTCCTATGATGATGAGATCAGTTGAAGACATTCTACTTCAACTGATTCTCCAAGGTGACTCCTTCACCTATCATCGTGCTGCATCTGGTCCTCTTGCTGCACCACTACATACTACACCATGTTGCACTAATCATGATTATCATCATGCTGCCCATGTCCATGATCTTATCCATCATCATGTTGCCCTTCATGTCCATGATCTCATCCATCATCATGTTGTTGCCCTTGCTAATGTGCATCATCATTATGCTACCCTTGCAGATGTGCATCATCATCATGCTGCTGCCCTTGCTAATGTGCATCTGCATCATGCTGCTACCCTTACTAATGTGCATCATTCTTTAGTTCATATACATATCATCCTTAGCTACTTTCTATGACTTGCAGCCTAGCAAAGCAGCTAGGCTATAGTTCCATGTCACTTCTGTACAAGATGTTTGTACTGCCACTGAGATTTTACCGAGATATCTCAGGACTATTGTGTATAACACAGTCCCTTCGTTCAGGGTTTTCATTTTCTTATCACTGTTATATTATGTTGTCCAACATACTTAAATTGCTACAGAAGAACCACCGAGATCAGGTGTCAAGACTCTTATAGACAGCCTTGGATTTACCACACTGTCATCTACAGCTACGTGCCATTAATGTGGGACCTTGTACCTGAGTTTATATATGGAACTTTTACTGTGGCTACCACACATGAAATTTGCGAAGTTCTTATCTCCTTTTACAACGTGAACAGTTCTTCTTTTTGCTGTAAGTTACATGTCTCTTAGACTGTGTATAAGTTTCCCTGATCTGTGTGTAGTCTCCTTTCATGACTGCGTTTTGAATTCCTTTCCTTACTGCGGCTAGGGTTTGACAACGTTAGGATGACAACAACGTTTGGGCCTCCATCTTTGAGCGTATATGAGCTTCTTCATGACTACGTGTAACAGGTTTCACAATGCGTGTTAGGATGGCTCCCTGTCTCCTTTGCGTGAACAGGATTGTGCTGTAGATGCGTTCAGGAAGCCTCCTTGACTTGCGTAGATGAGGGCTGCTGATTGACCTGCAGTTAGGGCACTTGGACTCCAATCAGACTATGGTTATACCTTTTTTGACTGCAGTTAGGGTGTGGCTAGATCAGCCCCTAGAACAACGTAATCTCCTCTAGATCTCTCTGTCCACAAAACCCAAACAAGTGGAGAGAGATCACTAGAGATGTGAGTTGCAAATGACATCAAATCTTCTTCAATTTATACCAAAAATGTATAGGTTGAATAGACATGATGTTTGGACTTCTTGAGCCTACAAAAGTTGCTGGTTAGCTTGATAATAAATCCATAATCAAAATAAATTCATATCTCCATAAATACTTATCGGAATCAGATGATATTTAGATCAATCCTACACCACTCGATGAGGGGGCTCCAATAAAAATATCAATTGCCATAAATAAACTGACCCACATGGAGTTTGGCCCTAGTTTCCAATTTTAACACTCCCTCTCAACTAAGGAGAACTCCATGTATTGATCCATATGACTAGATGTACTATCTCAGCCATCAGTGCCCTGCACTATTATTCCCAACTCTGCTCAGCTCTACTCTACTTAGCTCAGCTCTGCTCCATTCTACTAGCTCTGCTCAGCTCTGTTGGCTCTGCTCAGCTCTACTGGCTCCACTCTACTCTTCTTTACTTAGCTTTGCTAGCTCTGCTCATCTCTGCTCAGTTCTGCTGACTCTGCTCTGCTCAGCGTAGCTCAGCTCAGTTCTATTGGCTCTGCTCTACTCTGCTAAACCATGAAGAAGAAGAATTTATCGAGAATGTCTCATACCATTCTCCACTGACCCGAAGTCAGTCTCAGAGTGAAAACCACTGGTCCTAGACCAGTCTCAACCAGCCTCATTTACTTCTCGCCCATTCGAATACTCCTCCATTTATCACACCAGCTCAGAGTGCAAGCAGCCAAGTCATGAGGATTAGAAGGCAGCTGAGCACATGAGAGACAAAGAGCTAGTTTATCTCGAGTTTTGGAGCCGAGCCTCCCTAATTCTATGGAATTCATTAATGAATTCATTTGTATAAGTAGAGAGGCCTAGAGCCTCATTAGGATTCAAACTTTTGTTGTAAAAATCTAAGTTATTTTCGAGCTCTAGACTTGTGGAAGTTTTATTGATGTAATTTTTTGTTTTGGTAATAAGAATGAGTTTTGTTTTGAGCCACCACTGAGTTAACTTAGAGGGCTAAAGCTCTTAGGTTAGGGCTCAACCATAGCAGCGAAGGCTCCTCTTTCTTATATCTGTATGTTTAGATTAGTCTCATAGCTTCTTTGTTAATTTGCCTTTAGATGTATTTTCATTGCAAGTAGTGTAGATTGGATTGGTTGTTTATTAGCTTGCTTCCATTTGTGCCTTACTTTAGTAGTAGGTTAGCAGGGATAAAAGGAGCACCACAAGGCTGTCAGTAGGTGTCTTGGCCTCATTTACTCCCTTTGGGATCATGATTTTAGGAAGGGACCCTTATGCAACCCCCAAAACACAGATTTCTATTTCTTGTATGAGCTTTAGAGTTTACTATATTTAAGTTAGCATTTGATCAGTTTTGCAAATTAGGATTTCATTTCCATCTCTTCTATCTTCATTCTTGTAGTAGAAATCATCCATGCTTTCATTCCTTTCAGCAACTTTCCTCATGCATAATGGAGGAAGTTAGCTCATTAATTCTGCTTTTCTACCTTATGAGAATGCTTCTTGTTTATATATCTTTTTGGAAATTATACATGTTTTATGCAGAGCAGGTGCTTCGGGAGTAGACAAAGACTTCATAGCTAGCAACCACCTTCCACTTAATCCACCATAGTCATTCCTTGTTTTCACCATTACCTTTACTAGTTTTCTTCATTTTACATAGAAATTCTTCCAAGCACATTGAGCGAATCCAGCCATCTTCTATCCTTGATGTTGACTTCTGAGTGATCCTAGACCTTTTATCAGTTCATTCCACCCATGTACCACCTTCCCTAAGCCTTCCATCACCTCCAAAACCTCCCATTTTTCTCTCGGTTGTATCCTGTAGGTTTAGAGGGAATCTTGTAGGTTTCTAGTACATCCTATAGGTTTTCCTGTAATGGCCTATTTTGAGGCTGAATTGAGGGGAAACCTCTAGGAAGCCACCAAAGGTCACCCCAGGGTCTCCCACACCATCCAACCATCTACTAATCCTTCCAGCCATCCTCCAACATCCTTAATTCACCTGCCACATCACCAAAATAAATTAGTTTTCATACTTGATTTTGCATGAAAAGACAAAAAGACAAAAACAAATTTATTTCAATCCATTTACTTGCACATTAGTGATGTTTGATGCTGCTACTTCTGTGCTTATATAGTAGCATTTGGTTCATGTTAATTTTGCATTATTTCAAAGCATAGTTTCTTGGCAATCAATTAGGAAATGGTGTGATTTAGCATTGAATTTCGGTCTTTTTCATTACTGCAGTAGAGTAGCTCCCCCTTAGAGTAGATTTCCCTCTCTTCCATCAAGAACCAAGCTTCTTATGACTCCATAGAAGTTTGTCTTGAGAACCCCAGTGGTCTCTCGCCAACTAAACAGTGGCAAAAGGCAGAACCATCACTTTTACTTTTGTATATAGCAATGTCACCTCCAAGTTTGTACAAACCCCGGGTTGATAAAGTAAAGCTAGCAGCCCAAGAGTTGCAATATTCTTGTTGCAATACTAGCGCTCATCACTTTTTGGTGCCATTTCCGGGGAGGTGTCTGAGTAATATGTGAGTACTGCGTCTTTCTTCTATTTCTTGTCTCTAATATTCTGCCATTAGTTTATTTCTGCAAAAGTAATTTAGTTGCTTCCTTTTTCATTCTACATTTTCTACTTCCCTTTCCATTTTGCAAGCAAGATTTCAATTAAGCAAGTACTTTTTTCATTCAGTCAGTAGTTTTAATTTAATCAACAATTTCAATTCATCAAAGTAATTTCCAAGTTTGAAAAAAACACAAAACCAAACCAAAAACATTTCCTTTCATGCCTTGTAGGAATAGGGATAACTTAGGGAAATTTTTGCCAAATACCCACACTGCATCAAACAGCCAACCTTCCCTATTCTTCGGTGGCTGTGAACCAGAAGAACCCTTAGGTGAGAAACCTGACATATTTGAAGGACCTATAGGGGAAGAAGAAGAAGAAGAACCCATTCCTACTGAACCAATGGCTGAAAAAAAAATGACAGAGGGAATAAAGAGAGAGTTGAGGGTTCCTTCCCCATCTGGGAAACCAATGGGGATACTAAGATGAAAAATATAAGCCCCTCTGCCATACCTCATTTCCATGGCTTGACCATAGAAGATCCCAACACTTTCCAACTTGAGTTTGTTGTTATATGCCAAACCTATGACTATACAGATGATGAACGGAAGTTAAAACTATTTCCATCTACCCTCAAGGATGTTGCATTGCGCTGGTTCATGGGTTTACCTGGGGATAGCATCACAACTTGGGCTCAGATGCAACAAGCCTTTAACAATAAGTATTGATACTACTGTAGGTTAAAGGATACTAAAGAGAAAAAATTTAGGATGACCATAGGCAATGATGAATCCCTAGAGGATTATGAAGAAATATTCTAGCTTAGTTACAAGAGGGCCAGGTGCACACTTGACCCTGAGTCACTAAAGTTGGTCCTGCTTAGGGAAGTAAGGGAAGATCTTCTGGATACCCTACACTTGTTAGTAGGAGGAGATATCTACCAATTACCCTATGATGATATCAAGGCTGTCTTTAGAAACCATTCTAGGGTGGCTAGGAAAAAGGGTAGGGGTAGTCAACCTATGGTCAGTACATCCTCTTCCAACTCATCTATCAAAGGTGAAATTGAAAACATGCTGGAAGATTTCAAGAGTGAGATGCTGCAAACCCTTGCCTTACAAACGGACACTATACACATTAAGAGAAAGCAGGAGGAAGCAAAGATAGCCTTGGCCATTTTCTGTCCTAGATGCATGAGGAGGAACCCTATGAATGAATGTCCATTGAATTCTGTTGAAATTTGCTCAGTCTGTGAAGAAAACGACTCCACAGACAAGTTCCCTTCTTTGCTTGGACTCGAAGCTGTATATCAAGGAGCTGAAAGGGTCACTGAGCAGTTCTGCTACATAAACCAAAGGAGACCTCATGGGCCTAGACCATACCAATAGGGCATGCAAGGGTCATCCCATGCATATTACAACCCCAACTAGACCACACCCATACCTTCTTGGGGACCCCCTGCTCATCCTTCCTGGTCTACAACTCCTCCTTGGTCCTTTGCATCTCAATATCACTCCCAGCTAGCCAACTAGTCATTTCAACCATATGCTCCGCCACAACCTCAGTGGAATGCACCACCCCAGGGGTGGAGGCCCCAATACAACAATGTTCCAGTTTTATTGCCTCCACCACCTGCCAAACCGCAACTATTACACTTTGCTCCACCCAAGCAACCTCAGATGCCTACCTGGCCAAATCTGAACCCCAACAACAGACAAGCTCAACAAGTATACAGTGGAGAGACATCATATCTAGCTTATGTTGTGGAAATCTAGGAGATTAACCTGAGATCTAGGAAATTTCTCTCAGATAACCAACATCCACATCCACCTAGGGAGGTTGGGGAAGAAAGAGAGGAAAGAATTATTAAATTAAGTCTACACTTTCCTGGAAGATTAACCCAACCACTCCATCCTACCCCAGAAGAGACTAAACTTCTGGGAGAATTGAAAAATTTATGTGTAAAGATTCCACTTCTCCAAGAAATAAAATATGTGCTTGTTTACAATAAGTTGATTAAGGAGAAGTGCTTCAAGCATCTAGGGAGGTGAAGAAGAGATGCCCCTACCATTAATGTCATTGGACAGCTGTCCGACTTAATGTTGGGGCAAGTAATCTCTCCAAAGTATTTGGACACTGGAAGCCTTGTAGTATATGTGCACATCAACGGCAGCATTGTCCCACAAAATTTGATCGATCTTGGGGATGCCATTAATGTGATGACCAAGGACACCATGCTCAAGCTCAACCTCCAAGGTTCATTGCAGAAGACCACAACAGTTCTGCAACTTGCAGACCGCTCCACAGTGAACCCTGAGGGGATTGTGGAGGATGTGATGGTCTCCATTGACTCTTAGGTTTACCCTGTGGATTTCCTAGTTCTCCAACCTAAGGCTAAGCTTACTGGTTACCCTCTCATCCTTGGGAGACCCTGGTTGGACACTGTCGATGCTTACATCAGCTGTAGGACTGGGAATATGACCATCAAGAATGGGCATATGTCCAAGCCATTAGTCCTATACCCTCCTACTCATCCATCTATAGAGCATGATTTACCTTTATGGCTGGAGGAGGAGAAAGAAGATGAAGTTTATTCCGCCCAACTTTATACTTTAGAAACAACCATGGGAGGAGGATAGCAGGATGAAGATGATTTGATTGAACACCTACTCGAAAGTCCAGCTCACAATACATTGCCCTTAGAAGATGTAGTAAAGGAAACCTAGAACAATCATCCAATTGACCTATGCTTGGCCGATTCCAACCCCCTCCATGTCAAAACCATAGAATTCGGCCCTGAGAGAACCTTGAAAATCAATCCATCTCTTTCTTCTCTCCAAGAAGAGAAGTTATGCAACATGCTAAAGGAACATCTAGATGCCTTCACTTGGAGTTACAAAGAAATGAAGGGAGTACACCCCTCAGTGTGTACTCACCACATATACATCAAAGAAGGTTGCAAGCCATTTCGGCAACCCCAAAGGAGGATGAATCTAGCTCTTAAAGATATAGTCAAAGAAGAACTGCAAAAACTGCTAGATGTAGGATTCATTTACCCTATCTCTGACAGTGAGTGGATCTCTCCTTTGGTGTTAGTTTCAAAGAAAAATGGTAAGTGGAGGATTTGTGTCGATTAGAAGGAGTTTAATAAAGCCACAAAGAAGGACCATTTTCCTCTACCTTTCATTGAACAAGTGCTAGATGGCCTGGTAGGGAAAATGTTTTTCTCTTTCCTAGATGGATTCAGCATGTAAAACCAAATCCAAATCAGCCCGAAAGACCACGATAAAACCACCTTCACTTGTCCTTGGGGTACTTTTGCCTATAGGGTCCTTCCTTTTGGCCTATTCAATGCTCCTGCCACTTTCTAGAGAGAAGTCTTCAGTATTTTTTCCAAGTTAGTCTATGATGCGGTAGAAATTTATATGGATGATTTTGCACCTTATGGCTATGATTTTCAAGAGGCTTTGTCCAACTTAGGAAAAGTACCGCACAAATGCATTGAAATGAACCTGTCTCTCAGTCCCGAAAAATGTGAATTCTTGATGACTACAAGGACCGTGCTAGATCATTCAATATCTCAGCAAGGACTGCAGGTGGACCCAAAAAAATAGCTATCATCCAAAGGGTCCCACCTACTCAAAATAAGAGAGATGTCAGAAGTTTCCTAGGGTTAGTTGGATATTACCGAAGGTTCATAAAGGACTTTAGCAAGTTGGGTTCTCCTTTATTTGGTGGCCAAGGACTTTGAGTTTATATGGTCAAACAATTTTCAAGAGGCCTTAGACACCCTAAAGAACAAGTTAACCACTACACCAATTCTCTGAGGCCAAAATTGGGCCCTTCCTTTTCATATTCATGTTGATGCCTCACACAAAGCCATAGGAGCAGCCCTAGGTTAGATAGATGAAAAATTGCCTTATGCTATCTACTTTATCAGTAAGAATCTGTCAAAGGCTGAACTGAACTACACAGTGACCGAAAAGGAACTCATAGATGTTGTGCATTCATTGAACAAATTTAGGCATTATATTATAGGCTATCAAACATTTGTACATACTGACCATGCTACAATAAAAAATTTAATGAATAAAGTAGATGTGAATGCTCGAATTATAAGATGGTTACTTTTATTACAGCAGTTTGATCTAACTATTGTTGATAAGCACGGTAAGGAAAATGTTGTTGTAGACTTTTTGTCCACATTAAATTTTCCTGTAGGTGAAAAAGGAATGGTTCATGACTAGTTACCAGATGAGCACTTATTTTCTATTTCAGTTCTCTCTCCATGGTTTGTTGATATAGAAAACTATTTGGTATCTGCACAGTTCCCACTGAACTTGTCCTCCAAAGATAAAAGAAAGATAGTAAGGAAGAGCGCCCCTTCACTTGGATTGGGGACAATCTCTTCAAAATTGGCCCAGATCAAATCTTGACAAGGTGTGTCTGTGTTATAGCACCATTTACCACTCTTAATATATATGATGCTTTTTTTATGTCCTAGGGAAACCCCTCCTTCCAGACTTGGCCCAAATATATAAAAAATAGTGTTTTATTCCTTGTACGCTACTTTTCCATGAGCTAAAAGCATGTACACGTGGGTCAATCAATACCCAACCCGCGTATATGTATTAAAAAACTTAAAAAATTAAATTTCCTTAATTTTGGGTAGAGTTCACGGGTTTTACCTGTTGATTACCTCCTATTGCCTATGACCCAACTGTTTCCCAACTAAAAAACTAACTGGGAGAGGTATAAATCGACCTCTATGGGAAGGACTTAAGGAGAGGAGAAGAGATAGAGTTATTATACTGAGATTATCCCTAACTGAGTCTGATGAATCCTTGTGCCTCATGCACTTCTCCAAGCTTTAGGAAACCCTTGTTTCCTTGATTATAGATATCCTTCCTTTTGCTTGAGATATCATGGTGTTGGTGATAGAAGAAGATTGTTGAAGGCTGGGATAGGATGAATCCAGAGGACGGTTCTACTTGGAGCCATAGAAAGAGTCAGGTGAATTCTCTCCATGTTATTTATAGCTTACTACAATAAAAGAAATGTTGTCTTGTTTCTGAAATTAACTATGTCTATGCATCAAATTATGTTTAAATTCATATATGAATGTCATTTTGATGTATGATCAACCATTTGTTTATATGATATAAAGTCAATTTCGTGAATATGCTTTACTTCTATACTGCTATGTATGTTCGAATTGAATGATTTTTAGGTTTGAAGAACATCGGGAGTTGCAAAGGGTCTAAACCCTACGGGACCTACTTGAACGAAGGAAATCCAAGTACGGTCACTCTTACGTAGTTTGATAATATAAACATCTTGCCTGAGTTGTTTGAGTATTTCTTGTTGTACTTTGCTTCTGCTCTGTTGGGGTTCTAACCCAAAGCCCTAGGGTACTTTCTCCCGAAACATAATTGGCGACTCCAATGGGGATAACAATCTTGTTATTCCTAGTTTGGGTTGTTCATTCTCAATCAGGGCTTAGCCTTTGGTTTGCTTGTGGTTATAGTCTTATTTGGTCTACTAGAGTCCCAGGCCTCAAGTTTGATCTTTTGGATTAGAATTTGTTTTTTATTTTTTCTTGCAAAGCTTTGTGTATGCTCTTTACTTTGTTTACAATCGCATATACACGCTTGTTTCTATAAAGTTAACTTGCATATACACGAGTTTCCTGTGTCAGGAGCGCGTGTGCACGCCTCTGTGTTTGCACATAGTCACGTATGCAAATTTTTGCATTGTTTTTTCAAATCTTTCAGTCCAGATAGATTTGTTGCCTAGTATTTTCAGTCTCTGTGTGGTCAATTGCTGTCTAAAGAATTTAATTACTCTGCAAGCTTACTGTTTCGAAGTCTCTTCCTCATTAAAAATATTTGGCCTAGGTTTGCTTCTTCAGTGAGTTTGTAATTTGTGTTTTGGCACAGAAGACTTCATCCTGAAGTTCTTGATTGTTCTGGTCCTCCAAAACACGAGATTGTTTTCAGTTTTAGTGTCAAGCGTGAATTTCAAATCTACTTGCTTTACTCTCCTTTGTTTCATGGCCTCATAGCTTTTCTTTCTTTTTGAAAGTCTTTTTGACGAATTTGGAAGTATTTATTTCCTAGCTTCTTGGTTAGTTTGTCAAACTCTTTGCTGCTATTTGGGTCGTTTTGTACAAGTTGAAGTCTTTTTGCTCAAGTTTTCATTCATTTTCGAGTTTGTAACTTGCAAAGACTCCTTGTGATCTTTTTTTTGATCTTTTGAGTTTTAGTAGCATTTTGGCGATTTCAAAAAGTTGTTTTGGTTGCTTCTTTAAAAAAGAAAAGATCTCAAAAAACTTTGTTTTTGTTTTTCTTTTGCCAAGTTTGGTTTATAGTTTCGTTTTGTTGTTGAAAGTGAATTGTGATCTTTTACAATTTGTCCTTGTTTGGAGAGAATTTTGTCTTCAAAATTTGTATCCTCTTCAGTACTTAAGTTGGCTCATTGTTATTTATAAATAATTTCTTTTGATTTTTTAGTGTTATTTAGGATCTTGCATCTCCATTATATCTTGCATTAGGGAGGTTTGCATTGTTAAAGCATTCATAGTCTTTTAGTTTTTGGGTGTGTGAAGTGTGCTTCAAGAAAAGAAGAAAAAAAGTACTTTGCTTTGTAGAAGTTTCATAGAACCCGTATAGAGATCTCTTTTCATCGAAGAAAAAATGATTGCATTCATGTAGTTAGTTTTTCATTGGTTTCTATTGCGTCATATAAACATCATTGGTTTCACTCCCATCTTTACCCTTGAATTAAAGAACAACCATTAAAATCAAGTGATTAATTAAAATAAACTAGAACTTTTATGTTGTCATCAGAATACACCAACAAGTTTAGGTTTATTAGGGCCTTGGATTACGCAACAGGAGAGTTAACTCTCCAAGGCCACTCAAAATTACAAAACATAGAAGTTTGATTAATGAGAAAAATCCAATAGCATTAGGGAGACTGGGAAAGCTCCGTAACTGGGAGTAAAGCACAAGGGAGAGTGAAGATAAGGATGAGAGATATCCCCTCTCTTACTTGTCGGATCCCGCCTCACGACTGTTTCGCTCGGCTTCTGATACGAGTTGGTGACCATAGTTTCCTATCCTAAGGATCACACAGGTGGTTCTAGAGGGGAACCCCATGGCACCTAAGGCTGACGTTGTATCACGTTCAGTAGTAATTCTAGAGGGTAGCCCTACAAAGCTTTGGTGCTTGCACTAGCAAAGGTTGTTGTCTAGAGGTCAGCGTAACTGCCTCTAGTACCTTCGCTAGTAGGCCTGGGGTGTAATTACCCCAGTCTATTTTCAGAAGGCCCTTGTTATTAACTTTCTTGTATTTTGGTGTCTGGTCCTAATCACCCAGAGCAGAAATACTCGAGAGTTGTTTAGTTGCTGATATATTTGGGGACTTTTTAGTGAGTGTTCTTTGCTCCTAGTCAGCCTAGCTTTATAATTTTTTGAGCTTTTAAGTAGATCTTTTAAATAATTCAAAGTGGTTGATCAACCATCTGAATGGTCTAGGAGACTTCATGGGCTATCACCTACGAGTCCCGAGCCTTCTCCTAGAAGGCGTAGGAGAAATTCTGCCAGTGGTTTTCAACCAGTAGAGAGTTAGAGAGGAACACACCAGTTCTTTCTTGAGTACTTTTTCAGTCGGAAGATAATATCGAAGTTGAAGAGCTTTCATAGTCAGATGCAGCTCCGAATTCTCCTCATCCTCCTGATCATCCAGACATTCTATTGTACATCAGAACCCCGACTCATAGGCCTTCGAGCACAGGGTTACACCCATCCATTCCTTCGATGACCACTGCTAGAAGCATGGCATCTGCGACGAGTGTTGAGAGTGTGCAGACTCCCATATCTGTACAAGGAGGAGGAACTATTTCCATCCCTTCTATTACTCCCAGCACTGTTATATTTGGGTCTACTTCCATTTCGTCAATGAGTGGAAGTTCTCCGGCTACTTCATCTTGTTTTGGATTTATCCCTTATGGAATGTCATCTCACAGGATTCCTTCAGTTCCTTTGAACATACCATCGATCACTTCCACATCCATGATGAGTGGATCAGCTTCTTTTTAGGGTTTCCCATTTGGAAGTGATCATATACCACACTCCAATCCAACAGTAGGGTCAATGCCTTTTTCCTTTATAGGTCAAGGTAATAACCCATTCTAGAGTTGGACAAACCTTGCGGTTAGTGGGATAGGAGCTGGGAATCAATTTTATTACATACAACAAGGGAATGTGTCGTATTCTTCAGCTAATTCATTTCAGAATTTTCCACCCTTTGCTAAAGCATGGAATCCTTATCAGGGGTTATCAACTCGTTTTAACACTTCGTTAGGGGGTAAATTCACTGGTTATGGAGGATTTTCTGCAGGATGTGGTCAAACTCTGAATTTTGCTGGACCACAAGGAGCACCTTTTGGTTCGGTAGGATCTACGAGTTACTTTGGGTAACCTGGTGTTTTTCAAAATCTAGGTCATTCTTTTCAGACCTTTGGGAACCCTGCCCACACTGGATGGAATTCCCAAGGTCCGCCACGACTCCCTTTTCTAGCCACGCTGAACTTGCCAGACTTAACTAAATTGACAAATGATCTGATTTGATACAATCTGGCTTGACCTCTGGTCCCAACTAAACTTCCCTCGGATATCCCAAAATTCGAGGGAAGAGTGGTGAAGATCTGGGAGACCACATTTCACTTATGGTGCTCATCCAACTCACTGATAGATGATTCAATCAGGTTGAGATTATCTCAGTGCACCCTAATCGTAAATGTAGCCAAATGGTATATAGAGTTGCTAGGGGGCACCTATACTTCTTTTTGTGTTTTGGATAATGTCTTTCTGAATGATTTTCAGTTGCTTATCCGATATGAAGCCAGAACTAAACTTCTGGATAACTTTCAATAGGACACTGCAACTCACATTTCGGATCACATCCAGGAATGGAGGAGGAGGAAAAGGCTTATCAAAGCTGAAATCTCACCAGAGTTCCTTCTCAAATGGTTTCTCAAATCATTACAACCTGATATCTCAAAGGATGTGTCTCTCTATAGTGTTTATACGGAAAAGCATGCCATTTTCAGAGCCCAGCAATTGGAATTGATATATTCTTAGTCTGTGGTTCTTCAAAAAATTCTAACAGATGCTCCTAGATCTAAGGTTGATTTAGCCAAACCAAAACTAGGTCCCCATGTTGATGGTATAGTAGGATCAATTGATGTTAATGCAGTGAACCTATTGAATCAATTACAGTAGTTGTCTCTACAAACTGCTTCTTCTACCCATGCAGCACTATTTGTACCTACACCTTCCCAACCTACCTCTATAAATGTCATCCAAACCACTAACCCCAAAGGAAATCAACAATCTGATGGGAAGAGGAAGGGATGAGGTAAGAAGAAGAACCAGGAAGGAAAAGGCAATGCAAACAAACCCAGCAATGATGTCGGAGAGGGTAAGAAAGAGTCGAAGAAAAAGGTAAAATTTCCATGCAAGTTATGCAATGGAGATCATCTGAATCACCTCTACCCTAAGATGCAAGACGCTTAGCACTTATTAGTACAGCAAGGGTCATCTAGCTCCCAAGCTTTTCTGACTAACCCTATTTCGCAAGGGCAACAATTAGTTGGTGGCGCGAATTCTAATGCTGGTACCTCTGCCAGGGGCAACCAGAAAGGCAAAAATTCGTCAAATGTTTATATGATGAGCCCTCATATCGACATCGCTACATGAACACGAGTTTATGGTGAATCAAAAACATCTAAGGATATATCTATTCCCGAAGCCACAAAACCAATTCATATTGAGCGGCCCTCTGTTGAGTCTATACCTCGGACACCAAAAGGCTCCTCAAAGCACTCGAATATTAATCCTAATGCTAGGGCAGCCTAGAACTACTCGATTGTAGAAGATCTGGCTCAAAATCCTTGTGCTATGTCAGCATTGGAGGTACTCCAGTCGTGCCCTGCTCAGAGAAGTTCTTTGATTTCGGCAATCGGCGTAGTAGACCCAAAGAATTCTTTAGTGCTCACTTTTGATATGTTGAATGCCAAAAAGAGACTTCCTCACCATATGGCTTTCTAGATAAAGTCCACATACCGAAAGACTAATATTTTTAGGACTATTATAGATGAGGGAGCTTCCACATGCGTGCTGTCTATTTCATTTTGGAAGGCCATTGGAGCACCTTCAATTGTTCCTTCACGGACTCTTTTGATAGCATTTGATGGACATTCTCATAGGCCACATGGGATTATCCCTTCCTTTCCTATCTGTGTTGGGGGAAAGGTAGTGAATATTGAGGTAGAAATTGTCGATGCGAACTTGGATTATAACCTCCTCTTAGGAAAGAATTGGATTTACAAGATGGATGCCATAGTTTCATCATTATTCCACATCCTCTGTTTTCCTCATGAGGGGAGGATTGTTAGAGTGGATCAGTTAGATTATTCTCTAGGTGACTCTCACACAACTTCGGATTCTATTGTTCCATTAGTGGAAAATCCCCGTCAACCTATTGAGAATTTAGGAGTTGGGATGTACTCTTCATTAATGGGTATATTCGACCTCCCTGCTCCTACAACTAGAATTAATGCGATTTCATCCTATAGGGGACCTTCTCGGAAAGAGTTCTTTTGAACTCATTATTTTTCAGTCCTTTGGCCATTCATCTACCACCACATTAGATGGAGGGCAGGTAGGTGGAATGGAATTTCCCATGTCTACAGCGGAACTCGCTTATCAATATATTGTTAACTCTGCATACAACCATCCCATTCCTTTTTCACTAGAGGAGTTAGATGGCGATGTGGCTTCGGCTTGGACCCTAGATTCTACTTTAGCTCTGGATTGCTTGGATACAGTCTAACCATCTGAAGAAGCAATTTTTTAAGAAATGATGGGTGTGGATTGACCATGGGATGATTTACATCATCGTTCATATTTTCTCCCTCCATTGCGTGAAGTCAAATCTAGTTTGTCTAATCTATCTACTAGTGATGTTTATACAGTTTCAAACCCTTTGGCTCCAACACAAATTTCTGCTGAAGGTAACATGTCGGTTATCTCATGAATTGTACCTGTGAACATCTCTACGAATCCTAACGTAATTGAAAATTTCCTTATCGAAGCTGACTTTTCTCTTGAAGAAATTCAAATCTACACCGATCTCTTCAAAGAATTTTGAGATGTGTTCGCTTGGTCTTATGAGGAAATGCCTTGAATTGATCCATCTATAGTCCAGCATGAGATTAAGACATACGAAAACGCCAAACCTGTTCATCAAAAACTTCGACCTGTCAATCCTTGGAAAGCGGCATCTATTAAAGCTAAAGTTGCAAAGCTACTTAAGGTAGGTTTCATATACCCCGTTCCTCTAACTGAGTGGATTTCGAACCTAGTCCCAGTAGATAAGAAGCAAGGAACAATCCAAGTATGTATCAACTTTAGGGATTTAAATAAATCTTGTCCAAAAGACAATTACCCCACACCTTTTATTGATCAAATTGTTGAGGAATGTGTGGGTAATGAAATTTTTTCATTCATGGATAGATTCTCTGGTTATAATCAAATTACTATCCGTCCAGAGGATCAGCACAAGACAACCTTTATTTGTCCTTGGGGCACGTTTGCATAGAAGAAGATGCCTTTTGGCCTAAAAAATGCTGGAGCTACTTTTCAGCGGGCCATGTCTTATGCTTTCCATGACATCAAACATATTATCGAAGCATACTTGGATGACTTAGCTTCTCGTTATCGCAAGAGAATTGATCATCCCAGGCACCTTCGATTAGTCTTTGAGAGATGTCATTTTTATAAAATCCAGTTGAATCTGAATGTTTGTTTTTGTGGTCACATCCAATCGACTGTTACGATTCATTGTATCGACTGAAGGGATTCAAGTTGATCCTTTCAAGGTTGAGGCAATAATTCAGTTTCCTCCCCAATCTTCCATTCATCAACTTCAAAGTCTCCAAGGAAAGGAAAATTTCTTGAGATTTATAGCAAATTACATTGGGATTACCAAAGGATTTATGCATTTGCTTAAGAAAGGAGTTCCATTTTCATGGGACGATTTCATGCAATGATATTTTGATGCTTTGAAAAAAGCATTAACCTCTACTCCACTATTGAGTCCACCAGATTATGGCAGAGATTTCCTTTTGTATCTCGCTATGGTAGAATCAACCATCGGTATGGTTCTGGTTCAGGAGGATGATGCTCTCAGTGAGCATGTAATCTACTACTTGAGTCGAGGCTTAGTAGGACCTGAGCTACGCTATTCTCCCATCAAGAAATTTGCCTTGGCAGCTGTCCACGCTATTCAACAGCTTCATCATTACATTATGCTTTGAAAAACATTCGTCTTAGCAGATGTCAATCCTTTTCAGTTTGTCCTCAGTAGGCGAGTGATTGGGGGCAATTATAATTGATGGATTGTTATTTTGCAAGAGTTCAATCTCAAATTCTTGTCAGCTAAATCTAAGAAGTCATTAGTTTTTGCAGAATTGATTTCGGAGCTGCCTTGTGAGGAAGCTATTGTTTATGAGGAAAATTTTCCCGATGAACATTTATTCCTCATTTCTTCACAGGATCCCTGGTATGGAGATATCATTATATATCTCCAGACTTCGAAGTTTCCACCTACTTTCTCCAAAGAAGAGCATTGAAAGTTACGTAGCCTTGCCAAAAACTATGTTATTATTGGTGATACATTATATCACAGAGGGGTTGACTCAATCCTTAGGCTTTACTTAACTTTGGAAGAAGTCGAGTCAGTACTTAATGAATGCCACAGTGGATCTTTTGGCGGTCATCTATCAGGGCTTGCAATAGCCTAGAAAATTTTGCGAGCAGGCTACTTTTGGCCCTCAATTTTCAAAGATTGTATTCAAAAGGTCAAACGTTGCCATCCTTGTCAAGTTTATACTCAGAAAATGCGCGTGCATCCAACTCCACTTTTTCTTGTTATCACTGTTAGTCCATTTACGAAGTGGGGCATTGATTTTACTACTTATAATCCGCCTTTGGCAGGGAATCACAAGTACATCATTGTGGACGTAGGCTACTTTACGAAGTGGGCTAAGGGCATGCCTACTTTCAAAAATGATAGTGAGACAACATGCTTGTTTCTCTTCAACCAGGTTATTTCATGATTTGGTA
This sequence comes from Pinus tabuliformis, assembly GCA_031772625.1. NCBI lineage: Eukaryota > Viridiplantae > Streptophyta > Pinopsida > Pinales > Pinaceae > Pinus > Pinus tabuliformis. Next base: position 1,739,578,575 of record CM062817.1, on the reverse strand, counting down.
TCCTAAGATAGATTGTCATTAACCATGGCAGTCACTTCCAAAATGAACTGATGACCGAATTGGCTCTCAAGTTGGGCTTCCAGCAGAAGCATTCATCTCCATATTATCCTCAGGCCAATGGATAGGTTGAAGCCATGAATAAGTCCCTTAAGACCATCCTGCAAAGGACAATTGATAAAACTCGATCCAATTGGTACATCATGTTGTATCCGGCACTTTGGGCTTACCGAACCTTAGGTAAGACTGCCACTGGTTTTACTCCTTTCAACTAGTTTACGGTTGGAATCTATCTTCCCTATCGAATGTGAAATTCCATCCCTTAAGCTAGATGTAGAACTTCTTCTGGAGACATCTAGTCTCGAATAATGCCTCGTTCATTTGGAACATCTTGATGAGCAGTGTCGAGATGCAGCCATAATAAACGAATCCCATAAGAGGAGGATTAAAACTCAATATGATAAAGTTGTCCATCCTTGGGTTTTTTCTGAAGGCGACCTTGTCTTAGTCTATGAGCAAGACAAAGACGCCCTGGGGACAGGCAAGTTCAAATCTATGTGGTATGGTACCTTTATAGTCAAGCGTGTTTTGAAAAAAGGGGCTTATAAATTAAATGACTTTGAAGGGAACAAGCTGGCGGAGCCTAGAAATGGGCTCTACCTTAAGAAGTATTTTGCTTAGGCTTTGGTTGAGCAATTTCTTGTTTGTATATATTGTGTCTTTGTACATATCTATATGGAATTTTGTGATATCAATATTTTTGATCTTCTTTGGCAGGTATTGATGGATGATTTGATATATTTCAGATTCGTTGATGGTGCAAGTAGGCACATTTGGAATCTTGCTTCCACGGCTTCGATGATTTATTATCCATCTGGCTAGTTGATGGTGTCGAGGGGAGTATGTATTGGCCCTGCTTCGAACAACATTGCCAAATATATTGCCATTATTAATTTACTATCCAAAGCAATATCTTATGGGATTGATTCGTTGGTAGTTTATCTAGACTCACAACTGGTGGTGTCGCAATTAAATAACACTTATCGGGTTCGCGATCCTTATTTATATCGCCAATTTTTGAGAGTGAGAGTGTTGCAATGATCATTTATTTATATCACATATGTTCACATTCCACGATCTGAGAATTCATTAGCAAAATGTATTGCTAATCAAGCATTAGATTGGCACATTAATCATTCATCAAATTAAATAACAAAAAAAAAAAATCGAATCTGTATATATACCATAAAATTGCCTATATATAAATGGAGTGTTCAAAAATAATATACAAAATTGGGACAGGATGCCCTCAAAATTTGGGATTATGCCCATAATCATGTCCAGTCATACATAGATCTAACTATCGAGCTGGCTCAAGATGAGAGGTTAAAAAGTTAACCACAGCGTTGGCTGCACGTCGAAGTATCCGGACCCAGTCCCATGGTACCCCTACCACATGGCACTGCATCTACTTAGGAAGATCCTCTACAACTATCATAGGTACCTGATGAGTTAGTCTCACCAAGTTTCTCTGAACAACATAAAGGACTCTCTCTGTCTCAGTTGTCATCTCTTCAGCCTCTCTTCTGCGACACCTGTGCCTCGGAAATCCATCAGGCCTCACTGGACCCACATATGGAACATGGTCATTATATTATGTCAGTATTTTGTCTCATCAAAAATAAATTTTTTTTAAGTTCATTTCATATTAAAAAATCCATTTTTTTTTAAACTCACAAAAACTTAAAAATTGTTACCTACGTCTTCCCATGCCACATTTGATGGTAACACTAAGTTTAGATCTCCTTAGAAATCCATGTTGGCATATGGGTAGTCATCAACCGCGATGATTTTCTGATTCCACCAGGTTAAAAACTTATCATCAAAGGTCATTTTGGGCACATCACCGCCCCCAAGGTGCTTCATCAGGTCCACCCATCTACCCATTCATGGATCTCTAGGGCTGTTCATGGACATGGATACTTTGGGACGTAGCCCAAGCACCTTCTCAAAGAAAAATGAACACAAGATGGTTCCATATCCAAAATTATTCGTTTGACCCTTCTTTATAGAGGTCAATCTACTCTTCATGTTAGTCAGAAGAGGTGTGCACTAGTCAAATACTATGGTTAGACATTCCACTTCCAGGCTCATAGATACTCGTGACACCTGATGCAGGGAAGATGACCCATTTACCCGTGCAATGGTAAATAGAAAAATCCTCAAGGATAAACTTTCCACATGTTTGATTGGAATTTGACTCCCAATCTTCTCTGGATGTCTAGGACAATATATATGGACATAGTATTCCACTGAAAGACTACCTCTCATCCTGCCTATCAAGTACACTACTTCCCCTCTTTGGGAGAGACCGGTAATGAAATAGATATCTTCGACCTCAATCCGTAGAGGCATATGGTCAATCATGAAAGCGTTGTCCTCTATGCTCTAGTAGTGGATCAAATTTTCTAGCAAGCGCGTATTGGCTTTCATATTTGGCATTGTGAAGAATTTGAGTAAGCTACAACCTTTCAGAGCATCCAATGCATTTTGATCATTCATTACCTCATTACCTATGGTGATATGCTCTCTTTCCCTCCAAGTGATAGTCATCCTGCAAAAAATTGAAGTTTCAACCATTAATTTATATGTTAAAACTTTAACTCGCATACACGTGGTTTCCATTCACACATAGTCGCATGTAGGGCCATCATATATGTGGGTTACTCACATCCAACCTACATGTACGCAGAGCTGAATTTTTGGGCATAGTTTCCTACGGTCAAAACTTCGATTTTTAAAAAAAAACTATCATCAAGCATTACAATTAGGATTTTAGGATTACCTGGAGACTTTGAGGTAATTCGAATGGTCCAATTGTTTAGAGGAAAGCTTTCTTAGTTTTGTTCCACAGCTCTTTGCTCCAAACAGAAATGAAAAAACTGTGAGTCCAAAGGTCATTATATAACTTTGAAATTGCAAAATATATTTTCAAAAATTGATTTTTGTCTCATAGATTTTTTGACCTATGGGCTTAGATTGTCGAGAGTGGGTTGTTTTTACAAGAAATTTTGGAGACTTCTTCGAGATGTTGTTTCAGTCCCATCACTGCTGACCCATCATGGCAAGTATCATTCTCTCACTGGAATTTCAATTAGGGAAAACAATTTTCCGCTACATCTTGCATACTAGCCTCCATTTAGCGATACATTAGTCATAGGGTTGACCCCATCATATCTTGGTCAGCAAACCATTTTCACTCACCGATTATTTTTTAAATCATGATGTGATGGTAGATCCCTCCTTTACATGGGAATCTTAGTTAGATCCTCGCTGACATTGGTTTCCCATGCTATTATACTCAGTAGACTCAAGAGTCCTCTTTAGTCCCCCCATGACTAATGTGTTGAAGACACATTCTCCTTTCATCCAAACTAATTTTTGGCCTTATACCCTAGAGGCTCATTTGTGTTGAGTTGTACTGCTACATTGCATTTTGACTATTTACACCTTTTGACCTTAAGCCAACTTCACTTGGACTCGTGTTTAAGCCACTTATTTGACCATGTCTTCTGAAAAGTCAACCATGCAATCACTTAGCTTCTGCAACTTGAAGCATCCTTTTACCTATGGAAAGAGCATCCCTTTGAGCATCCTTGACCATTTTCACCTCCCTACATTGAGCATAGGAATGTTCCCCTCCCAGGAACTAGATCATTTGTTTCTCTGACACTCATTCTTTCCACTGTAATATAACATTATTTTATTCTTTTTCCAGCTTAAAGAAAAAGACAAAAAAAATTATATATTCCAAAAAGAGCGGGAACGGGACGACATTTCCATATTTTGTTGGCAACTAGAGTCAGTTATGTCGCCCTCGAACAAAACACTCAAAAGAAATATCCTCCATTGGGGTGGGATTTTGTTTGACTTAGGAGCACCTTAAACTTGTTATTGAGTCAGTACTCCTCTGATTGGTTACCTCTTCCAATCATATGGAGAGTTTTCTTATGCCTCTTGCATGAAAAGCTTATACAGAGTTATCATATGCTACCATATAGTCATCATGAGTCGTGCTTTTGTTCAAGGGAAGTAAACCTGAGTCGGCCTCTCTGCGATGTCTCTTGACCTATTTTTCAGTCGGCAATCCCTGGTTATCACTGTCATGTTTGTCATCACATCAATTATATTGGTTATTTTCTCGTGCATGTTTGAGAAGGTCTCCATTCACTTCTTGCTAGCAAGTCTTGTCCTTATCGACTACGACAAATTTCTCTAAGAGCCGATCTAGAGCCATACCCTAACCCTATTTTCATTATTGATAGGTCACCTTGCGCTCAACATTGATCAGTATCATGGGTATTTGACTGAGTGTTTTCCCTTGTGTTCGAAATCAACTTTCATTATCACACATTGGGATTCATGCACTGCCTTGGTTTCCATTTGACCCTATTGGTGGATTCCTTGCCTTTGTGTCAGCTTTCATTATTGGTTGGTTCAGAGGGTTTCTATCGTGCGCTAGCTACATCTTGTCTACACTGGAAACGTGCTTCGGTTGGGTTACTACATCTTTTTCGTTCGATTCCTTCCACATTATTGGCCTACGGGTTACACTCGCACTAGATTGATGAAGGATGCCTTAATGCCTTCCTTCTAGCGGATCTTTTCCTATTGACTATAGCTCATTTGCTCCAGGAAAAAGATCTAGAGTCCATTTGGCAGTACCTTGGGGTTTGCACTCATCAATGGCAGATTACTTCACTACCGACAGTGGGAAACCATAATTGTCTTCTGATTGATAGATTCTTTCAAGTGTTCGACTTCGGCTCATTCATTCACACTTGTTAGAATTTACTAGGTACCATCACTCTCATTATCATTATCCGTGAGTATTCTCGCATTTGTTAACGATATACATCAATGACCGGTAATCAAATGATTTCTCACATGGTTGACCTCAGATCATTCATTCCCATTGTGTACAAATGTACCACGGTGGTCGATGCAGACCTCGGGTTGCATCAACATGTTTTGGTTCACTTGTCAGTTGCTCCTATTGCTGCTAGTTGACACCATCCACCTTATATGTTGCAATTCTTCGAAGCGACATCTTATATGTTGGCATCCGAGTTGCAATGTAGTATCATTTTATTCCATCATGTTAATTTGGTACTATTGGGATCAATTTTTGACATCAGTGATTAGCTTCATCCTTCAGCATCATTGATTGTCTTCTTATATGTGATATTTAGACATGTACATTTCTTATCACAATTAGATGATCCATTATGTACTTCCAATTCCTTTATACTAGGATACATATTGGATCCGCTTGTACTTGATATGCATACATGCTTTACTTTCTCTGAGCATGGGTATGCCCATCTCAGACAACAGTTTCTTTCTTATCTCTTTTGATGGCTTGGTAGGCTAAATTTTAGTGAAGTCCTTCTCAGTCTTGACATGATTCTTTCCATACACTTAATACATTTTGGCCATCATGTACCCCTTCTAACCTCATATATTAGGGGTCATCTGTTATAGCACCATTTACCATTCTTAGTATATTTGATGCTTTGTTTATGGCCTAGGGCAACCCGTCCTTCCAGACTTGGTCAAAATATATAAAAAATAGTGTTTTATTCCCTGTACACTACTTTTCCCTGAGCTAAAAGCATGTACACACAAGTTAGTCAATACCCAACCCACGTATATTTATTAAAACACTTAAAAAATTAAATTTCCTTAATTTTGGGTAGATTTCACAGGTTTTACCTGTTGATTACCTCCTATTGCCCATGGCCCAATTGTTTCCCAACTAAAAAACTAATTGGGAGAGGTATAAATAGACCTCTATGGGAAGGCCTTAAGGAGAGGAGAAGAGATAGATTTATTATACTGAGATTATCCCTGACTGAATCTGTTGAATTGATGTGCCTCATGCACTTCCCCAAGCTTCAGGAAACCCTTTGTTTCCTTAATTATAGATATCCTTCCTTTTGCTTGAGACATCATGGTGTTGGTGATGGAAGAAGATTGTTGAAGGCTGGGATAGGACAAATCTGGAGGACGAATTTTCTTGGAGCTAGAGAAAGACTCAGGTGAATTATCTCCATGTTATTTATAGCTTACTATAATAAAAGAAATGTTGTCTTGTTTATGAAATTAACTATGTCTATGCATCAAATTATGTTTTAATTCATATATGAATGTCATTTTGATGCATGATCAATCATTTGTTTATATGATATAAAGTCAATTTCATGAATATTCTTTACTTCTATACTACTAAGTGTGTTCGAATTGAATGGATTTTAGGTTTGAAGAAAATCGGGAGTTGTAGAGGGTCTGAACCTTATGGGACCTACTCGAACGAAAGAAATCTAGGTACGGTCACTCTTACATAGTTTTATAATATAAGCATCTTGCCTGAGCTATTTGAGTATTTCTTGTTGTAGTTTTCTTCTCTTCTGTTGGGGTTCTAACCCAAAGCCCTAGGGTGCTTTCATCCAAAACAGTTAGGAAGGAGGAAGTCTTTGATGTCCTTCTGACCTGTCATGGTGGGCCTTATGGAGGCCACTTTGTAGCAAAGAGGACAACATTCAAAGTGTTACAAGCAGGCTATTATTGCCCCACTCTTCATCACGATGTGAAAAGATATACTAGTTAGTGTGATTGGTGCCCAAGGATGGGAAGGCCTACTCTAAGAGATGAAATGCCTCTGCAACCTCAAGTGACTTTCAAGCCATTTGACAAGTGGGGCATGGACCTCATTGGAACTATTGACCCCCCTTCCAAACAAAAATAGTATATCATTGTTTGCACTTACTATTTGAGTAAGTGGGCTGAAACAATAAGGTAGATGAGTTCCTAAGGGAGAATGTATTCTACAAATTTGGGTATGCTAGTGTTGGCTTTGTGGGCCCTGACCCAGGTTTAGCAATAGTCAGCCAAACAAATCCCTACACTACTGGCCCTTTTGGCATCAACCCGTTGAGCATAGACTAAAGTCTCACCCGAAGCAGTATGGGGGGATGCTCAAACCAAGCTTCTGCACTCTGAGATGTTTTTGATGTCGGTTTATACTCCATGCTCCTACCTTCATGCAGGTCGCTAGGCCCTAAGGCTTATCATTCTACTTTTTATCCTGCCCTTCAGTACCTCTCCGAATGTTTACGGTTGACCTTCGCGCAGCCCTAACCAACGGTTCAGGTACTCTCGTGCTGCTCTGACAATGTATGGTATGGGTTCCCAAGTTATCTCAAGTGTTTTACTTATTTTACCAATCAATTATAGTTAGCGTCGCATGAAATGATATTCTTACTTGCATTCAATTAAAAGATATAATCACATACATTCATGCATCAAATACATACTGTAAAATAAACCCAAATCACAATATAATCAGATGCATTAATAGAGACTAAATACACAGTAAATGTAGAATAATTCTCTTTATTGATATCTTCCAGTTTAATACATACTCTATCATCCCTGTGCACACAGCCGCAGGGGTCTACACACTCAACTGTGGACTTCTACCCTAGGCCTCTACGCGCTTAGCTATAGAGCCTCTACCTACACTAAGACCTGAAAACACTTAGACTCTTCTACCAAAACTTCCCAAAACTTAATTGATTCTAACTCCCTAGAGCTTACTTACTTAGCTCCTTTTTATACAATCCCATGGTCCATGGACCATGGGTAGATCTTTACAGCTGACTTGAAACTTTACAAAATAAGGGCGGACAACCCTTTATGATTCTTGACACCTTCGCGCTCTGCGACCACAAAATGTGGAGACCTTACAACTTTATTACAAAACTGTCCTAGAACATGGGCTTTTACCCCCAAAACTGCTCTTGGGGGAACCCGTTCCCAATAGGCCCCCAACAGAAACATGGTGACTCTCCCTCGAGTCACTGTGCAGGAGCAGAGATCTTGGCGCGAAGACATCCCAGCTTGACCTGTATGATGGCGACCTCGGCAATGCACTGCGTGGTCGCCTGCTTAACTTCTTCAACCAACTGCGCTGTTGCTGGTACTAAACTGTCAGCCTGGAGCTTTTGCTGAGTTGCCTGCAGACTAGAAAGCTTGTCTTCAATGGAGGCCATAACCGAATAAGCTTCGTCCAACCAAGGCTTTAAGCACACCTCCAACACTGCCTCTTTGTGTTGTGTTGTATCTACCTGTTCCTTCAGTGTTTTGGCTTCCTACAGCTTCGTAAGTCTTCGTGTGAGGGAGGCGTTGCGTATTGTTCTTCTTAACTCATCATAATGCTACTGCAGTGCTCACGCCTCTATCTCCAGCCTCTATACATTAAGATCTTCTTGCAGATTGGTCAGGAGCTCGAACAACTATTGAAACAACCATGTGCAGTCTGCTAATGCACTGTCTACTACTGTTATCGACTCTATGACAACGGTTGCGCACTTCTCTTTTACTTCCGGTGGAGTTGAAGGCTAGGCCTTCAACTACAACTCTACAATCTGGAGGTTTATCTCTAGCTGAAACTTAGCCAACTCTGTACGAGCATCATGCAACCATGTAGTAAGCTTGTGAAAACGCACCTGTACCAGTTCTCCCTCAGGAATGGCCAACTTTAGGATGATTCGGCATGCTTCCTCCATGACCTGAACTATGCACTTGTTTCGGTCAGTTACATCAGTCATGATGGCAATGGCAGAGTCTTTTTGTAGGGCCAGTTGCACATTATTGATCTACTGCTCACTGATCACCTGAAAAGTTCATTGTTCGTGGGCCCTCAGCTCCACGATCACTCCCTCCTGTAGGAGGTGGAGCGCCTCACCAGGAAGTGCTTCCAAGTTCAACCCTACTCCCTTGTGGGCGCAGACAACAGGTTTGTCAGCTTTGATCTCTATGGTCAGTGCTCCCTCCGACAGCACTATTGCTCAGGAGTCCTTCGCATGCAGCATCCTGACATCTTCTAAAGTACCAATAGTGAGGTTGGTGGACACCGCGCTAGCCTGTGATGCACAGATCTACAACTCATGTAGACCCATATGGATGTCCCCCAATACTTGCTACTGCTGCTACTCAAACTACTGTAGTACGTCCGCAGTGACATCCCACACCATATCTCCAATGTCATTCAAATCTCCCTCTATTAGGGTGATTGGGTCTAGCGACATCTTACTGGCCTTGGATTTCTTCCGCGGCCCAACTTTTTCCTATCCTCTAGGATGCTTGATATGATACGACATCGTCTATGAGTTTGCTTCATGCTACTCTATTTTCTCATCTGTTTCTTCCTCTGATTTGGGTGAGGGTGAGCGTGCTCCTTTTTGAGAGTCGCACTCTGCTCTGCTTGTCTACTCTTCCGCCTGCTATGCGGCATCATGCTTTGCCTGGGCCTTGGCCTTGGCCTCCTTCCTCTGCTCCTCGGCTAGCTGAACCATCTTGAGCTTGATCTCCTCCTTTTTGCACTACACGAAAGACTTTCTCGATCCCACTGCCAAGTCTGAGGTAGTGTGCTGCTCTGTCGACCAATGATTAAGAACTACATCGATCGCATCGTCATTTTCCAAGTAATGCAAGTCATGGCACTTATGTTCAAAGTCCTTCCATGCCCTGATCGATACTTGCTAAAAGTCTGCCTTGAACTCCAAATGCTCCTGCAGTTTGGAAAACATAGTTGGCAACAATCGTAGCTTGTGATTGATAGCCATGTGTATATTCATTTCCATCAATATCCAGAAGACCTTGCTATCCTTGATGTGCTGAGCATCCTTGGTCTCCCACAACGAAGTGTACTTCGCTACTTTTGGCAGATCTGGCGTGACCAAGGGGAATTCATTGTTTTCAAGCACCTCCCACGCTACCAACACAATGGACAACAAGAGCAACACATAGTGGAAGGTCTTTCTGAGATCCTGTGCCTAGTGTTAGTTTACAAGGAACTCACCACAGAGATAACGTACCAATTAAACTGAACTCCTTTTGTGCATTGGGCCGCTAGAGCGATGAAAAGTGCCAGCACTTCATCTATGTGACACTTCCACATAACTTTTCCTGCCAAAATCTGCGTGGCCACCTTGACTGTAGGATCGCAGATACTCGAGATGGCATAGCCTCGTGACTTCTTCATGAGCTTGAATTTCTCCTTCATGGCCTCCGCAAGGGCCTACTCACCACCTTTTCCGCCAAACATCATGGCCAAATTTTCCCCTATATAGGGCAGCTGTGTGATCCTATGGATCAACCTGTCAGTGATGGGTATCGGCTCCTCTTGCCATAGACACCCATTGTGCCGCAAGCATAGCAGCTGGTTAATGAGCAATACTGTAATGGGTGTACGATTGTAGTGCGGCACCCATAGCAGGCTGAGTAGACCTGCCTTGTTTACACCCCTGAGCCACTTCCGCAGTTCCAACGCAGTCATCCCGGTGGTTGTGTGAAAAGCGTGGTATATTAGCTATTATGTCGGCAAGTGAGGGAACTTCTCAATGTTAGCTAAGTCCTAGTCTTCTAATTTTAACAGTGGTACCTGACCCAAGCGCAGTCCTTCAAAGACAATCTCATCTAGCAATAGAGGTATGTGCAAGGTGATCTTGCTTTCGTCAATGTCCTTTGGTACCTTGGTCTTGCTCTTGTGCGGAGGGATGTATTCGGGAAATTTGGCAATAGGGTCAGAACCCTGAACTTGAATGTCCTCAACTTCCACCCCCAAATCCTCATCATCCAACAGGATTTCCTCAATCTCTTCCTCCTCCGACTCTGAGTCAATAGTTTTTCCCTTTTCCTATGCAATGGGCTTGTCCTTCTATTGGTTTCTTCTAGCCAACATTCGCACCGGTATCGCAGCTTGCTTACCCTTCTTATCCTTCGCACTCTCCTTGGTTGGGGTAGGCTTTGGTCAAGGTGTCCATGGTCACTTGGGGACTTCAGCTAGTACCTCTGCAACCTCCAGAGCAGCTCCCTCTGCCTCCATAACAATCTCTAGCATATCCCCCTCGACTGTCACTTGTTTGGTGTCTATAACTTCTGACCCTGGGATAATGTCATTGATGAAATTGCAATCGGACTCTGGAAATCGATCAAACGCTGGGCAGTCAATAAATTCTTCGAAAAATGCACAGTTCATGCACGTCTGAGAGCTCACCAACTCAATTCTCAAAATGGCAAGTGTTTTTCATTGGGTAGCCACATGTAATTTATAGGTCATTTTGAATTCAAATCCGACCATCCCCCCTAAATTCGGTTCATTAATGCCGGATTGGAAGTAGATTTTCAAGGATCTTACCCATAAATTTCATCTTAAATGCTGGTTGCCTGCTCCATTTGGTTTCATTCTCATCGCTAAATCATGAACAATGACTTTAATGGTCACTTTCCATCTGACCTGCGCGATTTCTCACGGGGTAGCGCATCTCTCTCCGCGCTATCGCGAACCCTGTGACATCTCCTCGTTCCGCACAATCCTCTAATTGCGCAGTTCCCCAACCCAAGTAGTGTAGTTTATAGTCCTGCACCTCCTTTCAATTTCCTAGAGCGCTAAGACTATGCCACCTTCATATAGTCGCCTAGCCGAATCACAGGTGTATGGCTTCAATCAGCTACCATTCACCTTTCCTAGGAAGGGATCTCCATTCAATTTAACCAAATAAACTACTCCACCATCGATAATTTCCTTAATGACATAGGGCCCTAGCCAATGCATCTTGAATTTCCCTGGAAATTTATCAAACATGCTGTCATATAACAAAACCAGATCATTTACCTTAAAGGTGTGCAATATAATTTGTTGATCATGCCATGCTTTTTCACACTACTTTTGGACCTGTTGGTGAAATCCAACTGGAAAACTTTCTTTCTCAAGCTCAGCAAGTTGTGAAAGCCTCTCTTCCAGGGCTCCACGATCCGTCATACCCGTGAGTGCCCCTATGCACAAACTAGGCACAATGTATTCCATTGGCATCACTACTTCAACACCATATACAATCCTAAAGGGTGTTTGTCCAGTCAAAATTTTTGCACATCGTTTGATAGGCCCATAGTACTGTGGGTATGCGCAGGTCCTAATCACTTCATTGAGCATTGAAAACCTTGATCACCACATTCTCCAATACCTTATTGAATTCTTCCACCGTCCCATTACCCTGTGGGTGATGAGGCATGATTTTCTGGTGATATACTTGAAATTCCTCCGTCTGCGCACTGATCGTTTCATTCAGAAAGTGCGTACTGTGATCACTCATCAAAATCTTTGGATACCCAAATCACGTCAGTACATACTCAAAGAGAAACTTTGCAGTGGTTGCGCCTGTGTAGTCCTTCACAGGCTGTGCCTCCACCCATCCAGTCGAATACTCAGTCGCGGTGATAATGTACGACGCACCCGTCTTCTTTCCTTGGGGTTGAATGGGTCCCACAAAATCTATTGCCCATTTCTCGAAAGTTTGTAACATTATCTATGGGTTCAGAGGCAACTCATCTCTCCATGATGGCGTACCAGTCCTTTGACACATATCGCACACCCTACAGTAGGCTTTTGAATCTTGATTGAGGGTTGGCCACCACAACCCTGCGCGTAGGATCTTCTGTGCGGTCGCCATTCCTGTGTAATTCCCTCCCTCAACACCCCCATGAGCATCCACGAAGATACTGCTCCTTTCAAACTCGAGTACATATCGTCGTAATACTTCATCAGACCCCATTTTAGATAAATGTCTGGCAATGACAGAAAAGTCTATTGCATGCACCACTAACTCCTTTTTCTGCTGGGTGGTGTAGCCTTCCTGGGTAGTTCCTGTCGTTAGGAAGTGTATGATGTCTTCAAAGTGACCATCCATGACATACACTACAAAGGGATGCGCATCAGGCAATCCCTCCTCCAAATTAGTGGGTTCTTCCTCCATTTCGATGAGCGACAGATGGTCTGGTCCCGCATTCAGTCGTCCAGGCTTCGCAATAACTTCAAAGTCATACTCCTGGAACAATAACAACCAATTGTAGATTCTTCCCCCCAACATAGGCTTATTGACCAGGTATGTCAATGGAGAATGATCCGTATACATCTTAAAATGTCCACCCAGCAAATAGTGTCTAAAATTTTGGAACGTGTATATCATGGCTAATCCTTCTCACTCGGTGGTGGAATAGTTCTTCTCAACCTTGGATAACCTCTTGCTTGTGAACGTTATAGGATTTTCCAATTCTCCTTCACCAACTTGTGTTAGTACTGCTCCCAATACTATACATGACACGTCTAATGTACATGAAACCCCTTCTTCCAATCTAGGAAGACTAAAATCGACGTGGTAACCATTTTTCCCTTCAGCACATCCAAGCTTTTCTGACAGTCTGCATTCCAACATAACGTAACATCCTTTTTCAACAACTTCTCCATAGGTGAGGTGATTTGGGCATAGCCCTTGATAAACTTCCTGTAGTACCTAGCATGTCCCAAGGTTGTGCGTAGCTGTTTCACACTCCTCGGTGCCTCCAAATTAATTATCACTGTGATCTTCACTGGATCTACCATCAATCCCTGTCTGCACACCACATGACCTAGCAAAGTCCCAAAAGGGACACAAAATAGACATTTCTTCAGATTGAGCGCAATCTGGTACCTTCGACAAGTATCTAGAATTAAGTGAAAACTTGCCACATGGCATTTTACCAACCCAAACATAGTCCAATTATCAAAGTACACCTCCAGAAACTTATGAATGAAGTCTTTGAATGCAGCAATGACTATGCGCGAAAAAATTGCAGGTGCATTATTTAATCCGAAAGGCATCATGGTGTACTGAAAATATCCCCATTCAGTTGTGAAGGTCATCTTGCTTCTATCTTTAGGTGCAATTTTGATATGGTGGTACCTAGAGAACCCATAAATGAAGGAGTACGCTTCTTGGCCACCTACATTATCCAATACCTCATCAGTGAATAGAATCGGGAAAGGATCATGCACGCAAGCATCATTCAACTTCCTGAGATCTATGCATATCTGTATTTTATCCTTCTGCTTCTTTTCCTATGCCACCATTGGGCTTACCCAATCAGATTCTTCTATGGGCTCAATGATGCCTGTCGCGAGCATCTTATCTAACTCTAAGTAGACCTTCTCCTTATACTTTAGATTGAGACAACAAGGTCTTTGTTTAATCGGCTTCATGTCAGGGTTTAACGTGATCTTCATAATGCCCAGGTCTCCTATTATCCCCTTTAACTCCATAAAATTGGTAGGGAACAAATCTTGGTATTCGCGGAGCAATTCGACGACCTTATATACAATCGTGTCATCCCAGTAATCTCCAATCTTCATGAATTTGGGCTCCACCTCCGTACCAATGTTTATCTATTTAGTCTTCAGCGGCGCGGTTATATCAAGATTCTTGATCGGCGGTCCCTCAACCTCCCTAGGATTAATGAACAAATCAACATAGCAGTAGAATGGAAAGCAGAATTGGAGGCAATGGCATGATAGGAAGCAACAACAACAATAGTAGTGAGAACCAAACTAATGCAAGACAAATGGAAGAGGAATACTTTTTAGAGCACAGAGGCTAAGAAAAGATACAAGTTCGTAGATGATCCTCTTATTGAGAAAGTAGCTTTGGAGATATAGGCAAAGAGGCAATAACGTGAAAGGAGAGTAGAATGGAGGAATAGAGATAAGAAAAGGTTGGAAGATGTAGAGAGTAAGCTGCAGGAAGCAGAAAAGGAGTTGAACACAGAGCAAGAGCTCAGGAGGAGAGAAAGGGAAGAAAATCATAAATAGGAATAGGAGGAAAGACAAGGCACATTGACCGAGAAAACTATTCCCATACAGGTTGAGATAATAGAGCATCCAATAGATGAAGAAGAGGGTGAGCAGGTGCAGGTTTGGGAATTTGCTGAATAGGTTGAGCAAATGGTTGAGGCAATAGACATGGAGATAGAACAGGAGCCACAGGACCAAGACACCGATCTCATGCCAAGAGCATCTGAGGTTGCACCATAGTCTCTGCCACCTCCAAAATCACAACCGGTCCCAAGCAAGTAAGGAGAGGCTATTCTCCTTGATGATTATCCACATATAGATGTGTACAATTTGTCATTCGATAAGTCACAGCACATGATTGTACATGCATGTAGAAAGAAGCTCCCGAATGATCACACATTACCTTCGCACATAAAGGAAAGGGTTATTGTATCATATGTTATAAGACATCCAACTACCATGGTCAAGGCTTCTAAGGCTTTTGCAAAAGCCACGAGTTCAACAGTCCAGTTCTTGATAGTAGAGAATGATTGGATGGCAAAGGACTTGCAAGAGGCCAGGCAAAGAATAGAGCAATCCACAGGATCCGATATGGCAGAAATGAAGAAATCAATACTTGCGGAGATATCAACTTTGGAGACCACCATGTGGACGTTGTATAGCAGATTTGTCACTGTGCATAAATTGGTTGTCCATCTATATGGTTTTCAATAATAGTGTGCAAAGACAACCCAAAATCTCAAAGACATCCACGTTTCCATTACGCATGTATAGGAATGGACAATGAGGTACAAGGGGGCCACATTTTACTTGGATAAGATGATGAAGCCACATGTAGAGGTAGAAAAAGAATGAATTCAGATGTTGATCCGGAACTATGAGCAACTCCCTCCACTCATCACCAGCATTGAGGCTTCTTATGCACGATTGTACAGGAGTCTGCATGTCAGACTGAGGACACACAGGTTCCCTTCGGTCATAACCCTCACTCAGGCTGTGAGGAAGAACCAAGTCAAGTTGGAGGTCGACGGGTACATAGAGAAGTTGATGCACAATGCCACTAGTGATGACTTTTAGTTGAGTGTAGAGAACATGGAAAAGTGAATCAGTGGTCTAGCCACACTCAAGAGAGTGTTTCACATGCTTCATGATGAGCTGGACATAGGTTTCAGAAGCACATACCTGGAAGCCATGGAGGAAAGAGTCTGCTTTGATAAATACATCACCAAATAGTATGGGGACATGATAGCGCATTACCAAGCTTGGTATCGGTTCATCACTGAAGACCACCACAAGGAGGTTATAGAGTTGGTCTTTCCCCAAGACCCGAGTGATGTTGTTTGTCTTGTTAGGATAACTCAAGCATATTTTGTCCCACATGGGCGTTTTTGGAAATTGTATTATTATAAATATGTTGTAAGTGAAATTCCAAGTGTCACTAGTGGAATGTGAACAATCACCATGTAATGCAAAGAGTCATCAGGGTAGTCCAAGATTCAAAAGGGAATGTAAAGGGTCACCCCATCCTTTACTATATATAAAACCTCATAACTCATAATACATGCTTTTGGGAGCCAAGATTTTGGCTAGGCATTGCTTAGAGAAGGCTTGGAGAGTATTGTGATGAGCTTTGGCTTCTCCAAAGTGTAAAGCAAGTACATATCTTTGGAGGAGAAGACGGTGTTGACTGTAATGTTCCACTATTGGGGCTAGTGGTTGTCAATGGTGTATGTATGGTTGGAACTTTTACTTAATAATAAAACTGAGCCAACACGTTTTCATGCATATGTCGTTATTGTAGTTCGACTATTCTGGTTACTTTAACAGTGCATGTTATTTAACTTACGCATTTGTGTATGAACTATCTTTGATGTGATTGTATGAACCTTGTTGAAGACAAGTTGTTGTATTGGCCCATCACTTTCGATTGTGGACTATTCTACTTCCGTCTTGTTATGTCGTTCTGCTAATGTGTTCCTTTTAGGCTGCGTACTATTACGGGCTTCTAAGGGACACACTTCCTTTTCCCCTCTAGCCCCATGCATCTCACTTGACTCGTTGCAAGGTCACACACTTACTTCCGAAAAAGTTATCATACTTACCTCTGTACGCTACCACAATCAAGGCACTACTATACTACCCACTGCTGGGACTCCTACTCCAAACGGTCTGAGGTCTAGTTGAGACTTCTTACCAAGGATATCCCCTTACATCTTGGGGGGTCCAACACCATCAAAAATTCCCTGCCATTCTCTTAATCGGTAAACACACATACCAAGCCAAGTCAACTGGGTTTTTTTTATTGGGGATGAGCGATATATTGATAAAAAATTAATGTATACTGTTAGAGCTTAAGTTTCATCTATGGTGTTTCTCTGCATCTAGCAGGCCTGGATAGTACTCTGAGAGAGTCACTTCAACAACAAAAGCACCACTCCATAGCTAGCGAGCCTCGACAGTACCCCGACAGAGTTACTTGCTTCACCTCTCTACACAGGAAGCCTTTCTCTTCTTTTGCCTTATTTTATTTTTTGTTTTTTCATTTTTTATTTTTCAGATAATTGTGCATAGGCACTTATTTATTTAATGAGGTAGAAGAGGGATCTTGACTTAGTGAGAGCAGAAGAGGTTGTCCCTTTAGAGAAGTATGTTATATATACCTCTAACATACTTGTTAAGGTTTTCCCCCTCACCTTACTCTACTTAACTGATTTGACAAGGGTTAACCAAATATAGAAAAATCGATTAGAGTAAGCGGTACTAGTTAAAAGTGAAAGCATTGTGTTTTCACCAAGACTCACTCTGAATTAGGGTACATCGATTGAAGAATGCAAGCTCTTCATAAAGAGAGGGGATAACATATAACCAAATGTTGATGGTTTTACAAGTCCTCTTCTACTTCACCCTGCTTGTCTCAAGAGCCAAACACGGTTTTGCATAACTAATCCTACGGGTGCATAATAAGAAAACAAACAAGTAAGCAAAGGACACAAGTAAAAATAAAGCAAAGCGAGTAAGAAAAGAAAAACACAAAAGAAAAGAAAACAAGAAAGTAAATAGTACTCCTAATCCTAAGCTAAACAATACCTGGACCTATTCACATAAAGCGATACGTCCAATGTAGCCACCCACGCATTGGTTGGACCATGTTGGTGAAGGAATGGTCAACAAGAAATATATTTAGGTAAACGAGCACGCAAGAAAGATAAAACAATGAAGACCAACACACTTGAAGTTTAAACTCATTCACAAAAAAGAAAAGAATAAAGGTGCAAGACAAACACCCTACAGACATATCATGGTGAAGCATCACACTGTGCATAGATGACAAACATGCACACTCTTTTTATCTAGACAGATGAGAAAACATGCAGAAATAAGAAAACTTGCACTTCACAACATGACTTTCTACATATGATGCCTCCAATGCATGAGCAATAGGATCGTGCAATTCTAGTGGTGGAAGTGAAATATATGGATCAGATTGATTTTCAATGAAAATGGGAGAGTGATGAGGAGGCTAGGCTATTTCAAAATATTTCTGATCAGGAGTGGAACTAACCTCAAGACTATGAGAACTTGACATAACCATAAGCTTAGGCTAAAGTGCCTCGACAACTTAAGGGGTTTCCACTTCATCAATAGGTAGATAATCAAAGACCAGTGGTTTGGAAAGATAATGTAGAAAATCTGTGCAAGTTAACCCGATAATGCAATATAAATCAAAGAAGAATACTATAACCTACTTCTACTATCAATTTGTGGAAGCTTAAAGATCGAGCTGAACAATATAACCATAAGAAGAAGAATCAATGGCACAATACACAAGAAAATACTTTGGGGAAATCCTCAGCTAAAAACCCCACGCTATTGTATTATCATACATGGTGGAAATACATAAGAATTATACAAATCCTTAGCTCTCATAGCTAGCCAGCTCTCAGTACAATCTTGACAAATGCTCATAGGCAATCTTGGCTTCTCTTCAACCTTCCTCTCTACCCTCCAAGCTCCTATTTCCTTGCGCTGTTCCTTGTGGATGATTTCATTTTACCAAGTGGATGAACTTCCTCCAAAACTACTCAATCCTCAAGGATAAATCCTTGACTGCATGCATGAGTTTTCTCCATGAGAAAACACATGCAACTGATAGTACACTATCCTTGAACATTAATCTCAAATGGGTATTTCTTAGAATAGACATGCATGAGTTTTTGATGAGGGAATCTTCAGTTAACTGGAGTAGCACTAGTTGAGTGTAGTAATGCATCAACTGACTATTAACTCACTATTATTTCCTCAAATAGTTTCGAACTAATTTAACTGGACTTAGCTCAGTACACTGAGTTAACTAATTACAAATCAAATATAACTCAACCTTATCTCCTTAATTTAAGGTATAACTCTTGCATGACTTTAGAAAGACTTCTAACTTGAATTTCTCCAACTAATTAATTTAAAATTAATTAATTAATTATTTCCAAGTAGTTGTTATGACTAAATTTGATTTTAATTCACAATTTAATTCAAGGACAAATTAAATTGGAATATTCTTGTTGCCATATTTCAACACTCCCTCTCAACAAGAAAGGGATTATCTTCCACCCTGATCCTGTCTCTATGGAATTTGAATTTACACTTTGACAATGCCTTTGTCAAAATGTTAGCATCTTTCTCCTCTCTCGAAATATAATGTAGCAACATGATCCTCTCGACCGGTGAAAAGCCATGGGAAATAAATCTTGCCTTATGCTTCTCCACACTACCATCAGCAACTTTCTTTACCATGTAAACCCAATGGGAACTCACAACTGACTTGTTCTTTGGTCTCAGAACCATGTCCCAAAGACTGTTACAAATTATGGAGTCATACTCGTCCACCATAGCATCAACCCAAATCAGCTGTTGCACTGCTTCCTCAAAGGAAGATGGCTTAGTCTCAACAGATTTCCCAGCAAGGGCCATGTATCCAATGTACCTCTCAGGTGACCTCCTCTATCTGTGCTGAGAATATGGTGCTCCCACATTCTCTCTCTCATCCTCCAACAATCTATCAGCTTCTCTTGTGCACTTCCATCCATCTCTGCAAGACTCTACTTGAGTGGATGTCTCCACTCCTGGAACCTCTGCATGCAGCTGCTTCACATTAGTCTGAGGCTCCTCCTCCTTAGGAACCAACAGTTCCTCCATAGCCTGTAGTTGGAGATCCCTCTCATGGAAAAATCGCATGGCCTTTTGCTCATCAAACTTGACATCTCTGCGAACCACTATCCCCTGACTCGTAGGCAAGTACACCCAATAGTTGTGAGGTGTATCATTGTACCCCACAAATATCCCCAACTCTATTGTCGGCTCAAGCTTCTTCTGTGCATCCTTTGTCACATGGAAATATATCGATGAGCCAAAGATCCTGAAGTGACCCACATCTAGTCTCTTACGGGAGAAAGCTTCCTATAGTGTCTTCATCCCAAGTATGCGATGTGGGCTTCTATTCTGAAAATAGACCACTATGTTGCATGCCTTGGTCATGCAACATTTCCCATGCTGCCCCTACAATAGTTCTCTTCTTCCTCTCGGCCACCCCATTATGCTGTGGGTTATGAGATGTCGTAAACTCTTGTTTAATTCCTTCCACTACACAGAAGTCCTTAAACTCTTGAGAGACATATTCTCCACCGTTGTCGCTTCTCAAGGCCTTGATCTTCTTCCCTGACTCTTTCTCGACCAAAGATTTGAACTCACAAAACTTTGTGAAAGTTTGGTCCTTCTTCTGCATGAAATAAATCCAACATTTACGAGAATAGTCATCAATGAAAATCACATATTGCCTTTGCTTCACTGTGGATGCTGTCGAGAATGGTCCACAAAAATCAGTATGAACTCACTCTAAGATAGCCTCTGCTCGACTGTCTCGATCATGAAAGGAAGACTTGGTGTACTTTCCCAAGGTACAAACTTTTCATGTGTCAACTTGCTCAAGTTTACCTTTGGGAAGTCCTATAGATATCTGTTGCATTATCTTCAAAGCCTCATGATGCAAATGGCCCAATGACCCAACCGCTTGTGCCACAACTTGCCAATGTCTTGGCTTTGCACTAGTTTTGCTTTCATACTCAATGCTGCACAATCATCTACCTCTAAAATATAGAGATTCTTCACCCGAATCCCTATCCTCTTGGTCTGAACCATGTATATGTGTCTTAGGAATGCCTTTCCTTTACTGAAGACAACATCGTAGCCTTTATCCTCCAACATCGTGACTGATACCAAGTTCTTCTTCAGTCTAGGCACATACATCACATCTGTCAAGGTGAGAGGAGCTCCATTCTCCCTCTGAAAAGCAACCATGCCTACTCCTAAAACATTATACCTTCCGTCATCACCCATCTCTATGCACATCTTGAGGTATTTCTCCTCCAAGGCATTGAATAAATTTTTATCACCAATCATGTGGAATGAGGCTCCACTGTCAAGATACCAGACACAACCTATCATCAATGACACCATGCATGCGATGAGGGTAAAGTCCATTTCAAACTGAGAGGCTAATGCCTCACCTTCCGATCCTTCCGAGGATCCCTTCTTGGACTTCTTTGATGGGCAATTAGTCGCATAATGTCCCATCTTGTGACAATTAAAGCATCTTACTTTAGATATGTCACCCTTCTTCCCTCCATGAGAAGAATTCGATTTGAAATGGGAAGCCTTCCCCTTCCCTTTCCTTGCCTTACTTGCTAAAGCTAGATTTTCTTCATCATCATTCTTGGATGAAGAACCATCTCGTGTTCTCCTCCTGCATAAGATCTGACCACAGTCATTCACAATATGACAATTTCTCCCTTCCATTCACAGAGTCCTAGTAGTTATTCCAATTCTTTGGAAGGCCAAGGAGAGTGAGGCTCACCATATCATCATCAGCAGTAGTTATTCCCACGCTGCCAAGCTCATCTCTGTAGGTGGTGAGCTTGTTCAGATATGTGGAAATAGTATCACCCTTCTCCATCTTGATTCTTCGAAGCTTATCCTTAAGCACCAATTTTCTCTAGTCGCTACTGTTCTGGTAGAGGTCCTTTAATGTCTTCCACATTGAAAATGGAGTATCCTTCCCATGGAGACTCGAGACAATATGGTCTCGAACTCCCTCAAGGATGATCTGTCTCGTCTTTGCCACACACTTCTTCCACTCAGCCAACTCTTGTGCATTAGTTGAAGCTGGCTTTAGGATTTCTTGATCAATGAATTCCTTCAAGCCATTGTCTTCTAATACAACCCCCATTCTATCTTTCCATGCTATGTAATTTGAGCTACCTTCCAAGGCATACTCAAGTCTCAAGCCATAGAATGCCATTGGCCAACCTTGAAGTATGATATGAATTCGATTTTCACCTACAACCCCGAACTTCAAACTTCAAATTCTCTTCTTAGTATACCGTTCACAGCTCCAATACCATGTAGAAAATCTGTGTAGTTTAACTCGATAATGCAATATAAATCAAAGTAGATTACTATAACCTACTTCTACTATCAATTTGCAGAAGCTTAAAGATCGAGCTGAACAATTTAACCAGAAGAAGAAGAATCAATGGCACAATACACATGAAAATACTTTGGGGAAAGCCTGAGCTAAAAACCCCACACTATTCTATTATCATACATGGTGGAAATACATAGGAATTATATAGATCCTTAGCTCTCACAGCTAGCCAGCTCTCAGTACAATCCTCACAGATGCTCACAGGTAATCTTGGCTTCTCTTCAGCCTTCCTCTCTATTTCCGGGAAAACTAGTGTCTTTTCAATCCGCTAGTCCCACTAGGATTGGCAGCTATCCTAGAAACAAAAAATCAAAGCAATTTGTGATTTCCTCTATGTATGATAGATAAGAAAGAAGCAAAGGGACCAACTTGGATCTTCTTCTTGACTCCTTGCTTGATTTCTCTCCCCCTTGATAGAGCTTACAACTCGTCTCCTACTTGTCCCGCTTAGAGAATACCTGTAGAAACAAAGTAACAAAACACCATCAAAACATCTCGATCTATTATATCATAAACAATGCAGAATTAGAAATACATTGAACATACAATGGCATTCACAAATAACAAGATTCACAAGTACACAGTTGCATGGAGGAAAACTCAAAGAACTTTATTAAAATAGAAGGGAGAATTACAACCCAGTTGTCTGATCCAGCATCATTCCCCCAACAATCAAAGCCCTCTTCACCTCATGAAAAGAAAGATCACCCTACAATACAATGTTCCTTCTCAAAGATAAACTATCAACACTTCCTTACAAATTACAAAATTCCAGCCTCTAGATCTCTCAGATGAGGGATCCATTTAGAGATGTCTACAAGGGTGTGAGTCATCTCTAGGTTTTTGATTAGTGTCATTCCACTCATAGTTCCTAGTTCCACTTGGAGATTTCTTGGATCTCTTACTCATCTCTGGGAGAATTCAGAGAGGCAAGTGTCATAAGAGAAGTTTCTAGAAGATTCCATGAGCATCCACTTAGCAAACTATCTTGGACATTTGTCCATCCTCGCTCATCGCACCCTACAAAATGCCTCATCAGTATGCATCACACCTTGCTAGTGTAGCAGTCAGTATGCATCGCACCCTCACATTGGAGTAGTCAGTATGGTCCAGTTTTTGCCAGTTTTGAGTGGTTTTTTAGGTGGAACTTCTGGGGAATGATGTAATCAGTTGACCATGATCCTTTAGGGTATGAAACAACACTTTTAGGGGTTAAAGAGCCCTTGGTTTATCGACATATAAGATTGGGGTTGCAATGCCCAAATATGTCTATAACACTCTCTGCTCTCCAAGCTCCTATTTCCTTGCGCTATTCCTTGTGGATGATTTCCTTTTACCAAGTCGATGATCTTCCTCCAAAACTGTGCAATCCTCAAGGATAAATCCTTGATTACATGCATGAGTTTTCTCCATGAGAAAACACATGCAACTGATAGTACATTGTCCTTGAACATTAATCTCACCTGGGTCTTTCTTAGAATAGACATGCATGAGTTTTTGATAAGGGAAGCTTCAGTTAACTAGAGTAGCACTAGTTGAGTACATTAATGCATCAACTAACTGTTAACTCACTATTAGTTCCTTAAACAATTTGGAACTAATTTAACTGGACTTAACTCAGTAAATTGAGTTAACTAATTACAACTCAAATATAACTCAATCTTATCTCCTTAATTTAAGGGACAACTCTTGCATGACTTCAGAAAGACTTCTAACTTGAATTTATCCAACTAATTAATTTAAAATAAATTAATTAATTATTTTCAAGTAGCTATTAAGACTAAATTTGATGTTAATTCAAAATTTAATTCAAGGAAAAAATAAATTGGAATATTCTTGTTGCCATATTTCAACAGATAAGTAGCAAGTGAATCAACATCGTGATCAAATGATTGAGTGAAGGGATCACGACAACCACGAACCAAAAATTTGAGATGTACATCGACATCCTCATGATCAGACGAATCATATAGAGGGGTTAATGAGAAGCAAAAATTTTCTCCCTCTGAATTTCCAGAAAGAAAAGATGACAAATTGGGTGGATCTGAAAAGAAAGAAGTGTCCTCTCTACAACCAAATGATAGACTGACATCCTATGTGTTTTCTGAATGATTGGAAGTAGAAACATATAGAAATCAATTTTCAAAAGAAAAATCAGAAATGTCATAATCACAAAATATGTCAGGAAAAATCGAATGAGGTGCAAACGAAAGGAGGTCATCCTTCACCGCAGGTTATTCTTCAGATTCCCACACATACTCATTAAAAATGGCCATGTAGTTTAGCTAGTCAACATCAACTCCCTCGATAACTTGATCCTCGTGTAAAATAGGGGTGGAGTCCAGAACGGGTGAACACAACACAGTACAATATAGAGGATCAAAGAACCAGAGGATGGAGGTTGAGAGGACAAGACCTCATGACAACCATCAAGGTTGCAATCCAAACCTGCATAGATGTTCAACAAATGGGTTCACAACTTCTCCCACCTCCTACTGTGAAGCTAGATCCGTTTGATGAGGAGAGGACAGAGGGTCATGTGTCTCAGCAACCTTGTTCATCTTAGATTTAGAAGCTCTAACACCGAAGTATGTTGGGAGGGGTTTGAATGATTCCAACTCATGTGAATTTTTTGATACATGTAGAAGATAATGAAACCTTTCTTTGAGAATTTTCCAATCAATTTCATCTTGAGGGATTCGAAAAGAAGATTCAATAAGTGCACCCAAAATTGCAAAATAGATTCATCGGGTCCTTTCCGTAATTCCATAATTTTTTATTGAGTGCTTTACAGTCATAATGATAGAAGGCATGAATTAAATCTCTGATCATGTGATCATATGAGTGAATAGATGTTGCAGGAAATGTTCAACACCATTTCTCAACATGCCCATCGAGCGTGTAATCGAACAACCCACAGTGATTGTCGTCTAAGGGGACTTCATTCCTATGACAGAAGCCTGCAAAGGTAACTTCGTATCTTAGCAAAGCTGCTCCACCTTAACTGTCATACTTAATTTGTGACAAGTCATCAATGGCATTCTTTGACACTTTGAAATCATGTGCATGAGAAAAACATGGTAGAGATTGTAATGTAAGTCATGAATGGTGTGTAGAGATTCAAAACAGACTTTGAGGACTCACCTTCTCATCTAGCCCTCCTTCTAGTGCCAAAAATGTTGACGGTGTTGGACCCACCAACATGTCAGGGGATCTCCCTGATAAGAAGACCTAACTAGACCTCAAACTGTTTGGAGTAGGAGTCCCAGCAGTGGGTAGTACAGTAGTGCCTTGAATACGATAGCGTGCAGAAGTAAGTATGATAACTTTGTCGGAAGTAAGTGTGTGACCTTTTAGCGAGTCAAGTGAGATGCATGGGGGTTCTAACACATTGAGGGGAAAAGGAACTATGTCCCTTAGAAGCCTGTAGTAATAAGTAGCCTGAAAGGAACACACGAGCGGAATGAAATCACAAGCTAGAAAGTAGAATAGTCCACAAGCCAAAGTGACAGGTTAAACCAACAACACATCTGCAACAAGATTCATTCAATTGCATACAAAATATTTCATAAAAAATTGTGTAAGTTAATTAACATACATTTCTAAAACAACCATAATAGTCTAACTACATGTTGGACCTCAGAATTACTTTCTCTTTGACAACTTTTCTCACTTCTTTTTCCTGTTTTTCCATGAAAGACAGATCCCCATCACTGATAAATGATAGATTTTGTCTTAAGGAAGACATTAAATGATTGACATGTTATACTTTTATGTTTTTTCTATTTGAAATAAGTTTTTGCAAATTAGCTATGGAATGTAGCCCATTCTGCAGCTAACCATGTGTTTTGTAGCCACTTCTGTGGTTGAACATGTTACAAGTGTCAAGCAAGGAAACCGGCCACATGGGCATCTCTGGAATGGTCACGACATGGATCCTATCCTAGTCACCCAGCCCAGATCGACAAAAATGCCAGCTCAAGACCACAGTCAAAGGTGGATTCAAACGAAGAAACCCGAGAGCAATAGGACTATGTGTCCATTCTTCGTGGCTAATTAATAAATTTGACAGTTTTGTTGTAGCAATAACTCAAACCAGCCACCGATGATAACAGTTTCATGCAACCATCTTATTGCCTTAAAGTCACCTGTAGCAGATCAATCGTTTACGCAGATCTGTTGTAATACGTGGAGACCACCTATCGCTTAATTCTCTCAAAAGATAGTTAGGAATGTTTCTTTAAATATCAGTTGTAAAGCACTGAGAAGGAGTTCAAATTTTTATATGTATTAATATCAGAATTACATTTCTGTAATTTTGGAACTTATTTTCCTGTTAATAATATGAAGTCGTGTTTGACCAAGTGATCATTTGCAAGAGTATCTTCAGCTAGTTAGTAGCTCAACTCAATTAGTTGCAGAGGGCCCTTGCACATAAGGAGGTTTTTCTTTTGTTATTTTGTTTACTATTCAGTTTAGCTTCATTATTTACTTTTAGCAGTATTTGTATTTAAATTGATTTCTTGTAGTTGTTTTATTTTAATTCTATTTAGTAGCATAATGTTAGAATTCGATGGTGTAGTCTTGTTTCTCCTATCTATTTCATAAATGAAACTTGTTTTGTTTTAACAAGGTAAGGTGGAAAAGTAATAAGAATGCATTGTGGATTACTTTACTTACTATTTGTTTCCTCTGTTATTTATTTCCTAGTTCAAATTGCCAATGCAGTATGTGGATAAATGTTTTTGGTCACCATTTCAAGCTGATATCCATCCTAACTAAATGGTTGAACATTCACTTCACACAAGGATTGAAATCAATTAGTTACTCTCTACATATTTGATTTAGTTCTCTAAGCTATAAAGTATAGTAGGTTGCTTGTTTTCCATCTCAAGAATGTTATCTTTCAAAATTGGAGGCTTGAAAAACTAAAAGTGCTTTAGGTAGTTTTCATTCTTTGTAATTATGTCAATTTGCCTTAAACTTCACCTTTCAATTTTTGACTTAGGATTAAATGACAGGATAGGATAGATGCTTTGTTTTCCTTCCTTTAACTTAGATTTTGATAAGTTCACCTTTAGGAAATTTAGACTTAGTTTCTCGTAATTTAGACTGCACATCATTAGAAATCAAGGAAACCCCCACAACAAAACAATATAAAAATACAAAACAATGAAATAAGAAGGGTTAACTAGCACATACAGTGCACTACTCTTCATCAACTTACGAGCCTCGGTTGATAATTTATGCAAATAAATTTAGGAAACTAAATTGACTAAACATTTTGGCACTGTTGCCGAGGAAGTGTAACTAGGTAACTTTATCTCTTACATTCAAAAAAAAAAATGATATGCATAGAGAAAGAGACTCTAGGGGTAGATTTATAGCTAGAGGTAGGATTTCAATTCCTACAACACCACCTACTCCACCAAGAACAAGAAAAGATACACCTCCATCCCAAACCCATACTCCCAGCGATAGAACTCCTGAAGTTCTAGGGGCATAAATCCCATCAAATGAATCTCCTACTTATCTACCAAGTCAGTCCTAGGGGAGAAAAATCTTGAATCTCCAACAATAGAAGTAGCCTTTTTCACCTCCATAGGAGAGCACATTTTAGTTGAAGAATTAGGAATAGCTAGTGAAGAAGAAGAAGTAGAACCTCTCTCCCATATCCCATTGATAGAAGAATAAGAGGAGGAGAAAGTAACCTTGCAGGTTGAACCCTATACTGACCCTGAAGAAACTATAATGGCAGAAGAAGGAGAAGATGGAGAATTCACACTGTTTGGAGGAGGGGTAGAGGAAGAGGTAGAGGAAATAATGGAGAAGGCAAAGGAAATAATGGAGGAGGTAGAGGAAATATGGAAATAGATAATTCTTTTGGATTCCCTATAGTGGATGAAGAAACAAATGCCACAATGAAAAATTTCTCACCTTTTGTCCTCCCAAACTTCCATTGGTTAAAAAGTGAGGATCTTGAAACATTCTTATTTGAGTTTGAAGTCTTTTGCAGAACCTATGACTATCTAGAAGACTCCGAAAAACTTAATTTGTTCCCTTCAACATTGAAAGGAGATGCTTTGAAGTGGTTCATGGGATTAGTCACTCAGTCCATTAGAACATGGAATGACATGAAAAAAACATTTTTGGATAGGTATTTGGATTATTGCATGCCTACCAATCACAAAGATGAATTTTTCAAAATGATGCAAAGAGAGGATGAAAATTTAGAGGATTTGATTGAGAGATTCAACTATAATTTGAAAATAGCAAACATGGACAATTTAGATGAAGATACCTTAAAAGCTCTTTTACTAAAAGCCATTAGAGATGAATGGAAAGATATCCTTACCATGATGGGGAAGGGAGATATCTCTCAACTCCCATTAAGTGACATAAGAGAATTCTGTGTTCATCTCTCATGAGGGAAATCCAAAACTGGGAAAGGTCCAAGAGATCCTTCTCTT
Source organism: Pinus tabuliformis (assembly GCA_031772625.1). Taxonomy (NCBI): domain Eukaryota; kingdom Viridiplantae; phylum Streptophyta; class Pinopsida; order Pinales; family Pinaceae; genus Pinus; species Pinus tabuliformis. The sequence goes on along the minus strand of CM062817.1, from coordinate 1,739,549,846 downwards.
GTTAGAGTAAATAAGTCTGCAACTAGATCAGTGAGTAGGGAAGAAATTGGTAATATGCTTGATGAATTCAAAACAAATATCCTAGGGAGTCTTAGTGAGCAAATAGACACCCTTAAGTTGCAAAACAAGCAAAAAGCCGAGGCTAATGCTTTAGCTATTTTCTGTCCAAAATGTAGAAAAAAACATGCTCTAGGAGAACGCCCTTTAGATGAAAAATTATAGAAACTTGTATGATTTTCTCAGAGAATCATGAAGCCAAGGGTTGTCCTTCGATTCCAGGCATTAAGGCTATTTTTCAAGAAGAAACAGTTCCAAATTCAGCAGAACCTCTTTGCTTTGTATCTAGAAAACCTTATTAAAGGCCACAAAATTAGGGATTTAACAATCAAATGTATCTTTAGCCCCCACCAAATTGGAATTCTTGGCAGCAACCTTGGCCTCAACCTCAATCTCAATCTCAACCTTGGCCTCAACCTCAATCTCAATCTAAACCATGGGCAGAAGAAGTACAAAATCCTTATGTGATATTTTCTCAATATTACCAATATCCTCCATCATATCAGAATTATCCTCCCCCACACATTCCACCACAAAATCAGCAGCCACAACTTCAAAATTAGAACCCTCAACTTTCATTACCATTTCCACAACAAAACCAAAGTCCTCAACTCTTGCTGCCATTTCAGCGAAAACCAAATCAGCTACCTGCCCAACCATTACCAAACCCCAACAATAAAAATCCTCAAAATGCTTACATGGTGGAAGGACAACAATTTCCAACTTATATGATCACTCCTCTAGATCTTAATGATGTTCAACTAAAATCTGGTAGGATATTAGAAAAGGAAAGACCTTCTGTAGTTATTCAAGAACAAGACAATTCTGAGGAAAAATATCTACGGCTCAATAAACGTTTTGAGGGAACATCTCTCCAAAACCAAAATACTAAAAATGAAAAACAGAAAGAACCAATTATCTCAACTCATATCATTGAGCAACCAGTATCTACTTCTACACCTCCTTTTCTTGAAAGACTACAAGTTGATAGAGGAGTAGAAAATCATATCATGTTTCCCAATTATGATTTTCTAGATGAATTGAAAAATGTCTGTATCAAAATTCCTTTGTTACAAGCCATTAAGGAGATTCCAATTCTAGCTAAAACAATAAAGGAGTTGAGCATAAAGAAACGAGGAAGAAAAGCAAAAGAAACAAAAAGAATTCACTTGGTAGGAAAAATAGTAGATATAATGATGGGAAAAATTGCCATACAAAAATATGTAGATCTAGGAAGTCTAATTGTGAAAACACACATCAATGGAGTTGAAATTCCAAATGCATTAACTGATTTAGGGGCAGCAATAAACATCATGAGAAAATTAACCATGGAACAACTCAAGCTTCCTAATCTTCTTTACACACCTACATTACTGCAATTAGTGGACAGATCTGTAATCAAACCAGATGGAGTGTTAGAAGATATTTTAGTATCCTTAGATTCTTGGGAATATCCTATTGATTTTATGATCTTAACCCCCAAGAACAATCTAGGAGGGAATCCACTCATATTAGAAAGATCTTGGCTAGCCACAACTGATGCTTTCATTAGCTACAGATCTGGTGATATGTATATTCTGATGGGAATTCAACAAAGAATATCACTCTATATCCTCTAGCAAGAACAATCACAGAAATCGATGACAAAGAATGGATTGATGATGAAAATGACATTCAACCTCTCTTTACTATTTTAGATATTAGTGAAGATAATCAAATCTTAAATACAGTGGAAAATTTTGAATCATCTCAAGAATATGAACATGATCAATTTCAAGAAAAATCCAAATTTGAATATTTTTCATCTAGGCAAATGTCTCTATATTCTATGGTAGAATTTGGTAGCTCTACAATTGAAATCTTTCCAGGGAAAACATTGAACATAAACAATAACTTGGAGAAATTACAAAAGGAAAAGCTAATCAATACATTACAACAACATTCTGCTGCATATGCATAGGAATATACTAACATGAAAGGAATTAGTCCTAAGACTTGTATTCATCACATCTACATTGAGGAAAATTGCTGACCTATCAGACAACCTCAAAGAACAATGAATCCAAATCTTAGGGAAATTGTGAAAGAAGAGCTGCAAAAACTACTGAATGTAAACTTCATTTACCCAATTTCAGACAACCATTGGGTTTCCCCTTTAGTGATTGTGCCTAAAAAGAATGGTAAATGGAGGGTGTGCATTGATTACCAAGAATTGAATAAAGCTACCCTTAAAGATCATTTTCCTTTGCCTTTTATAGATCAAGTGTTAGATACATTAGCAGGTAAGAAGAATTTCTCATTCTTGGATGGTTTTAGTGGTTATAATCATATTCAGGTGGCACCTGAAGATCAAGATAAAACGACATTTACTTGTCCATGGGGAACTTATGCCTACCGAGTACTTCCTTTTGGGTTATGTAATGCACCTGCAACATTCCAAAAAGCAGTGCTAGTAATTTTTTCTGATCTAATACATGATTGTGTAGAGGTATATATGGATGATTCTACAGTCTATGGGAACACATTTGAAGAAGCTTTGGAAAAATTGGAAAGATTTCTTAAAAGATGTAAGGAAGCAAACCTTTCACTAAGCCATGAAAAATGTTTTATGATGTTTACAGAAGGTATTGTTTTAGGGCATCACATTTCAGGAGATGGGATTAAAGTGGATAAATCTAAGGTTGAAGTCATCTCTAAATTATTGCAAATTGCCAAAAGGATGTTCGAAGTTTTCTAGGATTCAAAGGATACTATAGAAGATTTATAGAAAATTTCTCTAAAATAGCATCCACACTCTTCAAATTACTCAGCAAGAATTGTGAATTCAATTGGAATCTTGACTGCCAGTTAGCATTTGAGACTTTAAAAACAAAAATTTCTGAAGCACCCATCTTGAGAGGTCCAAATTGGAAACTACCTTTTCACATTTCAACAGATGTTTCAGATACAGCTCTGGGAGATGTATTAGGACAAAAAGATTTGATTCCCTATGCCATCTACTATACAAGTAAGAATTTGACTCCCACTGAGTTGAACTATACTGTAACTAAAAAGGAATTTTTAGGTGTTGTTCGTGCAATGAACAAGTTCAGACATTTTATAATAGGCTATGAAACCTTTGTTCATATACATCACTCTACAATTAGATATTTAATGAATAAACCTATTACTAATGACAGAGTCACAAGATGGCTTTTACTCCTACAAGAATTCAATATTACTGTGCTAGATAGACCTAGAAAACAAAACACAGATGCTGATTTCTTGTCTAGAAATTAGAATATCAAAGATGACACTCTGGTTGAAGATAAGTTTCCTGATGAATATCTTTTTGCAGTGACTAATCAAACTCCTTGGTTTGCAGATATTGCTAATTACTTAGTCACAGGGAAATTTCCTTCACATTTGTTTCCTAGAGAAAAAAGAAAAATCATTCAGATAAGTGAAAGATACTCATGGATCACTAATGAATTGTATAAATCAGACCTAGATCATATGACCAGAAGATGTGTTAGGGAAGATGAAATGCCTGAGATTCTTAAGGCATGTCATGATGAGCTGTGTGGTGGACACTTTGCTGACAAGAGGACAACCTATAAAATCCTTTCTTTAGGATATTACTAACCATCCATCTTCAAAGATGCCAAAGAATATGTCAGGAGGTGTGATAGCTACCAGAGGGTAGGGAAACCTTCTCCTTCAAATGAAATGCCACTACAAGTTCAAGTACTCATTGAACCTTTTGAAAAATGGGCCTTATATTTTTTTGGGCCAATTAATCCTTCATATAAGCAAAAGAAATATATATTGGTATGCACTGATTATGTCACTAAATAGGTAGAGGCCAAAGCATTACCCTTTGCTAATGAAAAATCTATAGTTAATTTTCTTTTTAAGGACATATTCACTCGTTTTGGTGTTCCAAAAGAAATTGTAACAGATCAAGGATCTCAATTTACATCTAAAATGGTGGAGGGTCTTGTGGAAAATTACAAGATGAAACATAGGAAATCTACTCCCTATCATCTACAAGAAAATGGTCAAGTTGAATCCACAAATAAGGTGATTGAAGGAATTCTCACTAAGACTGTGCATCTACATAGAAGAGATTGGGCAGAAAGTCTTCCTGAAGCCTTATGGGCCTATAGAACTACATGGAGGAACACAATGGGACATACACCCTATGAACTTGTTTATGGGAAACAAGCCCTATTCCCTATAGAGATTCAGATCAAACCCTTCAAGATGGCAGTCCAATTGGGATTGATTTATCAGAAGCATAGAAACATAGATTGGAGCAACTCAATGAAATTGATGAAATTAGGTGATCCAAAATGGATTTTAGATAGACTCCTAAGTCTAAGTGTTCCTCATAGAGGAAAATGAAAGTCCAAGGAAGTCCATGGATATAGCCCCATTATAGAGATCTTTTCATTCTAAACCTACTACAACTTGAATGGGAAAAAATGGACTTAGGATGCAGAAGTTATCGCAGAAAGAAGATGCCCTTTGTTCTTTGGAAAAAGAGGCAAAATACCCTAAAAATGGAAAAAAAAAAAAACCCTTATAAAGGGAAATCGCATCAGAAAAAGGCAAAAGACCAGAAATAAGTAGAGGCAGAAGAAACCTTGATCCACCGATCCGATGTATCAGTCGGAGGTAGACATGTATGCAATATCGGGACCCTAGACTTGGCGATTGCGATCATGCGATATGCCGATTACCGATGATCAGATCAACAAATCGATATCAGCGATGGATAGAACCCCTGGGCCGTATGCAAATGCGATATGCAATAATGATTGTGACAAGAAATCTCAGCTGTCGAATCAGAAAAGGAATGGATGGCCAGGATTAAATCGGCGATTGTCGATTGCCAGACCCGACGAATCTCATAAGTGCAATTTATAAAATTTGAAATCTGGTAAAAGGGATTTTCTGTGTATTAACACTTTTCGGTGTAAAAACCAAAATACAAAGGAAAATGCTGAAAAGCAACAAAGCCAAACCCGAAGGGGAATTTAGGTGTGATTCATAAAAATTTGAGTTTTGTAAATGCGAATTTCAGGCAGGCCTCAAGTGGTAAATGGTATTGGGCTAGCTCCGCTCGATCCCACAGATTGGTCAACATGTGGTTGGCAGAGGAGAGAGGAAAACTACCTTTTCGGGCGGGTAACCTCCGTACTCCTAAGCCACCAGAAAATGCATGATGACCGTTGGACCAGAGATCCCATAGATCGACGATGGGGATTGCGATAGCAGCCAAAGGCGGACCCGATGCGATATTAGGGCGGATGCGATAATATTTGAAATCCGATAAAAATGATTTTGACGAGTTTTTCAATGATTTCCCATGTAATTGGGATTTTACCCAATATGCCTACGCGAAGTGATATAATGCCTAATGGCAGACCCGATAGGGATTTAGGGGCGATTGAATAGAATTTCACGTCCGAAATACACGCTCGATAGTGTATATTGTAGACATTCTTTGTGTAATCAGATTTTCTCATTTTTTGGGTTTTTTCCTATGAAACGGCCCTAGTTCCTTTTGTAACCGCTCTTGATCATCATGCCACGCTGAAGCAGGCATTTTTACAGGCAATGATGCATTTTGCAGTCACGGAGCCACGAAGCCAGATTGCCAGTCTAACCGATAGGGAGTAGAGAAGCTGTAGAGTCGCAGAGGGATAATGAATCGTAGAGAAATGGATGGGGTAGCCGAAAAGCCAGAAAAGTAGCTCAAAGGAGGCAGAGAGCTCAATTGAGAGGAAGGCAGTTGAAAGGTAGAAGCAAGAAAGCATAGGGAGAAAAAAGCTACTGCGCAGGGCAGCCGAGGGAGTCACTTGGAGGTCAAGTGAAAAAATAGAGAGCTGTAAGTTGTAGAGAGCCAAAGAAGCCAGAGTTGAAGAGCTAGAGCTAGAGCTAGAGCTGAAGAGCCAGAGCTAGAGCCAAGAGCCAAAGCCAAGAGCTAGGGCCAGAGTCGAGAGCCAGAGCGACAGCTGAGAGCCAGAAAGATGAGAGCTTCAAGAGCCCGGGAGAAAATGGTGTCTAAACCCATTATTTATGTGTAAAATAGTCGACTTGAGCCAAGAGCTTGTAAAAAGGACTTTGTCATAATCCGAGAGAGCCTAGTTGAGTTGACTAGAGCTCACGAAGATGTAGCCCAAGAGTTTTGGGTGAACTACTAATTAAATTGTTGCCTTATGTGTTTGTTTTACTGCTACATTATTTACTATTATATGTTTTCATATATCAGCTGATGCACATTAAATTAAAGCACATAGATAGTTATAAAAGAGACATAAGCATACACCTATATTGTCAAGCACACATTTAATTATACATTGGTTAATCATAAAGACTTGAGAATATTTAAGATTTGGAAGTGGGAGGGGTTCTTGTAAGTTAGACAAGAAGCCTAAGAGCCCCATTTTCAGATCAAGTGGTATCAGAGCTTCATATTGATTAACCACACCTTAAAAGAAGGTTACATCAGAATGCTTGATTGAAAAAGCAAAGATTTCTTGTCAGAAATGTGTTTGGACAGTCAAGGATTGATTGTTTGATTGATTGTATGCTTGTCGTAGACTGACTATTTTCTGGGATTGCAGAGGTGAAGGGAAAGCTATTGATTGCTCAGTCCAGGAAGGACAAGAAGGAAGAAGGACTGAAGGAATTCTTCTTATCCCAAAGGACCTCAAAGAAATCCTTGAAGCACAAGAGGTTTGTTGCAAAAGGTTGCTTGGATAAAGCTCTTTATTAATCTTGTTAGAAGTTCTTTTGTTAATTGGCATAATGACTACTTCTACAAGTGAGTCCTCAAATTCTTCTTTTTTCACAAAAGTCTTTGATGAAGACATGAAGGAATATTTGGCCACCATGATGGATATGGTGAGAGAAATGTATGAGGATGGAAAGAAGAGTAGCATACTTAGAGAGCAGTTGAATTCCGTGGAGGAAGAGAAGCAGTTGCTTTCTGACAAATTGTAGGAAATGGAGAGGCAACTTCATATTGCAAATATGAACCTACAAAGGATGCATGAGTTGGAGGCACAACTCTTTGTGGCACAAGAAGCCTTGGTCAAGTATCAACTTGAATAAGCGGTAAATAATTCCAATTTGTCTTCGAATTACTCTAGGAATTCTTATATTGGTTCTTTTGAAAAACACACCAAAGGCATCGGTTCCAAGCTAATGTCCAAGATGGGCTATGAATGAAAAGGCTTGGGTAGACATGCACAAGATATTGTTGAGCCAATAATAATTGAGGAAAGGCCTAAGTATTTGGGGCTTGGATATGGACAAGCTTATGGACAGAGTTCCAAAGCTACCATGAAGAACATTGAAACAACTCCAAGGAGTTGCATTGCAGGTCTTCCACCTCAAGAGTGTGAAGATTGTATTCAAGAGGAATGAAATAGCTTGAAACATCATTTGTAGGATGCAGGTGTTTAGAAGCACACACTTGAACCAGAGAGTTTTGGAAACTCTAATAGCTTTGAAGAGATTGATGGTGTTCCAAAGGGAGCCACTTCTGCATTTGCTTCACCTCCTCATGAAGGCAATAAAGGTGAAAGAGGTAGGTATAAATCTGGTTCGTATCATATTCCTTTTGATTATGTTTAGCATGATAAATTTCCACATAGAGATGGGAAAAGAATTTCATGTTCCTTTTGTGGTTTGGATAACCATCATGTTTCTAGATGTTGGAAGAGAATGGCCACATACAGGAAACTTTTGAAGGAAAAGAAGCAAGAAGCCAAAGGTCCATTGGACAAGGCAAGTCATGCTATCAAGAGGATGCACATGCAGTGCACTTACTACCATAAGCAAGGGAATCTTGCTGCAAAGTGTTGGGCTCTGAATCCAACAATGCTTCCACCAAAGTTGAAGAAAGTGAAAGATAAGATGGCAGAAATGGAAAGGAAGATTCCATGATTGATGTGTTTCGGCATGATTCAAACAAAGGTAGTACCTTTGAAGGGATTGGTAAGAAATAGTTAAGAGTTCTTATCCAATTAAGATTGCATGTCTATTGATGCATCTATTTGCATTTCTTGTTAATGGAATGCAAGTTGTAGGATTTTATGAAGAAGGTGAATGGAGAAGTTGAGCAGGAGACTCACTTTGTTGCTGCAACATTATATTTCAATTCAGCTTTGAGAGTATAATGGGATTAAGTGAAAGTTGAAGGATGAAATGCATGCATGAGAATGTTGTGCATGAACACAGGGATGTTAATGTTGTCCTTTTATTTGAACATGTATGTGTAATTAACTTGAAGGGTTTGTTACTTTGGTATGCATGCAATGTTGACTTGGGAGAAGTTAACTTGGTCTCCAAAATGGAGATAATGATGAAGTGTTTCATCTTTTGAAAAAGATTCCTAATGGTCTTTTTCTACATGATTGACTTGAAGGGTCATTTGTTTTAAAGGCATGTTTTATAGGCTTGTTATCTAGTACATCATTTGTAGGTAGATTTAAGACATGGAGGTGTTCGCCACATGTGAAATCTGTTTCTTTTGTTGAAGCAGGAGTTTAGGCCATCCAGTTGTTGTCTGTATTTCTGTTGTTGTTAACAGTTGTTGTTGACAACTTGCCAAATAGGTACAAATGAAATTTTTGTGGAGTAGATGTACTTCACATTTTCTTGAGCCACCTGGGATCAATTATCAAGGCAGAGAAGTTCAAACCACCTTCTATGACCATTTCAGCAGAAGTTCTGCAGGAAGGCAAGGAGGAAGACAGTTCTTCCCAGAAAGACCAGCCCATACAGGAAGGGAAGTGGTCAGAGACTTTGGTTGAGAGGCACTATGCAAGGAAAGTGTATGGAGGCTGAAAGAAGAGGGTGTTGTTGCTCTCATTTACTGTTCATATTAGTATATCAGTCTTTTGGGGACCAAAATTTCTTTTAGTGGGAAGGTGTGATCCAAAATGGATTTTGGATAGACTCCTAAGTCTAAGTGTTCCTCACAGAGGAAAATTAAAGTCCAAGGAAGTTCCTAGACATAGCCCCATTGCAGAGATATTTTCATTCTGAATCTACTGCAACTTGAATGGGAAAAAATGGACTTAGGATGCAAAAGTTATCGTAGAAAGAAGATGCCCTTTGTTCTTTGGAAAAAGAGGCAAAATCCCCTAAAAATGGCAAAAAAACCCTTATAAAGGGAAATCACATCGGAAAAGGGAAAAAGGCCGGACTTAAGAGGAGGCAGAAGAAACCCCAATCCGCTGATCCGATGTATCGGATCGGAGGCAGACATGTATGCAATATCAGGACCCTAGACTTGGCGATTGCGATCATGCAATATGTCGATTACCGATGATCAGATCGGTGAATCGGTATCAGCGTGGATAGAACCCCTGGGTCGTATGCAAATGCGATATGCGATAGTGATTGCGACGAGTGATCTCAGCTGTTAGATTGGAAAAGGAATGGATGGCTAGGTTTAAATCGGTGATCGGCAATTGCCAGACCTGACGGATTTCATAAGCATAATTTATAAAATTTGAAATTTGGTAAAAGAGATTTTCTGTGTATTAACGCTTTTCGATGTAGAAACCAAAATACAAAGGAAAATGCCTAAAAGTGACAAAGCCCCGAAGGGGAATTTAGGCATGATTCATAAAAAATTGAGTTCCATAAAGGCAGATTTCGGGCGGACCTCAAGTGGTAAATGGTATTGGGCCAGCTCTACCCAATCCCACAAACTGGTCGATACATGGCTGGTGGAGGAAACAGGAAAACCACCTTTTCAGGCGGGTAACCTTCGTACTCCTAAGCCGCCTGAAAATGCATGCTGACCGTTGGATCAGAGACCTCGTAGATCGACGGTGGGGATTGCAATAGCAGCCAAAGGTGGACCCAATGCGATATTAGGGCAGATGAGATAATATTTGAAATCCCATAAAAAGGATTTTGACAGGTTTTTCAATGACTTCCTGTGTAATTGGGATTTTACCCAATATGCCTACACGATGCGATATAATGCCTAATGGCAGACCAACTAGGGATTTAGGGGCGATTGAATGGAATTTCACGTTTGAAATACACGCCCGATAGTGTATTTTGCAGGCATTCTCTGTGTAATGGGATTTTCTCATTTTTCTCATTTTTGCTTATGAAACAACCTCGATTCTATAACCGCTCTTGATCATTGTGCCACGATGAAGCAGGAATTTTTACAGGCAATGATGCATTTTGCAGCCACGGAGCCACAGAGCTAGATGTCTAGTCTAACCAATAGGGAGCAGAGAAGTCGTAGATCCGAAGAGGGATAATGAATCGCGGAGAAATGGCTGGGGTAGCCAAAAAGCTAGAAAAGTACCTCAAAGGAGGTAGAGAGCTCAATTGAGAGGAAGGCAGTTGAAAGGCAGAAGCAAGAAAGTAGAGGGAGAAAAAAGATACTGCGCAGAGCAGCCGAGGGAGTCACTTGGAGGTCAAGTGAAAACCAGAGAGCTGTAAGCTGCAGAGAGCCAAAGAAGCCAGAAACGAAGAGCCATAGCCAGAGCCAGAGCCAAAGAGCTAGAGCCAGAGCCAAGAGCCAGAGCCAAGAGCTAGAGCTAAGAGCCAAGGCTAGAGCCGAGAGCCCGAGCGAGAGCGGAGAGCCAGAAAGTCGAGAGCTTCAACAGCCAGGGAGAAAATGGTGTCTAAACCCATTGTTTCTATGTAAAACAGTGGACTTGAGCCAAGAGCTTGTAAAAAGGACTTTGTCATAATCCCATAGAGCCTAGTTGAGTTGACTAGAGCTCATGGAGATGTAGCCCAAGAGTTTTCGGTGAACTCCTAATTAAATTGTTGTCTTATGTGTTTTTTTTATTGCTGCATTATTTACTATTATATGTAATTATATATCAGATGAAGCACATTAACTTAAAGCACATAAACGGTTCTAAAATAGACATAAGCATACACCTATATTATCAAGCACACATTTAATTCTGCATTGGTTAATCATAAAGACTTGGGAATATTTAAGCTTTGGAAGTGGGAGAGGTTCTTGTAAGTTAGGCAAGAAGCTTAAGAGCCCCATTTTCAAATCATCAGGCAAGATGCAGTCCAAAGAACCAGTATAGTCCAATAGCAGAGGGCTAAATGGTATGATAAATATATTAAGGAGAAGAAATTTAAGGCAGGAGATGGGGCACTGTTGTTTGATTCAAAGTTTAAAGATTTTCAAAGGAAGTTTTAAACTCATTGGCTTGGGCCATATGAGATTGAAAAAGTCTTTGACAATGGAGCAGTGAGAATAAGAACAATAGATGAAGAAAATATACCTCTTCTTGTGAATGGTCATCGCTTGAAGATATATCAAAAACCATTTTGAAGAGAGGAGTTCATTAGGATTTGCCAGGATAAATCTGAAATGAAGCTAGTGAAGAAGAATCCTTCCTCTCCACTAAGTTAGTCTTTATTCTTCCCAAGAAATCACTGATAAAAAATAAATAAAAATAATAAATTGTATAAGGTTGAAAACCAATCATTGATTGGCATAATTATATAGAAAATATAGGGTGAAAATCAGAGATTTCTGACATCCTATATTTTCCATTTCCTCTCTGTAACAAGTAGTGACAAAAAGCTACATTTTTTTTGCAGTATAGAGTCTGCAATTTCATAGTCTCATTCCATCTCATTCAGTTTTCATTCTGTTTTATAGTTCCACTTCATCTCACTGTCATTTTTCATTTACATTTTATTTTTACAGTTTTACTCCATTTCACACTATTTTTCATTTTATCTTACATCTCATTCCATCTCACTGTCATAACTCATTTCCATTTTATTTCTACATCCATATTTCATAAGCCATATTTCACTTTTCATTATTTTTACATTCTGCAGCTAGTTCCATTCCGCAGCTAATCTGATTCTGCAACTACAACTTACTTACCAGCTCTGGCACAATTGTACATCCCATAAATAAGTCATGAATGTAGAGAAATTGAAGAATCAAGCTTTGGACATAAACCATGCTCAAAGTACCTATGGATCAACACCAAAAGAATTATCAAGCAAAAGGTTAAGTTCTAAGGTAAAATGCAAATTTATTTCAAACAACAAGTCATAAACATAAGTTATGTATAATATGAATGATCATATGTCTACTTAACAAGTCATAATTTGATTTGACTACAACATCTCTGCCACATCTTCCACATTCGATACCCAATGCTCTATAATGATTTCATCATACCACACCTCTATTATGGTCTCCATACTTTGTACTTAAAATAGTCTCTAATAACTCCATCTTCTAATGGTCACAACCATGATATGACCAAAGTATTCACGTCTCTCCAAACCCTCACTGTCTACTTATTCCATGCAAACCCATCGTTCATTTTCACCATACCCACAGACAGTCCATTTCATAGACTAGGAGAGTAATTCTAAAGGTTAGAAAATTCTACGAAACAGAGACCATGGGACTCATTGTCAAGGCAGAGCCCGTAGGGGCAAAGTTTATGGAAGGGTACCTATAGCTTAAGGAGATGCTACAGAAGACTGGATGGCTCAAATTCATTGAAAAATTTGATGGATATCACAAGGAGATCACAAAATTGTTTGCTAGATCATTCGATGGTACAGAAGTAGAGATTGGAGACATTAAGTTTGCAATAACAGAATCTTACATAACAGAGGCTAGAGAACTGCCAAGACTTGGTGAGAGATGGTTCAAAAACAAATAATTTCACAATGAATCATGGAAGGTAATCCTCAAGAACCCATGTATGGATATCACTGTGTTTAAGAAAGGAATTCCTACTTCAGCACTCCAAAATAAATGGAGAAGCATGCTTTTGATATTACAATAATTTATTACCTGTGAGGGAAGATTCAGATGTATGTATGCTTATCATATATGTTTATTGATGAAATTTTTAGAAAATGGAAACATCAACCTCCCTTTCTTCCTTCTAAATAGTCTAAGGAGGATGGCTTCAAATGTACAAAAGAAAATAGAATCCCTGGAGACAACCATGTACCATCATGGGTTGGTCAAAATATTGTTTTAATATCATCTGAAAAGAATGGGAGACACCTGGGAAAACTTTGTAATAGGAAACCATTTCCAAGAGGCACCATAATCTCCTGAAAAAGATAGTATTAGAAAGAGTAGGAGAAAGAAGACTAGTCTAACCATTCAAAGCAACCCTAAGCCGTCACTACAGAAAAATGATGAAGAACCAATCTCTGAAAAAATAATAGAGATCAAAGAGAAAATCAAGCAGAAGAAGATGATGAAAAAGAAAGCTGGTGGAATTATTGAGAACAAACCTGAATCTCCATTACAAAAAGATGATGAAAAACTAATCTCTGAAAAATTAACAGTGATTAGGAAACAAATAAAGAGGAAGGAAAAGATAGGAAAGGAGAAAAAGGGCACAAAAGAGGAGAACATAAACCCCCTACAACTTAGAATGAGTTCTAGACTCCGAGGTATAAGAAGGTATCATAAAAGGAAACAGAGTTCATAAATCTAAAAGAAGAAACTCCAGTATCATCTCCTGAAAATGTTCCATTTACATATAGTCCTCAAAACTCTCCTAGACAATATTTTAAAGGTATCCCTAGTAGAGGATCCCCAAGTATAGACCCAGTACAATAACAAATTTATGATTACATAGAATCACTGGAAAAGAAAAGTGCCTCAATGGATCTAGGATCCTCAGCCAATCCAGAACAACCTGTCAATCCACAATAACCTTTGACTGACTCTCTCAAACAGGAAATCTATGAGTTGGAGATATTGAACAGGCATATCAAAAAAGAAAATGAAGCCCTCAAGGAACAAAGCAAATTGGATAAATCCATTCATGATAATACAATACTGCACCTAGGACTATGGTACAAGAAGAATAGGAAGTTGAAGAGGAAGAATAGAAACTTGAACAAAACAATGATCAACCTTAAATATAGACTTATCATGAAGAAACCCAGGATGGTAGTCACATCAAAGAGGAGCAAGAGAAGAAAGTTAGATGTACTGGCAAAGGTATCTGAACAAATGCAATAGAAAAGAAGAGTTCATAGTTTTGGAAAAATTGCATGGGGACATGCAATGATTTTGCAGTGGGGGTATGTTGGACCTCGGAATTACTCTCTCTTTGACAACTTTTCTCACTTCTTTCTCTTGTTTTTCCATGAAAGACAGATCCCCGTCACTGATAAATGATAGATTTTGTCTCAAGGGAGACATTAAATGATTGACATGTTATACTTTTATGTTTTTTCTATTTGAAATAAGTTTTCACAAATTAGTTACGGAACATAGCCCATTTTGTAGCTAACCGTGTGTTCCGTAGCCACTTCCATGGTTGAACAGGTTACAGGTGTCAAGCAAGGAAACTGACCACATGGGCATCTCTGGAATGGTCATGACATGGATCCTATCCTAGTCACCCAACCCAGATCAACAAAAAAGCCAGCTCAAGACCACAGTCAAAGGTGGAGTCAAATGAAGAAACCCGAGAGCAATAGGACTTTATGTCCATTATTCGTGGCTAATTAATAAATCCAACAGTTTTTTTGTAGCAATAACTCGAACCAGCCACTGGTGATAATAGTTTCATGCAACCATCTTCCTGACTTAAAGTCACCTGTAGCTGATCAACCATTTACGCAGATCTGTTGTAATACGTGGAGACCACTTGTAGCTTAATTCTCTCAAAAGACAGTTAGGAATGTTTCTTTCAATATTAGTTGTAAAGAACTGAGAAGGATTTCGAATTTTTATATGTATTAAGCTCAAACTTACATCTCTGTAATGTTGGAACTTATTTTCCTGTTAATAATATGAATCCATGTTTGGCCAAGTGATCATTTGCAAGAGTATCTTCAGCTAGTTAGCAGCTCAACTCAATTAGTTGTAGAGGGCCCCAACAGTGAAGGAGGTTTTTCTTTTGTTATTTTGTTTATTGTTCAGTTTAGCTTCATTATTTACTTTTAGCAGTATTTTTAGTTTAGATTGATTTCTTGTAGTTGTTTTATTTTAATTCTGTTCAGTAGCATAATGTTAGAATTCGACGGTGAAGTCTTGTTTCTCCTATCTATTTCATAAATGAAACTTGTTTTATTTTAACAGGGTAAGGTGGAAAAGTAACAAGAATGCATTGTGGATTAGTTTACTTACTGTTTGTTTCTTTTGTTATTTATTTCCTAGTTTAGATTGCCAATGCACTGTGTGGATAAATTTTTTTGGTCACCATTTCAAGATGATATCCATCCTAACTAAATGGTTAAGCATTCACTTAACACAAGGATTGAAATCAATTAGTTATTCTATGCATATTTGATTTAGTTCTCTAAGCTATAAAGTATAGTAGGTTGCTTGTTTGCCATCTCAAGAAAGTTATCTTTCAAAATTGGAGGCTTGAACAACTAAAAGTGCTTTAGTTAGTTTTCATTCTCTGTAATTATTTCAATTTGCCTTAAACTTCACCTTTCAATTTTTTACTTAGGATTAAATGACATGATAGGATAGATGCTCTGTTTTCCTTCCTTTAACTTAGATTTTGATCAGTTCACCTTTACGAAATTTAGACTGTACATCATTAGAAATCAAGGAAACCCCAAAACAAAACAATATAAAAATACAAAACAACGAAGTAAGAAGGGTTAACTAGCACATACAGTGCACTACACTTCATCAGCTTACGAGTCTTGGTTGATAATTTATGCAAAGCAATTTAGGAAACTAAATTGACTAAACACTACAATAACAACATATGCATGAAAACGTGTTGACTTTGTTATATATTATTAAGTGAAATTCCCATCCATAGATACACCATTGATAGCCACTAGCCCCAATAGTGGAACATTACAGTCAACACCGTTTGCTCCTCCAAATATATGTAATCACTCTACGCTATGGAGAAGCTAAGGCTCGTCACAATACTCTCTAAGCCTTCTCTAAGCAATTCCTAGGCAAAAGATTGGCTCCCAAACGCTCGTACTATGAGTTATAAGGTTCTATATATAGAAAAGGGTGGGTTGACCCTTGACATTCCCCTTTGACTCTTGGAATACCCTCATGACTCTTCACATTACATAGTGATTGTTCACATTCCACTAGTGACACTTGGAATTTCACTTACAACATATTTACAATAATACAATTTCCACATATACCCATGTGGGACTAAATAAGCTTGAGTCAGCCTATCAAGAAAAACATCATCACTTGGCATCTTGGGGAAAGACCAACTTGGTAACCTCCTCCTGGTGTTCTTCGGTGACAAACTAATACCAAGCTTGGTACTATGCTATCGTGTCCCCGTACTATTTGGTGTTGTCTTTATCGAAGTAGACTCTCACCTCCATGGATTCCAAGTATATGGTTATGAAACCTCTATCCATCTCATTCTGAAGCATGTACAACACTTTCCTAAGTGTGGCTAGACCACTAATGTACTTATGCATGTTCTTTGCACTCAACTTCAAGTCATCACTGGTGGCTTTACGCATCAACTGCTCTATGTACCTGTTGGCCTCAAGCATGACTTGGTTCTTCCTCGTGACTTGAGTGTGGGTTCTAATCGAAGGGATCTTGTGTGTTCTCACTATGACATCCTGACTCCTATACAACTATGCATAGGAAGCCTCAATGCTGGTGATGATTGAAGGGAGCTGCTCATAATTCCAACTCAACATTTGAATCCATGCTTTGTCTAGCTCTTCTTGGAGCTTCATCATCTTGTACAAGTAAAGTGAGGATCCCTTGTGTTGGCTGATAATAGGTGTATTTTAAAACTCCTAATTACCCACATTAATCATCAATCCGGGCAAGTCCTTTTATTCCAAGAGTGTACAAAATATGTGCATGCTATGAATCCAAAGAGTAATGTTTCTTAAAATGAAATACAAACCTTTTATACAAGAGTAAATGGATGCATTTATAAAACTCAAATTGCAACTGATAAAGGAAATATTGCATCTAAACGTCAAGACTTAATCCTCTGTTGAAATTGTAATCAAATCTCACACAAGCAATTCAATTAACAATAGCATCAACCGAGAGCATAGTAGCAATAACCAATCTCTTCTTAGTTGATTCAATCTAAATCACACTCAATCTCTATGAAGCAATCCAAATGGAAATGATGTCAATCTCAGAGTTCAATAGTGATAACCCAACTCTTACAGCTGATTAAATCAATACGATTCACTGTCTTAACGGCTGAATAATTCAATCTCCAACAAGCGTAAATAGAATCAAATGACAGTGCTATAAAACATGTAAAGAAAATGTATTGACTTCAATATAGGAAAGCAGTAAATAGAAAATCAGATAAACTCACAAAAAATGGGAAAACTATCAAACCAATCAACTTGCGAGAATTAGAAATATATAACACAAGGGAGAAGTTGATTCCACCATAGGCCGAGCCCTTAGCCACTAGCGAACACTGTTGAGCTACTTCAGAGAATGAGAATGAATGGCAACGTCAATTATATATTAATCATTGAACTCAAGTATCATTACAATACAGTCATGTTCTTCAAACAGCACGAGTCTGTAAATTAAAATTACAATTTGAAATAATTGAGATTGATCCCCTTTCCTCCTACAACCTTTTGCTTCTATAATCAGAAAGAGGTAAAAGATAAATGCAATCCCTCAGGTTCTCCCGATCATGAGGGATTTGCAACTGAATCCTATCTTCAGACACCCATCATATTTGGTGTTGATCCTCCTAATTCGTCCTCCGATCTGACCGCAACCGATGTGCCCCATTCATCCTTTGTTGGTTTATGCTGTTTCATCTCTAGGGAACATCAACTGTTCCTTTCGTCATTTATCTGCATAAAAATGAGTAAAAGTTAGCTATGATAGCTAAATATTAACTGAGAGTAGTTCATCCATTTCTTATCATAATCCATCAATATGTTAGCGTATCAAGATATGAAAGAGATAAGGAAAGAGGAAAAAGGTGATGGAATTAAGAGTAAATACATACCCATTTCATAAATCAACATACTCCCCTGCTTACCCTATTTCATGTCCTCATGAAAAGTAGGTAGTTCTTATGCAGTGCAATTAAAGAGTAGGTTGGAGACAAAGCGTCAAAAATTGGTCTAAAACCATGATGTTGAGCCAGGAACGCAAAGGTGGGGCCTTCCTTTCCTTCAGGCAATTTGTAGTTAGCCTAATAACCTTCAAGGGGATACCAAATAATGGGGCTTCGAAACTGACAACCTAACTAATAAGGTCCTTCTATCAAAATAAGATTGCTATAGGTGACCAAATGGGCCGCAGCTACTTTAAAATTTCTGTAATTAAATGGTTCCCTATCTTGCACACTACTAGTGGAGATCGTCCATCTGAACTTAGATGTAGCCAGAGATATTTCTTGAATGGATAGGAAATATGATACTCCTTTCTGTACAATCTCCTTATGAATGGGCCCCAAGGTTTTAATCACCCCTTCTCATGTCATCAGACTCTTATGGTTGGAAAACATTTGTAAGGGGTGATTAGGTTCACTTCTCATCTAGAGATCCAATCCATGTTCCTGTCTTTGAAATTCATTATAAGCTTTAAACCATTTGAGTTGGTTAACTAAAAACAAAATAAAAGCCTGGAATTGAAAATCTCCTACAAAAGGGTTAGGGTTCTTTTCCACCTTGTTCTCTAATATAAAATTGTGCAGATAAAACTCACAAAGAAGCCTTTAGACCTTCACACCATGATGCTTGCAACAATTTATAAAATCTTCAATTGTTCTTAGCTCAATTGGTTTACTAGCTCTCAGGGCCTTAATTTTCAATAACAGGTACCATTCTAACAAAAACAAGGCATAATTGGTGGCGGGAGACCTGCATGCTAGAACATCCATATACAGTGAGCAGATGGTGTTTGTCTAACTTATGACTTTGTCTTGTTTGAGCTTGATCTTCTCCATTTTTTCTTCTGCCTTTCTACATCTGTCAAAAGTCTCGTTCTTTGTTGTATTCATTTCCCAAAGCTATTTCTGTAGTTCTTGATATTTCTATTGGGAAACGGTTTCTTGTTCAAGTCATTCCAATGCAAGTTGAGCTTGTGCCAATTCTTCCTAAAGATTCAATATAATGGGGTCATGGGATGTCATGATGTCTTTGGCTTGTATGCCCGTCTAAGTGCTTAGCTATGAGAAAGGATATCTTATGTCTATATTTCTTTATTATTGGAGGTCCAAACCTTCATCTGAGTGCCCATGCTATAAGAGGGTACATCTTCTATCTGTACTTCTTTGTTGTGGGAGGTCCAAACCTCCATCTAAGTAGCTACGTCTACTAAATCTGCATGTTGTTCCTCTTGAGTGATGATTGTTTGAGTAGGTATGGGCTCAGTTTGAGTTCCTGTAGCCCTATCTTCATATAATTCTGTTTGCATGGCCACATTCACTGCCTTAGGGGTATTGTTCGGAACCTTTCCCGTTGTGATTTCTTTTATTTTTCTTTGAAGCCTCTTGACCAACTTGCGAAGCTTCTGGTGTCCTTTTCTTAATTTCTTCAATTTCATTCTGGCTCTATACCTTTTCGGAGGAGTAATTGGTCTACTGATAGTCTCGTTAATGGCTTTTGTCTCTAAAGAGCCTAGTTGTTCACCCTAGCTTTGTTCCAATAAGATCGTGTCTCTAGATTGATTATCAGATTCCCGAATAATCTTTGTCTCTGCTTCTTCTTCTTGGCCTATGTTTTTTGGGTCTAGACCTTCATGGTTGTTTTCCACTAGGAGCGTGTCACCAGATTGGTTCTCTAATTCCTGAATAGCCTCTGTATCTGTTTCCACTTCGCAGTTTGTATCTTTTGAGGGAGATAGAATTCTGGTATAGCTAGAATTCCTAGGAGATTAGGTTTCTCCTAAGTTAAGATTGAGCAGTCCTTCAGGCTGCATGTAGACATTCATGTTGGCTAGGACCTGGGCCATCCCTGTCTTGAAATCGTGCAACAAATCGTCTTGAGAACTCATATTTGGTGTTGAAGGAGGTCCCAATTTGTTTCTTCGTTCATCGTCAAAATGCCCTGCTCCTTCCTCAGGTTCTAGTTCAGGGTTATCTTGTCCTTCTGACTCTAGTTGCAAGTCTTGTTCACTTACTGGGCTGGATAATTCTATGGGTTGACTAGCGCTACCTTGAAGATTTTCAGACACTCCCTGCTTTGAATTCAACCTTGTAGATCATCTACGTTTGTGAGGTATGCTTCCTGAAAGGGCAGTCCTCTTTCTTTTTGGAACAAGGGTAGGTGCTGGCAGGTTTTCACCTCTTTTGAGGGCCAATATGAGATCATCCTAGGTTGATTATTGCTAGGCAAGGTTATGACTAACTATTAACTTGATCAAACAATGGTCGCTAACTAATTTTTCTATGTTTTGAGAATGTCTTAGCCTCTTGGGAGTGTCATGGAATAATAAATTCAATAGTGCAGGCAAATTAACAGAGCATTTTTGTTTTAAAACTGCTAAAATTTTGAGTTGTCATGGCCTTACCACGTCTTCACGCCCATCACAAGTAATATAGTTCTAGACAATTCATGTCAATTCTCCCCATGGCTCTCCAAGAGAAGATGGCCGAATTCCTTTACCCTTCTTGATTAGCTCTTGTCCTTCGTCCCTAAAAGCCTCCATAGTGTCATGCAACTTTAATCTCTTGCTAGCCCATATTGGTCCTTCTTCCGGCAACCCAGACACTTTTGCTATCACAGCATCAGTTACAATGATTTGTCTGCCTCTTACCAAGGATTGTCCATTCTGTAGATGTCGTAAAAATTCGATGGCGATTTCCTCATTGGGGGGTTGAAATCTTGTAAAATATGTTGTCCATCTTGCGCGAGCTATAATTTCTCTGGCTTCATCAGAGATAGCCAGTGTTAAAGGTTCTTAGCACACTGTGTTCCTGCCATGATTCTTGACTTCTGCAAATGATTAGTGTAGTGGAGAAAGCACAGCAAGGAACAAAGCTGATAGATGGAACAACAAATGGTTGTAATGGCTCTATCACATGATGCTTTATAACATAAATACCATTATCGAGGACTATTATAATGCCACACACTCTGTGATCATGGGATGTCGTATTATTCTACAAAATCAAATGAAAATATGACAATGCATGCATAAGTATACTGGATGTCCTCGCCCCCTCTCGAAATGATAGGTCACCTACGACTGAATGAATGAAGGGACGACACATTGGTGGCGAAGTACAGGGGTGATGGATTGGGTAATGAGAGTGCCAAGGTACACATATTAATGAAAGGATCATAAAGGATATTGGAGTAATGAAAACAAGGTGTGTAACGAGAATTATCAATAAGTGATAAGATGTCGTGAGGTGATGCGATAAAGAAAAAGGATAACATACGCAAGAAATAATACTTTATCGTCATTATTCCACTTAAAACTATTGTGATTGATTTTAGAATATTAACTCATCCATAAAGGTTCAAGGTAAGTTAGGGACATAATCTCTCTGTAGAACAAATAGAAACATAAGAAGAGGGTATTATAATAATTATTGATGTAGAAAATAAAACTTCAATACCATAAGTAGAGCTTCTATTGCTTGCAAGCATCCATAGCCTCGAAAGAGTTGCTTTATAACCCTTGGGAACCATGGTCCTCTATGTATAATTAGGGAAGTGCATTATGATGTCCATAGTAGAGACCAATGTGCTGGCATGGTAACCAGATGAATAGATTGCCATTCACTGGGAAGTAGCGAAAGTGGTCAGGCCGACTCATGATGAGACCTCCTATTCCAAGGACTTTGTTTCTTGTCGTATCCATTGGATCATATCCCTAGTGTGGTGGACATAGTGGAAATTCCACTTCACTACTTACTTATGATCATGGTAGACTAGCTCGTGATGAGACCCCCTATCCTCCTTCTGTGGAAAAATCATAAAATTGTTACTGAATATATATATCTATATATATATATATATATATATATATATATATATATATATATATATATATATATATATATATATACACTCCCCTTTTTATATATAGAGGGTGGCTCAGTACTCCTTAAGAGTATGGATGGAGGAAGAAGTTTGAACATATCAATAGAAAAAAATATACCCATAATCTTATTGATAATAAATAGAGAGAGAGTTATACATGATGGGGGAGAACTGTAGGAATTTACAGGGTAAGTTCCTCAGAAAGAATACCAAAAGGACACCGCTCACAACCAGATCACAGATCAATACACCAGTATTTTTGATGTGGTTAAAACCCTCAAAGAGGGAAACAGTCCATGGCCTGTCCCAACGTGGGTACTACAGGCAATTTATTAATCAAAGAATGAAAATTTACATAAGCTTCTCTCATGCACGGATTACCCGAACAATGACCCTCCATGCGCTTTAAATAGAACTCATGGACCAATCGGGTGTCAAGCCACGGATCAAGTGTCGGTAATACCGAGGAGAGAATGAACCGTCGGATCACTACATATCGTGACCGTCGGATTGTAAGTTACAAAATGTTCAACGGTAAAGAAACACACTTTACCTAACTCTATACCTAACTCTATACTATACCAAGTTGAACTTAACTATTTCCTATGTGTCGGAATATCCTAACATCCCCCCTTAAGAACAACTTGGGATAGGATTGAAGGATTTACAAATATGAAAAAATAGGAGAAGGAAGGAGGCACTAGAGCCTATCCCCCCTTAGTGACAACTTCCTGAACTCCAAGCATATATCGAAGTTTAGTGAACTTCGCCTCTGTGAGAGCCTTTGTGAAGATGTCTGCAACCTGATCATCTGTTGAACAATATTGCACTTCAAGAACATGGTCATGAATGAGCTTTCTGATGAAGTGCATGTGTAGTTCAATGTGTTTTCTGCGCTGATGCTGGACTGGATCTTTGCATAGCTGAATGGCACTTTGATTATCACACCAAAGTGTGGTTGGATGCTGCTGCTCAAAGCCAAACTCTGATAGGATCTGACGAAGCCACAAGGCTTCCTTACTAGCTTCCACGACACCACGATACTCTACTTCTGCTGACGAAAGAGAAATGGCAGCCTGTTTCTTACAAGCCCATGTAATAGGTCCTGAACCAAGAGTGAAGACATAACCGGCAGTAGACTTTCGATCATCAGGGTCACCAGCCCAATCAGAATCAGTGAAACTGACTAATAGAGGAGCTGCTTTGGCACTGTAATGAATCCCAAACTGTACTGTACCTCGAACATAACGAAGTATTCTTTTAGCTGCTTTCCAATGACTTTCACGGGGGTTTTGCATAAAATGTGCAACAAGGCCAACAACAAAGGAAAGATCAGGACGAGTATGGGTTAAATACAAGAGTTTTCCTACAAGTTGACGGTATAAGGTAGCATCAACTTCAGGAGAAGTACAAGAGACTGAAAGTTTGACTCCAGACTAAAAGGGAGAAGGGGTTGGATTACAGTCTTCCATGTGAAAAAGACGAAGAATATCACAAGCATACTTGGACTGGGAAAGGAAAATACCCTCCTTGGATTGCAAGACTTGAAGACCGAGAAAATAGTGTAAGTGTCCTAAGTCTGTCATTTCAAATTTCTTTTTAAGGCTGGACTTCACATGGTTTATAAGGTTGGGATCACTACCAGTAAGAATAAGATCATCAACATAAAGAACAAGGATGATAAGAGAGTTTCCCACTTTCTTGGTGTAGACAGTATTGTCAGAATGACACCTAGAAAAGCCAGATTCTAAAAGAAAGCTATCCATTTTGGCATACCAAGCCCGAGGAGCTTGCTTGAGGCCATAAAGGGATTTCTTAAGTCGACAAACAAGGCTGGAGTCTGTTTGTATGAAGCCAATGGGTTGTTCCATATAGATTTCTTCCTGCAAGTCCCCATGCAATAAGGCAGATTTAACATCCATCTGATGGACTTCCCATTTTAAAGAGGCAGCAAGGGAAAGAACAAGGCGGATAGAGTTCATTTTGGCAACAAGGGAGAAGGTTTCAGTGTAGTCAATGCCTTCAACCTGTGAAAAGCCCTTAGCAACGAGACGAGCTTTATGTTTATCAACTTTCCCATGTTTGGGATTCATTACATTAGCTCTGATACCATGTAGGAATTTACAGGGTAAGTTCCTCAGAAAGAATACCAAAAGGACACCGCTCACAACCAGATCACAAATCAATACACCAGTATTTTTGACGTGGTTAAAACCCTCAAAGAGGGAAACAGTCCACGGCCTGTCCCAACGTGGGTACTACAGGCAATTTATTAATCAAAGAATGAAAATTTACATAAGCTTCTCTCATGCACGGATTACCCGAACAATGACCCTCCATGCGCTTTAAATAGAACTCATGGACCAATCGGGTGTCAAGCCACAGATCAAGTGTCGGTAATACCGAGGAGAGAATGAACCGTCAGATCACTACATATCGTGACCGTCGGATTGTAAGTTACAAAATGTTCAACGGTAAAGAAACACACTTTACCTAACTCTATACCTAACTCTATACTAGACCAAGTTGAACTTAACTATTTCCTATGTGTCGGAATATCCTAACAAGAACCAACATGGTACAGATAATCAATCAGTTTGATTTATAGTGGAAATGAGGATAGTGAAGTGATATAGATAATTGTGTCCTTTCTTTTTCGATCATCACAAAGTAATGTTGTTAAGGATGATAGTATTCAAGATATTTGTCAGTTTCACTAGACTCCAAAATTGTTGTCCTTAAATATGTATTGTCCTTTTATGCCATAACGAGGATCATAAAGAGTGGACTGGGCTGGCCTAAGAATGATCATGCAAGGGGGAAAAAGGATTTTCTCAATAATACTCACAAGGTGTTGTTCCCTGAAAGGAACAATAGAAGAAAACACACAAAAAAATGTTGTTCCTTATAGGGAACAACAGTTGTTCCCTGTAGGGAACAGCAAGGAAAAACACACATAAAAAGTGATGTTCCCTATAGGGAACAACAATTGTTCCTTGTAGGGAATAGCAAAAAATACATGAAAAAGTCTTGTTCCCTATAGGGAACAACAGCTATTCCCTGTAGGGAACAACAAAAAATACATGCAAAAGTGTTGTTCCCTATAGGGAATAGCAAAAAATACATGAAAAAGTGTTGTTCCCTATAGGGAACAACAAAGAGAAAATACACGCAAAAAAATGTTGTTCCCTATAGGGAACAACAACTGTTCCCTGTAGGGAACAACAAAGAAAATACACATGAAAATTGTTGTTCCCTATGGGGAATAGTAGCTATTCCCTGTAGGGAAGAAGAAAGAGAAAATGCACACAAAAAGTGATGTTCCCTATACGGAACAACAGTTGTTCCCTGTAGGGAACAACAAAAGAAAATGCACACAAAAAGTGTTGTTCCCTATAGGAAACAACAGTTGTTCCCTGTAGGGAACAACAAAGGAAAATGCACACAAAAAGTGTTGTTCCCTATAGGGAATAGCAAAGGAAAATGCACACAAAAGGTGATGTTCCCTATAGGGAACAACAACTATTCCCTCTAGGGAACAATAGTTGTTCCTTGTACGGAACAACAAAGGAAAACTGGAAACAAACTAACAAACAATCATCTCTATTGTTCTAAGAAAATACAATCAAATAGAAAGAAAACAAAAAAGCAATTTTATGTACAAGTTTCAAAAATAAATTCTTCACTGGACTGGTGTTGTCAAAGAGTTGCCCTCTTTAGCAAGAATTTGTATTGTGGAATCTTCACGTATCCGTTGGCAAAAGGATTCCCTTGTAAGCGGTTTGTGGTAGAGGTGTACTCGATGCCCATTTGCTTTAAAAGAGTAGTCGGACCCATCAATGGTGGCTAATGTAAGGGTGCAATTATCGTGCACCTCCTTTATCTCATAGGGACCTAACCATCTGGTCTAGAGTTTTCCCGGGAAATCCTGGAACCTAGAATTGTACAGAAGTGCCCAGTCACCTTCATGGAATATCTTTTTCTTGATGAGGGCATCATGCCATTTTGCTCATTTTTGTTGAATGAGTGCAGTATGTTGAAGAGTTGATAACTGGATTTCATCCAATTCATTGATTTGATGTAGTATGTTAACATGTGCTTCATTCAAATCCAACCCTACTTCTTAGGCTATCAACAATGTCTAAATTTCAAATTCTATGGGGAAGATAGGTTCCTTGCCAAACACTTGCTGATATGGGAAGTATCTTGTGGTATTCCTCCAAGTCGTGTGATACGCCCACAGGGCTTCTAGCAATCGGGTAGCCCAGTAACGTCTATGCGAGGCGACTATCATTGTTAGAATGGCCTCAATTACTTTGTTAGTACTTTCTACCTGGACGTTTGCCTGCTGGTGGTATGGAGATGTGATTCTATGCAAAATTTGATGATTTTTTAGTGTAGTAGCAATCTTATGGCCTAAAAATTGTGGCCCTCCATCCGTAATTATTTCTCTGGGCAAGCCACACTGCACGAAAATTTGGAAAAGAAATTGGATTATTGTGTCCTCTGTTTCCCTTGGTAATGCTTTTGCCTCCACCCATTTAGTCACATATTTCGTTGCAACCAGTATATATGAATTTTGATTAGATGATGGATTTATTGGGCCTATGAAATCTAATGCCCAACATTCAAAAGGTTCGATGACTAACTGTGAATGTAGGGGCATCTCATCAGACTGGCCAGGATGGCCCATTCTTTGGCAGCTGTTGCATGCCTGGACAAATTTCTTGGCATCCTTAAAAAAGGTGGGCCAATAATATTCCATTTGCAAGACTTTATGTCTAGTCCTACGGTCTGCAAAGTGTCCACCGCAGGGTCCATCATGGCAGGCTTTTAGGATATCATAGATTTCATATTCCCTAACACACCTGTGGATATGCATATCGGCTCCTCTATGAAAGAAGTATCCTCCGATCTAGGAGAGCTGAGTGCTGCGTTGCACTATTAATTTTCTTTCTCTGGGCATCAAGTGTTTGGGAAGTTTTCCCACCGCCAGGTAATTCGTGAGATCTATGTACCACAGTGTTTTCACGGTCACAGCAAATAGGTGCTCATCAGGGAACTGGTCTTCTACTGCTACTGCATTGTCTATTCTTGGCAGATGTGAGAGGAAGTTTGCCACCAAATTTTCCTTTCCTGGTTGATCCTTGATCGTTATGTCAAATTACTGCAAAAGGATTAACCATTATGTCACTCTTCAATTCATAGTAGGTTTATTAGCTAAATATTTGATAGCAGAGTGATCAATATACAAAACCACAGGGTATCCTGTTATATAGTGTCTGAATTTGTTAATAACATAGATTACAGCTAGAAACTCTTTCTCTGCCATTGTGTAATTCAACTCAACATGAGTTAAATTTTTGCTGATGTAGTATATTGCATAGGGTTTCTTGTCTTCCTCTTGGCCGAGAACTACTCCAATGGTCGTATCTGATGCATTGGATGAAATTTGGAATGGTAAATCCCAGTTCGGTCCCTGTAGTACTGGGGCTGTTGGTACTAGCCATTTTAATTCTACAAAGGCAATGTCACATTTGTCAATCCATATAAAATCGATATTTCCTGTCAAAGCATATAATGGTGCAGTAGTTTGGGAGAAGTTTTTTATAAATCTTCGATAATATCCAGAAAATCCCAAAAGACTACGTACCTCAGTTTCAGTGCAGGGGGTAGGTAGTAAGAGGATTACCTGAATTTTTGCTGGATCTACCTGAATTCCAGCTGCTAAGATGTAATGACCCAGGATCAGGCCTTCAATCATCATCATGTGGCATTTCTTGTGGCTTAAGCAGAGTCTAGTAGCAATGCATCTTTCCAGGACTTCCTCCAGTGTTTGTAATGCCGGGTCGAAGTCATCTCCATAGGGTGTAAAATCGTCCATGTACACCTCTAATCCTTCATTTATCAAGTCTACAAAAATACTGAGTATGGCTCTCTGGAATGTAGCAGGTGCATTGTATAGTCCGAAAGGAAATACCCTGTAAGCAAATGTCCCCCACGGGCAGGTGAAGGTAGTCTTATGTTGGTCTTCACGGGAAATTTGGATTTGGTTGTAGCCACTGAATCCATCCAAGAAAGAGAATAATTTTTTACCTTCCAATGTGTTTAGAACCTAGTCGATAAACGGAAGGGGAAAATGATCCTTTTGCATTGCTTTATTAATATCTCTGTAATCGACACATATACGCCATTTCCCATTCTTTTTAGGAACCACAACTAATGGAGAAACCCATTTGCTATCAGATATATGATAGATGAAATTCACATCTAACAGTTTCTGTAGTTCGTCTTTAAAATCATCCTTTAGGTGAGGGTTTAATCTTCATTGAGGTTATCGAATGAGTCACACATCTTTTTCAGTGTAGATGTGGTGCATACATAATTGGGGTTCAATCCCTTTCATATTTGGGTAATCCCAAACGAAAGCTCCTTTATATTTCCTAAGGAGTTGGATAAGCCTCTATTGCTGGTCATCAGTCAGGTTTTTGTTAGTGTTTAGGAATTTCCTTGGCTCAATTTCAATGGGTTTTCTATTATAAACAATTGTTGTTGGTATTGTTTGGTCATTGATATCTTTTAAAGGATCTTCTTCAATTCCGTTATCCATGGCTGCTTCAATCATGTGACATTTTGGATTAGATATGGCAGCTGGGTGGTTAATGTAAGTGTTAATAATGTCATCTTCTATTTGATTCTTAAATTCAAGAGCATCTACTATAGTTAGTGGTGATCAAATATTTTCAGTTAAATATGTTATAGGTTGCTTCCTAGTTTTTATTATAGTTAGGCTTGGCTGAGCTGGAGGATATAAAGCTAGGTTCTTCACATTATTTCCTCTAGCTATAGTCATACTGCCTGTTTGACAACTTATATAAGCATCTGCGGTTGCTAGCCAAGGTCTTCCTAATATTAAAGGATGTCCATCTAGCCGGTTTCTAGGATTAATAATCAAGGAATCTGCTAGGTACTCCCAAGAATCTACAGACACCATTACATCCTGTAATGTCCTTTCTGGTTTGATAATTGATTGGTCAGCAAGCTCTAGCAAGGTCGTAGTTGAATCTAAGGTTGTGATGCCAAGTCTCTGACAGGTTGTTGTTATGAGAATATTAATGGCTGCCCCTAGATTGGAAAACGCATTGGGAAAGGAACATCCATTTGTTT
Organism: Pinus tabuliformis; assembly: GCA_031772625.1. Classification (NCBI taxonomy): domain Eukaryota; kingdom Viridiplantae; phylum Streptophyta; class Pinopsida; order Pinales; family Pinaceae; genus Pinus; species Pinus tabuliformis. The sequence goes on along the minus strand of CM062817.1, from coordinate 1,739,520,659 downwards.
GCACTGTGACAATAGCGTTTCCTGGGTCCCCATATTTCACCGGTATCTGTCTGCCTAACAATAAATCAGACAAAGTTATGACTACGTGGACAGTTGGTGTTACTTTTATTTTCCTCGTAGGCTTTTTGGTACACAATTCCTTAATGGTTTTTTCATAGATTGGAATGTCTTGAATAGCCTGGAGGAGGGGTATTTTTACACAAAGATTTTTTAATTCTCCCAGGAGATCGAAATCAGGATATTTGATTGGGCGAGGTATAATCAATCTTTCTGGGAATGGTGGAGAAGAGGTAATAGTTTGTTCATGGCTTTTCTGTTTGACTGTATTCTCCCTTTGAGGTGTTTGTTCTACAGGTAGTGATTCTTCCAATTGTATATTTTTATCATCCTCTAACTCGATTATTCGTCCAGACCTCAATTTGAGTTCATTACACTCTCTCAACTTAGTTTCCAGATCCAGACCTTCAATAATTTATATCGATTGGACTAGTCTATTGTTAGGATTTGGGTTGGGATGGGTTGGGAGTTGTGGTCGTAGATTGGGTTGAGGATTCTACTACAACATGTAAGGTGCTGGTAGTGTTGGTTGAGGCAAGGGGATTGTCCCTGCTAGCTAGTTCATAGGTCTTTGCCAGCTTGATTGCTAGTTTTTCTTTTTTGAAGTGGAGGGGGACCATTGAGATGGATATGGATTGTTCTACTAGAATGGTGGAAAGTAAGAGGAATTTGGCCAACTATTGTTTGGATTTGACTGATTAGAACAAGGTGGCATAGAAAATGCTTGTAGTGGCCAATTAGGAAAATGTGGCTGGTTTTGCCATGTAGTTCCTGTGTATTGCTGATAATTATATTTTGAAGGCTAAAAGAATTAAGATGGGTCAGTAGGCATACATGTTTTTCATGCTTGCCACTGGCGATGCTGATTTAACAAGTAGACTGGTTTCGCTTCTTCCTCTCCCTCTTTGAAGACTGCTTTTAATCCTGGGAGTGATGGGAAATTTTTTGTGGCATGTTCTTTAGTGCATATGGCACAAGTTTATACCATATCTAGTGGGCATTCTTTATGACTATGTCTCTTCCTACATTGAGGGCAAAAAATAACTAGGTTCTATTCTGCTTCGACCTACTTCTACTTGGCTTGCATGATGTCTAATTGTGTTGTCAAGGTTCCCAGGATATCTGTTTTGAAATCTTCCAGCGGGTTGTTGATTTCAGTACGAGTAATGCTTCTGCTAGAGATTCTGTTGTCCTTGGTGATCATATCACATTCAACTGGTTTCAGTCTTCTAGTTCCCCTTGAGCACCTGATACACAAATCAATAATGTTAGCATAATCTTCTTAATAGATATCACCTTTACCCATAATATTTAATGTCTCTATCCACTAGTCTTTCATCCCGTTAATCATCGTGGTTTTTAGCACATTATCAGGCAAATTTGTGTAGGGAGACCTTTGAAGGTTATATTGGAAATGCTCCACATACTCTTCCAAAGTTTCACTAGGCCTTGCTACCATTTGGAATATCTCGTCTTTTACTTCTCTAGATCTGCAGTAATATTGATATTTTTTAAGGAAAGCAGTTTTCATTTGGTCCCAATCATTTATGGTGCCCCCACCCAATCCCATAAACCAACATAGGGATGCTCCCTTTAAAGTGGAGGGAAACAACTTCAGTTTATGGGGGTCGGTGGTGTAATCATAACCCTGACATAGGATGACAAATTCAAATAGGAATGCATCCGGATCTTCTAAAGTAAGTCCATGAAAGGTGGGAATATTTTGTAGAGGGATAGCTTTCATGGGGGCGTTGACAGCTGTGTCAACAATAGAATACTTTAATGTAGAGGTCTGGGGTGTTTGTGGATTATTGGCCATTTGATCAAAGATATGCCAGTACCCTTCCGGGATCTTTGGAGCTAAAGAGTTATTTCTAGAATGTCCAAAAGAGGTAGGAATGATCCTAACAACACTCCCTTGATCTGGGACACTGATTGTCCTCTGCTCAATTACTACCTCAGGGGATCTTAGTTCGTCGAATTCCCCTATATCACCTTCTCCTTCACAGATGTTGCAAGAATTCCCTTCTTGTAAGGGAATTGGTCGCGAATTTTCAATATCTTGAAAAATCTGCTCAATCCCTTCAGTTTTACTATGGACCTCAATGTAGACTATAGATGGTGAGCATGTGGCCCGAAGGGAGACAGTAGGTTGTCTAGAATCAACGGTTCATGGACCTACTGATGGCTGAGATTCATCTTTTCTTAAGATGTCGTCGATAAAAGTTTATCATCCAAGGGTCACTAGTCCTTTAGATTTTTCATGTTTGGGGTATGGGATTGTAATGTTTTCTAGTCTTTTCTTCTTAGTCATTCATGCAAAAATTCAAATGTTTATTTCTACCTTAAATTCCTAGCAATTCTACTGGAAAGCGGGCGGGGGAGCAGGAATTTTACTTGCTCTTTATGCAAGTTCTTACCTTCTGTTTTTAATACCCATTTCTCTCTCAATAGACAAACATCAAACACCTACTTCACTTTTATGTAATTGTGCTGAAAAGCGGGTGTAGGAGCAAGCACTTTACTTGCTCGTTACGTAGGTTCTTACCTTCTATTTTCAATACCCAATTCTTTCACAACAACAATTGTCAAATATACATCACTCTTTGTAAAATGGCGACACAATCCCCGACAACGACGCCAAAATGTTGGCTGATAATAGGTGTCTTTTAAAACTCCTAATTACCCCACATTAATCATCAATCTGAGAAAGTCCTCTTATTCCAAAAGTGTACACAATATGTGCATGCTATGAATCCAAAAAGTAATGTTTCTTAAAATGAAGTACAAACCTTTGATACAAGAGTAAACGGATGCATTTATAAAACTCAAATTGCAACTGCTAAAGGAAATATTGCATATAAACATCAAAACTTAATCCTCTGCTAAAATCATAATCAAATCTCACACAAGCAATTCAATTAACAATAGCATCAACCGAGAGCATAGTAGCAATAACCAATCTCTTCTTAGCCGATTCAATCTAAATCACACTCAATATATACGAAGCAATCCAAATGGAAATGATGTCAATCTGAGAGTTCAATAGCGATAAACAAACTCTTACGGGTGATTAAATCAATACGATTCACTGTCTTAACGGTTAAATAATTCAATCTCCAACAAGCGTAAATAGAATCAAATGACAGTGTTGTAAAACATGTAAAGAAAATGTATTGACTTCAATATAGGAAAGCGGTAAATAGCAAATCAGATAAACTCACAAAAAATGGGAAAACTATCAAACCAATCAACTTGTGAGAATCCGAAATATATAACACAAGGGAGTAGTTGATTCCACCAGAGGCCGAGCCCTTAGCCACCAGTGAATACTGCTAAGCTACTTCAGAGAATGCGAATGAAAAACAATGTCAATTATATATTAATCATTGAACTCAAGTCTCATTACAATATGGTCGTGTTCTTCAAACAGCATGAGTCTGTAAATTAAAATTACAATTTCAAATAACTGAGATTGATCCCCTTTCCTCCTACAATCTTTTTCTTTTATAGTCAGAAAGAGGTAAAAGATAAATGCGATCCCTCAGGATCTCTTGATCCTGAGGGAATTGCAACTAAATGCTATCTTCAGATGCCCATCATATTTGGCATTGATCCTCCTGAATCATCCTCCGATCTGACCACAACTGACATGCCCCATTCATCCTTTGTTGGTTTATGTTGTTCCGTCACTAGGGAACAACAACTGTTCCTTTCGTCATTTCTCTACATAAAAAGGAGTAAAAGTTAGTTATGATAGCTAAATCTTAACTGAGAGTATTTCATCCATTTCTTATCATAATCCATCAATATGTTAGCATATCGAGAGATGAAAGAGATAAGAAAAGAGGAAAAAGGTGATGGAATTAAGAGTAAATACATACCCATTTCGTAACTCAACACCTTGTACCTCATTGTCCATTCCTATACATGCGCAATAGCAGTGTGGATATCTTTGAGAGTTTGGGTTGTCTTCATGCTCTGCTACTTAAAACCATATAGATGGACAATGGCTTTGTGCATGGTGACAAATCTGCAATACACCGTCCGCATGATGGTCTCCAAAGTTGATGCAAGTATTTCTTTCTTAATTGCTGCCATAGCGGATCCTACGAATTGCTTTGTTCTCTACCTGGCCTCTTGCAAGTCCTTCACCATCCGATCATTCTCTAGTATCAAGAACATGACCATAAAATTGGTGGCTTCTACATAAGACATAGAAGCCTTGGCCGTGGCATCTGGATGCCTTCTAACAACTGACAAAATCACCCCTTCCTTTATGTGCGCAGGTGATGTGTGATCATCTGGGAGCTTCTTTCTCCATGCCTCTACAATATTGTTTCGTGACTTATTAAGATGGATTGTACACATCCATCTCTCAATCATCATCAAGGAGAACAAACTCTCCTTGCCTGCTTGGTACTAGTTGTGATTCTGTAGGTGGCGGAGACTGTGGTGTGACCTCAGATTCTCTTGGCATGAGATCAGTGTCTTGGTCCTGTGGCTCCTGGTCTGTCTCCATGTCCATTGCCTCAACCATCTACTCAACCTATTGAGAAAATTCCCGAACCTGACCATTCTCACCGTCTTCTTCATCTTTTGTCTGCTCTTCTACCTCAGACTATATAGGCATAGTTTTCTCTATCAGTGCACCTTGCCTTTCCTCTTCTTCTTACTTTTGCTTTTCATCCATTTAACTCCTCCTGAGATCTTGCTCTGCTTTCAAGTTATTTTCTATTTTGTACAACTTCCTCTCTGCGTCTTCCAACCTTTTCTTCTCTTTATTCCTTTGTTCCACTCTCCTTTCGTATTGCCACCTTTTCTCCTATATCTCCAAAGATACTTTCTCCACAAGAGGATCTTCTCTAAACTTGTAGGTTTGCTCCATTTCTTGGCTCTTGTAAATCTTCCTCTTGCCTTCGTCTTAGGCTAGTCACTATTGTTGCATGTAGTGCTGCTTACCATTCTACAGTTATGCTAACTAGTTCATTGAGCCCGGAGGAGTTGTAGAAATCCCTCCAAGGATCTTCCTCTAGAAATTAAATGCCCTGTGGATCCATGGGTAATACAACTTCGTAAAGTGGTTCTTTCATATGCAGTGGGGATCATGCAGATTGAAACTCTTGGTGTCAAACCCAAACTTCTTCAATTCCTTGACCTCGACATCTGCATCCTTCAAGGTATGGATATCATACAACCCAAGCCGCAAAGGAAGAGTTGGCCATGGTGCCTTCCTCCTCCTATGTAGTTCTGCCGATAACCCTGTGGAGATGTGATGCTCAACCTCTTGCATGACTAGTTTGTTCATGGAAAACCTCGGTAGCTCATGTGGAGGCTTCTCTACGCCAAACATCCCAATGAAGGTGCCACCGAGTGAGGCATACCAATTTGCAATGTTAAGAAATGCCTGCATTGCTTCTTAGGACATTCAAGGTGGATCATGTTCGAATATCATTCTATTTGGAAGGGTGATGGAGTGGTTAGACAACCTTGCCATGACTCCTTGGTATTTGCACAGAGAGAGAAACTTGCAATATATGTTCACAACATCCCCTGATGGTGTCCATGTCCAACCCATGTCAGGGAACTGTTGTTGGGCACAGATTGAATCAAGTAGCTACGCATACATAAATAATATTTATTGCGATCCTTAAGAGGACTTCAAGCATTAGACACATGCACTTTTAGCTAAAGAGTCAACATGTCAGGCCAGTTGAATTGCCTTCCTTCATTTTCCAACTGATCCAACATAACCACCCAACTCTCCAAAAATGTCTTTGTGCTCTCTTGACCATACAACCGACATGCAAACATGATGAAGAGTTGGTAAGCCTTCCTGAGTGAATTTGTCTCGCAGACCTGTTTGGTTGTCACTCTGAACTTCGATGGCTCTTTTACCTAACACTTCATGATGTCTCTAGTGTTCACATTGCTATTGGGAGTGTAGAACAATGCATCCATGTAATTCACCAACTGCGACAAGTGGTGCATATGATGGTAGTTTTCTATCCTAAAGGTGGCAAGTTTTGTTCCACTGGTATTGTTCAGTGTCATTGTCTTGGGATCGGTATGTGAGACAATCCAATGAATGATATTTGCACACAAGAAGTGGGGCTACCTGACTTGTGGTTGTTGACATAGAATTGTCAATCTTCCAAATCTTCCTTGAAGCTACCTGCAAATATGCCCTTTATTTCTTTCCATGTAAGCTTCATGTCCATCTCTACGAACAACTACGTGTCTACATAGATGGGCAAGTTCATTGGTACCTGTTCAACTACATATCCAGTGCTACTCTCTAGAGTATCCTTTGATCTATCTCTCTTGGAAACCATGTTTCCTGTACTGCGAAGAAGCTACTCAACAACTGATGTACCTGGAGACAGAGCAGACACTCACGACAAGCAAATGTCAACTTAAAAACACAAAGCACTTCAAGGATTGATCATGCAACAAACTGGGCAACTGCTGGGTAAGATTGTGTAGTTGTGACTCTCAAAGGTGAGGGACTGTCAGTTGGATCTGTGCATTGTACAATCCTAGCTGCCAGTGAAGGTTACTGATGATTGGAACTACAAAGAGCACAGTTGAGTGTGGATTTTTTTGGAATGGAACTGTGCAATGCGCAGTTCAATCTAGCTTGATGCTGGCTGGGACTGTGAATTATGTAATCCTAGTGGGAAAGACTCGGGACTGTCTCCTGGAACTACACAAAGCATAGCTGGAGTGAGTCACTGGAAACCTCTATGCAATTTCTAGAGCCAAGGCAGAGCCTTGAGTTCCAGAAATGTATAGTGCATGCCGGGAAAAGCTAGATCTGGGCTAAGGCAGCCTAGATCTGCCCAAGGGAAACTTGAAAATGAGTAGATCTGGATACATGAGAAAAGTATGGTGCAGATCTGAGTGAATGGTCATACATGCAATCAAAGAAAGTGAAAAATCAGTCAAAGGGATGAATAATGAAGCTTATGGGGAGAGTCGCTGCAACGACAACCGTTAGTGCAAAAATTGGGCTATGCATGCAATGAAAAACTTGAAACATCACTTCTACAAGTTAAAAAAAACTAAAACTCCAACAGTCGTTCAATAAAACATGAAAAACAACACTCACACAAGCCAAGGAAACAAAAGTGATAGAAAAGCAATAAAAGACTTGAAAAGAAAAAATTACCTGGAAAAGTTGTGTCGATCGTGCCAAAGGTTCCTAGATGCCTCAGGAATTCCAAAGATCTAAGATCAAATTTGAAAATGAGCTCTGGTGGCATCCATTAAATAGATTTGATCAATTTAGGGTTTATGACGCACATGCCAAAAATCTAGGAAAAAGAAACAAGTGGCGACACTTTCTAAAATTAACTCAAGTGTAACTCCCAGTCCTAAAAATAGATCCCTATTTTTAGGGATTCTTTTTTCTTTTTTGATTTTTTTCTTTTTTAGGAAAGCCTTCCATGCATGCATGGAGAAATTGTGCATTTTTGGAGGGAATCGGGCAACCTACCGGCACATGCATTGGGAAGCAGCTGAGGGAATACTTCTACGCAATTCCTAGGCTGAGTGGCTATGGATGCTTCTCATGCTCCACGTAGTTTCCCATCTGAAGACAAGCTGTCAACTTGATCTACACATTTTTGGAGATGAAGCTCACTGCTGGGATGATCTGCGCAATTCTTGAGAGAAAGGCTCATTGTTGGGCTGCAATGCGCAATTCTTTAGAGCAAGGTTGGCTGCCCTCTAGGACTACATAGTTTTACAAGGTAGTGAAAGAACTAGCTACAACCAAGTCATGGGGGGTCATCTTGTGGTTAGAAAACAGAACAAGTGACACAAGCTATAAAGTGAAAGATAAATTCAAATGAAAACACAAGTACTTGAGCAGTGTAATAAAAACTTAGTAAATTTTAGGAGGGAGGCTCCAAAACGAAGTGAAGACAAAATTTTGGAGGGTGGTTGTAGCTGCTACAACAAATTGATAGATATTGCTGCTCTTATAAACTGGACGTATGTCATATGCTTCCCCTGAACATATATTGCCTCTTCTTTGAATGCCTCCAATTTTTGACACCTTATGGTTGTCGATCGAATACTCTCTCTGCCATTGCATATTTTGTATCAATTTAAAAAGAAATTGATACCAATTAAAATTGATCAAGGTATTGTTGATGAATACAAATACAACCCATTAGTGATGCATTGAGCTTTCTCTTCACTATTGTTGCTACTGCTGGGACTGTGCTTACTTCCTTTGAGCATCTTCAACACTTCTCCCATTGATATCATACTTCTACAATATGGTTTGTTTCTTAAGTAATACCAATTTCACCAGGAAATTGATACAAGTTGGAAGCTATACCAAACAACCTCTTATAGTTCTTTCTAAAAAATAAATGTCCAATTACACAAAATGGTTACCCCATATGAACCCATACTACCAATTGACATATCGATACCAATTAAAGACTAAGGGACATTGAAATCTTATACCCATTGTTATTTATGAACACAACACTACTAGGCAAAATCAGATTCACAACATAAATGAAATAAGGGTATTCAAACCAAGATGAAAAAAATTTATTTACTCGGCAATATTTCTTTCTCAGGATGAATTTTTTTACATATTAATTCTATCAAAGTATCTCCCTCTAAGCCAATGTTCTCTAATCTTCTACTTCTACTTCATTTCTTTTGCGTGGGGACTGATCCTATGAGCATGACTTAACTGTGGGCCTCTTCATTCCACACTTCTTGTGTAGCTCATATTCTTCTCACAACATAGAATATTATTGTGTACTCCCCCTGCAACCATGTTGGCTACACTCTCCTCTCTCTTTCATTGCTGATACATTTGAAATAAACAAATAGATTATTGTAATCAACATGGGGACTCGACCATACCTTCAACAACTAGATGCACCTTTCTGTTTATTATTTATAGCTTCCTACATCTAACTTATTTGGCCTCCCTTGAGGCAATTATCTTCCTTTACTAAAGAGAAACAAAGGATCTACTCACCCTGAGAAGATCATCTTCCTTCTTATTCCAAACCTTCAATGGGCGAGTCTTAACAAGAGCATTAATTTCCAGCTTCTTCTTTGCCCATATTTGGGCTTTCCCTTGACTGCACATGACTAGAGGAAACTTCTCCTTCAAGTCTTATTTCTTAACCCAAGTATCCTTGCTACCTTTTTTCCTTACAAAGGGGTTTACTACAAGAGTAAGAGGATCATTCTTCTCAGGTTTCTTATGATTTATTCCTCCTCTTTTGATCTTTCTCTTTTGATACTGAGCACTAAAGACAAACTTGTATTCCTCTACTCCATTGTTTCTTCTTGTCTTCAAATCCTAAGTTGCTACATTTTCCTACATATGCTGAGAAGCATGCTTTTTCCTCGCATATCTGCAGCATGCTGCTTCATGCCCAAAGTTTCCATAGTTGTAGCATTCGATTTGGATTACAAATGGGGCAATGGAATTTCCATATCTTCCAGCAATCTTTCCAAAACCTGTACTAAGTCCGGCACACCTTTTCCAAGCCACTTTTTGCATTCTTGGGTTGTTTCTACCCAACACATCTTTTCTTCTTGCATGCCATCTATAGTCCATGGCTTCATGTCCAAATTTATTGCAAAAAAAACAATATCCATAAAAGGGATTTCCAACAGTGAAGAAACCTTTACCTTGGTGGCTTTTTTCTTGTGGGAGAAAGGACCTTTGTTGGTTCTTCATGTACATCCCATGGAAATTTGCATTACTTCCTTGCATTTCTTCTTGCTATTTCTTGGCCTTATTTTGTTTCTCTCCTTGTTGTTGTTGCTTACTATTATGTTGAAGCCTTTTCTTCCCTTGCCAATGCTTCCCAAAAACTTCTTTCACTTTTTTGTTGTTGGAAACTCAAACTGCATTTACCTAGGAAGCTGACCTTTCAAATGTTTCCTTCTTGGGTCTTGGTTCTTATTTAAAACCCAAACCATCCTTAATTAGCGGGGATCTCTGCTTAACAAACATCTCATCCAACATTTTATTTCTCTCCCCAAGCTTTTGATGTTGAGACAATTATTTATTTTTCTTTTTTAGATCATGTCTCAATGAGACTACTTCATCTTGTAGTCTCTCACAATGATCTTCTCTTTCATCTAGCTGAATGGTTAGCCTCCTATTCAATCAGATAGCCTCTTCTTATTGATCATTTAGGTCAACTATCATTTTTTTCAATTTCTCATTCTCAATCTCATACTCATTCAACTAGTCCTTTTACTTGAGATTTGCTTATGATAGCTCCTTGATCCCTTTTAGAGTAGAGATCAACCTCTTCCTCAAATAAATCCTTTCATTTAGAACATTTTCTTCACTATGAGAGGTTTTGGATGTTGGGTTGTGTTATACTCTTTCCACAACTAGCCCCCCTAGCTGAATCGGGCCAATGGAGCCCCCCTTTGTGGCGCCGATGCGTGGTAGGGGGTTTGAGTGGGGTGGTTAGCCCCCCTCTACGGGGTCTGGGGCAGCGCCTCGGGGAATTTTTTTTGGACCCTATATTAGGTGGGCAGACCTACCTATGGTTTTGTGCATGTTTTTAGCACATGGTTTTCGATCCATGGTATTGGATGCTCTGACATGTATATATATGTATTGTAACATTGAAAGCAAAAATCAATCTGGTACTCCCGGTTTTGGGATCCAGGGGAAAATATCTATGTATATGTGTTTTATGTGTTATGCTCTCACTATTGTTTATTTTCGGTTATTAGAATTCGTATGTAGGTAATTTTTGTATGGGGTTAACACTTACAATTGTTTTGGCTTCAAGGGGACGCCTTTGTTGTTGAGGGGTTTCGCTCGGGCTTGTGGTAGACCCTTTTCAATGGGAGATCTATGGGATCGATTCTGGTGGTGAAAGAAGATGGTGAGCAGTGGAAAGATAGAGATCAAGAAATTTAATGGTTAGAGTTTTGAGTTGTGGAAACTCAAGATGGAGGATCTGTTGGTGGATAAAGATCAGTGGATTGTGGTAGATCCAGGGACTAAACCAACGGGAGTGTCCGATGAAGAATGGAGGAAGTTAGATTGAAAGGAAAATAGCACAATATGATTGTGTGTCTCAGATTCAGTATTTTTAAATGTATTAGGAGAAGCTATGGTGAAGGCTTTGTGGGACAAGTTAGGGACTTTGTACCAATCTAAGTCTCTGGTGAATAAATAGTTCCTACAGAAAAAGTTGTATAACCTAAGGATGAAAGATGGAGATTTGGTGACAGAGCATCTGAACCCATTTAATACTGTGGTAAGTCAGTTACTATCTGTTGATATTAAAATTGCAGATGAAGATAAGTGCATCAGTTTGTTGTGTTCTCTACCAGATTCATGGGATAGTCTGGTTATTGCAATAGGTAACAATGCAACTGCCTTACAGTTTGATGACATAGTCTCATCCTTGTTGACAGAGGAGATGAGATGAAAAAATATGGAGATCCAGAATGGTGATGCCTTGTCTGTATGAGGACAGTCCCAGAACATAAACAAAAATAAGTCATCGAGTGGGAGATTTAAATCTCCAGGAAAACCTATAAAGGTGTGCTGGAAATGCGGAAAGGAAGGGCACTGCAAAAGGGACTGTAAATCTAAAGCTCTTGAGAAAGGAAAGGGATCTGATGATGCTCCTTCTACAGAGGTGAAAACCACCTCAGATGAAGGTGGGGATGTGTACTTGGCTTCTTCAAGTACACATGTAGATCATGAGGCATGGTTGATTGACTCAGGTGCATCCTTTCACTTCACTCCCCATAGAGAGTGGTTCTGTGAGTATGAGAAATATGATGGTGGTGATGTATTCTTAGGGGATGATAGGAATGCTAGAATCATTGGTCATGGAAAATTCAAGTTGAAGTTACAAGGTGGAAGGATTAGAACACTTTCAGGTTTTTTGCATATTCCTGCATTAGCTAGAAATCTGATTTTTGTAAGCAAGCTAGATGATGTAGGTGTAAAAATAGTGTTTGAGAAAGATAACTGCAATATTGTTCAACGAGCACTGGTATTTATGTGAGAATTTTGGATTGGAACTCTATACAAGCTACAAGGTAGCACTGTTGTTGATGGGTGCAACAGTTTTGTGGTTCCTGAAAGTGGAGCAAAAAATCTAGTGGTCTCGAGAGAAAAGACCATGCTTTAGCATCAAAGGCTTGGACATATTGGAGAGAAGGGTATTCGAATACTTCATGGTAAAGTTATGGTAGAAGGTATGACTAATAGCTCCCTCGATTTTGATTTTTTTGAAAATTATGTATATGGAAGCAGAATCGGGTGAATTTCCCCTCTAGTGGTAAGAGGACGAAGCAGATATTAGAGCTTATGCACAATGAGGTGTTTGGACTTGTGAAGGTTCCATCACTAGGTAAATCTGTGTAATATGAATCATTTATAAATGACTTCTCAAGGAATAAATGGATATATTTCCTCAAGAAGAAATCTAGAGTCTTTGACAAGTTTAAAGAATTTAAGGCTCTGGTGGAAAACCAGACAAAGAAGAATATAAAGGTGCTGAGGACAGATAACAATGGAGAGTTTTGCAAGAAGGAATTTGAAGAATTGTGTAAGAAGTGTGGTATAGCACGGAAAAAGACTACTCCATACACACCTGAGCAAAATGGAGTTGCAGAAAGAATAAAAAAGATGTTGATGGAAAGGGAAAGAAGCATGCTCATTTTTGTCGGGTTAGGACAGGAATTTCGGGCAAAGGCAGTGGAGACAACATCTTACCTGGTCAACAGATCACCTTCATCAAAGTTGGAGGATATGACTCCACAAGAGGTATGGACTGGCCAAAAACCCTCGCTTTCACATCTGAGGGTATTTGGATGTGATGCATATGTACATGTTCCAAAGGAGAAAAGAACAAAGTTGGATAGTAAATCTGAAAAGTGCGTCTTTATTGGGTATAAGGATGGTTTAAAGAGTTATAAACTTTGGAACCCAGTAATAAGGAAGGTTGTGTACAACTGAGATGTGGTGTTCAGAGAGGTGAAATATGTTATTAAACATGAAGTCCAACCAAAGGAACTTGAGAAGATAGAGTTTGAGCTAAAGGAGGAAGAATCAGACTCTACAGAAGAAGAGGAATCAGAAGATGAACATCCACGGACTCTAGTTGTGAGAAGATTAGTTTGAGAAAGAAGGCAGCTAGAAATGTATAGTCCATATGCTTTTTTTTCAAATTTTTCTTTATCTATTACTGATGGTGATCCTAGAACTATGAAGGAAGTAGTAGATTCATAGGATGGCAAACTCTAGAAAGAGGCCATGGTTGATGAAATGGCATCTTTGTACAAAAATGAGGCTTGGGCTTTGGTGGAGTTGCTGGCTAGAAGGAAACCCATTGGCAGCTTTTATAGACATATTTGGGCACTGCAACCCCAATCACATATGTCCATAAAACCAAGGGCTTCTAAGTTCCTAAAAGTGTTGTTTCATACCCTAAAGGAGCAAGGTCAGCTGATTACATCATCTGCCAGAAGTTCTCCATGAAAAACTACTCAGAACTTGTCAAAACTGGACAATATAGACTGCTGAATGCTAAGGGTGTGATGCATCTCACCTGCCACATGAAAAAAGTGCGATGCATACTGAAAAGCCCTTCTGTAGGGTGTGATGAGCAAGAGCAGACAAATGGTAGAGGCAGTTGGCTAGGTGGAAACCTAGAGAATCTTCTAGAAACTGCCCCTTTGACACTTGCCTCTCTGAATTCGCTCAGGGATGAGTATGAGATCATGAAATATCCAAGTGGAACCAAGAACTATCAGAGAGATGACACTAATAAAAATCCCAGAAGCTGACTCACCCACCTGCAAACATCTATATATGGATCCCTCATCCTAGAGATCCAAAGGCTGGAACTTTGTATTTTGTAAGGAAGTGTTGTTGGTTTCTCAGTGAAACATCATAGTGTTGGGTGATCTAAGCTTTTCATGAGGTGAAGAGGGCTTTCATGCTGGGAGGATGGCATTGGGTCAGAACAATGGGTTGTAATCCTCTCTTCTACTACTTCTATCAATAAAGCTATTTGAGTTTTCCTCCGTATTCTTGTATATCTCTGAATCTTGTATTGATATATGCATTTGTATGGTTAATATACATATGATCCTATATTGTTTATGGTTATAGATCTCTATGCTTTGATGGTATTATGCTGCTTTGACTCTACAGGTGTTCTTTGAAGCGGGACAAGTAAGGAAGGAGTGGCAAAGTTATGTCGAAGGAGGGAGGAAACAAGAAAGGAGCCAAGCGAAAGACTGAGGTTGGTACTCTCTGCTTCTCTCTCATCTATCTCTCATAAAGGAAAACACAAGTGAATTTAGTTTATTAAGGAATTTAGACTTCTGTGATCCATAACATTGTTTAGAAAATCTTCGGCAAAATCACATAATCAATCCTTTGTCGACGCGTTTCGAACCAACCAGTGTGGTTCATCGTCAAGACAAGTTGAAGGACTGATCTGGCTAAGCTTGATTAAATAGAGTGTGTAGAGATCCCAACGGTTATATTGCAACGGCTAATTTTGACTTAGTCAAACTTATAATTTTATTATTAACCGAAACCTACTATTATTAGTTAATTGAATATAATAAATATAATGTTTAAATATAATGGTCATTATATTTATTAAAAATCTATATTTATTATTATTCTTAAATTAATTAATTCCAAATAAATAGTATTAAAATACTATTAATCTTTAGAATTTAGTTACAATGGTAATTGGTATTTAAAAATTGTTTATACCTAAGGATCCAATGGTAAAGATATAATAGTTAATAAATTATGGTAAATTCATAATGGTAAACTACCTATAATGGTCATTAATAAATTATATTAATATTCCCAAATTATTTAACTCTAAATGGTAATAAATTACTATTGTTTTTAGAATCAAGTTATAATAGGTAAAAGTTTAAACCAAAAAATCATTTTAATTTAAAAAAATTTATTTGTAAAGGCCCATTCGAAATTAAATTAATAAGTACTAACCACTAATCTATATTTTCTTAATAATTTATAGTTCTAATAATATTAAAAAACAATAAAGGCCCTGGAGATTGAGAAAAGGCCGAACAATCTTAATAGGGATGATGGCTGGAAGATTAGTAGTTGCTGGGTCCCAGCGTTGTCTTCCTAGCCTCCACCCTTCCCTCTTTGTTCCTTCTTAGGGTTTCTGTCTTCTCTCTCCTCAAGTTCTGGTTTTGGCGGGTTGCCTTATTAATCTGGAGTGCTTGAGGTTTTAGTTTGTTAGTATTAACCTTATTCCAAGGGGTATTTTAAATTAGATTAGATTGTTTCATTGATTTTTTCTTTTAACTGATTTCCTTATATTGAATTAATAAAGGCCTTCCTTTTCTAAACCTTATAAGTAATAAGATTAATAACTAATAACATAATTAATTCTAATAAGAATTTTAGTAAATTATTATTGATAAATTATTGAATATAATTAATGATAAGAGGTAATCCAATTTTACCTAATGACCCTTAAGGTTAAATGATAAACAAGAAGTTATTAGAAAAGTATATGGTATACCAATAATATTAGGTTAATGAATATACTATTATTAATAAACATGTATGTTAATTAGGGCATTTACCTTAGGTAAACTACATTCTAGGAATATTAATTTAACTAAAATACTATTTATTGTTTTTTAATATTATTAGAACTATAAATTATTAAGAAAATATAGATTAGTGGTTAGTACTTATTAATTTAATTTCGAATGGGCCTTTACAAATAAAAAAATTTAAATTAAAATGATTTTTTGGTTTAAACTTTTACCTATTATAACTTGATTCTAAAAACAATAGTAATTTATTACCATTTAGAGTTAAATAATTTGGGAATATTAATATAATTTATTAATGACCATTATAGGTAGTTTACCATTATGAATTTACCATAATTTATTAACTATTATATCTTTACCATTGGATCCTTAGGTATAAACAATTTTTAAATACCAATTACCATTGTAACTAAATTCTAAAGATTAATAGTATTTTAATACTATTTATTTGGAATTAATTAATTTAAGAATAATAATAAATATAGATTTTTAATAAATATAATTACCATTATATTTAAACATTATATTTATTATATTCAATTAACTAATAATAGTAGGTTTCGGTTAATAATAAAATTATAAGTTTGACTAAGTCAAAATTAGCCGTTGCAATATAACCGTTGGGATCTCTGCACACTCTATTTAATCAAGCTTAGCCAGATCAGTCCTTCAACTTGTCCTGACGATGAACCACACTGGTTGGTTCGAAACGCGTCGACAAAAGATTGATTATGTGATTTTGCCGAAGATTTTCTAAACAATGAATTTAGTTTGTTTGTTTCT
This sequence comes from Pinus tabuliformis, assembly GCA_031772625.1. Classification (NCBI taxonomy): domain Eukaryota; kingdom Viridiplantae; phylum Streptophyta; class Pinopsida; order Pinales; family Pinaceae; genus Pinus; species Pinus tabuliformis. The sequence continues at coordinate 1,739,504,213 of CM062817.1, read as the reverse complement.
AAGATAGCTACCCGTCTTAGTGGGACTAGGAGCTCTGAATGGACACTAGTTTTCCAGATAACAAAATGGCGACTCCATTGGGGAGTGAATAGCTTGTTTGCTTGTTTATATTTGTTTTCTTTATAAACTATAGACGGAGTCTGAAGTTAAGCTAGCTAGCCTTCGAACTACATTTTCTATGCAAGTGCAAAGTAGATTAATGCTGCTTCAATCCATCTCCGGGTTTTGTTTATAAACTGAACAATTGACTTGCAAACATCCTAAGTGCCCTGGTGCTAGCTCAAGTAACCTCATTAGATCAGCCCCTATACTTTGTGTTTACTACCTATCATTAGCTCAGCCTAAACCCCTGAACTTAGCTACAAACTGTGAGCAAAAACCAAGATCAGTCTTGTTCCTAGATCATCGCACTATCTCTCATTGGCAGTCTGGATGCATCACACCTCCCGTATGCTGTAGGTGAGATGCATCCTTGTTTCCCAGTGTTACAGGTGCGATGATCAGATAAGACTGTTTCTGCCTCCAGATTTTGGTTTTTTCTTCATTGTCTTCAGCTTTATTCAATAGTTTTGCTGTCTGTGATCAGTATATCAATGTTGAAAATCCCTTCCTTTGCATTATTCAGCCTCCATTGATAAAGAAATTGTGAATGTTTTTATGTATTTTTCATCATTTATAGTTCTCTTTTGCAAACAGTAGCTTAATCGAACTGTCGTCTTTTGATTTGAAAGTGTTGCAAGTGTCGTTTTCAGTCAAAGAAAAGATTCTTCCTATTTTTGATAGTCGATTACACTTTTTCCATTGTATTTGATTTGAATCATCAATTCTTTGAAGTGTCGAAAGCAGTTTTCGAATTGAAATCGCAAAGTGTCATCTTCGTCTTCCTTTCATTTTTGAAAAGAAAATTGTTAGTATTGTCGCTTTGAAAGAAAAATAGTTTAAATCTGTACTTAGCATTCTTTTTGTCATTCACACATTAAGAAAGCGGAAAACAAATACATGCATGTGCATTTGCATTTAGACTGCTTGTGGAAATTGATTTAGGAAAGTGCATTCTAGTGTGTGCTCTCTGCTCTATGTTGAAAGAATTTTACTTCTCTTTCCTTAGTAGCTAGGATTTTCATTGCAAAAAGAAAGTAAACGACTGTTTATCATCTTAGATTGCATATTTAGGAATTGTATATCTACATCATGCGGTGAACCTTAAAGGCAAACTTCTTAAGAAAGATCAACTGTAAAATAAATTCAATGAACATAAAAACGCTTTGGAACCTAACGCACAACATTTACAAGTCTAGGCTAGAGAAGTATTTTGACGTCGTAAAGCCTGGTAACTATCGCTTTCATCGTAGGTTGGGTGATTCCTCCTCTTTGAGACAACAAGTGCCAGTATGGACTTGTGCTGCCACGTACCATCAAGTATATATTGGGAGACCACAATAGGCTATATCCTTTATCCTTAGGAATTCGTGTCTACCACCCTATCGATTGCAATGCACTGAACACAACATTCGGGAAGATTGACTGCCATACCATAAAAAGTATTCTACAGTTTTGTGATTGGTTTTATAATCCCTCTGTCTATATTTCTAGAGTAGTCATTTTCGTTCCTTTTCAGAATCCTTAAAATAAAAGGTCCATTTGAGCACTTGTCACTTCAGGCTCATTAAAAATCGAAGGCGACTAGAGTCATCTTTAGCTTTTTCTCGACTCTTAAAAATTGAAAAAGCAACTTGTGTCAAAGCATCATAAAATTCATTAAATTCGAAATCACATTTTTCCCTTTTATTTTGAGTTGATCAAGTAATCCGCAATCATGGAAGAAATTCAATCGAAACCTGGTCGTTCGCGGAGACTAACGAGTCAACTGTCTTTGACTCCGGAAACGAAACCATTCAGGGCCGAGCGATCTCGTTTAACTGGGTCAAAGTCTCCTGGTTTATTTGAAACTTGTGTTTCAACATCATCACAGACTCCAGTTACTCCAAATATTTATGGAACCCCTGCCTCTATAGAAGAAATTCCACAGTTACAAGAGGACATTAGAACTGATCCTAGTCTAACGGTAAACACTTCTATTCCTGAACCAGCTCCATCTAGGGCTGAGTCGGAAGGTGTTACCCCTCCAACATTTGTCGCTGCAGATTCTATACCTTCTCTGGCACTGGAAATATTTTACGAACCTGATGGTCTGCCTCTTCCACCTGGACTGATTACGATAGAAGAGATTTTGGAGGATCTTCCATCTAGTACCCCATTACATTTTGGAACTGAGATCCACCTATATCCTTCTAATTCAGAAGTTAGTCACCCTTCATCGCAAGTTCCTGTAGAATTGCTAGGAAATATTTTGGATAGACTCAATATGTCTGAACAACCATCGACGTCTAGGACTGTGTCATCCGATACAGCAGCAACAGAACCTCCTGCCACTACTCCAAAAATGTTCGTTGGTATACCATCTATCCCAACTAGCTCTCAACCGCTAGATGAAGTCCACCCAAGGACTGTTTCAATGGTGTGGTCGGTTCTCGTTTGTTCGTCTGGAATAATATTTGGAATTTCTTATGTTGAGTCTGAGCAAATTGATCCTTCACAACAGTATCAATTTGGGCAGCCCAGTCTACAAAGACCAATTTTCCCTTTGAACACTGGGTTGCCGCCATATGGGGGGCAATATGCCTTTTCATTGTTCCCTCTAGGAGAACAACCATATGAGAGTTCACAACAGAATTCAGGTCAAGCTGGAATCACATCAAGTGGTTGGGTACCAATACTACCTCAACAACTGAGAGTTGTATATTCAATGCAACAAAATCAAGCTATGTCGAAACTTCCCACTACACCGGCTATTGTGACGGTGTCCCAAGTACAAGCGCTGCCTATTGTATGTCAACCTCCAGTCTCTCAGGTCGTAATACAACAACCTCTTGTCTCCGTGACTCAATCACAACCACCGATTAGTGGCTCCTTAACTGAAGCGACTCAGGCTCAAACGGGTACTATAACCCCTCATCTTGGTCAAACATCCAGTATTGGGAAACAGCAAATGCTCTCACAGCCATTGCTGGTGCAATATCAATAACCGCAATTCCAGCAAGCTTACCGAGGACCTGAACAACAAAGCTTTGCGGATAATGGACAACTGTATATTCAAAACGGTTACCATCAATCATATTATAATGGTTACACCCATCAACCTTATCAAAGTTATCAACATCAAATACATTATGCTGGTATGCAAAGACCCACGGCTCAGGTGATCCCATCTTATCCTAGGTATGCTTTGCCAAACCTGAATCAACAGTTGACTTTCGTCACAACTTTAGAATTACCAGATCTGAATCAGCTAACAAATGATTTGATTGCTTACGCCCCTTGCTGGCCAGTGATTCCTCACAAACTTCCGTTAGATATCCCTAAATTCAATGGAAATCTGGGTGAAGATCCGTCGAATCATGTGATTATCTTTCATTTGTGGTGTTCGTCCAACACTCTCAATGATGATTTGATTAGGCTTCACCTTTTTCAGCGAATGTTAACTGGCCCAGCAGCAAAATGGTACATCGAATTGCCTAGAGCTTCATTCAATAACTTCAACGCCCTTGCCACCACCTTTTTAACCCATTTTCAATTACCAATAAGGTACGAAACAGGAATGGAACTTCTTACCAATTTTAAGTAGACAACAGCCACTCACATATCTGATCATATTCATGAGTGGCGACGACGTCGTCGAATGGTAAAGACATACGTTCTTGATTAGCTTTTAGCCGAATGGTTTATAAAGTCATTGTTACCCTCTATTATGGAGGATGTGGCTAAAGGAGGAGTTGTCACCGAAGAGCAAGTCATTGCTCATGTGCAATATTTAAATCTGATCTATACTCATTCTGGCACACTCTACGCCAAAATTCCTTATGCTCCTAGACCAGAATTTTCCGTTCCTCCTCCTCCTAAATCAAACAAAGACTCTCATATCGGCGATGGCATGATAGGTGCGAAAAGCATGAAAACCGCAAAGGCTACATCTATGAAATCCCATATGGTTTCTAGTCAAAAAGCAGATGAAGAACCTCTCGCCTCAGAGGTCAATGCCGTGTCAACTAACAAGGGAAAAATCCAAAGCAACCACGGGGAAAGAAGAAAGGGAAAAATAATAAGAAGAAACAGGAAAATTCACCTCCTAAAAAATCTTCTGAAAACCCTACTGGGTAAAAGAAACCTCGTTATCCATATTACATATGCAACGATGAGCATTTCATGAAAGATTGTCCACATAAAGCTAAGGTTATGAAATTTTTAAAAACTTCAAATACGCCAGCGGTGTTGACTAATCCGTTTCCGAGCCCAGAAATAAACCTGGTTTCTAGTGATCGTGCTTCCCCATCCCAAGTGCTTATGTTACCCATCTCAAAACAACAGAATGATGCTTTGATATCAACAAGGAATAAAGATTATGGAAATATATAGTCGTCGAATGGCAAGGCTACAGATAAACCCGATAATTCGACTACAACTTTTCCAAAAGTTGTTCCACCAATCATTCCTTAATTAACAATAAAACCGCCTAAGGGAGTAGTACATAAATCGACATTTAATCCTTGTGCTCGAGCAGCATAAAATTATAATATAGTGGAGGATCTGGCCCAATCGCCATCCACTATGTCGACACTTGAAGTACTGCAGAATTGCCCCTCCCAAAAGCAGGCTTTGTTATCAGCGATAGGTGGGATTGATCCAGCAGATTCCAATCTAGTGGCCTTTAATCATAAAGGATATGAACCTCAGTTACCAGCCCAGCTCCCTTTCCTCATACAGGTAAAAGCCCTCAACAAAACGGTTCATCAAGCAATCATTGATGAGGGGGCATCTACCTGTATTATGTCAATGAGTTGCTCGAAAACTTTAGGCTCTCCACCCTTGTCACGATCATCAACGACATTAAAAACGTTCGATGGAAGAACATACACACTGTATGGGATATTAAGTAACTTCCAAGTCTAACTGGGGGGCAAGATAGTAGAAATCGAAGTCGAGGTCATTGAACGAAACCTTGACTACAATATCCTACTAGGTAGGCCCTGGATTTATGCTATGGCTGCTATTGTGTCAACATATTTTAGAAAGATTGCATTTCCCTTCCAAGGTAAAATTACAATCGTTGACCAACTAACCTTTTTCCCCAACAGTTCACAAGTTACTGGAAGCATTCCATTGATCCATGGAAGTTCTCAATCACTTCAAAATATCAGAGTAGGTCTCCTAAAAGACCCTTCCTTAATGGGTACTTTTACCCTCCCGCCTCCAAGTAATCTGGCAGAAGTGGCCACAGTGGAAACCTGTCATATGATATCTTCTACATCATCAAAGATTAAGAAGAACTCTGACCATTTTGATAGTGTGGATCATAGCGAGGTATTGCCCCCAAGCCCTACCATACCTACATCATCTGACGATAAATTTAGTGATGTTGTACATTATGTATTGGGGGCATTGGAACCAGATCTTTCCTTCATGACCCCTTATGAGTTGTGATCAAAGGTCAGCAGAGGATAGTTCGTTGACTGGTGTCAACCTCATTAAAAAATGAAACCAAGGATCTGAGCAGAATTCATTTTCTTGTGTCAAGCTCGTTAAAAAATGAAACAAGGCTGAGCAAAGTTCCAAGTCGAGTCTTTCACTTGATCTCGTAAGGGAACCTTCATTCCATCCACCTAATTACCGCGAGTAGTCTGGTGAATGTAACGAAGCTTAGGGGGCATGCACCCTTGTCTATTTTGCAGACAAACCCAGCTGTAGAGATAAGTTTCCCTGTAAGTTATGTGATCAGTCTGAGTGACCTTTCACCTTTGTCTATTTGGTGGACAAAGTGCAGGAAGTGTTTTGTCCAAGTATTGATAGAAAATCATCCTGCTTAACCACAGTAAGTTACTGAAGACTTTTTTTATGCTGGGGGCATGCAAACCTTTTTATACAAGAAAAAACGACCAATTTAATTTTTTATCTTTTTAGCATTTTTAGCTTTTTAGCTTTATAGTTTGGTCGTTCCTAGCTTACATAAAAAGGAACATGAGTAGTTTTACATGAAGTTCAAGATCGTTAAAAAATAAACCTAGCAATGAGCATATGTTCCACCAGAGTTTAAGCTCATTAAAAAATGAACCCACCTTCAGTAAATAACCATTGCGATCGCATAATTATCAGCTTTTGAACGTTGGTCGTGTTCTTACCATCAACTCCACTCTTTTCGAGCCAATCATACGCCTCCATTTGATTGTTTACCCCTTTTGAGGAACAACTGCGACGAGTGATTCTATTAGCCACCTTCTCTACACTGCCGTGATTGAAAAGTTCCAAACCTTACCTAGAACCAGCTGCTATCCAAAAACATCACTCGTTCCTCAAAAAATGAGTCTCCTTTAAGCTCTTTTCATCTGACTCGTAAAATATGAAAAGATTGCCGAGCAATTGGCCTCTCCAACTCGTTAAAGTGATTGGAAGTGCCATCCCTCCTCTAGATTTTAATATTTTTGGACCTGAGGGATCATTACACAAAAAGATCAAGCGTTTGTCTTGTTCAGCTCGTTAAAACTATCGAAAAGTCATCCCTTTCATATTATTTTATACTTTTTCGGACTTAAGGGATTATATTACGAAAAAGGATTACTGGAGTTTCCTTCCCATCTCTTTTCAGACTCTCTAAAATTGAAAAGGACTGAGTTATCTTTGTAGTTAAACTCGTTAAAACAATAGCGACAAACTTGTCCATGCAGACAAGAGCAAGTTTCACTGTCGCTAGGCTCATTAAAACATAGCGACGAGTTTGCCCGAAGGGCAAATTATAGAAAAAGCATATGTTATCCTCCTTAAGCTTGAAAAAAATAAATACGTACTCGTCAGCAATGATTGGGGAAAAAAGTGGGAAGAAAACTTGAAGAAACTTTATTGGTAGCAGGTCGCTCTTGAACATGACACTTTCACTCCATCACCATGATCAAGTCGGGTTGGGTTATTCTGTTCACCAGTCATATCACCATTGATCCTCTGTACCATCCATATTTGGGTTTTACGCTACCAATCCATTTCAGTGTTGCCGATATGTTCAAGAGAAGTTGCTCAGAGAATTCACCAACCCAACTTATGTCTCATCCGCTGCAATACCTTCACACTTCATTCTTTCATGACCGCCACCCTGAACCTTGTATCATCAGATCGTTTTCACCTCCACAAAATCATTTGCTCTGTTTCATGTCGTAGATGTGGGATTCATTAAGGCCCTCCTACGACGGGTCACTTCTTATCGACATCAGCTCATCATCCAAGAAGTCGACCTAGGAACAACCCTTTCAGTACTTTGAAGCTTGCATGCCTCAATGGCAAGTTTCTCACTTCCGGCGACAAGTTTACATTAGTGGCCTTCAACTGAAAGATTTTGTGTGGTGTTCGACATCGAATCATGTATTCACACCACATGAATTGTATTGTAGTACCTTGAGGGTCATTATCATTATTGGTGATTTCTCTTGCGCCTGTTAACAACTTGCATCATTAACTGGTAATTAGGCGATGTCTTTCCATGTTCGACACCATAGCATCTTTTCACATGGATCGACTTGTACTTTGAGCAAAGATTGAACGAGTTTTGAAGACACCAAATCTAGCTTCATCCATCCAAGCTGCGATATATTCATGAAAATGAAGACATCAAATGTACATCATTGCTGCATAGATAATAATCCAAGCAAAGGATGATGGCTCTACCAGAATCATCAGTTTACCACACAGACGATTATCTGTCCTATGTACATGAAAATGAATTCATAAAGCTGAGCATGGGAATGCCCACCTCAGCTAGATCATGAAAATATTATGAAGATAATGTATTGTATTGTATCTTATTATAGGTCACCTTCCAATTCGAAAAACCTCGGATCCTCATGATAAAACATTTCACCCGACATCAAAAAGATTTACGACCTCATGCTTTAGGGGGAAACTGTTATAGACATATTTGGGCACTGCAACCCCAATCACATATGTCCATAAAACCAAGGGCTTCTAAGTCTCTAAAATTGTTGTTTCATACCCTAAATGAGAGAGGTCAGCTGATTACATCATCTCCCAGAAGTTCTCCATGAAATATTACTCAGAACTGGTCAAAACTGGACCATATAGACTGCTCAGTGCTAAGGGTGCGATGCATCTCACCTACCACATGCAAAAACTGTGATGCATACTAAAAAACCCTTTTGTAGGGTACGATGAGCGAGAGCAGACAAATGGCAGAGGCAGTTGGCTAGGTGGAAACCCAGAGAATCTTCTAGAAACTGCCCATTTGACACTTGCCTCTCTGAATTCGCTCAAGGATGAGTAAGAGATCATGAAATATCAAAGTGGAACCAAGAACTATCAGAGAGATGACACTAATCAAAATCCTAGAAGCTGACTCACCCACCTGCAAACATCTATATATGGATCCCTCATCCTAGAGATCCAAAGGCTGGAACTTTGTATTTTGTAAGGAAGTGCTATTGGTTTCTCAGTGAAACATCAAAGAGTTGGGTGATCTAAGCTTTTCATGAGATGAAGAGGGCTTTCATGCTGGGAGGATGGTGCTGGGTCAAACCAATGGGTTGTAATCCTCTCTTCTAGTACTTCTATCATTAAAGCTATTTGAGTTTTCCTCCATATTCTTGTATATCTTTGAATCTTGTATTGATATATGCATTTGTATGGTTAATATACATCTGATCCTATATTGTTTATGGTTATAGATCTCTATGCTTTGATGGTATTATGCTTCTTTGACTCTACAGGTGTTCTTTGAAGTGGGACAAGTAAGGAAGGAGTGGTGAAGTTCTGTCAAAGGAGGGAGGAAACAAGCAAGGAGCCAAGCGAAAGACTGAGGTTGGTACTCTCTACTTCTCTCTCATCTATTTCTCATAAAGGAAAACACAAGTGACTTTAGTTTGTTTGTTTCTAAGATAGCTACCCGTCTTAGTGGGACTAGCAGCTCTAAATGAACACTAGTTTTCCTGATAACAGCAGCAAATGGGTGTTCAAGAAGAAGACAAATGTAGAAGGAAAGGTGGAGAAATACAAAGCTCGGTTGGTAGCAAAAGGTTATTCCCAGGTGCCGAGAATTGATTTTGGTGATATTTGTTTTCCTGTTGCCAAGGTAGCTTCTATTAGATTACTTTTATCTATTGCTACATGATCTGAATCTTGGAGGGAGGCCCCCAAGATCTAAAATATTGAAATGGATCTTGGGGGGGGAGGCCCCCAAGATCTGAAAAATTGAATTGCCATAAGAAAAAGAGAAGAATGCCCAATAAACAAAACCACAAACAAACTTTTTATTAAAATGGAGAATAACTGTAAAAGCTACATTGTGGTGGACAATTTGTCATTTTACAAAATCTGACTTGTTACTTATAGTATTTTTCAGTTATAATACCACAGGTCAATTCCATGGGTGAATGAATACCATGGGTGGATGTCACAATACCATGGGTGGATGTCACTTACAATACCATGAGTGGATGCCACTTACAATACCATGGGCAAATTCCATGGGTGGATAAATACCATGGATTGATGCCATTTTCTATTTAGATCATTCCCCTCCTTATGAAGCAATGGTCCCCATTGCATGAAGTTCCCTCCTATGAAGCCTTTGTTGAATATGAAGAGCCACTGAAGAGAAGGGTTTTATGTGGTTAACCCATAACCATGATGAACAAAGGTTCGAGGATAAAGATACCTTGTAATGCTTGTAACCAACTGTGATACTCACAGTGTGTGGCCTAGCAAATGGACTTTGATGAATTGTGGGTTTATGGATGACCCATAACCATGATGAACAAAGATCTGAGGATAGAGATACCCTGTAATGCTTGTGACCAACTATGATACTGACAATGTGTGGTCTAGCAAATGGACTTCGATGAAGTGTGGGTTTGTGGATGACCCATAACCATGACAAACGAAGATCTGAGGATAAAGATACCTTGTAATGCTTGTGACCAACTAATCTGGATCTTGGGGGAGGCCCCCAAGATCTAAACGATTGAAATGGATCTTGGGGGGGGGTAGGCCCCCAATATCTGAAAAATTGAATTTCCAGAAGAAAAAGAGAAGAATTCCCAACAAACAAAACCATAAAGAAACTTTTTATTAAAATGGAGAATAACTGTAAAAGCTACATTGTGGTGGACAATCTGTCATTTTACAAAATGTGACTTGTTACTTATAGTATTTTTCAGTTACAATACCACAGGTCAATTCCATGGGTGAATGAATACCATGGGTGGATGTCACAATACCATGGGAAAATACCATGGCTGAATGAATACCATGGGTGGATGCCACTTACAATACGATGGGAAAATTCCATGGGTGGATGAATAACATGGGTGGATGAATACCATGGGTTGATGCCATTTTCTATTCGGATCATTGTTGCTTTTGATTTTGAGGTAGAACAGATGGATGTGAAGACAACATTTCTTCACGAGGATCTGGAAGAGGAGATCTACGTGAAGCAACCTAAAGGCTTTGTGGTGAAGGGTAAGAAATAACTAGTTTGCAAGTTAAAAAGGTCTCTATATGGGTTCAAACAGTCACGAAGGATATGGTATCAGAAATTTGATACATTTATACAGGGACTTGGTTTCACCAGAAGCAAAGAAGATCACTGTGTGTATTTTAAATTAATTGGTGACCATGTTATTTGTCTGGTCTTATATGTGGATGATATGTTGCTGGTTAGAAATGACAAAGAAATTATCCAGGATTTGAAGACCCAATTGTCCTCCAAATTTGACATGAAAGATCTTGGTGCTGCAAACTATATTTTGGACATGGAAATTAAAAGAGATTGGGAAAAGAGGAAGCTCTGGTTAAACCATAGGAAGTATGTCGATACAATACTACAAAGGTTTAATATGCAGTATAGTAAACCAATGAAGGTTCCTATTCCTGTAGGTGTAAAGTTATCTGTTGAATAGAGTCCTAAGACACAAGAGGAGGAAGAGGACATATCCCATGTTCCATATGCTAGTGCAGTCAGTAGCCTAATGTATGTGATGGTGTATACTAGACCAGACATTTCACATGCAGTGGGAGTATTGAGTAGGTTTATGTCAAAACCAGGGAAGGTCCATTAGACAGCAGTGAAGTGGGTTTTCAGGTATTTGCGTGGCACTATTGATTATGGTTTGTGCTACCAAGAAAGACCAGGATTGGATAGAGTTTTGGATATTCGTGGCTTTGTTGATACAGACTAGGCTGGAGATCTGGATCAGTGAAGATCTACAAGTGGGTATGTGTTTAACCTATTTGGAGGTGCAGTTAGTTGGATGAGTAAGAAACAATCTATAGTGGCACTATTAACTACACATGAAGAATACATGGAAGCCACTCATGCAAGCAAGGAAGCAGTTTGGTTGTAGAGACTGTGTTCAAGTATGGAGTTAGTACAGGGAGCTATAAGGATAGACTATGACAACCAAAGTGAAATTTTCTTGGCAAAGAACCCTGCTTACCATTAAAAGACAGAGCACATTGGTGTTTAATATCACTTTGTGAGGGATATGATAGAAGGAAAACAGGTGTTGCTGGCAAAGGTGGACACTTTGAAGAATACTACAGATGCATTGAAAAAATTTGTGAGCTCTGAGAAGTTTTCTTGGTGTAGAGAATAATGGGCATTGCAGGGTTGGATAAATGACTAAGCTCTCTTGTGGCCCCCTGTGGAAATAAAACAACAAGTGGGAGAATGTTGGGTTGTGTTATATTCTTTCCACGACTAGACCCCCTAGCTGAACTGGGGGGGTGAATCCCTCCCTTGGTTGCACCGATGCACAGTGGGGGGTTTGAGGGGGGTGGTTAGCCCCCCTCTACGGGGTCTGGGGCAGTGCCTAGGGAAATTTTTTTTGGACCCTATATTAGGTGGGCAGACTACCTATGGTTTTGTGCATGGTTTTCACACATGGTTTTGGGCACAATGGTTTTCAGCCCATGGTATTGGATGCTTCGACATGTATATATATGTATTGTAACAATTAAAGGAACATAATGAAAAATGAATTTGGTAGTCCTAGTTTTGGGATCCAGGGGAAATCTCTCTGTATATTTGTTTTATTTGTTATGCTCTAACTATTGTTTATTTTCTCTTATTAGTTCATATGTAGGTAATTTTTGTATGGGGTTAACACCTACATCGGATGAACCACCATAGAGATCTAAATCGATATATGTGTCCAAGGAACCTTCCACAGGTCCGTGTATTCCATCTTCATCACTTCCAGTGATACCTATTCTCTTTACGAGATATACTCTCTTCTTCTTTAGAATATCCATCATGAACACACATGTTTTTTTTAGAGCATAGTTTTTGGAACTTAATTTTTTTCATGTACATTATGTTTTAGAATGGTAGTGATTTTCATGCTGATTTAAAAAAGTGAGTATTCTGCATCACACCCTTTTTTTAAAAGACCTATTTTTTGACTTTAAATTTTCTAGTGTATGAAATGTAAATAATTATTTTATAAATTTGATAGTTTTTGAAGTGGTCGTTTTCTTCATATTTTCTTGCTTCCTATTTTAATTTTAATTTTTTTTGTAGTGGGGTTTTTATTGTTTCGCATTTTTAAATTAGAAAGTCGATAGTTTGAATTTTAGATAATCTACATATTTATACATCCTTAATTAATTTTTCAATCCACATGAAATAATGGTTTCTAAAAAACAATATTTTTTAACAATGGACATAAAAATAACCATTTTTAACATAAATATAACAAAAAAACTACACGTTTTGATAATTTTTTGCTAGAATTGACATGTCAAAATCACAATTTTTATACAAAAATTTTAACTAAAAATGGTTAAAATAATAGTTTTTTTTATGAATTTCATGTCAAAAAAATAATAATAATCACTTTTTTTCAAAAAATAATAATTAACTTAAAAATCAATGCGAAAATCACAAATTACAAATATTAAACACATAACAACTTTAATTGATTGATTATTCTTTTCATAAAATGTCAGAGTCAAAACATTGCAAAGCTTGATTTCCAAGTATAACTTAAATTTAATCAACAATGTCATGTAATCCAAACTCTTTGTCCTCTAGAGTTTCATCATTGTCTTCTTCCACAATATTTTCTGCTTCCTTTTGCTCATTTTCCTCTTCTAATGGGTCTTTGATGTCTGCGAATCTCCCAATGTATGTCTTTCCAAACATTCCATGTAATGGTGGTTGGGGTTCCTTTGCCTTTTTTGCCACACGTGATTCACTAAAGTCCCCTTTCTTCAACCCAATTTCTTGCATTGCATCTGGAAGAAATTGAAGAGCATTAATTCTTTGTTGAATGAAATTGCATTGTAATGGATCTTTCTCAATTGCAATGCAATTTCTTCCTTTTTGAAGGCAGCATCCTAGTGTTGTACCTAATTATCAAGCACAAAAATAATAATGAAGTAAATTAGTACAATGACATATTAATTAAAAAAAGAACATATTGAAATTCAATTCCATATAACAAAACTTACCTGAGCCAGAAAATAAATCCAGAACCCAATCTCCTTCATTTGAACATATGCCTATAAGATAGTTAATCAATAATTGTGGTTTTTGATAAATGTTAACTATCTCTCCTTTTGTTTCTTTGTCTTCATATGTTAGTTTTCTCACAACAGCATCATAAGTCAGTATTTGGCTATGACTCTTTCCATCCACCCGATTAAAAATCATAGACATATGGCTATCATCTTTTGCCCAACTATCAATATGAATGAACTCGCAGTCATTTATAAACTGTTGATCTTCATTGTTAAGAAGATTTGACTTTTGCCTGTAACATGAAATAGTAAACGTTCAGTTAACTTGTACATAAATGAATTTTTCAACATTAATCAAATATACCTTTTAAACATCTTACCATGTAAGCTGCATCCTTGAATTTGTTTTCCCCTTGAAGCTTGACAATATCATTACCCCCGCTACCCATGACCCACCACTCTAACAGCCCTTACCCATGCCCCACCCCACTCTACACCCCACACCCAAGCGCCCCCTACCCAACTCGCCCCCCTACCCATGCGCCCCCCCTCAAACACCCTACCCACGCCCACACCCCTACCCCCCCAACCCCCCTCCACCCCCGTACCCACGCCCCCCCTTAACCCCGCACCCCCACCCCACTACCCCCTACCCACACGCCCCCCCCCCCCCCCCCCAACCCCCCTCCACGCCCCCCCTAACCCCCATCCCCACCACCCTACCCACACCCCGCCCAACCCCCCTAACCCCTAACCCCCCCCCCACGCGCCACCCCCCACCCAACCCCCCCTCCCTAACCCCCATACCCCCCCTCCCACGCGACCAACCCCCCTACCCCCCTCCCCCACTCCACACCTCGCACCCGACCCCCACCCACACGCCCGCCCCCTCTCCCCCGCTCCCCCCCTACCCCTCTCCCCCACTCTCCCCCACCCACGCGGCCACCACCCCCGACCCCACCCTCTCCCCTACTCCCCCGCTCCCCCCCTGCCCCTCTCCCCCACTCTCCCCCACCCACGCGGCCACCACCCCCCACCCCACCCTCTCCCCTGCTCCCCCCCCCCTCTCCCCCACCCACGCGGCCACCACCCCTACCCCACCCTCTCCCCCGCTCCCCCACCTCTCCCCCTACTCGCCCCCCCCCCCCCGCCGCTCCCCTCTCCCCCCCCTCTCCTCCCCTCCCCCTCTCCCCCAGCCTCCTCCACCGGCCAGGCGGGGTGGGGGGCCCCGGGGGTGGCGCGGCCTCGACCACGCCACCCCCGCAGCCCTCCACCCCACCCCACCGGCGGCCAGTCGATTCCCGGAATCTTGGCCACACCACCCCCGCGACCCTCCACCCCGCCCGGCCGGCGGCTCGTCGATTCCCGGAATTGACGGCCCGCCGGCCGGGCGGGGCGGAGGGCTGCGCCACCCCTGCAGCCCTCAGCCCCGCCTGGCGGGCGGCCCGTCGATTCCGGGAATCGACGGACCGCCAGCCGGGTAGGGCGGAGGGCCGTGGGGGTGTCACGGCCGAGGCCAGTGCCACCCCCGCGGCCCTCCACCCTGCCCGGCCGGCGACTGGTCGATTCTCGGAATTGACGGGCCGCCGGCTAGGCGGGGCGGGGGGCTGCGGGGGTGGCGCTGGACTCTGCCGCGCCACCCCCACGTCCCTCCACCCTGGCCAGTCGGTGGAGGGCCGCGAGGGTAGCCCAGCCAGGAATCGACCGGCTGCCGACCGGGCGGGGCGAGGGGCTGCAGGTGTGGCGCAGCCGAGGCCAGTGCCACGCCTGCGGCCCCCCACCCCGCCCGACCGGCGGCTCGTCGATTCTGGGAATCGACGGGCCGCCGGCCGACCGGGGCGGGGGGCCGCGGGGGTGGCGCGGCCTAGGCTAGCGCCACCCTCGCAGCCCCCCACCCCGCCCGGCTACCGGCCCATCAATTCCCGGAATCAACTCGATTCCGGCCTGGCGGGGCGAGGGGCCGCGGTCGCGCCACCCCGGCGGCCCCCCACCCCGCCCGGCCGGCGGCCCTTCGATTCCGCCTCGGCTGCGCCACCCCCGCGGCCCCCCGCCCTGCCCAGCCGGTGGTCCTTCGATTCCCAGAATCGACGGGCCGCTGTCCGGGTGGGGCAGAGGGCCGTGGGGGTGGCCAGCGGCCCTCCACCCCGCCCGGCCGGTGGTCCGTCAATTCCCGGAATAGACAAGCTGCTGGCCGGGCGGGGCAGAGGGCCGCGGGGGTGGCCAGTGACCTGGCCACCCCCGCGGCCCTCCGTCCCACCCAGCAGGCGGCCAGCCGGGGCGGAGGGCCGCAGGGGTGGCGTGGCCAAGGATAGTGCCATCCTCGCGACCCTCCGCCTTGCCCGGCCGGTGGCCCTTTGATTTTGGGAAACGATGGGCCGCCGGCCAGGTGGGGCTGGGGGCCAGCCTCGCCCAGTCGGCGGCTAGGCGGGCAGGGGAGGCCGTCGGCCGGGCGGGCGGAGGAGGTTGGGGAGAGGGGGAGAGGGGGAGGGGAGGGGAGGAGAGCAGGGGGGGACGGGAGTGGCAGTTAGGGGGGGGCGTAGGGGGCGGGGAGCGGGGGAGAGGGGGCGGGCGTAGTGGTGGGGGGCGGGGGTGTGGCCACGTGGGTGGGGGGTTATGGACGGGTGGTGGGTGTGGGGTAGGGGCGGGGAGCTAGGGAGAGGGGGCGGGCGCACGGGTGGCAGGAGGGGAGAGGGGGGGTTAGGGCTGCCTGGGTGGGGGGGTATGGTGTGGGGGGGTTGGTCGTGGGGTAGGGGGTTGGGGGGGGGAGAGGGGCTGGGGTAGGGGGGGAGCCGGCGGGGGTGGGGGGGGGGGGGTACAGGCGGGGGTGTGCATGGGGTAAGGGGTTAGAGGGGGGGGTTAGGGGGGAGGCCAGGGGGGTGCGTGGGTGGAGGGTTAGGGGGATGGGCGGGGTAGGGCGCATGGGTAGGGGGTAGGGGCGTGGGTAGGGGGATTAGAGGGGGGGGGTAGGGGGGTGGCGCGCATGGGTAGGGGGTAGGGGAGGTGGGTAGGGGGGACCGCATGGGTGTGGGGTGTAGTGGGGGGGCGGGTTAGAGGGTGAGGGGGCAGGTGTAGGTAGGGATGGGAGTGTTGACGAGTCATGTGGGGATGTGGAGAGGGGGTAAGGAGGCAGGGGCACGGGGTGTGGTTGAAGGAGGTCAGAGTGTCGAGAGTGGGGGGTTGGTGATAGGGTGTTAAATGAGAAGTTATGAGGCATTTTTATGTTGTTGGATTATATGTCTTAATTATGATAAATTTTATTGTTTAAAATATCTACAATGCAATATTAAATTAGAGATATAATGTATGTTTTATTCAGTATACAAATAATGACTTTTGAATTCATTTAGTGATGTAATTTGTTCATAATGTCATGGTTTTTTAATTTTATAGTTGAAAAATTTTCAATTTCTTTTGTATCTAGCATGTTATGGTTGAAAACATGTTAAATTTATACTTAGGAAAGAAAAATGATATTCTACCAAAAACATTAATGTGTTTTTTCCTCATAAACAACTTTGTTTGAGACATAAAAATTTGGTTTTATTAGCATTTTTGAAAAATTTTGAAAATTGACCCTAAAAAAAAAATCATTGTTCCAGTATCATCACTTTCATTTTGAAGCTATATTTTGCACGAAAATTTCATAGTAAATTTCGTAGTCACTGCCATTTTTAAAACATGTTCAAAATTGACGCCTAAAAAATAAAAACATCGTTCCAGTATACACACTTTTCGTTTTTAGCACTGTTTTTGATGTTTTTTGGGGGTTTTTGGCCAGAGTTCCCGTTTTGAGTTTATAGTTCCCGTTTCAAAGTTTACATTGTTTTCACTTGAACATCTAGATAACGAGTGACCTATTTCTTTACATTCATCACAAAGAAATAACTTACCTTCTAAGTCGCATGGCCTGCCATCCAGATCTTATTCTTCACCATCCTTGGAGTGAAGATCAATAGTTTTCTCATAGGAAGAAATATCTTCAATCTTCTGAGAATCTTTCCTTTTAGATGCCTTATCTTTTTTCTTCCTTTTCTTCTTATCACCAACAACTACATGTTCTAGTTCACTACTTGAACAACAAGGTTCTTTGGCCTTATCTTGAGCCACTTTGTAATATTCTCCATATAGAAAATGCAATCTATTTAGCATTTTCGTTGTTGTCTCATAGTGCCTTACTTCCTCAACATCTAGTTTAGACATCCCCTTCATGATGATTTCCTTGGCTTCTTCATTCTACTCACTCTTTTCTCCATTCAATAAAGAGTACCATACATCAACATCCAAAGCCATTAAATAGGATTCCATTCTAACCCTCCATAGTACATACTCTGATCCATTTTAAAATGGAACTCCTTCGATTATTATCCAACCTTGATTAGCCATTGTTTCCCTTTGATCTACCTTTGAGTGGCTAATTTGTTCCTGAAGGAACTTGGCTATGATACCAATTGTTGGAAATAATGTTAATACTAGGGGGGGGGGGGGGGGTGAATTAGTATTAAGGCTAATTTAAACTTTCATGCCAATTTATATTTACTCATTCAAACTTGGCATCCATTATATGAGAGAAACCATTAAGAAACCATAACGACACCCATATGTATCGACACAAGCACACACATCATGAGCATCATGCATATGACACAAAGGCTTAACGTGGAAACCCTTTTGGGAGAAAAACCACCAAAGCTTGTTTTCTGTTATTTATGTGAAAATAAGAGCACCTACTCTATTAAATCAATCTATTTGTGAGCCACCACTCTCAGGAATCACCAACTCCCTTGATTGTTTGCTAGAACCCACTAAAACGAAGCACCAAATCCCTCCTTTTGTAGACACCTGATCAGCCTACTAGAAGCACCATCTGAAGCACTAACTTCATGGATTTGTTGCAAGCACCAACATGCATCTACTTTGATTTATGCAAGCACCAACTTACAGGAGGCACCAACCCCCAAGCCTTCTCAGACACTGACTAGATATGGAAGCACCAACTTCCTATATGCAGGCTCCAACCTACACTCAAATAAAACTTACTCCTCACTATAATTGGTAGCCTCTCTCCCTGTTTTCAGATATGTTCTCCTCTTCCCTTGGCCCACACAACATTCTATGTCCTCTTCTTGATCTACAACATCCCACTATTTTTCTCAACAATATTCACTAATCTCAGCCTTCACATCTCTCTCTTTCCACTCTGCAACATCATTATTCTTCTCTTGTCCCTCTTCTATTCCATAAGCTCTTTTGGCCTCACACAACATCCCTGGCACACTCTGGTCCTTTTTCCTCTGCATAGGGGCTCTCTACCTCTCTCTCTACATCACGGGCACACATAGCCTCTCATCACCAATTCACTCCTACATAGATCTCTCCACACATTTCTCTAGCAACAATGTTGGTTCCCCCCCATTATTTAACTCCAATATTGTGTTTTTTCACTGAAACAAAATGATCAATGTTGTCTTTGTTAGGCATCATTTCATCATTCAAAATTCCCGAGTGTACTCATACAATTAGAACCCCTTCTTGTTGTTATGTCTAATACATAGGAACTGTAGAATCATTAACCACTAAGAATGGGCTCCATTCTCTCACCCATTGTTGTTGCATTAAACATGAGGATGAGCACTTGAGTGTCCCCATGTTGAGACATAAAACCTCAGTTAAACTGCACACTCCAACAAGACTCTTGTTCTTTCTACGAAAAAATCTCTTGTACCTAAGGCTTTGATCTTCATTAAATTTCTTGTAGCGTGCAAGAAAGATCAGGGATGGCTTGTCTCAGCTCATGACAGAGTCCTGTAAATCATCATGTGCAATCATGGTCCTTGCTGCCTTGACTCAATGATATCTGCAGTCACCATTACTCCAATGACACCAACCTTACCGTGCATATTTACTTAGCTACTCCAACCTTGCTTGTTCCAAATATGGCCATGGTTATGGAAAAATATGGCATTCCTACCAAATATAGAGATCTTCTCTTCAAATTTGTCGACTCATCCAAGCCTTCATACCAAACTTAGGATGAATAGCCTAGTTGGCATATATGCTAACTATAACACACAATGCCAATGAACTATCGTCTCATAAATAAGCTTTTCTGCACCAACCATATTTTCAATTGATTCCTTGTAGTGTGTAGGAAAGATCAAGCATGGTTGTTTTGGAGTCAATTGCTACTTCTACAAATCTTGGTCCTCTTTGTCTCTGTCTCTTGCCTACCACAATTTCCATTGAATCCATTGGAGCATATGTGCAATCAGGGTCCTCACTACATGTGCTTCTATTCTATGTAGTCATCCTTAATACAAGAAAAAACTATGGTGCATCATCAATCAATGTTGGTTGGGAGGTCATGAATCGGCCCACTCAACTTGCTTATGCGCTTGCATTTGCCTCAACCCCCGATTTGACCATATAACTGACTAGCTTAGAGGCTCGATTTTCGTGAAGGCCCAACTTGGGTCCTTTTTCACTGTTTTGGTACGTTGTATTCATTCAAAACCGAAGACTAAATACATGGGAAACACTTCACAAAACAACCCCTTGGATCAAACCTCAAGGCTCTTCCACATCATGAACTTACGTTGTGTTGAAATCATCTGGGCCACGTGGCACCTTCTGTATGGTGACACATGTCACCTGGATTTGTCCCATTAGGCCACCCAAAAATGTTGAATCTTCCTACCACGTCATGCTAATGTCATTTGCCATGTTGCTACTAGCAAATTATCATGAGGCAATCACATTATGTGAGTTCTATTGGGAAACCCCAACCTCTCACCAATCTTGACTTACGACTTACAGATGGTCCCACGCAGGGAAGAAGTTAAGGGGGGGTCGGGATGTTCTCTTGCCAACTCTGCTACAAGGTCCCGGCCTCAGACTAGGCCCGACTTCTGACTAATCCACATGCCCAACTAGGAATTGGTCCCACACAGGTTGGGGGTTAGAGGTGAGAGCATTTCTCTCCTTCTAACTCTGTTAGATGGCCTAACTCATCTAGGTCCTCACCTTAGATCAAAATCTACCCATGTCGTGAGCGAATGAGATTTTCTATCTGCCAACTTCAACTAACTATAACTCTTGATCCATGAGTCCATTTGTAGACTTCCACATACCGTTTGAAATATCTTTCCAAACACTAACCAACTATACTCTCTCCAAGAGTATCTAAGTTTATCTCTTAAAGCAGAATCTCCTCCAAAATTTGGGACTCCCAACCCTCATAAACATCATTTTATTGCTTTTCCAATAATCCTACTATTATGAGGATTCTCTACAAGACACTGCAAAAACCATGGAACTCCCCCTAAGCTTGATACACCATCACGTCAATGCTAGCCCAATTACCATCACAGTTAAACTAGTGGACATCATGCCCGCAAATTTGTTGCAACCAACATCCATGCTAGTATGGTTGAAATTAATGCCAATACTCTTGCTTTCACTAGCAAATCTCACAATGCCAACTTTTCCAACACATCTCCGAGCATGATTGTTTTCATCAATGCCAAGATATTTTCTACCCCGAGCCATATAGGCAATGAAAACTGTCCAACAAAGAGGAGTGGCCAAAGATAGAAAGCAGTTGAGGTAGGGCTACCCAAAACCCTAACACTTAAACATCAACAATTGAAGCCAAGGGTTTTACATTAGATGAACCAATAGAAATAGAGACTCACCACAATGACATAGAAGAGGATGCTCCCCTCAATCAATTTTTGAATGAGACTAAGAAGAATAAAAAGAGAGAAAATTTTAGAATAAATCAATTCAGTGAAGTTGTAGAACAAACAGAGATAATAAAATAAAAATCCCAAAAACAAGGCAATAAAAGAAAAGGCTTGTCAAAATAAGTAGAGCTTGAACAAAAAATAAGGAGAAGCAAAAGGATTTTTAAGCATTCATATGAGAAAAAGAGTCAAATACATCGAGAGACCATTGATCTTGAAAAAGGAGACAATGTTGAGACTAAAGTAATAACAAAACCTCCATCTTATCAAAGTCAAGCAAGAAAGACCCCTGAGATCGATCTTGCTCAACAACAAATATATGATTACTTGGAAACTTTAGAGTAAAGAGCATAAACAAGGATAAATTCTCCTTTAGAAACTAATTTTTATGAAGATATTTCACATAATGATGTTCCTTTTATTGATCTTAGTGCTTCTCATAAAGATCAAAGCATTGTTGATGCCTTAAAGCAAGAAGTTATGAACTAGAGTTGTTGAATAGACACATCAAAAATGAAAACGAAGTTTTGAAAGCTAAAAATGAGACCATGTTCCTAAGGATGTGTTACTGGTATAAAAATAACCAAAAATGTAAGGCAAACAAAAGGGGTCTTAGGTAGAAAGATAAAGAGATACAAGGAAATATTTTTATGAGAAAGCCTCAATGGTGACTAAATATTCAAAGCGAAGGGACATCAACAAACTTGGATGTGCTAATCCAAGCATTAGAGGCAATTTAGTAACATAACATCTCACCAGTTTTGAAATTTTATGCATGAAGACATACAACTTCTTCAGCTTGGGGAATGTTGGATCCCTAATTGTCCTCTCTTTTCACCAACTCCATATGTGTTTTTGCTACATTTACAAGTTATAAGGCCAACCAAGTCATCCTCAACTATAATATAAGGTATCATTCATTCATATCTCATAATCTATCATTTCTTTGTGAAATTGATTGAAATATTTCTATGGCAACTGAAATGTATATTTTTGGTAGCTAATTAGAATTTATGCAACCAAGTCCAAGGTTGAATAGGTTCCCAAGAGTTTTAAAATGAAAAGGATTCATGGATAACTCGCAAATGTTGAGAACAAGGATATCGACCTTTCATGCTTACTTAGAAGATCATAAATTTTTTTGAATGTAACTCGTGAAAGAAAAAGTCAACCAATTTGTTCTTCTGCATGACTTCAACGAAAACAGTTTCATCATCATCAGAAGAGCATGAAACCAAGTGAGTGAGATTCGAGATCTAAATATGATAGATGTGTTGATATGTATTGATTGAGAACCTTCATGATATACTCTTCTCATAGACAATCCTGAGGAATATAACCTTTGATTTTTATTAGGAAACCTAAGTGTCGATTAAGAAACTTATCTCTTGACATTATTTTCTTAAGAAACTGATGGTTAAAATAATATAAATGGGTTAGATCTGAAGAAAGACGATCAAGGATGGTTAAAATAATTTAAATGGGTTTGATTCGAAGAAAAGACGATCAGGTTTTAATTTGTAATTGTTGTTACTCTCTGGAGAAGACTTTATTCTAAGTGAATATAATTACTTTGTTCCTGCATAAATGGGCATGCACTCATGATCTAGTTTGTAGATTTGAAGTTCTTATTTCCTCACGCTCAACAAGAGGACCCCATTACGAGTTGTGAGATAGTATAGTTTTGTTTGATTTCATCCTTCCTTTCATATTTCTTTCGATCTTGTTTTCAATTAGTTAGATGCTCTTTACTTTGGATGATGCTCTATTTTCAAGTCCATTTTACTCATTATCGTTTTGTTTCCAACAAGTTGGGCGCTCAACATTAAAAATAAAAAAACCAAAAGAATTTATTGCATTTATTAAATTCCTTGCTTAGTCTTAGGATTAATGTAATGATTGGATTAATTCTCATCAAAGTTTCTAATCTGTAAATAATGTCTTTGATCACTGCGTTTAGTTAGTTTTCAACTTCATAGTTAGATTTCATTATGTAAAGATTGTTAATCTAGGTCACTACTTTTCAATTTGATCACTACATTTTCAGTTAGTTTTCAACTTCATAGTTAGATGTCCTTACACGTTTTTAAATTAGAATTGATTTCCAAACACTTAAATAGTTTCATTTCAAGCTAAGCAAAATAGATTTATTTCAAATTGGATAGAATATACTTCAATGGTGTTCATTAGAATAGTTTTCAATTTAGTTCATTAGAATAAGTTTTAATTCTGTTTAATAGAATACCTCTTCAATTCCTTTTGTAGATGCAGTTTGCTTTGATTACTTACATTCTATCATAGGTTCTTTTCAATTTTATCTCAATTCAAAAAGTCTTATCAAAAGAACATGTGTGAACACTTAATAAAAATTAGTCTCGAATAGATTAGATTTACAATTTGTATTTAAATTTGATCTTTTGGTTAAAAAAAATCCTACATATATTATACACATACACTTCACAAGTACACAAGCACTCTGGACAATTTAACGAAGTAATTCAATCGACAACTGAATTACCTAACACCAACCTCATTGGACCTTAGATGGAGAAAGTGTAATTTTAGATCCTCCTTAAAATATGATTAATAGTTTTTAGGATTTCAAGATTAGGGAGATTGCCACATTCTTTTGGATTATGTTGTATACAAGGCTATGGAACTAGCATTTAATTAAGAGGATCAAGCCCTCTATGTACCTTGATGTCAGTGGCATTGATTGTTGAACTCATTTATCATAACCCTAGCAAAAATGTACTCATCCCTAGAACAAAATCTAGATTATACATATTAATATTTTTCTATCTTATTTTATGCTTATAAGGAGATATTGATGATGAGGATCTCAATATAAGAAACTATTTTCACGAGATATCTATATATATATATATATATATATATATATATATATATGAGTTTCTTGGGCCTTGGTCCTTGATAGATGCTCAAAATTAAATACTTTCTTTCGAAGTTTCAATATAGATTTATGAAGTGTGGGTGTATCATGTTACTTCATTTCCTAATTTATAGGGGTTCATCTTTCTAGCACATTCTCGTTTCCTATACATATACCATGCCACTTAAACAGAAAGAGAAAGGCTGAATTATCTTTGTAACTATCAGTTTTTGCAGTTGGTTTCAAGGCTATGGTTTCTTTTACTCTACTTATTTTCTTGGGCTGGATTTTGCATAGTTAGGGCACTACCAAAGCAATTTCATTTTGGCATGTTCTCATGCAACATGTATCTACCCATGTATTGATATTTGTCGGTGGATTTTAGAAATTAAAAATAGATCATCAACATTATTTATCTTTGGATGCCTCAAACATTGAAACACTTGTTTGATTAGCTCTCGTTACTCTCATATTAGTGATGCCTATGAACCAAAAATCAATAACTGACTTGGAAAGGACAAGAGAGGTGGACACTCTCATAGTGAGATTTGTTGCGTTCTCTTTTGTATGTTAGTTATATATAATGATATAGTACAAGAGAGGTGGACACTCTCATAGTGAGATTTGTTGCGTTCTCTTTTGTATGTTAGTTATATATAATGATATAGTAATGATCACATATACTTTGTATCATAGTTAGTTATCTATAGTGATATAGTAACGATCACATATACACTTAGAAATATAGATAGATTTATTAATGTGTTTGTAGATATTTATATTATTAAATGGAACAAGTAAATGATGATAAATATAGATAGAAGTCATTTTTTAAAATTAACTCTGGGTACATTTAATATCTAAAATACTTCTAAAATACTTTTCTAGACAACTGTGAGCACAATAATAAACCATTTATCTTAATAAATAAAATTAAGTCAATAAAATAACCGTGATTACAAACACAAAATCAATAATGTAATTTGAATGAACTAAATTCCTCTAAACAGACGAATGGAAATATAGCTCAATATTGATGGTTGTGACTCAATCTAACAAATTTCGAAATGATCAAGACGCAATTAAAACTCCACACAACAAAAGATAAAGAAGGAAGTTAACTCCTAGGTGTCAACCAACTAGATTAACTTGCTAAGATATTAAATATATCTTAACCTTACCCTGTTAAATAAATATTTGCACTTGACCTGCATGACATGATGGCTGGGGCGGATGGCTTTCCCTCCCCCAGCCAGGATCGATTCCTGTGGCGGTGGTTGAGGCCCTCAGCTCATGTGCTGGCTTCTGCCAAAAATTCTGTAGTAATTCAGTTCTGCTCATCTGCTGGCTTCGGCCATATGTAAATTGTAAAAAAATATCTGCTGGCTTCGGCCATATGTAAATTGTAAAAAAATCTACGAGCTTCGGCCATATGTTGATTTTCCCTCTGAAAAAAAACATGTTAGATAAATATATTAATAGTGTTTGTGTAATATTTATTCTATTTCCTAGGGTATACAATTTTTTATGGAGTCACGGTGAACGAGTTATTTATGCTATCATAATTTAAAAATTGTAAGATTAATTCCATTTCCTTATTCTTATAAGGATTTACCATTTGAAAATTATAAGGATTTGAAATGTTTTATGGAGTCAGCAAGATTCATGACTTATTTTATCTATCAGCATTGACGATATGAAATTTATATGGATTTTAAAGATTTTATAGATGGTGTCAATATGATTCATGAGTTATTTTAATTTTCATAATTGAAATTTTTATAAATTTTAAATATTTTATTCAGCACATATTATTAGGATTTATGAGAGTTGTGTCATGTGATAATAACAAGACAAGATTATAAATTAGAAAGGAGCATTTAAAAGTGGAAAAAAAATATATGGAAAATATTTATTGCAAAGATTTAATAAAATAATTTTTTAAAATATTATAGGAGTTGTCTATAATGCGATTTTTTGGAATCCGGCGGAAGAAATTGAGCTTAAATCTTGATTTGTTGCAGTTAAAATGGTTTTTTAACTGCATATTTGGATTCAGCAGCCTGAAGGATGCTTTGATTGTGCAGAAACTAGCTATCAAATTTGCGGTTCCAATAGATTGCTGCCGGATTTTGACCAGAAAAACCCACAAATTTGCTATTCCAATAAATTGCTGCCGAATTTTGACCAGAAAAACCCACAGTAAAGGCTTCCAAAAAGTCTCATTATAGACAATTGCAATATTATATATTGATGGATGTTATATCTCAAATTTATTTGAACAAAAATATTAATTAAAAAATGAAATATGTATTTGTTTGGTTTAATTTTAACTAAAATTTGATAGAGATTTTTAAAAATTTGAGTCTAATTTGTTTAATGTGTTCCCACAAACAATACAAACCATTACATAAAGTAAAACAACAATGGAAACCTGCTGTGCCTATATATGCTTCCCAAATTTCTATTTTTAAAAGCAAATTGTTGCTAAAACCTTCATCCCAAACTTGGAAAAAGAAAGAAAAAAAAAAAAATTCACTTGGAAAAAAGATTTAATGATCTTGATGAGACTACAAAGATGCACTTACCTTATTTTATGATTGATAGTAATTTGCAGTAATGGTGAGGCTGATTAGACAATGAACTTAGATTAATGAAACAACTCAGACATTGGACATTACAATGTATAAGGTTTTCATGCTTTTTGCCAATTGTACTACCACCCACAAACCTTACATTTAAAATGTTATTTTCTAATTGATAGTAATTTGCAGTAACAATGAGGTTGATTAGACAATGAACTTAGATTAATGAAACAACTTACACATTGGTCATTATAATGTATGAGGTTTTCTTAGAGTAAGCATTAAGTTTTTTGAATCATCATTATCAAATTTTGAATTATTCTTTATATTAGTCTAACTATATAAATTAAATAAGGTCACTGGATTCAAGATATAATTTCACAGGATAATTAATGCAAATAAGAAAGAAAATAGTATATTTGTGAAAGAAAATAGTATATTTTAATGAAGATAGATTCACTTACTTGTAAAACAATCGTTGCAAGTAAGAAAAACAATTGTGAAGAAAAAGTTAGCCAAATTCAAAGGAAAAATGCAGCATAAGTTGAAATCATACCCAATTATTGCTCTGGCTATCATACCCATTTATTACATTAACAAGAGCAAGAGCATCTGTAAGGTATGTGAACAAAACATACCTATGGATGGCAATGACATGAACGATTCAATGGAAGCTATTGATGGCTGATATTCTTAAGCCAGAATACCTAAAACCCAGCATTCGAAATAGATCTTCGCAATCTATAACATTTGTTCTCCTCTGAAGGCTTCATAAATTTGAGTTGCATACTGAATATTTGTCTGATCATCTTTGAGTTTTTGTACTCTGGTTAAAATTATCAACCAGCAACCACACAGGGGATAAAAAAATCTCTTCTGTAATTGCAAGCACCGTATTCTCATACAACACCATCAACAACGGGATTCTATTACTAAACATTCAATTACAAAGCTGTTGTTGGTGGTCCTTGTAACTTCTGATATGCAGACGAGTTGAAAACAGACCAATCCAAATATCTTGACCTTCGTCTTGGTTTT
Source organism: Pinus tabuliformis (assembly GCA_031772625.1). NCBI lineage: Eukaryota > Viridiplantae > Streptophyta > Pinopsida > Pinales > Pinaceae > Pinus > Pinus tabuliformis. Next base: position 1,739,476,380 of record CM062817.1, on the reverse strand, counting down.
TCCCTATTCCACCCATTCCCATTGAAGTGCAGAAAATTAGAAGAAAGAATCTCCAAATTCCTGAGTTGAACGTCAACTTCTGATCCCATTTCGCACTGCAAGGTCTATACAAATGCATAGCAGCCGTTTTACTCTTTTTTTTATGGAAAACATTTGCATAAACTCAATGTTAAGATCACTAAATATCAAGAGAAGTGGTGGTATTTTAAGAAATTAGGATACTTGTTATATAGACAAATTTACATAAGTTTTTTTTATATATTTAAATAGACCATATTTTACATAAATACAATTTATCAATACCATAAATTCTGATCAATTCTGAAACTCAACCCTAAGCTAAATAACTTGACCAGAGTGAAGATCTATACAAATGCATAATGGTTTTTTATAGAAAACATTCGCATAAATTCAATATTAAGATCACAAAATATCAAGAAAAAAAAGTGGTATTTTAAAAAATTGAAATAAATTTATCGTATTTAAATAAATTATATTTCACATAAATACCATTTATCAATACCACTAAACTTTAAACAACCTAAAACTCATCCAAAAACTAAATACCTTGACAAGAGTCAAATTCATGTGAACCACCCGGCATCCCAGAGATGACAGGATTATGGACGAAGCATTCATCTCATAAAATGTCTTCACAATGTCGTCAGAGAAAGATTTCAAATTCAGATTCCTTCATCCTGAGCTTCTCCCGCATCTGCAGCTGCAATTTCAGGGGCTAGGGTTTTTAAGGGCATGAACCTGATCGAAGGTCAACCCTAGAACTCCAAAGCGCGCCGACGCTACACAGAATTGACAGAGCCATTAAGCGATGCCTGGGGAATATCCGGGAAAAATTCGCGTTAGATGCTTATGTGGGGCCCATTGCTTTTAGTTTGCATGAAGCATGATCATCCATTATTCTAATCCCCAATGAAGTTTTCTGCAACCAGGTGTGAATATAGTACCATGCATGTTAGTCGCGTAAATGCTACGTGGAACTTGGATCTTTTGACGAACGAGAAACGTGTATGGTTGGGGTTTGAAGTGACAAAGTTGTATGGACTTTTTATTTTAATCAAAGTTGTATGGACTTCTTTTTTAATGGGAAGAAATTGTGTTTGGAACCGCTTTTAAGTATACATAGTTCAGATTTATAAAAAAACATGTGGAAATTAAACATCCAGCTAACCATTAGATCACATAGTTCAGATTTATAAAAAAAACTTTTTATGATATTATGAGAGATAATGCGACACACTTTGCGTGATGATTTTATGATAGAGGACGTGGTACCACATAGGTGAGGACGCATAAAGCTATCCATTCCACTTTTCATTTAGGTTACTTCATTTATTCCGTCATTCTCAACCACAATTTCTTAAACAAATGATTGGACAAGGATTAAAAAGAGTTGGTGTTTTTTGGGCGAAGTATATTAATTCAATTAGTTACAAATTAACCACATTAGTTGGTTTGAAACGCGTCGACAAATGGTATCTCTTGTGATTTTCGCTAAAAAATCTCTCCTAATTTGATATGGATCACAGAAGCCTGAACTCTATTAGTTACAAATTAATTTAAGAAGTAATTAACAAATAAAAATTATTATATTATATAGATTTATATATATGGTTAGGTTATGTGAGTTTGGAGATAATTTATGCACTTTATAAATTTGTAGTTTGAGCAATTTATGCACTTTTGGTAAGGTGTCCATCTGATCTTGATAAGCAACTCAAGTTTCATAAGGATTTCTGCTCTACCATGGGTATCACTGTTAACACTCACAAAACAAAAGTTATGATTATCAAATCCAAGAAGGACACTTACGCTAATTTTATGTATGGCAATAATAACTTGGAGGAAGTGTATTCTTACAAGTACCTAGGAATTGATATTCATCAAAAGCTCAACTGGAACCATGGCATTGAGAAAATGATTAATGAGGGGTGGAAAGTTTATTTTGGTCTTGAAAATAATTGTAAAACTACAAACCTCGTAATGTGGGACAAAAAGAAGTTCCTCTTTGAAACTTTAGTCACTCCTGTTATCTTATATGGCTGTGAGGTTTGGGGTTGCAGCATCTCTAGAGAATCATGAAGAAAGATTGAGCAAATCCAGAAGCGTTTTATAACTTATAACCTAAAATTAAAAGTAATACACCCTATCCTATTCTCCTTATAGAAGCAGGTATTTCCCCTATTGAGAGCCTAGCTATGATTAGGTTTTTATTGTACAAGCACAAACTCAATAACATAGACGATCATAGACTTCCTAAGCTAGCTTTAAATTCCAGCCAAAACCACCTAAGGCTCAATCAGGAGTGGCATAAAGACACAAGGGCTTGGTTAAACTATTGGGAGATCAATGAGAATGATGCATTGCAAAACATAAATAACATTAAAGATATTGTTACTTCTAAGTTCAAAGAAAAAATGTGGTGTGAGAAAGATTTAGCGGCTAAAAGAAAATTAAGTTATTATAAGAAGGTCATCAACCCCACCCTAGAAGATCAAAAGTATCTCTCTATTTTAACTAGCTCAAAGAAGAAAATTAATATAGCAAAGATTAAAACGAATTCTCATGAGCTCCATAGTGAAACACGTCATTGGGCAGTTCCTAAAACGCCATGGATGGAAAGGATCTGCCATATATGTGAGAATAGGAACATCGAGGATGAAAACCACTTCTTCTTAGAGTGCTCCGCATACAACCACATTAGATCTCAGTTTCACAATATTTGTTACAATACTCACCTTCGTAGCCTTTTACAATGTCAAAATTATAGTGAGTTCGGGAGGCTTCTCTCCAAGCTTTTTGAGCATAGGAATAAAATCTTAAATCAAAATAAATGATTTGTTTCTTTAGGTCCGATAGACCAATGTTTGGTCTCAGCGTACCCATCATCATCATCATCATCAATTGAGATTCAACAATATCTAATTCATCAAAATCATTTTACACCACATAGTACCCTAATGAAACAACTTGTCATTTTGTGCTATTTGCCCATAAACATTTTAATTTTATTTTTTATAAAAATAACTTTTTAATATTTTATTTTTATACTAAACAAATTATAAGTATAGTATTTTTAATTAAATGTTAATTTTATCTTTTATTTTTTTAATTAATATAAACATATAGTGTAAATAGATTTTTTTTTTTTAATTAGAAATTTGTATGAGAGTCTGTTTTTTTTATTATTTAAAATTGTTTTTTAAATATATAAATGTATTGAAGAGTTTAAGCAATAAAGTTACACCTCAAAACAAGAATTCTAGCCAAAACCCTCACAAAAAAAATATGAAAAAAAAAAGCTTGAAAACAAAAAGTATTGATATTATATCAACATTTTTTTTGGGTAATTTTTCAACATTTTTTTTTAAATGGTGGTAAAAGCCAAATACTTTGCTTAAAAGACATAAAAGAAAGCATATGCAACTTAATGTTGCATCAATACTTTTTATTTTTATTTTTTTTGCTTATTATTTTTTAACAACATTATTAAAAACTAAAATCTTTGTGCATTAAACATGGAAAAAAAAAAAAGTAAAAAGTGTTGATGATTGCTGAAATTCCTACATTTTTAAGCAATGGCATTAAAAATAAAATACAATGACTCCAAAAATTATTAAAACTCTAACAATTTCCAACAATATGTTGACGATAAAATATCAAAACTAAAAAAAAAAACTTAAAAATTTCAACAATTTTTTACCATGGCTTTAAAGATAAATATCATCACCTAAGTTAAAATATTGACATTTTTCAATAATGGCATTAAAGATAAAATATCACAACTCTAAAAAATTTTAAAATTTCAACAATTTTCACGGAGTGAATTAAAAAAAATATGATAACTATATTAAAATATCAAGACTAAAAAAACTTAAAAATTCCAACATTTTTTTACCATGGCTTTAAAGATAAATATCATGACCGAAGTTAAAATATTGACATTTTTCAATAATGACATTAAAGATAAAATATCACTACTCAAAAAAAACTTTAAAATTTCAATGGAATTAGAAAAAATATCTAACTATAACAAAATTTTGATTTTCAAAATTTTTCAAGATCAAATATAATAAGTAAATTAAACCTTAAAAAATATATATCTAAAAATAAGATCATTATACCAAATGTTAAAAGGAAACAGAAAAATCAACTATCAAATAGACACATGGGGTCCACTTGCTAATAAAACATCAAGACAACCCCTACAACAACAAATTAATAAATAAATAGAATTAAAAAAATAAAACAAAACAAAAACTATAAAAAAAAATAAATCATAACAAAAAACAATAAAAAATAACACAAATTAAATTAAACAATGAAAAAGATAAATTTAAAATTCAAATTTATAAAAAAAAAACAGCAATTGTTGAAAAAAACAAAAAAACCAAAAAATAAAAATAAAAACAAAAATGATATATAACTCATGAAAAATTAAACATTAAAAAAGAAAAACTAAAAAATCTTTAAAAAAATTATATATATATATATATATAAAACACAAAATTAAAAATGATAAATAAAATAAAATTATATTAAAATATAAATTTTATATTTTAATATAAATTTAAAAGGAGCATAAATATGAAATTATTGTATATATACATTAAAAGAATTAAAACCTTACATTAAAAAAAATAACTAAGGATAGGAGCAGTTGCGCGCAACTGCTTTTGGACTAGCCCAATCCCGGGGCCAAATTTAATTTTTCAAATTTCAAATTTTATTGGTTTATCATGTTATAGGTTTTTTTCCTATATTTTTTTCTTCATTAAGTAATTTTTTTAAATGTGTTTTTTTATTTTTTAGTTAAATATTTTGATTTATTTTTTAAAACTATTTTTTAATATTTAGTTATTTTTATTTAAAATTCTATGTAAATTATTATTTTTGAAAACTAATTCAAATGTTATGATACATAAAATTCATACAAATTTTATTGAAATTATTATTTTGTTAAATTTTTTTGGTACAATTTTTTTCATAAAAACAGTTTATTTTACATTTCATTTTTAACCAAAACAGGTCCCTAAATGTATATTTTTTTAATTATATCTATATGCAAAAACTTATATTTTTATTTATTTTTTTAATCTCCAATTTTTTTAATCCTGCGTATTTTTTTGAATTATATCTATATCCAAAATGTATATCTTTTCTCAATTGTTTAAAATTATTTTATTTTTAGTGACAATTATTTTATGTGCATTGAAGTATCAATTATATATATATATATATATATATATATATATATATATATATATATATATATATATATTGTCACACTCCACAGTAATATACCATAAAAAAAATTAAATTATGATAACCTTTACTACAAACCTTCCACACATCCGACCATATTCTAACTATAAACATATACATATGCAATGCATTTGTTATGTAAACATATATATATATATATATATGCAATGCATTTGGTTAAAGCACTATTCGTGCTGCTGTGATTACACATAATATTACCCCACTTAACTTACGGTTCATGATGCATTGGCGACTTTATTATAAGACTGAGGTCAACGGAATCATGGCTATCAACCTGCCTTTCCGATTTGTTTTCCGGTGCCAGGTGTGGACGGAATACTAAATAGTTCCACCTACCTTGGCCAGGTGGCTACCACCGTGCAGAGGCCATGTGAAGCCTTGGGGAGGTCGCCAGGTTCGCGCGCCAAAATGCTAAACAGAGGGACGGTGAGGATTTGTTGCATGGATCTAAGGGTTGACAAAGCTCCAGGGTTTATCGGTTCCATTTATACCTCCGAGTCGCTTGTTTCGGGTTTATTTGCACTTGGAGAAGAGGTTGAACCCTTGCTCCATCCAGCCGCTCAAACCCTGCAACAACTGCCAAGTTTCGGCAAGCTATTTCAGGTAACCAAGGTCCGCAGACCGCCGACTCATTGATTTCTTTCAGCTGTCATTTGTTTAAATATAAATACAGTGCATTACTTCATCAGGGTTTCATGCTTCTGGTTTATTGCATTCATGGTTACCTCCCATTCTCGTGTGCAGGTCGATGTTTCTCATCCCTCCTACCACTCAGGGGAAGAACGATACAGCCGAGGTATTTCCAGGTATTTATCCGCTCATGAAAGGTTACAGTGCATAGGTTAATACGATAGGCGGAATGTATCTGGAGGTTTTTCATGTATTTCCTCTCGGCCTGAGGGGTTCCTCATGGCATTCCTTATGTATTGATTCAGGGCTCCCATCTTCGGCTAAACCCTGGTTAGGGTACGAGGTCGGCTTTCTCCATGCCGGTACCTGCGTCCTCTCTGGTTACAGTTTTATGTTGTAATTATTTGGCACCTTTTTTTGTATGTTTAATTAAGGGTTCACGGTCTCCTTTGCCGGAACCTGAACAATTCGACTCAGGACGGAATGTTTACCTCTTCCAACTCCTCTTATCTTCCAGAATGTTTTATTGTGATTAATCTGTGTTTATGCAAAGCTGTGAGTCTATTTTCCAGCTCTCTGATCTTTGACAAATAGACTGTCGTGATGCCCGACCGGGTTTATTAATATCGATGTTAATATATGAATACCTTGTTTTCTTGTGGAATACGATTCACAGGTTTTCGTTATTTGGTTGGATGTATCTACAGCTTGTCTTCGCCATACATATGATTTTGTTTTCAAATGGTTCATGCTCGTCTTGTTATGGTTATATTCATTTGCTCTGTTTAACAGGCCGAGACATAATCCCTTCGAGGGTTTCGTCTCCACCATCCCTTGGTTAACTTGTCAGGGTGTGGCTGTATATGACGGTTCAGCGGCCGTTTCCACGGCGGTTCTATAACCTCATATTTTGATATTATTTGTTATAATTTATGTTAATACAATGGTAATCTTTACCTGGTTCGTATATATCTATATACATGTCAAGGCCAACCCTAGGTACAGGGCCCGACGGTTTCACATTGAAACGGCCTCACTTATACTGTGTATTGCGTTGCATGTTTCAATATACTCTACGACCGTTCAAGAGATACGACTGGTTTATATGTCGCTTTGATGTTTCAGATGATCATTATATTATTGATTGTGCAGAAACCCTCTCACGGTTTATATGTCATTATATTGTTAATTGTACAGAAACCCTCTCACGGTTTATATGTCATTATATTGTTAATTCGTGAGAAACCCTCTCACGGTTTACATAATCACTATATCGATGTTTGTACAGAAACCCTCTCACGGTTTCTATACTATTATATTATTAATTTGTACAGAAATCCTCTCACGAGTTGATAGCGTACTACAGTTCCACTACGCACTCACGTGCTCTCTACATATGATTATAATCTTTCAAGATCATTGTAACGTTTCTATGCTTGACTTTCCATACAGAATGAGCATTAATTCTATATAACTACATGCATCGTTTTAATACAGTTATCATGCATCGTTCTTTTCACAGTTAGCTTGCATTGTGCTCTACACAGTTTTCATGCATAGAATGTAGCAAATAATCTCTTTTGGTTTGAATAGCCAGTCCTAAGCACACTTGGACACTGTTTAAGATAATATAAATATACTTGTTCTATCTAGTTAGCAACAGAACTCAGGTGCAACCTTACCTTTATTCTAAGCATCCAGCATACTAATACAGCAGTCTAGTTCAGGTGAATAACACATACCTGGTTTATTACGCACCAGTGTTATAGCTCCAGAAGTTCACCTGCAATTCACAAGCTTGCTCTTATCCACCCAACCATGAGATCCAATGATACGTTGGATTCTCCCCCCGAGCTGTCTTGCAGGCCTGCAGCCCTCAACAAGACTCATGCACAATTGTGCTAGGGTTATCTGGTCCTCACCAGACTTAACCCCCTTTTTCCTTCCTCTTTTCTTCTCTTGAAATTTCTCTCCCTCTCTGTCACAACAGACCAGGGGTTTTCCTTCCAGGACTTTTCCTGCTGAAGGTTAGTTTCTTTTTCAGTTTAATAACTGTTTCTTTTCTTTGGAATCCTCCCTTAGGAGACTGCGAGCATTTTCCAAAATATCTTCCTTTTCATAAATAAAATAATATCATTTAACACAGTAATTAATAATTCACATGAGTTTCTTACTATAGTAACTTTCATAATTACATGTTTCACGGGGTCATTACATCTCCCCCCCCTGAGATTGGACATCGTCCCGATGTCTATTCCCTTTAAACAAGTCTGGATAAACTTTCCTCATGAGTTCCTCGTCTTCCCATGTAGCCTCCTCAGGCCCATAGTGCTGCCACAGCACTTTAATTTGGGTAATAACCCGTTTCCGCAGCCGCACTTCTCTCTGGTCGAGAATGCTCTGTGGTTCGACCAGAACCTCGCCTTCCGGTTCGACCTGCAGACAATCAATATTTTTAATCAGTTTTACATTAAATATATCCATATGTTCAAAACAACGGGATTAACTCTTACCCGAACATCCTGCCATTTAATCACATGCTTAGGATCGTATACGTATTTCTTTAGAACAGAAACGTGGAAAACGTTGTGAATTCTAATATGGCTTGGCAAGGCGAGTTGATAAGCCACCGGCCCCACTCTAGCCAAGATCTGAAAAGGTCCAAAGTACCGAGGAGCCAGCTTGGCACATCTGCTCCATTGCAGTGTGCTTTTCCTGGCTTGGATCCTCACAAACACATGGTCACCAACCTGATATTCTTTAAACCTTCTTTTTCTGTCTGCAAAACTTTTCTGCCAGTCCTGTGCAGCCTTCAAATTGGCACGCACTCTTTTCACCATGTCTTCCATTTCTTTAAGCATTTCCGGACCCAAACTCAGCTTATCCTCAGGTCCACCCCAACTTGAGGGTGTGCGGCATTTTCGCCCATACAGAACCTCAAAGGGGCTCAACTGTGTCGAGGTATGATATCCATTGTTATATGCGAATTCAACCAGGTGTAAATACTCTTCCCATTGGTTTGGTTTCATCATCACATACGCTCTCAACATATCCTCCAACACTTGATTTACTCGCTCGGTTTGACCATCGGTCTGTGGGTGGTAAGCTGTGCTAAAGTTCAGCTGGGTTCCTAACTCAGCGAACAACGTCCTCCAAAAGGTGGATGTGAACTTTACATCCCGGTCTGAAATGATTACTTTCGGTAGGCCATGTAGTCTGAATACATTCTGCATAAAAAGGTGAGCAATTTGCACCGCCTTATAAGTGGATTGCACGGGTGTGAAGTGTGTCGCTTTACTTAACTTATCAACCACCACCATGATGGAATCATGGTTTTTCTTCGTTTGTGGCAAACCGGTTATAAAATCCATGGAAATGGTTTCCCATTTCCATTCCGGAATAGGCAAAGGTTGTAATAGCCCGGCCGGATGCTGATGTTCTGCCTTAATTTGCTGGCACTCTAAACACTTTGCCAGATACTCAACCACTTGCTTCTTCATTCTAGGCCAGAAATATTCCTTCCTAAGTGCAGTGACCATCTTCTGGTATCCTGGATGGCCAGTGTAATGGCTGGTATGGAACTCGTCCAGAATCAGGTTCTTAAGGTCATTCGAATCAGGTACATATAATCTTTTATGGAAATACAGCATGCCAGCATTGTCCAATGTATAACCTTGCTGTAATCTTTCATTAACTGATTGTTGTACCTGCTGTTTTAACTGTTGGTATTCAGCATCCTGATTTGCTGCTGATTTAATCTGCTCAAACAAAGAGTTTCGCCACTTGCTAACTGAAAGTTCACACAAACATTGCACCTTTCGACTCAATGCATCAGCCAATCGGTTCTCTTTTCCTTTTAAGTACTTAATCTCGAAGTCAAATCCGCTTAGGAAATCTGCCCAACGACCTTGCCTTGCATTCAAGGTAGGTTGACTGAAATAATTGGTCAAGCTGTGGTGATCTGTTAACAACAGAAATTTCCTCCCCAAGAGGTAATGTCGCCACATTTTCAGCGCATGAATAACAGCTGTTAATTCTAGATCGTAAGCAGAGTACTTCTGCTCATGATCTTTTAATTTTCTAGATTCATACGCAATTACTTTCCCCTCCTGCATTAATACCCCACCCACACCCTCTTTACTTGCATCAGTACACACAACGTAATCCTTATTAGGATCAGCTATACTCAAGATGGGTGCGGTGGTGAGTAAATGCTTCAATCGATCAAAACTCTGCTGACATTCCGCTGTCCACCTAAACACCTTCCCTTTTTTCTGCAAGGAAGTGATAGGGTAGGCTATCCTTGAGAAACCTTCCACAAATCTTCGGTAATAGCCAGCTAGTCCCATAAAGGATCTGATATCAGCTACATCCTTGGGTATGGGCCATTCCATAATCGTCTTTATTTTCTTAGGATCTACTGCAATTCCTTCTTTAGTAATCACATGGCCCAAATATTGAATTTCCTCCTTGAAAAAGTCACACTTACTAAACTTAGCATATAGCTGATGTTCCCGAAGAGTTTGCAACACCATCCTCAGGTGCTCTTTGTGTTCCTCATGGGTACGGGAATATATCAGAATATCATCAATGAATATCAGCACGAATTTGTCCAAAAACCGATGAAACACGTTGTTCATCAAACACATAAAGGTGGTGGGTGCATTGGTCAAGCCAAAAGGCAGCACCACAAACTCGTAATGCCCGTAGCGTGTTCTGAAAGCGGTTTTGGCAATGTCCTCCTCTTTAATTCTGATCTGATGATAACCAGATCGCAAATCGATCTTGGAGAAAACCTTTGCTCCCTTTACCTGATCAAAGAGTTCGTTAATCCGAGGCAAGGGGTATTTGTTCTTAATCGTGAGCTTGTTCAGCTGACGATAGTCTATACACATACGGAGGGTTCCATCTTTCTTTTTGACAAATAGCACTGGAGCTCCCCACGGTGACACGCTGGGACGGATATAATTCTTATCCAGCAACTCTTGTAGTTGCATTTTCAATTCCGTCAACTCGGGTACGCTCATCCGGTACGGTGCCCGAGACACCGGGGTTGCCCCTGGTGTTAACTCTATAGTGAAGTCTATGTCTCTTTTCGGAGGCAATCCTGGTATCTCTTCAGGAAAAACATCCACAAATTCCTGCACCACCGGAATGCTGTCTAATGCAGATATTTTGTCTTTCTGGTTTGCATAACCCACTTGGATAGCGTAAATCTGGCACTTCTTTCTGAGACATTTAGCTAGTTGGGAAGCAGTGATAGGCCGGATCTGTACAGGGTGTTTAATTCCCTGCAATTCTTGCTGCTGTCCCAAGTCATCCTTGTAGTAAATGGTTTTGGTCTTGCAGTTTACCAACGACCAATGCTTTTCCAGCCAATCCATACCAATCAGGATGTCATAGGACCCCAATGGGAGTACATTCAGGTCTGCTGTAATTGGTTGTCCAGCTATGCTGAAAGAACAATTATTAATTTTGGCTAAGACTCGTCTTTTAGCTCCTGTGGCTAGTTGTACCAGCCATGGACTCCTGAACTTTTCAGAAGGTAACTTACACTGTTCTACTATTTTTGGACTAACATAACTCAAAGTAGCTCCAGGGTCAATAAGAACAGCTATAGAAAGGTTTGCAATTTTACCTTCAAACTCCACCATGGTCGGTTGGTATTCCGCTTGACGGTCATCCAAGGCTGCGTTAATTCTTGGTACGCTGCGCGCCACTTCTCCAACAGTCGATGCTTCTTGGATCTGAGATATTTGGTCCACTCCTTTACGCTGTGGGCAGTTCTTAACATAATGTGGTCCTCCACAACCCCAACATTGAACTGGGGGTCGGGTTATTCCTTCAAGATCAGACCTGGCAGGTGGTTCACTGATTCTGCTCTCATTTGGCTTAGTCCGAAATGTACTTTTTACTACATTCCTGCCAATCTATCCCTTACCAGCACCCTTGCTGCTATTACCACGACTTCCTTTGTTGTTACCAACAATTCTGTTGCTTTTTCTTTCATTCCACCTTTTATTTGAAATGTCTCCTTTCTGTTTGTTTTGCTGATAACAGATTCTTGCCTTACGAATCGCCTCATCCATTGTCCTGGGGTTATCAAACTCAATGCGTTCTCTTATGTAGGCTGGTAAGCTGCTCACAAATCTCTGCACTTTGGCCTTCTCCTCCTTGATATATGGCACATAGCGAAGCAGGGAAGTGAAGCAGTTAATGAACTCGTCCATGGACTGCTGTCCCAGTCGTAAATCATGGAATTCCCGTGCCTTCTCATCATAGAAACGCTCGGTTAGATATCTCTCCTTGAAGTATTTCTGAAACTTTTCCCAGGTTATGTTTTGCTCACTTACTCCTTTTACAATTTTAATTTCTTCCCACCACAGGGTTGCTTTGCCCTGTAGCTGGAAAATGGCCAGCCGCGCCTTCAGATTCTGATCATATTCATACAGCTGGAAATACTTGTTAATGTTAATTAACCAAGCCTCTGCCGCTTCTTCCTGCTCTCCATCAAAATGTGGAGGCTTAATTTTCTGGAATTCTCCCTGTAATTCCATTTTCTGCCTCTTTGAAGTCTGCTGTTCTACTACATTGTCAGAGTGGTCCTCCTTTTCCTCTGAGATTTCAGGTGCATAATTCCGTTCTTCAGTTGCCCTTTGCTGTTCTGCACTAGGATTGGGTAATGGGGGATTTTGTCTATCCGACAGACTTTTCAAAATTCTTTCCTGCTCCACTGTTAATCGCACGTTGTCTTCTCGCAGTCGCGCCATTTCATTTTTCAGTTCTTGAACAGTTTGCAGTATCGCCAGATTGGTACTGCGTGTCTCTGCACCAAGCTGTACCCACAGCTCTGGATTTTCCTGAGGAACGCTGCCAGCTCCCTGCATGTCCTCCATCTTTATTATTGACTGTTAACGGATTGCTGTTTCTGTTTTTGTCCCCTAATTAATAAACAGAGAACAGTTAGCGGAATTTAATTCTTCCTCATACATGTATTATATGATAATTTTCCGTATAGCTGGATCTTACTGCTCCAGAGGTCACAGTTTTGAAACCTCTGCTCTGATACCATATTGTCACACTCCACGGTAATATACCATAAAAAAAAAAAAAATTATGATAACCTTTACTACAAACCTTCCACACATCCGACCATATTCTAACTATAAACATATACATATGCAATGCATTCGTTATGTAAACACACACACACACACACACACACACACACACATATATATATATATATATATATATATATATATATATATATATATATATATATATATATATATATATATATATTCAATGCATTTGGTTAAAGCACTATTTGTGATGCTGTGATTACACATAATATTACCCCACTTAACTTACGGTTCATGATGCATTGGCGACTTTATTATAAGACTGAGGTCAACGGAATCATGGCTATCAACCTGCCTTTCCGATTTGTTTTCCGGTGCCAGGTGTGGACGGAATACTAAATAGTTCCACCTACCCTGGCCAGGTGGCTACCACCGTGCAGAGGCCATGTGAAGCCTTGGGGAGGTCGCCGGGTTCGCGCGCCAAAATGCTAAACAGAGGGACGGTGAGGATTTGTTGCATGGATCTAAGGGTTGACAAAGCTCCAGGGTTTAACGGTTCCATTTATACCTCCGAGTCACTTGTTTCGGGTTTATTTGCACTTGGAGAAGAGGTTGAACCCTTGCTCCATCCAGCCGCTCAAACCCTGCAACAACCGCCAAGTTTTGGCAAGCTATTTCAGGTAACCAAGGTCCACAGACCGCCGACTCATTGATTTCTTTCAGCTGTCATTTGTTTAAATATAAATACAGTGCATTACTTCATCAGGATTTCATGCTTCTGGTTTATTGCATTCATGGTTACCTCCCATTCTCGTGTGCAGGTCGATGCTTCTCATCCCTCCTACCACTCAGGGGAAGAACGATACATCCGAGGTATTTATCCGCTCATGAAAGGTTACAGTGCATAGGTTAATACGATAGGCGGAATGTATCTGGAGGTTTTTCATGTATTTCCTCTCGGCCTGAGGGGTTCCTCATGGCATTCCTTATGTATTGATTCAGGGCTCCCATCTTCGGCTAAACCCTGGTTAGGGTACGAGGTCGGCTTTCTCCATGCCGGTACCTGCGTCCTCTCTGGTTACAGTTTTATGTTGTAATTATTTGGCACCTTTTTTTGTATGTTTAATTAAGGGTTCACGGTCTCCTTTGCCGGAACCGGAACAATTCGACTCAGGACGGAATGTTTACCTCTTCCAAATCCTCTTATCTTCCAGAATGTTTTACTGTGATTAATCTGTGTTTATGCAAAGCTGTGAGTCTATTTTCCAGCTCTCTGATCTTTGACAAATAGACTGTCGTGATGCCCGACCGGGTTTATTAATCTCGATGTTAATATATGAATACCTTGTTTTCTTGTGGAATACGATACACAGGTTTTCGTTATTTGGTTGGATGTATCTACAGCTTGTCTTCGCCATACATATGATTTTGTTTTCAAATGGTTCATGCTCGTCTTGTTATGGTTATATTCATTTGCTCTGTTTAACAGGCCGAGACATAATCCCTTCGAGGGTTTCGTCTCCACCATCCCCTGGTTAACTTTTCAGGGTGTGGTTGTATATGACGGTTCAGCGGCCGTTTCCACGGCAGTTCTATAACCTCATATTTTGATATTATTTGTTATAATTTATGTTAATACAATGGTAATCTTTACCTGGTTCGTATATATCTATATACATGTTGAGGCCAACCCTAGGTACAAGGCCCGACGATTTCACATTGAAACGGCCTCACTTATACTGTGTATTGCGTTGCATGTTTCAATATACTCTACGGCCGTTCAAGAGATACGACTGGTTTATATGTCGCTTTGATGTTTCAGATGATCATTATATTATTGATTGTGCAGAAACCCTCTCACGGTTTATATGTCATTATATTTTTAATTGTACAGAAACCCTCTCACGGTTTATATGTCATTATATTGTTAATTCGTCAGAAACCCTCTCATGGTTTACATAATCACTATATCGATGTTTGTACAGAAACCCTCTCATGGTTTCTATACTATTATATTATTAATTTGTACAGAAATCCTCTCACGGGTTGATAGTGTACTACAGTTCCACTACGCACTCACGTGCTCTCTGCATATGATTATAATCTTTCAGGATCATTGTAACGTTTCTATGCTTGACTTTCCATACAGAATGAGCATTAGTTCTATATAACTACATGCATCGTTTTAATACAGTTATCATGCATCGTTCTTTTCACAGTTAGCTTGCATTGTGCTCTACACAGTTTTCATGCATAGAATGTAGCAGATAATCTCTTTTGGTTTGAATAGCCAGTCCTAAGCACACTTAGACACTGTTTAAGATAATATAAATATACTTGTTCCATCTAGTTAGCAACAGAACTCAAGTGCAACCTTACCTTTATTCTAAGCATCCACCATACTAATACAACAGTCTAGTTCAGGTGAATAACACATACCTGGTTTATTACGCACCAGTGTTATAGCTCCAGAAGTTCACCTGCAATTCACAAGCTTGCTCTTATCCACCCAACCATGAGATCCAATGATACGTTGGATTCTCCCCCCGAGCTGTCTTGCAGGCCTGCAGCCCTCAACAAGACTCATGCACAGTTGTGCTAGGGTTATTTGGTCCTCACCAGACTTAACCCCCTTTTTCCTTCCTCTTTTCTTCTCTTGAAATTTCTCTCCCTCTCTGTCACAACAGACCAGGGGTTTTCCTTCCAGGACTTTTCCTGCTGAAGGTTAGTTTCTTTTTCAGTTTAATAACTGTTTCTTTTCTTTGGAATCCTCCCTTAGGAGACTGCCAGCATTTTCCAAAATATCTTCCTTTTCATAAATAAAATAATATCATTTAACACAGTAATTAATAATTCACATGAGTTTCTTACTATAGTAACTTTCATAATTACATGTTTCACGGGGTCATTACATATATATATATATATATATATATATATATATATATATATATATATATATCATAATTTCAAAATATTATTTTTTTAAACTGCAAAAAAAAAAAAAAAAAAATCATTTTAAAAAAAGTTAAAGAAGAATAAAAAACACAAGCTTGAAAACCCCTTTAAAAATAAGCATTTTGGAATAAAAAAATAAGAAGAAGAAGACAAATGGTTAAATAACCAACATTTCTTTTAGATGTGCATAACATAAAAAAATTTAGAGTGTCAAAAATATGCCCCAAAAAAAATGATTATCATGCATCAAGGCTTTTCAAAATCCACATGAAAATCACCAACAATTTAAAAGAATTATCCATACCTAATATATCAGAAAATTTAAATTGTCAGAAGTAAGTTAAAAAATATATTCATGCCATATCAATTGTTTTCTAAATCAACATGGAAAACACTAACACTTCAAAAAATGTTCATTAAAAATTTAAAGTATCAAAAATATACTTTAAACAAAAAAAATTCTAAGTCAATACTCTCTAAATATATAAAGAATTAAACATACAATTAAGTTACACTATTTAAACTTAAAACACAAAACTACTTAGATTAATATTTTTAAAATTTAAAATATTATTTTTTTAATTAATAAATAAACAAGTAATTCGAAACGCAATAGAAATAATAACCAAATGTGATTAATAGAATAAGCTCTCTTATCTATTCATAGGAGACGATGATACGAATATGCACAAATTTTCACGAGACTGAAAAACATCACAACGCAATAACTGGAATATAATTTAAAACATTTTTAAAATACATGATAATGTTAACTCATAAAGACTAGCCATGAAAAGTTGGCATGGGCTGAGCAGATGTGCTATGTGCCAAGCTGTGGAGGAATCTAACCTCCATATGTTCTTTCAATGCGACTGGACTCTTCAGATTTGGTAGGAACTTTCTTTATTTTATGGTTTCCCTCACCCTGTTTTAGTTCAGGTAGCTTTCCAATGGTGGAGCGAGCAAAAGCACTCTTGGCGATCCTTGTTTATTATTACTTGCTGGTGCTTATGGAAGTGGAGGAATGCTAAAATCTTCCAAGATTCAAAGGAGCCCCTTAAGTCAACTCTTCAGCGCATTTCGACCTTTCATGACATGATTCCTTCGGAAAAAGTCAAGATGAAAAAAGTCTGTAAAAATATGTCGGATGACTTTTCCTTCGAGGCTCCCTGTGCTTTCTTTGATGGAGCTGAGCAAAATAACATTTGTGGATGTGGGGTCCACATCGTCATGAATGACAAGCTGCAATACTTCCTATCCTCGAACGGTGGGCATGGCTCAAACAACATGGCCTAGGCTAGGGCCCTTACAGGCCTGCTTGCTTTTTGTGTCTTTTTGGACATCCAATGCATTTCAATTTATGGCGATTCAAAATCATTGATAGATCGTGTCAATGGTGCATGTCTCATTAGGTGTCCTCATTTGTTCGGATGGTTAATCTGAATCATGCACTTCTGGAGCATTATGAAACAACACTCAATTCAACATATTCCTCGTTCCAGAAATGATCAAGCTGACCTTCTCTCCAAGAAAGGTCTTGCAATGGAGTCGGGTTCTTGGTCTTTGAAGGTTTCAGATGATGAATTTTCCTATCTTATTCAGGACTTCGTCATCCCGGGAATGTGATCGTTCTCTTTCAATATCTGGTTCACATGCTGTGCACTCTGGTCCCTTTCTTTATATTTGTCTATGATAGCAGCTGTCCTAGCTTTTGATCTGTACAGCTTTTGAGTTTTAGTTGTGATCTCTTTGGGGATCCTATGACTGTCAATTTTGATCTATATTCACTAATATGCTAGCAAGGTGTCTGTCCCTTGCCATATCTTATGATCTTTATATTGTCTTAATATAAATCTATGAAGATTTTTCTTTCTGAAAAAAAAATGTTAACTCATAAAGAAAAATTCGGAAATTTAGTCGATAAAATCGGTAACAATAATCATAATTTACAAAAATAAAAAAAATAAAATTAATTTTTAAAAGAAAATATATTAAATAAATATATTTTAGTTTTTTTATAAAATTAATCAAAATTATATTAGTAGTATTGATTATATTTAATTTACTGATAGGTTTAGATGTGAATAAAGCAATAGATAGTGAAAAGGTTATTACTTCAAAAATTTAAGGGAAAAAAATTATAATACTAAGAGTTGGTGTGACATATGTAGTGTAAGATCCCTTAGTGTTTTTTATAACTTAAACATGTCAATTATTTCAGGTCTCACACAACTTAGCAATAAAAAAATATTAATTAATTTAATTTACTTTTAGTGTATTTAACAATATCTAGTTTAATTTATTTAATTTACAAAAACAACCTGTCACTTTCTGCTATTTGCCCCATAAGCAATTTTTTTTTTTAAATAAAAATAACTTTTTAATATTTTATTTTTATAATAAACAAATTATAAGTATAGTAATTTTAATTAAATGTTAATTTTATCTTATTTTTTAAATTGAAATAAATTTCAATTAATAAAAATATATAGTTTAAATGGATTTTGTTCTTTTTATTAGAATTTGGAAAAATAATTTTTGATGAGAATCTGTTTTTTTTTTTTTTTTTTAATTAGTTTTTAAATATATAAATATATTGAAGAGTCTAAGCAATAAAGCTACATGTCAAAACAAGTATTCTAGCCAAAACCCTCACAAAAAACATGAAAAAACAGAAGTATTGATATTAAGTCAACATTCTTTTTGGGGTAATTTTGCCACATTTTTTAAAAAATGGTGGTAAAAACCAAATACTTTTGCCCAAAAAACATAAAAAAAAACATATGCATTATTTTTTTTTCATTTTTTTTGTTTATTATTTTTTTAACAGCATTATTAAAAACTAAAATCTTTGTGCATTAAACATAAAAAACAACCTGAAATCAAATAGTGTTGATGATGGCTAAAATTCCAACATTTTTAAACAATGACATTAAACATAAAATACAATGGCTCCAAAAATTATTAAAACTCTAATAATTTCCAACAATATGTTGAAGATAAAATATCAAGTCTAAAAATACTCAAAAATTCCAACAATTTTTTACCATGGCTTTAAAGATAAATATCATGTTCCAACTTAAAATATTGACATTATTCAATTATTCAATAATGGCATTAAAATAAAATATCATGACTCCAAAAAACTTTAAAATTTCAACAATTTTGACCCATGGAATTAAAAAAATATGATATCTATAACAAAATATCAAGGCTTAAAAGGCTTAAATATTTCAACAATTTTTTACCATGGATTTAAAGATAAATATCATGACCCAAGTTAAAATATTGACATTTTTTAATAATGACATTAAAGATATAACAAAATATCAAGGCTAAAAAAACTTAAAATTTCAACAATTTTTTACCATGGATTTAAAGATAAATATCATGACCCAACTTAAAATATTGATATTTTTTAATAATGGCATTAAAGATAAAATATGACGACTCCAAAAAACTTTAAAATTTCAACAATTTTCACCCATGGAATTAAAAAAATACGATAAATATAACAAAATATCAAGATTAAAAAAAGCTTTAAAATTTCAACAATTTTTTAACATGGCTTTAAAGATAAATATGATGACTTAAGTTAAAATATTGAAATTTTTCAATAATTGCATTAAAATAAAATATTACCACTCCAAAAAACTTTAAAATTTCAAGAAGTTTCACCCATGGAATTAAAAAAAATATGATAACTATAACAAAATATCAAGACTATCAAGACAAAGGCAAGAGGATATTCTATGAACTTGTGTCTTTTCTCTGCCTCTACTGTCTTAAGCCAGTTTGCTCCTCACTATTGTTGTTCTTGTTGCTTCATGTGGTGTTGCTGCATGCAGTGCTGCTTTCCATTCTATAGCTTTGATGACTGGTTCATTGAGCCTAGAGCAATTGCAGCAATCCCTCCAAAGATCTTCATCTGGGTAATACATCTTCACAAAATGGTTCTTGCATATGTGGTGGGGATCATATGGATTGAAATTCTTGGTATTGAACCCAAACTTCTTCAAGTCCTCGGCATCCACATCCTTCAAGGTATGTATCTCATACAACCTAATCTGTAAAGGAACAGTATGCCATGGTGCCTTCTTCCTCCTATGCATTCCTGTTGATAACCTTATGGAGATGTGATAGGCAACCTCTTGCACGACTAGCTTGTCCGTGGCAAACCTCAATAGCTCATGTGGAGGTTTCTCTGCACCAAACATCCTAATGAAGGTACCACCATGTGAGGCATACCAATCTCCAATGTTAAGCAATGTATGCATCGCTTCTTGGCACATGCATTTTTGGTAGCTAATTAGAATTTATGCAACCAAGTCCAAGGTTGAATAGGTTCCAAAGAGTTTGAAAATGAAAAGGATACATGGATAAGCGCCAATTGTCGAGAACAAGGGTATCCATCTTTCATGCTTACTTAGAAGATCATAAAATTTGAGAATGTAACTAGTTAAAGCAAAACTCAAACAATTTGTTCTCATGCATGACTTCAATGAAAACAGTCTCATCATCAGAAGAGCATGGAACCAAGTGAGTGAGATTTGAAACCTGAAGATGATGATGTGTTGATATGTATTAATCGAGAACCTTCATGATTTACTCTTCTCGTAGCAAATCATGAAGAATATACGCTTTGTTTTTTGTTAGGAAACCTAAGTGTCAATTGAGAAACTTACCTCTTGACATTATTTTCTTAAGAAAATCATGGTTAAAATAATATAAATGGGTTTGATCTCAAGAAAAAACGATCAAGATTTAATCGTAATTATTGTTACTCTCTAGAGAAGACTTTATTCTTAGTGAATATAATTACTTTGTTCCTGCAAAATTGGGCATGCACTCATGATCTAGTTTGTAGATTTCAAGTTTTTATTTCCTCACACTCAAGAGGAGGGCCCCCTTAGGAGTTGTGAGATAGTATAGTATTGTTTCATTTCATCCTTCCTTTGGTATTTCTTTCTATCTGGTTTTAAATTAGTTAGATGCTCTTTACTTTGGATGATGCTTTGTTTTCAAGTCCATTTTACTCATTATCGTCTGGTTTCCAAGAAGTGACTTTCAATCTAAGTCACTTCTTTTCAATTTGATCATTGCATCTTTAGTTAGTTTTGAGCTTCATAGTTAGATTTCCTTGTGCGTTTTTTAATTAGAATTGATTTCCAAACACTTAAATTAGTTTCATTTCAAGCCAAGTAGAATAGGTTTATTTGGAGCTGGAAAGCATAGACTTCAATGTTGTCCAATAGAATAGCTTTCAATTTAATTCATTAGCATAAGTTTTAATTATGCTTAATAGCATAGCTCTTCAATTCCTGTTCTTCATGTAGTTTTCCTTGATTACTTGTGTTTTAGCATAGGTTGTTTTAAATTTATATTAATTCAGAAAGTATTATCGAAATAACATGTGCGAACACTTAATAAGAATTAGCTTTGAATAGATTAAATTTATAATTTGTATTTAAATTTGATCTTTTGATTAAAAACAAAATCTTAGCATATATTATGCATATACACTTCACAAGTACACAAACACTTGTAGACAATTTAATGAAGTAATTGAATAGACAATTGAATTGCCCAACACCAACCTCATTAGACCTTAGATGGAGAAAGTGGAATTTTAGATCTTCCTTAAAATCTGATTAATAGTTTTTAGGATTTTAGGATTAGGGAGATTACAACATTTCTTTTGTATTATGTTGTATACGAGGTTATGGAATTAGCATTTAATCAAGCCCTCTATGTACCTTGATGTTAGTGGCATTGATTGTTGAACTCATCTATCATGATCCTAGCAAAATGTACTCATCACTCAAACAAAATCTAGATTATACATATTAATATTTTGCTATCTTATTTTATATTTATAGTGAGATATTGATGATAAGTATCTCAATATAAGAAATTATTTTGATGTTTTATGAGTTTCTTGGGTCTTGGTCCTTGAGTGCTCAAAATTAAATACTTTCTTTCAAAGTTTCAATATAGATTTATGAAGTGTGGATGTATCATGTTTCTCCAATTCCTAATTTATAGGTGTTCATATTTCTAGCACATTCTGGTTTCGGATACATATTTCCATTTACTATACCATGCAACTCAAACATAGAGAGAAAGGCTTAACTATCCTTATAAGTATCATAAGGATTAATTATCCTTGTAAGTACCATTTTTTACACTTAATTTCAAGGTTATGGTTTCTTCTACTCTACTTATTTTATTTTCATGGGTTAGATTTTGCATAGCTAAGGGGCTACCAAAGTATTTTCATATTGGCAAGTTCTCATGCAACATATATCTATCTATGTATTGATCTTTGTCAGTGGATTTTAAAAATTAAAAATACATCATCAACATTAATGATCTTCGCCTCAAACATTGAAACACTAGTTTGATTCCCTATGACTACTCTCATGTTAGCGATGAGTGTAAACCAAAATCAATAATTTACTTAAAAAGAACAAGAGAGGCGGAATCTCTCATAGTGAGATTTGTTGCGCTCTCTTTTGTATCTTAGTTAGTTATTTATAATGATAACATATATATTTATAAAAATAAATAGATTTATTAATGTTTTTGTGCACATTTATATTACTAAATAGAATAAGTAAATGATGATAAATATAAATTGAAGTGATGTTTTAAGATTAACTCTCGGTACTAAAGTGCTTTCTAAACCACTGATGAGCCAGCACAATAGTGAGCTATCTATCTCAATAAATGAAAATAATTCAATAAACTAGCTAATATTTTAGTTATTACCAATACAAAATTGATACCGTAATTTAAATTAACTAAATTCCTCTCAAAATCCAATTGGAAATATAGCTCAATATGGATGGTTATAACTCAATCTATGAAATTTCAAGATGATCCAGACGCAATTAAAACTCCACACAGCAAAAGATAAAGAAGGAAGATAACTCCTGGGTGTCAACCAACTAGATTAACTTGCTAAGATATTAAATATCATAAGCTTAACGTGTCACATAAATATATTAATAGTGTTTGTGTACGATTTATTCTAGTTCCTAGAGTACGCAAATTTTTTATGGAGTCAGGATTAACAATTTATTTAAGCTATCATAATTTAAAAATTGTACGAGTAAATTCCATTTCCTTCTTCATAGCAGGATTTACCATTTGAAAATTATAAGGATTTTAAATATTTTTTGGGGTCAGCAGGATTCATGACTTATTTTATTTATCACGATTCACGATTTGAAAATTATATGGATTTTAAAGATTTTATGGTGTAAGCAGGATTCATGAGTTATTTTAATTTTTATAATTGCAAAATTTTTATGGATTTTAATTATTTTACTAAGCACATATTATCAGGATTTATGAGAGTTGATTAGAAATTAGAAAGGAGCATTAAAAGCCTAAATAAATATATGCAAAATATTTATTGTAACAGAGATTTTTTAAAATTGTTTTCTAAAATATTAGATATGGATAAATGTTATATTTCAAATTTATTTTAATAAAAATATTAATTAAAAAATGAAAATGTATTTGATTTTGGTTAATTTTAACTAAATTTTGATTGAGATTTTTAAAAATTTGAGTTTAAGTTGTTTAATGTGTAAAATTGGATCGCTGGAAAGATTTTTTAAAGTGCTAATATATATGCATTCAAAAATGTTTTTTAAATAACAAAAAATCATCTCTAATTAAGTTAAAGAGCACTAAAAAACACTATCCCACAATAAATACAAACCATTAATAAAATAAAACAACATTGGAAACCTGATGTGTTATATATGCTTCCCAAATTTCTATTTTTAAAAGCAAATTATTGCTAAAACCTTCATCCAAAACCTTGGAAATTCAGAGAAAAAAATAAAGATTTCATTCAAAATCTTGCAATTTTTTATTTTATTTTTTAGGTTGGGTTGGTGAAACATATTCAGAGGATTGAACTTCCCATCATTTAGATACACAAAGGCTTCCCAACATGTTTTTTTGTCAATTGTACTACCACCCACAAACCTTACATTTAAAATGTTATTTTATGATTAATAACAATTTACAGTAACAATGAAAATGATTAAACAATAAACTCAGATTAATGAAACAACTCAGGCATTGGCTATTACAATGTATAAGATTTTCTTAGAGTAAAGAATAAATTTTTTGAATCATCATTATCAAATTTTGAATTCTTCTTTATATTAGTCTAACTATATAAAATAATAAAATCAGTGGATTTAAGATATACCATAATTGATGCAAATAAGATAAAAAATTATGAAAAAAAATAATATATCTTAAATATGAAGATAGATTCACTTGCCAAAAAATTGTGCAAAACATTAGCCAAATTCAAAGGAAGAAGTGGAGCATGAGTTGAAATCATACCCAATTATTGCTCTGGTTATCATACCCATTTATTGCAGTAACAAGAGCAATAGCATCTGTAAGGTATGTGAACAAACGATACCTATGGATGGAAATCCAATGAACGATTCAATGGAAGCCATTGATGGCTGATATTCTTAAGCCAAAAGACCTAAAATACCTAAAACCCAATATTCGAAATCGATCGTCGCAATTTATAACATTTCTTCACCTCTGGAGGCTTCATAAATTTGAGGTGCATACTGAATATGTGTGCGATCATCCTTGAGGCTTGGCACTCTGGTTAAAATTATTAACCAGCAACCACACAGGGGGATAAAAAACTTCTATAATTGCAAGCACCGTACTCTCATACAACACCATCAACAACGGGATTCTACTGCTAAACATTCAATTACAAAGCTGTTGTTGGTGGTGCTTGTAAGCTCTGGTATGCAGACGAGTTGAAAACAGACCAACCCCAATATCTTGACTTTTGTCTTGGTTTTTCCCTATTCCACCCATTCCCATTGAAGCGCAGAAAATTAAAAGAAAGCATCTCCATATTCCTGTGTTGAACGTCAATTGCTGATCCCATTTCGCACTGCAAGGTCTATACAAATGCATAACAGCCTGGGGTTTTACATTTTTATAGAAAACATTTACATAAATTCAATGTTAGGATCAAGAAATATTAAGAAGAGAAATGGTAGTGTTTTAAGAAATTGGGATGTTATTTCTCACAGAGACAAATTTTACAGAAGTTTTTCTTTATTTCAATAGATAATATTTCACAAGAATATCATTTATCAATATCATGAATTTTGATCAACCTGAAACTCAACCCCAGGCTAAGCTAAATAATTTGACCAGAGTCAAGGTCTATACAAATGCATAACAGTCTGGTTTTTTTTATAGAAAACATTTGCCTAAATCCATTGTTAGGGTCACCAAATATCAAGAAAAAGAGTAGAGTAGTGTTTAAGAAATTAAGATACTGTTTATGATATAGATAAATTTACAAAAATCTTCCGGCATTTAAATAAATCATATTTTACATGAATACCATAAGTATTCATAATTTCTGATCAACTTAAAACTCCACCCAAGCTAAATAACTTGACCAGAATCAAATCCATCTGAACCACCTAGCATCCCAGAGATCACAGGATTATGGATGAACCATTCATCTCATAAAATGTCTTCACAATGCCGTCAGAGAAAGATTTCAAATTCGGATTCCTTCCTACTGAGCTTCTCCCACATCTGCAGCTGCAATTTCAGGCGCTAGGGTTTTTAAAGGCACTAACCTCCCGCATCTGCAGCTGCAATTTCAGGCTCTAGGGTTTTCAAAGGCACTAACCTCATGAAAGGTCAACCCTAGAACTCTAAAGTTCGACGACGCTACACAGAATTGACAGAGGCATCAACCGATGCCCGGGGAATATCCGGGAAAAATTCGCGTTAGATGCTTATGTGGGGGCCATTGCTTTTAGTTTCCTCGTACTCAAGGGATGCATGAAGCATGATTGTCCATTATTTGAATCCCCAGTTATGATTTCTTTAACCAATTGTGCACACTTTATTTAATAGTACCATTGCACGTTAGGTTTTCTGCAACTAGGTATACCTAATTTATATTCTAATCCCAGTTAGGTTTTCTGCAACCCGGTGTACACACTTTATTTAATAGTTCCGTTGCATGTTAGATATTCTGCAACTAGGTATGCCTAATTTATCTGACAATTCAATTGCGGGTCAGGTCTGCGACTACGTGTGCATACTTTCTTTGATCTAATAAATTCCCTGCATGTTAGTTGCTTAAATGCTACATGGAGCTAGGATCTTTTGAGGAATGAGAAATGTGTATGGATAGAGTTTGAAGTGAAAAAGTTGTATGGACTTTTTTTTTTTTTTTTTGAAATTTTTGAGGAATGAGAAACGTGCATGGATGGAGTTTGAAGTGAAAAAATTGTATGGAATTTTTTTTAGCAATGTGTATGGATGGAGTTTGAAGTGAAAAAATTGTATAGACTTTTTTTAAGAAATTGTGTTTAAAGTAATTTTTAGGTATAAATAATCTTGTTTGGGATTAGACCCAAAATATGCGGATATTAAACATGGTAGCCAACTATTGGACCACATCGGAAGGACTTCTTATGATATTATTAGAGATAATGTGACACACTTTCCGTGATGGTTTGATCATAGAGGACATGGTACCGCATAGGTGAAGGCCAGGCCAAGAAAAGCAGAAAAAATCAGCAGTCATACAGTGCTTGACCTAATTTGATAGCTAGAATACCTGCTGTAAAAGCAAGAAAAAAAGCTATCAAAAATTTAAGCTCTACCATATCTTCATTCCCTCCCCAATGAGTTTGATTAAATGCGTTACATGACTCATAATGCTATCCATTCCACTTTTCATTTAGGTTACTTCACTTATTCCGCCATTCTCAGCCATAATTTCTTAAACAAATGATTGGAGAAGGATTAAAAGTAGTTGGTATTCTTTGGGCGAAGGTTATTAGTTCATTGAGTTACAAATTAATTTATGAAGCAATTAACTAATAAAAATTATTATATTATATAAATTTATATATGCCATTTTATAAATGTGTAGTTTAAGTAGTTGATATTCAAAAATATTTAATCATACTTTTTCATTTATGTTTTATAAAAATTTGAATTTGAATTTTTATAAAAATAAAATATAAATATACTACATTTAATTAAATGTTAATTTTATCTTTTATTTTTAAATTAAAATTAACTTCAGTTAATATAAATGAATAGTTTAAATGGACTTTGTTTTATTATTTTACATTAAAATTAGAATTTGGCAAAATAATTGTTTCAATGAGAGAGAGTGTTTTTAGTTATTTAAAATTAGTTTTTAAATACATAAATGTATTGAAGAGTCTAATCAATAAAGTTATATCTCAAAACTAGAACTCTAGTCAAAGGCCCCCTCCCCCCAAAAAACATGAAAAACATCTCAAAACAAAAGTATTGATATGTATCAACATTTTTTTTAGGGTAATTTTTCAACATTTTTTAAAAATGGTGATAAAAACCAAATTCTTTTGGGCAAAAAACATTAAAAAAACACACACTATCCAAAAATTATTGAAATTCTAATAATTTCCAACAATATGTTCAACTCAAAGAAAGCTTAAAAATTACGACATTTTTTTACCATAGCTTTAAAGATAAATATCATGACCCAAGTTAAAATATTGACATTTTCCAATAATGGCATTAAATATATAATATCACTACTCCAAAAACTTTAAAATTTCAACAATTTTCACCCATGGAATTAAAAAAAAAATATCATAACTATAACAAATCTTTGATTTTCAACATATTTCGTGATCAAATATCATGACTAAATTAAACCTTAATATATATATATATATATATATATAAACATAAGGTTATTATACAAAATGTTAAAAATATAATTCTTTTAAAATTTTGGCCTAACACAACTTGACACATTGCAACAAAAACTCAAATTCAAACCATCACGCTGACATGAGAGAGGGTATGCTTGATCCATTGCATTGAAAACTTAAAAATTAACCATTAACTTAACCCATATTGATTAGTTGTAACCAAAACAGAAAAATGAACTATCAAATAGTCACATAGGTTGTATTACTAGTAGAACATCACAACCCCTACAACAATAAATTAATAAATAGATAGAATTAAAAAAATAAAACAAAACAAAACTTATAAAAATTAAATTAAATTAAAACCGTGAAAAAAATAAATTTAAAATTAAAATTGACCCCAAAAAAACTCAAAATATTTGTGAAAAACAAATGAAAAAGACAAAAACACTTGTAAAAATTTTAAGTAATTTTTTTTAAAAATATAAATGTAAACTTATCTAATATATACATAAATCAAGTGTTTATTTAATATATACATAAATTAAGTGTCTTCTCAGACACCACTAGTAAGTGAAATGTCTTTCGCACGAAAAAATCTTCATGTCATTTCACCCACTTACTCTCATTCAGTTCAATGTTAATCTCCAAAATAAGCAACATTCCCCTTCTCCGTAGTGTTGTCTTGAACCAATGTGGAATTAAGATTTCAGTCTCCCCCGGGCAGAGCCGATCAGCTAATCGCAGTGGCATTATAATCAAATTTATCTCAAGCGAGAGGTTCTGGAGGTAAGATTCGTGGTTGGAATTGGCGGTTTCTGTGACTGTCATACCACAACGTCATTTTCCTGATGATATCGGATTTCTTGAGGGCATCAAACCGTCGGTGTTGAAGTTGTCCTGTTCAAACCATCAGATCGATTCGAAGCGCGAAGCGGAGACTGGACTGCTGACGTTGACTGATCTCAACGAAGTTCGGGCTGTCAGCTAAGCATTATAATTATAGTTTCATTATAACTATGTTGCATGAATTTTTGGAACTTGGCAATGTTAGGAATTTGTGTACCGGTCTAGGGAATGACTAAAAATTTCTTTAAAATTTACAGGAAATTACTAATTGGTAATATTACATAACAAAAAAAATATAAAATAAAAAAAATATATATATTTTTTTAATTATATAATTTATATAATAATCAAAATATTCTTGAAATCAATTTAATTATATAATCTATGTTATATATAAATATATTTTTTAAGTGTCTCCCACTTTTATATATATAAAATATTAAAGTGTCAAGTTCATTATGACACATGAAAAGTCTTTGAAACAATTTGGCTTAAAAATACAAAGGAGCAATTTTACATATGTTTCTCTAGTTATTCTTAAGAGAAAAGTAAAGCAATTCTAATGTTTAAGCATTGACTGCAATATGCACACACAAACTTCTGCGATATATATGCATAAACAACAAAAGAAATACTCATGAGCATGGCATCTCATATATCGCTCTTACATCGAGGTGTCATACGCTTCCTTAACCCATCAAGAGATTGCTCTAGTTTCTCAATTAAAGATACTGGTGTTAAGGATGTCTTTGGTCTTTCTTCCTACGAACGTTTCAACTTAGGCTAATGTTTTGTGGGTAGTTCAACATATTTCTCTACAGAATTTGTATTCCCCAACCCTGGGGAACATCGAAACTCCAAAAAAAATAGCCTTCAAAGCTCTCAGACCTTTCTCAAGCTCCCATTGCAGCTCTCGCTGAAGAGG
The DNA here is from genome assembly GCA_031772625.1 of Pinus tabuliformis. Classification (NCBI taxonomy): domain Eukaryota; kingdom Viridiplantae; phylum Streptophyta; class Pinopsida; order Pinales; family Pinaceae; genus Pinus; species Pinus tabuliformis. Next base: position 1,739,446,876 of record CM062817.1, on the reverse strand, counting down.
GAACATTCTCATACAATTCCAAAGCTCTTGGGAGTGCAAAAACCATTGGAACGAGTTTCCCAACTCTTGGGAGCAGTGCCCATGTAACAGAGCATTATAATCAAATTTTGGGAAAGCGAGAGGTTTCAAAGGTAAGATTTGTGGCTCGAATTGGCATTTTACGTGGTACCACAACATCATTTTCTTGAAGGTAACAGATTTCCTTAAGGCATCAAGCCCTAGTTTTCGTGACACAGAGTAGATCAACAAATGACAACGCCATTATAATCAAATTCTCGGAAAGCGAGAGGTTCCAAGATTCAGAGCCGGGCAATTTTCTATTTACAACTATTAGAGCACGCATCCACAAGAATCAATTCAACTCCAAACAACTCTGATAGGTGCATATGTTCCCACCAATTCTCTTCTTGTTAAGCTTGCTTATTTTTACTATGAATACCTCTCTTCATCTTTTTAAATCGCCCTCTAATAAAGGGAGACCAAGTAAAATTACCCTACAGAGTATTTATGAGTACATTGAATCTTTAGAAAGACAAAGAGAAGAAAGAGAAAACCATTTTAAACTAGAATTAACTACAATATTTGACAATAACCACAAATAGTTAGAAAATAAAATACTCTCACTCTAGACTCAACTCCAAGGAATGAAAGGTAGAACTTAATAAATCAAACATATCAAACAAGCAATGGTTAAAGAAAATGACACTTTGAAAAACGAGATTAAAAATCTAAAAGAAAAACTACATAATAACTAGGCCCTAAATAATACAGAGAATAAATTAGATATTAAACTCATAAAAGAAGTAATTAATAAACTAATTGTACTCGACCATGAGCACCACAAAAGAGCCTTACATCTTATAATTACTGGTATAGAAGAACAAAACAATGAAGACACATTAGAATTAGTTAAAGAACAATTAAAGGCAAAATCTCAAATTAAAACAACTTATCTCACTGAAGCTATAAGGGTATGAAAGATACTTGAGCATAAGCATAAACTTATCCATGTCAAGGCCAGTTGTAATGACCATAAATTAGATATAATTAAGAAATCCCCAAGCCTTAAAGGAACGAGAATCTTTATAAATGAAGACCTCATTCCAGAAGACCAAGTTGAACTTAGGAAAGAAGTACAAAAGGTCAAGGAGGCAAGAAAAGAGGGGAAATGGGCAATCATTAGGAATGGAAAAGCTATTATTAGAGACAAAGTCCCAAACACGAATTATAAATAGGAAATAACATCACTCTGGATCCTCTTCTGGAAATGCCATGGTTTTCCATGGTGTAAAGGTCCTATGTTAAGTTGGATCCTGAGTGATATTGATCTTATTCTTTTAATTGAAACTTGGGAACATGAAGAATCTAGGGTTCCTCACCTTGATGGGTTCACTCTTTGGTCTGCCTGGAATAAGAAATTCTCCATGAAAGGTTTTAGTGGTATAGCCCGCTATATTAGGAACATTTTTTCCTCTCACATCCGACTTCATAAACCAACCCCTTCAATCAATACATTTGGATTGAGATCTCTGATTCTACAACCAATAGGATCTTCCTTGAAATCTTCTATTTCACCCCTATCAAATCTACATCATAGAAGAAAAACAACCTGGATAAGGATTATCCTTTCAATACCTTAGAAAAAGACATCTACAACCTAAAGAATGAAGGGAATGTCATTTTTCTTAGGGACTTTAATGCTCAAGCTGCTACTAAGCAAGCTATTATGTTAAGTAAAAACTCTAACCCTGAACCATTGTGGCTTGATGAGGATGGTCACTTATCTAATAGATTCAAAAGAAAATCTAAAGACATAATCGAGAACTTATTCGGCACCGAGCTTCTCAAACTTTGTAGTTCCCAGAACCTAATCATTTGTAATGGTATTAATAAATGGTCTCTCTCCGGTGAGATGACCTTTTTCCATGGGTTGGGTATGTTGGGTTGTGTTATATTCTTTCCACGACTAGCCCACGTAGTTAACCAGGGGGTTAAAAGGGGGGCGGAGCCCCCCTTCATTGTGCCGATTGTGTGGCAAGGGAGAGGGATCATAGGGGGTTTGAGGCATACATGTAACCCCACTTTATGGAGTCTAGGGCAGCACCCCGGAAAATTTTGGTTTTGGACCCTATGTTAGCATGGGCGGATCCACCTATGGTTTTGTGCATGATTTTTGCACATGTTTTCGGACGCGATGGTTTTCGGTCCATGGTATTGGACGCGATGGTTTTCGGTCCATGATATTGGATGCTTCGGCATGTATAAATATGTATTATAACATTGAAAGGAACATAATAAAAAATCAAACTCGTAGTCCTGGTTTTGGGATCCAGGGGAAAATCTCTGTGTATATGTGTTTTATGTGTTATGCTCTCGCATTGTTTATTTTCTGTGTTTTAGAATTCGTATGCAGGTAATTTCTATATAGGGTTAAAACCTACATTTGGTATCAGAGCTATTCTTGGCTTCAAGGGGATGCCTTTGTTGTTGAGGGGTTTCGCTCAGGCCTGTGGTAGACCCTGTTCAGTGGGAGATCTGCGAGATCGATTCTGGTGGTGAAAGAAGATGGTGAGCAATGGAAAGATAGAGATCGAGAAATTTAATTGTCAGAGTTTTGAGTTGTGGAAACTCAAGATGGAGGATCTGTTGGTGGATAAAGATCAGTGGATCGCAGTAGATCCAGGTACTAAACCAACGGGAGTGTCCGATGAAGAATGGAAGAAGTTGGATTGGAAGGCAAAGAGCACAATATGATTGTGTGTCTCAGATTCAGTATTGTTTAATGTATCAGGGGAAGCTACGATGAAGGCTTTGTGGGACAAGTTAGGGACTTTGTACCAATCTAAGTCTCTCGTGAATAAATTGTTCTTACGGAAAAATCTGTATAACCTGAGGATGAAAGATGGAGACTCAGTGGGAGAGCATCTGAATGCATTTAATATTGTGGTAAGTTAGTTAGCATGTGTTGATATTAAAATTTTAGATGAAAATAAGTGCATCAATTTGTTCTGTTCTCTACCAGATTCGTGGGATAGTCTGGTTATCTCCAAAATAAGCAACATTCCCCTTCTCTGTAGTGTTGTCTTGAACCAATGTGGAATTAAGATTTCAGTCTCCCTCGGGCAGAGCCGATCAGCTAATCGCAGTGGCATTATAATCAAATTTATCTCAAGTGAGAGGTTCTGGAGGTAAGATTCATGGTTGGAATTGGCGGCCTCTGTGGCTGTCATACCACAACGTCACTTTCCTGAAGATATCGGATTTCTTGAGGGCATCAAACCGTCGGTGTTGAAGTTGTCCTGTTCAAACCATCAGATCGATTCGAAGCGCGAAGCGAAGACTGGACTACTGACGTTGACTGATCTCAACGAAGTTCGGGCTGTCAGCTAAGCATTATAATTATAGTTTCATTATAACTATGTTGCATGAATTTATGGAACTTGGGAATGTTAGGAATTTGTGTACTAGCCTAGGGAATGACTAGAAATTTCTTCAAAATTTACAAGAAACTACTAATCGGTAATATTATATAACAAAAAAATATAAAATAAAAAAGTATTTTTTTAATTATATAATTTATATAATAATCAAAATATTCAAATATTGAAATCAATTTAAATATATAATCTATCTTATATATAAATATATTCTTTAAGTGTCTCTCACTTTTATATATATAAAATATTAAAATGTCATGTTCATTATGACACATGAAGAGTCTTTGAAACAATCTGGCTTAAAAATACAAAGGAGCAATTTTACATATGTTTCTCTAGTTATTCTTAAGAGAAAAGTAAAGTAATTCTAATGTTTAAGCATTCACTGCAATATGCACACACAAACTTCTGCGATATATATGCATAAACAACAAAAGAAATACTCATGAGCATGGCATCCCATATATCGCTCTTACATCGAGGTGCCATACGCTTCCTTAACCCATCAAGAGATTGCTCTAGTTTCTCAATTAAAGATACTGGTGTTAAGGATGTCTTTGGTCTTTCATCCTACGAAGGTTTCAACTTAGGCTAATGTTTTGTGGGTAGTTCAACATATTTCTCTACAAACTTTGTATTCCCCAACCCTGGGGAACATCGAAACTCCAAAAAAAATATCCTTCAAAGCTCTCAGAACTTTCTCAAGCTCCCATTGCAGCTCTCGCTGAAAAGGGAACATTCTCATACAATTCCAAAGCTCTCGGGAGTGCAAGAACCATTGGAGCGAGTTTCCCAACTCTTGGGAGCAGTTGCCATGTAATAGAGCATTATAATCAAATTTTTGGAAAGCGAGAGGTTTCAGAGGTAAGATTTGTGGCTGGAATTGCCATTTTATGCGGTACGACAACATAATTTTCCTGAAGATAACAGATTTCCTTAAGGCATCAAGCCCTAGTCTCCATGACACAGAGTAGATCAACAAATGACAACGCCATTATAATCAAATTCTTGGAAAGTGAGAGGTTCCGAGATTCAGATCTGGGCAATTTTCTATTTACAACTATTAGAGCATGCATCCACAAGAATTAGTTCAACTCCAAACAACTCTGATAGGTGCATATGTTCCCACCAATTCTCTTTTTGTTAAGCTTGCTTATTTCTATTATGAATACCTCTCTTCATCTTTCTAAATCCCCCTCTAATAAAGGGAGACCAAGTAAAATTACCCTACAAAGTATTTATGAGTACATTGAATCTTTAGAAAGACAAAAAGAAGAAAGAGAAAACCATTTTAAACTAGAATTAACTACAATATTTGACAATAACCACAAATAGTTAGAAAATAAAATACTCTCACTCTAGACTCAACTCCAAGGAATTAAAGGTAGAATTCAATAAATCGAACATATCAAACAAGCAATGGATAAAGAAAATGACACTTTGAAAAACGAGATTAAAAGTTGAAAAGAAAAACTACATAATAACTCAACCCTAAATAATACAGAGAATAAATTAGATATTAAACTCATAAAAGAAGTAATTAATAAACTAATTGTACTCGACCATGAGCACCACAAAAGAGCCTTACACCTTATAATTACTGGTATAGAAGAACAAAACAATGAAGACACATTAGAATTAGTTAAAGAACAATTAAAGCCAAAATCTCAAATTAAAACAACTTATCTCACTGAAGCTATAAGTGTATGAAAGATACTTGAGCATAAGCATAAACTAATCCGTGTCAAGGCCAGTTGTAATGACCATAAATTAGATATACTTAAGAAATCCCCAAGCCTTAAAGGAACAAGAATCTTTATAGATGAAGACCTCATTCCAGAAGACCAAGTTGAACTTAAGAAAGAAGTACAAAAGGTCAAGGAGGCAAGAAAAGAGGGGAAATGGGCAATCATTAGGAATGGAAAATCTATTATTAGAGACAAAGTCCCAAACACGAATTATAAATAGGAAATAACATCACTCTGGATCCTCTTCTGGAAATGCCATGGTTTTCCATGGTGTAAAGGTCCTATGTTAAGTTGGATTCCGAGTGATATTGATCTTATTCTTTTAATTGAAACTTGGGAACATGAAGAATCTAGGGTTCCTCACCTTGATGGGTTCACTCTTTGGTCTACCTGGAATAAGAAATTCCCCATGAGAGGTTTTAGTGGTATAGCCCGCTATATTAGGAACATTTTTTCCTCTCACATCCAACTTCATAAAACCAACCCCTTCAATCAATACATTTGGATCGAGATCTCTGATTCTACAACCAATAGGATCTTCCTTGAAATCTTCTATTTCACCCCTATCAAATCTACATCATAGAAGAAAAACAACCTGGATAAGGATTGTCCTTTCAATACCTTAGAAAAAGACATCTACAACCTAAAGAATGAAGGGAATGTCATTTTACTTGGGGACTTTAATGCTCAAACTTCTACTAAGCAAGCTATTATGTTAAGTAAAAACTATAACCCTGAACCCTTGTGGCTTGATGAGGATGGTCACTTATCTAATAGATTCAAAAGAAAATCTAAAGACATAATCGAGAACTTATTCGGCACCGAGCTTCTCAAACTTTGTAGTTCCCAGAACCTAATCATTTGTAATGGTATTAATAAATGGTCTCTCTTCGGTGAGGTGACATTTTTTCATGGGTTGGGGACGTTGGGTTGTGTTATATTCTTTCCATGACTAGCCCACGTAGTTAACCAGGGGGTTAGAAGGGGGGCTCCGCGTCGATTGTGTGGCGGGGGAGAGTGGTCACAGGGGGTTTGAGGCATACATGTAACCCCACTTTATGGAGTCTGGGGCAGCACCCTGGAAAATTTTGGCTTTGGACGCTATGTTAGGATGGGCGGATCCACCTATGGTTTTGTGCATGATTTTCGCACATGTTTTTGGATGCGATGGTTTTCGATCCATGATATTGGATGCTTCAGCATGTATAAATATGTATTATAACATTGAAAGGAACATAATAAAAAACCAAACTAGTAGTCCCGGTTTTGGGATCCAGGGGAAAATCTCTGTGTATATGTGTTTTATGTGTTATGCTCTCACATTGTTTATTTTCTGTGTTTTAGAATTCGTATGCAGGTAATTTCTATACAGGGTTAAAACCTACATTTGGTATCGGAGCTGTTTTTGGCTTCAAGGGGACACCTTTGTTGTTGAGGGGTTTTGCTCGGGCCTGTGGTAGACCCTGTTTAGTGGGAGATCTGCGAGATCGATTCTAGTGGTGAAAGAAGATGGTGAGAAGTGGAAAGATAGAGATCGAGAAATTTAATGGTCAGAGTTTTGAGTTGTGGAAACTCAAGATGGAGGATCTGTTGGTGGATAAAGATCAGTGGATCGCAGTAGATCCGGGTACTAAACCAACGGGAGTGTTTGATGAAGAATGGAAGAAGTTGGATCGGAAGGCAAAGAGCACAATACGATTGTGTGTCTCAGATTCAGTATTGCTGAATGTATCAGGGGAAGCTACGATGAAGGCTTTGTGGGACAAGTTGGGGACTTTGTACCAATCTAAGTCTCTAGTGAATAAACTGTTCTTGCAGAAAAAGCTGTATAACCTGGGGATGAAAGATGGAGACTCGGTGACAGAGCATCTGTACGAATTTAATACTATGGTAAGTCAGTTAGCATCTGTTGATATTAAAATTTCAGATGAAAATAAGTGCATTAGTTTGTTGTGTTCTCTACCAGATTTGTGGGATAGTCTGGTTATCGCAATAGGTAGCATTCCAACTGCCTTGCAGTTTGATGAAATAGTCTTAGCCTTGCTAACGGAGGATATGCGACGAAAAAATATGGAGAGCAAGAATGGTGATGCCTTGTCTGTACGAGGACGGTCCCAAAATAGAAACAAAGATAAGTCATCGAGTGGGAGATATAAATCTAGAGGGAGATCTAAATCTCTAGGAAAACCTGTAAAGGTGGTGTGCTGAAAATGCAGAAAGGAAGGGCACTACAAAAGGGACTGTAAATCTAAAGCTCCTGATAAAGGAAAGGGATCTGATGATGATCCTTCTACAGAGGTGAAAACCACCTCAGATGAAGGTGGGGATGTGTACTTGGCTTCTTCAAGTACACATGTAGATCATGAGGCATGGTTGATTGACTCAGGTGCATCCTTTCACTTCACTCCCCATAGAGAGTGGTTCTATGAGTATGAGAAATACGATGGTGGTGATGTCTTCTTGGGGGATGACAGGAAGGCTAGAATCGTTGGTCGTAGAAAAGTAAAGTTGAAGTTGCAAGGTGGAAGGGTTAGAACACTTCTGGGTGTTCTGCATATTCCTGCATTGGCCAGAAATATGATTTTTGTAAGCAAGTTGGATGATGTAGGTGCAAAGACAATGTTCAAGAAAGATACATGTAAGATGGTTCAGGGAGCACTGGTATTGATGTAGGGAGTTCGAATTGGAACTCTGTACAAGCTGCAAGGTAGCACTGTTATTGATGGGTGCAACAGTTCTGTGGTTCCTGAAAGTGGAGCAGAAAATCTAGTGGTCTCTGGAGAGAATACCATGTTGTGGCATCAAAGGCTCAGAAATATTGGAGAGAAGGACCTTTGAATACTTCATGATAAAGGTATGGTAGAAGGTATGAGTAATAGCTCTCTGGATTTTGATTTCTGTGAAAATTGTGTATATAGGAAGCATAATCGGGTGAGTTTCCCCTCTGGTAGTAAGAGGGCGAAATAGGTATTAGAACTTGTGCACAGTGATGTGTTTGGACCTGTGAAGGTTCCATCACTGGGTAAGTCTGTGTACTTTGTATCATTTATACATGATTTCTCAAGGAATACATGGATATATTTCCTTAAGAAGAAATCTGAAGCCTTTGACAGGTTTAAAGAATTTAAGGCTCTCGTGGAAAATCAGACAGAGAAGAAGATAAAGGTGCTGAGGAAAGATAATGGTGGAGAGTTTTGCAGCAAGGAATTTGAAGAATTTTGTAAGAAGTGTGGTATAGCACGATAGAAGACTACTCCATATACACCTCAAAAAAATGGAGTTGTAGAAAGAATGAATAAGACATTGATGGAAAGGGAAAGAAGCATGCTCAGTGGTGCGGGGTTAGGACAGGAATTCTGGGCAGAGGTGGTGGATACTGCATGTTACCTGGTCAATAGGTCACCTTCATCAGCATTGAAGGATAAGACTCCACAAGAGGTATGGACTGGTAAGAAACCCTCTCTTTCACATCTGAGGGTATTTGGATGTGATGCATGTGTACATGTTCCAAAGAAGAAACGAACCAAGTTGGATAGTAAATCTGAAGAGTGCATCTTTATTGGGTATAAGGATGGTTTAAAGGGTTATAAGCTTTGGAACCCAGTCACACGGAAGGTTGTGTACAACTGAGATGTGGTGTTCAGAGAGGTAAAAGATGTTATTAAACATGAAGTCCAACCAAAGGAACCTGAGAAGATAAAGTTTGAGCTTAAGGAGGAAGAATCAGACTCTACAACAGAGGAGGAATCAGAAGATGAAGAGCCACAAACTCCGAGTGTGAGAAGATCAGTTTGAGAAAGAATGCAGCCATAAAGGTATAGTCCATCTACTTTCTGTTCAAATTTTGCTTTATCTATTACTGGCGATGATCCCAGAACTGTGAAGGAAGCAATAGATTAAGAGGATGGCAAACTCTGGAAAGAGGCCATGGTTGATGAAATGGCATCTTTGCACAAAAATGAGGCTTGGGATCTGGTGGAGTTATCTGCTCGAAGGAAATCTATTGGTAGCAAATGGGTGTCCAAGAAGAAGACAAATGCAGAAGGAAAGGTGGAGAAATACAAAGCTCGGTTGGTAGCAAAAGGTTATTCCCAGGTGTTGGGAATTGATTTTGGTGATATTTTTTCTCCTATTGCCAAGGTAACTTTTATTAGGTTATTTTTATCTGTTGCTGTTGCTTTTGATTTTGAGGTAGAACAGATGGATGTGAAGATAGAATTTCTTCACGGGGATCTAGAAGAGGAGATCTACATGAAGCAACCTGAAGGCTTTGTGGTGAAGGGTAAGAAAGAACTGGTATGCAAGTTAAAGAAGTCTCTGTATGGGTTAAAACAGTCACCAAGGATGTGGTATCAGAAATTTGATACATTTATATGGGGACTTGGATTCACCAGAAGCAAAGCAGATCACTATGTGTATTTTAAATTAATTGGTGACTGTGTTATTTATCTGGTCTTGTATGCGGATGATATGTTGCTAGTTGGAAATGACAAAGAAATTATCCAGGATTTGAAGACCCAATTGTCCTCCAAATTTGACATGAAAGATCTTGGTGCTGCAAACTATATTTTGGGCATGGAAATTAAAAAAGATCGAGCAAAGAGGAAGCTCTGGTTAAACCAGAGGAAGTATGTTGAGAAAATATTGCAGAGGTTTAATATGCAGGATAGTAAACCAGTGAAGGTTCCTATTCTTGTAGGTGTGAGGTTATCTACTGAACAGTGTCCCAAGACACAAGAAGAGGAAGAGGACATGTCCCATGTTCCATATGCAAGTGTAGTCGGTAGCTTGATGTATGCAATGGTCTATACTAGACCAGACATTGCACATGCAGTGGGAGTATTGAGCATGTTTATGTCAAAAGCAGGGAAGGAGCACTAGACAGCAATAAAGCGGGTTTTCAGGTATTTGCATGGCACCGGTGATTATGGTTTGTGCTACCAAGGAAGATCAGGATTGGACAAAATGTTGGATATTCGTGGCTTTGTTGATGCAAACTGGGCTGGAGATTTGGATTAGAGAAGATCTCAAGTAGGTATGTGTTTAACCTATTTGTAGGTGCAGTTAGTTGGATGAGTAAGAAACAATCTGTAGTGGCACTATCAACTACAAAGACAGAATACATGGCAGCCACTCATGCAAGCAAGGAAGCATTTTGGTTGCAGAGATTGTGTTCAAGTATGGGGTTAGTACAGGGAGCTATAAGGATAGACTGTGATAGCCAAAGTGCAATTTTCTTGGCAAAGAACCTCGCATATCATTCAAAGACAAAGCACATTGATGTTCAGTATCACTTTGTGAGGGATATGATAGAAGACAAAAAGGTTTTCCTGGTAAAGGTGGACACTTTGAAGAATACTGCAGATGCATTAACAAAATCTGTGAGCTCTGAGAAGTTCTCTTGGTGTAGAGAGACAATGGGAATTTCAGGGATAGAAAAATGGCTAAACTCTCTTATGGCCCCCTGTGGAAAGAAAACAACAAGTGGGAGAATGTTAGGTTGTGTTATATTCTTTCCACGATTAGCCCACGTAGTTAACCAGGGGGTTAGAAGGGGATCAGAGCCCCCCTTCGTTGCACCGATTGTGTAGCAGGGGGCGTCACAGGGGGTTTGAGGCATACCTGTAACCCCACTTTATGGGGTTCGAGGCAGCGCCCTGGAAAATTTTGGTTTTTGACCCTATGTTAGGATGGGCAAACCCACCTATGGTTTTGTGCATGATTTTCGCACATGTTTTTGGACGCGATGGTTTTTGGTCCATGGTATTAGACGCGATGATTTTCAGTCCATGGTATTGGACGCAATAGTTTTCGGTCCATGGTATTGGATGCTTCGGCATGTATAAATATGTATTATAACATTGAAAGGAACATAATAAAAAATCAAGCTGGTAGTCCTGGTTTTGGGATCCACGGGAAAATCTCTGTGTATATGTGTTTTATGTGTTATGCTCTCGCATTGTTTATTTTCTGTGTTTTAGAATTCGTATGCAGGTAATTTCTATATGGGGTTAAAACCTACATAGAAGCGTCGTGGATTATGCGATCTCTGACATCCACATCCTCACCCATATTACAAAATTTGAGCTTCTTAACGGGTACGAACCTGACTCTAACCACATAACTTTGTCATTATACCTCAATCTTGCTATGCATACCACCCACATGTAGGAGAATAGTGAAAGAAAAAGTCACATTCACTTCGATAAAAGTAACGTCGACCTTTTCTTAAGGGATTTGGAAAGGAATTTGGGCTCCTTGAATTATAATAAAAACATTCAAATATATTACCATTTTACTACTACCCTTTCCACCACCATTAGCAAATTCTCTAATATGACTTTATATAAGAAGAATAATAATACTTCCAACCCTTCGTATGACAAAAACTGTATAATTTCTAGGAAAGCAATCAGAGACTCCCTTAATGAAAGCATTAAGCTCCAGAATATAAGTATATACAAGGATCTCATTAAGAGGAACAAGCAATCATACATTTGTTGGGTCTTCAAAATGTCATTCATTTCCATTACACTTTCACTATTATGTCCATTATATCACCTCCATTTCACTACTATGTCACTACATTCATCCCACTTTCATTATCATTGGGCCACATTTATGTTTTTTCAAACTTTATTAATTCTTAGCCTTTTTAAGTGAATTTGTGATTAAAAATTAGAAAATAATGTGCATATGCTTATACCTAACAAGTGGATTGAGATTGTTGACATGTGTAGGTCAAAAGGAGGCTTCTAGAAGACCTTTATGTGGCACCCTAAGGCCAAATTCGAATTTTAGTGGATAGAATCATGGTATCATGAGGATATGTGTCACATTTCCTAATTGTATTGAAACTCTAAGAAGACACGTTTCTTATCAGTTCCTATTTTGATTAGGACTCTAGAGGTAGAGGGAGAGACTCGTGGACTCTCATTAATGAGATGACTTCTCATCTTTTTGTATAAATAGGAGATCACTCTCCTTCATTTGTTAGCTTAGTTTTTTAATTCTTAAGCTTGTAGCTTTTTGGTAGCTCTTTAGCTTGGAGCTTGTAGTTCTTCTTTGGTGGCTTTGGAAAGCTTTGGAGAGCTATGTTGTACTTTGTAATTTTGAAGAATTTGAATAAAGCTTTGATGTTCTCAACATGGAAGGAGATGTGAAGTAGATGTCATGGAGCACATTAGAATGTAAGGTAGAGTAGATTTTGTTTTGAAGTTTTTTTTTTTTTATTTCATTCAAGTATGTCATTTTATTGCTTTCAAGTTTGATAGTTTAGATTTTCCATTCATGTAATTTTAATTCATGCAAGTGTGTTCAACCAGTTGATTGTAGATTTATCTAACTGTGTAATTTATGCTTGACAAAATGTTCCAAGAAAGTAGTCTTCCTATTTTCTGATTGGTGAATTGGAGCATTAGAGAACACAGTGGATTAGTTTTTCTTTACATGTTCTTGCCTTTTGCTTAGTAGGATACTCATTACATATGTTCATGTTTCCTGAGCCTTTCTAGTTCCTTAAGAGAGAAATTGGTGGTATATGAAGTTATGAATGGGATTTGTTTGCTTTTCAATGCTTTAGATTTATCTAATTGTGTAATTTATGCTTGACAAAATATTCCAAGAAAGTAGTCTTCCTCTTTTCCGATTGGTGAATTGGAGCATTAGAGAACACAGTAGATCAGTTTTTCTTTACATGTTCTTGCTTTTTGCTTAGTAGGATACTCATTACATAAGTTCATGTTTCCTGAGCCTTTCTAGTTCCTTAAGAGTGAAATTGGCAATATATGAAGTTATGAATGGGATTTGTTTGCTTTTCAATGCTTTAGATTTATCTAACTGTGTAGTTTATGCTTGCCAAAATATTCCAAGAAAGTAGTCTTCCTATTTTCCGATTAGTGAATTGGAGCATTAGAGAACACAGTAGATCAGTTTTTCTTTACATGTTCTTGCTTTTTGCTTAATAGGATACTCATTACATAAGTTCATGTTTCCTGAGCCTTTCTAGTTCCTCAAGAGTGAAATTGGTGATATATGAAGTTATGAATGGGACTTGATTTGTTTTTCTTTCTTTCTGCTTATTGTAGTCTTTTGTTCTCTCATGATTATATGATGATGTTTCTAGAGCCAACATTGGCAGAATGTTATGATTATAGATGAGATGACTTGCTTTTTCATTAGTGTAACATTAGTTTTGATTTGTTTCATTTTCTCTTCCCTTTAGAGATTGGATTCTAACATAAGAAACAAAACCCCCAAAAACAACATAAACTATAAAACAACGAAGTAAGAAAAACGCTTAACTAAGGACATATGGTATACCACACTTTATCAGTTTACAATACCCGGATTGATAATTTATGTAGAGCAATTTAAGATGTTAAATTAACTAGACTTTTTGGCGTCGTTGCTGGGGAAGTGTAATTAGGAGATTTTAATTCTTACATCTAAAAAAAATTAATAATTTCTTGAGTATGCTCTCCTCCTGCACTTTGTGTGATTTGGAGGATCAGAAAAAAGAATTTTTATGTTAAAAAAAAAAGAGAGAGAAAAAGGGGACAAAATAAACTTCATCATTTCATTTGATTCAATTAAAAAAAAAACAATAAAAATAAAAATTAAAAAAAAAATAAAAAAAAAATCCAACTGCTTTGATAGGTTCAGCTATCTAAGATTGACTAGTTATGGTTTGTAGTGGTCCTCAAAATACTGTGTCCTATTTTAATAAGATTCTACAAATTCGCTACGGAATGCAGCCTGATTTCGCAGCTAATTCCAAGGTTTGGTAGGTTACAAGCATACAATGAAGAAACTGACCACATGGGCATCTCTGGAATCGTCTCGACATGGATCCTATCCTAGTCACCCAGCTCAGATCAATAAAAAACCAGCCTAAGACCTCAGTCAAAGTCCTATTTTTAGCATATTTACCTTGAAGTCTTTGCTGCCTGAAATTGAAAACCATTAATCATTTTTATAAATTTTACAATTTCAGAGAAAAAAAGAAAAAACAACTCAATGGCATGACTCCTGTGGTCTTTATTGATGATATCTTCACCCTGTAATACACTCCACAATAGTTTCACGTCCACTTTTTATGGATCCCTCATGCTACCAATAAGTCGAACCAATGCATTGCTAACCTTGCAATATGATTTTTGTGGCTTCAACATGTCAATTGTTCCCAATCCAACAACTTCAATTCAACATTACAAACCCCATGCGTAGTCTCTCGGTCGTGGTTTTGTTCAGTGATTCCCCACTCTTCTTTATGAAATGGCTTCGTGACTCTTCAAATAGTGCGTTCTTCATTAGTGTGCCTTTCCTGTGGTTGGATTGGAAATTTCTTATCTCCCACATAGATTTCTAATAAGGATCAACAGTGTGCACACTACCACTGTCAAACAAAGGCGTATTGTCTTACCTCTGATTCGAAATTTCACAACCGAATGTAGCAATCCACAAAAACGTTGAACACTGAAAAATGTCAAAATTAAACTACATGATCCAACCAAACGAAGATGAATTTGGGAAAAATAAAACATGGTTTTTTTCGGAAATAGGGTCAATTAGATAACCCAGAAATCATTTTAAGAAAATTGAAGCGGTTTGGGAGATTTTTTCAGTTCTTTGAAGCCCATTTTTGCAGGCCACGGAAGAGAAAAATAGATTTTAATTGATGAACAGTCTGTTGTTTTAACTCAGCGTGCTTGGAGAGGACAAAACCAATTTGTGAACCTAGTGTGTGCTGGCATTCAATCTTATTTACGCGTCATTAATGACTAACAGTCTCATGCAACCTCCATGACTGTACTTCAGTTTAACGACCGACAACAAAGACGTATCCCAATTGGATACGACTCTTCCTTAAAGCTTTTCACGTCTGATGGCTGCACGGTTCGGATCTGAATTCTATCACGCAAAATTTTTATGTAATTTGGATGTGTGGTTAAGTTGCTTGAAACGAAACTGCTTACACACTTGCTAACTTGTAATTAAATGCCTCTAGACACCTGCTGCATTCATAAGAATAATTGTGGCTTGTGTTTTTATTATGATTATCATAATGGTCACAAGCTTACATTGCAGGAGAGAGCACAATATTGAGACAGATCTGCATGTTAGCTCTGCATTTGTTGTATTCTGTGTTAATTTTAATTGCAAATACATACATTTTCTTGTTACCATCTGAAACTGTTTTGCTTCATATGCCACTACTGTTTACAGAGTTCCTACACGCAGACAATGAAGAAAATTTGTGAAAAAATAGCAGAAAAGCTCATGAATAATTGGTCCTGTGCACCAGCTGTGATCTTGGGATTTCTCCTTGGTACTTGACTGCATAAAATCTTTTTCCAATAACTTAAATCAGAAAACTGGTGGTTGGTTGTCTTTTAGCTGTGGAATGCAGCTCTATTCCGCAGCTAACCAGCAATTCCGTAGCCATTTTCATACTTTTGTATGTTACAAGTGTCAAAAGACGAAACAAGCCATATGGGTAGATGGGAAAATGTCAGTACATGGATGGTGTCCTATCCATTTGATCCAAGTCAATGAAAAGACCCCAGTCAAAGGGAATTCAAGGTGTGTGTTATCACTAAGTCACCACACTAAGTCGTCGCATGTCAAAAAAAAGAAAAACAATTTTGAATCAATGAAATGTATAAGTTATTTGCTCACTTTTCTGAAGGTATTGATTAATTTTGGATTGATGATGAAAGATGAATGGCTAACTTTTTATTCAAGATTTTTAGCTACAGAAACTGTGCACATTCCGCAGCTAAAGTCCAATTCCGCAGTTGTTATCCAATTCCGTAGCTGATCTAATTCCGCAGCTAAACATCAATTTGCAGCTGAAAAACCTCATTGTTCAAATCAGCCTAACTTTCTCATACAACATCAGATTTTGATGATTCAAGTATCATTAGAAAGATATCGACAAGATCTACACAATGAGAAATCCATCATTAGAGTTTGAAATAGTAAATAATGAAATAAATTTCTAAGAAACAACATTCAACTTGAGGCACCAATTCCAAAGCAGGTATAAATTCTTTTGATTTTTCCTTTGAGAACTCGTTTCATTAATACAAATTCTTAGTTTTGTGTGTAAATATCATAACTAGAGAGATTGATCACCTCTCTCTTTTGATAATCTTACATTCCATTGCAGAAGAAGTATTAGTTTTTTTTGCAGGTTCCAGGAGGAAGGACAAATGACTACAAGTGAATGGTGTCTCTCTAAGAGACCAATTTGTTTCATAAAAGGATGATCAACAACAAGGAGGAAATATGCTAATGCAAAATCAGATCCAAACACTTGAAAAACTTTCAGATACTATTGTCTCCATCACATCCATACCTCATAATAAATCATTCACCTCATTTCACTTCATATTTTTCATTTACATTCACATACACTTTCCATCTCTTTTTGTCCATTTATAACCCACAAATAAAACCAAGAGGCTCATTCACATGCTTATTGCCCATTTCCATTTCTGCTCTCCATTTCCATCTTCCATTTTCATCTTCCCTTTCCTGTCATTTTCATTTCGCAAATAAGCCCTGCTTCAATGCAAATTATTGAGTCCATAGTCTTTTGAGTCTAAGTTCCTTATAAAGACACCTTGAGGCTTGCATGCCTCAATTGCAAGTCCTTATGTCGACAAACAATGGGAATACACTAATGTCCCTTGTTCATCGGATCTTTTAGGTGACCCGACATCGGCAAAATTATTCGTACCTAGCAAGATGTGTTTGGGCATCTTGACTCTCATTGTCATCAATGGTGAGAGTTCTCGTGTTGACTAGTTGCATCCATTAATGGCCACTAAGTCAACAATTCCCTACTATGTTCGACATTAGAACATCTTTTCACATAGTAGGAATTGTGCCAATGAGTTTTGAATACATGAAGACTATTATTTTCAGTATTTTGGAGCAGATTCAACAAGTTTTAGTAGAAGCAATAATAAGTCATCTTGACTCTTTATCCATGACTCTTCTTGTTCAGCCACTTAGAGAAGAATATAATCAAAATTTTGCAGCCACCACACATACAACTCATCCATTCCAAAGGGTAAGTTAAGGTACATCATTTTCTAACTTTTGACCATAGAATTCCATAAAAAGCTAGAATGATAATTGTTGGAAAAACATTTCTCTTCCTCATTTCATAAAATTTCCAATACCATCAGTTGGGGGGGATTCATATTCATATCTTTCCATGTCCATATCATATTTAGGAGCCCACATACTTCCAAAATATATTAACTATTACATTATTATTATGAACATACAATGGATTTTCAAAAAGTGCTTAAAGGATAAATTGGATACAAACACAATCATGGTTGTCACACAAAAACCAACCATGATGAAATCCAATAAAGATATACTTTGCAACAATAATCAAAATATCATTATGCAAATTGCAAAGATCAAAATAGAATGCAACAACAAAATATGGTTGCTACACAAGAACCAACCATGTTGCAATTCAAGAAAAACACTTTGCAAAAGTATGAAGTTATCAAATGATATCATGCAAAGTTAAGCCAAAGCTCAAGGGTCAAAAGAGTTAATGTAATATATATTGCACGAGGACATGCAATAGCTTTAGTTGGGGGGTATGTTGGGTCTTGAAAATGTCATCCATTTACATTACACTTTCACTCTTATGTCCATTATATCACCTCCATTTCACCTCAATTTCACTACTATGTCACTACATTCATCCCACTTTCATTATCATTGGGCCACATTTATGTTTTTCCAAACTTTATTAATTCTTAGCCTTTTTAAGTGATTTTGTGGTTAAAAATTAGAAAATAATGTGCATATGCTTATACCTAACAAGTGGGTTGAGATTGTTGACATGTGTAGGTCAAAACGAGGCTTCTTAAAGACCTTTATGTGGCACCCTAAGGCCAAATTTGAATTTGAGTGGACAGAATCATGGGATCATGAGGATATGTGTCACATCTCCTAATTGTACTGAAACTTTGAGAAGACATGTGTCTTATCAGTTCTTATTTTGATTAAGACTCTAGAGGTAGAGGGAGAGATTCATGGACTCTCATTAATGAGATGGCTTCTCATCTTTTTGTATAAATAGGAGGTTTGTCTCCTTCATTTGTTAGCTTAGCTTTTTAGTTCTTAAGCTTGTAGCTTTTTGGTAGCTCTTTAGCTTGGAGCTTGTAGTTCTTCTTTGATGGCTTTGGAAAGCTTTGGAGAGCTTTGTTGTACTTTTTAATTTTGAAGAATTTGAATAAAGCTTTGATGTTCTCAACATGGAAGGAGATGTGAAGTAGATGTCATGGAGCACATTAGAATGTAAAGTAGAGTACATTTTGTTTTGAAGTTTTGCTTTGATTTCATTCAAGTATGTCATTTTATTTCTTTGAAGTTTGACAGTTTAGATTTTCCATTCATGCAATTTTAATTCATACAAGTGTGTTCAACGGGTTGATTGTAGATTTATCTAACTGCGTAATTTATGCTTGACAAAATATTCCAAGAAAGTAGTCTTCCTATTTTCCGATTAGTGAATGGAGCATTAGATAACACATTAGATTAGTTTTTCTTTACATGTTATTGATTTTTGCTTAGTAGGATACTCATTACATAAGTTCATGTTTCCTAAGCCTTTCTAGTTCCTTAAGAGCGAAATTGGCGATATATGAAATTATGAATGGGATTTGTTTGCTTTTCAATGCTTTAGATTTATCTAGCTGTGTAATGTATGCTTGACAAAATATTCCAAGAAAGTAGTCTTCCTATTTTCTGATTGGTGAATTAGAGCATTAGAGAATACAGTAGATTATTTTTTCTTTACATCTTTCTTTTTGCTTAGTAGGATACTCATTAAATAAGTTCATGTTTCTGAGCCTTTCTAGTTCCTTAAGAGTGAACTTGTCGATATATAAAGTTATGAATGGGACTTGATTTGTTTTTTTTCTTTCTTCTTATTGTAGTCTTTCATTCTCTCATGATTATATGATGATGTTTCTAGAGCCAACATTGGCATAATGTTATGATTATAGATGAGATGACTTGCTTTTTCATTAGTGTAGCATTAGTTTTGATTTGTTTCATTTTCTCTTCCCTTTAGAAATTGGATTCTAACATAAGAAACAAAACACCCAAAAACAACATAAACTATAAAACAACGAAGTAAGAAAAAGGGTTAACTAAGCACATATGGTGCGCCACACTTCATCAGTTTATGATACTCGGATTGATAATTTATGTAGAGAAATTTAAGACATTAAATTGACTAGACAACATTAATAAGAGACAAGAGCATCTTCTCCACCTTTAAAAATTTGCACCGATAAACTTTTGGTGAAATGTGCTTGTTCGTAAAACTAAAGATAATCATTTTATCCCCCTAGAAAATTGGGATAAGTATCTTAAGAAGTTGTATGACTCTCCAGACACCATAGGCACCATCTTAAACACTCCTATTAAGGATAATATTTTTTCTCTTGAAGACATTGAGTTTGGGATTAATAAGATCGCTAATGGGAAAGCCAAAGATATTGAAGGTTGCCAAGCTGAGATCTTTAAAATGGGAAAATCTATCCTCATTTCTCATCTCCACAAGATTCTCAATTTTGTTGTAAAGAATGGTTTCCCTAAGCTTTGGACGCAAATCCTTATTGTGCCTATCTTCAAAAATGGGGACAAAAGCATTCCCTCTAACTATATAACTATTATGGTTAGCCACATCCTAGCCAAGCTTTATGGGCTCATTTTGGAAAGAAGGCTTAGCCTTTTGCTTGAGAACCAGGGTAAAAGAGCTAAAGGGCAAGCTGGTTTTAGGAGGCATCACTCAACCATCGACCACCTTGTTACACTTAGGATCATCACAGAGCAATGTGACAATAGTAAAATTGATCTCTTCTGTTGTTTTGTGGACTTTAAAAAAGCTTTCGACATTTTCCCCTGAGATAAGCTCTGGGAGAGGCTCGAAGAGATCACGGTTCCTCCTGAACTGAGGATTGTTATGATCCGCCTCTACGAGACTGTCATTTCCAAGCTTAAAACCAACGAAGGGTGGTCTAAATAAATTAAATGTAATATCAGGGTTAAGCAAGGTTATCCCCTTTCCCCTACCCTTTTTGGTATTTACATCGATAAACTAGAGGAGTGTTTGGAAACTGTGGGTTGCAAAGGCACCAAGCTCGCTAGTATTATCATTACTCTCCTCCTTTATGCTGATATCATTCTTCTTGCATGGACCCATGATGACCTAGAAAAACAACTTAAGACTCTTCATGTCTACTGCTCTAAGATGGGTATGACAGTTAATACCGACAAAGACTATATTCATGATCATTAAATCCAATAAGATCACCCATGGTAGTTTTGTCTATGATAACCACTGTCTTGAGCAGTTTTCTTTTTATAAATACTTGTGTATTAACTTTACTCATTAGCTCAATTGGAATTATAGCAATGAGAAAAGGATTATTGGAGGTTGGAAATCTTATTATTAGCTTGAAAAGAATTATAAGTCAGCTGATCTTTACATTTGGAGTAAAAAATGGTTTCTTTTTGAGACTCTCTTCACCCTTGTTATCTTATACGGATGTGAAGTTTGGGGGTGCAGTATATCTATGGAGTCGTGGAGAAAGATTGAGATGATCCAAAAGCAATTCATAACCTATAACATCAATATCAAGGGTAATACTCCCTATCTTTTCCTCTTGATCGAAGATGGATTGTTCCCCATTGAAAGTGTGGCTATGTTTAGATATATGATGTATGAGAAGAAGCTTCACAATATGGAATCCAAGATGCTCCCAAAAATTGCTTCTAACTTTAGTCAAAACCCCCACCTGCACCTCAAGCGCGGGTGGCATGAAGATGTGCAATCTTGGCTCAACCTTTGGGAGATCAAGGAGTAGATCATCATGGGAAGCAAGGAAAATATCAAAGATACTATTACCTCCATTTTTGAGGACAAGATGTGGGATGCTAAGGAGTTGGAGGGTAAAAGGAAGCTAAGGTACTATAAGGAGGTGATCAACCCCACCCTCGATAACCATAATTATTTCTCTATGTTGACTAGAACTAAGAAGAAAATGAACATCGCTATTATTAGAGCTAACTCTCATGAGATTTGGAGTGAGACCCGGTGGTGGTCTACTCCCAAGACTCCCTAGGACGATAGAATTTGTCAAATTTGTGATACTAAGAAGGTGGAATATGAAAAACACTTCCTTTTATACTACCCTACTCTTACTCACATCCGCTCTCAATTCCGTATCATCAGTCACACCTCCAATCTTCTTCAATAATTAAGCCAGTCCAACTATAGCGATCTTGGAATGCTTCCTTCCCTACTCTTTGATCACAGAAACATGATTTTGAAAAATGACAATTAGACTCTCTTTCCTTGAGGTCCGATAGACCACATTAGTCTTAGTGGACGTTAATCATCATCATCATCATCATCAAAAAAATTAAAACATATACATTAAAAAAATAACTAAGGCTAGGAACAGTTGCGCACAATTGCTTTTCGCCTTAGCCCAACCCCTTGGACATTAGGGGACAATTGTTTTTTCATTTTTTATATTTTAAAGATTTTTTTGTAGTTATTTATTTTTATTTTTTTCAATTATTACTTTATTTTATATTATATTTGTTTGTTGATTTTCTAATATATTTTTTTTTTCATTTTTATATTTTCCACCTTTTTTTAATATATATGTTTTTTTGATAGTTTTATAATTTTAAATTTTAATAACATTTTTATTTTTTATATATATTTTTCAAATTATATATATATATATATATATATATATATATATATATATATATATATATATATATATATATATATATACTATTGATTTATAATGTTTTAGTTTTTTTCCCTATCATTTTTTTTGCTTTTTTTTCTTTTATTAATTAATTTTTTAAATGTTTTTTTCACTTTTAAATTTAATATTTTGATTTATTTTTTATTTTATTTTTGTAATATTATGTTTTTTTTTTTTTTTTTCGTTATTTTTACTTAAAAGTCTATGCTAATCATTATTTTTGAAAACTAATTCAAATGTTATGATACATAAAATCATACAAATTTCATTAAAATTTTTATTTAAAAAAAAATGGTACAATTTTATCCATAAAAATCCTTTATTTTACATTTCATTTTCAGCAAAAAGGTCTCGAAATGTATATTTTTTTTAATTATATCTATATACAAAAGTATACTTTTTGGTCAACTTTTTAATCTTGAAATGCATATTTTTTTGAATTATATCTATATACAAAATGTATATTTTTTGTCAATTGTTTAAAATTATTATTTTTTTAGTGACAATTATTTTATGTGCATTGAAGTATCAATTAATGATACATAAATATATGAAAATATGATAACCTCAACATATTATTTTTATTATTTTTTTAAACTACAAAATATAAAAAAAATCATTATAAAAAACGTTGTAAGGAAGAATAAAAAACAGAAACTTGAAAACCTCTTAAAAAATAAGCATTTTAAGAATAAAAAATAAGAAGAAGACAACTTTGAAAAATAGTTAAATAACCAACACTTTTTTTTAATGTGCATACTTAAAATATAAAAAAATTTGAGTGTCAAAAATATGCCCCAAAAAGAAATGTTTATCATGCATCAACTTTTTTCAAAATCCACATGAAAATCACCAACAATTTTAAAAAATTATCCATACCTAATATATTAGAAAATTTTAAATTTAATAAATAAGTCAAAAAAATAAATTAATTCCATATCAAGATTTTTCAAAATCAACATGAGAAAGACTAACATTTAAAAAAATTATTCATTAAGAAAATTTAAATGGTCAACAATATGCTTCAAACAAAAAATATATATTCTAAATTAACACTTTTCAAAACTTAAACATTAAACAATTAAGTTACAATATTTAAACTTAAAACACCAAACTACTTAAATTAATTTAAGTATTTTTAAAACTTGAATTATTCATTTTAATTAATGAATAAACAACTAATTCGAAACGCAAAAGAAATAATGACCAAATATGATTAATAGAATAAACTCTCCTATTTATTCATGGGAGACGATGATACCAATATGTACAAATTTACACGAGTTTGAAAAACATCACAATGCAATAACTGGAATATAATTTGAAACATTTTTAAAATACATAATAATATTTTTTTTCAAAGCAAAAAACGTTGGCTTTCTATTAAGTTTAAAGTCCAGTACCAGTATAGACGTCTATGCAAGTGTAAATGTCTCAAAATATATGATAATGTCAACTTTTAAAAGAAAAATTTATTCAATAAAATCGATAACAATTTTTTTTTTTTTTTACAGGAACGGTTATAGGATTGCATTAGATACTTGGCATAAAGCCACAACACAGATTACAGATATTGGAGGTGATTTCTGAGCACTTCTCCAATAAGAGGATCAAGGCGCATATGTTTATGATTCATCTCTTCTTACATTTTACAATGAACTCTATTTCTATTATTTGCCCGAGCTTGTGAATGCATACAAATTGCTTCAATAAAATGCAATAAAACATGGAAGATAGGGGATTAAGGAATTGGATCCCATGATGTTTCTTTGTCTCTGAGAATAGCCCCAGCAGGTAACTGGGCTGCCTTGTTTTCTTCAATATCCGCCTCTTTGTTGTTTATTCTCAGCACATGGAAAAATTCCAATTTCAAGGACTTTGCCATTGCTTTGACTCTTGTGATCGTCTTTGCAAGACGCAAATATGTTGGAATAGAGTTTTTCACCATTGTTTTGATGATGACCTACGAATCACCAAAGACATTAACCTCCCTGAATCCCAATTCTTTGAGCAGCTTGATCCCTTGAAAAAGAGCCAACGCTTCAGCTTGCATGCTAGAGGAGTGACCCAGTCCCTAAGCAAATCTGTGAATAGGACTTCCTTCTATATTTATTACGAGCCCTCCCACACCAATGATTCCTAGATTTCCCTTGGCTGCCTCGTCAAAGAAGAGAGAGGGGATTGTTTGCTTGGAAATCCAAGACTGAAAGTCTTCTTCATTTTTTCTGATTTGCCATTCTTTGGAAGGAATGGGGATGATAATCGATTTTTGGAATTGGAGACTGAGTGCAGCACCCAACTCAATGTCTTGTTGGCATAGGCTTGAATCATCCATTCTATCTCTCAGGTATTCATTTAGTTGACATTTGACTGTGATTGCAACGAGACTGAAATCCTGCTCTTTATTTCTGAATATCCTTCTATTCCTCTCTAACCAAATCTACCAACTGATAATTTTGGGAAGAGCAGTCCAAGCTGCTATGATTAATTTTTTTTGGGGGTTGGACGTGGATATCTGGACAACCAACCAGCAAACAAATCTGGGATAATGCAAGGGAGAGTGAAGCTAGATTTCCATGCTCCTAAGAGCTCTTGCCAAATTTGGACGGCATATCTACACTCCAACATGAGGTGAAGGGCAGATTCTGGCTTATCTTTACATAGTATGCATCTAGAAGGGCCAAAAAATCCCCTCCTCAAATGAAATGATCAATTTTCGAGATGGAGGGGAACTTCCATATCCCATTCTAGGGAGCAGGATCTGGCTGTACGTATGGCCTTTCCAAGCATTTAACATACCCCTGTGCCATCGAGTATCCTTCGCGCTGCAGACCCCATCTACGAGCATCTTTTCTTTGAACATGAATGGGAGCCAACCCGTGCAGAAGATTATAGAGCTCTACGCAGTCACTTTGGAGAGTAGGAGGGACAAGGAGCTGCTTCCAGCCTGCCCAATGATGTCCGATCCAACATGATATATCCCATAGAGATTTAATGTGTGCATCCATCATCCACATCCACAACGAATTCAAGGAGCGAGTTTCAGCCAGCGGGGGGCTGCTCATAATTTGGTCTTCCCATAGATTAATGGATTGACCGTTCCCAGGGATCCAATAAGCGTGCACATTCACCAATGGAGCTGCTTTGATACTTAGAATGCTAAAGGGAGATCTGAATTGGGATTTGGGCTTATCCAAGCAGTGAAGATGCCTTCCTTTGAAGTATTTTTTCCATAATGCTAAATGTGCCCAGCCTGGATTGGGAGCTATAATTCTCCAAATCAGTTTCACTCCCATGGCTAAATTTTGAGTGCATAGGTTTTTAAAATTCGATCCTCCCTCTTGTAGAGGCTTGGAAACAATTTCTTAGTCAACAAGTGGGATTTTCTTTTCATTTTGCTTTCCTCCCTTCCAGAAAAACTTCCTAATAAGTTCCTCCATCTTCTTGAGAATACCCACAGGTGCTACGAGAATAGAAAATTGGAATAATGGAAGACTGCTAAGAACTGCTTTGATGAGCACTACTTTTCCTGCAATATTGGGCCAAGAGGAGCCCCAGGCCTGCATTTTAGTTTTGAATTTCCCTAGCTGAGGGTTCCAATCTTTGCTCAAGGCCCTCTTGAGGAAGATAGGAAGGCCAAGATATTTGAAAGAGGTCCAATTTGAAGAGGCTGCAAAGCCTAAGCATCTAGCAATGGAATTTAGGGAAGATGGAGAAATATTCTAGTAATAAATATGACATTTCCCATATGTTTAATTTGCTGACTGAGACTTCACAGAATTCATCTAGCACTTCTTTAAATCTAGCAGCTGAGAGCGAAGTTGTAGCCCCGAGCAACAAGGTGTCATCGGCAAAGAGGGCATGATTTATGTTTTTTTACCCCTCTTGCTATGCTTAGCCCAACTATCTCTTGGTCTTGTTGCTTCTTGTCTAGATAAAAGCTGAGGACAGAAGCCTGTAGCACAAAGAGGAGGGTTGAGAGGAGGCACCCCTGCCTCAGCCCTCTAGAGGCTTTGAAGAGATCTGCAACCCTACCATATTCCAGGGGAGCAATCCAGGGCTCCGATATACAAGCCTAAATCCAGTTTATAAAGCTTAATCTGAATCCCATCTTGTGTAGAACATCCAGCAAAAAACTATGTCTAACTCGATCAAAAGCATTTGCTAGGTCGAGCTTGACCACCATACCTTTTTCTTTTCGATGCATGCTAGAGTGGTCACCTCTCAAACCAAAATGAAATTATCCATGATATGTCTACCATGAATGAATCCTCCTTGGTTCTTCGGGATGATTTTGGGGAGGCAGAATCTGTTGAAGGAGTTTGCTCCTTTTTCCTTGGGGATAAGGGCGAGGAATGTTGAATTTGTGCAGCCTCCAATTTTTCTGGCAATCTTGGGATTTTAGGATCATTTTGAGGAATTCCTTCTCCACAATCTACCAACAGGACTGAAGGAATCTGGCTGTGAATCCGTCCAGTCCCGAGGCTTTGTCGGGGTCCATATCAAAGAGGGCATCCTTTACTTCATTTTTGTTGACTTTAGCTTCTAACAGATGGTTCATCCTATCAGTAATTAGGTGGGTAACTACATCCAGGAGTTTAGAACTATGTCCAACCTCCATTCCCTCACTGTACAGATTCTTAAAATGGTCGAAAGCTACCTTTTTGATGCTGGATATGTCCTTTAGGATGTAGTTCTCTTCTTTAATTTCAGAGATGGAGTTAGAGCATTTCCTGGCTTGGGCTTGCTTATGAAAGAAGGAGGAGTTTCCATCCCCTACTTTGAGCCAAAGGCTCCTGGATTTAAGTCTCCAGTATTCTTCCCCGACCAACCAAGCCTTGTGAAATTTCTGCTGAAGCTGCGTCTCCTTGTCCAGGTCTTCTTTTGTGATTTCAGTTTCTTCCAGTTGAAGATGATGTAGTTCTAAGGAACTTGAATTTTTTTCTTTAATTATCATAACTGTTAGGTCCTTATACTACTAGTGTAGCCCCTTATTGTTATTAGTGAAATCTTTTTATTGTATTGTTGTGCTTGTGTAGTCCCCATATTGGTATTATTGTGCCATAATAGGGTCATTTTTGCTAGAGTTATACCACCATTCAACGAGAGGTAACCACTTGACCCATTGTGTCTGTTTATCAAATAAAAAGAAATGAATCTATCCTTCCAAACGATTATATTGTAACCCCATAGAATCCTATATATATAAAGGAGGTCTTGCCATTGGTATTATCCAAGAATTTTTTATTTGTGTAATGTAAAGGAGGTTTCCCCCTCAAAGAGGCTAATTTTTAAGTCATTGATCTATCTCTTTTTCTATTTTGTGAGTTGTTTGCATAGCAATAATTTACAAAAATAAAAAATAAAATAAAAATAATGTTTAAAAAGAAAATATATTTTAAAATTTATTTGATAAAATTAGGCAAAATTATGTTGGTAGTATTAATATATATTTAATTTACTAATGGGTTTTAGATGTGAATAAAGAAATCCATGGTGAAAAGGTCACTAGTTTGAAACTTTAAGGTCAAAAAGAAATAATGCTAGCTGTTGGTGTGACACATGCAGAGTAAGATGCCCTAGTGTTTTTCATAACTTAGACATGCCAATCAATTCAAGACTCACACAACCTAGCAATAAAATAAATATTAATTTATTTAATTTACTTTTAGTGTATTAAAATAATTAAGATTAATAATATGAATATAGTCAACTTCTTTTCCCCCGATGGGGGTGTAATGGAAGATGGAATGGGGCCTTGGGCAAGGCGCCCACCACCCTCGTGTACATAAGGAAATCCGCAAGCTTAAGTCCAAAGTAGGGGAGGAAAGGAAATCCCTTTCGAATTATGAGCTTTTAGAGGATATGTCAACTTCGGTTCCTGGCCTTTTTCACATCAGGGGTATGAGGAAACAATGTTTAAACTTGGTGGCTCTTCGTTGGAAAATGAAGACCTTGTTGGGCCTTATATTGAAGGACAAATATGTGGAGAAATCTAATATCTTTGCTTCATTTGAGGATGTCAAGACGATGCTTAGGAATCAAAGGTTCAGCCTAGATAATATTGACTCATGCCTGTCACTTCTGGAGAGCCATATTGGCTATGAATCAGATAGTGAGGAACTAATGGATCCTCCTACATCTAGTGCGAGGGTTGTAGAAAATATCTTGTCTTCCAAAAATGACTAGTGAGCATAGATGGTGGGTGGCGAAATTTTGTGATTTTGTGGTGCTTCTGATTTTGTTTTATGTAGGGTTTAGGGTTTTTGTTATACCTTTGGTCTCCATATTACGGCGACATAGTCTAGTCGCAGTTGTGTGTGTTATGTAATGGCTTTGGCACATTTTATTTGGACTCGAGTCATTTCCTTTCAAACTTTTGTTATTTGATAATGGTTGCATGTGACATCTATATGCTTTATGGATGGCTATGGTGGTTTTGGACTTGTTTCACTGGGTTCTGTCATGTTTTTTGGCTATCTTTGGAGTTGCAATAGGAATGCTGCAACTCTTTAGTCTCCGATTTTCTATTAGTGCTTAGTTGTGGTGTATTTTTCAAATCTCTTATGATTTTATAGGGGTTGTTGTTTGTTGGTTTGTCATAGATAACAACCCTGTGTGGGCAATATTATCTATATTTATGTCTAGACTATTTAGGCAAATAGATAGGCCATCTTTGGCCTTGATCTAAAAGTACTATGATCATAAGAGTATTTTGTGTTCCAAAGTGTCAGCGAAAATATGATAAGGTATTGTGTACCCTCTACGATCAAATTTGATATCTATATATAAAATTGTTTTCTGAGTAATATAAAATATTAATTCACAAAAAAAAATATGGTCAACTTATTTTTAATATATTAAAATATAATGATATAACAACAAAAAAAACCATATATATATATATATATATATATATATATATATATATATATATATATATATATATATATATATATATATATATATATAATATGGGTTAATATTTTGCTGTAAAGACAACGTCGTTTATAATATATTTTGAGGATATGTTCGCTTAGTAGAATTCATAAATGTGTTAAACATTAAATTTATAAAACATTATTTTTATTAACTATTTTATATTTTAAAAAATTAAATATTAAATTATAAATATATTTAAAGAAGTGAGATGTATTTTTCAGTTATTTAATTAAATTTTATTTTTAATTTTCTAAACATGATAAAAGATTATAGATTTTTTTATCTCACGTCATTTCGAGATTCATGTTTAGTTTTACTATCAAGTTTGTGAGAAGTGGTTGTTAGGTCTCTATAATATTAATTTATCCCCCTTATTGTTATTATTGTGCCCATGTAGCCCCCATATTGTTATTGTTGTGCCCTTACATTATTATTGTTATGTAGGCTTTGATTATATTGTTGCCCCTTAGACTCTTATATATACAAAGGAGATCTTGTCATTTGTTGCATCCAATAATTATTCATTTATGTAATGTAAGGGAGGTTTCCCCCTCGGAGAGGATAATTTTAAGTCATTGATCTATCCTTTTGTGAGTTCGTTGCATAAGATTTCGTATCAGAGCTTTGGATTCTAGGGTTTCGCTTCTTCAAACAGGTAATCTTGGCAATTTTTCTACAATGTTTTTTCTACGAGGCTTCAAAAGCTGAAATTTTTACCACATGGAGCTGAAATCTTAGTGAATGTCATGTAAAACTTTCAGAGCTTGGTTCACTATAGTTTCAGAGATATGATCTGAGGAAGTTAGGGTTTTGTAGGCTCTAGAATTCTGTCTCAAACAAGTGACCTAGGGAAAATCATCATAACTTTCGTTTCAGACATCAGATTTGAATTATGTAAAAAGTGGTTGAAATTGCACGGAATTTAATTTCATGTATCAATTTCAGGGCCAAAGTTTGAAACAATGACACGTGGAATCTCGTACAACTTCTCTTTGCTAAACTAGTCAATAATCAGGTCATCGTGGGAGATTTAACATAACTATTTCGTGAACAATCCAATCACGCTTAGACTTGTGGGGTTGGAAATAAGACTCATAGAGCTACCACAAGAATAAATTTTATAACTTGGAGATCTGAAATTACAAAGTTACAACCATTTCAAAATTGAGCTCTTGAAATAAAGAAAAAGGTGTGTATTTGTTTTCTAAAATTGCATAACTTTTGTTTGAAAAATAAGTTTGAAGTTATTCCAAGTGCATATTGAAGCATAGATATCAGTATTGGGTTCTAAAATTCCTCCTAAGTAAAATAATTCTACACCCATTAATCCCTCAAAAAGCTCTACTATGGCACATGAAGAGGAAGAATTGCAGCATGCTATATCAAAATTACAGTACCAAGTGCAACAAATTCCGCTCTCGCAAAGAGAAACAAAAGGTGAACTAAAACATGACATGGATGGTTTAAAATGCGATATGGATGGTTTAAAAGGTGACATGGATGGTTTAAAATGTGAGATGACTGGTTTAAAAGCAGACATGGAAGGTTTGAAGGAAGGTTTGGTAAAGTTATTGCAAGAAAAGCTTCCCTATGGTGACAAGGTAATTCATGAAAATCATGAGGAGGAAAAAAGGAATATGAATTACGATTTTAGAGACTCCAATGTGGGGTTTAAGAACCAACACATTCCAAATATAGATATGAGGAATTTTGATGGCAAGGATATAGTAACATAGATACTACAAATGGAACAATATTTTGATCTATATGATGTGCAACCCTCACAAAAGGTACATATTGCATATTTATATTTAGAACCCAATCAGTTTGTTTGGTATAGATGGATTTTTTCTCGTAAACCACTTGTCACCTAGTCAATTTTTATAGAGGAAATGATAACAGATTATGAAGATACAAAGTGTATATCTTTTGTAGATTCAATAGCTTATGTGATTTCTAAAACAAAAGACAAGAGTATACTCTACTCTTCTCAGTGGAAACTAAAAATGACTGATGAAAACAATAAGTAGAAAGAGGAAGAATGTCAATCGCACATAACACAATATTTCTCTAGGGAAAGTAACTGCTCAAAACCCCGACTTCTATATTGCATTAACGAGAAGATCTAAGAAGAAAATACAATGCTTGTTCAACCCGAACAATTCCTGCACTAATACAATCTAACTCTTTGCCTCACAAACCAGCTCAAGATAACACTTAGCCAATTCTACTACCTGTCAATCTCATACTTCCTTGTGCAATTCCTAGAGGAATCAACCCATATTTAATTGAGAAATACACTCTCCATAATTGTGCAATCCAAACATATGTCCTCAATTGATTGCATGCACCATCTATACAACTCAGAAAATTATACAACTGACAGTGTACTATACCTAAACTCTAATATCAACCGGGTCTTCATCTAAACTGATATGCATGAATTATTTGTGAGTGAATCTTTAGTTAACTGGTGTGGTACTTGTGATGCACTGGTGCACTACTCCACTATACACCTCTACTAGTTCCTCTAAAAGTTAGAACTAGTTTAACTGACTATAACTCAGTTAAATAGAGTTATCTAATTACAACTCCAAAGAACTCAAACTATGCCCCTAAAATTTAGGGATCACTCTACATGAATCTAAATAGACTTCCAACTTGAATTTCCTAAGTCAATTAAGTCAATTTCACTTAATTAACTATTACAAGTTACTATGAGAATAGAATTACAATTTAATTCAAGGGCAAATTAAATTGGAATTTCTTGTTGTTATTTTAACACAAAGAGAAACACCTTCTTTATCCAATTGATAAATCTCAAACAAAAGGATTCAGTGGTGGAACACATTGAAGACTTCCAAAAATAAAATATTAGGGTAATCGATATTCCAAAGGAGCATAGGATTGATGTCTTCATAGGGACTTTAAAAGGTAACATCCACCACAGGGTTTGCCTTTGGTAACCTGATTCATTGGAGAAGGTATTCAGGGTGGCAAGAAAAGTTGAAAGAAAAATTATGGCAACAAGGAAGTCTACCACTCACAACCATAAAGATGAAAGTGTTAGTATTCCACAACCTACAAAGTTGACACCACAACAATTAGAGGAAAAAAGAGAAAAATGGGTTTGTTAGAGTTGTGATAGAAAATACACTAAAGGTAGTAAGTGCGTTGATAATAAATGATTCTTCATAGATTGTGAATAGGAGGAGGAAAAGAAGCAAGAAACATCAAAAGAGGAGGATATACACCATGAAACAACCCAAAAGAAGGAAGAAATGAATATGACCATATCTTGTAATGCATTGGATGGAATTACCACTCCTCAAACTCTCAACATAGAAGGATATATCACGAAGAAAAAGGTAATAGTGTTGATTGATTCAGGTAGTACCCATAAGGTTATTCATTGTAAGATAGCCAAGGAATTGAATTTCTTCCTATATCTAGCACAAGAGTGTCAAGTGATGGTTGCAAATGGATGAACTATAAATTTCTCTGGAAAGTTCCATAATATCAAGATAACCATGGGGTAATGTGTATTGAATATTCCAGTTCTTTCCATTCCAATGGGTGGTGTTGACGTTGTACTAGGAGTCCAATGGTTACAATCTTTGGGGACAATAACTTTCAATTTTCAAGAAATTTTCTTAATTTTTTTTGGGAAGGAATGGAATTTTAATTAAGGGGTATCGCAGAGAAACTAGGAAAGATAATCAACTCTAATGGCATGAAAAATCTTCCAAAGAGATAAAAACGAGGTGTAATTACATAATTATGCCCACTAGGGGTTCAAACATCGAATCGTCTATTTCTCCAGATCCCCAAAAAAGTTCCAAGGTGTTTGGGACTCCCAAAGGCCTCCCACCTATTGGTGATCATGATCATATGATTCACTTGATTCCAAGAAGTGTTCCAATAAAAATTAGGCCTTACAGAAATCCTTATGCCCAAAAGAGTGAAATTGAATTTATGGTTGCAAAAATGCTAGAGGTTGGTATAATTCAACCTAGTCAAAGTTCTTTATCTACTCTAGTAGTATTGGTTCACAAAAAGGATGGATCATGGCATATGTGTCTAGATTATAGGGAGCTCAAAAAACTTACTATTAAAGATAAATTTCCAATTCTTGTCATTTATGAATCGTTGGATGAATTGCATGGATAGATTTACTTCACCAAGATGGATCTTCATTCAAGATATCATCGAATTAGAATGAAGATTGAATACATTATGTAAAAATCATTCAGAACTCATGAGGGTCATTGTGATTTTTTGGTCATGCCTTTTGGCCTTACTAATGCACCTTCCACAGTTCAAGGTTTGATGAATTCCATTTTCAAACCCTTCATTAGAAAACTTTTGTTAGTTTTTTTTACGATACACTAATCTACAACAAGCCTTGGAAGGATCATGTTCACATGTTGACAGGGTTCTCAAACTATTGGAGGAGAAACAGTTATATGCAAAATCCTCCAAATGTTTCTTTGGAGTATAGGAGGTGGAATATTTGGGTCATATTATATCTCATGAGGGTATTAAGGTACGCCAAGCTAACAAAATTAAATCATTAAGGAATGGAAAATCCACACAATATTAAAGCATATTTGAGGATTTCTTCGGTTGACAAGGTATTATCACAAGATTTTTAAGAATTATGGGAGAATAGCGACACCTCTAGCATTATTAATGAAGAAAGATGCATTTTCTTGGACTCCAGAAGCAACGAAGGCCTTTGAAAATCTTAAGGAGGTAATGTGCCAAGCGTGAGTCTTAGCTATGCCAGACTTTGTTAGTATAGTTGTCATCGATGTCAATATACTAAAGAAGACAAGGACATCAAGGAAATGAAGTAGGCAGGGATATGATGATGATGTTATTAAGAAGGAAATCAACGAAGAAACCAACCCATGAAAAAACCAAAAGGAATTCTACCATGCCTCTAGTTTTGCTTGAATGATCAGTCACATGAAATAATATTTTTCTCTATCTTAGAAAATGAATTTCATCATGAGACTTGAACCATCTCAAAGGGCCTAATTTTAGCTTTCTAATGAGCTATCATATGCCGTGAAACTCCAAATATTTTGGGAAATATAGATTTTTTAAGTTAGGGGTATTAATCTCGTCCTTGAGCCAACCTGTGCTAAGCCTCTCATGTCAGCCTACCTATGGGTCATGTCCCTTCGCTTGTCCACTATAAAATCACTATATATATAGGATGCTTGACCTCTTTTTTACCAAGAACTTCTACATACAATCATAGAACATGTTAAGAAAGTTCACATCTCATGAAATTTGAAAAGGATTAAAATATTCTTATTTGGTGGACGTGTCTTAGTTAGTGACAGATTCAGTGCTCGAAATTTTTTGACAATAGTTCTGAACATGAATATCATCTTTGAGACAATGAAAAAGGTTGATTATATTTTCTGAAGCAATGAAATGTGAAGGGTTGTTCATTTGGGGTTAATAGTCTTGGTTGATCTATGCGTGGTTCTAAGATTTTTGTTATAGGTATTTTGAATACAACCTGAAATAATGGAATGCTGAGGAATGTTGAAAAACTAAAATATGTTTGACTCCTGAACTAATTCTCATCATTGGAAATAATCTATGTGTAATATTGGAATCGTTAGCATTTGAGTTTGACTGGGTTGTCGACCTTTGTGAAAACTGTACAATAACAACACATGACTGAGAACCTAAGAAACAAGCTATATTGAATTAATTATTGTATATATTTTGAATATTGTTGTCCTTACGTATTTCTAAAAACGTGACTAGTTCAGTGGCTACAGTTATGCATGAGCCTCATTGGAGTTGCCTAATTTCTGGTATATGTTGGAGTATGCTTTGTTAAACACAAACCTGGGCTTGTGTGACTAGGTTAAAAACACTAAGCTAACCCAAAGTAATTATGGGTATCCTATGGAGAACCCTCTTTGCAAGCGGTGATTGAAGTACTCGCTCGAGCAGCCTCATTGTGTTGACTCAAGAACCTATAGTACAAGCTTGTGAAGAATAATTTGCAGCCTTGGTTTAATGCACAACCTTGAAGTTGTTTTATTGTGATACTCTTTGAATATAGTGAGACCTTCAGTGAAGATAGTGAAGACAGTGAGCATAATAGTGAAGAAAGTGAGACCTTCAATGAAGATAATGAGACTTTCAGTGAAGATAGTAAAGTTAAACAGTGAATACAATGAAGAATTTCAAGTAAGTTATATTTACATTATCTATTAACAACAACAGGATTGGTGTCCTTGGAGTTGGTACTCCTAAACTCAAGGTAGGTGCCTTGGATAAGATAGGGTCAGAGCCCTAGAGGTCGGAGCCTCATCAAAAACCAAGTTGGTGCTTGGGAATAATTCTCATACATTATATTTATTTTTTTATACTCAATAAAATTATTCTTATACGTTTCTATGATTAAATTGTGAAGAATCTAATTGGTAATAATAACAATTGAAATAAAATATTGATTCACCCCCCTCTCAGTATTTCCAATAATTGGTATTAGAGCCAACTTCTTCATAATCATCATAACAATTGGAAGAAGGATTCTTAGTCACAATGAAAAATCAAGAAGTGTCAGGAAGGCTTCCTTTGTTCGATGGCACAATTTTTTGTTTTTGGGAAAAAGGAATGTCCTACTACTTAATGTCCCTTGGACCTGAAGTTTGGCATTCGGTTTTTAATGGGTACACTGCTCCTTCCACTCTTCCAACTGATCAATACGAAAGGAAATCTTACATTGCAAATGAAAAATCCTTAAATTCCATAACTAGTGGAATCGCTGATTCTGAATTTACAAAAGTCATGAATTGTGACTCAGCCAAAGAAGTATGGGAGAAGCTATTTAGCTTATACAATGGGGACTCCAAAGTTAAGAAGGAATCTTCAAACTTGTAGAAGGAAATTTGAAAGTTTGGAAATGGATGATGAAGAAGATATTGCATCATACTTTCTCTGAGTAGCTGAAGTGGTCAACTCTCTTAAAGGATTGGGAGAAAAGATTGAAGAAAGCACTATTATTCAAAAGGTCTTAAGATCTCTCCATTACAGATTTGACTCCAAAGTAAGTGTTATAGAAGAAATGAAGGACCTAGATACTCTCAAGATGGATGGAATTCATGGAATCCTCATTGCCTATGAGATGAGAAAAGGAATCCCAAGTTCCAAAGATGCAGCAGCCAAGGCCTCAAAATCAAAAAAGGGAAAGGATGGAATACCAGCAGTGATGACTCTGATGTTGAATCCGAATTGGCACAATTTGTACGAATACTAAAGAAAGGATCCAAGCTAAAAGGTAAGTACACTCTTATTTGTTTCAAATGTGGAAGAATAGGTCATTATGTTGCAAAATGTCCTCATAAGAATGATAGTGATTATGAGGATGATTCTAAAAGGATGGTATACAAAAAGAAAGGGTTTAATAAGAAAAGTTTCTTCTCTAAGCAAGATGAGTCCAATGAAGATGAATTTGTCGTCATAAAAAAGAAATCAACTAATAATTTCCCTCATCGGAAAGGAGGTAATGATGAATTAGATGAAGAAAATGACAATGCTGGAAGCCAAGAAGTATTATTCCTGTCATTCACAAACGATGATTCAGGACTAGAAGCAAATGTAGATGAATTGTTAATGAGTTCCATTGAAGAAAATGAAAAATTACGAAATAAAATCATTTCTCTCAAGGTAGAAAAGGAGGAATCAAAAATAAGGGAAGACCTCTTGAAAAATAAGCTAAAATAAAAGGACAAAATTTGTGAAAATCGTGAAGATGAAATAATATCTTTGAGAAAGGAATTGGAGCAAGTCAAAAAGAGTTGGGAAAGCTCTCAAACACTTGACATTATCCTAAATGCTCAAAAAACTCAATATGACAAATATGAGATATGTTTTAAAGGAGAATCATCAAGTACTAAGGATAATGAAAAAAGATATGCCAACATACTTTCCAACAACCCAAGAGAAGAAAAATCATTTCATCAAAGGCCCATCTCAAATCCAAAGAATGAAGAAAGAATAACTCCAAGGAAGAATGTTGATTCAAATCATGGCTATTACAAATGGTACCAAACTATCTTTTTTGGGCACTGTTATTATTGTAAAAAATTTGGTCATCAAGCTAAACATTGCATGGCTCATAAGAATGAAACACCAAAATTGAAGGATCAAACAAACAAACCATACATTCTCAAAGGGCAAGGACAAATCAAGACCTACAACTATTTTGATCCTCTAGCCAAATTTGATCCAATTTTCTCATTATGTAATGATAATGGACATATTGAACAAAACTTACCCCTCAAAAGAAGAGAAGAAAAATATGAGAATCCCAATATGGATAAATGTGGCCTAGCTCTATGTGCTCATAGTGATGAAAATCATTGGTTTGTGGATAGTGGGTGCTCCAGGCATATGACAAGTGACAAAAGGAAGTTTGTCTCATTGAACAAAAAGGAAGGAAATGTATCCTTTGGAAGTGGATCTACCAAAATTGTTGGCAAAGGAATCGTTACCCTTATTAATGGAAAAGGAAAGGCTCAAAATGATTTGCTAGTAGATGGGCTCAAACACAGTGTCTTCAGTGTTAGCCAAATCTGTGATCAAGGACATAATGTTGTCATTAACACTAAAGATTGTAAAATAAGGAACTCTTCCTTAGGAGAACTTGTGGTGAAAGGAGTTAGAACATCAGATAATGTCTACATTCTGAACAAAATTCAAGAAGATAAATGCTATCCAAGTCAAACAGATGAAATTTGGTTGTGGCACAAGTGACTAGGACATACAAGTTTCGATAAATTGATCAATATCGGCAAGATTAATGTAGTGCGAGACATCACAAAGTTATTCAAGGCAAATCAAGGTGTATGTGGTCCATGTCAACATGGAAAGAAAACTAGAACTAGCCACAAGACCAAGGAGTTCTCTACATCAAAACCTTTGGATATCATTCATGTCGATTTGTGTGACCAACTAGAACTCCAATGCTCCAAGGAGAAAGGTACTTTGCTTTATTTGTTGATGACTATACTAGAATGATGTGGGTATATGTCATAAAATATAAATACGAAGAATTTGAATGTTTTAACAATCTTAAAGCTCTTGCAGAAAATGAAAAGGATTTTAAGATTAAATGTCTTAGAACAAATAGAGGGGGAGAATTCACATCAAAATAATTTGATGAATTCTGTAAAGTACATGGAATCGAAAGAGAACTCTCTGCTGCTAAAACACCCAAGAAAAATGGGGTAGTTGAAAGAAGAAATTGAATTTTTCAAGAAATGGCAAGAACAATGTTACTAGCAGCTAACTTGCAGCCAAAATTTGGAGAGAAGTAGTTGGAACAATAGTTTATACCTTGAATCGAACTCAACTAGGAGAAAAGACTACAAGTGCTACAATAATCGACTATGGAAAATAATGGAAAGAATTAATGTGAAGATTGAGGAAGCCCTTCCAGAAAAGGAAATTAAATATCATGAATTTGACCCTCTCATTGAAGAAAACGAAGAAGAACCTGAAAAAGAAGAAAAGGATCGAGAAAAACAAAAGGAAAAAGAACCATCTCAAACTCCTTCAAAGGTGAAATACCTCCAAAAGCATCACCTAGAAGAGAAGATTATTGGCAATATAGATAAGGTGATACAAACTCGAAGAAGGATGACAAATACACCAAAGAAAAATGATGTTTCTCTCCTATCTATGATAGAACCAGAAAGTCTTACTCAAGCAAGTAAGGATCCTCATTGGGTGGAAGCCATGGAAGAAGAAATGTCTCAAATCAAGAAGAATGAGACATAGGAGTTGGTACATCACCGAAAGGATAGAAATATAATTGGAACCAAGTGGGTGTTCAAAATCAAAATGAATGAAGATGGAAAAATCATCATAAATAAGGAAAGGCTTGTTTGTAAAGGTTATTCACAAATTGAAGGAATCGACTTTGAAGAAACCTTTGCACCGATAGCTCGTATGGAAGCTATAAGGATGTTCTTAGCATTTTATTGCTCAAAAGGATTCAAAGTCTATCAAATGGACGTAAAATCAACATTTCTGAATGGGGAACTCAAGGAAGAAGTCTACATGGAGCAACTAGAAGGGTTTAATCTAGCAGAAGGAAAAGACTTTGTTTGTAAGTTTTAAAAGGCATTATATGGGTTGAAACAAGCTCCTAGAGCTTGGTACACAAGATTGGATCACTATCTACAACAACAAGGCTTCAAGAAGCGAGTAGCAGGAAGTAATCTCTGCATGAAGATGGATAAGGATAAGTTACTAGTCACTCTTGTCTATGTTGATGATCTAATTTTTGATAGCAATAATGATGAGATGAGCCATGAGTTTGCTCAAAATATTTCAAAAGAGTTCAAAATTTTGATGATAGGAGAGTTATCTTACTTCCTTGGACTACAAGTATCTCAAACCACAGCAGGCATGTTCATATCTCAAGCAAAATATCTTAAAGACATGCTTAAAAGATATGGAATGGAAGATTATGCACCCATGAGAACACCTATGACCACAAATTGCAAATTAAGCAAATATGATGACTCTCCTCCGGTAGATGCAACTCATTACATGTCGATAATTGGAGCCCTCCCATACTTAACTACTACGAGACCTAACATTATGCAAGCAGTAGGAATGATGGGAAGATTTTAATCAGCTCCTAAATAATCCCATAAAAAGGTTGTAAAAAGAATTGTCAGATACTTGAAAGGAACTCCTGATTTTGGTCTTTGGTACCCTAAGAACTCAACTCTTATTGTGAGTGCATACATTGATGTTGATTGGGCCAAAAGTATCGATGACCAAAAAAGTACTAGTGGAAATTCATTCTTATTGGGAGATTGTCTAGTATCTTGGCTCAACAAAAAAACAAACATCTATATCACTATCTACAGCTAAAGCCAAGTATATAGTTGTTGCAAATTGTTGTACTCAAATGTTATGTATGAAGGAAGCTCTGACGGATGTCAACATAGATACCGACCAACCAATCACCATCTATTGTGATAACATAAGTGTTATCAGTGTCAGCAAAAATCCAGTGATGCACTCAAAGACCAAACATATACCAATCAAGTATCATTTCCTTCGTGAACAAGTAGCTGAAAAAAACATCAAGTTGGAATATATCAATACTAAGGAGAAAATTGTTGATATTTTCACAAAACCTCTTCCTTGAGAAGCATATGAACATGTTCACTAAAATATGGGGGTTATTTCTCTAGCATCACACTAAGTTGATTCATAAATATTCTCCATGATAGGGGGATCAGTCTGACAGGG
The DNA here is from genome assembly GCA_031772625.1 of Pinus tabuliformis. Taxonomy (NCBI): domain Eukaryota; kingdom Viridiplantae; phylum Streptophyta; class Pinopsida; order Pinales; family Pinaceae; genus Pinus; species Pinus tabuliformis. The sequence continues at coordinate 1,739,406,601 of CM062817.1, read as the reverse complement.
GGAGTTCTTGTGCACCCTTTTGCCATTGATGTCAAAGGGGGAGAGAAGAGGAATATTTCCATCCAATGACAAAGGGGGAGATTGTTAGTATAGTTGTCATTGATGTCAATATACTAAAGAAGACAAGGACATCAAGGAAATGAAGCAGGCAGGGATATGATGATGATATGATTAAGAAGGCAATCAATGAAGAAACCAAAACCATGAAGAAGCCAAAAAACATTCTGCCATGCCTCTGGTTTTGCACTATTGAATGATCAGTCACATGAAATAATATTTTTCTCTATCTTAGAAAAGGAATTTTATCATGAGACTTGGACCATCTGAAAGGGCATAATTTTATCTTTCTAATGAGCTATCACATGCCCTAAAACTCCAAATATTTTGGGAGATATAGATTTTTTAATTAGGGGAATTAAAATGGTCCATGAACCAACCTATGCTAAGCCTCACATGTTGGCCTACCTATGGGTCATGTCCCTTTTCTTGTACACTGTAAAATCACTATAAATATAGGACACTTGAACACTTTTTGACCAATAACTTCAATATACAATCATAGAACAGGTGAAGGAAGTTCACATCTCATGAACTTTAAAAAGAAGGATTAAAATATTCTTATTCGGTGGACGTATATCATTTAGTGACACATTCAATGCTCAAAATTTTTTGACAACAGTTCTAAACATGAATATCATCTTTGAGACAATGAAAATGGTTGATTATATTTTCTGAAGAAGTGAAACATGAAGGGTTGCTCGTTTGGGGTTAATAGTCTCGGTTGATTTGTGCATGGTTCTAAGATTATTGTTATAGGTATTTTGAATACAACCTAAAATAATGGAACGCTGAGGAATGTTAAAAAACTAAAATATGTTTGACTCCTAAACTAATTCCCATCATTGGAAATAATCTGTGTGTAAGATTGGGATTCGTTAGCATTTGAGTTTGACTAGGTTGTCGACCTTTGTGAAAAATGTGCAATAACAACACATGATTGAGAACCTCATAAGAAAGTTGTATTGAATTAATTATTGCATATATTTTGAAGATTGCAGTCCTTACGTATTTATGAAAACATGATTGGTTTAGTGGTTACACTTATGCATGAGCCTTGTTGGAGTTACCTAATTTCTGGTATATGTTGGAGTATGATTTGTTGAATGCAAACCTAGGCTTGTGTGACTAGGTTAAAAACACTAAGCTAACCTAAATTAATTATGGGTATTCTGTGGAGAACCCTCTATGTAAGCAATGATTGAAGTACTTTCTTGAGCAACCTCATTGTGTTGACTGAAGAACCTATAGTACAGCCTTGTCAAGAATAATTTTCAGCCTTGGTTTAATGCATAGTCTTGAATTTGCTTTATTGTGATACTCTTGGAAGACAGTGAAACCTTCAGTGAAGAAAGTGAAGACAGTGAGCATAACAGTGAAGACAGTGAAGAAAGTGAGACCTTCAGTGAAGATAGTCATGTTAAACAGTGGAGATAATGAATTATTTCAAGTAAGTTATATTTACACTATCTATTAACAATAGCATGATTGGCATCCTTAGAGTTGGTGCTCCTAAACTCAAGGTAGGTGCCTTGGATAAGATAGGGTCAGATCCCTAGAGGTCAGAGCCTCATCAAAAACCAAGTTGGTGTTTGGGAATAATTCTCATACATTGTATTTATTATTTTATACTCAATAAAATTATTCTTATATGTTTCTTTGATTAAATTGTGAAGAATCTAACTGGTAATAATAACAATTGAAAGAAAATATTAATTCACCCCTCTCTTAGTATTTCTAACAAACTTCACAATTTTTTGTTATTGCGGAATGTGATTCTTTAGGAAATGGAATTGGTGTTGTTTTAATGCAAGCAGGAAGACCCATTACTTTTGAAGGTTGTCAAATCAAAGGAAAGTATTTACACAAACCTATTTATGAGAAGGAAATGTTGGAAGTACTACATGCACAAAAGAAATGGAGACCTTACCTAATGGGAAGGAACCTCAAGGTAAAAACATATCATGATAGTCATAAATACTTTTTGGAACAAATATTATCTTAATAAGGGGAGAAAAAATGGGTGACAAATATGTTGGGTTATGACTTTGAAATCATATACAAAAAAGGGAAACAAAATGTTGTTGCAGATGGACTCTCAAGAAAGGACTAGGATGTGGAAGCATTTCTTTGTGTCATTTCTATTATCCAACCTAAATGGATAACCAAAGCAAGGGATGACTGGAAGAATGATGAAGAGGTGTGGTCTCTCAATTAAAAGTTACAGCAAGATCCTAGTACATTTGATACATTTAGTGGGATAAATGATTCATTATGGTACAAAGATCACTTATATATTTGTAATAATTTCCAACTTAAACAAAAGATTCTTTTGGAATTGCACACCTCTCCCTAAGGAGGGCACTTAGGATTTTTTAAAACATACCATAGTGTTAAGAAGGAATCTTTTTTGGGATGGCCTTAAATCTGATATTCAGAAGTTTGTGGCAGAATGATTGGTTTGCCAACAAAATAAATTTGAGACAATTAAGACCTCAGGTCTATTACAACATTTATCCATTTCAAGTCAGCATTGGGAGGAAGTCTCAATGGATTTTATCACAAGTTTACACAATCTGAAGGAAAGAGTTTCATCATGGTGGTAGTTGATAGACTTACTAGTTATGCACCTTTTTTTGCATTATCTCATCCTTTTAAAGCCAATACAGTTACTACTGCATTTATGGAAAAAATTCAAAAGCTTCATGGAAATACAAAGATTATATTAAGTGACAGAGATCCCATTTCCATAGGAAATTTCTGGATGGAATTATTTTCTTGTCTTGGTACTCAATTAGCTCATAAATCATCTTATCATCCTCAATATAATGGGCATAATGAGATAGTGAACAAATGTTTGGAAGGATATCTTTGTTGCTTTATATCTGATAAACAAACACAAAGGGTCAAGTGATTGCCTCTAGTTGAATGGTGGTATAACACTTCCTTTCCATACTACAGCAAAAATGACCCCATTTATGGCACTTTATGGATATCATCCACCATCCATCACATCATCTTTAAGAGAAAATTCTAAGGTTCAAGAAGTGGAAGATACATTGAGCATCAATAACAAGTTCTCCAACTCTTAAAGGATAACCTCACTCTGGCATAATGTTGAATGAAACTACAGGCATATCAACATCACAATGAAAGAAGTTTTGATGTAGGTGACTGGGTATTTTTACAGCTACAGCCATACAAAAAATGTCTCTCAAGCAAGCTAAGAAGGATAATAAATTATCACCCAAGTACTACAGTCCTTACAAGGAGTTCTAAAATATTGGTACTATGGCATACAAATTTGATTTTCCTGCATCTTCCCAAGTACACCTAGTTTTCCATGTTTCATGCTTAAAGAAGGTTATCGGTGATAAACTTCCAATTCAAACAATGTTTCTAGAACTTGACGAAGAAAGAAAAATCATATTTGATCCTGAAGCAGTCATGGAAACAAGAACCCGATAGCTACGAAATTGATCAATTTCAGAGTATCTCATTAAGTGAAAGAACTTACCTGCTGAAGATTCCACATGGGAGGATGAGAATTTTATACAAAAGAATCCAGAACTACTCAAGCATTGAGGACAACACTTTTTTGAAGGAGAGGGGCATGTTAGGTCCTTATAATACTAGTGTATCCCCCTTATTGTTATTGTTGTGCCCATGTAGCCCCCATATTGTTATTGTTGTACCCCATAGAAGCCCACTATTGTTATTGTTGTTCCCTTACATTATTATTGTTATGTAGGCTCTGATTATATTGTGACCCCTTAGACTCCTATATATACAAAGGAGGTCATGTCATTTGTATCATCCAAGAATTGTCCCTTTATGTAATGCAAAGGAGGTTTCCCCCTCGAAGAGAATAATTTTTAAGTCATTGATCTATCTTTCTGTGAGCTTGTTGTATAACAATGGTTATTCTTTTAGTAGTGTTAATTTCTTTTTTTACGTTATTCACAATAAGATATAATTTCCATCATCTAGATTATGGTTGATCACCTCCTTACTGTATCATATTTTTTTATTTATCATTTACTTCTTTGTTGAATGAAATATTTTATTTTAGATGTAACAATATTTATACTATTATATTTATTTTGAACAATGATATCGTACTTTATTCCTCAATTCTTTGGACAAGAGTAGATATATTTTTACCATCTTAATTCCTATGTGGTTTTAGTTGGAGTTTCAAGCAATTTCTGAAATGTCTTGTATTTCATGTTGCTTCTTAGCCTATTCATATACATTAGGTATGAATAAGGTAAAATATTTCTTTTATAAGGAGGATAGGGTGGTGTGCCTTGCCTTTATTTTTGGGATTATAATATATAATATTATTTTTGATACACTTTATATTTTTCCATGATGTTTTTATATAAAGTTATTTCATCTCTAAAATTACATGTGTATAACATAATAAGAGTTTTGACACATGAAGTTTCTGAAGTAAACTCCACAATAGACATTTTGATAGGTTGATGTTTTGAATCTATTAACCAAATTCATGATTAGGACAGAAAAGTCAAGGAGAAGAAGGACAAAAGGGAGCTTATAAATACAAGATAGAAAGAGGAAGGATAAGAGGAGGAAAAGGGTTGTCCCATGTAATTAAAAAAAAGGATATAAAAACCCAAAACCAAAAAGGAAAAATCCCTAAAAACATTTATGTGGGATAAATTGAAACAAGTATAATAATGTGATACCTATGATTAATATAATAAAATTAGATTAATATAATAGATAAGTTAATAAATAAATTCAAGGTTATAATAAGGAAGGGATCAAATATTAACCTAACTCATGTAATAAATAAAGTAATTAAAATAAGGGATATAAAAAATAATACAAAATTTAATCATATAATAAAAATTAAAAAGGAAATCAATTGGTAATTTCAAAATTGACATCAAATGGAAGAGCAAATTAATTAAAATAGTTTTAATGAAATGGGAACAATATATAGATTAAATAGAGAAGGTAATAGGTGAAAATTGATGAGATTAATCAATTAATTAATTAAATTCATTAATTTGTTATTAATTAATGAGAATATCATAAAGGAGCAAGGAAAAGGAGGATAAGAAAGAAAGTGAAAGAAGCCATAAAGCAAGAAAACTAGGGGAGAGGAGGGGCCTAAGACAAAAATAGAGGTATAGGGTTAAGAAAAAGGATGTAGAATAAAAGGAAAAGGACAAACAAGCAAGGAGAGAGGAAAGAAGAGAAAAGAGAGGGAAAACAATCGGAAATGAGGAAGGAATCAAGGGTTCAATGGACAAGGAGGAGGTGGAAAAAGGAAGATCAAGAAAGAAATTAGAGAGATCAAGTTTGACAAAAAGGTGGGATAGGAATGATCAATTAGTGGAAGCCAATTCCTACTAATTTCCAAGCAATAATCTATATTGAAGCTACCAAGATTTTTGGTAATTTGCAAAGTCTCTCTAATGCATCTTTTAAAATAATGAATTTTTTTGGCAAGAATTTATAGCGTCTTCAATATCGACATGAAATTTTGTTTTGAGTAAATGTTTAGCTAATGTTGAGGATTTGATATGTTCATATTTGATGTTTGCAAAGTATTGTTTCATTGTGTTATTGAATGATCTCGTAATTTCACCAATGTAACAAATCCCACAAGAACAAGAATCCTTGTAGAACCCATTTTTGTTGGTGGATGTCAATTTTTTCCTTGAAATACTTCACCTTTTATTTCAAAGTGATCAAAGGTTTAAAGGATGTGATGATATTCTTCCTCTTTAGAACTCTTACAATATTATCAGTAACTCCCTGAATGTAGGGAGGGTTCGCCCACATAGTAGTGTTGTTTACAAGGGAGATGGTTCAAGCTTTACCTTCTTCTTTAACGTTGGTAAATTTATACTTAATGTCTCTTTACTTATTTCCAATATTTTTTAATACCCTTTTGAAGTGATCAAATTATTTCTAGAGATTTTCCGAGTCACAAATCCTACATACTCTAGTGGCTAGGGTGTTTAAAATGCCTAATTTTTTAAGAGGGTGGTGATGGGAATCAGCATAGAGGTAGTTTTCAGTATGGGTCTTCTTTCTAAATACTTGGTGTCCAAATGTGCCATCATGTCTTTGGGTTAGAAAGCATCCAAAAATAGAATACTTGCATTATACTCAACCTCCATGGTGAATAGTACGTCCTTAAAGATACTATTAAGTTGGTCAGGAAACTTGTTAATATCTTCCTCACCATGGGGCCATTTCACATTGTTGTCAACTATGAACCACATCCACCTCATTTGTTTGAGTGGATAGGAATCAAGGGCAAACATTTCCAACTTTTCCATATAAATGTTAGCAACAATGGGTGAGAGTGGGGAACCCATTGCTACTCCACTTATCTATTCATAATATTCACCTTAGAAACTAAATAAGGTACTCCTCAAATGAACGTCCACAAATGTAACAATATTAGGATCAGTAACTTCTTTAACTACCTAAACAAATTCATTTAGCGGACTTTTTCTTAACAGGCAAACAACATCAAAGCTAATAATCATGTATTTGGAATAAATTATTTCATCCTTGATGATATGAAAAAAATGGAATGAATCCTTAACAAAGGAATCAATATTACCCACCATGGGACCCAAAATCTTGAAAATAAATCTAGTAAGTTCATAGGTGGAGGATCCAATTGTATTAAAAATGGGTCAGAGTGGAACCCGATTTTTTTGTATCTTAAGAAGACCATAGATTCTAAGAGCGATTTCAATATTGGGGAACAATTTTCTTTTAGTTGCATCATCAAGATTAGAATATTTGAGGACCTTTTTTAACATCTTTGATAACCTTAGCTATTGGGCTACTATCTATCCTATTGTAAATTCCACTACTAGCAAGGTGTTCATGCATCTTATTGATCTAATCATCCTTATTCATCATCATGATTTCCCCTCCCTTATTAGATTTCAAAATAACAAGATTATCATTGTTTCTTATTTTTTTTATGGCTAAAATCTCCAATTTGTTGAGGTTTTTATAAGGGGGTTTAACTTTTCTAAGCAAAATGTTGCAGTCTTGCCTTATGGTTTCATTGTGACTATCCTCAAGATCCTTAATGTTATCTTTAGTAAAACATTTAAATTTTTCAATTAGAACCTTAGAAGGCGCTAAAACAAACCCTAATTCTTTGTTGAGAATGCTTTCTTCCTCTCTACTGAGTGGATGGGTTTGAAAGATTAACCACCTTCTTTGGAGCGGTGGTCATTTTGTTTTAGTTAGTACTACTAGTTATCAAAATAGGAGTTATCAAAATATCAAAGAGAACTTGTCCCTTATCCCATATCCAAAGGTTCACTAATTTGTAATTGTTTTGAAACCCATAACAAGATTTACACTATCCATTTATTCTTCTCTCAATGTTTTAATTCTAGTTTCAATCTTGTAGTGAATATTAATACAAAAAATGTTTGTATGAAGCCACTTCCATCATGTTGTAGTTGTCGTATACAAAAATATTGCAATTGAACTTTTTGGATATAATTATCAAGGATATAATTTTGTGAGTGTTAATAGTAATATTTGTACTAAAGCAGAAAGCCTTGACGATTGGACTTTTAATTGTTTTTTCACGGTCATAGGGACTCCCGACTATAAGAATAATATCATCAATGTAAAAGAGGAGGATGATAACTATACCAACAAGTTTTTAATTAACACCACTTGCATATTCCAAATAATATTCTAACTTATCAATGCATATGCCAAAAATGGTAGGGGATAGGGGAGAAACTTGCTTGAATCATATGTTACAATTAATTTCTTCCAGCCATCACCCATTGTTCCTAAATTTACAGTAACATCTGCGTACGACCTTAATATAGTATTTATAAATTAGAAAGGAAATTCTAACTCTTTTAACCAAACCCAAATGTTCTTATTGAACATCATGTACAAATACTTTTTTAAGTCAATAAATAAATAAAGGAGATTGGTTTTATGCTAACACTCTTCATTGCAATGATACTAAACATGACAAGGTGGTACATAGTTAAATGATAACTCCTAAATTTAGCCTAGTCTTTAGATCATATTGTTTTCTAGCTTTTTAGGCATGTTCTAATTTTATTTTCAAAAATAATTACATATACTGGGTTGATCGTAATGATCCTATGATTAAAGATCATTTTTAATCCCTACTTTTTAGAAACTATAGGCTAATAAATCAATTCTTTTAGGCAATTTTGTAGGGAATAAACTAAACTCTTTAAACTCTAAATATTGTGTTCTAACATATTGTAGGGACAATTTTTGTCAAGATGTTTTGCTATAAAAGGTAGAATTAATAAGTCAAAAATAACATAGTGCTATATAATTCATAGCATTAATGTTTAAAATATGTAGCCAAATGTATTGATTGAAAGGGTCTATCTTATGAAGTTGAATATTTAGACAACAATATTTATTTATGCACAATTTTTGCCTCTAATCCATTTATGGTAGAATTTATGTTACGACTAAACAAATCCTAAGCCTATGAGAGAAATAATTAAGCAAGAATCACAAAGCATAGAACTCATGCACACATCATTGACACATGATTTACCTTGGAAAACCCTTGTGGGAAAAAGTAGTTGAAGATATATTTATTTCTTTGACAAAATTCGACTAAGTTAGCCTTCACCACTCACCTCTAGGCCCATTACAGTGGAGTATCCCAAGCCTTTTTAAACGATTTATTACATCAAAATCCATGGGCATATGTTGTAGTCTAGGGAAAAGTATACATGGCTACTAGTCATAAGGACATCAAGCATTCACATAGAAAATCACATAAGTAAAGAGAAAGAGAAGAGACACAAGTAGTGGAGAATGAGTGGATGCACACTTTATATTATATATCTTAAAAGTCAACATGAACCAATACATTGATGCATTGATAGATATTTATATCACTTTTGAATAAATTATCTGTGTATCGCCTTCAATATTTAATCTCTTACCCAGACAAATTTTCCCATCTTAATTCTGATGATGAACCACACTGGATGGTTCGAAACACATAGAATCAAAAAAAAAATTCCATTGTGATTTTCAATGAAATTTTTTCACTCACATCAAGATAGCTACAAAAGTTTAAGTATCCAGCCAATCTTTAAGTTAATTCGATTTTAGTTATCATATTAACATGCTCATTAGTCGTCTTTACAATATGTTCTTTTTTACACAACTAGGATATTCAACTAAGTCGATTATCCCCTCCATTTGGTATAGAAAAATCATTATAACTTATCCAATTCATTCACTAGCTCTTTGAGAGCTGCAAGTTTTACAAACTTTTGGTACAAAATAGATTACAATAAAAGTAAAATATGACTAATGCAAAATTTCTGGTGCTTCTTCAATAGGTGCTTTTGGAGGCTCGGTTGGAGTTTCGTGAACTAGTTTTGGAAATTGATGTGTTTCTTGATCCACTTCCACTTCATGAGATTGTTTCTCTAGGGTAAAATAGATGTTGAAACATTGGGTTCAAAGAACTGATGGGTTGATTGTGCTAGTTTTGGAGGTGAGGCATGGAATGGTGGCATATTTGGAAATGCATTATGAAAGATAATTGGTGCAAGTAATTTGAGATGCTTGTCAAAGATATATCACTCACAGACTGCTAACCTTGCTTGAGTGCTCAATTCTTGAAGATCTACTAGAAACTGAACTCTTTATTCCAGTGGGTACTCGTTTGTTACCCTTTCGACAAAAGATCGTATCTATTTGAGATTCTATACTTGATTAAGTATCCCCTGTAGAAATTATGAAGAATTATTTGCTTCCAATTGTACTTTTCTTCCTTATTTGAGCCATCGACATTGATTTTGCATCAACTGGGCATATATTTCCCTTTCCTCCAATTTTTTATCCAATGCCTGTTTTTTTCTACGATACATAAATTCCCTTAAGGACAGGTCACGGATAAACATCTCTTGTTTTCTAATGCGACAATGGGTTGATGCTAGTTAGGTGGGCCAATTGTTATGGGTAGTGGTTAAGGTATCTCTTTTGTTGAGTATGTGCTCTAATGTTTGTTTGGCTGCAAGAAATTCATGATGGGCATTTTGAATTATTTTTGTCAGTTATTTGCTTCCCATTGTTGCTATATTTACTTGTAACTTAGTTACATGCATGTTGAGATGCTCATTCCTATCAATTTTAAAATATGCACAGTTGCTGGAAGGCAGCGAGATGATCATCAACTTCGTTTGGAATTTCAATGTTAACATTATCTGTTGCTTGGTGTTGACACTCCAAGAAAATCTCCCTTTCTCGTTCATTTCACTGTTGTAGATTGTTGATGTCCTTTTTCATCTTTTTCATTCGGAACATTGTTTCTTTTATAGACAATTCTAGAGCTTCAAAAATATGCCTCTCACTTGAAAGATTTAGGTCTTACTACTTAGTGTAAATTTCGATAATATTTATTAACACTAGGAAATCATACACATGTTTTCATAATCCAGAAGATTCTGAAAGATGTCCAGCACAAAGACATCATGAATTTTACCAAATGTAATTTCTCCTAAGGTCCAAATTTTATAAATTTAAAAAATTGAGGACTCCACAACTATTTCTTTGATAGTTGCGCACTGTGCGGAATTCTCTTTAAAAGTCGCGTGGTCGAGAAACTCGATGACTCAGAGAATTTAGGACCAATTCACACACTTGGAGGCAATTCTCTGATAGGATCTCACTCTAGGACAGTCAAACATGAGTCACCCTAAAGATATGCATCCCTCAATGGAATCATCTTATCCTACTTATGATTTATTGTCATGCATGAACCAAGAGAGGGAAGATGGATTCAAAATTTATCTATAAACACGCCATGGGAGAACCAAAAGATGAGACAATGTTATGTTGGCCAAGTTTCTATCAGAGCAAACAAACATTCCATTATTGAAGCCAAAGAAAGTAAGAGCACTAGCATGTTGGCCATATTTCTTCTAAGCAATCCATCATTTTAGTCAGAGGAGAAGAGTCCACCATTGGAGAGTCTTCATACTTCTTTGAGAGAGAGGAGAATCTTGCAAATATATTAAAGGAAAATGACCTCCTTGTTGAGGATTTTTTATCACCATATCTCAAATAATTCTCTTCAAGTTTTTAATATTCATCTATTGTATTCAAATTCTACTACCAATAGTCAATAAAAGGATATTTTTCCATTATTTTGTTGACTTGTCTTCTCCATTGAGAATTATTTGTGTATTTATCTTTGCTTTATTTTTTGTTTGTATTTGCACTTTTTTCACCATTTGTAATGATTTGTTTATCTATGTATGTTCACTAACACCGCCAACAATGTCTGTGATCCTTTACAAGGAACAACCAACTACTAAGGAGGTGTATTTTGATACACCATTGCCACAAAAACACTAACACAAGAATGGTGACCATATTGTTGTCTTTTATTTAATATAAAGGTTGTGTTTGCAGGATCTTCTCTCTGCATAGTCAACCTACAAGGCATTTAGTATCTCTCTCGAATTTTCGCAAGACCTAGTGAACCTGTGGTGGACAAAGAAGCTTGTTAATTTACAATGTTTTGTCAACGATGTGCCATGTTCTCTAACAGACGCGCACTCCTTGTTGGAATTGTGGTACAAGTGTTTTCCTTGATGGAAACCCACTCACAGGTCAATTCATATTTGATAAAGGGAAACTCACATTGTAATAGGTAAATTCAGAGGTAACAAGGTAATGGTACAAAAGAAAAGGATGATGGGACAAAGGACTACAGTTTAGAATCAAGCAATTGAAGAAAAAGAATGTTTTAAGTTGTATATATTGGTTCAACTAGTCCAAATAGCATATATAAGCAGGTTCACAAAATAAAATATGTGTATACATATGCATGCACTTTCACAAGAGGAAAAATGCGTATGGGTTAAAAATTAAGATTAATGAATACCAAGTGTCCATGTCATGGTAATTTCCCATAATATTGAGCGGAATAATGGTTACTTGATCCCATCCAAGAATACCACAGGTTCTAAGTGTTCTTTTTGTCTGAGGTATTGAGAAAGGCTAAAACTATATAAGGAGGAGAAGATAAAAGGGCTAAGTGTGCAAGTGAAAGGTTTTTTCATGAATACAACTATCTGAAGTATATTTTATGTTGTAAAGGCTATGATTATGATATGATCTGAAATATCTTGTGCACCATTGGATACAATGTTGGATTAGGATCATGAGACTTGAAATGACTTATCGTTGTATGATCTGATAATGGATGGGCTAGATATGAATTCTAACACATGTTTTTTCCTTTAAATCTTATGAACTAGGTGTGCCTGAAGTCTGGAATAGCTGCAAAGTTATAAGTTATTATTTGTATATCTATATGCTGGTTTGTCTTGGTGAAGGTTCATATAAATGATGATTCGACACTTCCAAGTAGCGTATGCAGAAGAAAAACTTGTTGTTCATAGATGACTATCTTATCAGTGTTGTTGTTTTATTATTGTTTTTCAATGATGTCTTCATAAGATCTAAAATTAAATATGATTGTATAAGGAGATTGAGTCTGGTTGACTGATTGATTAAGTGAGAAGGGTGATCTTTGCTCCTATCTGTTTAGAACTTTGTAAATTGACAGTAGATCTTCAGAATGTCACTGATTGGTACATTTTGTGGTTCAAAGGTTTTATGATTTAGTATATTTAGAGGTATACGCAGGTTGGTTTAAAGGAAGTAGCGTATACATGCAGGTTTTCTTCAGTGAAGTATCGTATAGATTCTGACATATGATTTTTGAGGTTGCAGTTGGTTCTAGTTGTTGATGCAATGTTCTAGGTTTAGCACTATGTTCCAGTGACAATGATCTAATTTTCCAGTGTGAAAATTTGATGAAACGTGGCCTTCATATTGTATTGTTGTGTACCAGGAGTATCGAGTCTGAAAATTTATGAAACGTGGTCCCTGGAGGAAGAGTGAAGGTAGTAGCCTTCTCTAGGCCAGAATCTAAGTACTGGTAAACATATCAACCAGTACAAGAGCTAGGGGGTTGGATTTCCCTTCCAGTAGAAGCTGGAAAACCAGTGAAGGTTGTAGCCTTTAGTAGGTAGATGCCTATGTACTGGAACAGTCTGCAGCAATACAAAACTTGTAAACACTTTTTATTATAAGAAGATTGAAGACTAAGACGACAACAACGGTGGGTTTTTTCCCACATTGGGTTTCCACCTGAAAAATCGTGGTGTTCATGTCTGTTGCTTGTGTGTGTTGATTTATTTTGTTCTTACTACATATGTTTACTTCTTAGTAAATGCATCAAACTCTGATTTGTTATGCTCTTGACCTGCGAGAAGATACCAAAATAACAAGTATGCGAAGAAATATACCCAAAACACAGAACAATAAGAAATAACAACATGTATTTTATTATTCAGAAAGGAAAGCAGTTTTCACTTGCCTCTTCGAGGGGGCAACCTCCAATAGACCTAGGCTCAATTACAAAATAAGACACGACACTCCTCAAGGGGAGTCTCTATCCTTTATATAGGATTCATACATGCAATACCATGGGTCAATACCATGGTTCTTATTAATACCAACTATTTAATACCATGGCCCATTTGCAACTAACTGTGGTCCCTTCTTTAAATGCGGGTCAACCACTTACAATTATTAATATGGAATTTATTGACTCTTTATTGACTCTTTAACTAACTATAACTATGACTCGACCCTATTACATAAATAAGCGGGTTAGGGTTGGACCCTAACATGCCCTCCCCCATAAAAATAGCCTTGTCCTCAAGGCTGAAGCTATGGAAATTGCTGAAGAACAGTGGTTGGTTCCCAAGTTGCATCTTCTGGAGAGGTGTCTTTCCACTTGATGAGGACTTCCTTGATCGTGCGACCACGTAGGTGCCATTCTCGCGTGTCAAGAACTTGTTCAGGTTGGAACCAGATTGAACCTTCTTCATCCAATTCTGGTAGACTAGTTTGAATTTTGCAATGGTTCCCAACCACTTTCTTGAGGCATGAGACATGGAAGATGGGATGGATTTTTGCAGTGGGTGGAAAGGCTAGCTTGTAGGCTACTTCTCTGATGCATTGAAGTATTTGATACGGTCTGTAGAATTTTGGAGATAATTTCTGACAACCCTTCTCTTTGAGTGATGTTTGCTTATATAGTTGCAACCTCAAGAATACCTGATCCCCTTCTTGAAATTTGCGCTCTGAGCGATGTTGGTCTGCATGTTGCTTCATGAAATTTTGAGCTTGATGGAGATTCTCTTTGAGGTGATCTAGCATGGTTGCACGGTTATGTAGGAGTTGATCTACTACTTGTACCTTCGAGCATCCTTGGATATAAGAAGTAGGTGAAGGAGGGAGTTGACCATAAACTACTTCATATGGAGTCATTTTGGTGGTGGCATGATAGTTAGTATTATGCCACCATTCGGCTAGAGGTAACCACTGTACCCATAGATGTTGCTTTTTTGAAGTGAAACATCTGAGGTAGGTCTCCAGACATTTGTTGAATGCTTCCATTTGACCATTAGTTTGGGGATGATAGGAAGTATTGAGTTGTAGTTGGGTACCTTGTAGCATGAAGAGTTCCTGCCAAAAGTTATTGGTGAAGATCGGGTCACGATCAGACATAATGGAAGTGGGCATGCCATGTAATTTGAAGATCTGGTCCATGAAATATTGAGCCACCAAAGCTAGTGTAAAAGGGTGGGGTAGGGCACAAAGATGAGCATACTTAGAAAGTCTGTCTACAACCACCATGATGACTAACTTGTTGCCTAACTTCGGAAGACCCGTAATGAAATCCATAGAAACCTCCATCTAGATTGAGGTAGGGATGGGAAATGGTTGTAATGTGCCTGGGGATTTGACTTTTTCTCCTTTGTGGTGTTGACACACATCACACTCAGCTACAAAAGTAAGAATTTCCTTTTTCAGGCCTATCCAAAAGAATGAACTTCGAGTGCAAGCATAAGTCTTCTGAAAGCCTGAATGGCCTGTAGTGGGAGATGAGTGCAACTCTACCAAAATGTGACTTTTGAGGGTGGATGTTGGTGATATCACTACTTTATCCTTGTAGCGAAGAATCTCATCCTACCAAGAGTATCCTGCTATGGAATTTGGATCCACCTGCAATTTATTAACGAGTTGGGAGAGCAAAGGACATGAAAACCATTCCTTGCAAGCCTCTTCAATCCACTCTGGAATGGGAAGAGAGATTGCTAGCAGGGTGCTTTCCTCCTCAAATTGGCGTGATAAAGCATCCTCTATGACATTTTCTCGCTCTTTCTTGTAAATTATCTCATAATCATATCCCAACATTTTGGATAGCCATTTATTTTCTTGTGGTGAGGATAGGTGTTACTCCAAAAAATATTTAAGGCTTTGATGGTCTGTGCGGAATTGGAAACTCCGCCCCAATAAGTATGGTCGCCAGATATCCACTACATGTAAGATGGCCATCATCTCCTTCTCATAAGTAGATTGTCCCAGATTTTTCCCACTTAGTTGTTGGCTAGTGAAAGCCAAGGGTCGACCTTCCTACATTAAGACAGCCCCAATGCCCGTACCTAAATCATCACATTCAATCACAAAAGATTTGGTGAAGTCGGGTAGTGCCAATATGGGAGTGGAACTCATGGCATGTTTGAGTGTTAAAAATACCTGTTGCGCTTCATCATTCCAGAGGAGTGAATTTTTCTTGAGAAGGTGAGTGAGGGGTCTAGCAATGTGACCATAATTGCAAATAAATTTGCAATAGTAGCTAGTGAGACCCAAAAATCCTCTCAAGCTCTTCAATATCTTTGGTTGAGGCCAATCCTGCATTGCCTGGATCTTTTTGGGATCCACCCTAACACCTTCACGCCCCATAATGTGTTCAAAATACTCAACTTCTTCCATGCCAAAAGAGCACTTGGAAAATTTGACAAATAATTTATGCTTCCAGAGCAGTTGCAAGAGCAGATCTACATGCTGAAGATGTTTTTCCTAGGTGAGGTTGTAGATGAGGATGTCATCAAAGAAAACAAGGACAAATTTTCTGAGATATAGTTTGAGCAGGTGATTCATGAGGCTCTGAAAATTGGATGGGGAATTACAAAGACCAAATGGCATGACCAGGAATTCATAATGGCCTTCATGAGTTCGGAAAGTAGTCTTTGGAATGTCCACTTCTTTCATGCGAATTTGGTGATACCCTGAGCGAAGGTCGAGCTTAGTAAAGAATTGGGCCCCATTTAGTTCATCCAGAAAATCATCAACAACTGGGATGGGAAATTTATCTTTGACTGTTAGCTTGTTGAGGGCCCTGAAGTCTGGACACATAAGCCATTCCCCATCTTTCTTGAGCACCATGACCATAGGCGATGCATAAGGACTAATTCTAGGAGGAATGACACCAGCTTCCAGGAGTTCCTTGATGATTTTTTCAATTTCATTCTTTTGGGTGAATGAATATCTATATGGGCACACATTTGGTGGTTGTGCCCCTGGGACCAAAGTAATGCTATGATAATGTTCCCCTCTCAAGGGTGGAAGCTCATGAGGCTTGTTAAAGACCTACAGATGGTTGTTTAAGACCTGTTGCATCTCAGGATGAATATGAAGAGAAGTGGGTTCGAAGGCCTGGATGGCATTAAATTGGGCTATAACTCCATGGTGGCCCTTTTTTAACAATTTTTCCATCCTATGCGAGCTAATGATAGAAGGAGCACTTGCCTGGAGTCCGCGGAGGGTATGTGTGTGGTTATTCTGCTTGAAGCTCATATATAACTCTTGGAAATCCATTGTGATTGGGCCGAGTGTGTGGAGCCATTCAGCACCCAAGACAATGTCACACCCACCCATGTTGAAGGAAAACATGTGGGTCTTTAGGTGATAATCCCCAATTTGAAGTTTGATATTTTCACAGTGGCCTTCACATTTCATTGTCCCCCCATCAGCAATTTGGACCTGGAAATTAGAGACTGCTTTGACAAAACAATGCACTGCTTCAACGACTCTTTTATGGATAAAGTTATGTGTACTGCCACTATCAATCAAGGCTATTATAGGGCGATGCTTAATAAAACCTCTGATTTTGAGAGTTTGGGGAGAAGAAATTCCTGCCAAAGTGCTATCACTTAAGAATTCTAATTCCCAAATTGCTCACATTAGTTTGATGGTAAAGGTTCGGTGCTAGTCTAAGTTTGATCTTTCTTGTTTGCCTTAGAGTTTGAGTCTTAGGAGTCTTGATGGTATACTTAAATAAAGGTCAACTATGCATTCTCATTCATCATTGGTCTCATAACTCACACAATTTCCATGTGTCAGCTTTGTTCAAAGGTGATTATGTGCTACAAAGCTCTTTAGGTGATTTCGTAGCGCATAAATAAATTTTAGATGTTTTTGCAGCGCATTAATCCTTTTTAGGTGTTTCCGCAGTGCAACATGTTTTAGGTGATTTCGTAGCGCATAATCCAGATTTTACACTGGCTGCGCTACGAAATTGGAGATTCATGCAATCCGTAGCAAATCTTTCCTAACTGTCAAATCTGTCAAGTTCAGTTATGGTTGCATCATTCACTGTCAGCTTATACACTCCACATATCATGTCCAACCACTTATCTCCGTCATTACAGTCGCTAGGCACCTTGGTATGCTCGGATTGCAAGTTCCAAGAAAAGCCAGGCATTCACAATATTAATTATGATTGTATTCGTTGCATGAGGAACAAGTCTGCAAGTTTTCAATTTCAATGCATTGTATATCAAGCGAGGTAGTTATCAAGCGAGGCAGCGATTCAAGCGAGGCAGAGATTGAAGATTGAGCAGTGCTAGTATATCTAACCTTCATTACGCTGAAGTCTCATGGAAGGATCTACAGAAAGGAAAGAGCACAGATCAGGGAGATGTTTGAGGAATGAACCTGAAGGTTTAGACCTTATCTTGAAGAACAAAGAAGTTGAGCATGCGTTCAAGCAGGTTGGATGTTGGAATTTTTGCGAGAAACTCCAGGGAGGTCATGCACAAATCACCAAGGAATTTTCTTTGAATTTCATAGGACTGAATTCAAAGGTTGGGATGATCGAATTGCAAGTCCCCCCCAGAGGTAATATCCATAGTTACTAAGATTCCAAGGGGACAAGAAACTTGGTTTAAGAATTTCAAATTTGATATGACCCCCTGCAAAGAATTTCTGAAGCCCAAGTTTATTGACTCAAATTTAAACAAGTATGTGCCTAGAAATTATGTCAATGACTCATATGCCAATTTGCTTACCTGCATACAGAGGTACCTTACCTATGAAGGGAGATACAATAAGGTGTATTCATATCATTTTAAGCTTTTGCTGCATTTCACAGGAAAGATATCTCTTGATTTACATTTCTACTTATTTCGCAGCTTAAGCAAAATGTGCGACAAGGTGCAGCTAAGGAAAGAAGCCTATGAGACCTCATTGTTTCACCACGGCTTAGTTAAGTTGATCATGCTGCATGAACTCCAGAAAGTAGGTAGGGACTGGCCCAAACTCATGTTTATGTCTGGTTTCAACAATGAGACCGGTCTCAGTCCTCAAGCTGCAAAAGATCTTCCAATAACAACTGGTCATCAGGCAGAAACAAGATCCAGGAGGTTTGCAAAGTTGAAGGCTAGGAAACAAGTAAAGGAATCCACCAAGCCACTGATTATCCAAGATACACCCCAGTAGTCCCTTAAAGAGAAAACTCAGATCAAAGAAGGTGCACATGAATCAAACACAGGTGAAGGAGTCCAAAGAAGAAGGACTAGGAGCCAGGTAGCTAAAGAAAAAGGCAAGTCAGTGATTATTGAGGAAAGCCCTGTTTCAAAGGGAGACTTGAATGATTTACTGCAAGCCATTGATATTGAAGAATCTCCCCTGGTTCAAGCAGATTTGATAGAGTCAGGAAAAGACAAGGCTAAGAGAGTCAAAGCCTCGAAAAAACTCAAGTTTGATGATCAGGTTGCTCAATTTGTCTTTAAGCCAAGAAGACCCATAACGAGGAATTTCAAACACATACAGGAGGTACTGCCAGGAGCAGATGAAATAGAGGAGATAACACAGTCTCATGAAGGAAAAGATAAAGGTAAAGCAGTTACCCTTCAAGAAGAAGATAGTGTTGAAGAGTTGAAAAGGAAGTTGGAATTGGCAAACTTTGAAATTTCTAGACTGAAGAAAGCCTCCAGGAAACATGCAATCAAGGAGGCTTATTTTAACCAAATGCAAGCTTGGTGGGAGGACAAAACATTTCAAATACCCGAGGTGGTTGATTGTAATGTTCAATTCCATAGTTGGACTGTCCCTGCAATAAAGGAAGCACAATTCATCAGAAAGGTCAATACAAAGCTGAGAGCTGGGATCAGAGTCATGAAGAAACAAATTGAGGACTTAAAGATGCAGTTAAGCTAGCAGAAAGAATCTCCTTAAGAAAGTTACACATCAAGTAAGGTTATGTTCCAAATTTTGATGGTTTTCCTTGTTATAATCTTTCTTGAAGAATCATACATTTCCACTCAGTTTTGAAAAGCTTTGGAGCAATTGAAAAGAATGTTTAAATATAAAGAAGCTCAAGATAGAAAATTTTTGGTATTAGGCTGTGTTTTGGTGATTACATAGTAGTTTCGTAGCGTGCTATGAAACTGCTGAAGATGATGCCTAACGCACAGCAGTTTCGTAGCGCGCTACGAAACTGCTGTAGCTACATAATTAAAACTCAGTCAACCAATTTTGAGGGACCGAGGGGAAATTTTTGAAAAAGGAATCTCTTCAAAGGATCATGTAACAGGTGTCAACATTCAACAAAGGAAGAAACAGGTGGAAGAAACCTATATTCGAACTCTAAACTTTTTGTTATAAAGTGATCAGAGTTACTATAGTTCATGATATGTCAGACAGCTTGGAGGAGGTCTTGTCTTCACACATGGAAAAGGTTGACAACACATCAAGGACGTGGCATTTTAATATATTTTTGTATAATCAAAGAAGAAGGGCATGGTTCATTGGTTTCGAATATCTTTGAGGAAAACCAAAAGCAGATAAACAGGGGCAGTTTCCTACTTTTCAGGAGCAATGGAGAAGATCTGACATTAAGGGCCAGCAGGCAGCTACAAACACCTACCACAGCCAAACAAAAAAATACCACTTGTCAAAGAACGAGAATTGATTGTAATTAAGGCTATTATTAGCACCATGATATGGAGTTAGACTCCTATTTGTCTTAGATCTCTAAAAAGTCTAGTTAGTAGTTTGCTACATTTAATAGGTAGTTAAAACTTGAATAGGTGTCATAAGAAGTATAATTTGAGTTCCCCTCATGTTGGAGGAGGAATCTCAGCCTTGTAAAAGAATTCTATATATAGGAGAAAGAGCAATGTACCAGGGGTTGGAAAATTAGTCAGAAAAGCTCTGATATTTGGCTTTATGTAAAGACTCTTTTTCAATAATACAAGATTGGCTTTGCTTCTCAGGACTCAGGAGGGATTCGATGTTCAGAATGTGTTACATTGTTCTTTTCCCAATATTTGCAGTGGTATGAATGTGTAATCACTTAGAACTCACTCATGGTGCTCTAATTTCTTGTATACATTCATAGACTGTGTGGTCCTATATGTTTCTGGTATGTTCTAAATGTGTTGAATCCTGAATGCCCTGACTTCTATGTAAGGTTGATAACATTGTTATACTAAAATGATGTTGACTCCATAAGCCCAATGGATAGTTTCTAATTGTGTTTCCACCACTCACATTTTACTTTTGTTTCACAAGAGTTAGCCATATTTATCATAATCAAAGATCATTAATCCTTTGAGAGAGCCCTCTCAGGTTGGGGAGGCTAAGCCTCAGCCTAAAGTAGGTTTGAAATAGTTACTTTAAGTCTGCTTGATCACAGCAACCTATCAGGGTCAGATTTTTTGATAACACAAAGCATGAAGTGAGATAACTGGTTCTTCAGGTGTAGCTGGGAGCTCATTGTCCAGCTAGTTATCCTCATCTTCCTCCTTTAGTCCCTCAAATGGTGGGGCTTCCTTAGATGAACTATGATCAGTAGCATCAATTTGAAAGAATTTGGGTTCCTTGCATTTATGCCCTAGGGAGTATTTCTCATCACAGTAGTAACACAATCCTTGCTTTCTTCTTTTCGCCATTTCCTCTAGTGACACCTTTTGAACCTTAAGTGTTTGGGTAGTGCTCGGAGCCTGGGTGGGGCGTCCCTAGGCTACGAAATTTGGACGAGTCGACTGGGCCGCTAACGCGCGTTTACTTCACAAGCTAACTTGCAAGCTACCAGCCATGAGACTGGGTGTTGTAGTCGGACGTGGGCTTGTATGGCGTCTTTGAGACCATTGATAAAACATTCCAAGTAGAATTCATCTTCTAGACCTCCTGTGCAGAAGGCTAATGCTTCAAAGGCTTTAATATATTCTTGCAATATGCCTATCTGTCGGAGCTTAGTAAGACAACCAAAAAGGTTAGATTCATGGTCAAAGCGATCAAAAAGGGCTTTTGAGAATATCTTCCAAGTCAGTGGCATTGCATAGCAACGTTGATGCCACTGCCACCATTGTCATCTTTCTTGGTCCAAGTACAGGCTTCCCACACTTAGCTTAGTCGCATCATCTTTGATGTGATTCAATGTGACATATTGCTCCATTTGTGCTTGCCATATGGCCAAATGAGAGCCATCAAATTTATACATGCCCAACATGGGTGGTCGAAGCTATGACTATTGGTGGTTTCCATAGAAGTGAAGAGAATGGCTAGACTCGCCCTCAAGGTTTTCATTAAAATCATATGCCTCCGATGGTGGCCCCGACTTGCCCTTTGTGATTGTGTCAGTTAAGGTCTAGATCTGCTTCGTTAGTGCCTCCAACGTTTCTTCAAGGGTGTTGATCTTCTCATTGGCCTTAGCTTGAGCTTTGGTTTGTACCATGCACCGATCCGGTGCACTTGTCGTTACTGTTAAAAAACAATTGGGACCACCTGAAATTTTGACGCTGGCAAGTGAATGGTACCACCTTGCTCATCTCATCAACCTAATTCTTATGGGCTAAGTCTCCTATAAGCATCCCAGGAGGGTCTCAATTTTTTTTTATCTTTTATGTTTTTTTATTTTTACTCCGAAAGGAGTTTTACTCCTTTCTTAGGAATACTACAGTAGACGATTCCCAGAAAATATAATTTTGCCCAATGTTCTACAAGAATCACGCCTAGGTATAGGAGCCACACAAATAGTCAAATATGTCAGCGAAACCCTCAACTGTAGAGTATGAGTAGGAATGTGGCAGCGATCGAACCCTTGCTGCTAGATCTAAATGGTGGATCTGATTGTTGCGACTGCTACCAAACCGAAACTACTAGATCTGAATGGCTGATCTGATAGATCTGATTGGTGGATCTGATAGATCTGAATGATAGATCTGAGATATATTAATGGAGGAACTGATTGTTGCAGCTATGACAGAACCCAACCTGCTAGATCTGATCTGGAAAAGATGATGCATGATCTAGAGAGAGACAAGGGTACTATGGTCTCAAGGAGTGTCAGGTGCTACAAATCACAATATACATAAGGGTCTGACAGTAGTACTTGGCCCAATCTTTTAGGGCACTAACCAAGGAGGATCAATCGTACCCTTAGCCATACAACCCGACTACCCTATCATACGCGCAAGTAATCTCCCCGAGCGTTGTTCTCAGTGTGTACTGTAACAGCAAGATGGCTGACAGTTTATCTATGGCGAGGTTTCAAGAGAGCCTAGGGGGCTACCGATATACCCAGAGGGTACTTGGAAGACAGTCCATGTGTGGTTCTGTCTATTGCGCTACTACTCGAAGGGGTACCCACAGGGGTTACAAGGGAGTCCAACAAGCATGACCACATCTTCTATTTCCTGCGTGCATGCCTCCCCAAATCCGGAGGTTGATGCGCTCAACGATAGATCCTGTGGTTTAAAGACGCCCGAACACATCTCTAGCCAAAAAACAATTCTGCTAATGGAGATCCCACCGTCCCTGGAAAGTGCTCTGATACCACTTGTTATGCTTTTGACCTGTGAGAAGATACCAGAATACCAAGTATGCAAAGAAATATACCCAGAACACAGAACAATAAGAAATAACAGCATGTATTTTATTATTCAGAAAGGAAAGCAATGGTCACTTGCCTCTTTGAGGGGGCAACCTCCAATAGAGCTGGGCTCAATTACAAAATAAGACACGATGCTCCTCAAGGGGAGTCTCTATAATTTATATATGATTCATACATGCAATACCATGGGTTATTACCATGGTTCTTATTAATACCATCTATCTAATACCATGGCCCATTTGCAACTAACTGTGGTCCCTTCTTTAAATGCAGGTCAGCCACTTACAATTATTAATATGGGCTTTATTGACTCTTTAACTAACTATAACTATGACTCGACCCTATTACATAAATAAGGGGGTTAGGGTTGGACCCTAACATGATTTAAGACAATGAATTAGTTGTTTATCAAAGTTTATTAAATATATGTTGGTTTCATTCTTTATAGGTGCGGACATACACTGGTTGGTTTCAGAAAAATAGTGTATACATTTTGAAAAGGAAGATCATTATTGTGAAAGTTAAAATACTAATTCACCCCCCCCCCCTCTCAATATTTTTCCCAACAATTGGTATCAAAGTAGGTCCTTCAGAAGAAGCTTTATCATTTGAAGGGAAGTCTCTCAAGATGAACAATCACAAAGGAATGTGATCTATCAGACCACCAATCTTCGACAGAAATAAATTTGCATATTGGAAGATAAGAACCATAGCTTATCATCAGTCACTTGGAGTTGATGTTTGGACAATTGTGGAAGGAGGATACCAATATCCAACAACATTCCCCATCGATCCAGCAGAAAAGAAAGCATATGAAAACAATGCCAAAGTTGTCAATGCATTATTGGGAAGTCGATCAAGAATCAGAATTCGTCAAAGTTGTGCAACTCAACACAACTAAAGTAATATGGGTAAAAATCATTCAGAGCTACGAAGGAGACTCCCAAGTAAAATGTGCTAAGCTCCAAACTCTCAGAATTCAATATGAAACTCTCAAGATGCATAGTGATGAAAGTATTTCTAGTTACCTTTTACGAGTAGATGAGATTGTAAATTGTATGAAGAATCTCGAAGAAGAAATAAAGGAGGCTACTTTAGTAGAGAAAATTTTGAGATCTCTATCCTCTAAATTTGAGTCAAAAGTATCTACCATTGAAGAGAAACAAGATCTACAATCTATTACTATTGTTCAACTTCATGGAATTTTAACTGCCTTTGAAATAAGGAAAGGAGGTCCATCAGATATCAGAGAAGCCGCTTTCAAAGCCTCGACAAAGGGAAAAGAAAAGGAATATCTCAAGGAATCAAGATATATTTCAGAAGGAGATGAGGCAAACTTTGTAAAGAAACTTCAACAGGGTTCCAAAAGATTCAGATGTAAGCTTCCCTTCAAAATTTTTGCTTGTGGTAGAGTTAGTCATTATGGTGCTAAATGTACTCATAAAGATATTCATGACAAAGGAAAGGATTCTGAAAAAGTTAATAGGAAACAGTTTGTTAATAGAAGAAGCTATTATATGCATGAAGATATTGATGGCTTGTCTAATATTGATGAAGATGAATCTTAACAAGATATTAAACTACTCATGGCTTATGAAAATGATGATTTTAAGGATGCCTCAGAAGAAGAAGATTTTCTTGAAGAAATCACTCAACTTAAAATCTGTTTGGAAGAAAATAATATGGTCATAGACACTTTGACACATCAACTCACTAAAAGGGAAAAGCACAATGAAAAAATAGAATGTGAAGTAGTGGGTCTAAGAAAATAACTTGATAAGATAAAACCTTTGAATCTTAGGTTTGCTAAAGAATCAGAAACCTTAGATGAAATCATTAAGGTTCAAAGTTCTCCTCTTATAAATATTGGTCTTGGATACACTAAAGAAACATCCCAAACAAAAAAGACTTCAACCATCACGAGAAGCTATCTTGATGTGGAAAAAACCAGTGAACAATGCTTCAATCCTTAGCAAAAGCATAAAGGTACTCCCTAGGTAAATCATGCTCATTTTACTCCAAGGGTGAACATCAATTGAAGCACCAACCAAAAGGTGAACAATAACAAAATATTTTATGATCACAAAAAGTTCTTCTTTAATGGACAATGTTTTTCATGCCATAACTTTGGCCATAAATATGCTCAATGTGTTGCTTACAAAACTATCATGACTAGAGAAGCAAGAAAACAAAGGAGCATGACAGGAATCAAGAAAAGCTCTTGTAATAAATTTTATCCTCTTAAAAATGAAATATGTTCATTTTGCAATAGCTTTTTTCATGAAGAATCTAAATGCAGGAGAAAATTTCAGCCAACAATTCAAAAGGAGCAAACATCATCAAATTCCAAGCTATGGAAAAAGAAGGAATTTCAGTCAGAAGGATGTGGCATAGCTCTGTTTGAAAAAGGACAATAAAATCAATGGCACATTGATAGCGGATGCTCTAAACACATGACAAGTGATAAAGATAAACTTCTTTCATACAAATCTTTAGAAAAGGAAAAGAATGTCTCTTTTGGAAATGACACACCAATTGTCATTGAGGATAAATGTTCTGTTTATTTAAAAGAAAAGGTTAAGGTTGGAAATGTTATGTATTTTGATGGTCTAAAGCATAACTTGTTGAGTGTTATTCAAATGTGTGATCGAGGAAATGAAGTTGTGTTTTGATCAAAAGAATGTGTGGTTCATGAGCTTGACATAGGAAAGACAATAATCAAAGGTACAAGAACTCCAAGAAATATATATATACTAAAATGAGGTAAAGAACAATTTATCTAAGAAAAACATAAGAGAATTGGTTATGGAACAGAATATTGGGGCATCTAAGCTTTTCTCAAATAAGAAAAGCATGCAGGCTCAAGGCAGTTCGTGATCTTCCAGATATCATCATCCCAGAAAATACCATCTGCAAACCATGACAATTCAGTAAGAAAACTAGAGTTCAATTCAATGAAAAAGAAGGATCAGCAAGTAAGCCTCTTAAACTCATTCATACTGATTTGTGTGGGCCAACAAAGAAAAAATCACCTTGTGGAGAAGAATACTACTTTCTATTCATTGATGATTTTTCTAGAATGTGATGGATTGGTTTACTAAAGCATAACGATGAATCATTTAAAAGGTTTAAAGTATTCAAAGATTTAGTTGAAAATGAATTAGATATAAAAATAAAATGTCTCAGATATGATCAGGGAGGAGAATTCATATCAGATGATTTTTTTGAATTTTGTGAACAACATGGAATAAAGAGACAGTTCTCTGTTGCCAGAACTCCTCAACAAAATGGCGTGGTGGAAAGAATGAATAGAATAGTTCAACAAATGGCTCGAGCTATGCTTGATGAATTTGGAACTCCTGACACCTTCTGGGGTGAAGCTGCACATACTGCAGTAAATATTCTCAACAAAGCTCATGTTCATGTAAATAGTGATCAAACTCCATATGAACTTTGGTATGGTAAGCCTCCTACTGTAAAACACTTTAGAGTTTTTGGAAGCAAATGTTTCATCAAAAAGACTGATGAAAAACTTGGTAAGTTTGAACCTAGAGCAGATGAAGGAATATTTCTTGGTTATTCATCTAGAAGTAAAGGATACAAATTTTATAATAAGAGACTTCGAAAAATTGTTGAATGCATTGATGTTGTAATCGATGAAGCATGCAGAAATCTGGAACATGTGACATCAGCAAAGGAAGATGATAATGATGAAGATGGTGAATTCTTTCCCATATCAAATCAAAATGATATAGAGGAATAAACCGATGAAGCATCAGAAGAAGATACATTTGACGGGGAAAAGGCTCCATCCAGGTATGTTCAAAAGAATCATATAGAATCTCAAATCGTAGGAGAAATATGGTCTGGAGTACAGACAAGAAGAACTATTGTAGGAACTTCTAGTTATCTAGCATGATCATCCCCCATAGAACCACAAAATGTCAATGAAGCTGGCAAAGATGGATGTTGGGTTAAGGCCATGGATGAAGAACTTGACTAAATTGAAAAGAATGATACTTGGGAATTAGTTCCTAGACCTCATGATAAAAATGTTATAGGAACAAAATGGATATTCAAGAATAAGTTGAATGAGAATGGAGAGGTTATTAGAAATAAAGCAAGGCTTGTTTGTAAAGGGTATTCTCAACAAGAAGATATAGAATTTAAAGAAACTTTTGCACCTGTTGCTTGACTTGAATCCATAAGCATGTTTCTTACTCTTTCAAGTTTTCGAAAATTCAAAGTGTATCAAATGGATGTAAAACCTGCATTTCTTAATGGAGATTTAGAAGAAGAAGTATATGTTGAACAACTAGAAGGATTCATTCTAGGAAATGATGCAAAGATTGTATGCAAACTCAAAAAGGCTCTATATGGACTGAGACAAGCTCCAAGGGCATGGTATTATTGTCTTGAAAAATATCTTCAACAATAAGGTTTCACATAAGGATCTACAGACAACAACTTATATGCAAAAAATGAGAACGATAAACTGCTAATTATTGTTGTTTGTGTTGATGATATCATCTTTGGTAGTAATGAAGAATCTATGAGTCAAAACTTTGCTTCTATTATGCAAGAAGAATTTGAAATGTCTTTACTTGGAGAACTAACTTATTTTCTTGGTCTACAAGTACAACAAACAAAATATGACATCTTTCTTTCACAAACTAAATATCTCAAGCAGATTCTGAGGAAGTACGGAATGGAAGATTCTAAACTAGTATGTACTTCAATGGTAACAGGATGTAGTCTCGGTTCTAATGATGAATCTCCTACAGTGAATCAATTAATGTACATATCTATGATTAGAAATCTACTTTATCTAACAGGTACCAGACCAGATATCATGTATGTTGTAGGAATTGTTGGAAGGTTTCAAGCCAATCGAAAGGAATCACATCTTCAGGCTGTAAAAGGAATACTCAAGTATCTCCAAGGAACTCAAGACTTTGGTCTATGGTATCCTAAAGATACAGATCTCACTCTTCATGCATATACAGATGCAAATTGGGTTGGAAATGTTGATGACCGAAAAAACACTACTGGAGGTGCATCCTATATGGGATCATGATTAGTATCTTGGTTCAGCAAGAAACAAAGTTCGATTGCCTTATCTACAATTGAAGAAGAATATGTGGCTGCTGCATCTTACTGCACACAACTACTATGGATGATGCACACATTACAAGATATTCAAACCACATGTTCTCCACCCATCTCCATTCTATATGATAATACAAGTGCTATTAGTATTTCGAAAAATCCAGTCATGCACTCCAAGACCAAGCACATACCCATTAAGTACCACTTTATATGAGAATAAGTGCTTGAACAAAAGGTTAAATTAGAGTATGTTCCCTCCAAAGCATAGGTTGCTGATATATTTACCAAACCGCTTCCCAGAGAAGCATTTGAATATCTCAAACAAAAGTTGTGAGTTGTTTTTGCCTCATCCTGCTATTAAAACTAGTTTTAGAGGAATGTTTCCTATATGTGGGTTTCATGAAGCAGAGTCGTGTATATACGGGAGTTTCTATGGCTGCAGTGGCGCATGTGTTTTTTCTGATAGAAAAAGTGGGTCAGACTCAAAATCAGTTTCTAACATGGGTGTTCAGTCTGATATTGATTGTTATAATCTGTTGATATGCTTTGTTCATTACTATTTATTTTATTGATGAAGATGCCTTGATGAATGAATTGTTGACAATGCACAGGTCATGTAAAGACCTATGGTGTAATAATATGTTTCTTTCTATCATAGTCTATTATGAATGAGTCCTTTTGGACATATAATGTAATTTATACCCCCACTATGCATGGGAAAGATGATGTAATAATTACAAATTTTCAAGTCATGTATGAACATTTGGTATATCCCCACTTGGTTGCGTGATTGATGTATGTATGAGTCATTGGTGATAAGAAGGTCATACTCACATAGTTGAGTTATAGAGTCATGTTATTCTTTTGAAAAATATTTTTGCTGACTCTGCATGTGCTTAGGGGTAGCATGGATAGTATAGTACATCTTAGCATGTACTAAGGAGAATATCTTGGTCCGCCCTTTTCCCTTGATGTCAAAGGGGGAGAGTATCTTGGTGTTGCTTGATATATCTAACAGTTTCTACAGCTTGAAGTAATCAACACCAATATGGTTGCTATCAAGTCCAAAAGGGGATATTGTTGGCATTATGGTACAAGTGTTGTCCTTGATGGCAACCCACTCACAAGTTAGTTCAGACTTGATAAAGGGAAACTCACATTGTAACAGGTCAATTCAGAGGTAACATGGTAATGGTACAGAAGAATGGGATGATGGGACAAAGGACTACATATTAGAATCAAGCAATTGAAGAAAAATAATGTTTTAAGTTGTATATGTTGGTTCACCTAGTCCAAATAGCATATACAAGCGAGTTCACAGAACAAAAGATGTGTATATGTATGCACTCACTTTCACAAGAGGAAAAGCGCATATGGGATGGAAAATAAAGATTAATGAATACTAAGGGTCCATGCCATGGTAATAACCCACAATATTGAGTGGGATAATAGTTACTTGATCCCGTCCAAGAATACCACAGGATCTAAGTGTTGTTTTGGTCTGAGGTATTGAGAAAGGCTAAAACTATATAAGGAGGAGAAGATCAAAGGGCTAAGTGTGCAAGTGAAAGGGTTTTTCATGAATACATCTATCTGAAGTATATTTTATGTTGTAAAGGCTATGGTTATGATATGATCTGAAATATCTTGTGCACCATTGGATACAATGTTGGATCAGGATCATGAGACCTGAAATGACTTATCATTGTATGATCTGATAATGGATGGGCTAGATCTGAATGCTAACACATGTTTTGTCCTTTAAATGTTATGATCTAGGTATGTCTGAAGTTTGGAATAGTTGTGAAGTTATAAGTTATTATTTGTAGATCTATATGCTGGTTCGCCTTGGTGAAGGCGCATATACACGTTGATTCGACACTTCCAAGTAGCATATGCAAAAGAAAAACTTGTTGTTCAGAGATGAATATTTGATCAGTACTATTGTTTTACTATTTTTTGTCAATGATGTCTTCATAACATCTGAAAGTAAATGTGATTGTATAAGGAGATCGAGTCTGGTTGATTGATTGATTAAGTGAGCAGGGTGATCTTTGTTGCTATCTGTTTAGAACTCTCTAAATTGACAATAGATCTTCAAAATGTCACTGATTGGTACAGTTTTTGGTTCAGAGGTTTTATGATCCAATATATTTAGAGGTATATGTAGGTTGGGTTAAAGGAAGTAGCATATACATTATGACATATGATTTTTTAGGTTACAGTTGGTTCTGGTTGTTGATGTAGTGTTCTAGGTTCAGCTATGTGTTCTAGTGACAGTATTATAATTGTTCAGATTGACTGATTGTTGATATATGTAGTTGTGTTTGATGATTGTATTGTAGTGGTGATTGATGTTACTGATGGGTCCAATATGAAAATTTGATGAAACGTGGCCTTCTTATTGTATTGTTCTGTACCAGGAGTATCCAGTCTGAAAATTTATGAAACGTGGTCCCTGGAGTAAGAGTGAAGTTAGTAGCCTTCTGTAGGTCGGCGCCTATATACTAGTAAACACATCATCCAGTACAAGAGCTAAAGGGTTCGAGCTCCCTTTCAGTAGAAGCTGGAAAAAGAGTGAAGATTGTAGCCTTCAACAGGTAGATGCCTGTGTACTAGAAAAGTCTGCACCAATACAAAACTTGTAAACACTTTTTATTATAAGAAGATTGAAGACTGAGACGACCACACCGATGGTATTTTTCCCACATTGGGTTTCCACCTTTAAAATGCTGGTGTTCATGTGTGCTTCTTATGTGTGTTGATTTATTATTTTCTTACTACATATGTTTACTGCTTAGTAAATTCATCACACTCTGGTTTAAGACAATGAATTAGTTGTTTATCAAAGTTTATTATATATGCGTTGGTTTCATTCTTTATAGGCATGAACGTATGCTGGTTGGTTTCAGAAAAATAGTGTATACAGTTTGAAAAGGAAAATCATTATTGTGAAAGTTAAAATTCTGATTCACCCCCCCCCTCTCAGTATTTTTCCCAACACTCTGCGGATTTTCTCTTGACAGACACTCCACTGTGTTTGTGCACTGTGAAACCAGCGTGGTTTTCTAGAAAAGAAAAGAAGCTTGTAATTTCTCATTTTTTAGGTGATTGGTAGACTTTAGTGAATTTCATTCACCTCTGCAAATTATTTGCAGTCAGCTTAGATTGCATTGTTTATTTACAAATCCCCATTAATAGAGTAATTAGATTATCTTTTCTTTTTGTTCAAAATCTTCACATAGCTTAATTAGTAAAGGAGTAAGTGGCCCATTATCCACAAATATTGTTACTAACTAAAGCATTCATTTTTTTCATTTTATGGGACTAGGAGAAAGTGTTATTATAGAAAGTAAGTAATCTTTGCTTCCCTTGCATCTCTTAGACGAACCTGGACTTGCATATGAAAACTTTCTTAAAGCATTTGAATTTCCATGTCCCTGTTTTGAAATTCACATAATGTAATAGGAAAGAGAGTAAGCAGCCCATTATTTGCATATCACTGCTTTTTCATGCAAGGAACAATTAAAACCTAGTATAAGTAGGGGAATATTGGAATGGATCACCAAATATCCACATCTTCTCACATTTACGTCCTCACTTCATCACTTGCACACAATTACACACCACACACTAAGATTCTATAAAATTCTTATTATAAGGAATACAATTTCTGGAGCTTGTGATACTTAGTTTATTTTATCTTACATATCATATCCTAAATAAAAGTAATACCCTTAGAAACAACCATAACTTGAAGCCACTAAATTCCCCACAGGGGTCACCAATTTTTCTTTTTATTTCAGGTTAGGATCATTCGAGGTAGGCATCCCATAATTCATCATGGTCATGTGACATCTTTGAAGCATAGTTGTTGACTTTTTAGGGAGCTTAAAATCCTTCAATCATCCCATCGAAAAGAATAACTATGCATGGAAGAGACCCGATTCAAAGGGGGTTCATCTTAGGTTCAGTGTGTGCAGTACTCTTCGGGGCTACCCGACCCATCTAGTGCTCAGTACTCGTAACTAACTACCAAGAAGCTAAGGACTTGAATTATCCCGTGGGACAAAGGTACTTTAGTGGAAAAAATCTAGGGCATCCTTTCCCTATAGGTGATGGTGTGGGCGACGCTTGAGCCTCATTTCCGTTACCTTGGTTGATTCTTCAGCTTCAGGAAGGCGTCGCCAGTTCTTTTGATACATTGCCCCAAGACCCATCAGAAGATATCTCTAAAAGGCCCAATTAATTTGAGAGTGATAACGTCAATTAAGAATTCTTAGGATCTTTTTTCACACGAAAAAACAAACAAAAGACATTTTTTGTTTGATTGATCACATAGGCTAAAATTAAAATGAAAGTAATATTTTTATTTTTCACTTTTTTTTATGCATGTGATTGATTTTCTTTGAAGAATCATCTCCTTCCCTCACCATACAAAAAGTAGAACACACTCTAATAGACACCATATTGGACCCCACGTCTCCCTGTCTATCTAGAGGTTTCTTAAACCTTCCCCCATTACCAGGAGGTGTGCAAGGACTCTCCCCATTTAGGCATATAGGATGTCACACAACTACCATTATAGGATCTTCCTTTATTGGTGCATCTTTGCATGGTACACCTCCCCATCGAAGCACACAATTCATGACCCTAGAAGGGTCCCTGCATGCCACCCCTTTTGAGATCCCACATACCACTCCTTCGTACAATCCGTGAGACACCCATCGAGGTAGTTCTCCTAAAACTTCCCCACAAAGTTCTCCTGAAACTTCCCCACACAGGACCCCTTTATATATAGCTATCCAAAATCATTTCACAATCATGGATAACTCATAGATCCTATTCTTATCTTATTTAAAACTACCATATTTAAGTAAATTAACCAATGACTTGATCACCCATAGCCAGAATTGGCTAGCTATTCCCACCAATCTCCCTTTGGACATTCCAAAATTCGAAGGGAAACAGGGAGAAGACCCAGGAAACCATGTCATGAATTTTCATCTGTGGTGTTCATCTAATAGTATCATAGATGATACTATTCAATTATGACTATTTCAATGCACCCATACTGGACCTGCAGCAAAATGGTACATTGACTAGCCTTCTTCATCACATGGAAACATCAGCTCACTAGCGACAACTTTCCTCACATTTTTCCAGCTCCCGATTCGTCATGATCTGATCCTAAAACTCCTCACCCACTTCAAGAAAACACATGCTACCCACATATCAGATCATATACATGAATGGTGGAAATGTTGTAGCTTGTGTATAACACAATTTGAATATAAAGTCCTCCTCGACTTCTTTTTTAGATCCCTCACATCGGAAATTTCAAAAGATGTGGAAAATTCATCCCAGTATAATGGGGAATAATCCATTAGTAGATCTCAATAGTTAGAGCTTATATACACCCAGTTTGGATACATCTATCATGTGTTTCTAGATGCCTTGTTCTTGCATACTTATAAAGAGACACTAGGTGCATCAAATGTCCTTAATGGATTCATTGGTTCCATAACCCAAAACCAACTCAGCAACACCTACTAGTACCCTGGATACTCACTCAATGGATAAGAATTTAACGCTATGAAAAATGCACCACCATTGCAGCATACAAGATACTACCCCGGCCAACCCACACTGATGTAGAATATAGTTAGTAGGGTTAACCAATATCATCCCCCTCAAGGAGACTCATATCTTCACCCACAGGGAAACCAATACTCCTATAGGAATACGAGTGTAATGTCCTCTTCCCATAATTCATATACCAATCAAGGACAAGGAAACCAACATTCTCCTTTCCCCGCATAACAATAGAATAACGCACCAACACGAAATAAGGCAAGGGTTAATCTAGTGCAACCTTATCTTGCTCAACATCAACAATTGGAGGAGAAGTTGAACCAAAAAAACCCGCCTAATGTTTCTAAGAAAAAACCAAAGGGAGAACCTAAACATGGGGTTGCGACCACCAACAACCACCATGGGCACCAGTAAGGGGAAACCATGACCCGAGTCAAAACCATGTATCAACCAATAACAACCCACAAAAGAAAAACAAGAACACAATCTACGGACTAATCATTCTTGTGTTATCTGTGGGGAATACGGTCACTATGCCCATCATTGTCCTCATCTCCTTGAGGTAAATAGGATACAAGATAATAGGGGACAAGGAGGTCAACAAACTGAAGTAATGCAAGACTCTTTCCCCCATCAGGGAGTGGTTAACACTCAACAAAAATCATCCCACCCACATCATTTTGGAGGGAAGCCTAGTGGGCCCCAGTATTGCAGCAATGATGTTGCAACTCTTGGGACTCCCTTCTTTACTTTTATCAACCCAGTTGTTCGTAACAAACTTGGAAGCGACGGTGCTATATGCACAAGTATTAGCTCCTGCTGCAGGCTATCACTTGATCAGCTGGCACAAGTCCGCTAGGAGATTAAGCCAACTTCTATGAGCCCTTAGAAGAAGCTTTTAACTATGATGGACGAAAGCTAACTCAAGGAGGCTAGTCTACTTGCAAAAAGAAGTTGAAAGCTAAAAAGAAACGCAAAACCTAGCAAACCCTAGTTTTACCGAATAGCCCTACTGGTGCAAGAAAAGAGATGAAAGCGGTGGAACTAGATTCCATTGACTCTCGAAAAGGTAGAATGCATGTGACTAAGCTACTTCTGAAGAGAAATATGAAAAAAACATCTTTTTGCATTTTTGAGTAATTTTGCAGAATTATTATGCATGTGCTTTGATTATTTTTTAATGTGTATAGGTTGATTGGCGAAAGGAAATGGAGTGGGCACTTGCAGGAGGTTTTGAAGGTGAGAAGAGGGCCTAAGGGGTCCCTAGCACCCTTCCAGAGAGTTTCGCAGCGATCAAATCTTGAAAAACTGCTCACATGATCTTCTACAGGAAGTCTGCAGGGGTTCTACAGGATGTTCTACATGATGTTCTACAGGAAGATCCGAAAGAGGATTTTGGAGGGTTGATGGTGGAAAGACAGTGGGAAAGTGGAAATGGAGGATGGATGAGGATGTGAAGAGGTATAGGACCTAGTAAATGAGGCTAAGGAGTGATGAAGATGGTTGGATTTGTTCAAGGATGGAGGGAGCAATGTTGCACAAAAATGTAGAAATTAGGTCAAATTGGAAAAGTGTGGCAAATGGAGGGAAGGAATCCAGAATTTGAGGTTGGAGTAGGTTGTGTGATGAAGGAAGGATAGGCAGGGATGTATTACAGGTGATCTACACACTATCTCTCAAAACTAATCAAAGAAAGACTAGAGAAATCAGAGATCTATCTACATTGAACTAATCTGACCTAAAAACCAAGAACATGATGAAAAACAAGTTGTGAACAGGAAATCATGCAAGATAATTATGGAAACCTAAGCAAGAATAGTTCTAAAAATGCAAGCACAACTGGTATCAACTTTCCTAACTAAAAATCTAACACTAGAAATTGCATGAAGAGGCAAAAACAATTTTTTTGTGGCCGCAAGTATGCCTTGGTCTCAGCTCATGGTCCTAAGGAGGGAGAGATGAGATCAAGGATTTATTGATGGCCTTTTTGCAAATCTTTTCTGTTACCAAACTATCAAATCAACCTGAAGCATAAAAAGCTATTCTAATCATCAAAAACAACCTAAGTAACAAAGCAAGATCTTAACCTAAATAGCAGAAATTATTCTATGAATGCAAAGAAAACACATAATAGTACACAAAGGAGGTACTGGCACTTGGGTTGGGCCCAACCCCAAGAGCTACAACCTCCTAAGAAAAGCTCAGAGCTGGTGCAAAGTGAAATTTATCTCCATTACTCAAAAAATAACCATGTCACAGAAATTTTTATAGCAAGAGCTCGAAAATGAGCCGAAAGGTAGAGCAATACCAAAGTACGAAAAACAACTATTCAAGAGCTACACTACCAAGGCTTGAAGCCTTCCTACTTATGCACCACGAGGACCTCCAACATCCCTCCTTAACTTGAGGGGCTTGGCTGCTCAAAACTGCAAGTAATCAACCACTTCACAAAAGCTACTCAACTGCCCTTGGAAATCATCTTTGATGGATTGCTAAACTCCGAGCTAATGGTGGAAAACTCGAGGAAGGGGCCATTTAGTACAGGAGACACCCTTCCTACTAACCCTCAGCCTTGTTCCCTCGTGTTTGGCTGTCAACTGGATCATAAATGCATGACCTTGGTCTAAAAGATGTCCAAAAATCTGCAATAAGCACGTATTAGACTTCATGGTCAAGTGACTATTCTCATTCATTCAATTAACATAAATATACTCAAAAGCATGCATAAATGTTACAGGGAAAAGTGTCTACACAGAACTGCTTATCCCACTAAGGTGTGATAGCTACCTTAGAAACAAACAAAGTAAAGCTACTTTCATTTTTCCTTTATGAAGTATAGAAGAAAGAAAAACAAAGAGGACCAACCTCTGTCTTGCACTAATCTCCTAATTCGATTCCTCTCTCTTGATAGTCTTTCGCTACTTGTTCCCTTGCACGCCCAGCTTCACAGAGTACCTATAAGATCACAGTAGCATAGCACTATACAAGAACATGGATCTATAATCATAAACAATCTAGGATCATATGTAAATTGACCATACAAATGCAGCAAACATAAATGAAACAAGAGTATGGAGGAAAACTTGAATAGCTTTTATTGATAAACAAGAAAGAGCCAAGGGAGTTACAACTAGTTGTTCTGACCCAGCATCATCCTCTCAGCAAGGAAGCCCCTCTTCACCTCATACAAAGCTTAGATCACCCAACAATCTGATGTTGTCTCAAGAAACCAACAGCAATTCCTTACAATATGCAAAATTCCAGCCTCTGGATCTCTGGGATGAGGGATCCATATATAGATATCTGTAAGGGAGATGCGTCATCTTGTGATTTTATTAGTGTCTTCCCTCTGATATTTCTTGCTTCCACTTGGAGATTGATGATCTCTTACTCATCCTTGGTCGAATTCAGAGAGGCAAGTGTCACAGGAGAATTTTCTAGAAGTTTCCATGCCTCTCCACCTCGCGGAATGACACTGCCATTTGTCACTTCTCGCCCATCGCACCCCATAGAAGGGCTTTTTGAAATGCAGCACACCCACACAGTGTATTTAGCTGAGATGCAACGCACTTTGCCTATGGAGTAGCTGAAATGATCTTGTTTTGACCAGTTCTGAGCCGTTTTTCATGGAGAACTTCTGGGAGAAGCTGTAATCAGTTGACCTTGTTCCTTTAGGGGTTAGAACAACACTTTTAGGGACTTAGGAGCCCTTGGTTTATGGAAATTTCATGCTTGTGGTTGTAGTGCCCAAAAATGTCTATAACAGTTGCCCCCTAAAGCATGAGGTCGTTAATCTTTTGATGTCGGGTGAAATGCTTTATCATGAGGATCCGAAGTTCTTTCAAGCTGGGAGGAGACTTGTAATAAGATACAATACAATACATTATCTTCATAATATTTTCATGATCTAGATGAGGCGGGCATTCCCATGCTCAGCTTTATAAATTCATTTTCATGTACATAGGATAGACAATCGTCTGAGTGTAGACTAAGATTCTGGAGGAGCCATCATCCCATAGATTGGATGATTATCTGTGCAAAAATGATGTACATTTGAGGTCTTTATTTTCCTGAATATATTTCACAGCCCGGATGGATGAAACTAGATCCGGGGTCTTCAATCTCGTTCGATCTTCACTCAAAGTACAAGTCGATCCATGTGAGAAATGTTCTGGAGTCGAACATGGAAAGACATCGCTTGATTACCAGCCAATGATGTAAGCTGTTAACAGGCATGAGAGGAATCACCGATAATGATAATGATCCTCAAGGTACTGCAGTACAATTCACGTGGTGTGAATAAAGGACTTGGCGTCGAAAACCACGCAAAATCTTTCGGTTGAAGGTCATTAAACCTGTCACCGGAAGTGAGAAACTTGCCATTGAGGCATGCAAGCTTCAAAGTACTGAACAGGGTGTTCCTAGATCAACTTCCTGGATAATGAGCTGATGTCAACAAGAAGCAATCCGTCATAGGAGGGCCTTAATGAATCCCACATCAATGACACGGAACGGAGCAAATTATTTTAATGGAGGTGAAAACGATCTGGTGATATAAAGTTCAGGGTGGCGGTCATGAAAGAATGGAGTGTAAATGTATTGCAGCGGGTGAGACACAGGTGAATTCTCTGGATGACTTCTCTTGAACATATCGGCGACACTGACGTGATGGATTGGTAGCATTACCCCAAATGTGGATGGTGTGATGGGACCATGGTGATGTGATCGGTGAATGAAACAACCCAACCTGACTTGGATGCGGAGTGAAACTGTCATGTTCAAGAGTGACTTGCTACCAACAAAGTTTCTTCAAGTTTTCTTCCCAATTTTTCCCCAGTCATTGCTGACCAGTACCTCTTTATTTTTGTCAAGCTTGAGGAGGATAACATATGCTTGTTCTATAATTTGCCTTTCGGGCAAACCCATCGCTATGTTTTAACGAGCCTAGCAATAGTGAAACTCGTTCTTGTCTGCTATCGACAAGTTTGTTGCTATTAAGTTTTAACGAGTTTAACGACAAAGATAACTCGGTCCTTTTCAATTTTAGAGAGTCTGAAAAGGGATGTAAAGGAAACTCCAAAAATCCTTTTTCGTCATCTAATCCCTTAAGTCCGAAAAATTATAAAACAATACAGAAGGGATGAATTTTCGATACTTTTAATGAGCCGAACAAAACAAGCGCTCGATCTTTTTGTGTAATAATCCCTCAGGTCCAAAAAGATTAAAATCTAAAGGAGGGATAGCACTTCCGGTCCCTTTAACGAGCTGGAGAGGCAAATGGCTCGGCAACCTTTTCATATTTTACGAGTCAGTTGAAAGGAGCTTAAAGAAGACTCGTTTTTTGAGGAACGAGTGATAAAATTGGGTAGCAGCTGATTCCAGGTAAGGTTTGGAATTTTCCAATCACGACAGTGTTACAAGGATGGCTAGTGGGATCACTCTTCGCAGCTATTCCTCAAAAGGGGTAAACAATCAAATGGAGGTGAATGATCGGCCAATACAGAGTGGAGGTGATGATGAGAACACGACCAAGGCTTTAAAGGCTGAAGTACTACATTCAGGATGGTTATTTACTGGGAAATAGTTCATTTTTTAATGAGCTTAAACGCGGGGAGAAACATTTGCTCATGTCTTATGTTTATTTTTTAACGAGCTTGAACTATGTGCTAAAACTTCTCGATGCGGGTTTATTTTTTAACAAGCTTGAACCCTGCAGTAACACTGCTCGTGATAAGTTTGCATGCCCCCAGCATAATAACGCAAATCAAGGTGCATGCCCCCCAAGCTTCATTGCATTCAACTCGGTGGTTGGAATGAAGGTTTACCTTTGAGATTTGGAAAGGGGATTTGTTTCATTTTTTAATGAGGTTGACACAGTAAAAGAACTATCCTCGTGATGCCTTGTTTCATTTTTTAACGAGGTCGACACGAGATAAGAACCATCCTCGAAATCCACCGTATTTACAGTATTTGATAGAAAATCAAAAACTGATGGATGATTAAGGTTGCTGGAATAATATTCGTGGTAATCTGGAAGATGGGAGCGATGGTGGTAATCTTCCCATGGTGCCTCTCCTATCATCATTGATTGAATGATTCCTTCGTCTGTAGAATGTACATGCGACCAAGGATCTGAAGAGGTTCCATATTCCCGAGATCTATCTATCCAAACACTCGATGAGCGTTGATTTGGGTTTGCCCCCCAAGCCAAGAAAATTTATTGCTACAATATTTCTAAAATGGCGATGATCCATGCTGACAAAATGTTTAGGAATCTTCGGAATCCATTAGATATAGAATATTTCATATTGCAAGTTTCCACTGTGGCCACTTCCGCCAAATTACTCCGAGGTGGTAGGGAAAAAGTACCCATTAAGGCAGGGTCTTTTAGGAGACCTACTCCAATATTTTGAAGCGAATGATTGCTTCCATGGATCATTGGAATGCTTCCCGTAACTTGTGAACTGTTGGGGAGAAATGTTTGTTGGTCGACGATTGTAATTCCTCCTTGGAAGGGAAATGCAATCTTCTTGAAGTAGGTCGACACAACTGCGGCCATGGCATATATCCAGGGCCTTCCCAGTAGGATGTTGTAATCGAGGTTTTCGTCGATTACTTCAACATCAATTTCTACTGTTTTTCCCCCCAGTTCAATGTGCAAGTTACTTAAAATCCCGTATGGAGTGTATGATCGTCCATCAAATTCTTTTAACATTGTTGATGTTCGCGACAAGGGTGGTGAGCCTAAATTTTTCCAGCAACTCATCGACATAATACATATAGATGCCCCCTCATCAATAATTGTTCGATGAACAGTTTTGTTGAGGGATTTCACTTGAATAAGGAAAGCTAGTTGAGCTGGTAACTGAGGGTCATATCCTTTGTGATTAAAGGATACAAGATTGGAATCCGTTGGGTCAATCCCACTTATCACCGATAATAGATCCTGCTTTTGGGAGAGGCAATTTTGCGGTACCTCAAGTGTTGACATAGCGGACGGCGATTGGGCCAGGTCCTCTACTATATTATAATTTTGTGCTACTTTGGCACGAGGATTAAATGTCGATTTGTGTACTACTCCCTTTGGCGGCTTTATCATTGGTTCGGGAATGATGGGTGGCACAACTTTGGTCAAAGTTGTTGTCGAACTACTAGGTTGTTCATTAGCCTTGTTATTCGACAGCTATGGATTCCCGTAATCTTTATTCCTTGTCAAAGAATCATTTTGTTGCTTTGAGATAGACAACATAAGCTCTTGGGATCGGGAAGCATTTTGATTAGCAACTAGTTTGGTTCCCGGGTTTGGAAACGGATCAGTCAATACTGCTGAGGTTTTTGAACTCTTAAAGAGTTTCTTAACTTCAGCTTTATGTGGACAATCTCTCGTCTGATGATCCTCATCGCATATATGACACCCCGCAGGGGGTTTCCTCTGCCCAGAAGGGTTTGCAGAAGGTTTTCCAGGAGATGACTCATCTTGCTTCCTTTTCCTCCCTTTCTTTTTCTTCTTGCCCCCTGGTTGCTTCAGTTGTTTGCCCTTGTCGGTCGACACGACATTTACCTCCGAGACAAGAAGTTCCTCTTTTGCAGTTTGATCGGAAATCTTACGGGCCTTTTTAGATGTAGCCTTTTTCGATTTCGTGTCTGTTGCACCAATCACGCCATCACCGACATGAGAGTCATTGTTTGATTTAGGAGGAGGAGGAACTGAGAATTCCGGTCTAGAAGTGTCAGGTATTTTATAGTAGAGTGTGCCGAACTGAGTGTAAATCAAGTCCAAATATTGCACACGAGCGATAACCTGCTCTTCGGTGACGACTCCCCCTTTTGCCACATCTTCCGTGATGGAAGGCAGTAATGACTTAATAAACCATTCAGCTAAAAGTTGATCGGGAACATACGTTTTCACCATTCTACGATGACATCGCCACTCATGTATATGATCAGATATGTGAGTGGCCGTCATTTGTTTGAAGTTGGTAAGAAGTTTTATTCCCATTTCGTACCTTATTGGTAACTGAAAATGGGTTAAAAAGGTTGTGGCTAGGGTACTAAAGTTGTCAAATGAAGCTCTAGGCAATTCAATATACCATTTTGCTGCCGGACCAATTAATGTCCTTTGAAAAAGGCGAAGCCTAATCGAATCATCGTTTAGGGTGTTTGATGAAAACCATAGATGAAAGGCCATCACATGATTCAATGGATCTTCACCCGGATTTCCATTAAATTTAGGAATATCTGATGGAAGTTTATGCGGAATCGCTGGCCACCAAGGGGCATAAGCGATTGGATCGTTTGTTAACCGATTTAAATTAGGTAACTCTAAAGTCGCCACGAAGGGTAACATTGATTCAGGTTAGGTGAAGCATACCCAGGATAAGATGGGATTGCCTGAGCAGTTGGTCTCTGCATACCAACATAATGCATTTGATGCTGGTAACTTTGGTAAGGTTGGTGGGCATGACCATTGTAAAATGGTTGATTTTGACCGTTTTGAATATACGGTTGCCCACTATTCGCAAAGATTTGTTGCTCAGAACCTTGGTATACTTGTTGGAACTACGGTTGTTGGTATTGCACTAGCCATGGTTGTGAAGCCATGTGCTGTTGCCCGATACTAACTGTTTGACCAGGATGAGGGGTAATTGTACCTGTTTGAACCTGTGTCATTCCACCAGTCGGCGATTGTGGTTGAGTTGCAGGGTCAAGGGGCTGTTGCATTACAACCTGAGAAACTTGAGGTTGGCATACAACAGGCAGCGCTTGAACTTGCGACACCGTCACAATAGCTGGCGTAGTTGGTATACTTGACATAGGTAAGCATTGTTGCACTGAATATACAACTCTTGGTTGTTGAGGTAGTATCGGTACCCAACCGCTTGATGTAATTCCAGCATAGCCCGAATTTTGTTGTGAACTCCCGTATTGCTGTCCTCCCGGAGGGGATAATGAAAGGGTATACTGCCCCCCATATGGTGGTAATCCGGTACTTAAGGGAATGGTTTTCCCTTGAGGGCCGGACTGCCCAAATTGACCTCCAAATGGATCAATTTGTTGAGACTCAACATAAGAGTTTCCAGATATTATTCTGGATGAACAAACTGGAACAGACCATACCATTGAAATGGCCCCTGAGTGGGCTCCTTCTAGCGGTTGAGAGCTAGTTGGGATAGATGGTATACTGGCGAACATTGTTGGAGTGATAGCTGGAAGTTCTGTCGTCGCTGTGTCAGACGACACAGTCCTAGATGTTGACGGTTGTTCAAAAATTTCTAGTCTATCCAAAAGATTACCTAGCGATTCTACAGGAGCTTCCACTGGCGATAGACTAATTTTTGATGAAGAAGGATACAGAGTGATCCCAACTCCAAAATGCGATGGAGTACTAGATGGAGGATCTTCCACAATCTCTTCTATAGCAATCAGACCAGGTGGAAGGGGTAGACCGTCAGGTCCGTAGAATATTTCTGGTGCCGAAGAAGGTATGGAATCTGCAGCGACAAATGTTTTGGGAGCAACACTCTCCGAACCGGTTGTAGATGAAACTGGTTCAGTGATACAAGTGTTCACCCTCAGACTAGGATCAGTACTACCGTCCTTCTGTGGCTGCTGAACTTCTTCTGTAAAGGCAGGGATACCAGAAATGTTTGGAGTAACCGGAGTCTCTGATGTTGTTGGAACACTTGTTCTAACTTTACCAGGAGATTTGGAACCGGTTAAATGAGTTCACTTTGTCCGTACTTGTTTCAATTCCGAAGACAAAGACAGTTGACTCGTAAGCCTCCGCGAACGACAGGGTTTCAATTGACTTTCTTCCACGATTGCGGCTTACTCGATCAACTAAAAATCAAGGGGAAGTATGTTTCTGAATCAGATGAATTTTAGACGCTTTGACACAACTTGTTTTTTCAATTTTTAAGAGTCGAGAAAAAATGAAAGATGACTCTAGTCGCCTTCGATTTTTAATGAGCCTGAAGTGACAAGTGCTCAGATGGACCTTTTCCGTTAAGGAGTCTGAAAAGGAATGAAAGGGACTGCTCTGGAAATCTAGGTAGAGGGATTACCAAACCAATCACAAAACTGCAGAATACTTTTTACAGTACGGCAGTCAATCTTCTCGAATGCTATGTTCAGTGCATTGCGATCGATAGGGCGGTAGACACGGCTTCCTATGGATAAAGGATTAAGCCTATTGTGGTCTCCCAAAATATACTCAACGGTACGTGGGAGCACAAGTCTGTACTGGCACTTATCGTCTCAAAGTGGAGGAATCACCCAACCATCAGTGAGAACAATAGTTACCAGGCTTTATGACGCCGGAATACGTCTCTAGCCTAGACTTCTAAATGTTGTGCGTTAGGTTCCAAAGCATTGTTAGATTCATTGAATTTATTTTATAGTTGATCTTGTTTAAGAAATTTTCCTTTTAGGTTCACCTCGAGATGTAGATGTATAATTCCTAAAATGCATTCTAA
Source organism: Pinus tabuliformis (assembly GCA_031772625.1). Lineage (NCBI taxonomy): Eukaryota > Viridiplantae > Streptophyta > Pinopsida > Pinales > Pinaceae > Pinus > Pinus tabuliformis. The sequence goes on along the minus strand of CM062817.1, from coordinate 1,739,362,267 downwards.
GATGATAAACAGTCTTTTATCTTCTTTGTGCAATGAAAATCCTAGCTACTAAGGAAAGAGAGACAGTATTCTTTCACAAAGAGCAAAGAGCACACACTAGATGCACAGTCCTAAATCAAACCAATCAAACAGTCTAAATGCAAATGCACATGCCTGTATTTGCTTTTGGCTTTCTTAGTATGTGAATGGTAAAAAGAAAGCTAATGCACAAATCTGAATTACTTTTCAAGCGACAATTACTAACAAGTTTCTTTTCGAAATCAGAAATGGAGACAATCACAACACTTTACGATTTGGAAATGAATACTTGCTTTCGACACTAGAAAAATTACAAATTCAGACCAAATACAATAGTAACAGGATAATCGACTATCTACAGCAACCAAACTCTTTCCTATGACTGAAAACGACACTTGCGACACTTTCAAATCAAAGGACGACAGTACGATTACGTTACTTTTTGCAAAGGAGAACTGAAAATGACTCAACAAATACACAAAAACATTTACAGTTCTTTTGTACAACGGAGGCGGAATAACAGCAAGGAAAAGGGGTTTCAAATAGAGATATACTGATTACAGGCAGCAAAATTCATGAATAGAACTAGAAAGAATGAATCACAGAAACCAAAATTGAACAATGCCTAGTCTGATCAAATGCAGCGCACCTACTACACTCGGGAAGTGTGCTGAATTTCAGATTCACAGAACAGTACCTGCACTGGGCCAGAGACGAGACTTTGCTTGGGTTCTGGGTCACAGTTTTCAGTTCAGTTCATGGGTTTTGGCCGAGCAAATGGTAATCAGTAATGCAACAATCAGGGCTAGATCTAAGCAGGTTCTGAGAGCTACCACAAGGGCCAATCAGAGAGTTTGTGAATCAGTTGTTTAAGTTATAAACAAATCCCGGAGATTGACTAAAGCGGCATTTATCTACTTTGCATTTGCATAGCAAATGCAGTTCGAAAGCTACCTGGCTCGACTTCAGGCTCCGTCTGTAAGTTTATAAAATAGACAACAAGGAAGATAAACAAACTAACTAACTCGTCCCCAGCGGAATCACCATTTTGTTACAGGGAAAAGTGTCTACACAGAACTGCTTATCCCACTAAGGTGTGATAGCTACCTTAGAAACAAACAAAGTAAAGCTACTTTCGTTTTTCCTTTATGAAGTATAGATGAAAGAAGAACAAAGAGGACCAACCTCTGTCTTGCGCTAATCTCCTAGTTCGATTCCTCTCTCTCTTGATAGTCTTTCGCTACTTGTTCCCTTGCACGCCCAGCTTCACAGAGTACCTGTAAGATCACAATAGCATAGCACTATACAAGAACATGGATCTATAATCATAAACAATCTAGGATCAGATGTAAATTGACCATACAAATGCAGCAAACATAAATGACACAAGAGTATGGAGGAAAACTTGAATAGCTTTTATTGATAAACAAGAAAGAGCCAAGGGAGTTACAACTAGTTGTTCTGACCCAACATCATCCTCTCAGCAAGGAAGCCCCTCTTCACCTCATACAAAGCTTAGATCACCCAACAATCTGATGTTGTCTCAAGAAACCAACAACAATTCCTTACAATATGCAAAATTCCAACCTCTGGATCTCTGGGATGAGGGATCCATATATAGATATTTGTAAGGGAGATGAGTCAGCTTGTGATTTGATTAGTGTCTTCCCTCTGATATTTCTTACTTCCACTTGGAGATTGATGATCTCTTACTCATCCTTGGTCGAATTCAGAGAGGCAAGTGTCACAGGAGAAGTTTCTGGAAGTTTCCATGCCTCTCCACCTCGCAGAATGACACTGCCATTTGTCACTTCTCACCCATCGCACCCCATAGAAGGGCTTTTTGAAATGCAACGCACCCACACAGTGTATTTAGGTGAGATGCAATGCACATTGCCTATGGAGCAGCTGAAATGATCCTGTTTTGACCAGTTCTGAGCAGTTTTTCATGGAGAACTTCTGGGAGAAGCTGTAATCAGTTGACCTTGTTCCTTTAGGGGTTAGAACAACACTTTTAGGGACTTAGGAGCCCTTGGTTTATGGAAATTTCATGCTTGGGGTTGTAGTGCCCAAAAATGTCTATAACAATAAACTATGAAGAATGGTGGATTAATTGAGAATAATAGGCAAAATGAGCCCAATAAGTTACCCATTTTTGGGGCTCATCATCACCCCCCTGCTAAATGTGTTGCTCATCCTCTGAGCAACTAATCCAGCTCATCATCTTTGATTTCTTTAACTACCTCTCTAACATCCCAAGCTTCCGAGCTGATGTCCTCTTCTTGGTCATGAAACCCTGCTTTTCTCTCCACTTCCTTCCATTGCCTGTGCTCTTCTTCTTCTTTGACCCCTTCCAGCAGTCCTAAAAGCAATGGAGGATTTAACTTTAGGCTGATCTAGTTGGCCTGCAGATTTTGCATTGACTATTTATAGAGTGGTACTCTTGCCAAGGCCTCCCTCATCCTTGTTGGGGAGTGGTATTCTCTTATTTTCAGACTGTGGGACAGTGTGTTCCATCTCCTTGTGCAAGCATGAATGCAGTTATCCCCCAATAGTCTTTCCATGTCCTCAAAGTGAGCAATGGCCTGAGCTTGTCTTTCAATGTAGTCTGGGAGAACCTGGGGGTTGTTGGCGAGGTGCTGATGGGCATACACTAAAGCTGAGGGATCTTCTGGTTCTGCTCTGATCATGAGTGGCTCCCTTAGCTCCCTGTCCATAACATTCCGAATTTCTGCTGCCCTCTTTTCCTCATGGTTTAACCAAGAGGCCATGGCCATGAGTTGCACATCTCCCAATGTAGCATTGGGGTCCCACAGATTCATGTTTGGAAGGGCCAAGTTGTGTAAATAGAATTCTGATAACTTGGCCTTATCTTCTGCTGAGCTACCGTCACACAAGTCCATAAACTGATGATAATTCTGAAATGGAATGGTGCCCCTCTGGGCCAAGGTGTTAATTTGAAATTGCAACCATTGATCTTTAAGATATAAGGCATATGACTTAGCATGTTTCCTACATTGTAAGGCTTCTACTGCTTAGCCGGCCATGCAGGCCATCTGGGCATCTTTTTCTTGCAACCATTGTTTTAAACCCTGTATCTTTTCTGCTACCTGAGACTCCTGTTCTTGCAGCAGTTTTGTGAGCATCTCCACATTAGCTTGTAGCTCTTCCTCCTTCTGCTATTTCTCAGTTGTGTCTTTGTTTGCTGGAGGTCCTTCTTGCTGTTGTTACCCTCCCAAAATGGACAACCTACCTTCCTTGTGGACTTCCTGTAGCTGCAACTGTTTCTTCAGCAGCTCATTCTCCTCCTGTAGCTGGGCTCTTTTGCAGCTTTCTACATGCCTGACCATGGCCAGTTCTCCTCTTAATTCTTTTAACTTCTCCTCCATGTGGCCTATGTCCTCAATTCCCTTAGATTTGGAAATTTTCATCCATGTGTGTGTTCTGATCCTCTCCTGTTCCAATGCAAAGAAGAGTGGCACAACAAATTTCTGTGGGATGATTTTCCCACCCTCTAACAGGTTGTAGTATGAGCCCAAGCTAGGCTGAGGGCTTGGTTCCAATATCTCCTCTATCTTTTCCTTTCCCTGTGATGGTTTGGCTGCCTTTTCCTCCAATTTCTCGGTCTCCTTTAACTTAGCTAGAGTTTCTTAGAGAGATGTCTCAGATTCCTGTAAAGCTGTCTTTGAGTCCATCATCCTAATTCTCTATCTCCAGGTGGAGGTTTTTGGGCTTCCTCATTCATAGGTGATAGATATCTTTGAAGGAGACTCTTCTTTTGGTTTAGTTGTTGTGTCCTCAATGACAATTGGCTCCTTTGACTGTGGCTGGGGTCTGCCCACTTTGATCCTTGTGCTTCTCCTTGCTTTAAAGTACATGGAGGGTTGCCTCTTTCTCTTCCCTTTTTGTTTTGGAGGTGTGCTTAAGGCAGCAAGCACAGCTGCTGCCTCCCTTGCCAATATCTCAGGTGATTTCTCCTCTTGCTATTCTTTTTCCTTGCTTCCTGTAGAAATCCCTGTGTCAACTATTTCTGTCTGTGTTGCTGAGATCTCAGGGTGTGTCTTTTCCTTTTGTTTCTGTGTGCCTGCTTTGGCTGTGGCAGCCTTCATTTGGGCTTTTTCGGCCTTCTCTATTCTACTCTGCATCCTCTTTTCCCTTGGTGTTTTTGCTGTTGTTTCTTCCTCTGTTTTAGGCTCAGCAATCTGGCCCATTTCCCCTTTTTCTTTCTGTTCTTTCTGTGCTTGAATGTCCTGTGTTCCTTCATCATTGTTTTTCTCACCTTCTTCAGTGTGTTCTCCCTCCTCACTGCTAGATGGGGTGATGTTTTTGGCCAAAGTTCTAATATTGTCATCCCTGGACATGTTTCTGAAGATTTCCCAAGATATGGGGACAGTGTAGGTGTGCAAAGCATCTTCCACCAATAGTTTGATGAGCCCATGATGGGCCAACTAATCTGGGATCCCTTCATTTAACTTTGTACCACATTCAATTAGTGACTAAAGAAGGAAATAGGGGATGCTCAGTTTCTTGGCTGGAGGCAAGTCAATCCCATGCCTTAGTTCACACAACAACCTGAAATGATATCCATAGATGATGCTAAACCTCCCTTCACATGTGATATACTTCATAATTTGAAAACTAACTTCACTCCAGAGAGGAGGCAAGCTGGTTCTTCTAACCCCGTTTTTATCTTCTACAGGATGCTCCGTGGGCAGAAAAAATGACTTCTTAGCAATTTGGCCCAATGATCTCTCTTCTTTGCTCCAAGGGAGCCCCAATGGTAGACCAGTAACTGCACTGATGAGCTCAGGGGTGAGTTCTAGGGTAAAACCCCTAAAACTAACTATGGCATGTGTTTTTGACTGTGGTCTCAGGGACATTAAAAACTCCTCAGTTATCTCCTCATCATGACCCTGAATTTTGTCAAAGAAGGATATCCAATTTTCTTGGGTGAAAAGGTCCACCACCTCAGGATGCTTGTGCAGCTTGCTAGAGTCTAAGGGCTCTTTCCTTATGAATCCTCCTAGCATGGTGAGAGTGCTCCTTTTATGTTTTATTCAAAAAAGGAAATTCTCAAGCAACCAAACAGTCAATCTGGAATAGAGGATAGCTTGAAATTGGTTTCCCCTGAACCCAAGAAGGAATTTTTCGTGTGTTCAATATCAACTAGTAACAATTCCCTTTTTTTAAGACCATTGCCACCGAGAACTCAACTGTCTGTTTATGAAAGGAAGAATTGTGTTTTTATAGACAGAGCATAAGGATCAGGTTCTCTTCTCAGCACACACATAGATATGCAAATTCAAATTTATTCTTTTTACACACAGGCTGGCTTCTATGGATATATATATCTTCCTTACAGGAGAATTTAAAAAGAAAATGTGGAGGATATTTTTGATGCAGAGAAACTAGGGAAACTCAATGCAATATGCAGGCAAATGTTTTACTTCCAATACACAGGCAGACTTTTCCTCTGATTTTTCAATATGATGCTGTTTAATTCACCACCTTGCACAAACACATCATGCATAGAGGAGTTTTTTTTAGCCTACCTTGTTTGGAGCTCCAAATTCAACGAAAATCCTAGGTTTTCCTACTCCGTAAAGCTATCCTGCCTTTCTTATAGAACCCTTCCTGTAGAAGGCCCCCAATTCCTGTAGAATGACGCTGTGCTTCTGAGCGAGCCCGATACATGGGAGATTTTTGAACACAGGTAGAAAAATTGGTGGAGGACGTCTGGTTAACTATTTTTGGAAGCGGTGGACGCGTACTCCAATCGAGGACGTTGTGAGTGCAGAGTGAATAGAAGGTGGTGCATGTTTCAGTCGGGCATCTTTTAACTGCGGTGTGATTTGTGGTGAGGGGATGAGGTGGCTGGACCAGACCATTGGTTCGACGTCACAGCCATAATGTTTTTGCATGTTTCTGACCACCATCACCTCCTCTCTGCCATTATCCACTGCCACCACTACCAGTCCCGGTGATTTCTCCCTGAATGGACACTCCACATGTGCTGGCTGCACATCTCGTCAGTAATTTTGAATGTAACGGGGCTCGTTTGGATCCCACGAGGATATGTAGTTGGCCAAGGGTCACCAGTTGACTAGCCACCGATTCCACTCAATCTGAACCATTCCCATAGGCATGCAGCTTTTAAAATATGATTTATGAAATTGACGAATGAGTTTAGGCACTTACCTACATGGTCACGGCCGTGTTATGCAGATTTCGGGTTTTGGAACCCATTCCTTAGTTTGCTATTGCTGCATGCACGGGTTTTGGAACGCATTCCTTCATTTGTTGTTGTTGCATGCACACTGCATTCTTGGCTTCAACTGCTACTAATATTCTTACGTTCATGAAGAGCTCTTTGCATCTCTCTTTTGCCATTCTTGGTTGTCCCTATCTCCAGAGTATGTCTTCTAGAGGGATCAGCTGCTACAGGATTCCTGTAGGATGTCCTGTAGCTGCTTCTCCTCCTAGAATGCAAGCTAGAATGAGCAGGGCTATACTGCTAACGAGGATTTCGGCTGATGAGGAGTCGAGATGGAGATTGACAGGTATGGTGAGTGAGAAACTGCTGCTTGATTTGTCAATAAAAGTTTTTGCTGGTAGTATGAAGAAAACAGGGTTTTCTGTGTGTGACTGTGCAGGAACAAATAAAAAAATGGGTGCAATGGAGGTGTAAAGAGATGGAAGAGGGTGACATATGGCGATGGACGGAAACAAGGATGTTTGCAGGTCTCATAGGCAGATTCCCACCCTTCGGATTCTCTTCCGAGATCAATTCTAGCTTGTCTGTAGGTTCTACAGGATCTTCCTGTAGAAGACACAGAACTTCCTATAGAAGGTGAAATCTTAACCCGAATGAGATCAAATCTTAGGAAAGGGTAGTGGTCATGGAGGAATTGATTGTGAGGGATGCTTGCAGCCTGGTGTTGACCTTTGTCCTTGTTTCGTGCGATCCTCCTAACCTGCAATGTCCTTCCTACAACCTGCAATTTGTTCAACAAAAGTCAGGTTTATTTTTCTGTGTTTTTTTCTTTCTTTCTTTCTTTTTGTTTTTTGAGATAGCCGGGGCGCCTCCAGGAGGTTTTCACCCTCACTACCTACCCTGGGCACCTCCAAGAGGTTTTCACCCAAGGATCTTTTATTCTTTTCCTATTTTTTTCTTTTTTTTTTCTTTTTTTTTTTTTGGTGCTCAGAATGTGGGTGGGGTGGAGACAGGGGCCTGCTCCACTACCAGCACTGATTTATCCAGAGTTTCAATGAACTCCTGCTTAGAAAGGGGCTTCCTGTAGATCTTCAATTGATGCCCATTGACGAGCATGGGGATGGCTTCTTCATCAATGGTCCTGATAAGGACTGAACCATTGTCGTTGCATTTCTCCACTGTATATGGTCCTAGCCATCTTGTCCTCAGCTTCCCTTTGAAATCCTTGTATTTTGAATCATATAATAGTGCCCAATCTCCTGGGTGAAATTGCTTCTCTTTAAGGTGCCGGTCATGCCATATTTTTCTTTGGAGTTGGACCACCTCTGAGTGGAGGAGGGCCTGCATTCTTTGTTCATCTAGTCCATTCAGCTGAAGTAGTCTTTTCTGTTGTGCATGGTTGAGATCTAGGTCCAGCTGAGCTACCAACCTCAATGTGTTGTATTCAAATTATATGGACAGTAAAGCCTTCTTCCCGTAGAATAGCTCATAAGGTGTGAAACCTGTTGTAGTTTTCCAAGTAGTGTTGTAGGCCCAGGTGGCCTCAACCAAACAATCTGCCCAATCTTTTCTACTACTACTCACCACTTTAGTCAAAATCTCTTCCAAAGCCCTGTTAGTGACTTCCACCTACCCATTTTCTTGTGGATGATAAGGGGTGGAAGTTTTGTGCTTAATCTTTTGATGAGCAAGCAGGTATTCAATCAGGTTAGAGGTAAACTGGCTTCCTTGATCTGTGACTAATTCTCTTGGGTAGCCAAACTTATAGAAGATATTTTCCCTCAAAAACTCAACCACTTTTTCTTATGTTGCTACCTTGATTGCCTTTGTTTCTGCCCACTTTGTTAGGTAGTCCGTGCACACAATGATGTAAAAATTTTGTTTTGAAGGAGGATTAATAGGAGCCACAATGTCCATGCCCCACTTCTCAAATGGCTCGAAAGTCACCTGAGGTTGGAGGGGCATTTCATCCCTTGGAGTCGGTTTCCCCATCCTTTGGCATCGATCACATTGGTTGATGTACCTTCTGACATCTTGATGAAGAGTGGGCCAATAGTAGCCTGCCTGTAGAATTTTGAAAGCGGTTCTTTTTGCTGCAAAGAGGCCTCCACAGGGTCCATCATGATAGGTTAGGAGGATGTCAAAAACTTCCTCTTCCCTGACACAACGCCTCAAAATCTGATCTGGGCCAAGTTTGAACAGGTTGCCCCATTCCAAGTGAATGGGGCACTTTTCCTCACGATCTTGCTCTTATCTTTTGAGGATAGGTGTGGCGGGAATTGTGCTGAAACAAAGTAATTTGCTATATCAGCAAACCATGGAGAGAGTACTGAAACAAGAAACAGGTGTTCATCTGGCAGTTGATCATCCACCACCCTTTCTTCACCTGCAGGCAAATCTAGTCTAGACAGAAAATCAGCAACAACATTTTCCTTACCTGGCTTATCAACAATGGTCAAATCAAATTGCTACAATAAAAGTAACCATCTAATGATACGAGCATTTACATCAGGTTTATTCATCAAATACCTAATTGCAGCATGATCATTGTGTACGAATGTTTGATAACCGGTTATGTAGTGCCTGAACTTGTTTATGGAATGGACTACAGCCAGGAGCTCTTTCTCGGTTACAGTATGGTCTAATTCTGCCTTGGACAGGTTTTTACTGACAAAATATATGGAATACGGTAGCTTCTCTTCAACTTGTCCTAAGTCTGCCCCTATGGCTTTGTTCGAGGCATCTGTGTGGATGTGGAAAGGTAGGGCCCAGCTTGGACCTCTCAAGATTGGGGCAGTTACCTGCTTATCTTTCAACACATCCAGAGCCTCTTGATAGTTATTAGTACATATAAACTCGACATCTTTTCCCAAACAACCAAACAATGGAGAGGATAGCTTACTGAAATATTTAATGAACCTTCTATAATATCCTGCTAAGCCTAAAAAACTTTGAACATCTCTTACCTTTTGAGGAGGTGGAACCCTTTGGATGATAGCAATCTTGTTGGGATCCACCTGTAAGCCTTGCTGAGAAATTGTATGACCTAGCATGGTCCCTTCAGTCATCAGGAATTCACATTTCTCAGGACTGAGGGACAGGTTCATCTCAATACACTTGGTTAAAACTTTTCCCAGGTTAGTCAATGCTTCTTGGAAGTTGGACCCATAAGGAGTAAAGTCATAAATATAGATTTCCACCAAATCATGAACCAGCTTAGCAAATATGCTCAGTACTGCTCTATGGAAAGTGGTAGGAGCATTACATAATCCAAAGGGAAGGACTCAGTAGGCAAAGGTACCCCATGGACAAGTGAAAGTGGTCTTATCTTGGTCTTCTGGGCTGATTTGGATCTGATTATACCCGCTAAACCCATCTAGGAAGGAAAAGAACTTCTTCCCTGCCCGGCCATCTAACACTTGATCTATGAAAGGCAAAGGGAAATGGTACTTCTTGGTAGCTTTTTTAAGTTCTTGATAGTCTACACAGATTCTCCACTTCCCGTTTTTCTTGGGCACAAGCACCAAAGGAGAAACCCATTTGCTGTCAGAGATGGGGTAGATGAATCCTGCATCCAACAACTTTTGAAATTCTTCTTTGACAATGTCCTTAAGGGCTGGATTCATTCTCCTCTGAGGCTGCCTGACTGGTTTACAATCGTCTTTAATGTAAATTTGATGGGTACAAACTGAAGGGAGGACTCCTTTCATCTCCTTATAGCTCCAAGCAAAAGCATCCAAATGGCAATTCAATAAGCTACACAACTCCTTCTCTTGAGAGGGAGATAGGGATGAGTTTATCTTCAAGGTTCTTTTAGGGCCAAATTCCACATTCTTAACTCATGAAGAGGTCATATCAGCCACACAGAGATCCACTAAAGCACTGGCTTGGGTGTCTCCTACCAACTCTTCTAATGGCAGCACACTGGGAGGTGGATTTTGAATTAAATTCTCAATAAGGTCATCCTCAGTTTGAGGACCTCCCCTGGTGGCTTCCGCGGTGCACCCTGGTGCAGAGTAGACTTCATCCTCATCTTCCTCCTCCAACTAGAAAGGTAAGTCATGTTCGAGCAACGGTTGGGCAGGAGGATATAGGACTAGCTGTTTGGACATTGGCCCATTCGTAATGGTCATGCTCCCAGCTCGACAACTGATGTAAGCATCTATAGTAGCTAACCAAGGCCTTCCCAAAATGAGGGGGTATCCAGTGAGTTTTTCCTTTAGCTGAAGGACAAAAAAGTCCGCAGGGTACTCCCAAGAATCAATAGAGACTAGGACATCTTCCACAATCCTTTCAAGAGTCATGGTGGAGCGGTCTGCTAACTGCAGTACTATCGAGGTCTTCTTTAGGGAACCTTGAAGGTTAAGTTTGAGCATAGTGTCCCTGGTCATCACATTAATGGGAGCCCCCAGATCAACCAGGGTGTGGGGGATTATGGTGCCATTGATGTGGACATCGACTACAGGGCTCCTAGGGTCCAAATATTTTGGACAGATTACTTGTCCCAACATTAGGTCGGACAGTTGTCCTATGACATTGATAGTTGGGGAATCTCTCTTGCGCCTGCCTGGGTGCCTGAAACACTTCTCTTTAATCAATTTGTGGTAGATTGGTACATCTTTGATGGCCTGGAGAAGTGATATTTTTACACATAGCTGTTTAAGTTCTCCCAGAAGTTCAGTCTCTTCTGGGTTTGGTTGCGTGTTTCCAGTTAATCTCTCAGGAAAGGGTGGAATGGATTTGGGTTCACTTTCCTATTCCTCTGCTTCATCCTCCTTAGGAGGAGGTTAGCTATCTAGGAGGACCTTCCCAGATCGTAGGTTGATCTCCTGAATCTCCACAGCGTAGGTAGGGCATGTTGTCTCTCCAGTATATACCTGCTGGGCCTGTCTGTTATTGGGGTTTGGGTTCGGTTGAGCAGGCATCTGGGGTTGTCTTGGAGGAGTAGGAGGTAATGGTTGTGGTTGAGCAGGTGGTGGAGGCAAAATGGTAGGAGGAGAGTTGTACTGGGGCCTACACCCCTGTTGCAATGCATTTCACTGAAGTTTCGGCTGAGCATGGGAATGAAACGAATGAGCAGTAGGTTGAGTATGGTATTGAGAAGGATATGACCAAGGAGGGGGTGCGGACCAGGAAGGATGAGCAAGGGGACCCCAAGAAGGTATGTGAGTGGATTAGTTGGGGTTGTAATAATTTTGGGAATCCCTTGCATCCCCTATTGGTAAGTTTTGGACCCATGTGGCCTCCTTTGGTTGAGGAAGTAGAGTGGTTCGGTGGCTCCTTCAGCCCCTTGGTACATCGCTTTAAGTCTGGGTAAGGTTGGGCACTGATTTGTAGGGTGGTCTTCCTCACAAACAGAACATACCTCTACTGAGTGCAATGGGAACTTGTTCTTAGGATGCTTCCTTGTGCATCTGGGACAAAAAATGGCCAAAGCCCTCTCATCTTCCTCTTTCTTTTGTTGGATTCAGAAAGTATCCAGTTGCATGGCAATGGTCTATCTCACCTCACTTTTAAGGTATTCCATCTAATTTGTAAACTCATGTTTGGAGAAGGTGGCACTATCTGAAAGTGGACTCCCCCTACCTCTTTTTGGGTTGCCCTAGAATGGTTTCTAAACACAGTATTTATGTCATCATAAGGTAGTTGGTAGATGTCTCCTCCAGCTAGAAAATGGAGGGTATCTAGAAGGTCTTCAGGGACTCCTCAGAGCAGAACTAGCTTCAGAGATTCGGGGTCAAGTGTTCACCTGGCCCTTTTATAACTGAGTTGGAACCTTTCTTCATAGTCTTCCAAAGACTCATCACTTCCCATGGACATTCGAAAGATTTATCCCTTCATCTCCTTTGACCTACAGTAATCCCGGTATTTGTTGTTAAAGGCTTGCTACATCTGAGCCCAAGTTGTGATATTGTTTCCAGGTAACCACATGAACCAACGTAGTGCTACATCCTTGAGGGTAGAGGGAAAGAGTTTCAACTTTTGATCGTCTTTTGCATAGTCATAAGTTGGACAAAGGACAGCAAACTCAAACAAGAAGGTGTCAGGGTCTTCAGTGGTCAATCCATGGAAGTGAGGTAAGGCTGAGGGACTTATGTTTTTCATTTTTGTGTCCCCATTTGTCTCTCGGATGGGAAAGGCACCTTCTATTCTCTCCTCATTCCCTATATCGTTCCTGTGTTTAGCCATGGTCTCAAGAGTAACATTTTATTGCTCTTCTTCTGTTATAGGATCTTCGTATATCTCTGGAGGTTCACCTATAGGTTCTTCTGGATCACTGCCACCGAAGAAGAGAGAAGGGTGACTCAGTGATGTGGTGGGGGTGTTGGGTAAGAATTTTCCTGTATTGTCTCTATTCCTACGAGGCATGAAATGAAATATTTTTGGTTGATTTTTGTGTCTTTTTCTGCTTGTACCTGCAAAAACTAAAATAGGTTGACCTGCAACTAACTAAAATCTATCTTGCAGAAATGAAAATGAGAAATTGAAATGAAAGCAGGAAAGGACTAATCTATGTTGCTGAAATGAAATTGCAGGAATGAAATGCTAAGCTACACTTGCAAAATGGAAATTGCAGAATTGAAATGCTAATCTACGCTTGCAGAATTGAAATTGCGAAATTGAAATGCTAATCTACGCTTGCAGAATTGAAATTCTAATCTATGAAAGTAGGAAATGCTAATCTATGCTTGCTGAAATGAAATGAAAGCAGGAAATGTCTAATCTACTTTTGCGGAAATGAAATTGTAGAATGGAAATGAAACAACTACTCTACTCTTGCTTAAATAAACTACTTAGCAGAAGGTTGCAGTAGAAAATAGAAGAAATGTAGCAATCACAAATACTCTGACACTTCCCCAGCAATGGTGCCAAAAATATGTTGGGCCCCAATATTGCAGTAATGATGTTGCAACTCCTAGGACTCCCTTCTTTACTTTTATCAACCCGGTTATTCGTAACAAACTTGGAAGCAATGGTGCTATATGCACAAGTACTAGCTCTTACCGCAGGCTGTCACTTGATCAGCTGACACAAGTCCACTAGGAGCTTAAGCCAACTTCTATGAGCTCTTAGAAGAAGCTTTTAACTATGATGGACAAAAACTAACTCAAAGGAGGCTAGTCTACTTGCAAAAAGAAGTTGAAAGCTAAAAAGAAACGCAAACCCTAGCAAACCCTAGTTTTACCGACTAGCCCTACTCGTGCAAGAAAAGAGATGAAAGCAGTGGAACTAGATGTCATTGAATCTTGGAAAGGTAGAATGCATGTGACTGAGCTACTTCTAAAGAGAAATATGAAAAAAGCATCTTTTTGCATTTTTGAGTAATTTCGCAGAATTATTATGCATTTGCTTTGACTATTTTTGACTATGCAGAGGTTGATTGGTGAAAGGAAATGGAGTGGGCACTTGAAGGAGGTTTGGAACGTGAGAAGAGGGCTTAAGGAATCCCTAGCACCCTTCCAGAGAGTTTCACAGTGATTAGATCTTGAAAAACTACTCACGTGATCTTCTACAGGAAGTGTGCAGGGGTTCTACAGGATGTTCTACAGGAAGATCTGAAAGAGGATTTTGGAGGGTTGATGGTGGAAAGACAGTGGGAAAGTGGATACAGAGGATGTATGAGGATGTGAAGAGGTCTAGAACCTGGTAAATGAGGCTAAGGAGTGATGAAGATGGTTGGATTTGTTCAAGGATGGAGGGAGCAATGTTGCACAAAAATGTAGAAATTAGGTCAAATTGGAAAAGTGTAGCAAATGGAGGGAAAGAATCTGGAATTTGGGGTTGGAGCAGGTTGTGTGATGAAGGAAGGATAGGCAGGGATGTATTACAGGTGATCTGCACACTATCTCTCAAAACTAATCAAAGAAATACTAGAGAAATCAGAGATCTATCTACTTTGACCTAATCTGACCTAAAAACCAGGAACATGATGAACAACAAGTTGTGAACAGGAAATCATGCAAGATAATTATGGAAACCCAAGCAAGAATAGATCTAAATATGCAAGAACAACTGGTATCAACTTTCCTAACTAAAAATCTAACACTAGCAATTACATGAAGAGGCAAAAACAGTGTTTTTGTGGCATCGAGTATGCCTTGGTCTCAGCTCATGGTCCCAAGGAGGGAGAGATGAGATCAAGGATTGCTTGATGGCCTTTTTGCAGATCTTTTCTTTTACAAAACTGTCAAATCAACCTGAAGCATGAAAAGATATTCTAATCATTAAAAACAACCTAAGTAACAAAGCAAGATCTTAAGCTAAATAGCAGAAATTATTTTATGAATGCAAAGAAAACACATAATACTACACATAGGTACTGGCACTTGGGTTGGGCCCAACCCCAAGAGCTATAGCCTCCTAAGAAAAGCTTAGAGCTGGTGCAAAGTGAAATTTATCTCCATTACTCAAAAAATAACCATGTCACAGAAATGTTTAGAGCAAGAGCTCGAAAATGAGCTGAAAGGTAGAGCAACACCAAAGTGCGAAAGACAATTGTTCAAGAGCTACACTACCAATGCTTGAAGCCTTCCTGCTTATGCACCACGAGGACCTCCAACAGCCCTACTTAACTTGAGGGGCTTGGCTGCTCAAAGCTGCAAGTAATCAGCCACTTCACAAAAGCTGCTCGGCTGCCCTTGGAAATCATCTTTGGTGGGCTGCTGAACTCCCAGCTGATGGTGGAGAACTTGAGGAAGAGGCCATTTAGTGCAGGAGACACCCTTCCTACTAATCCTCAACCTTGTTCCCTTGTATTTGGCTGTCAACTGGCCCATAAATGCTTGACCTTGGTCCAAAAGATGTCCAAAAATCTGTAATAAGCACATATTAGACTTCATGGTCAAGTGACTATTCTCATTCATTCAGTTAACATAAATATACTCAAAAGCATGCATAAACTATGAAGAATGGTGGATTAATCAAGAATAATAGGCAAAATGAGCCCAATAAGTTACCCATTTTTGGGGCTCATAAAAGCCCCATAACAATTCTAATCACGACATTTTCATGATAGGAGAATATATCCTCCTGCAAATACGAAATAGAAATGATGAAGCTCCCCGAAAGCCAAACCCTTCCACCTCGACCACAAAAATTCCTATAGGGTCGTTGACCATTCCTCAACTTTGTATAGAACCTCTGTGAAATATGGTCAAAGGACCTTTACGGTGAGCAAGACATAAATCAAAATATGCTCATAGCTACAACATAGTCGATGACTTAGTGCAATCACCATCAGCGATGTCAACACTAGAGGTCCTGCAAACATTCCCAACCTAATGAAAAGCCTTACTTTATGCTCTAGATTCAATTGACCTAGTCGATTCTTGTCTAATCATATTCGACTTGGATAAAGCTACCCTATGAGTACCATCATCCATTGCTTTCCAAATTCTAATCTTAGTTCAAAAAATCACCATCCATCGTTGCATTATCAACAAAGGGGAATGTACATGTATAATGTCCAAATATGTTTGTCAGAAACAAGGATCCCCAAACTAATGCCTTCTGACATCATGCTTAGAGCATACGTTGGGTGCCCTTCAACCCCCGTAGGCCTATACCCTAGCGTGCCAGTACAGTTGGCCAACAAAACCGTGCTAATAGATATCCAAGTACTAGACACCCAATTACATTACAATATCTTGTTAGGTCAGAGTTAAATGTATGAGATATTTGCAGTCTCCTCATCTTTGTTAAGGTTAATGATGTTCCCCCATGACAGAAAAATCATTACAATAGATCAACTCACATATTATGAGAAGAAGACATTACCTGCACCTGACAGTGTGCTACCTTTAGTCTCATATTCTCATGAATGGATCACCACTTATACCAAACTCATCCCTAGCCAATTTAAGTTTTCAACACTGCTAGGGACATTACGAGTAGACCCTTTGATGATAGAGGAAATTTCGCCAACCACAGTATCATAGGTGTGCATAATGTGCTCATTAAACACCCCCCAATCTCAAGAACTAGTTCTGGATACCAACAACAATGTTGTTACCGATATGAATTTCTTACCATATGCCATCACTCAAACACCTTTCTTATTTCCCCCACCTATTTTTATCTTGCACCAAGTCATCGTAATGCTCTCATTTCCCCATATGGCTCTCACGATACCAGTCCAATATTTGGCCCCTCAGGCCATGTCAGCAAGCTCAGGAATCACTGCAACGGGCATTAGTCCAATTCCTCCTCAGGATAGCACGACACCACAAGTAGTGCCTACACAAGTAGTTCCTACATCGACACTAGCCCGTGCTAGAACAAGGGATAAGGAAAAAGATAAAAAGGTGGAAGCTTCAAACACTCCCTCCTATAGGGTCCCTCAACCCTGTGCTTTATGTGAAACAGTTGGGCACCCCACCAATAGGTGCCCCGAGTTAAATGAGCTCAAATCTCTTACGCATGCCCCAAAAGCGCCAATGAACCCTCCTCCCCCTGCCAAAGAAAAGAGCACATCCATGCATCATAAGGCATTACATACCAACTATGCATGCACCATATATGTAGAATATAGGCATTACACTCATCATTGCCCCAAAATCCCTCGATATTGAGATGTGTTAGGTGCACTCACCCAAACCAATACCCCATTACTCCCAGTAGAGGATGGATCCAAAAACATTTTTTACATAGTAAGGGAAGAAGCTTCTTTCTCCTATCCCTCATCTGGTCCATCAACCTCCCGCTATGATCGGAGGCAACCTGAACTAGTGACACCCCTACCAGCACCCCCTTACGCTTTATGTGACATACCAGGTCATTGGATCAACCAAGGTCCCGAATTAAGGGCTTTTAACTGATTATATCTGGTTACCCGCGTCACTCAAAGCACCAGACCTTGGCATAGATGTTGCACTTTCTAGATTTGTGTATGAAATCATCATGTGGGACACTTTCCCCACCTTTCTAGATTTCATTTTTTTGTTAGGATTCATGTGACAATTTATCACTGAGAATAATGATTTAGTTGGATCAAATATCGAACGATCATATCATACCCCACCATTAGGGAATGAAGCATATAGATCCATTTTATGTGTGTTTGAGGAGAAACGGCTGCCAACAATGCAGCAAGGTCCCCATCATTTCATCTCCCCCCACCATCATTAATCTATATCAGGCACAAAATGATCTAAGGCTATCTGGAAAAAAATATTACCCCTCACATGTGCCCTATGTGATAAACCCAACCATTTGGTAAATAGATGTCATGAATTGAGTAATTTTAATGTCATATTTTTCTTAGTGTTCCAAATTCCACAAAGCCATCTCTCCAATGAGGATAAAATCACACGTTGTTATTGTCGCATCTGTTTTCAATCACATCATATGAGAACTATTCAATACTTTCCATGTTTCATGTAGTAAGAGAAGCATTGAGGCAAACCCACACCAAGAAGTCATGTCACACCAATACTAAGAACCAATTGTGGCTACCACCCAAGGATGTCCCATCTCCTGATGTCAACCAGGCATCAACATCTCATATTATGAGCAGTAACACCACCCACACTATCAATTCGATTAGTTCTAGTCTGGTGTGCAATATTTGTACCAGTACCTCTCATAGCACCAATACATGTCATATGTTACAAACATTTGGGCAACTTAGGATTTAGCACCAAAATTGATCCAGGTGGATATTGGTGGCCACCCGCCAATTCCACTTGGACCCCCACCATTTCTTCTTTCAGTTTTCAGTTTCCTTAATTATAGCACAATTTACTATTTTTAGCAGTTTTTCGGGCCCTAAACTTCCGAAGCCGTTTTGAGGCCCTAAACGACGTTTTTTTGGAAATCTACCACTAGCGATTAGTTGTCAAAAATTGTCTCTTCTGTCATATTCCTCAGAGATATCTTTTCAACGAGCTATCATACGCGTCAAACGGAGATAATATGACCAAGTCATGACCCTGGGAAGTTGGCTGTCCAACTCACCCCAATAGGGCCCATAAACTCTTGGTGTTACATCTACTCAGGTTAAGGTTTTTGTTGTTTAGGGTTTTCTCTTATTGTTCAATAATAAAAAGGCCCTTGAGCCTCATTGTAGTCTATTTCAGAGGCATGTAGCCACCACATCTCTTCTCAGAGATAAGCTACCATTGCCCTAGCTGGTGTATTTCCATTTCTGTTTGTAAGCATATTTCAGTATTTTACATTAATGAAATGAAGTATTATTTCACTGCATCTTTGTGTTTATGGTTATCTCTGTAATTTGTTGTGTTCCTGTTTAAATCCGGATTAGTGGTATCAGAGGGGTCTGCTTTTTTCTCTATTTTTCTTTGCATGTCCCCAATGAGGTCGGGATATGAGTTAGGGCTTGAATTGGTCGAACCTTTGCAAGACTAGCCTCGCAAATCCCAACGACCTCCCATGGTGGATGAAAAGAAAGATGAGGGGGCAGGAGATCCTATCAAAATCTTGCTCAAAGAAGCCCTTAAGCAACAAAGGAACGCGATGATGGACAACTTTGCCCAAATCCTTCAGTAGCTACCTAAGGGCGACACATTGGATTCCAACAACTACTCTGGAAATGCGACACCATTTAAGGTACAAGTTAATTTTTAAATTCCCATATTCGAGGGTCAGATAGAGGCATATGTCGTCGATAAATAGTTAAATTTGCTAGAGGGTTATTTTTTTGTTCATGATTTTTCCAGTTGAGAAAAGATTATTTTCGCTCTTCTCAAAGAAGCCACCCAAGTCAAGCACTGGTGGGAAACCTACTGCAAGCAGAAGGATGAAAGTACAGGCTCATTATTTTCAATCGCACCCACTTGGAATTCATTTCGGGATACCATCAAGGAGTAGTACTACCTTGTTGGAAGCTATGAGGATCAATACATAAAGTGTACCACGCTGTGGTAGGGAAGGGACCAAGATGCGCCAGAGTTTACCAATATTTTCCATAACCTTTGCACAAAGTTGGGTATCAAGGATTTAGAGCAGCGTTTGGTCCTCAAATACCGTGGCTACCTACGCAAGTACATCCAGAAGAAATAGAATTCCTGAACATCTCCTCGCTTGGCACGACATTCAATATGCCATCAAGGTCGAGCAAAAGTTTAAACAGAAGAAGAGAGACTTTGGATCTGCAAATCTGAAGCAAGGGAAAGGTGCCCCCAAACTGCAGAACAAAGGACAAATCCAAGGTGGGGCGGCCCAAGACAACCCACCAAAGCTGCAAGCAAAGAATAGCACCACGAAGCCGAAAAATGACACAGGAAAGTGGTGTGAGTTCCATAAGAGCTCCACTCACAACAGAAGTGAGTGTTGGCCAAGTAGTCACTAGTGGCCGAACTAAAGGTTTCAGATTTAGATGCATGTTCTGACTCTGAGTCAAAACCCGATAATGGTAATGACAAAGGGAAATAGATTATCGATGCAAATCCCAACGCCACTGTTGCCACCATGAAGATCCAAAAGGAGGAACCCAAAGATCCAGAGGAGGAGGAGCATCTCTTCCACTCCCAGATGTGGGTAAAGGGCTCCCCATTATGGTTCAATGTCGACAGCGGGAACCAAAAGAACCTCATTTCGGTAGAGGTCGTGAAGCGGCTAGGCTTACCGACCACAATACATCCACAACCATACACCATCGGGTGGCTTCACCAAGGACGGGATCTTTGTGTGAGGCAGTAGTGTCCCCTTCCATACAACATCAAGCCCTTCACGGATGAGGTATTTTGTGACATTTCTCCCCTTGAAGTTTGTGATGTATTATTAGGACAACCATACTTGTGGAAGCGACATGTTGTGTATGAATCAAGGCCCTGTGCTGTTATTGTTACTTTGGGAAATAAGTTGTATAGGATACAAGAGGTAGAACTGCCTACTGCCATCTCTTTGGTTATTGTAAAACAATGCAGTAAGCTCATTTCCAAAACTAGGAAAAAAAATTTCCTGATGATATGCCCTCGAGGAAAGAAGAAGATGGTGGCCACGACCTCCAAACAGGGCCCCTACGCACGACAACTATAGATGGACAAGGTCGTGGAGGAGTATGAGGACATCTTCACCTCCCCCGCAAGAGTTCCTCTGCACTGTCAGGTCAAGCACTCCATCGATCTGACCCCAAGTGCACCACTGCTCAATGGACCAATCTATCGGTGCTCCATTCTCAAGAACGATGAAATCAAGAGGTAGATTCGAGACCTATTGTAGAAAGGTCACATTCGCCTGAGTTCATCATCCTGTGGGAGCCCGATCGTGTTGGTACAGAAGAAGGATGGGACTTGGAGACCCTGTATTGACTATCGGGCACTAAATAAGATCACTGTCCGTAAAAGGTACCCAATCCCACGGATTGATTACCTCCTGGACCAACTGAAGGGGGCAAAATATTCCAGCAAGATCGATTTGAAGTTAGGATATCACCAGGTACCAATCGAACCCTCTGATGTGTGGAAGACTACCTTCAAAGCCAAGGAGGGCCTTTTCGAATGGTTGGTTATGCCTTTTGGATTGAAAAATGCTCCTGCAACCTTCATGAGGCTAATGGATGACATCTTGCGGCCATTCACCAACTCATTTGTAGTGGTATACTTGGATGACATCCTGATCTTCAGCAAGAGTTGGGAAGAGCACCTCCACCACATCCAACAGGTTCTCCAAACACTGCAGCAACATAAGTTATGTGGAAATTTTGGAGAAATGCACTTTTGGCATGACCGAGGTTCAGTATCTGAGATACATTATTGATGAACAGGGGGTGCATGTGGATCCAACCAAGATCCAAGTCATTTAGGATTGTCCATCTCCAACCACTCTGACAAAGCTCTGTAGCTTTCTAGGTCTTGCCAACTTCAACCACAGGTTCGTGATGGGATTTTCTCATATCACTTGGCCCTTGAGTCAAGTCACCAAGGGATGAGCGAAAGCAAAATTCTTTTGGTTTGAATCTCAACAGAAGGCATTCATAGAGTTAAGAGATTGCCTCTGCTCGGCACCAGTGTTCGCATTACCATACTTGCAACAACCATTTGAGGTCAAGACAGATGCCTCTGACTATGCGATTGGGGCAGTCCTTACTCAACACGGGCATCCAGTGGCATATCACAGTGAGACACTTTTAGACACAGTCTGGAAGTATCCCACTCATGACAACGAGATGTATTCCATTGTGAAGGCCTTCCAACAATGGAAGCATTACATTTTGGGGAAGGAAACAGTCATCCACACAGACCACCGACCCGTGCAGTTCATATAGACCCAAGGGAAATTGTAGAATGATCGCCATCAGAAGTGGTCCACATACCTGCAAAAGTTCCATTTGAATATCAAGTATAAGAAGGGCAACACCAATAAGTTTTCACATTGCCTCAGTCGACCACCATTCATGGCATTAACCACCGTGCTCAACTCTTGTGGTCACGAGACTTCTAATTGGCCACTTCTCTACAAAAGCGACCCATAATTCGGCCACACATACCAGACACTCTTGGAGGGTTAGCATCTTCCAGATTTTCACCTCCAGGATGCCCTGTTATGCCACCTGGGTCACCTTTGTGTTCCTTCAAGCAAGCATGCCAAGATGATTTGGGAAGCACACTACAGTCGGGTTGCTGGGAATTTCAGGGTCGAGAAAATGGTGCCAGTACTGCAAATGTATTTCTATTGGCGGAATCTTTGATAGGATGTCAGGAAGTACATCAGATCATGCATTGCCTGTGCCATTGCCAAACTGACCTTCAAGAAGCAAGGCCTTTATTCCCCACTGCCTACCCCTAGTCGACCTTGGGAATCCATCTCCATGGATTACATGTCAGGCCTTCCTTCCACTAAGCATGGAAACGACTGTGTTTTTGTGGTTGTCGACAGGTTCTCGAAGATGGCCATTATGGCGGCTTGCAAGAAGAATATTACAGCCGAAGCCAGTGCTAAACTCTTCTTTGAACAAGTGTGGGTAAACTTTGGGATCCCACTATCTATCATCTCAGATCGAGATAGTAGGTTCCTCAGTACATTTTGGTCTAGTCTCTGGTTGATGCTAGACACCAAACTCACTAAGTCTATAGCCTTCCATCCTCAAACTGATGGCTAGACATAGGTTGTCAACAGGATGATCGTACACATTTTGCGCATGTACAACTCAAAGCATCCATGCACATGGGATGAGAGCCTCCCCTATGTTCAACATAGCTACAACCAGGCTCTCCATAGCTCGACTGGCCACAACCCTTTTTAGGTGGGCTTGGGATTCTAGCCACTATGTCCCATTGATGTGGCCATGCCATTTGCAACTACTCATGTAGATTCAGCTCATGTCCAGTCCGAAATAGATAAGGAAAACTGCTTCATTGAGCACATCCAACATATTCACTAGCAGGTCCATGACATTCTAGAGAAATCAAATGCCAAGTACAAGTAGTGACATGATGAACATAGGGTGCCACACAAGTTTCAGGTGGGCGACAAAGTCTAGTTGCATTTGCAAAATTAACGCCTTACCAAAGCCTATTGAAAACTTAGACCACTACGATATGGTCCTTACACCATTACCAAGGTTGTGGGAGACAATGCATTTAAGGTCAACATTCCCCCATTCCTTGGCATGCACCCAGTGTTCAATGTGGACCACCTTCAGCCATACTTTCCACCATTACTAGACACATCCGACATTGCAGAACAACTCACACCCACAGAGTTAAATCCAGATTGCGTGGAACAAGTTGCAATTGATTGGGTCATGGACACCCAGATCAAGCACACTTGCCAGAAGAATATCCAACTGTATCAAGTTTTCAAAGCAGGCCAACTCCTTCACCAGGGCAAGTGGTTCACCAGGGACCAAGTTCAGCAGAAGTTTACTCATCTCATGGAGGAAATCAACGCAATGGACCATTACTTCCTAAGGATGGAGGAATGATCCAGGTGGATATTGGTGGCCACCCACCAATTCCACTTGGACCCCACCATTTTTCCTTTCGGTTTTCAGTTTCCTTAATTGTAGCACAGTTTACTATTTTTAGCAGTTTTTCGGGTGCTAAACTTCGAAGACGTTTTGAGGCCCTAAACGACGTTTTTTTGGAAATCTACCGCCATTGATTTTCTAGCTAAAATCATCTTTTCCATCATAGTACTCGAAGAGATCTTTCCAATGGGCTATCATGTGCGTGAAACGGAGATAATATGACCAAGTCACGACCCCAGGAAGTTGGTTGTCCAAGTCACCCAAATGAGGCCCATAAACTCTTGGTGTTACATCTCCTCGGATTAAGGTTTTGGTTGTTTAGGGTTTGATCTTATTGTTGAATAATAAAAATTCCCTTGAGCCTCATTGTATTTTAGTTCAAAGGCATGTAGCCACCACATCTCTTCTCAGAGATAAGCTACCATCGCCCTAGCTGGCGTATTTCCGTTTCTGTTTGTAAGAATATTTCAGTATTTTACATTAATGAAATGAAGTATTATTTCCGTTGCATCTCTGTGTTTATGGCTATCTCTGTAATTTGTTGCATTCCTGTTTAAATATGGATCAAAAATCCTATTGAGGAAGCTACTTTTTCTCCTCGTACACCAACAAGAATGCAATAACTTCCTCCCATGTGGCAATATTAACTCACAGTAACTAAAATTCTACCACCACCTAATGCTGATGACACACAACACCATATAAAATTCATTTCCTCATCTGTAGGAACCATGATTCATGTTGCTTTCTCATCATTTTATGGTGTTGATACTGAAAATCCACCTCACTAATGGTAACAACACTGATGGTATAGAACCACCCCATCTACACTTTTTCAACCTCGCTTGGTTCTATGACATCAACCAATGAATCATATTCTTTCTTGCTTGTCGACTAACACAACTAGGTTTGAATCCCAACCTCAAGACCTGGCGCAACCCAAGCCAACACTAGATATTATTTTTTACTGAGATGAATATATTATAGAATCGATGAGGAAACACAAATGTCCTTGGGACGTTATGCACTATTGTTTATTTCTTCTACTCGAAAAAACATTTGTACCCACTAGCTCACCAACCCACGATATCTATGCCATTGAGTCAAAGGATTTCCTCCCACCAGGAAAGGTCGACTGGTTCAAAAATAACATCCCAACACATGATGCATTTGAGGAAGGGATCATGTCAAATATTTCACCTAACATCAAGGTAAATATTTCAAATAGACCTGGAAAATTCAAAGAGATCTCCCTGGGGGCAGCATGCTCTCTAGAAGAAATAATGCATACACATCCTTGTTCCAAGAATACAAGGAAATTTTGCATGGGATTAGTCTAAGATCCCAAGCATCAGTCCCACCAGTGTGGAACAACATCTTGACACGTGGCCTAATGCCCATCCCATTAGGTAGAAACAACAATAGTTACATCCTTCTAAGTCTGAAGCGATAAAATAGGAAATCGCTAAACTCCACAAAACTGGGTTCATCTATCCGATCTCTTACATGCCTTGTGTTTCTAACCTTGTATCCATCATTAAAAAATAGGGAACCATCCATGTTTGTACTGATTTTAGAGATATAAATAAATATTGTCTAAAAGACAATTACCCAACACCATTCATCAACCAAGTCATTAACACTTGCGCTAATCACGACACCCTATCCTTCATGGACAGGTTCTCTGGGTATAACCAAATCCAAATTCACAATACATATCAATACAAAATGACATTTACAACCCCTTGGGGTACATTTGCATACCAAGTTATGCCTTTCATTCTTAAAAATGTTGGCACCACCTTCCAGTTGGCCATGAACTACATATTCCATGATTTAGCTCATCTTATCCTTAGATATCTAGATGACCCTAAAGTACGATCCAAGAAGCGTGTTAACCATCAGGAGGATTTGCGCGTTGTGTTTCATATATTTTGACAATATAACCTATGCTTGAACACTCTCAAGTGTGTATTCTATGTCAATGTTGGAAGACTACTTGTTTTCAATGTAGTTTCCCAACAAGGTATCAACGTCAACTCTCTCAAAGTCCAAGCCATTAATAAGGTACCACCTCCAAAAAAATTAAAACAATTACAAAGCTTGCAAGGTAAGGCCAATTCCGTACGATGTTTTGTCCCCAAATATGCTACCTACATGCAGGGTTTCCTATGCCTCCTTCATCAGGATATTCCCTTCCATTGGGATGATCAAGATAAAAAGCCATTCGAAGCTTTAAAGGATGAATTATCTCAAGCTCCTTTGATTAGCCCAACCGACCACAACAAATACTATACCCTATACCTATCAGCATTATATGTAGCCATCATTGGGGTGTTAGTCCAGGATGGAACAGATAATAAGGATCACATAATTTATTATGCCAACAATAACTTATCTGAGCCTGCATTGAAGTATGAAGTAGAAGAAAAAAAATGCCTTAGCTCTCGTACATTTTGTACAGAAGCTTTGGCATTATATCATCCTGTGGACCACTACCTTGATAGTAGTTATTAATCCCATGAGGTATCTTCTCACTCACTGTATGATAAACCAGAAATATGCTAGATGGATTATTTTTCTACAAGAATTTGATCTACAGTTTAATTATCCTATGAGAAAAAATGTGCTCATCCTCATTTAATTCATCACACATCTCCCAACAGAGACCCAAGGCTCTCTCATTAATGAGGCTCTTCTTGATGAACATCTATTTTTAGTATCAACGGATGATCCCTAGTACGGTGACATCCTTTTCTTTTTACGAACTCAAAATTTCAAACCCTAGCTTACCCGTGATGACCGGATGTGCATATGCCATCATGCCCCCCGTTACCTCCTTCTAGGATATTTCCTCTATCGAAGAGGCATCAACACCATCCTATGTTGATGCCTTAACCACCAATAAATTGAGGAAGCCTTAAATGACTGCCACAAGGGGGATTGCGGCAACCACCTCTTAGGGATTACCACTACCCAAAAAATCCTCTATGCAGTTATTTTTGGCCCACCCTCTTCCACTATTTCATACAAGAAGTCAAAATATGTGAGCAATGCCAATGATACGCTCATAAGGCACAAGCACCACCTGCTCCCCTACATCTAGTCATTATTTCTGGCCCCTTTTGCAAGTGGGGCATTGACTTCATGACATGTAACCCCCCATCATTTGGAAACCACAAGTACGTCGTGGTTTCTATTTACTACTTCACCAAATGGGCAGAAGAAATGCCCACATATAATAACACCGCAGAAATCACGAAACAATTTTTATTTAACCATGTCATAACACAGTTTGGTGTTCCCAAGGAGTTGGTTTTGAACCATGGTAAACATTTTGAGAACAAAATATTTCAAGAGATATCCCAACACCTTGGTTTCTCTCATGAGTTTGCTTCACATACTACCCTCAGTCTAATGGTCAGGTAGAAGTTGTCAACAAGGTTCTCAAAACCATGTTGCAGCATATGGTGAACAATCACAAAACCAATTGGCACCATATGGTGTTCTCAGCCCTGTGGGCATATCGCACAATAGTCAAGGCATCTACAGGGTTCACACCCTTCCAACTAGTATATGGGGTCGAAGTTGTACTTCCCATTGAGTGTGAGATCCCTACCTTACACTCTATCATTGAGATTCTTAGTGACACCATACCTTTGGAACAACGGTTGGTACAACTGGAGCTTATCGATGAAAGTAGACGAGAATCCCTCCAGAATAAAGAAGCACACAAATAGATGGTCAAAGAATCATTTGATCACAACATCACCCTTCGGACATTTTCCAAGGGGGAGTTTGTCCTCTGCTACGATGTTTCCCAAGAAGTAGTAGGACTCAAGAAGCTTAAAACCCTATGGAAGGGCCCATAAATTATCAAACATTTCCTCCTCAAGAGGGCATACATCTTATTAGTGCCCGATGGGACTTACCTAAAAAATTCGTCAATGGTCTCTACCTCAAAATGTTTCACCCATAAAATGCTTGAGTAAAGCCCTAGAATGTACATGTATGAACCATGACTTATTTTTTTTATGATGATCATCTCATTATGTACCCACTCTAAAAATAACTCTCATCATGTGTCACAGATGGATCATCCACCATCCTATCATCACATATTTTCTCACAGCGCCTCTTGATGGTCGCAAAACCTCACTACCACAGCCTGGGGCATATGCTCTCCTGATCGGAAACCTCATCTCTCTAACATAGTTTGTATCAAGTCAACCACCAACAATCAAGTGGAATATGACATTGTCATAGGTCTCTTGGTCAATGCCTACAAATTAGGTATCCATCACCTGCATGTATTCCCTGATTCCCAGCTAGTTTTATCTCAGTTGAACAAGAAATTTTAGGTTCGTGATTCACTCATTTTTTGGAAGTATCTTCATGGACAAAGGTTAGCTTGACATTTTGATCATATCACATTTACACATAGACCAAGGGATCAAAATCATACAACTGATCATATAGATATTCAAATCCTGGACTCGAATACATCACATATATATAACCATCAAGATACATAAACCATTAACTTAATATCCATCTCAAACAAATGCAGAAATACATTAAAATTATAGACGCATAAGACACATCATAAGAGCCGCCAAAATATATCATCTCGTATATACATATAAAAAATATATGAGTACAAAAATGGTTGTACATCCACTGGCTCATGGCTAGGAAATATAAGTCCCAAAAACAGGGGAGCATCCTCATAATGGGTGCTTTCCCTGATACATACATCCTATCATCTAAGGTCAGGGACCTCCCCTCCCCTCCCGAGGACCAATCTCTACATCAGGGGTCAAAATGAGACCGACGACGACCACTTCGATCGCGACATGTCGAAGGACTGGTCTGAGCACTCGATCATGTGCCATCATCATCTCTACTACCACCTCCCCCAATCCCACCCAACCATCCTCGAAAATCCCCCTCATCAAAGCTATAACTCAATCCCAGGAATCCTTGTAATCTCAATGCCGCATCGTCATAACTTCTAACAGAGCCTCTATTGCATCAGCACACTCTCGATGTTTCTCTGCCTCCCTAGCTGCAGTTGATCTCATCCCCTCACCAGAGGACCCAGCAATCTTGAGTCTCCGGTGTTGCATTAGCCGCTCAGGCTTCTCCTCTCGTACATCATGATCATGCTATTGTTATGGCACAACTAGATCACCATGCATCCTCATGCGATGTGGATCATTTCCTACCAAATAGGCAAGTGGTTTCCCATGCATCCCAACATCTAAAAAACAACAAAGAAATGATATCAACATCATATAAACAAAAACGCGTCATAAAAGATACATGCCAACAAAATGAAAACAAGGAATAAAACATGTGACATACCTAATGGCCCCCATGCATCACTGGGAGGAAGCCCCATATTCGGGTGACCCCTAAAGTCCACCCCATGATACGAGAACTCCAAAATCGTCTTAGGGTTGGAGAGAAACAAACCCTCCACCTCAACATTCCAATAACATATTTTTGCACCTCCCCCTACCCATGGCATCACGAGTGCCCACTGTCTCATCAAAGGCTCCATAGCCATATTTGGGGGCACCGCTATAAGGGCTCATAGCATCACAACCCTCTCATAGAAAATGATGCACATAATGTTGGCATAACAAAATCTCCCAAATGTACCATACAACACCTCCATTAGTAAGGAGACCATCCCCATCTACACCAAACTCACCCAGTCAAAAATGTTCCCTACCTGTAACCTTTGCAGCATTGGCACTACAAGCCCGTATACACGGTGTGAAGCCTTTGAACACACCAGGCACACAATCATGGAAAGCGTCACTCGCTCCATAAGATCTAGAATGGATGGTAACCTGATACATCCATCCTTTATGGGGTTAGGCCTAAAATGAACCCCGACCCACATCCATATGCCCACGCCCCTAGCTGGCAAGGGATAAGGCAACCTCTCTCCTTGAGGTACCATCTCAGTAACAATATACACATCTAATTCCACGCTGATTTGAAGATATGACCATTGAATGGTGAATATTGGTCACTCCACATCCCATAATTGCACTAGAAATCGCAAGAACTCATTGTGAAAACTTAGTATGGAG
Source organism: Pinus tabuliformis (assembly GCA_031772625.1). Lineage (NCBI taxonomy): Eukaryota > Viridiplantae > Streptophyta > Pinopsida > Pinales > Pinaceae > Pinus > Pinus tabuliformis. The sequence continues at coordinate 1,739,332,998 of CM062817.1, read as the reverse complement.
TTCTAAAGAAACTTCAACAACCCATAGCGAGTCAAAGTCTTTCTAACTACACAATCCTCTACAACTATTAACCACAGCTACTACCAACCTTGCTTTCTCCAGAGCATCCCCATCCTACCATGAATGATATGAAATAAAAATTCAACCTTCTAGGTTGTCAAAAATCATTTTTTCAGATCACCGCATGGCTATGGTCATCATAGACGTGATGTCTGCTCCTCTGCTCATCAAACAAATGCACGGTGCATGCATTTATCATGGCCCAAATCATAGTGTGCCCATTCTTAGGACCATGCATCTGTTTGTTGAGCAGACACATCGCCTGCGTGTTTGTTATTCAGACAGATGCACGAATTGTGCGGCCTAGGGAGGCAAACCCACGACGTTGTCAGAACAATTGCGTACAAACTTCAATCACATCATCCGCACCTACAGTGGGGCTATTAGGCCCTTTTCCACTGTGTCTCTGCATGAATCCTTTGATAACATGCAGAGGCCATGCAACTTTCATCCAATCGCCCACGTGGTCGAGTTTCCTTGAGCCTAAAAAAGGTCATACAGGAAACCCCTATATTACCTACCTAACTTAGTTTACAAAACTGACAAAGTTAGGGTTCAATGTTCTAGCTTGACTATCCCCACACTCTACCCTAGTACACTGGCTTACCGTAACAACAAGGAATAGCTCCTGGATCAGCGTTAGAGTCCCAAAATAGAAAGTTCAAATGAGGTGGCATTGGGCCTACATTTCCCTATATATCGCCATTTTTAACATATTCTCAAGCTTAGTAGAGGATCCCAAGATCTCTATTTCAAAACCATTAGAAACATGAGGATCATAACCACATCACCCTCATCATGGCACCCTCCATTCCATTTCAACCCAAAACTCATTTTCTAGACTTGTCGCATGCTCAGAGTACCATTTTAGGTGCGCCTTCTCTTGTTTTACAGTTCATCTAGATATTTTGCTTTTAGATTATTTATATGATCAAAAAATATGTTTTCACTTAGAGTATTGGCTTTGAAATTGCATGCACATTAACAAAATTCCTGCTAGGATCAATGCCCTGGTGGCTAGTAACAAAGTAGGTATCATTCATCACTCATCATGGTAGGCTTCCCACAAAGCTTTGCATAGGCTGACATCATTTCTCTTGAATGCACCATAAGGTCCATCATCTCAACCACATTTACCATCACCTCCCCTTACATATGGTAAACGTCTATGTCAGTTGATAGAACCTCCCCACTCTTGGATCACCTCATGATATAGAACCCCACATACTACTAGGATCCATGAGCATAATACCCAGGCCCGAGAACCATTTCTGATTGCATGCCTTTAATATAAACCTCATTCTTATTTACTCATTTCTCACCAACCCTATTCTTGGGTCACCCCTTACATGTTATGGCATATCAAGGTAGGCACACCACCACGTCCTACATTTGGCCTATCATTCACCCATATTACATAGACCAAATGCATCAATTCATCCACCTCACCAAACCAATGCAGAAACCAAAAAATGGGGCTCTCGTGCTCAGCAAAAGCACCACACCTCCATACAGGTCACCATTATCATGGAGCACCCATCTCTATGTCTATACATCTGAATCACCTTCATACTATTTTGGCAGGTGCACAATGACTTTTTTTAGGAAAAAGACTCCCACCCATATTTTCATATCTTTTTCCTCGGCGACAGTTTCTAGTCACCCTTGGTTGGAGATCTCACATCCCCCATAGTTATTTACCATATTAATGCCAGTCAGAACATACTTACACCCACCCTGGAAATCCCACCAACTCCAGGGCCATCCTTATCAGCAAAAGTGTTTTGACTGCCACTATTTGCATAATAGCTTCGACCTTGGCCTAGTTGTCCATATCCATTCATATCATTAGCTCTCATTATCAGGCTTTTTCTAGCCCACACCATTACAAACTCTTTACACCTTATATTGATTCCCAGATACGGCATGTTGGGCGGTTGATGCTTTTTTCCTGTTGACTTTAACACTTATATTCCAAGATGGAGGCAGTACCTTGGATACTCCCCCCTTGAAGGGATATCCTCAAATGGAATAATGGGAATCACTATTACCCAATGATGTCATCGGTCCCCTTAACATTCGACAACAACAAAATTTTCATGTCAAGGTGGTAGCATACTTAATGACCATTGCAGTTCTTTCATTTAGTCGATGATCAAGTGATCAAAATTTAGCTCAAAAATGAAGGTGCCCAGAAAGTCTTGAATATGGCGTCAACTTGAAGTACTCATCATTTTGAATCCAATGATGTTTTTTTCACCTTAGATCGACATTGTATGCTCACGTTATTGCGTGTTAACTGTTTGGCCCAACAACTAAAATTTTAGCAGGTCTATTGACAGGGTTGACTATACGGAGAGTCAACAGGGCAACTGTGCAAGGTATGCGCCAATGAAAAGCTTCCAAGTGTCATCCTCTAGTTTGTTAGTAGCTGGTTGATTTTTGTTGGTTTGTGCTAATTTGAGTTTGACTAGTAATATGGTGCCACATGGCCCAGTCATGGGCTGCCACGTGGCACCCCAACAATGAACTAAATTTTTTTTATGGGTCCAGGTGAGGCCCAAGGGATTCAAACCCCTGACCTCCAATATAACAACACAATGCTCTATCAATAGGTCCACTAGTGGTTTTTAATACCATATGGGAAAAACCCTTATAAAACGTTAAGTTTAACACTCAATGGAGGAAGGGGTGAACCTCCTAGTCCCAGCCCCCGGTCACGAAGATCCATAGGACCCTTAATGGGATTGAGATAGGTGCTAGTGGAATAGGTTTTAACCTTTAAGCTCGGCCCATGGTCGCATCAAGATCACATGACCCCGGCACATAGAAAAAATGTGCCAACTACGAAGGGGCTCAGTGGTAGCTCAAATATTGGTCACCTGCAACCATAGGACTATGTTGGAGGGTGCTTGTAGAGGGATATTATGAAGAGCCCTAGCTCCTAGTTCCATTTGTGCATAGAACCACCAGCAAAGCAAGGCGGAAGGTGTTTTGGAAGAGGGGCTATCCTTGGCCCCAAACCATGGGCATATGCTCTGCCAAGAGACTTTGGCTAAGACTGTAGGTGCGATGGAGGAAAGGGTGAATGTTTGGCCCTTGAACCTAGGAACATGCCATAGCACATGACTAGCAAGTGAATGGTGTTAGCGCTGACGGTGTGGGGGTTGGATCGAGGCCCTAGCTCCTAATCCCAATGTAAACCCACAACATCACAAGATACCGTGTCGAAGGTGCTTCTAGAGTCGCTAAGGCAAAGGGGCCCCCCAGGTCCTATGGACCATGCATGTGATCTCGGTGCCAACATTTAAGGGCTCAATGGGAAGGGTGGGTGCTTATACCAGCCCTTGATCCCGTGGAACCAGTGTGACCACACGCCCATGTTTTAAGGACTAGGTTGGCGGGGGCGGGGGCATTAAGATCCAACCCACAACCTTATGTGGCCTGTATGACCAAATTTTTCGATCTCCAGGGGTTATTGGTGAATTTAAGTTTCCTACAAGATTCACTAGCGAAGGGCGAAAATGTCACTCTGTTAGCGAAAAAACAAGGTGGATTTGTAGGGAAGTTAGACTATTGGTTTGTTTTGTAGGACAATTAACACTAAAACTCATGAGAGCTTGGAGAGCAATATATCTTTGAGTTTTTGACCAAATTGAGCTCAAGAATAGTCTACCTAGAGGTTTTTCAATGTTTAGAATCCAATGGTGACCTCTAATTTCTTATTTGAGCACATCTAAGCAGTATTTTTGCAGGTTTGAGACCAAGGGTGTATGGATTAATCAGGGTTTGGAAGTAGTTCTGGAAGGTGTTTGAGAATGGACAATGTCCTGTAGGGATTTTCTTGCCTTCATAAGTCTACTACAATAGCCATAACTTGCAAGGTTCATCTCAGGCTTACTTTTCTCATTATGTCATGTTGAGGGAAGTTTTTTTTATGCTCTTCAATGTGGAATTGAAGTGCTCACATGCTCATTTTAGCTCATTTCAGTTGGAGTATAGGATCTTTGTAGGAGATGCCTTGTATTGTTGTTTTATGTGAGAGTTCTTTGCAGGAAAACATTTTCTTATAGGGTTAATAGCCACATTTTTCCATCTAAAACTTTATGTACTCCCTTTTATACTGAATATATGGAGCGTTATACCTATGTTGGCAAGCCCGGAGATGTAGCCTAGAAGGGGTGAACTTTGTCAAAAAATCTTTTGTTATGCTCTTCATTATGCCTATATGAGTTATGTGTTATTATGTTTCTTATGTTAATTTTACATGTGAAGATTAACTCATGAATTGAAGAGACACTGGAAAAACTTGTTTTGTATCAAGACCCATTTTACCTTGCAAAGTGTCAAATCGATCCTATTTTATTTTGTTTGATTATGGAGAAGAGGAAAAAGACACCTCCATTTTTCAAATCTAGTAGGTATCAGAGCACCAGTTGACCAAGTTGTAAGAATGGGCAACAAAAAGAGTCTCCAAGATCTAGAGGAGAAGAATTTGGCTCTTCGTATGCAGAACATTGAGTTGAGAATGATGCTAGAGATGGTTGAAGAGGAGAAGAGGCATATGTGCCTACAGTTGTAGCATGTGCTTCAACAACAAGGTACTGAAAGTTCTACTTCTGTGCCAGTAAGAGAAACCTCCAGAATGAAACTAGTATGTGATCATGATTCAAATAGTGGTTATGGACCATATGAGGAAGATGATGCATGTGAATTTTTCAAGAAACTTCAAGAAGAACACCATATGCCATTTGATAAGGGTGGGTAACTAGAGTCGTCTACAATATCATTGTCATCATCATCAGAAGCTAAAAAGATGAATGAAAAGTTTAAGGGGCTAATTAGCATTTCAAGTACAATTCCTTTTGGTTATGTGCATAACACCTCTTTTACAGTGTTTTAGCAACATACCAAAGGAATTGGTATGAAGTTACTTTCCAAGATGGGTTATGGAGGAGGAGGCCTCAACATAAATGGCCAAGGTATTACCAATCCAATTATGGTTTAGAAGAAACCAAAGTATCAAGGATTTGGTTATGGTCAAAGGGAGTTTGGAGAATGCTCTAAACGACTTGAGGCACATCGACCATATGAGGATGAGATGTCACCACCTTGTGACAATGTTCATTTGTCTCCCAAGCAAGATTAATTATTAAAGGGACCTTTCATTTCATCATCCACTCCACTCTGTCAAAGTTACAGCCCTAGAGACAGGTATAATTCTCATGGGTGTTTTCCAATGCATGTTAATTTTGAATATTTGTGGAATAAGTACCCTTGTACTTTCTACAATGAAATTGACCATTGTGTGGTTGTATATGAGCAACGCATGATAATGGTTAAAATAATGGATCATATTCTATGCATCATGCATAATGATTCTCTTTCTCATGAGAGGACTTCTTTGTCAGCAAGCAAGAGAAAGTTCTGTTGAGTGTGGAGCCTGATTATCTTTTGTATTCAAAGGTATCGCCACATTGGACCCTAGTTCAAAATGGGGTGGCAATGCTGCCTGTAAAATATTCGCTGCAGGGGGGGTCCATGGGGGGCAGCTGCAACCTTTAGGGAGGCCCCCCCAGTGGGGGGTTTTGGGGGTAGTGCCCCGAAAGCTAAGAATAGATGTAAAATTACCTTGTAAAATGTTGTAGTTTCATAGTCAATCTTGGCCATTCATTAGGCGGAGATCTGACGGTAGAAGTTATGTTTAATTTAGGGTTTTTTTCCCTAGAAGGCAACCCCCTCGCTATATATGAGGGAATTGTATTGCTACTATGTAGATTTGTATTCTGAGTGAGAAAGAGAGAGGAGATTGAGAGTGAAGAGGGAGTTACAGCGGATCTGCTATAGGTTGTATCTCTTCAGTTTGTTGGATAATATAAAAAGAAGGACTGGTTGTTTCTCCATGGACGTAGCCCAAACTGGGTGAACCACGCATATCTGTGTCTCTCTTGTTTTATGCGTTTTCTGTGTTTATATTTCTGTAATATTTTATGTGTTCCATTGCTCTGTAATATATAATTTTCTAACAACTGGTATCAGAGCCGAAGGTCTATTTGGCTGATAAACTCGCATGAGAGAAGGGTTCCTGGTTCGAGTGGGAGCAATGGCGAAAGGTGGTAGGTTTAGGGTTGAAAAATTCAACGGCCAAAACTACCAGCTGTGGAAGATGCAGATGGAAGATTATCTGTATCAGAAAGATCTGTACCTACCATTGAGCGGAAAGACAAAGAAGCCGACGAGTATGAAAAACATAGAATGGAATATTCTCGACAGAAAAGCACTTGGAACAATACGGCTATGCCTAGCAGCATCGATAGCATTTAATATTTCAAAGGAAATGACAACAGAGGGTTTAATGTCGACATTGGAAAAACTATATGAAAAACCCTCAGCCTCAAATAAGGTATTTCTTATGAAGCGTTTATTTAATATGAAGATGCTAGAAGGTGGATCTATTGCAAACCATTTAAATGATTTTAATACAGTTACAAGTCAGTTAAGTTCTGTAGGGGTAACTTTTGATGATGAAATTAGGGCTTTGTTATTTCTGTGCTCATTGCCAGAAAGTTGGAATGGTTTAGTTATGGCCATTAGTAACTCTGTCTCTGGATCTATTACTTTAAAGTTTGATGATGTTGTCGATGCAATCCTTAGTGAAGAAATGCGATGGAAAAGCTCCGGTGAGACATCAAGTAATGCTTCGACTGCAGAGACTAGGGGAAGAAAAACGGAAAGAGGAAAGACCCCATGATATCGCATTAAGTCAAGAAAAAGCAGATCCAAGTCCAGATCGGGGATAGTGTGCTGGAAATGCGGGAGGAAAGGACACCTGAAGAAAGACTACAAGTCTCGAAAGGGAAAAGAAGGAGAAGTGCAGCAAGAAACTAATCATGAAGCGAATGTAACAGGTGATGTGTTGCAAGATGCTTTGATTCTTTCATTAAAAAATATTATTGATGCCTGGGTGGTAGATTCAGGGGCCTCATTCCATGCCACACCTAATAGGAAACATTTTATGATTATGTTCGAGGAGATTTTGGACAGGTTCGATTGGGTGATGATAAAACCTGTAAAATCATTGGAATGGGTACAGTTTTCATAAAATAGAAAAATGGAAATCAGTGGCTATTGAAGGATGTAAGGCATGTTGCAGATCTGAAGAAAAATATGATTTCAATAGGGAAGTTGGGAGGTGAAGGTTGCGTAACTGCTTTCATAGATCAAACCTTGAAGGTCACTAAAGGATCCCTGGTAATAGCGAAAGGAGGAAAGGTTGGTATATTGTATTTATGCAATGGTATTTCTAATTCTATTAATTCTTTAACCTCTACAAGAGAAGATACTGTATTGTGGCATCATAGGCTTAGTCACATGAGTGAGAAGGGGATGTACATTCTTCACTCAAGAAATTTGTTGCCAGGTTTGAAGCATGTTGATTTAAAATTCTGTGAAAATTGTGTTTATGGAAAATAGAAGAGAGTCAGATTCCTTAGAGTTGGGAAAGAAAAGAAGAGCGAAAAATTAGAGCTTGTACATACAGATGTATGGGGACCTTCTCAGGTATCATCTTTTCGTGGCTCTCATTATTATGTTACTTTTAGTGATGATGCAACCAGAAAAACCTGGATTTATTGTATTCGAAATAAATCTAATGTATTTTATACTTTCAAGGACTGAAAGCTTTGGTTGAAAATGAGACAAGAAAAAGGTTGAAGTGTTTCAGATCAGATAATGGAGGTGAATATTGAAGCAAAGAGTTCGATAGGTACTATTCATAGAATGGAATTCGTAGAGAGAAGAAAGTTCCAGGAACACCACAAGAAAATGGCGGGTCAAAAAGGATGAATAGGACAATCATGGAGCATGCAAGGTGCATGAGATTGCATGCAAGATTGCCTTTACAATTTTTGGAAAATGTTGTAGATATTGTTGTTTATCTAATAAATAGAGGGCTTTCAAGTTCCTTGGATGGTGGTATTCCAGAGGAGGCATGGACAGGTAAAAAGGTAAACTACTATTTTTTAAAGACTTTTGGTTGTGAAGCCTTTGTCCACATTAATAAAGAAAATAGAACAAAGCTTGAGGCAAAATCAAAGAAATGTACTATGGTGTTAATGATTTTGGTTATTGCTTTTATGATTATGAAAAACACAAAATCATTAGGAGCAGAGATTTCATATTCAATGAAAAGGTTTTGTATAAGGATCAACTACAGGAAAAGAAACAGGAAAAAGAAAACAGAGAATACACAATGCTTGACGATATCATAGGAAAAGTGATGGTGCCTAAAAATCATAATGATCAACAACCAGAACAAAAACCACAACAACAACAAGCACTTCAAACACCTGAAATTGGTGTTAGAAGATCTACTAGGATAAGTAGACCCTCTGAACGATACTCTCCTTCATTATATTATGTTTTGTTGACTGATTCTGGTGAACCAGAATGTTATGAAGAAGCAGTGCAAGTAGAAACCAGGAAGAAGTGGGAGCAAGCCATGAAAGAAGAGATGGACTCCTTAGCACATAACCAGACTTGGGACTTAGTTAAGTTGCCTGCAGGTAAAACAACATTACAGAATAAATGGGTTTACAAGTTGAGGGAAGAAGATGGAGGTAGAAAAAGGTACAAATCTAGACTTGTGGTGAAGGGGTTTGCACAGAAGAAAGGTATTGATTTTGATGAAATATTTTTCTCCTGTTGTTAAAATGACTTCAATCAAAACTATTTTAAGTCTAGTAGCAGTTAAAGATTTTCATCTTGAGCAGTTATATGTAAAGATAACCTTTCTCCATGGGGATTTGGAGGAAGAGATATATATGCAACAACCACAAGGATATGAGGTAAAAGGGGAGGAGAAACTAGTGTGCAGGTTGAAGAAAAGCTTGTATGGCTTAAAACAGGCTCCAAGGCCAAGGATAATTTTAGGGGCGAATGTTCGCCCTTTGGCGAAATTAAGGGGTTTTAAATTTTTAGTGGGCGAATATTTTGTATCATAGTACATTTTTACAAATCACCTCAAATAGCCCACCTTATTTTAAGGGAGAGGGTAAAAAAGGTAAATTTAGCCCTTGAAATTAGGACTTACAAACTTCCATTCGCCCATTTTCAAGAATAGGTTTTATTTAAGTGAATCCATTCGCCCATTTTCAAGAATAGGTTTTATTTAAGTGAATCCTATGGGCCAAATACCATATTTATAAAAGAGGTATGGTAAATTAATAAAAATATAAATAAATGAGAGGTATGGTAAATAAATAAAACATTTTTTATATTTACTCCATAAGTCACCTTATATACATGTAAGGGTGTAAACAAATAAAAATATAAGTAAAGTGGAGGTATGGTAAATAAATACGACATCTTTTTATACTTACTCAAAAGGTATGGTAAATAAATAAAAAATAAATAAATTAGACGTATCGTAAATAAATAAAACCTCTTTTTATATTTAGTCCATAATCCTCGTTCTATTTATGAAGGCTCAAGAAAGAGGTTTTATTTAAGTGAATCCTATGGGCCAAATAACATATTTGTAAAAGAGGTATGGTAAATTAATAAAAATATAAATAAACGAGAGGTATGGTAAACAAATAAAACATTTTTTTATATTTACTCCATAAGTCACCTTATAAACAAATAAAACATTTTTTTATATTTACTCCATAAGTCACCTTATATTTACGAACACTCAAAAAATGGGTTATATTTAGGTGAAACCTATGGCCAAAATACTATGGGACAAATACCATGGACTAGATTGTTATTAATACCATGCAAAAAACCATTATTAACCCTAATATTAGAATTAATAAAAATAAAAATGGCACATGGTATTGAACCATGGTATTCACCAAAATGGCACATGGTATTGACCCATGGTATTCACCTGGAATGTAGCCTATTTAAATGGGGGAATTAAACCAACATGTAGCCTATGCTAAGATTCACTATGACTTTACAAAGTTTTATTATTTAGTGAAAGACTCGCCAAGATCTTACAAGATTTTATAATTGAGTAAAATATTCGCCATGACTGGTGAGAGATTCGCCAAAAAATTATATATACATATTATATTATTGATAAAATCGCCTTCCATTTTTCCTATATACCATGGAGATTCGCCCATTTATTATATTTATAAATTTAGGGTGGGTTCTTAAAATTTTCCCTGTCCAAGGCAGTGGTATCTAAAATTTGACAAGTTTATGTCTGAACAAGGTTATACTAGATGTCACTTGATCATTGTGTTTATCTGAAAAAGCAAAATGATGGCAGCTATATTATATTGTTATTTTATGTAGATGACATGCTTGTTGCAGGGTCTAACACGCAGGAAATAAATGTGCTCAAAAGAAAAATGGCAAATTCATTTGCAATGAAGGATTTGGGAGCTGCAAAACAAATCCTTGGTATGAGAATAACTAGAGACATAAAAAATCACAAATTAACATTTTCTCAAAATGAGTACATACAAAAGGTGTTGAAAATATTTAATATGCACAATGCAAAACCAATTAGTACACCTTTTGCTAGCCATTTCAAACTTAGTAAGGATATGTGCCCAAAGACCCAAGAAGACATGGATTATATGTCTAAAGTTCCATATGCATCAGCAGTTGGAAGCTTAATGTATGCAATGGTTTGCACAAGGCCTGATATTGCACATGTAGTGGGAGTTGTAAGCAAGTACACGAACAATCCAGGAAAAGAACATTGGATGGTGGTGAAGTGGATTCTCAGGTATTTGAGAGGTACCACAAATCAAGCATTATGCTTTGGTGGTTCAAACATTGCTCTATAGGGATATGTTGATGCAGATATGGTAGGTGACAGAGATAACATGAAGAGCACTATAGGATATGTGTTTACTGTAGGTGGAACAACTGTCAGTTGGGTCTCAAAACTGCAAAGTGTTATTGCACTCTCAACAACAGAAGCAGAGTATGTTACTGCTACAGAGGCTAGTAAAGAAATGATTTGGTTAGAAAGGTTTATGGATGAATTGGGTAAGAAGCAGGAGTTGGGCAAGTTATACAGTGACAGCCAAAGTGCCATAAATCTTGCAAAGAACTCTACATTTCATTCCCAGACTAAGCATATACATCTCAAGTACCATTTCATACGGTCAGCATTGGAAGATGGATAGTTGAAGCTGGAAAAGATACACACTAGCCAGAATCCTACAGATATGTTAACAAAAGTTGTAACCAAGGAGAAACTGAGAATCTTCTCAGTTTCAATTGGTATTCAAGTATGATGAAGAAGATGAGAAATAGCCAGGTCCAAAGTGGAGTTATTGTCTAGCAAATGAAGCAGCGGTGGAGTTGCTATAATCAGTCTCCAAGTGGGATATTTTTGGGTGTGGAGCCTGATTATCTTATGTATTCAAAGGTATCGCCGCATTGGACCCCAGTTCGAAATGGGGTGGCAAAATCGCCCGTAAAATATTCGCTGTAGGGGGGTCTAGGGGGGGAGATCTGACGGTAGAAGTTATGTTTAATTTTAGGTTTTTTGCCCTAGAAGGAAACCCCCTTGCTATATATGAGGGAATTATATTGCGTCTATGTAGATTTGTATTCTGAGTGAGGAAGAGAGAGGAGATTGAGAGCAAAGAGGGAGTTACAGCAGATCTGTTGTAGGTTGTATCTCTTCAGTTTGCTGGATAATATAAAAAGAAGGACTGGTTGTTTCTCCGTGGACGTAGCCCAAACTGGGTGAACCACGTATATTTGTGTCTCTCTTGTTTTATGCGTTTTCTGTGTTTATATTTCTGTAATATTTTATGTGTTCCATTGCTTTGTAATATATAATTTTCTAACAAGTTCTTCTGTACCCATCGCAAGATGCATGGGCATGACAATGACCAATGTTGGAAATTACATCTAGAGATTCATTCAAAGAAAGGAAAGGAGATTGTGCAACATAATGCAAGGGAAGAAAGAGGTGGCAAAGAGGACTTGCAGGAATCCTAAGAAACCTTCAAGGAAAAGATGATGCAAAAAGAGCACCCATAAGCCTAGGAGAGGCAAAGTTTGGGTGGACTTGTTTGTAAGGTTGCTTTGTAAATTTTTAAGACCACATGTTCAAGGACTTTTGTGAATGTACAAGATTGCCATTCAAAGTTTGTCTACAAGTTTGTGATGTACTCACAGATGCACAGATTCAAGATGAAACTTGTGTGAATAGAATATTTGTTTCAAGATTGTACAAGATGGCTATGTTTTGTAGGCAAGGCCAATTTTATCATTGAAAATTTATAGTAGTGTACTTTTTATATAAAAGCTTAGCTTGAGGATGGTAAAGCATGTTTATGTTGCTTCTGATTTCCAGGATGGAGTCAAGTTTGTCTTCAACAATTTATCTTCAATATGAAAAAAAAATTGAGCCATGAAAAGATGAGATTAAAGAGAATGTTCAGATTCCACTCATCAATATTTTTGTTCCTGCAATAACAATAAAAATGTTGGCTCCATTCTTAACAGGATAGTAGGTCTTCACGCAGAAGATAGGTGAAGTGCCTTGATTGTGGCTTGAAGGGAACCAATTGAAAATTAAGTATTTTGGATTGAGTTTTTAGGTGTTTTTTATTTTCAGCCTCATTATATTGACTAGGGAAGTAAAATTTTGGAGTTAAAAAGTTTTAGTGGGGAGGTGTGATGAGGTCATCAAATTTTAGATCAAAAATTAAAGTGCCCGAAAAGTCTTGAAAATGGCTCTAAGTCGAAGCTTGTCATTCTTAATCCAATGATGTTTGTTTCACCTCCATCCGACACCGTATGCTCAAGTTATCATGTGTTGACCATAATTTGGTCCAACAACTAAAATTTTAGTAGGTCTGTTCACTGAGTTGACCATATGGAGAGTCAGTAGGGTGACTGTGTAGGGTACGAGCCAATGACATGCTACCAAGTGTCATCCTCTGGTTCATTGGTAGCTGGTTGATTTTTTTTGGGTTGTGCTTGTTTGAGGTGGACGAGTAATATGGTGCCATGTGGCCCAGTCATGGGTTGCCACGAGGCACCCCAATAGTGGACTAAAATTTTGTTATGGGTCCTAGTGAGGTTTGACGGATTCATACCCCTGACCTCCAATCTAAAAACACAACACTCTACCAACATGGTTGCCAGTGGTTCTGAATACCATATGGGCATAACCCTTATAAAAGGTTTAGTTCAACGCTCAATGGAGGAAGGGGTTGAGTTGTCATCCTCGACCCCTGGTCTCAGTGATCCATACAATCCTAGGCAGGATGGGGATACACACTAGTGGAATAGGGTTTAACATTTAAGCTCAATCCCTAGTCACATCTAGATCACATCACCCTGGCGCTTAGAAAAAGGTTCCAACTATGAAGGGGTTCGGTGGTAGCTCGGGTCTTAGCCATCTGCAACCATAGGACCATTTTGGAGGGCACTTGCAGAGGGTGCTTATGAGGAGACCTAGATGGGTTATCCTTAGCCCCAAACTATGGGCACATGCTCTGCCAAGAAATCATGGCTAAGGAAATAGGTGCGATGGTGGATAGGGTGAATGTTTAGCCCTTAACCATGTGCACATGCCATTCCACATGGCCAGTAGATTAACAATGTTAGCGTTGAAGGTGTGGGGGTTGGGTCAGAGCCCTAGCTCCTATCCCATGGTAAACCCACAGGACTACAAGAGATTGTGTCGAAGGTGCTTGCAGAGGAACTAAGGCAAGGGGAGAAGCCTCAGTCCTATGGATCATGCATGTGACCTTGGCACCAACATTTAATTTTGGGATTCATAAAAGGGGGTGATGAAGTACTGGATGGATATGGTGAAAGTCCCCTTGCATGTAGTTCCAAACAACCCTGCAAAACCACATGCACATACTCTTTTATCATTTACAAAGTAAAATATCTAATGGTGGAAAAGATGAGTTGAATTTAAACACTATCTAATTTATGCCAAAAATGTTGATCTAGCCAATGAATCAATTTTCTAAGCTACAACAAACATATGCAAAACAAGATGACTAATATAGACCTTCTTCCAAGAAATCATAAGCATAGCAATTTTGGGTTGTGATTGTAGATCCTATCATTCATGCTCCCATGAGAGAGATGAGATAGAGGCAACAGTCACAAGATTTTTGAGGGACTATATTCTAATGAAATGCAAAAAACTAATAAACATTCTAATCTAAAAACAAAATATAAATACATAAGAGGGACCTAATCCACTAGGGTTGGGCCAAAACCCAAGAGCCTCAGCCCTTTGAAACTAACTCAGTGATGGATCAATAAGAAACTTCTCATTATCATTGCATCAATGTCAAATACATCACATAACTAGTAAAAAATAACAATATCAAGTGCTTGATATCAATAGCCTCTTAGATGAAAACAAAGTTCGAATCCTATGAGCTCTTTGGCATGTTTATTTATACAAGAGGGTAGCTACCAAGAGATCCCTATAAAATAGGGATGTTTGCCTCCCAACACTCAAGAAGGGTGGATCTAGAAATTCTTTAATTGCACTTGCTTGGCTGCCAATGACCTTGTCCTGCTTGGCTAGAAATGAACTCAAGCTGATGAGAGAGAAAGTCATGATTTTGGCTAATTGAGGGAGTTAAGGAGGTGGACAAACTCCTAGAATATCTCCCTGATGTCTACTCAGAGCTCTTGCATTGAAATCATCTCAAAATTGCTCCATTTCATGCATTTAAACCATATTAGGCCACACGACATAGCAAAACATCTTTTACCCCTCTCACTAAGCATAATATAACAAAAAATTTAAATAAATGTGAGAAAGAGATAATTCTAAAGCTGCAGAATGGCATTATGACCCTTATGATGTACCTATTTATGAGCCTCATCATGTGGAATACCATATGATCATTAGGCGAGAAGACGAAGGAAAAACATATTACAACATAAGATAGACGATCAAGAGCACTGTTGGTGCCCTGTTTTGTCCCCAATTTCACTATTCCCCACTTCCATTTCTGTCATTTTTATACTCCTATACCTACTTTCCTATCACTTTCATTGTCCTAAAACTGTCAAAACCTTGACATGAGGTAAAGCATTTCATTTGTATCATTTTACTGTTTATTGGTTAAGTTTGAAGTGAATTTAAGTTGTTCCTAATGAGCTAACTAATCAATATGATTGAGTGTGAGTACTGCAGTAGCATGAGCAGGCTAAGATTAGAGGATTACTTGTCCACAAGCCATGTTCTACCATTTATGTACTTAACAACCACTTCAGGATCGATACTCAACGCTATAAAGGATGCATAGGCCTCATGCTTCTAGATGATCGGGCCAACTATAGCTGTGATCGAATGAGTTCGATATCTGCCATGATGGAGATCTTCACCATCCTCGTTGAACTAAGCCTATGCCAATATTGGGATTAGTTAAGAATTCGTTATGCTAAGAAGAATAGGGTCGTTCCAGCGATCTGATTTGAAAGATTAATTTAGCTAAGTTGTTGGACTTGCCATGTATAATCTATTATTGTTTTAAACTTAAATCGATGCCTATAAAGGCCTGATTTGTAATAGATAGGAGTTATTTATCTAAGGATAATATTGTCATTGCAAAACTATCATCGAAGTATTGTTTCAAGATATATCATTTATAAATTGAAGACTGTGATTATGGCCATGCGTTAAGCTCATATCAATTCACTCGATGGTTTGTTGTGAGTTCTTGAATTAAATGTGTTAAGCTCTTCTTTTTCTGTAAGTAGTTAAGCTTCCCCAAGTGTGGTTGGGCCCACCTTCATCTGGGAATAGCTTTGTATTATCTTTTTAGGAACCATAGTTGTGTGTCAACTCATTATAACTACTTTTCATTTGCTTCTGGTTTGTATGTTAAATATTCTATACATTAAGTGAAGACTTTCATTGGCTTGGAACGATTTCAGTGTGCTAACCTTGTATTTACTTTCAGACACTTCGATTTGGAAATCTTAATGCGTAGTTCTTGTGTGAGTCACAGAGATTTGTGCGCAAACCTGTGATAAAGAGTCATGCTTTGTTTTTCCAAAATGACGAGTTGAATTTTGCCTTAACTATGCTATTTATAGTCATATGAAAACTCATTCAATTATCTTGTGAGTCGAATGCTTGTGATGAGTTGATCCATTGTTGAAAACGCAGAACATAATCTTTGTATGCTGAAGTTGATGTAATTCATTGTTGCGGCAAGGTTTATATTGTGTGGATTTCGTTGTATAGAATAGGAAGCCTGATTGATAATGTGTGTTGAGTGAATTTTAGTTAATTACAAATAGAAATTGCATTAATTATTTTTCATTATCAAATCGTTTGATTCCCTTTTGGCATTTCCATGAATGTGTGTTACCATAGGAAAATTTCTTTACAAACTTCTAATGGAAATAGCTTAAATTATCATAGGATAATTTTGTTTTGTTTTTCGTTTAATTGATGAAAGCTTGATTCTTATTCCTTTAATGAAGTTTGCAGTTGCTTTCGAATGAGTGATTTAAGTTGCAGTATGATTCCTTTTACCTTGTTTTGAGTGATTGAATGCAGTCATAAAGTAAGTTTACATTCCAGTACTGTAGTCCAGGATTTGATAACTTAGATACTTTTGGTTGAGATCTTATCCCTATAGTGTTGGCTTGCATTCATTTTAAGTACATTGAGGAAGTGTTTTCATTTTAAATAAGAAGCAGTGTGACTTGTGTGAATTAGAAGTAACAGGTTAGGATTCGATTTCAGAAGCTTAGATTAGTCTCTTTAATATGTGTCATTACATAGGTGTTTGATTTCAAAAGTTTGCATTCTCACTTCAGTTTTGTAGATGAATTTCATTTAAGTTTTCATTTTCATTTGTCATTTTATTTCAGTCAAATATAATAGACATAAAGTGGATTGAGTTTAATTCTTTCCATTTTCTTATGAGATCAATGCTTAAGTAGTCATTCTGTACTTAACAATAAGAAGGAAATCATGTACTCTACATTTAAATCTTGCACCAAAACACAGTACAACTCATGTTTACAAATCCACGTTGACAATTAATTGTAAGAGGTTTAATCATTAATTAAAACTCCCAACATTTTAGCGCCGTTTCTGGGGAGTTGTATTTGGTTCCAGCAAGATTATCATTACAGAGTTTCAAAGGTATTGCATGTAGTTAGAGGGTGAGGAAAGTACGGTAAGACGCAAGTGAAGAGCCACACATCCACTATTGTGGGGTTGCTCCAAAGTCTAACCATATTTGCGTATCTTTGAACTTTTACTTCCTTTTTCCTTTATGCGTAGAAGTAGAAGTAGATCTAGGGATAGTCAAGGTAGATTTATTGCTAGTTCAAAATTTCCTAGAACTTTTGGACCAATAAACACTCCAATTACTAATCCTACTAATTGGTATGCAGGAATAAAGAAAGAGAAAAAGGATGCTGACAACAAAGTAGCCTTGGAAAGGGAGACCTTGAATCAAGAAGAAGAAACAGTTGAACATATCATTTTCAGAAATATGGAAGGAATTTCATTCGAAGATCTAGAATCAACTAATATCAAGGACCACCCTTCAGTACCTCTTGTTGATCAGCTAATTATCGACAAGCCTCTTCAAGAACCTATAGCATGCATGGCCAATACAGGAGGAGAGAACAATGGAGAATGCATGGGAGAAGGAGAAGGCCCATGTCGTAACATACTAGGACGGAACAATGAGGAACGTCACATGGAAGGAGAAGACCCACATCACACCCTATTCAGGGGAAACCATGAAGGACCTAGGGGAGGACCAGAAGAAGAGGAGGAGGAAGAAACCACTTTTGGGTTTCCTATTCTAGATATAACCAGAGATATCACTATGAAAAATATATCAATGGCATCTCTTCTGCTCTTTCACAGTAAGTCTTCCAAAGACCCTGATGCCTTTTTATTTGAATTTGATATTTTATGGAGTTATAACTATTATGAGGATTCTCATAAGCTCAAGCTATTCCTAGCCACCCTAAAAGACGCAACCCTTAGGTGGTTTATGAGTCTAGGTGAACATAACATCTATTCCTGGGATGATATGAATTCCGCTTTTCTCAAAAAATACCAAGACTTATGTAAAAGTAGAGATGTAAACGATATTCTGAGAATGCAGAAATTAGAAGAAAAGACTCTAGAAGAATACCTTGAATGTTTCTTCTATAATTTCCATAAATCTAGGGGGGCACACCTTGATGAGAAACTGTTAGGACTATCTTTTTGAAGGGACTAACGAATGAATGTGTTGAGACCTTAAATCTTCTAAGTGGGGGGGATATTTATAAAAATTTGTTGAAGTGGCTGAATTATGTCACACATATTCTCGAAGTCAGGCTAAAGTAGGCAAAAATATCAGAGATAACTCCCAAGATTATGTGGGAAGAAATCAAAAATTTGTACCTAATGCTGTCATTAGGGTGGAACTAGGAAATATGTTGGAAAATTTTAAAACATATATCCTAAGTACTATTGGTAATCAGCTTGACACCATAAAACTTAGAAAGAAACAAGAATAAGAGAGGGTTGCCATGGAAATCTTTTGTCCTAAATGCAGAAACAAACATGTTGAGAGAGAATGTCCCATTAATGTCTTTGAAGTTTGTGGGATTTGCGCTTTAGAACATGCAACCGATAAGTGTCCATCTCTTCCTAGTTTAAAAGCTATCTATAAGGGTAATGTTGAAACAAATGATTCATCAATAGCAAGTAAGAAACCCTCTTGGAGAAGCCCAAATCAAAATGTGTTTCAGGATCCAAGCCCCCAAACCTATGGTCAGAACCAACCTTGGAACTCCCAACTGTCTTATCCTCCTTGGTTTAATCCTCAATCTCAAAACTCTCCTTGGAACTAGTATTGGAGGGGAAATCCTTATGGAAACACTTTCCAAAACCAATCAAACCCTCCATACTCAAATATGCCTAGTACGTCCTATAATCCAAATGTTCAACCTTATTAGTAGGGGTACAACCTGAATTATTATTAACAGCCCTCTCTTCCTATTCCTCCTTTTCATCAGCTTTTACCTACACCATCTAACCCATTTTCTACGCAGGAACCACCATCATTAAACCCGCCTCGTCCTACCTTGTTGCCTGTACAACCCATAGCTAACCCCAATCATAATAAACAACCTCAACTTGTACAAAACATAGAAGCACGACCTTTCCCTACCTATCTGATCACTGTTGTCCCAATAAACAAAATTCAATTGCGATCAAGGAAAATAGTAAATAAAGGGAAATTCGTTGTCATTATCAAGGAAGAGGCCCCTCAAGAACAAACCAAAAATCACATCCAACAAGAAAAACAAAAACAAAAAGAAGAACTGAATGAACCTTCTTACCTAGAAAGAGTACTTGTTAAGAAAGAGGAAATTCCAATTGAATATGATTTAGAATTAGAATTAAGGAATGTTTGTATCAAAATTCCATTACTACAAGCCATTAGAGACATTCCTATATACACTAAAATCATTAATGACCTTTGTATTAAGAAACCGGGAAGGAAAGGAGATAAGAATCAAAACGTGAAAGTCATGAGTGAAATGTCTAGAATAATTTTAGACTTGCTATCAAAATATAGCAACCCAGGAAATCCTATAGTGACTATTGAAATCAATGGAGTACCTTTACCAAATACCCTTGTAGATTTAAGAGCATCAACTAATGCCATGAATTTCAAAACCATTACATCTTTACAGTTCCAAGGGATCAAACCCACCCCTATTATCTTGGAATTAGCAGATAAATCCATTATCAAACCCATGGGAATCTTAGAAGATATAATGGTCATCATTTCTTCCTGACAATATCCCATTGATTTCATTGTCATTTATCTAAAGAAACTAGGACACCCTGTAGTACTAGGGCACCCTTGGCTAGCCATTGCAGATGCTGTGATAGGGTGCTGAAGTGGAGAAATGGTCATTTCTAATGGATTACATAATCAAACATTGTCAATTTCCCCCTTGCTCAAACTTCTGTTGAAGTACCATTTTGGTTAGAGAGTCCTTACAGAGATGAGGATTGCATGTTTCCTTTGTTATCATTATAACAATCTAGAGGACTTCAGGAACAATCAGAAGGTCATATTTTGTAGCAATTTTTATCTGACCGTTCTTATGTTGATTAGCCTATTTCTTTTACTGGTTATCAACATGTTTTCAGTAATGAGTTTCATGAAGCTTGTCATATAGCTATCTTTGCCTCGTTCACAGCAATAGAAGACAACAATTAGTTCACTACCGAACCAGTTGAAATTAGCGAAGGGAAAGTTTTGTATATTGGTAATGAATTAAATGAAGAGCAGATGCAACAATTGTTGAGCATGGTTCAAGAGAAATCTGGAGCTTTTGCCTGGGATGATTTGGACATGAGGAGAATACACTCAAATACGTGCATCCACCACATTTACACCAACGATGAAATGAGACCAATCCGATAGCCACAGAGGCACATGAACCCAGCTTTGAAAGAGATTGTAAAAGAGGAATTGTAGAAGCTGTTAGCTGTAGATTTTATCTATCCTATTTCAGATAGAAGATGGACGTCACCTTTGGTGTTGGTTCCGAAAAAGAACAGTAAGTGGCGCATATGTGTGGACTATAGGGAGCTGAACAAAGCTACTCTAGGAGATTACTTTCCACTCCCATTCATCGATCAGGTACTTGACACACTCTCTGGTAGGAAGTATTTTTCTTTTCTAGATGGGTACAGTGGGTATAATTAGATTCAAATAGCTAAGGAAGACCAAGAGAAGACCAATTTCACTTGCCCTTGGGGTACTTATGCCTATCAAGTCCTCCCTTTTGGCCTTTGCAACGCCCCAGCCACCTTCCAGTGAGCTTTCCTAGCCATTTTTTCTGATTTGATCGATGACTGTGAAGAAGTCTATATGGACGACTTCACCGTATATGGAGATGATTTTTCCCAAGCTCTAGCAAATCTAGAATAGGTATTGATTTGATGTCAAGAAGCCAACCTATCCCTTAGCAGTAGTAAATGCAAGGTGATTTAGACTAAGGGGATGGTTTTGGGCCATCATATTTCATTTGAAGGAATTAAAGTCGATCCAACCAAGATTGATGTAATCTCACATATTTCCATTCCTAGTATTCAAAAAGAGGTAAGAAGTTTCCTAGGACATGTAAGTTACTATCATCAATTTATTGAGAATTTTACGAGAATTGCAGCACCTTTATTCAAATTATTAAATAAGGACGCTAACTTAGTTTGGAATGATGATTGTCAACATGCTTTTCAGGTGTTAAAAGACAAATTTTCCATTGCTCCAGTATTGAGGGGACCAAATTGGTCCTTGCCATTTCATGTTTTCTTCAATGCTTTAGACACTACACTTGGAGCAATTTTGGGACAAAGGGAAGATCACTCACCTTATGCTATTTATTTTGTTAGCAAGAATATTTCCCCTGATGAACTAAATTATACCGTCACTGAAAAAGAATTGTTAGCAGTTATTCATGCCATTAGTAAATTTAGACATTACATAACCATTATGAGACTTTTGCCCATACTGATCATGCCACCATTAGATTCTTGATGAACAAACCTATCACTAATGGTAGGATCACTAGACGGTTGCTTCTTTTACAAGAGTTTAATATAATTGTGATCGATAGACCTGGGTGAGATAATTTGGCTGCTGACTTCTTGTCTCGAATGAATGTGATGTAGGAAAATGTACCAAAGCCAGTGCTAGATGATTTTCTAGATGAGGAATTGTTTTCTATATCTACCATTACTCCTTGGTTTGCCGATGTTTCCAACTACCTGGTATCGGGGAACTTGCCTCAGAATTTGTCTACCAGGGAGAAACATAACATTATTGAGCGAAGTACCAACTACTCCTGGATAGATGGGGACTTCTTTGACATCGGACCCGACTTGATCATGAGAAGGTGTGTGCAGTAAAATGAGATGTTTGATGTATTGAAAGCTTGCCACAGTGAGCCCTGTGGGGGGCACTTTGTAGACAAAAGGACCGCATAAAAAGTCCTTCACACCGGGTATTATTGGCCCTCGCTTTTCAAAGATGCTAAGAAGTTTGTGTCCAGTTGTGATGCTTGTCAGAGGATAGATTGGCCAGTTTCTTTGGATGACATGCCCCTTCAGACATAAATATCCATCGAGCCTTTTGAGAAATGGGCATTAGATTATGTGGG
Organism: Pinus tabuliformis; assembly: GCA_031772625.1. Lineage (NCBI taxonomy): Eukaryota > Viridiplantae > Streptophyta > Pinopsida > Pinales > Pinaceae > Pinus > Pinus tabuliformis. The sequence continues at coordinate 1,739,310,759 of CM062817.1, read as the reverse complement.
ACCTATCTCCCCCATGTCAAAGAAGAAGAAGTATATCTTAGTTTGCACCAAATATGTCACGAAATGGATGGAAGCCAAAGCTTTGTATGCTGCAACCGAGAAAGCAGTATTGGAATTTCTTTTCGAAGATATCTTCACTCGATTTGGGGTACCACGGGAAATTGTTACCAACCAGGGCATGCATTTCACAAATTGGTCAAAAATATCACTGAAAAATACCAAATTAAACATAGGAAACCTACTCCTTATCACCCCCAAGAAAATGGGCAGGTGGAATTCACAAAAGAAGTGTTAGATTCCATCCAAACTAAGACCTTTCAGTTGCATCATAGAGATTGGGTTAACAAGTTGTTGGAGGCATTATGGGCATATCACATCACTTGGAGGAATGTGACAGGGCACACCTCATATGAGTTAGCTTATGGTAAGGAAGTGTTGCTACCCATCGAATTCCAAGTGAAAACATTTTGAACAGCCATTCAACTTGGGATGAATCTGAATGAAGCTCAAGAACAAAGGTTAATGTAGCTAAATGAGCAGGATGAAATTAGACAAGTTGAATTTCACCAAACTATGTTGGTGCAAGATAAAAGAGCACATTGGCATGATAACTTTATTAAAAAGGAGATTTTTTGTCTGGGGATTGGGCCTTTCTCTATGACAGTAAGTTTAAACACTTTAAAGGCAAATTCTCCACTCGGTGGTTAGGTCCCTATGAAGTGGATGAGGTTTTTGACAATGGTTCAGTTTGCATTAAAACTATTGATGGAAGTCATACCTCCTTTCTAGTGAATGGCCACCGAATAAAAATTTATCACCAACCACTCTCCCGACAACAATTTTTGTAGGAGGTAAGTAGAGATCTAGAGATGGAGCTGGTGCATGAGAATGACCAACCTCTTGCTGGTTCATCCGGTTAGTTTATTATAGATATATAGATATATCTATATATATATATATATATATCTATATATATATATATGTATATATGTATATATATATATATATGTATATATATATATATATATATATATATATATATATATATATATATATATATATATATATATATATATATATATATATATATATATATATATATATATTTAATACTCAGTGGGTTGTCATTTTTGTATATCTTTAGTTGTTTCTCCCCACAGCCCATGTAGAATAAAGGAAAAATTTATCTTGGGTAATTTTATTCCATTAACTAGACTTGACAGATTAATACAGAAAAGGAGCCTTTTGGAGTCTTCTTTGGATGTTTTCAGACTCTCGAAAAATGAAACTCCCGAGAAGTAATTGATCTAGGCTCGTAAAATGACATGGGATAGTAGTAGCCTAGGGATTCCTTAAGTACATATTTATTCTTTTCCTGACTGAAGGAAATATTTACAAAAAAGAAACCCCTTGGAGTCTTCTTTGGGTAGCTCAGACTCTCTAAATATGACAACCTCTAGTAATAGCTACTCTAGGCTCGTTAAAATAATAGAGTGGCAGTAGTTAGGAATCTGTTGGGTATAGAATTATTCTTTTCCAAGCTTAGCAGAAGATTTATGGAAAAGAAACCCACTTGGAGCTTTCTTTCTGGTATTTCAAGCTCTCTAAATAAGAAGTACTATTTATTGGTTAATTTTGAAGTGAATTTAAGTTGTTCCTAACGAGATAACTAATCAATATGATTAAGTGTCAGTATTGCAATAGCATGAGCAGGTTAAGATAAGGGGAGTGCTTGTCCACAAGCCATGTTCTACCATTTCTATACTTAACAACCACTTCAATATCAGTACTCAATGCTATAAAGGATGCATAGGCCTCGTGCTTCTAGATGATCGAGCCACCTACAGCTGTGATCAAATGAGTTCGATATCTGCCATGATGGAGATCTTCACCATCCTCGTTGAACTAAGCCTATGCCAATATTGAGATTAGTTAAGGATTTGTTATGCTAAGAAGAATAGGGTCGTTCTAATGATTTGATTTGAAAGATTAATTTAGCCAAGTCATTGGACTTGCCATGTATGGCCTATTATTTTTTTAAACTTAAATTGATTCCTATAAAGGCCTAATTTGTAATAGATAGGAGTTAGTTAGCTAAGGAGAATATTTTCATTGCAAAACTATCATCGAAGTATTGTTTCAAGACATATTGTTTATAAATCGAAGACTTTGATTATGGCCATGTGTTAAGCTCAGATCGATTCACTTGATGGTTTGCTGTGAGTTCTTGAATTAAATGTGTTATGCTAGTCTTTTTCTATAAGTAGTTAAGATTCCACATGTGTGATCGGGCCCACCATCATCTGGGAATAGCTCTATATTATTTTTTTAGGAAGCATAGTTGTGTGTCAATTCATTATAACTACTTTTCATTTTCTTCTGGTTTGTTTGTTAAATATTTTATACATTCTGTGAAGAATTTCATTGGCTTGGAATGATTTCAGTGTGCTAACCTTGTATTTACTTTCAGACACTTTGATTCAGAAATCTTAATGCCTAGTTCTTGTGTGAGTCACAGAGATTTTTGTGCAAACTTGTGATACAGAGTCATGCTCCGTTTTCACAAAATGACGAGTTTAATTTTGCCTTAACTATGTTGTTTACAGTCATATGAAAACTCGTTCAATTATGTTTTGAGTCGAATGTTTGTGATGAGTTGATCCATTGTTGAAAACATAGAACAAAATCTTCGTATGCTGAAGTTGACGTAATTCATTGTTGTAGCAAGGTTTATATTTTATGGATTTCGTTGTATAGAATAGGAAGCTTGATTGATAGTGTGCGTTGAGTGAATTTTAGTTAATTACAAATATAAATTGCATTACTTATTTTTCATTATCAAATCATTTGATTCTCTTTATGCATTTTCATGAATGTGTGTTACCATAGGAGCATTTCTTTACAAACTTCTGAATGAATAGCTTAAATTATCATAGGATAATTTAGTTTTGTTTTTCGTTTAATTGATAAAGGATTGATTCTCATTTCCTTTAATGAAGTTTGCATTTGCTTTCGAATGAGTGATTTAAGTTGTGGTATGATTCCTTTTACCTTTTTTTGAGTGATTGAATGCAATCATAGAGTAATTTTACATTCCAGTACTGCAGTCCAGGATTTGATAACTTAGATACTTTTGGTTGAGATCTTATCCCTGTAGTGTTAGCTTTTAGTCATTTTAAGTACAATCAGGAAGTGTTTTCACTTTAAATAAGAAGCAATGTGACTTGTTTGAATTAGAAGTAACATGTTAGTATTCAATTTCAGAAGCTTAGATTGGTCTCTTTATTTTGTTTCATTACATAGCTGTTCGATTTCAAAAGTTTGCATTCTCACTTCAATTTTGTAGATGAATTTCATTTAAGTTTTCAATTTCATTTGTCATTTGATTTCAGCCAAATAGAATAGACATAGAGTGGATTGAGTTTAATTCTTTTAGTTTTCTTATGTGATGAATGCTTAAGTAGTCATTATGTACCTAATGATAAGAAGGAAATCATATACTCTACATTTAAATCTTGCACCAAAACGTAGTACAACTCATGTTTACAAATACATGTTGACAATTAATTGTAAGAGGTTTAATCATTAATTAAAACTCCCAACAATCACATTAAGGACTTCTTATCTTCAAGTCACTAGGAGGAGAAATAATAAGAACATTCATTATCTCTCAAGAATACTCAAAGATAGAAACAACAAAGAGTGACTTGACATTGCCATGTCATTAGTGTCATGTCATGTCATGTCATGAGTCATCATGTGCCAAATCATTTTTGGATTATGTAAATTCTATAAAATGTAATGCAAAGTGGAAGTCCAAGAGTTATCCATGTAATGCAAAAAATCATGTGTGAGTTAAAAGATCATAAGAAGTCAAACAACTATGAGGGTAGTCCAAGAGTCACAAGGGAGGTGAATGATCACCCATTTGTTATATACACCCTCATTGTTCATGTAAAGTACTTTTCACCTTGGCTCCTTCTACGAGGAATTGGTGAGGAAGATAGTTGTTTTGGAGGAGTGAGTAACTGCTCTATTGCTCCACTATTGGGGCTAGTGGTGTTCATTGTCTTGATGTATCTTGGAACTTTTACTTAATTCAAAAGCTCGTAAAGCCAACACACTTTCATGCCTATGTCGTGAATATTGTAAGACTATTCTTTGAATGTTTGCGATATATTTTGTTTTCATATGTACTAAGGAAATTGACCTATTTCGGTGGCTTTGTTACTTACTTTGTTCAAGGTGTGTTGTATTTTATTTAACAGTCATTGCTTCCTTGTGAACTATTTCGTTGGTTAGTCAATGATTCAGTCATATGTATATGCCCATGTGCCTTTTATAGATTAGTACTATTTCTTGTCTCTAAAGGGCCCACTTTTCTCTTCCGTTTCGGTAGAAGGACCTTGATTCTTTTTGTAGCTTAACATTTAACAAGGCATACTCACTTGTTGATCCCAAAGTACCTATGCATTACTCTCTTCTGTTGAACTTTGTAACCAAGGAAAATCTATAAGAATGTATGGTAGTTGAGTCTATAATCTGGACATGGCTCCTATTCCAAATGATGTGAGGTCTAATTGGGACTTCACATCGGGGACAACCCCTTGGTTGATGGATTTCTAGCACCATCAATAATCTGTTACAATATTTAGCTATTCCAAGTTAGTGTTGGGAGGAGGTCTCAATGGATTTTATCACAGGTTTACCCAAGTTTGAGGAAAATAGTGTAGCATGGTGGTAGTTGATAAAATTACCAAGTATGCACACTTTCATGCATTATCTCATCCTTTTAAAGTTAGTACAATTGCTACTACAATTATGGAAACAATTCAAAAGCTACATGGAAACCTAAATATTATTGTAAGTGACAAAGATCCCATTTTCATTAGAAAATTTTGGACAGAATTATTTTCTTTTCTTGGTACTCAATTAGCTCATATATCATCTTATCATCCTCAATCTTATGGGTAAGGAGATAGTGAACAAATGTTTGGAAGGATATATTCGTTGCTTTGTATCTGATAAACAAACACAGTGGGTCAAGTGGTTACCTCTAGCTAAATGGTGGTATAACACTTCCTTCCATACTATAGAACAAATGACCCCATCTATCGAACTTTATTCATATCATCCACCATCCATCACATCATCTTTAAGATAAAATTCTAAGGTTCAAGGAGTGGAAGATCACATTGAGCATCAACAAAAAGTTCTCCAACTCTTGAAAGATAACCTCACTTTGGCGCTGAATCAAGTGAAACAACAAGCAGACTAACATCACAGTGAAAGAAGTTTTGATGTACGTGACTGGTTACTTTTACAGCTGCAACCATACAAACAAATGTCCCTCAAGCAAGATAAGAAATATAATAAATTATCACCCAAGTACTATGGTCCTTACAAGGTGTCACAAAAGATTGGCATTATGGTATACAAATTGGAGATGCCTGCATCTTCCCAAGTACACACAATTTTCCATGTTTCATGCTTAAAGAAGGTTATTGGTGACAAGCTCCCAATCCAAATAATGTTTGCCAGAACTTGACGAAGAAGTAAAAATCGTATTTAAACCTGAAGAAATCATGGAAAAAAGAACCTAATAGCTACAAAATCAATTAATTTCAAAGTATCTCATTAAGTGGAAGAACTTACCCGTTGAATATTTCACATTGGAGGATGAGAATTTTATATAGAAGCATTTGGAACTAGTCAAGCATTAAGGACAACACTTTTTTGAAGGAGAAGGGCATGTTATGTCCCTATAATACTAGTGTATCCCCTTTATTGTTAGTGATACTGTAGCACCCTATTGTTATTGTTGTGCCCATGTATCCCCCATGTTGTTATTGTTGTGCCCCATAGAATCCCACTATTATTATTATTGTACCCTTACATTATTATTGTTAAGTAGTCTTTGATTATATTGTGACCCCTTAAACTCCATATATACCAAGGAGGTCTTATCATTTGTATCATCCAATAGTTTTCCATTTATGTCATGTAAAGGAGATTTCCCCCTCGAAGAGGATAAATTTTAAGACGATGATATATCTTATCTTTTGTTTTGTGAGTTGGTTTCATTACAAAAGTGGACATAGCAAAAGTTGAAGTCATTTCTAAAATTTTTGTACCAACACGTTAAGGAAATGTTAGAATTTTTCTTGGTTTTATAGGATCTTATAGAAGTTTCATAAAAAACTTCACAAAAATAACATCTCCACTCTTTGAAATTATTACAAAAGATTGTGATTTTGTTTGGAATTCTGAGTGCCAAGAGGCATTTGAATCATTGAAAGCGAAAATTACTAAGGAACTAATATTAAGAGGGCCAAATTGGTCTCTCCCATTTCATATCTCAAATGATGGTTCAGATACAGCTTTAGGAGTTGTATTGGGACAAAAAGACTCAACTCCTTATCCTATTTATTATATGAGTAAACATTTGACTCCAATAGAGTTAAATTATACAGTCACAGAAAAGGAATTTTTAGTTGTTCTTCATTCAATTAATAAGTTTCGACATTACATTACTAGTTATGAAACTTTCATTCATTCAAGTCATTTTTCTATTAGATATTTAATGAATAAACTAATTACTAATGGCATGATCACTAGATGGTTGCTATTGTTACAAGAATTCAATATTACCATCTCGGATAGGCCAAGAAAGGAAAACACAATTGTTGATATCCTTTCCAAGATGCATAATGATAATATCGATAATCCTGTAAAGGATAACTTTCCTGACGAATATATTTTTGCAATGTCTACTAAAACTCCTTGGTTTGCAAATATTGCTAACTATTTGGCTACAAGAAAATTTCCTCCAAAATTTTCAGCTAGAGAAAAGAAAAAAGTCATCAAATATAGTGCACCCTATTCATGGATAGAGGGATAATTGTACTGAATAGGACCTTATCTGATTATTCAGAAATTTGTTCGAGGGGATGAAGTACCAGAAATATTAAAAGTTTATCATGATGAACCATGTGGAGGACACTTTGATACTAGGAGAACTACATACAAAGTGCTTCTTTTGGGATATTATTGGCCTTCTCTTTTTGGACATTCTAGGGAATATGTCAAAACATGTGATATTTTCTAAAGAATGGGAAGACCCATTCAATCAAATGAGATGCCTCTACAAGCTCAGGTAGTAATAGAGCCTTTTGAAAATTGGGCTCTAGATTTTGTTGGTCCAATTAATCCTCCATCCAAACAAAAGAGGTACATTCTTGTTTGTAAAAATTATGCTACAAAGTGGGTAGAAGTTAAGGCACTTCCTTTTTCTACTGAAAATGTTGTAGTTACATTTCTTTTTGAAGATATTTTCACTTGTTTTTTGTCTCAAGGGAAATTGTGACAGATCAAGGTGCTTGATTCACATCTAAGTTGAAGCAGACAATTATGGAGAAATATAATATCAAACACCACAATTCCACTACATATCGTAGTTAATCGGTGGTTGGAATCTACCAACAAGGTATTTGAGGCAATATTAACCAACATTTAAACTTGCACATAAAATACTATGTAGAAAGGCTTCCAAAGGCACTTTGGTCATATCGTACCACATAGAGAAACACTACTAGACATACTCCTTGTGAGCTTGTCTATGCAAAGAAAGTATTTCTTCCACTTGAGTTCCAAGTGGAGACCTTTAGAACAACAATAAAGTTGAGGCTTGATCTATTTGATGCTCAAAAGTAAAGATTGACACATTCGAATGAGCTAGATGAAATTCGACAATATGTCATATAATGAACAAATGTAATCCAACAGCAAAGAACCATGTCGCATGACAAATTCATCAAAGTCAATAAATTCAAGCTAGGTGACTGAGCTCTTCTTTTTTGTCCTAAATTCAAATATTTTCAAGGAAATTTTCAAACACATTAGCTTGGACCCTATGAAATAGATATTATTTTTTATAATGAAGTAGTTAGAATCGAGACTATTAATGAAGAAAATATTACCTTCCTTGTTAATGGGCATAGGTTGAAATTATATCATAAGCCCTTGACAAGAGAAGAATTTGTTAAACATCTGTAAGAGAATTCTAATCTAAAATTGGTAAGGAAAGGAGATTCTCCTTCTCAACCACCAAAATAATTGTAATTTTTTTTCTTAGAAGATAATAATAATAATAATAAAATAAAAAATCTAATAATAAAGGAAGAGTTATGAAAACCAACATTCTTGGCATCCCTATGCAAAAAATCCTAGTTGAAAACCAAGGGATCCTTGGTGACTTAGATTTTCAAATTTCCTTTGTCTTTTTCCCATTTTTCTTTTGTTCCCCTTCCTTCTTTAAATTTCTTGAAGTTATAATATAATATTTGGAATAACTTGTTTCTCTTTTAAAATTTATTTTTCAAGCATTTCTCAGCATCATCAACAAAGATCATTAATTTCCAACAAAATCATAAAGAAGTTGTAGAATCTGCAACATTCTGTATCTCATTCCACATTCTGCAACCAATGATAGACTTGCAAGCATTTTCAATCAAGAAGAATTTACAAGGAATCATGAACCTATAAGAAAATGAAGTAAAGTAAATAATAGGGTATGAACATAGAATATTAAATAATTTTTCATTAAAGAAAGCAATAGATCTATGAGTTTATCAAATGTATATGATACATTTTTTGAAATTATGTTCGAAATCATCACCTTATTAATAACCTTATTTAATGACACCTAATCATATCTCACTCCATTATTTATACTGATATCCCATCCAATCACATCAAAGTATCTTTCAAATCATTCAAAATATCTCAAATTTTAATGGTCTCGCAAAATCATAGGTGTTGAATCATGGGAGATCATTAATAAAAGAGAAAGAGTTTCATTGAAATTTGGCCATCGCTTTTACAAGCTATTTCACTCCAACTCTCCCACCACAAAACCAATCCATTCCCACATTTATCCATTCATACCTATCGAAAGAGGGAATTTGTTGCACGAATTCTCTTCTACAATGGGTGTTATCATCTGATATGAGTTGAATGGAACAAATTTCCTCAGTGCCTACCCACAAGTTAGAGACCAATTTCAGAAGGTAGGATGGCTTAAATTCTTTGAAAAAATTGATGGTTATGAAGTTGAATTCCCCAATAATCTTCTAGAGAAGTTGATGGTGTGGAACTAAGATTGGGGATATAACATTAAAATCATAGAATCTTTCATAACAGAGGTGACAGAGCTCCCAAGGTATGGAAAAAGCTAGTTTAGGAATCAAAGACTTAAGGATGAGTAGTGGAAGACCTTCTTGCATAATCCTGGTATGGCCACTTCAGCTTTCAAGAAAGGAATTCCAGTCACAATACTCAAATCTAAATGAAAAACTTGTTATTAGTGCTTCATAAATTTATTACTTGTGAAGGTAGATTTGGAACCATACTCTTTTACCATGCAAGATTGATAACTCATTTTATCGAGGGGAATAAGTTAAATATTCCATATTACTTGATGTGTAGTCTTAAAAACATGGCTTTTAATATATAAATAGATTCTAGAAATATTAGCAGGCCTCTATATTACCACGAATTGATAAAAATTCTTGTTAAGGCACACTTGAATACCATCAGTGATAATTGGTAGGAATTTTTTGTTAGAAGTCATTTTTGTTACATCACTATATTACTAGTGTAACCCCTTATTATTATTAGTGCAACCCCCTTATTATATGGTTGTGCCCTTACATTATTATTGTTATGTCAGCTCTCATTATATTATGACCCATTAGACTTCTATGTATAGAAAGGAGGTCTTGTCATTTGGAACATCCAAGAATTGTTCATTTGTGTAATGTAAGGGAGGTTTCCCCCTCGAAGAGGATTATTTCTAAGGTGTTGATCTATCTTTTCTATCTTTTTGTGAGTTGGTTTCATAACACTTGGTATGAGAGCTTTGGATTCTAGGGTTTCGTTGCTCCAAATAGGTCATCATGAAATTTTCGCTATAACTTTTTCGCTACGAAGTTTCAGAAGCTAAAAAAAAAACCATTTGATAAGAAATCGGTCTGAACCTCGGATCTGAATTTCAGATCTTATCTCTCTATATTTTAGGAGATATGATCTGAGGAATTTAAGGTTTTTGCAAGCTCCAGAATTTCATCCCAAACAAGTCATCATGTAATTTTTGCTATAACTGTTTTTATGTGCCGTTTCAAAAGCTAAAACAAAAACCCATTTGAGCCAAACTCTCACTGAATCTTAGGTCCAAATTTCAGATTTTGTCTCACTATATTTTCAGATATAGGATTTGAGGAAGTTAGGGTTTTTGCAGACTCTTGAATTACATTCCAAACAAGTGACCATGGGAAAATCATAATAACTTTCTCTCAGAGCATCAGATTGAAATTTCGTAAGAATTTATAGAAAGAGGATGGACCGTAGTTTTTTTGGTATCATGTTCAGAACCTAGGGCTGAAAAAGTGACACGTGGCACGTTGTACAAGTTCGATATACTGAACCAGTCTATAATTAGGTCATCGGGAATAATTCTTTCTTCTGGAATCCAATTGCGATCAAACTTGTGGGGTTAGAAAGAGGACTCCAAGGGTTATCATAGGCCAAAATTCCATAACTTAAAGAGACACAATTACAAAGTTATAGTCATTTCAAGATAGAGCTGTGAAAATCAAGAAAAAGCAAGATGAGGAAGTTTGATGGCAAGGATTCGGTAAATTGGATACTACAGATGGAGAAATATTTTGATCTACATGATGTACCACTGTTATATAAGATACTTATTGCATCTAATTATTTAGAACCGAATCAATTTTCATGGTATAAAGGGCTTTGTTCTCGTAAACTACTTGTGACATGGTCAATTTTCATGGAGGAAATGATAGCACATTATGAGGATACAAAGAGAAACACCTTCTTTAGCCAATTGATAAATATCAAACAAAAGGGTTCAATGGCAGAGCACATTGATGACTTTCAAAAAATGAATATAAGGGTAAATGATACTCTAGAGAAGCAAAATATAGATAGTTTTATCAATGCCATGGAAGCTAATATCGATGGTATGAAAGCATATTGAAAGAAAGGCATGGAATATTTGAAGAAAGACATGGAAGGTTTGAAGGAAGGTGGGACAAAACTTCTACAAGAAAGGCCTCCTAATGATGAAAAGGATCAAGAAACATCAAAAGAAGGGGTTATACACCAGGAACCAACTCTAGAGAAATAACAAATGAATCTGACCATATCTTGTATTGCAATGGAAGGAATTACCACTCCTCAAACTCTAAAGATAGGAGGACATATCAAGAAGAAGAAGGTTTAAGCAGTGAAATGTCATGAAGAAAAGTATTAAGAAACATCAAAAGAAAAGGATACTCACCAGGAACCAACCCCAAAGAAAGAAGAAATGAATTCTACCATATCTTATAATGCATTGGTCGGAATTACCACTCCTCAAACTATAAAGATAGAAGGACATATCAAGAAGAAAAAGTTAATAGTGTTAATTGATTCAGGTAGTACCCATAATTTTATTCATTGTAAGATAGCCAAGGAATTGAATTGCTTCCTATATCCAGCACTAGAGTGTCAAGTGACGGTTGTAAGTGGAGGAACCATAAATTGCTCTAGAAAGTCACATAATATCAAGCTATCTATGGGAGGGTATGTATTGAATAGCCCAATGCTTTCCATTCTAATGGGTGGTGCTGATGTTGTACTAGGAGTCCAATGGATACAATCCTTGGGTACAATAGCTTTTAATTTTCAATAACGTTTCATGAAATTTTCTTCAGAAGGAAAGCAGGTTGAATTAAGGTGTATCATAGGGAAACCAGGAAAGATAATCATCTCTTACGCAATGAAAAAGCTTCTAAAGAAATAACAATGAGGCATAATTGCGCAATTATGTTCACTAAAGGTTCCTACATCGAAATCATCTATTTCTCAAGATATTCAAGAAGTATTGGACAATCATTCCAAGGTATTTGAGACTCCCAAAGGTCTCCCACATATTTTTGATCATGATAATGCTATTCATTTCATTCCAGGAAGTGTTCCTCCAAACATCAGGCCTTATAGATATCCGTATGCCTAAAAGAGTGAAATTGAATGTATGGTTGCAGAAATCGTAGAGGTTGGTATAATTATCCAACCAAATTTGATAAAAAAATCAAGGGATGAATGGAAGAATGGCAAAGCAGCGTGGGAACTCATTCAAAAGTTGTCGAAGATCCCAGTTCCAACAATATTGCTAGAACTTGACAAGGAAGGAAAAATCATATTGGAACCTGAAGCATTCACAGAATCGAGAAGTCGACAGCTATGAAATCGATCAATTTCAGAGTATCTCATCAAGTAGAAGAACTTACCCACTGAAGATTCCACATGGAAGGATGATAATTTTATACAGAAGCATCCATAACTACTCTAGTGTTGAGAACAACACTTTTTGAAGAGAGGAGCATGATAGGTCCCTATACTACTAGTGTAACCCCTTATTATTATTAGTGCAACCCCCTTATTATATGGTTGTGCCCATGTAGTACCCATATTGTTATTATTGTGCCCCATAGAAGCCCACTATTGTTATTTTTGTGCCCATATATTATTATTGTTATGTCGGCTCTTATTATATTATGACCCCTAAGACTCCTATATATAGAAAGGAGGTCTTGTCATTTGGAACATCCAAGAATTAGTCATTTTTGTAATGTAAAGGAGGTTGCCCCCTCGAAGAGGCTTATTTCTAAGCCGTTGATCTATCTTTTCTATATTTTTGTCAGCTGGTTTCATAACAATTTCATAGAAGTTTCAGAAGAAGATTGTTGGAAACAATGTTAATACTGAGAGGAGGGTGAATCAATATATGTCTAATTCAAACTGTTATTCCAATTTATATTTACCCATTCAGACAAGAAATCCATTATATCAGAGAAACCATTAACAAACCATAACAACAACCATATGTATCAACACAAGCACACACATCATGAGCAACATGCATATGACATAAAGGTTTAACATGGAAACCCTTCCGAGAGAAAAAATATCAAAGCTTATTTTTGTTATTGATGTAAAAATAAGAGCACTGCTATAGTGATTAATGCATGGGTGATTGTGGTGGAGATACCCTCAAGAATATTCCTGGGATCCTTGGTAGACAGCCATATTAGATACAACTAGCCCAGAGATACATGCGCATATCTGTATTATTGAAATGCTAATCAAAGTAAGAAGGAAAATTGTTACCTCAGATCTTGGTGAGGTGTTTCCGGAGAACTCAAAGTAGTGGAGTGGAAGACCCCTCAACTAGTTCCTAGATCAATACCTTCACATAGACAAGACGAGGCTTAATATCACAGCATATAACTTTGGCAATCAATACAAGAATACATAGGGATATCTAACTACATATATCTAAGCTACTCATAATCAATAACATTGCATAAACATGTAAATAAATCAAAATACCAATGCCATGGAGTGGACAACACAACTACAAGTCTATATTAATTATAAGAAAGAGTGATTACAACCATCAGTTGCATCAAGCTTCCCTTACTCTTCCAACTCCTCTCTCTCTCTCTCTCTTCTTAACCTCTTGATGAGCCAATGTCTAATACAAAGCTTCGATAGTCAATAGGAAATTATTTCAATACTTTCAACCCCTTTCACAATGGCCCTAGACTCAAATATATAGCATGAGAGAATAAGCCTTGCCATCTTTCATGGGTTCTTTTGGGCAAAAGTTGAGATGTTTCCATGCTTTATCACTCTTTCCCTATTTGTAGACTTTGTTAGGAATATTAATTCCTTAAACATGTCAAATCTAGATGTTTCCCTGCTTTATGGGCTAACATATGAGTGAATATAGGGATATTATTTGGTCAACTCGCTCCTTTGACCTCCAGAAACTCACTAAATTTGACCAATGCACTGCCTAAGGCAACACAGAGAGTTATCCTAGGGACTAACACACATGTTTCATGCCTAGGAAGCTTTATAAAGCACCTTCCTAGTTCTTGGAGAGCATTAGCTTGGAAAATAGGCCTGTAAACTTGTTCAATCTTTCAGTCATCTTGCCTTTCTCCTCTGAGCTGATGAGGAGGTCATTTTCCTGTGTAACATATGCCCCATAAAGTGTGAGATCAGAGGCAAGGACGATGGCCAAAATACTTTATAACTGTCATGTTCTGGAAAAATGAGAGAGCATATCATAGCTTTAGGACTACGAGAAACCTGATACAACACATATATATATATATATAATCTAAAATCATGTCCTGTGTTGGGAATTCCCATGCTCAGTAGATATGTCAGAGTGATTTGTTAACAAACAGATATGATGATCGTGTCCACCAATAAGCACAATGTGGAACTTGTGTTATAATAGGATCATTGTGATGAGATGTCTCCAAAAAATAATATACACAACTTGGGAGAGGAAACAAGGCTGAGTGATGTAAGCCTCTACCCAAGGTCTTGATCTCTGCTTCATCTTAACAACATATTTTGATACATGTGAATAAAGGAATTGAAGTCGAACATGTACGAAATTATCTGATTACCAGTCAATAATGGACACTATTAGCAGATGCGAGGATGGCCACTGATAATGATAATGGTCTCCAAGATGCACATTATAATCTAGTGAGTGTGAATAATTATTTTGTCATTGAACACTCGTAGAATTGTTTGACGAGGAACCAATAATGAAAACCCCTGATCAAACACAAGGCAACCTGCCACTAATGTCTGCAAGTTCCAAGGCACTAATGTGTTTTTGGATCTACTTCCTAGATAGAGTGTTGAAGTCGATAGGAAGAGACCTGTGAAAAGGTAGGCAATAATGTGTCCTACATCAGTCAACTCGAAAAAGTTTGAGCATTGGGTCAAATCGATAGAGGGCATGATGGAAGAATATGTTTGAGGGTTTGATGGAGGAAACAGAGGATAAAGAGATCCCTTGAACAATAGAAGGCATGACACAAAGGTTTTAACTATGTAGCACTAGACTCATGAACACCAAAGAGTGTTAAGATACAGATATGCAAGAACATCGGGGTATATAGGCTAAACTCATAGGATGATAAGGTTCATTTTGAGAGCCCGTCACAAAGAAGGTTTTGCTTAGGGAGTGCCATGTTCAAGGGAATGAATGTTGTTAAAAAAATATTTCAAAAATTCTGACATAAAGCAATTATATTGTCCAATTTTCTCCATTTGATTAATTTAATGAGTCCATATGGGTAAACTTGATGGTCTTTTCATATTTCGAGTCTCAAAAGATTGGAAAGAGCGACTCCAGGGGGGTCCCTTTGTCATAGTTGTTAACCAGGTGCAACAAAGGTTTAATAGTATACCCGATATGGTTTTGTTTCCATAAGTTAGTCTACTGAGTCTGGACAAAGCAATAAACCTATGCTCAATAGACATTTGCCTCATTTTGATACGAGTACGAGGGGATAGATTAAACTCGATATTCGACCTGAAATTTTAATGAGTCATGTGATGACAAACTCAATATATCTTCATCAAATTTTAATGAATCAAATGAAGAAAACTCGAGGTATATTTTTCAGTTTAATGAGTGAGGAAAAATAGGTAAAATAACTCCTCATGCCTTCTTCGTAGATTTAACGAGCCCGAAGAAGGGAAAAACTCAGGGATTTTTCAATTTAAGAGCAAGAAATAGTCCCAAAAATGAAAGCACTCATATCATCATCATAGGAGTTTTATGAGCCCGGTGACTAAAACTCGTGGATTTTTCAATTCAATACTAAGAAAATATCCCATAAAATAGAGCTCTCATAGTGAATTGAACATGGTCATTTCTGCAATTCAACCCTGAAAACCCCTTCATCAAAGCATGAGTAATATTGAAAATATATCAACATGGTGCATGATAAATAGCATAGGAAATGAACCACTTATATTTCAATCACTAATTAAGTTCAGTCATACCTCTAGAGTGACTATAAGGAGGTTTCTTGAGCCTCTATTTTCACCATTTTCATCATTTGAGTGTTGTGAGAGTGTTCCAAAGCGAAAGAGGAGCAGATCTTCCCCAGGCAATTGCAAGAAATCTAGGTGACCATTCAATGTTCCATTTGTTCTAGGTAGATGGAAAAACCTTTATCCTGCATTATTTTAACCTTTTTTAGCTACATTAGCAGTGGATTGTTTTATTTTGGGGAAGCCCTAGCTCATACAATGTGACTAATGCTCCCCTATAGATCTATAGGGGAGTTAAACTCCCTTCATGACCTAGAGGAGGGTGCTAGTGTGCCTTGTATTCCCTAAAGGGGGGTGTTAGGCCGTATGGGAGAAATTCCAAACCCCAGCATGTGATTTATGTGGCCTTTCTCCATGATTTTTACTGATTTTTGGGTTGTTTTGTGCTGGTTTGGAGCCATCATCATGAGTTTATGGAGATAACGAGATCATGATAGCCAAGAACTACAGGTCCTGAATGATCTGGCATGGATAATTACACTACGAAGATGTGGCTTAATGAAGTATGCAAGGCTTGACCTGATGAAGGGTTAGGAAGAACTTCGAAGTTGGATAATCCAACGTTGGGATGAACACCAAGGGGTGTTTCATATCGGGGGTCACGAGCTCTCGATCGATAGAGATGATATCTATTTCCTGACTGGTTTGTCGTGCAGATTTGCATAAGAAAACATGATCGAGGGCAGGATAGATCCGCGGTCCACCCTGGAGTTGGTCCAAACTTATTGTAGACCTGACAATGGTTTAGTGAGCAACAGGGTCCCCATCGAGCAGATCAGGTCAAGGTCCATGAGGGTCATTTTGTGGATGATCATATGCTTGGCAGGGTCCAAGAGTCCTCATGTAGCGATAAAGTCCCAATTATTGCTCGCTATTGACTGTGTACAACCTCTAATATTTAACTGGTGTGAGGCAGTTCTTTGTCAACTGAACCTAGAGTTGACAGCCTACAAGAATCGTACCCAAATGACTTTTGGGCATGGTACGCTCATTGTGTCCTTCATACTTGAGAGGGTGCCGGTGATGAGACTGTGGATGAGTGTCGGTCAAATTGATCCCAGGGATCCCAGGCAAAGGTGATGGGGCTATCTTAATCCTTGTACTAGAGGGGGATCGATCCGAAATTTCTTCGAAGAGGACTTCTTTGAGTGGCTTAGTGGCCAGATCTTGATGATTTATGACTATGCCTATGAAGGAATGGACTTTACAAGAGATCTAGACTTGATACTGCCACTTGGTACACATTGGTGGCCTCAAGGTAAGAAGGATTTTTTAGAGTACTTTAAAGTATTTTTTAGCTTTTGAATATTTATGTAATGTTTTTGTTTTTGTGGATGAACAAGTATTGACATGAACTATTTGCTTGACACAAATGTGGCACCAGTACGACCTGCAGGCATGCCCTGCCAAGCGAGGTGGGGGGACCGGCTACCAGGAGCTGGCATGGGAGCAACAACTGCTGAAGATGGAGATGATGCACTGAATCCCTGCAAGGTTCTAAGGAACCTCAAAGGCTTGAGCATGGGCATTCCTCCACTTCTCATGAGGGAGATTCCCGCTCATATGTAGCGACACACTATCGGTGTGCCTGAGAAGTTTTTGGTTCCTCTTTGGAGGATAGCTAGAGTTGTTCTAAGTTTTCATGAGCAGTAGGCTCTTTAGCAGGCACATGGTATAGCCAGCAAGTGTTATAGTGAGGCTTAGTAGAGCCATTTTGTACTTAAAATACCCAAGTTTTCGGAATTTTCTAATGTAAAAGACTGGATTCGATATATATATATATATATATTGGCATTTTTATGATGTAAATGTTTTTTAATGTTTTTGTAAATTTTTAACTGTGTAAATCATTACTTTCATACATCTATCTATAATAAATGAGACAGATGCCAATCTAATACATAGTTGGCTAATGAGTCAGTAAATACATTAAATTCTCGAGGAATGTGTTCATATGTAATAAAATCAAATTTACGTTCCACGAGTTGTACCCTTAAATAATGACGTAACAAGATTGGATTGCGAATGTCATACTGATTTTTCAATTGCATACGACAAGTTGAGAGTCTAAACTGACCACCAGATTGGAGATGTCCCAAGATGATGATTCAGTAAGAAGTGAAATTATAGACATATACTCAACAATATTGTTGGTGGCAGTACCAAGAAAATCTCCCCCAAAACAAAGTACTTCCGACTTGGGTGTGTAAATGACCCAAGCAACTGATGCAATGTGTTGTGTGTGACAATTGGCACCATCCACATATCTTACGTATGGTAAGGGTAATGAAGACATTTTCACAACGAGAAACAAGTATGAGATAAATACTCAACATATGTCAAAAATCCAGTCACAGAAAAAAGAATAAAAACATATAAGTACATAAAATTACAAAGCACATTCCCAGTGCAATACTAGGCATAATACTTTTTTAGATAGAGCCCATTTCGGGGCTCCACGAGCAGGACTCCTTCACAGTCTTGAAGTTCATAGGCCCCTTTTTAGAGGACCTTGGTGACGACATATGGACTGATCCATAAGGGTTGAAGCGTTCCTACCCCCAAGAGGTCCTGTTTTTTATCATAGAGAAAAACAATATTGCCTTCTTGGTAAGAAAGGCTTGACCTTTTTGTCATACTAGGCTTTGAACCGACACGTGTGGCCTTCAAGTTCCAGTTCAACATCTCGACGGGTTTTGTCTAGTTGATTTAGATATAGAAAGCGCTCTTCTTCAATAGTGGTGTTGGGCAAGAGTTCAACATCAAGTTTTAGGGAAGCAATCTCGCACTCAATAGGTAGTGCCGCTTCTAGGCCATAAGCAAGTTGGAATGGTGTAAAGACTGTAGCGATTTTGACTGAAGTTCGATATGCCCACAACGCAGGATATAACATGCGTTGTTAGTGGGTTTTGTGATTACCTACTAACCTGTGGATCATGGCTTTGAAAACGCCATTAACAACTTCTACTTGGCCATTAGCCTGGGGGTAGTAGGAGGACGATTGGTCTTGATGAAAACCAAGAAACGATGTTAATTCAAACATCACATGATTGTGAAAATGAGAACCATGGTCTATAATGATCATGCGTGCCACACAAAAACGACAGATTACCTAATTAAATAGGAATAATGCCACGGTTTCTCCATCAGCCTGGAAATAGGGAATGGGTTCACCGATTTCGTAAAGTAGTCCACAACGACAATAATGTAGTTGTGTCCATCAGAGGAAGTGGAGTTTCATGTGACAAAGTCAATACCCCATTTTTAAAAGGGGCCGACAGAGATAATTAGGTGTAAGGGGGTCAGAGGAGTGCACATTTTCTTTGTATGTACTTGACAAGGGTAACACTACTGGATTTCCTTGATACAATATTTGAACAAGGTTTGCCAGTAGTATCCTGCACGTAAAATTTTATGGGCAGTAGATATGCTAGAAAGATGATCGCCACATGCTCCAGCATGGCATTCATTTAAAATGTGTTTCAACTCTTCATGAGTGAGGCAACATCGAAGAATTGTATCAGTGCCACGATGATATAAAGTATCGTTCAGCACTAAATAGTGTTAAGATTAGTGGAGGATGCAACGACGGTAACCTGATGATAGGTCTAGGTGGAATCATTACGCTTGGAGGTAGACAAGAATTTCACCATACCAAGGGTTAGTTGAGTCGATCAGATAGATAGATTCATTCAGGATAGGATTGTGAGCTGTCTCATTTGGATCGACAATGGGAAGATCCGACAATAGTTTTGTGAAGCCTAAGGATTTTTTCACCTTGGAAGTGGCAAAAACTAAATCAAATTGCTGGGGGATAATTATCCATTTGGAATATTTTCCTCCATTGACTTGACGAGACAAAATGTGTCTCATGGTATTCTCCAAAGCAATGATGGTAGTCTATTGCAGTAGTATATAGTGTTGGAAACTATTGACATCAAATACAACTGCCAAGGTTAACTTCTCCACATGTGAATGTCTGAGTTCAGGCCCAACCAGGACTTTCGAGAGATAATAGATCACATGCTCACTAAGATCATCATGAGTTTGGACCAAAACCATTCCAATAGAGGATGGCGAGGCTGCTAGATAGAGGAGACAATCATGCACATAGTTAGGAGCACCAAGCAGTGGGGTAGATATAAGTGCCTATTTCAAGGCATCAAATGATCGTTGGGCATGATCATCCCAAAAGTATGGTACTCCCTTATTTAGCAGGTGCATAAATCCTTTCGTCAACTCGACATAATTTATGATGAATCGTCGTAAGAAGTTTTCTTTCCCTTGCAAAGTTTGGAGCTTCAAAATGGATTATGGTTCGAGAAATTGAGTGATTTCCTTTACCTTATCAGGATCAACCCTAATCCCATGTTTGGAGACAATGAAATCAAGTACGCATCAAGAATTGATAAATAAAACGCATTTTTGTGGATTCAGACATATGTTATATAACCTTCACCAAAGAAAAATTACTTGTAAATGAACTAGGTGTTGAGTTCCTTTCTTAGAATGGGTTGGAAGGTCGTCCAAGTAAGCTTGAAAAATATGTCTAATATCATGGAATGCGTAGTCCATGTCCCATTGAAATGTTGCTCCAACATTCTTTAAACCAAATGGGAGTTTTCTGCATGCAAATATTCCCGAAGGGAAAATGAAGGCAGTTTTGTGTTGGTCCACAGGTTTTATGGTGATCTGGTTATAGCCTAAGAAACCATCCATAAATGAGAAGGATTAACAATGGGCACAATCTTTGATTATGTAGTCGATGAATGATGTCTGATAATTATATTTTGGATATGTAGTGTTCAAATCCCAGTAGTCGACATAGACACAGATGGTACCCTATTTTTTATCTATAGGAACCAAATTGGAAACCCATTCTGTTAAGGGAATGGGGTAAACGAAACCACCATGTAACAATTTTTCCACCTCAGTCTTGATGGCTGCAATTTTGAGGGGGTGGACTAGTCGAAGCCTTTGGTGAATAGGCTTGGCATTGTCATAAACATTGATCTCATTCTCGACAATAGATGGATCTATGCCATGCATTTCCTCGTAAGACCAAGAAAATACATCGAATAATTCCTTGAAAAGCGAAGTGAAGCTTGCAATTCCCTTAGGAGTGCAATCCACTCCAATTTGTATCTTTTCCCCCTGTCTTAACTGAAATATTGATGATTAGTGTCTTTCAAATATTTCCCATGTTCCCTTCCGAATCCAAAGTTTGGATAGTTGTATAACTCGAGGGAAAGATCTCAGGTGTGTCAAAGGAAAAGATTTGTATGGGTATCGTGTCTGAATCAAATATCAAAATGTGATGGTGAGAATCTTCCAAAGTTCACTCCTCTAAAAACATGATCTCTCGAATATCTTCATCCGAAGGTAGGACTTGATTGAGGAGATCATTAGAGGGAGAATTTATGGGAGAGGAGACGGTACCATTAGTCGTAACCAAAGTGACCAAAGAATCAGATGCAAATTGAATGGCTTTATAGGCCAATTCAGGAGGTGACAACTGCATTTGTTCTCCATAAGAGTCAATTTCTAAAGGGGTCAGGAGGATCCAAGGGTCGGTCGGTTCATGAGGAATAGATGAGACCATAGAAACCATCTGTGGAACTGCGGGCAGCGGGAGAGGAAAAAAACCCATCAGTGAAGAACCCTTCAAAATACCGGTATCAATAATGACATAAGAGTCAGGTATACCACCCACTAAAGGTACAGAGTCGTTAGGTAACGAGGAGTAATATCGAGTGCAAAAGGACAGCTGGTCCATTGTGACTATCCTTCCATCCAATGGAAATAGGATGATATGAAAGACAATAGACACAATGGCAGTCATGGAATAAGTCCAACTATGACCCAAAAATAGATTATAGTCGATTTTTCGATCCACGACTTCGATGTCCACCGTTACCATTTTCCCACTCAAAGTGATGGGTTAGCTAGCAAGGTAACCTTCTGGGATGAAAGTGTGGCCATCGAAATCTTTAACAGAGTTCGATGATGGTGAGAGGGTTGGAGAACCCAAGGTGAGCCAACATGAAGCTGACATGATGTAGGTTGAAGCACCTTCGTCAATGATAGTTCTATGTACCCCTCATCCTTTCGAAAAAATTTGCACCTGAAATGAAAGCTGGTGTGAAAGGGGAGGTTTACATTTTTCCATGTCGAATATTGCTAGCATGGAATCTTGAGAGTCGACCCCACCAATTTCTGAAAGCATAACTTTCCTTTGTGCTGGACAAGTTTGCAATACTTTGAGCGCTGACATAGCTGACAGTGATTGTACCAAATATTCTACAATACTGCAGTTATGGGCAACACATGCTGATGTATTATGTGTTGTGCGATGAAGTCCCCATTTTTGGGCATGAATCACAAGATCAACAACTAATCGTTCAATATGAAGATCATTGGGCAGCGGTGGGTTTGGACTCGAGGAAGCTTCCTCAGCATTAGCGACTAGAGCTCCATAAGTTTTGGATCTCATTTGAAGATTGATCACTTCAAAGGTGTAAATAGTGGATTGTCCTTCACGAGATGAAGGATGATGGGAACCATCATTTCCCCCTTGCGGGGGTTGAGGTTTGTTTGAAATAAGATCTTGCTGCTACTGAGCATAGAAATGGTTGTTTAGGAGATATGTGCATTCTTGGAGGCATGGAAAACGATGTTTCATATGGTCTTCCCCACAGATCTTGTAAGGGAACTTGACAACTTTTTCCTTTCTGCTGTTAGGTGGCATACCAGCTTTTTGCTTTGGTTTGGATTGCTTGGCCAACTGCTCTTCAGAAGGAGCGGTCTTTTTCTTATTCTTCTTATTCTTACTGTTGGGTTTTTGTGTAGACTGCACAGAGTTTATCATGGAGATAAGAAGAGCAGTTGATTGGGTAGCGGGGTCAACTCACAACTGGGAAATGTGTCCGCTAAGTTGTTTTACATCAGCCCTGGAGGTAATGCCAATAATACCATCAACATGCGCACTAGGTTGCTGAGTAGTGGGAGCATTGGAAGTTCTAGGGGCATTGGGAATGACGTTGTATAATGTGCCAGACTATGAATAAATAAAATCTAGTTGTTGGGCACAACAAATGGATTGGTCTTTCGTGACTGCACCACCTAAGCCAACATCCTTAGCGATTTGAGGAAGAATATATTTTCATAACCAATCTGCTAATAGATGATCTTGGAGGGGCACTTTGACTAGGCTCTGCCTACGTCTCCATTCATGGATTTGATCAGAGATGTGGGTGGAGGTGTCTTGGCGTAAAGTAGTAAGGAGATCCATCCCAATTTCATAGCAGATGGGTATTTGAAAGTGGTTTAAAAATTCCATCACTATAGCACCAAAGTTATCGGCTGACACACGTGGTATCTCAATGTACCACTCAGTTGCATTGCCAGTAAGGGTGCAGGGAAAGAGCTGAAGTTGAATACTATCATCCACCATGGATTTATAGACACACCATAAATGATAGGTGGTGATGTGGGTACTCAGATCCTCCCCTTCTTTCCCTTCAAACTTTGGGATGTCGGTGGGAATTTTGTGTGGGATTGGAGGCCAAAGTAAGTTGTAAAAGATGGGGTCATTTGTGAGTTTATTCAAATCGAGTATGTCAAGCATTTCCAAGAAAGGCAAAGTATTTGATGCCCCCAGTTCATACAAAGGTGATGAAAAATGACTTGAGGGTCCTTGCGGTCCTCCCATCATATTGTTCCCAACATTGTCCACAGGATTTGCGGAATAATAATTTCCTTGGGGAACAGTCGTATATTGTGGTTGTTTATAGGGGTTGTTAGTCTAGGGGATATAAGTGCCCCTAGGATAACAAGTTCCCCCTTGACTCATTTGAGGTTGAGAATGGGGTGCCCATATGGATTGAGCGAGACCTAGTTGAGGGATCCCACTAGCCACATAATTAGCAATCATCCCTTCACTGACATACGGAGGATTCATGTCAATCAATGACTGTCTAGTTTGTCTTGTAAATGAAGGGGGAACTGTAATGTTCCCAACCGATATGTGCATATTGGGAATGGTGCCCCTAGGAATTTGAACCTGGGGGTTGGAACTAAACAAAGGATTCCAACCAAAAGGGTTGCTAAAGGGACCCATGCTAACCACACTATATGGAGCACTATAAGGAGCACTATATGGAGCACTTGTTGAAGGTCCAGGAGCTGACACAAAAGGGGTGAAATGCACTATGTACTGGGTTTCACTCATGTTGGGTGTAACTATAGTGCTTGGACCTAGCACAGTTAGGATAGTGGGGTTTTCCATCAACGGTGTGGTACTGACTGTCGATTGGGGAAGTGAGGGTGGACCAAAAGTGTCCACAAAAGCCCATGACCTATTAGTCATCGATGGGATGGTGGGTATAGGTACAACGGAAAACATAGGAGGCACGGGTGCAACCTGAATTAATAGTGGTCCTCATGGATTAGTGATCAAAGGATTATAAGGAGGGATGAAACCTTCAGTAAAGAAATATTCTGGTAGATTTGATTCATGGTATGTATAGACTAATTCAGCATTAGATCTTGGAGACTGATTACTCGAAGATGGGTAATCTGTCTCACTAGGGCTTGGCAAATCCTCCACAGTTAGTGGAGGAATACCTTGTAGCTGTCTAGATTGACGATGAGGGACATATGTAGCCATGGCGACTGATAAATTTTATCAAAATATTTTACGGTGATATTTATTATAGTCTTAGTGATAACAAACTGGCACCTAGAAAATAAAAAGTACTCTAAATAAGTCAATCAACAAGCAGAGGGTACGACCCTGTCTGATAACCACCATTTGTTGGAGATGAAACCCACTATCACAATGGATAAAATAGAGAGTTTGCCAAATTTATAGTTATGATTACTCTTGAGCTTCGACCAAACCTCAGATTTAGGGGCCAAATACTCTCGTGAAGACGAGCACGATCCCAAAAACCGAAGACATAGTAGGTTCGTTTGTTTAGGTACCAAGGAAGCCTTCCCCAATCACCTTGTGTTCATCCCTAAAAAGTATGGCCACTATAGTTACCTCAAATGATAGACACTACCAGGGAGGGCATGATCATAGATAGTATGTTGTGTGGGCAAGATACCTAAGTCCCCAACTCAGCTCCGATATCCTGAAGGGATCCCCGATACACAGAATACCAAAAGGAGATGCAATCGAAGGCGAGCTACCTTCGTTTACAGTCCAATGTTGTCTCGCATTTAGCTCCACTTTGACTGGAGTGGTCTCAAATAATATGAGTGTAGAAGGATTTCCCTCGTTAATGACACTAGTCTCGATGTATGATCTTGGGCAGTTAACTCACAACTGCCTAACCCAAGATCCTAGCCTAGACTAATATGTGTGTTTACTCATAAAAGAGTTGTTGATTGATTTTATTACGATGTAAATTTTAAATGTACTTTGTTAATGTCTTCGGTGGGGGTGTTGACGTATGGAGTTATGTGGGACTCTGACACAAACCATGTAGAAAAATGCTTTAAATTTCACTTCGATGAATGAGTTGCTTCTACAAGGAAAGGGTCATTTATACATCAATATATACCATGCATCAAGTACAGTAAAACACAAGCACAACCGACATAAATACAATTCTCTCTAACAACTTTTAAAACCAAATAAATGCAGGATCTAACCAACAAAGCTGAAAAAGCTGTAAAAAATTTTGTATTTTATCTTTTATGAAAAAATTAAGCTGTAAAGTTATTTCCTAAAAAGAAAAAATTGTTCAGGAGATAGACAACCAAATAAAATTGCACAACTATAGATCATTGATCAACCTACAAGCTTCTTTTCCAACCCATGAGTTCACAAAACTGGATGTTTATCAAGACTTGGCTGGCCAATGCACTTCAACAAAGGACAAAGAGAGTTAGTGGCTACACTAACACTCTATTTGCAAGGCAACAATGCTTTATAAAGAACAAGTTTCACTGGTAGGGTGCATTAGTGTGGAATAAGCACTAAAACAATGTTGTTAGGATCAGATCAGAGGTTGAGCACTGTGAGAAGGGTGTCAGAAAGGGGATCAAGAAGTACAGGAGGGCCTGGAAGAAAGAGAGATCTGGGAATTTTATAGAAGAAAACTGGGAACTAAGTGTAGTCCCCAGTGGAATCGCCAATTCTATCATAAGGATTAATGCATGGGTGATTGTGGTGGACATACCCTCAAGGATCTTTCTGGGATCCTTGGATGATAGTCAGATTAGTTGCAGCTGGCCCAGAGATACATGCACATATCTGTATTAGTGAAATGATAATCAAAGTAAGAAGGAAGATTGTTACCTTAGATCTTGGTGAGGTGTTGCTGGAGAACTCAAAGTAGTAGAGTGGAAGACCCCTCAGCTAGCTCCTAGATCAATACCTGCACATAGACAAGACAAGGTGTAATATCACAACATATAACTTTGGCAATCAATACAAGAATACATAGGGATATCCAACTAACTATATCTAAGCTACTCATAATCAATAATGTTGCATAAACATTTAAATAAATCACAATACCAATTCCATGGAGTGGAAAACACAATTGTAGTTCTATATTAATGATAGGAAAGAGTGATTACAACCATAAGTTGCATCAAGCTTCCCTTACTCCTCCATCTCCTCTCTCTCTCTCTCTCTTCTTAACCTCTTGATGAGCCAATGTCGAATACAAAGCTTCGACATTCAATAGGCAATCCTTTCAATACTTCCGACCCCTTTCACAATGGCCCTAGCCTCAAATATATAGCATGAGAGGATAAGCCTTGTCAATTCCTTCATGAGTTCTTTTGGGCAAAGGCTGATATGTTTCCATGATTTATCACTTTTTCCTTGTCTGTAGACTCCGTTAGGAATAGTAATTCCTCAAAGAAGTTGAATCTAGACATTTCCCTTCTTTATGGGTTGACATATGAGTGAATATAGGGATATCACTCATTCGGTCGACCTGCTATTTTGACCTCCAGAGACTCACTAAAGTTGACTAACACACCCCCTAAGGCATCACAAAGAGTTACCCTATGGACTAACACACATGTTTCATGGCTAGGAAGCTTTATAAAGCACCTTGCTAGTTCCTAGAGAGCGCTAACTTGGAAAATAGGCCTGTGAACTTGGTCAATCTTTCAGTCATCTTGCATTTCTCCTATGAGTTGATGAGGAGGTCATTTTCCTATGTAAGAAGCACCTACTCTATTACATCAATTTGTTTGTGATCCACCACTCATAGGAAGCACCAAAAACCTTAATTATTTGCTAGCACCCATTAGCAGGAAGAACCAACTCCCTCCTTTTGCCAACACCTAACCAGACTACTAGAAGCACCAAATTCATGGAGTTTTTGCAAGCACCAACTTGCATCTCCTTGGTTTTATGAAAGCACCAAATTGTAGGAGGCACCAAACCCCAAGCCTTCTCAGACACCCACTAGAGATGTAAGCACCAACTTCGTGTATGCATACTCCAACCTACACTCAAAATAAAACTTACTACTCACTATAATTGGCAGCCTCTCTGCTTTTTTTTAGCTATGTTCTCCCCTTCCCTTGGCCCACACAATATTCTATGTCCTCTCCTCTCTCTACAACAACCCACTATTCTTCTCAACAACATTCAATAATCTCAACCCTCACATCTCTCTCTCTATCCACTCTACAACATCATTCTTTTGATCTTCACACTCTTCTATTACACAAGCTCTCTCAACCTCTTAAAGTAGCCCTGGAACACATTGGACCTTTTTCCTCTGTATATGCACTCTCCACCTATCTCTCTGCAACATAGACACACTTGACCTCTTCTCACCAATGCACTCACGCACAAAGTTCTTGGCACAGTTCTCTAGAAACAATTTTTCTTCCCCCCCATATATCACCTACAATCCTGGATTTTGTTTCATTGAAACATAGTAATCAATGCTACCTTTGTCAACCATCATTTCTCCATTCACATCCATGAGTGTACTCCTGCACTTACAACTCCTTATTGTTGTTGTGTTTGATACATAGGCACTACAACCTCATTAACCACTAAGAATGGGCTCCATTCTCTCACCCACTATTGCTACATTAAACATGAGGGTGGGCACTTGATTGTTCCCATGCTGAGACATAAATCCTTAGTCAACTTGCACACTTCGACAAGACTCTTGTTCTTTCTGAGAAAAATTATCTTGTCCCTAAGGCTCTAAGATTCATCCAATTCCTTCAAAAATGCAAGCAAGATCAGGGATGGTTTTCCTTAGCTCATGACAAACTACTTTAAATCATCCTGCGTAATCGTGGTCCTTGCTTCCTTGACTCAGCTATCTCTATAGTCGTTAGTAATCCAATGACACCAACCTTACTATGCACATTTACTTAGCTTCTCCGACCTTGCTTATTCCAACTATGGACATGGCTATGGACAAATACGACATACCTACCAAATCTAAAGAACTTTTCTTCAAAGTTGTTGACTCATCCATGAATGCATACCCAACTTACGGTGAATAAGCTAGTTGGCATATCTGCTAATTATGGCACACAGTGCCCATGAGCTATCGTCTCTTCAATAAGCCCTTCTACACCCATCTGTATTTCCAATTAATTCCTTCTAGTTTGCAATAAATCTCAATCATGGTTGTTCTATAGTCAACTACTACTTATACAAATCGTGGTCCTATTTGTCTCTATCTCTTGCCTACAACAGTCACCATTGACTCCATTGAAGCATTTGTGCAATTGTTCTCCTCATTTCCTTGTGCATCCGTTATCTATAGTCCTCATTAATACATGCAACAACTCTGGTGCACCGCCAATCAATGTTGGTAGGGAGGTCATGAGTCAGCCTGCTCCACCTACTTGTGCACTTGCATTTTCCTCG
Organism: Pinus tabuliformis; assembly: GCA_031772625.1. Taxonomy (NCBI): domain Eukaryota; kingdom Viridiplantae; phylum Streptophyta; class Pinopsida; order Pinales; family Pinaceae; genus Pinus; species Pinus tabuliformis. The sequence continues at coordinate 1,739,281,886 of CM062817.1, read as the reverse complement.
ATCCCTTACTTTCCCGTAGGCTTGACTAGCTCAGAGGCTCGATTTTCCTGAAGGCCTTACTTGGGTTCTTTTTTACTATTTCAGCATGTTGTATTCATCCAACGCCGAAGACCAAATACATGGGAAACACTTCACAAAAGAACCCCTTGGCTCGAACTCCAAGGCTCTACCACATCATCAGCTTACATTGTGTGGACATCACCTGGGCCACATGGCACCTTCTGTATGATGACATGTTTCACCATAATTTGTCCCATTAGACCACCTGAAGATGCCAAATTTTCCTACCACGTGTCCTTTGTACAGCTAGATCATGCTAACATCATTTTCCATGTTGCTTCCAACAAATCACCATGAGCCAATCAAATTATTCCATTTTTGTTATGCAGCCCCAACCATCGAATAAGCTTAACTTATGACTTAGAGATAGTCCCACATAGGTCGGAGGTCGAGGGTGGTGGGGGGGTGGAGGGGGGAGGTCGTGATATTCTCCTACCTCCTTTGCTACATGATCCTCACCTCCGACTAGGTCCAACTTCCGACTAATCCACATGCATGACTAGGAACTAGTCCCACACAAGTTAGGGGTTGGGAGTCAGAGCTTTGCTCTCCTTTTAACTCTACTACGCGACCCAACCTCCAACTAGGCCCAACTCATGTAAGTCTCGACCTTAGATCAAAATCTACTGAAGTCCTCAACGAATGATATTTTTTGTTCGCCAACTTCAACTGACTATAACTCTTGAGGAGGCCATCTGTAGACTTCCACATACCATTGGAAATATCTTTCCAAGCACTAACCAACTACTCTATCTCCAAGAGTATTTGAGTTGATCTCTTGACGTATAATCTCCTCAAAATTTTTGTACTCCTAACCATCATAGCCATTATTTTATGGCTTTTCCAATAAGCTTGCTACTATGACGATTCTATATAAGGCACTACAACAACCATGGAACTACCCCTGAGCTTGATACGCCAGCACATCAGTTCTAGCCTAGTTACCATCACAGCTAGACTAGTGGACATCAATTCTAGCCTAGTTACCATCACAGCTAGACTAGTGGACATCAATTCTAGCCTAGTTACCATCACAGCTAGACTAGTGGACATCATGCTAGCACATTTTCTGCAACCAAAATCCATGCTAGTTTAGATGGAATCAATGCTAATACTCTTGTTGTCACTAGCACTCTGACAATGCCAACGTTTCCAATACATCTCCCAACATGAATGTTGTCATAAATTCCAATGCATTTACTACCACCAGCCATCCAAGCAATGACAATTGTCCAACAATCTCCCCCTTTGGCATTGATGGAAACACCTCATCACTTCTCCACACTAATGGGAAATCCTCATGATGCTTCCAAACATATCCTTGAATGAGTCACCAATGGATTTCTTTCCTCTTCTTGGACCATCACAACTTTCTCTTCAATAATCTTCTCTCCCCCTTTGACATCAATAGAAAATGGATATAAGATGTCTCTTCTTCCCCATGAAATCATTGACTGTCAATGACCAAGGGTCTGGCTATTGATGTGTATTTTGCTCTATAGAATTATCTTCAAGGAATGATAGTTATTTCTACTCTTATAAACTATACATATGTGATATGCTCCCCCTTAACATATACTACCTCTACTTTGAATGCCTCCAATTTTTTACACCTTATGGTTGTCGAATGAATACTCTCTCTGCCAATGCATCTTTTGTACCAATTTAAAAATAAATCACTACCAAATAAAATTGCTCATGGTATTTTTGTTGAATGCAAATACCACCCATTAGTGATGCATTGAGCTTTCACTTCACTATTGTTATTGCTGCTGAGACTGCGCTTACTTCCCTTGAGCATCTCCAACACTTCTCCCCTTGAGATCATACTTCTACAATAGGGATTGTTGCTTAAATAATACCAATTGCACCAAGAAGTTGATACAAGTTGGAAGTTATACTAGAAAACCTCTTATAGTTGTTTCTCTAAAAGAAATCTCCACTTACACAAAAAGGTTACCCCATACGAACCTAAACTAACAGTTGACATAAATATATCAATTGAAGACTAAGGGGCATTGAAATCTTATACCCATTGAGCTTTGTGAACACAAGAATACTAGGAAAAATCAGATTCACAACTTAAATGAAATAAGGGTCTTTCACCCGAGATGCAAACCTTTTATTTACTCGGAAATATTTCTTTCTGAGGCTGAAATTTTTTGCTTTCTACTTCTATCGAAGCATCTCCCCTTGAGCCAAAGCACTTTGATCTCCTGCATCTACTCCCTTGCTTCTGCGTTGGGACTAATCCTGTGGACTTGAGTTAATTGTGGGCCTCTTCATTCTACATTTCTGTTGTAGTTCATCTTCTTCTCACAACATAGAATATTGTTGTATACTCCCCCTGCAACCATACTGGATACACTCTCCTCTTTCTTTCACTAGTGATACATTTGAAATAAACAAATACATTATTGTAATCAGTAAGGGGACTCAATCATACCTTCAATAATTAGAGGCACCTTTCTATCTATTCTTTCTGACTTCCTGCATCTAACTTATTTGTCCTCCATTGAGGCCATTCTCTTCCTTTATTAAATGGAAACAAAGGATCTATTCCCCCTAAGAACATGATCTTTCTTCTTCTTCCAAATCTTTAATGGGTGAGTCCTAACAGGAGCATTACTTTCCATCTTCTTCTTTTCTCATGTTTGGGCTTTCCCTTGGCTACACACAGCTAGAGGAAACTTCTCCTTCAAGTCCTCTTTATTAACCCAAGTATCCTTGTTGCCTTTTTTCCTTACAGAGGGGTCTACTACAAGAGTAAGAGGATCATTCTTCAGGGTTTTATTATGATTTCTTCTTCCTATTTTCATCTTTCTCTTTTGATACTGAGCACTCAAGACAAACTTGAATTCCTATACTCCATTGTTTATTCTTGTCTTCAAATCTTGAGTTTCTACATTTCCATACATATGCTAAAAAGCATGATTTTTCTTCCCATATCTGTAGTGTGCTGCCTCATGCAAAGTTTCCAAAGTTGTAGCAATTTGATTTGGCTTACAAATGGGGCAAAGGAATTGCCATATCTTCCAACAATATTGTCAAAACCTCTACCACTGCCAACATACCTTTTCGAGGCCACTTCTTGCCTTCTTGGGTTGTTTCTGCCCAACATATCTTGTTTTCTTACATGTCATCTATAGTCCATGGCTTCATGTCCAGCCTTATTACAAGAAAGATAATATCCATAGAAGGGATTTTGAGCACTGAAGAAACCTTTACCTTGGTGGCTTTTTCCTTGAAGAGGAAAGGACCTTTGTTGGTTTCTCATGTAACTCCCATGGAAATTTTCATTTCTTCCTTCCATTCCTTCTTGCTTCTACTTGGATTTCTTCTGTTTCTCTCCTTGTTGTTTTTGTTTAGCATTATGTTGTTTCCTTTTCTTCCCTTGCCATTGCCACCCAAAAAATTCTTTCCCTTGGTTGTTGTTAGAACCTTGAACTACCTTTACTTGGGAAGTTGACCTTTCAACCTTTGCCTTCTTGGGTCTTGGTTCTTCTTTAAAACCCAAACTAGCCTTAATTAGCAGGGATCTCTACTTAACAAGCATCTCATCCAAGACTTTCTTTCTCTCCCCGTCTGATGTTGAGACAATCCTTTATTTTTATTTTATTATCATGTCTCAATGAGACTACTTCAACTTGTAGTCTCTCATAGTGATCTTATCTTTCATCTAGCTGAATGATTAGCCTCCCATTCAATCTACTAGCCTCTTCTTGTTGAGAATTTAGATCAACTATTATTTTTCTCAACTTCTCATTCTCAAGCTCATACTCATGCAACTACTCCTTTTGCTTGAGATTTTATTTTGATAGCTCCTTGATCTCTTTTAGAGTAGAGATCAACTTCTTCCTCAAATAGATCCTTTCATATAGATCATTTTCTTCACTATCAGAGGTGTTGGATGAGCCACCATAGAGATCTAAATCCATCTCTATGTCCATGGAATCTTCCACAGGTCTGAGGAGTATTCCATCTTCATCACTTCTAGTGATACCCCTATTCTCTTTATGGGATATACTCTCCTCTTCTTCATAAGATACCTCATTTTCTATTGCCACTAAAGTAGGTCTATCTTCACTATTACTACTAGATGCATTTCTATCTCAATCCTCAAGTGATTCTCATGAACATCTAGATAATGAGTGACCTATTTATTTACATTTATCAAAAAGCAATAGCTTACCTTCTGAGTCACGTGGCCTCTCATCCAAGTCTAATTCTTCACCACCCTTGGAGTGAAGATCATCAGTTTTCTCACAAGAAGAAATATCTTCAATCTTTTGAGAATCTTTCCTTTTAGATGCCTTCTCCTTTTTCTTCCTTTTCTTCTTATCACCAATAACTACATGTTCTGGTTCACTACTTGAGAAGCAAGGTTCTTTGACCTTCTCTTGAGCCACATTGCAATCTTCTCCATACATACATTGCAATTTGTTTAGCATTTCCTTTATTGTCTCATAGTGCCTTACTTCCTCATCATCTGGTTTATAAAGCCCTTTCATGATGATTTTATTGGCTTCTTCATTCTGCTCACTCTTTTCTCCATTCAATAAGGATCACCATGCATCAACATCTAAAGCCATTAAATAGGCTTCCATTCAAACCCTCCAGAGTACATACTCTAATCCATTTAAATATGGAACTCCTACTATTAGCCAATCTTGATTAGCCATTGTTTCCCTTTGTTATACCTTCGAGAGGTTAAGTTGTTCCTGAAGGAACTTGGCTCTGATACCAATTGTTGGAAACATTGTTAACACTTGGGGCAGGGGTTGTGGGGGGTGAATCATTATTAAGGATAGTTTAAACTTTGATGCCAATTTATCTCTACTCATTCAAAATTGGGAGCCATTATATGAGAGCAACCATTAACAAAACATAAAAACAACCATATGTATCAACACAAGCACATGCATCATAAGCATCATGTATATGACATAAAGGTTTAACGTGGAAACCTTTCTAGGAGAAGAACCACCAAAGCTTGTTTTTGTTATTGATCTAAAAATAAGAGCACCCACTCTATTACATCAATCTGTTTGTGAGCTACCACTCTTAGGAAGCACCAACTCCCTTGATTGTTTGCTAGCACCCACTAGTAAGAAGCACCAACTCCCTCCCTTTGCAGACACCTGATCAACCTACTAGAAGCACCATCTAAAGCACCAACTTCATGGATTTGTTGTAGGCACCAACTTGTAGCTCCTTGGATTTATGCAAGCACCAACTTGCAAGAGGCACCGACCCCCAAGCCTTCTCAGATGTCCACAAGAGATGGAAGAACAAACTTCTTGTATTCAGACTCCAACCTACACTCAAAGGAAATTTTATCCTCACTATAATTGGTAGCCTCTCTACCTATTTTCAGCTATGTTCTCCTCTTCCCTTGGCCCACGTGGCATTCTATGTACTCTACTAACTCTACAATAACCCATTATTTTTCTCAACGACATTCAATAATCTCAACTCTCACAGCTCTCTCTCTCCACTCTACAGTATCATTCTTCTACTCTTGGCCCTCTTCTATTCCACAAGCTCTCTTGACCTCACATAACATCCCTAACACACTCTGGGCCTTTTTCATCTGCATAAGCACTCTCGGCCTCTCTCTCTGCAACACACGCACACTTTGCCGCTGCTCAGTAACACACTCACGCATTGAGATCTCCACAAAGTTCTCTAGTAACAATGTTTCGTCCCACCCATTTATGAGCATTTAGATGAGTAGAAGAGACAAGGACCTCAAGAGACCATTGATCTTGACAAAGGAGACAATGTTGAGACTGAATTAATAACAAAACCTCCATCTTATCAAAGTCCAACGAGAAAGACCCCTGAGATCAATATTGCTCAATAACAAATCGATGATTACTTGGAAACTTTAGAGAAAAGGGTGCAAACAAAGGTAAATTCTCCTTTAGAAACTCAGTTTTATGAAGATTTTCACATAATGATGTTCCTGTGATTGAACCTAGTACTTCTCATAAAGATCAAAGCACTCTTGATGCCTTAAAGAAAGAAGTTTATGAACTAGAGTTGCTGAATAGACACATCAAAAATGAAAATGAAGTTTTGAAGGCTCAAAATGAGACCATGTTGCTATGGATGTGTTACTGGTATAAAAAATAAGAAAAAACATAAGGCAAACAACAAGGGTCTTAGGTAGAAAGTTAAAGGGTTACAAGAAATCCCTAATGGCCACTAAATATTCAGAGAGAAAGGACAACAACAAACTTGGATATCTTTATCCAAGCATTAGAGGCAGTTTAGTAACATAACATCTCTCAAGTTTTGAAATTGTTTGCATGAAGTCATGCAACATCTTCAGCATGGGAGAATGTTGGATCCCTGAATTGTCCCCATTTTGACACCCTTTTTTCCTCTCTTTTCACCAACTCCATATGTGTTTTTTCTACATTTACAAGTTATAAGTTGAACCAGGTCATCCTCAACTATAATATAAGGTGTCATTCATTCAAAACTCATAATTTGTAATTTCTTTGTGAAATTGATTGACATATTACTATGGTTACCGAAATGTCCATTTTTCGTAGCTAATTAAAATTTATGCAGCCAAGTCCATGGTTGAATAGGTTCCCAAGAGTTTTAAAATGAAAATGATACATGGATAAGTGCCAAATGTCGAGAACAAGGATGTCCACGTATCATGCTTACTTGGAAGATCATAAAATTTGTGAATGTAACTAGTCAAAGAAAAAGTCAAATAGGTTGTTCTCATGCTAGACTTCAATGAAAATAATCTCATTATGAGGAGAGCATGGAACCAAATGAGTGAGATTCGAAATATGAATATCATGTTGAAAATAGCAACAAGAAATGCTAAAAATAGTGCTGCTATAAATAGCATTTCGGAATACATTGCAATTTTAGTTAGTCCCTGAACTAAAATTGAGAATTAAAATTCGAATTTGATCTTAGCAGCTGTTTGTAAAATAATTAATTAATTCATCTTGAGTTAATTAGTTGTAGATAATCAAACATGAAGTCTATGTGAAGACATGCAACAATTTCCCCTTTGATTAAGGAAGTTATCCCTTGATTAAGGAGATCAGGATGAGTTGTACTTTGAGTTGTAATTAGTTAGCTCAGTTAATTGAGTTAAGTCCAGTTAGATTAGTTCCAACAGTTTGTGGAATTGATTGTGAGTTCAGTTAGTTAATGCATGCATGCATGTAATTGCTACACTTCAGATAACTAAATATTCTCTCATAAATAACTCATGCATGTCAGTTCAGTCAGAGACCTAGTTGAGATCAGATGATGGGACAGTGCACTATTAGTTATAGGAATATTCCATTGAGGATATCTTGCATGCAGAAGGAATTCATTCCTTGGAGATTGCGCAGTTACTTCTGAGTTTGGTGAGTTGTGTGAGAGGTCAATTCACACAGGTGGCAACTAGAGGACCCAGGAGAAACTGCGCAAGGAAATAGGAGGCTTGGAGGATTGGAGGAAGTCATATTGTGTCTATTCAGTCTATGATCTGCATTGAGGGATTGTATTGAGAGCTAGATATCTTGTGAGCTAAAGCTTTGTGTAATCCGGACATTTTTCCACTTGTATGATAATACAAAGATCGGGGTTTTTAGCTGAGGCTTTCCCTAGAGTATTCTTATGTGTTCATGTGTGATTTATTTCTCATTCTTTGTTATATGTGTTCTATTTGATCTTGCTCAAAATCGATTAAGCTTCCGCAAGTTTGTTTGTAGAAGTAGATCAAGTATTTTGCTTTAGTATATTGCATTATCAGGTGATCTACAGTAGAAAATTCTACATGGTATCAGAGCAAAGATGATCAAAGTGAAGAACAATATACAAAGAAGGAAGAAGTTCCAAGTTTGAAGTTCCTGATTGTAGAATTCGAATTCTTATCACATCTCGAATTTCACCAATTGCGTTCAACGGTTTAAGATTCGAGTATGCCCTTGATGGCAGCTCAAATTATATAGCCTGGAAGGATTGCATGGAAACGGTATTAGAAGACAATTGTTTGAAGGACTTCATTGATCAAGAAGTCCCCAAGCCAGCAACTGCTAATGCACAAGAATTGGTGGAATGGAAGAAATGTGTGGCTAAAGCAAGGAGAATCCTTCTGGAGGGAGTTCGAGACCACATTATCTCGAGTCTCCATGGGAAGGAGACACCGTTTTCAATGTGGAAAACATTGAAAGATCTATATCAGAACAACAATGATCAGAGGAAGCTGGCGCTGAAAGACAAGCTTCAGAAAATCAAGTGTGAAAAGGGCGACACGATCTCTACATATCTAAACAAGCTCACCACCTGCAGGGATGAGCTTGGAAGTGTAGGGATCACAATAGCCGATGATGATATGGTGAGTCTTGCTCTCCTCGGTCTTCCTAAGAGCTGGCATAGCTACCAAGACTCGGTAAATGGAAGAGAGAAACTGCCAGATTGGGAATGACTTTGGTCAGATCTGATGCAGGAGGAGATAAGAAGAAGCACCAGAGATGGATCTTCATCAAAGCAAGATGATGAAGAAAATCTAGCCTTAGTGAGTAAGGCGAGGAAAGTGAAAGGGAAGGCATCCCATTCCAAATCCAATTCTTCCCATGGTGGGAAGAAGATTGACAAATCAAAAGTGAGATGCTTTCATTTTCATGAGGTGGGCCCTTATGCTACGAATTTTCCACAGAAGAAATCCAAGAGGGGATCCTCGAAGGGATCAGATGGTGAGGCACTAGCCTCACAGTTCGAATTGGATTTCTCCCTCATCGCATGCATGGTTTCGTCGATGGTGGGATGTGTTTGGTACCTGGACAGTGGAGCTTCATTCTACATGATTGGTGACAAGAATCTTTTCAGTACCTTGGAGGAGAAGGATCTCCAGATGCAGATCGAGATGGGCGATGATGGAAAGTATCGTATTTTAGCTGAAGGTACGGTTGTGTTTCAGAGGCATCATGGAGCTCCTCTCACCTTGACTGATGTAAAGTATGTATCGGGTCTAAAGAAGAATCTTGTGTTCATTGCTATGTTGGAAGACAAAGGCTATGATGTAGTCTTTAATAAAGGAAAGGTATTCTTGAGGCATATTGGCACTGGACAGATCAAGAGGATTGGGATTTGAGTTAAGAATCTCTACAAGCTAGAGGTAGATCACTGTGTTGCATTGAGTTCCAAAGCAGATATGGTGCAGAGCCAAGATGTTGGAAAGATATGGCATAGAAGATTGGGCCACTTGCACCATGGGGCCTTGAAGATCATGTAGCAAATTTCTACCGGACTTCCCAAGGGAAAACTGGATCAGAAGGATACATGCAAAGGTTTTACCTTGGGTAAGTATGCGAAATATTCCTTTCAGGATTGAGACAGTAGAGCTGGAGCAATCCTGGAGCGAGTTCATACAGATGTGTGTGGACCATTCTCTATAGCCTCCACTGCTAAACAAAGGTACTATGTTATTTTTATTGATGATTTTTCTCGTAGATGTTGGATCTACTTTATGTATAATAAAGATCAGACCTTCTCAAGGTTTTGTGAGTTTAAAGCCTTGGCAGAGAAAGAATCTAGAAAGAAAATAAGGGCCTTCCGTAGTGACAATGGTGGAGAGTATGTCTCCCAACAGTTTAAGGACTTTTGTGCAACAGAAGGAATTAAACGGGAGTTGATGGAACCCCATAACCCACAGCAGAATGGGGTGGCCAAAAGGAAGAATAGATCAATTATGGGAGCATCTCAAGCGATGTTGCATGACCAAATCCTACCACTTCATTTGTGGGCTGAGGCATGCAATACAACAGTATACTTGCATAACATAAGCCCACATCGTAAACTGGGAATGAAGACACCTATGGAGGCCTTTTCTGGAAAGAGACCAGATGTCAGTCACTTCAAGATCTTTAGATCATCGGTTTATTGCCATGTGACCAAAGATGCCCGAAGAAGATAGATCCAACAGCTGATTTGGGGATACTTGTGGGGTACATTGATACACCCCACAACCAACGGGTGTTCTTGCCTACCAGTCAGAGGATAGTGATATGAAAAGATCTGAAGTTCAATGAGCAGAAAGCCATGCGAGTATCACTTGAGAGGGAGCTCAAGTTGCATGCAGAGGAGGAACCTCAGACTGATGCGGAGCAGCCACATGTCGAGGATTTAGGAGTGGAGACATCCACTCATGCAGAGTCTTCTAGAGATGGGCGGAAACACTCAAGGGAAGTTGACAGATTGGTGATCGATGTGCGAGAGAATGTGGGGCAGCCATCCTCTCCGCGCAGATAGAGGAGATCACCCGAGCGGTACACTGGTTACATGGCCCTGGTTGGGGAGTGTGTAGAGACTGAACCTTCTTCATTCGAGGAAGCAATGTAGCAACCAATCTGGGTTGATGCTATGGTGGAGTACAACTCCACCGTTCGGAACTATGTTTGGGATGTTGTCCCAAGACCTCAGGACAAGTCAGTGGTGAGTTCCCGATGGCTTTACAAGGTAAAGCAGGCAGCTGATGGTAGTGTTGAGAAACATGAGGCAAGTTTTGGTGCCCGTCGTTTCTCACAGGTCGAGGGGATCGACTACAATGAGACTTTTGCTCATGTAGAAAGGTACTCATCTATCAAATTTATGCTGGCACTATCAGCTCAGATGGGTTGGAAGATCCATCAGATGGATGTGAAGACTGTGTTCCTCAATGGGAAGATTGAGGAAGAGGTGTACATTGAGTAGCTGGAAGGTTTTGAGACCTTCGATCATGAGTCGCATGTGTGCTGACTCAAGAGGGCTTTGTATGGGCTGAAGCAAGCACCTCGTGCTTGGTACACCAGGATCGACAGCTATTTCACCGGGTTGGGCTTCACCAAGAGTGAAGCAGATGCGAACATTTACCACATCATGGTAGAAGGTAAGCCATTGATCATTTTTCTTTATGTGGATGATCTGATTTTGATAGGTGATGATCAGTTGATCAAGTCATTTTTCTTTATGTGGATGATCTGATTTTGATAGGTGATGATCAGTTGATCAAGTCTTGCAAGGAGGACCTTGCAAGAGAGTTCGAAATGAAAGACATGGGTCTTATGCACTACTTTCTAGGCATGGAAGTGTGGCAGAAGGATGGGGAAGTGTTTGTGTCTCAAGGCAAGTATGCCAATGAGATACTCAGGCGATTCCACATGGAGAAGTGCAAGCCCATGCAGACTCCTCTAGCTGGTAACTGGAGGAAGGAGGATGCTACTTCAGGTGAGGTAGTAGCTACTACTGTTTATCGACAGCTTGTGGGTTCATTGATGTATCTAGTGAACACATGACCAGATTTGTGCTTTGTGATGAACCAGATGAGTCAAACTATGGTTCAGCCTACCAAGCTGTTTTGGAAGGCAACAAATCATGTGTTGAGATACCTTAGAGGCACATCTCAGTATGGATTGTGGTACAGATGGACAGAGGGAGTGAAGCTTCAGGGCTTCACAGATGCAGATTGGGCAAGGAGTCCATCAGACCAGAAAAGCACTTCAGGAGGAATCTTCAACCTTGGTTCAACTATAGTTTCTTGGTAAAACAAGAAACAGAGGTCAGTTGCACTTAGCTCAACAAAGGCTGAATACATGGCTACCAGTCAGGCAACATGTGAGGCCATTTAGATGCAGAAGATTCTAGTTAGATTGTTTGGTCAGAGGATGGATCCAACTATGATCCACTGCGATAATCAAAGTTGTATCAAACTCTCTAAGAATCCAATATTTCATGACAGGTCCAAGCACATTGATATCCGGTATCATCATCTTCGAGACTATGTGGTGAAGAGGATCATGTTGTTGCTGTATGTTTCAACTGAGGAACACAATGCAGATATTTTGACTAAGGCATTGTCAAAATACAAGTTTGAGTTCCACAGAGATAGGATTGGGGTGACTGATAATCCTTTTCTTGCTGAGAGGGAGTGTTGAAAATAGCAACAAGAAATGCTAAAAATAAAAGTGCTAAAAATAGCACTGCTATAAATAGAATTTCAAGATACATTCCAATTTTAGTTAGTCCCTGAACTAAAATTGAGAATTAAAATTCGAATTTGATCTTAGCAGCTATTTGTAAAACAATTAATTAATTCATCTTGAGTTAATTAGTTGTAGAAAATCAAACATGAATTCTATGTGAAGACATGCAATAGTTTCCCCTTTGATTGAGGAAGTTACCCCTTGATTAAGGATATCAGGATGAGTTGTACTTTGAGTTGTAATTAGTTAGCTCAGTTAACTAAGTTAAGTCCAGTTAGATTAGTTCCAACAGTTTGTGGAACTGATTGTGAGTTCAGTTAGTTAATGCATGCATGCATGTAATTGCTACACTTCAGATAACTGAATACTCTCTCATAAATAACTCATGCATGTCAGTTTAGTCAGAGACCCAGTTGAGATTAGATGATGGGACATTGTACTATCAGTTGCGGGAATATTCCATTGAGGATATCTCTTGCATGCAGAAGGAATTCATTCCTTGGAGATTGTGCAGTTACTTCTGAGTTTGGTGAGTTGTGTGAGAGGTCAATTCACAAAGGTGGTAGCCAGAGGACCGAGGAGAAACTGTGCAAGGAAATAGGAGGCTTGGAGAATTGGAGGAAGGCATATGTTGTGTCTATTCAGTCTATGAGCTGCATTAAGGGATTGTACTGAGAGCTGGATAGCTTGTGAGCTAAAGCTTTGTGTAATCCGGACACATTTCCACTTGTATGATAATACAGAGATCGGGGTTTTTAGATAAGGCTATCCCCAGAGTATTCTTCTGTGTTCATGTGTGATTGATTTCTCATTATTTGTTATATATGTTCTATTTGATCTTGCTCAAAATTGATTAAGCTTCCACAATTTTGTTTGTAGAAGCAGATCAAGTATTTTGCTTTAGTATATTGCATTATCAGGTGATCTACAGTGGGAAATTCTACATATCATGATGTGTTGATATGTATTGATAGAGAACCTTCATGATTTACTCTTCTCGTAGCAAATCATGAAGAATATATCCTTTGTTTTTTATTAGGAAACATAAGTGTCGATTGAGAAACTTGCCTCTTGTCATTATTTTCCTAAGAAACTGATGGTTAAAATAATACAAATGGCTTCAATATGAAGAAAACACAATCAAGTTTTAATTTGTAATTGTTGTTACTCTCTGGACAAGACTTTATTCTAGTTTAATATAATTGCTCTATTCCTGCATAATTGGGCATGCACTCGTGATCTAGTTCGGAGATTTGAAGTTCTTATTTCCTCATGCTCAATAGGAGGACCCCTTGACAAGTTGTGAGAGAGTATAGTATTGTTTGATTTCATCCTTCCTTTGGTAGTTCGTTCGATGTGGTTTTCAATTAGTTAGATACTATTTACTTTGGATGATGCTCTTTTTGCAAGTCCATTTTACTCATTATCCTTTTGTTTCCAACAAGTTGGGTGCTCAACATTAAAAATAAAAACACCAAAAACATTTATTCCATTAGTGTGCTCATTTAAATTCCTTGATTAGTCATAGATTTAATGTAATGATTGGATTGGTTCTCATCAAAGTTGCTAATCTCTAAATATTGTCAATCATTTAATGTAATGATTGGATTGATTCTCATCAAAGTTGCTAATCTCTAAATATTGTCAATCTTGGCCACCGCTTTCAATTTGAACATTGAGTTTCCAATTAGTTTTCAGCTTCATAGTTAGATTTCCTTATGTGTTTTTTAATTAGAATTGATTTCAAAACACTTAAAGTAGTTTCATTTCAAGTCAAGTAGAATAGATTTATTTCAAGTTGGATATCGTAGACTTCATTGGTGTTCAATAAAATAGTTTTTAATCTAGTTCATTAGTATAAGTTTTAATTCTGCTTAATATAACAACTCTTCAATTTGTGCTCTTCATGTAGTTTTCCTTGATTACTTGCGTTCTAGCATAGGTTATTTTCAATTTTATCTCAATTCAAAAAGTCTTATCGAAAGAACATGTGCAAGCACTTAATAAGAATTTCTAAATTAGTCTTGAATAGATTAGATTTACAATTTGTATTTAAATTTGATATTTTGGTTAAAAACAAAATCCTAGTATACATTATGCACATACACTTCACAAGTACACAAGCTCTCGTTGACAATTTATTGAAGTAATTCAATTGACAATTGAATTATCCAATACCAACCTCATTGGAGGTTAGATGGAGAAAGTGGAATTTTAGATCATGTCTGATTAATAGTTTTTAGGATTTCGGGAATAAGGAAATTGTGATATTTCTTTTGGATTCTATTGTATATGAGGCTATGGAATTAGGGTTTAATAAGGAGGATCAAGCCCTCTATGTACCTTGATGCTAGTGGCATTGATTGTTGAACTCAACTATCATGACCCTAGCAATAATGTACTCATCGCTCAAACAAAATCTAGATTATACAAGTTAATATTTCTCTATCTTATTTTAATACTTATAGGGGGATATTGATGATAATGATCTCAATATAAGAAATTATTTTCATGATATATAGGTACTTGTTGTATAAGTTTCTTGGGCCTTGGTCCTTGATATTTGCTCATTTATTCATGAATATGTAGATATATTCTCAACTATACTATTAAAACTTAAAACTTAAATTCTTTCTTTCGAAGTTTCAATATAGATTTATCAAGTGTGTGTGTATCATGTTCTCCATTTCCTAATTTTTAGGGGTTCATCATTCTAGCACATTCTCATTTCAGATACATATTTCCATTTACTATACCATGCAACTCAAATAGAAAGAGAAAGGATACTTAATTATCCATGTAACTATCATTTTTTACACTTGGTTTCAAGGCTATGGTTTCTTTTACTCTACTTTTTTTCCTGGGGTGGATTTTGCATAGTTAGGGCACTACCAAAGTATTTTCATTTTGGCAGGTCCTCATGCAACATGTATCTACCCATGTATTGATCTTGGTCAGTCGATTTTAGAAATTAAAAATATATCATCAACATTATTAATCTTCAGATGCCTCAAACATTCAAACACTATTCTGATTCGTGTTGCTACTCTCATATTAGCGATGCCTGTGAACAAAGATCAATAATTGACTTGGAAAGAACAAGAGAGGTGGAAGCTCTCATAGTGAGATTTGTTGTGCTTTCTTTTGTATCTTAGTTATCTATGATAATATAGTAATGATCATATAAACATTTAGAAATATAGATGGATTCATTCAATATTCAATAACTAAAGTGTTTTTCTAGACAACTGATGAGCACAACAATGGACCATATATCTCGATAAATAAAAGTAAGTCAATAAAATGATTAATATTTTAGTTATTACAAACACAAAATTGATCATTGATCCTAAATAATAAAAGTCAATAAAATAACTATATTTCACTTATTACAAACACAAAATTGATCCTAAATTTTCTTAAAACCCCAATGGGAAATGTAGCTCAATATTGATGATTGTGATACAACTGAATCTATGAAATTCCAAAATAATCATGACGCAACTAAAACTCTACACAACAAAAGATAAAGAAGGAAGTTAACTCCTAGGTGTCAACCAACCAGATTAAGTTGCTAAGACATTAAATATATCTCAAGCTTAATGTGTTATATAAATATATTAATAGTTTTGTGTGCGATTTAGTCCAGTTAAGTATACAATTGTTTTCATGGAGTCAGGGTTAACGAGTTATGTACGCTATCATAATTTAAAAACTGTACGAATAACTCCATTCCCTTATTCATACAAGGATTTACCATTTGAAAATTATATGGATTTTAAATGTTTTATGGAGTTAGCAGGATTCGTGACTTATTTTATTATCAGGATTGATGATTTGAAAATTATATTGATTTTAGAGATTTTATGGTTTCAGCAGGATTCATGAGATATTTTAATTTTCATAATTGGAAAATTGTATGAATTTTAAATATTTTACTGGGCACATCTTATCAGGATTCATTAGAGTTATGTCATGGGATCATAATAGGATTCATGGGTTATTTTAATTTTCATAATTGGAAAATTAAATATTTCACTGGGCACATTTTATCACAATTCATTAAAGTTATGTCATGGGATCATAATAGGATTCATGAGTTATTTTAATTTTCATAATAGGAAAATTGTATGAATTTTAAATATTTTATTGGGTACATCTTATCAGGATTCATTAGAGTTATGTCATGGGATCATAATAGGATTAAAAATTAAAAAGGAATATTAAAATTAGAAAAAAAAAATATAAAATATTTAAGGTAACATGGATTTAATAAAATCATTTTGTAAAATATTAAATATTGATGGATGTTATATTGGAAGTATATTTGAAAAAGAAAACTAGTTAATAAATGAAAGGTGTATTTCTTTTTATAAATTTGACTAAAATTCGGTAGAGATCTTTAAAAATTTGAGTTTAAATTGTTTAATGTGTAGAATTCCCATGTTGGAAGGTTTTTAGGGTGTTAAATTTATTTATACATTCAAAAATGTATTTAAAAAACAAAAAATCACAATCTTACTTAAAATTGTATGACATTTAATCTACAATTAAATTAGAGTGCACTAAAAAACTATACTATGATGAATATAAACCATTGCACTAAGGTAAAACAACAATGGAAACCTGATGTGTCTATATATGCTTCCTAAATTTCTATTTTTAAACCCAAATAGTTGTTAAAACGTTCATCCAAAACCTGGAAAAAGAAAGCATAAAATAAAGATTTCACTTCTTGAAACAAGACTGTGCAAAGCTGAAGGGTTTGATGATCTTTATAAGTACAAAGATGCACTTATCCAAAATCTTGCATTTAATTTTTTTCTTTTTTTTGAGGTTTGGTTGGTGACACATGTTTAGGGTGATTGAACTTCCAATCACTTGATATACAAATTTTCCAACATGTTTTTTGTCAATTGTACTAGTACCCACAAACATTTCATTTAAAATATTATTTTATGACTCACAACAACAATAAGGCTAATCAGACAATGACTTCTAATATGTGTCTCAACTTTAGACTAATGAAACAACTCTACATTGGTCATTGCAATGTATGAGGTTTTCTTAAAATAAGCATTAAATTTTTTGAGCCATAATTTTCAAATTTTGAATTATTCTTTATATTAGCCTAATTATATAAGTTAAATAAGATCAATGGATTTAAGATATGCTTGCACAGGACTACTGATGCAAAGAAAAAAATTTGTGAAAATAAAATTAGCCAAATTGAAAGGAACAAGTAAACCATAAGTTGAAATCATAACCATTTATTGCTCTTGTTATCATACCCATTTATTGCAGTAACAAGAGAAATAGCATCTGTAAGGTATGTGACCAAAACATACCTTGGCAATCACATGAACGATTCAATGGAAGCTATTAATGGCTGATATTCTTAAGCCAAAATACCTAAAAACCGGTGCTCAAAATAGATCATCCCAATCTATAACATTTGTTCTCTTCTAGAGACTTCATAAATTTGGGTTGCATACTGAATATTTGTCTAATCATCTTTGATTTTTGGTAAAATTATTAACGAGCAACCACACAGGGGATAAAAATCTTCTATAATTGCAAGCATCGTACTCTCATACAACACCATCAACAATTGGATTGTATTGCTAAACATTCAATTACAAAGCTATTGGTGGTGGTGCTTGTAAGCTTTGGTATGCAGACAAGTTGAAAACAGACCAACCCCAATATCTTGACTTTTGTCTTGGGTTTTCCCTATTCCACCCATTCCCATTGAAGCGCAGAAAATTAGAAGAAAGTATCTCCAAATTCTTGTGTTGAACATCAATTGTTGATCCCATTTCACACTGCAAGGTCTACACAAATGCATAATAGCCTGGGGTTTTACTTTTTCATAGAAAACATTTGCATAAATTTGATGGGACCAACTTGTGATTTGTGATAATATCTGGCAATTGATTTGCATTATTGTTTGATTAACTGTTTGGTACCAACTCTTAATTGTGATGGGGACACCTGTCCCAACCTCGGGCTCTACTCTCCTGCCTTTACACTACACTCCCGAAAACCCTAATCCCTCATTTGGTCACTGTTCCCATCATTTGTTTGTTCTGCCGAGAGGGTTTGCTGCTCCGGTTTCATTTTGTAGTTGGTGAGGGTTTGATGGCTCTATGTCTGCACACCTTGGTCACGAATCCCGCTCTTGTAGCCAAGGGTTCTAGTTATGTGTTAGCTCTGGTTGCAGTCCTGTTCTCTCAGGGGTTTTGAAGCTTGACTCTGTGGATGCCAAGTCTCAGGGTTCTGCAAGTTGCTTTCTCTGTTCGGATGGTGACGTTGGATACCTCTTTGATGGCTCTGTGAGCGTTGTTTCACTTCATGGTCGCTTTTATTTTAAGATTGGGCTTGTAGTTATATTTCTGTTGAAGCTTTCGATTTTCTATGCAATTGTTTCACTATATAACTGTCAATTTGTCAATTATTTTAGGCCATGGTCGCAAGGTGACCCAGTGCTCAGCTTCTGCTCGACAATTTTGCTCAGGTAAGCCCTCTATCTTTGATTCATGACACTTCTTTGATTTTCTGTTAGTACTCAGGGTTTTCGCTCCTTGTGAGCACGGTCCACTCTAGTGGCTGTGACCTAGTCGAAATCTCTCCTTATCCTGTGTGATCTCAGCTCCTCTGGTAATTTCCAACTCTGTAAACCCTTACCCCTATCTTTCTGCTTCAGTTTCGGAATGTAACTTCTGTTTGCTGATGGTTGGCTCTTGGTGGTTGCAGGTGGATGTTGAGCCGTCCTGGTTGCTGGTCTTGGGTCCTGTTGCCCACACATTGGAATGGGTAGGGTCATTCCATGTTGCTTTTTTGGTTTTCTTGTCTCGGCACTCTTGTTGCGTGTTGGTTGTCTCTGGTCTATGGTCGAGGGCTTCGGCCTCTCTATTACTGGCTTTATGTCTGAATGCCTTCGGGCCTTAAAGAATTTTGTAACTTATGTCTGAACGCTATTTAAGTTATTAGTTGGGTTTTCGAACCACAATCTCGTCGTTTGGTCTTTACAGTTTACAATCTCGTCCTTAACTTGGACTGTAAATATTTTTGATACTTTTGTGCATATGTTTATGAAAATATTTTGAAAGGAAAAAGAAAATATATTTATATATTCTGGTACCTGTAGATGTATGCGGCGTCCTTGCTGTGGCTGTGTTTATTGGTTCTATGAAACCCTCCGTCGATGTGTGACTGTAGTCTTTACTAGGTTATTTATATACTCAGGAACTGTAGATGTTGGTTTTAATTGTATTTGATTCCTCCACTAGTTATTTCACCCTCGTATTTGTTGTTGATTCTTCCACAAGGCCCTCTGTTGTTTCACTAAATTTGACTTTCTCGATGGCTGTTAAGAAAAACTAAATTGCTAGTTCTCTTTGGTTATTATGGAACACACTCAGTTATTAATTAGGAAGAAATTAATTTGTTGCTGCAATGGAAATGGATTCAAATTCTCTCTTAAAAAAATGCTTGTATGTTTCTATTCTTTTCAGCTATGATGGAATCGTTACAGTTTTTTATTGTTTCCTTTTTTAAAGGATTACTGTATAGTTACTTAAAACTGTTAGCAGTTACATATGGTTATTCATGATAACTGTTCATTTCTTTTTATCTAGATTCTAAAATTAACCTACAACAGTAAATTTAAAAGAAAACGTAATGAAAATAAAAACAGTAGGCTGAGACAGCCTTAAACTTGCCACAACATCCTAAATGCTATTAACTAAAAGAATTAAATGAGACTTAGAAAACTAGCTGTGAACCTTTCCAGTCTGCTGAGACAAATACTCCAGCCTTGATCTCCCCTAGCTGGATGCTCCTGCATCAGGCTCCCGGGGTAATAAAAATTCATGGCTCCGGTCCATGAGCTCCTCGACTGAATACCCTGCACGCTGTATCTGTCCTGCGTCAAGCCATGAACTATCCTCAATGGGACGGTTCTTCCACTTGACAAGGTATTGTAGGTACTCTTTTCTTCGAGTTCGCATGGCCACCTGTGTATCGAGGATTCTCTTGATCTCAAGGGGCTGAGCCGAAGGCATTTGCCTCATCCAAGAACTACTTCCTTTCTGGGCATCCCGTTTTGGCCATGCTAAGTTATCGTCTTCAGGACTGGCATTGTATGGAAACAAATCTGCCACGTTAAAGATAGGCGATATGCCTATTCCTAGAGGTAGTTGCAATTCATAGGAATTTGCAGAAAATTTACATAAAATTTTGCAAGGTCCAATTTTCTTAAATTTCAATTTATTGTATTCACCCTTAGGGAACCTTTCTCTATGTAAATGTGCTAGGACTTGGTCCCCTACATTAAATTGTACCTCCCGCCATTTCAAATCTGCTTGTTGTTTATACCTCTGACTGCTGTCTTGTAACTTTGACTTTACCTGCTCATGTAGGTCATTAATTGCTCTTGCGAAATCTTCCCCGTCAGCACTTCTTCTTTCCAACTGTCCCAGATCTCGTAACTCATGCACTCTGCAAGGATGAATTCCATACAAGATCTGAAAAAGAATATTTCTCATGCTTCGATTCTGTGAATCGTTGTAAGAAAATTCTGCTTGGGCAAGTACACGATCCCACATCCGTGAATTTTCTCCAACTAAGCTCCGTAGTAGGTTTCCCAAGCTCCTGTTTACCACCTTCGTCTGCCCATCAATCTGTGGGTGATAAGTGGAGCTGAAATTCAACTGTGTGTCCAGCTTTTTCCACAAGGTGCACCAGAAATTCCCTGTGAATTTCACATCCCTATCGGAAACAATGGACTTGGGTAGGTCGTGCAGTCTGAAAACTTCAATGAAAAGCAAGTGTGCTATGTGAGTGGCATCACTTGTTTTCCTGCAAGGGATGAAATGTGCCATTTTTTAGAACCGATCCACTACCACCATAATGGAGTCATACCCTCGTTGTGTTCTTGGCAGACCTAAGACAAAGTCCAGGCTGACTGAGTCCCATGATCTACTTGGAATAGGCAATGGTGTGTAGAGTCCCGTTTTCTGACTGTGTCCTTTCGCCAACTGACACACTTTACATCTGGTCACATATCGCTGCACGTCTCTTCGTATCTTCGGTCAGTAATAAAAATGACTGAGCTGATCCAAGGTCTTATCAATGCCGAAGTGTCTGGCTAGACCTCCACTATGTTTTTCCCAGATGATGTTCTCCCTCATTGAACATTTGGGAATACATAGTTGTCCTCCTTTAAATAGCAGCTCCTCCTGTAAGTTATAGTCTAGCCATGGACTATTATTCCTCAACAAGGGGTTTTGGCAGGCTTCATAAGCCTCCTTGAAATCTGCATCTATCTTATACAAGTCCTTCAGATGTTTGAAACCCAACACTTGTATCATGCTCTCCTGTAAGAGTTAAACTCTTCTGCTTAATGCATATGCTACCTTGTTGGCCTGTCCACTGATATGCTTCAATACAAACGTAAAACTTTGCAAGTACTCAACCCATTTCGCATGCTTGTGGTTCAACTTATACTACTGCATAACATACTGCAATGTAGAATTATCAGAAAACAAGACAAACTCATTACCCAACAAATAGTGTCTCCAATGCTTCAAGGCTTGGACGACGGCATAAAACTTCTTGTCATAAAACGTATACTTTTTCCTTCTTTCATCTAATTTTTCGTTGAAATAGGCTACTGGTTTGTCTTCCTGGCTGAGTATGGCTCCAATGGCTGTACCATTGGCATCACAGCGAACTTGAAAAAGTTTGTTGAAATCAAGTAACCTCAAAATTGGCCTTTCTGTGATCTTCTTCTTCAACATCTGGAAGGTCTTCTCTGCAGCTTTAGTCCAATGGAAAGGATGACTTGCCTTTTTGATGGTATCCAACATGGGTGCGCAGATTCCACTAAAATTCTTTATAAATTTGTGATAGAAACTTGCCAACCCGTGAAAACTTTGAACTTCGAACAGACTCTTAGGGGATGGCCAGCTAAGTATAGCTGCAACTTTTTCTAGGTCCATCTTCAGCTCATTTTCTGCAATCACAAAACCCAAATAGACTAACTCCTTCTAAAAAAAGAATATTTTTTCAAATTTATTAGCAACTTATTTTGTTGTAATTTCTCCAGCACATATCTAACATGTTGAAAATGTTCTTCTCTGGTCTTACTGAAAATCAGTATATCATCAAGATATACAATCATTAATTTCCCAATGAACTCTTTCAACATCTTGTTCATTAGGTGCATGAAAGTGCTAGGGGCATTACTTAACCCAAATGGCATCACCAGCCACTCATACAGACCTTCATTGGTTTTGAAAGTTATTTTCCATTCGTCCCCTTCTCTTATTCTGATCTGGTGGCATCAACTTTTTTGATCTATTTTCGAAAAATATGCTGCTCCACTCAAGCAATCCATCATGTCATCCATTCATGGCAATGGGAACCTGTACCTGATGGTAATCTTATTGATGGCCCTTGAATCAGTGCACATTCACCACTCTCCTCCTTTCTTGGGAGCTAAAACTGTCGAAACTGCACACGGACTTAAACTTTCCTATATCAATCCTTTGTCCAGCAATTCTTGTACCTGCTTCCTGATCTCTTCGTTGTCCTTAGGACTCATCTGGTAAGCAGCCTTGTTTGGTAAACTAGCTCTGGGTATGAAATCTATGTGATGATTGATACTTCTCTTGGGTGGTAACTTATCTGGTAAATCATCCACCACAATGTCGCTAAACTCCTGCAACATATCCTAAATTTCTTCAGGTAAGTCTGAAATTTCAGTATGTAACAGCACTGTTCTCGGCCTCCTTACAACAGCATACTTTATCTCATTATCTTCAATCTGCTTCAAAAATTCTTTTCCTCCCACCAGTAGTGCTTTGGCTGCACTAGCTTCTGTTGTCTCTTCTTCCTTGATGGGTACAAGCGTATGCTTAATCCCATCCTTGACAAACTTATAGCAGTTTTTCTTTCCATCATAAACCACTTTTTAGTCATACTGCCATGGTCTACCTAGTAGAATATGACACATGTCCAAAGGCATAACATCACAAGTTACCTTGTCCCTATATTTGCCAATATGGAACTCAACCTCACACTGTTCATCAACTAGCAGTTGATGCCCTTTCTGTAACCAAGACACCTTATAGGGAGCGAGGTGCTTCAACCTTTTCAAACCCAACTTCTCCACCATCTTTGTGGCAAATAGATTATCAATGCTTCCACTTTCTATAATCAGTTTGCAGCATTTCCCGTGTGACTTACACACAGTCCAGAATAATTCCTTTCTTTGGGTTTGGTCAGCTATCTCCTTTGTCAGTTTCAGCAGTACCTTATTCAAGACTAAGGCCTCTCCTGTCTCTGGTGCATTCTCTACCTCTTGGGGTGGTGCCTCCGCTTCCTCTATTTGAGCAACATATGCTCCTCTTTGTCCAGCCTGTTCACCTTTAAGGCACTCAAAGGACCTGTGCCCCCACTTGTGGCACTTGTAACACTGATAGGCAGCCCCTCTGCCTCTGCCATTACCCCTTCCTCTCTGGTATGGCCTTCCTTTCCTGGTGCTACCTTCCTTTTCTATTGTCCCTGAGGTCTTTGAACTACTGCCTTATTCACTGTTGTTGGTAGTCCTTCCTCTGCCAAAGGATTGTCCTTTCCCTTTGCCAGATCCACGTCCTCTTCTAGCATTCTTTCTCCTAGTAATATTCTCTTCTGCCTTCAAGGAACTCTGATAGGCTTCATCTATAGTTTTTGGGGAAAGAATACTTATCTCATCCAATATCTCCAGCCTTAGGCCATTTACAAGCCTCGCTATTTTTCTTATGGTGTCCTCCACGTAACCTGCTCTTAGGTTCACCTAATAAAATTCTTCGGTGTATTCTTTTATAGTCATTCCCTTCTGCTTCAGATTCTGCACCTGTCGGTACATAGAAATTTAATAATCTTTGGGCAAAAACTTACCCTTCAATTTGGCTTCCATCCTGGTCCACTTTTTAATAGGTTGCTTATTTAATCTCCTCCTATCTGCTTGTACACTGTCCCACCATAAGGCTGCATGCCCTTTCAACTTGGTGGCAGTGAATTTAACTCTTCTATCTTCGTTGATCTCCTCATATTCAAAGTACTTGTTTAACTCACTGATCCAGTCCAACAGTACTTCTGCGGACAAACTACCATCATAGGTTGAAATCTCAGGCTTTGACTTACTACTAGCCAACAAAATTGACTTTAACAACTTGATTTCAGGTCCTTCCTCATCTGATCCATCTGTCGTAGCTGTAGCTTCTTCCTCACTGTCGTCTCCTACGTCTGGATCCCTTCTCCTTCCTGCTTCTACTGCCGCCAAACGGGCATTCATGATCCTAATCTCCTCTCTCAATCCTTCATCTGCTACTCTTCAAATATCTCTTCCACGACCTCATCTTCCAACTTCCGTTTATAAAAAAAACTTAATCCTACTCTGATACCAAAATCATGGGACGAGGCCTATTGTACCTCGTCAATTATTAAACGTGTGATTTTTGATAATATCCGACGATTGATTTGCGTTATTGTGTGATTAATTGTTTGGTACCAGCTCTTAATTGTGAGGGGGACACCTATCCTGACCTCAGGTTCTGCTCTCATGCCTTTACACTACACTCCTGAAAACCCTAATCCCTCATTTGGTCACTCTGCCCGACATTTCTCTATTTTGTCGAGAGGGTTTGCTGCTCTGGTTTCGTTTTGTAGTTGGTGAGGGTTCGATGGCTCTCTGTCTGCACACCTTGGTCACGAATCCTGCTCTTGTAGGCGAGGGTTCTGCTTATGTGTTAGCTCTGGTTGCAGTCCTCTCTTCGTCGGTTCTCTCAGGGGTTTTGAAGCTCGACTCTGTGGATTCCAAGTCTCAGGGTTTTGCAAGTTGTTTTCTCCATTCGGATGGTGGCGTTGGCTACCTCTTTGATGGCTCTGTGGGTGTTGTTTCACTTTATAGTTGCTTTGATTTTAAGATTGGGCTTGTGGTTATAGTTCTGTTGATGCTTTTGATTTTCTGTGCACTTGTTTCACTGTATAACTGTCAATTTGTCAATTGTTTTAGGCCACTGTCATGGGGTGACCCAGTGCTCACAAGTTTGCACACGTAAGCCCTCTATCTTTGATTCACAACACTGCTCTGATTTTCTATTGGTTTTCGCTCCTTGTGAGTAGGGTCCACTTTGGTGGCTATGATGTGGTCGAAAGCTCTCCTTCTCCTATGCGAGCTCGGCTCCTCTCGTAAGTTCCTCTTGGTGGTTGCAGGTGGACGTTGAGCAGTCCTGGTTGCTGGTCTCACGTCCTGTTGCCCACACGTTGGAATGGGTAAGGTCATTCCATGTTGCTTTGTTGGTTTTCTTGTCTCGGCACTCTTGCTTCCTGTTGGTTGTCTTTGGTCTGTGGTCGAGGGCTGTGGTCGAGGGCTTCGGCCTCTATGTTATTAGCTTTATGTCTGAGTGCCTTCAGGCCTTAAGGAATTTTGTAACTTATGTTTGAAAGCTGTTTAAGTTATTAGTTGGGGTTTTGAACCACGGTCTTGTCGTTTGGTCTTTACAGTTTAAAATCTCATCCTTAACTTGGACTATAAATATTTTTTATACTTCTGTGTATATGTTTATGCAAAGATTTTGAAAGGAAAAAGAAAATATATTTATATATTCTGGTACCTGTAGATGTGGCTATGTTTATTGGTTCTATGAAACCCTCCGTGGATGTGTGACTGTAGTCTTTGCCAGGTTCTTTGTAGATGTTGGTTGTAAGTGTATTTGATTCCTCTGCTAGTTATTTCACCCTAGCATCTATGGTTGATTCTTCCACAAGGCCCTCTGTTGTTTCACTGAATTTGACTTTCTCTGTGGCTATTAAGAAAAACTAAATTGCTAGTTATCTGTGGTTATTATGGAACACACTCAGTTCTTAATTAGGAAGAAATTAATTGTTGCTGCAATGGAAATCGATTCAGATTCTCTCTTAAAAAAAATGCTTGTATATTTCTATTCTTTTCAGCTATGATGGAATCATTACAGTTTTTTATTTTTTCCTTTTTTAAAGGATTATTACATATGGTTATTCATGATAACTATTCATTTCTTTTTATCTAGATTCTAAAATTAATCTACAACAGTAAATTTAAAAGAAAACTTAATGAAAATAAAAAGAGTAAGGTGAGACAACCTTAAACTTGGCACAACACCCTAAATGCTATTAACTAAAAAAATTAAATGAGACTTAGAAAACTAGTTGTGAACCTTTCGAGTCTGCTAATACAAATACTCCAACCTTGATCTCCCCTAACTGGATGCTCCAGCATCAAAATTCAATGTTAGGATCAAGAAATATTAAGAAGAGAAGTGGCTGTATTTTAAGAAATTGGAATATTGTTCCTCACAGAGACAAATTTTACAGAAATCTTTCTTTATTTAAATAGATCATATTTTATATGAATATCATTTATCAATACTCTAAATTCTGATTAACCTGAAACTCAACCTCAAGCTATATAATTTGACGAGAGTCTAGGTCTATACAAATGCATAACAGCTTGTTTTATTATAGAAAACATTGGCTAAACCAAATCAAGAAAAACAAGAAATGTTGGTATTTTAAGAAATTGAGATACTACTAGCCATATAAATAAATTTACAAAAATCTTTCTAACATTTAAATAGAGCATATTTCACATAAATACCATAAATTCTGATCAACTTAAAACTCAACCCCAAGCTAAATAATTTGACCAGAATCAAATTCATCTGAACCACCTCGCATCCCAGAGATGACAGGATTATGGACGAAGCATTCATCTCATAAAATGTCTTCACAATGCCTTCAGAAAAAGATTTCAAATTCGGATTCCTTCATCCTGAGCTTCTCCCGCATCTGCAGCTGCAATTTCAGGCGCTAGGGTTTTTAAAGGCATGAACCTCATCAAAGGTCAACCCTAGAACTCCAAAGCTCGACGACGCTACAGAGAATTGACAGAGGCATCAAGCGATCCCCGGGGAATATCCGGGAAAAATTCGCGTCAGATGCTTATGTGGGGCCATTGCTTTTAGTTTCTTCGTACTGAAGGGATGCAAGAAGCATGATCATCCATTATTCTAATCCCCAGTTTAGGTTTTCTGCAACCAGGTGTGTACACTATATTTAAAAGTTCCATTGCAGATTAGGTTTTGTGCAACTAGGTATGCCTACTTTGTTTGACAACTCAATTGCCGGTTAGGTCTGCGACTGCATGTGCGTACTTTCTTTAATTTAATAAATTCACTGCATGTTAGTTGCGTAAATGCTACATGAAACTAGATCTTTTGACGAACGAGAAACGTTTATGGATGGGTTTGAAGTGACAAAGTTGTATGGATTTTTTTTTCCAATTCAAGAAATTGTGTTGGGAATGGTCTTTAGGTCTACATAATTGAAACTGAAATTGTGTCTGAAACGGTTTTTTAGGTATGCATAATTTTGCTGGGGATTAGATTACAAAATATGTGGACATTAAACATAGTAGCAGTTGGACCACATTGTCCAAAAAGACTTTTTATGATATCATTAGAGATAATCTGACACACTTTTTTATTTATTATATTATTGGAGATAATCTGACACACTTTATCAGAGAGGAAGTGGTATGTAATTTGACGGGTAAATTGTGATTTGCCCTTTAAATACAGGTTAAAAAATTACAAAACCCTCAAAATTCTGCCTTGAAACTATGAAAACAGATTGGAAACTCTGAAAAAGTCCAAATTTGAAGACGCATAAAGCTATCAATTCCACTTCTCATTTAGGTTAGTTCACTTATTCCTCCATTCTCAACGATAATTTCTTCAACAAATGATTGGAGAAGGATTAAAAATAGTTGGTATTCTTTGGGCGAAGGTCATTAATTCAATGAATTACAAATTTTTAAATTTAAGAAGTAATTAATCAATAAAAAATATTATATTATATAGAGTTATATATAGGATTATACTATATGAGTTTAGAGATAATTTGTAAATTTTATAAATTTGTAGTTTGAGTAGTTGGGATCTAAAGATATCTAATTCATTAAAATCACTCTATACCACAAAGTTTCATACTAAAATAATTTAATTAGCATTTTTATTTTTATTTTTATAAAACTAAAATTTTAATATCTTATTTTTATAATAAAAAATTAGAAGTATGATATTTTTAATTAAATGTTAATTTCATCTTTTATTTTTTAAATTAAAATTAATTGTAATTAATATAAACATATAGTTTAAATGGATTTTGTTTTGTATTTTTTATTAGAATTTGGTAAAATAATTTTTGATGAGAGTGTGTTTTTTGTTATTTAAAATTAGTTTTTAAATATATAAATGTACTGAAGAGTCTAAGTAATAAAGTTACACCTCAAAACAAGAACTCTAGCCAAAAACCCAAAAAAAGACATGAAAAAATAGTTCTAAAACAAAATGTATTGATACCATATCAACATTCTTTTTGGGATAATTTTTCAACATTTTTTTAAAAATGGTGGTAAAAGCCAAATTCTTTTGTGGAAAAAACATTAAAAAAAAAACATATGCAACTTGATGTTGCATCAAGGCTTTTTTTTTCATTTTTTTTTTGGTTTATTATTTTTTTAACAACATCATTAAAGACTAAAATCTTTGGGTATTAAACATGAAATTCCAACATAAAATACAATAACTCCAAAAATGATTAAAATTCTAATCATTTCCAACAATATGTTGAAGATAAAATATCAAGACTAAAAAAAACTTTAAAATTCCAACAATTTTTTACCATGGCTTTAAAGATCATGACCAAGTTAATATATTGACATTTTTCAATAATGGCATTAAAGATCAAATATCACCACTCCAAAAAAAAACCTTTAAGATTTCAACAATTTTCACCCATGGAATTAAAAAAATATATCATAACTGTAACAAACCTTTGATTTTCAACATATTTCAATATCAAATATGAGGACTAAATTAAACCTTAAATATATATAAATGTTAAAAATATAATTCTTTTAAAATCTTGGCCTAAGACAACTTGACACATTGCAATGAAAACTCAAATTCAAACCATCAATTTGACACAGTAGGGGCATGGTTGATCCATTACAATGAAAATGAAAAATAAAACAAAAATTATAAAAATTAAATTATATCATTACAAAAAAATCAATAAAAAATAAAACATATTAAATTAAAACATTGAAAAACATTGATTTAAAATTAATATTATGCAAAAGAAACTAAATGTAAAAAAAATTGTAAAAAAACAAAAGAAGAAAAAAAAAACATTATTATTATATATATATATAGAAAATAAAATTATATTAAAATATAAATTTAAAAAAAAAATTATAAATGTAAAATTATATATATATAACCAAGTCTTTGGAATTGGAGGGCCAATTTAATTTTTTTAATATTTTAAGTGTATTTTTATGGATATTTATTTTTATTTTTTCAATTATTATTTTATTTTATATTTTATATATAGATAGATATTTCTATTGATTTATAATGATTTAGTTTTTTTCTTATAATTTTTTAAATAATTTTTTTTTTTAAATTAATATTTTGATTTATTTTTTAAAATTGTTTTTCTTAATATTTTTTTTTATTTTGTTATTTTTACTTAAAATTGTATGCCAATCATTATTTTTGAAAACTAATTCAAATATTATCATACATAAATTCATACAAATTTCATTAAAAAAATTATTTTTTTAGTTTTTTTTTTTTTTTTTTTTACATAAATTTTTTTTTATTTATATTTTGTTTTCAACAAAAATCCCTAAATGCATAATTTTTTTTTAATTATATCTATATGTAAAATGTATATTCTTTTGTTAATTGTTTAATCCCTAAATGCATATTTTTTTGAATTATATGTATATGCAAAATGTATATTTTTTTGTCAATTGTTTAAAATTATTATCTTTTTAGTGACAATTATTTTATGTGCATTGAAATATCAATTAACCATACATAAATATATATAAAAAATCATAACTTCAAAATATTATTTTTATTATTTTTTTTTAAACTCTAAAAAAATAAAAAAAATAAAAATCATTATTAAAAAACAAACTTGAAAACCCCTTAAAAAATAAGCATTTTAGGAATAAACTATAAGAAGAAAATACAACTTGAAAAATAGTTAAATAACCAACATTTTTTTTAAATGTGAATACTTAAGACATAAAAAAATTTAGAGTGACAAAAATATGCCCCAAAAAGCCACATGAAAATCACCAACAATTTAAAAGAATTATCCAAAAGCCACATGAAAATCACCAGCGATTTAAAATAATTATCCATACCTAATATATAGAAAATTTAAAATGTCAAAAATAAGTCAAAAGATAGAGTGTCAAAAATATGCCCCAAAAAAAATGTTTATCATGCATAAACTCTTTTCAAAAGCCACATGAAAATCACCAACAATTTAAAAGAATTATCCATATCTAATATATAGAAAATGTAAAATGTCAAAAAATAAGTTAATGTCAAATGTCAAAAAAAAGTTAATGCCATGTCAAAAATTTTCATTCGATGGGGAATTCTACTTTCTTTTTTAGTTGGTATTTGTCTTACTCCTACTTTCTTTTCATTCGATGGGGAATTCTATGAGCAAGCTTGCGGTGTCGCCATGGGTTCCCACCTCTCCCTTCTGGTAGTTAATCTATTCATGGAGGATTTTGAATCAAAGGCCTTAGCTTCTTCACGTCCTCTGCATAAGATGTGGAAGAGGTTTGTGGATGACACTTGTGTTATCTCGTCTCATGGTAAAGAAAAGTTGGAAATGTTTTTCCTCCATCTTAACAATCAATGTAATTCTATAAAGTTCACCATGGAATTTGAATGTAATGGTAGTCTTCCCTTCCTTGACATCCTCCTCTCAAGGAATGATGATGGCTCTTTCTCTCATCAGGTATTTAGTAAGAAAAATCATACGAAACAATATCTTCATGTTAATTCTCATCATTTCCCAACTCAAAAGCTTGGCGTTATCAACATGTTAGCGACTAGAGCTTTAAGAGTTTCTGATGAGAACCATCTCAATGAAGAGAAAGCACATCTCCTAAGTGTTTTCTTTAATAATGGGTATAGTAGACACCAATGTACTAAGGCTTTCCTCAGAGCTGAAAAAGGTCCTAGTGTTAAGAAAGATACCAAGGATCGTTTTTATGGTGTTCATCTTTCTTTTATCCAAGGGACCACTGACAAGATTGTGAGGACCTTAAGGAAGCATAAAGTGGCTTCAACCTTTAGGCCTTTAAATACCATTCAGAGCTCCCTTAGATCTGTAAAACATCCAGTGGACCCCAAGAATATGAAGAGTGTTTACGTTATCCCATGCTCTTGTGGGACTCTCTACATTGGTGAGACTGGTCCCTCTATTAATCAAAGGATTTGTGAGCATGCTGCTGACATCAAGCATGGCAGGACCCACTCCTCTGCTTTGGTGTAACATGCAGATAAATCTAAGCATCACATATGCATTAAGGAGACCCACGTCATTGCTAGGGTTGGTCATTTCCATCATCATAAATTGAGGGCCCTAGAAATTGAAAAAAGACCCAGTAATTTGAATAAAGATGATGGTTGGAATATTAGTAGAAGTTGGGTCCCTCTCCTGTCCTCCTAGTTTTTTAGACTTCTTTCTAGGATTTATTTTGTTTGTTTTTTGTATCTATGTAGGTATTGGTGTCATTTTTATAGTATTTGTTGTTGATTTATTCTTCATTAGAGTTTATTTTCTTGATCCTTCGTGTTTTTTATTATCCTATTCGTTTTTAACTCCTTTTAGTATTTTTTATTTGTTTAATGGGCTTGAGCCCTATTTTATTGTTGACCCCATTTTATTTATTGATTACTTTTCTTTGGATATATATGTGTGTGTGTGTGTTTCTATTTTTATTTTAATTTATTTATTTTTATATATATTTCTTTTGATTTGTGTATATTTTTGTTTTATTTTATTTATTTTCCCATTAATTATTTTTAATTTAGTTTATTTTATTTCCATGAATTATTTATCAAATAAACTTGTCGATCTTGACTCGTTTTTATAATTTTTTACTCCCCTTCTTTAAAGTTTTATTTTTTATTTTTTATTTTTTTTAATAAATTAATTTAAATATTGAACTAGCTGTTTAATATAGGGGTTACCATTAATATTTGTTTTTAATAAAGTAATAAACTAATATCACAATTTAAATATTATTTTTCAAAAAGTACCCATTTAGTATAGTCTTAATATTTTTAATAAATTAATGAAATAATATCATTATTTAAATATTTTTTCAAAAACTAATATTTGTTTTTAATATATTAATAAATTAATATCATAATTTAAATATTATTGTTCAAATATAGCAAATACTTGAAATTATATCTCTACATTACTCCCTATTTAAGCCTTTGTCATGGTTTGCCTCTTCATTTGGTCTGGATGATGAACACACTTACTAGTTCAAAATATATATATATATATATATATATATATATATATATATATATATATATATATATATATATAAGTACGGATTGATGTGATTATTGATGGATTGATTCCTGAACCTAGGATAAAGAATGAGATCTATCTGTCTCCCACATATTATTAAAATAAAATAAAACACAACAGCTAGGGAGTCGATGCAGAGGAATTGCCTGGACAACCAAAAGTAGCTAGAATCTGGGCAAAAAAAAATTCAAAAAAGCAATGTTTGAATCGTGTTTTTGATGGTGGAAATGGATTCAGGACCATCAAAAACGTCTAGGACACCTAAAATTTTGAAGTTTAACAACTATAACTTGGTTAGACTACGCGTATAACTAGTAGGTTAACTTGGTTGATCTGGGGAAAGAAAAGCAGACAACACAATTGGTGGATTCCTACTTTAAAGTAAAGGTAAGGGCAACTTCCCTTCAATTTTGAACTCGATATCTAACTAACTTCGTCTGGTTGCAAAACAATAAATTAAGATATTTTATAAATTGTAGGATAAAAAAAAATTATATAGAAATTAATTTTAGTTTTTTTTATAAGTGTAGCAGGATTACATCTTTATCATGTCTAATATATTTGGCAGTAAGTTGAACAAGTCACTTCACATTAAAATATTTTAACAAAACAATGGATCACTGTCTATCTAAAACCCAAACTATATAATTGTTATATATATATCTGAATTATATAATTTACCTACTATTAAAAAAATTATTTAAAAATATTTATGGTTCATTATATTAAAAAAATATGTTATATTTTATTTAAAAATTATCCATGGTTCATTATATTAAAAAAATATTATATTTTATTTCAAAATTATTTATCGTTGATTATAGGAGAATTATTTATTGTTCTAAAGGGAATTCAATTTAATACATTTACAGTTTTTGTAAATATTTGAAAAATTGTGTATCTTTTAAAATCTAATTTAAATCATATTAAAAGTTTTAAATAATATAACCTCCTGCCATATCAAGATATTCCTTTATCTGGTTTTCAAATGCAATTATTTTATTATAATAATGTTTTTGATGAAAGGGTAGAGATGTGCCTTTGTGAAATGGTACAGATTTGTTTGTTTGAGAATTTAATCTTTCTTTTTAAATTAAAATATTTTATATTTTATTAAAATGTAAAATTAATTTAAATTTTTATTCAAATTTCATTTTCATAAGTTATATCGTATTTTACAATAAATAAATTTGTATTCAATTAATTTAGGTTTGAAATAATTAAAAACTTAAATTCCAATCCAATCTACAAATTTTATTTATATTTTATTTATCATTAATATTATTTATATGGTATTCTACAAAAGTTTATTTATTAGGATAGTATTGCAAGGTCAGGACTATATTTATTTGGCCAACCCGTTGATGCGGTAATGAAAGGAGAAATTCATCAGGTAGTGGTAAAAGATGCTGGGAACATGGTGATTTAAAGTAAGAAATATGTTAAATGTAAAAGGGGTTTGTTGGATTAAATATATGGTAAATAATAGTATTTATGGAAACAAAGTTAGGTTAGTATTTAAAAGTAAAATTATTTATTGAAATAAAATTAGATTTATTTTCAATTTTATAAAAATATTTATAAATACAAAGTTAGATTAATTTCCAAATGTTTTTTTAACGTATAAAAGGTATTGAGTGAACTTTTTTCTATGTTGTTAGAATGAATTATATGCACATTGCCTTTGCATTGCAACATAGTATTAATGGATTAATTTTCAAATATTTATAGATCTAGATATAAATAAAGTTAGTTTTACTTCTAAAAGTATTTTCGAGTCTATGATTATTATGTGTAATGTTACTCAAAAGAGTAACAAAGACCTTTAGGTTGTTAGATAGTGGTTGTAGTAATCATATGACCAGAAATAAAAATTTATTTGCAAGACTAGATAACTTTGTTATGAGTGAAGTCAAATTAGGTGATAACAATATTGTTAATGATGTTGGTAAGGATATAGTTAGTGTTCTCACTCTAAAAAAGGTAAAAATAAAAACGGTTCACATGTTTAGTTGGTTCAAGGATTAAAACATAATATTATGATCGTCGTTCAACTAACCAAAAATGGTTGTAGATTTACTTTCAATCATAATACGTGTAAAATGCTAGAAGAATTTCCTAATAGGAGTCAAATTGCTAGAATGGAAAGAATCAAGAATACAATCTATCCTTTGAATATGACAAATGCCAATCAGTGAACCTCATTTTCCCAAAAAATAACCAGTCTATATGAGTCTTGGCTTTTGCATTTGAGATTAGGTCACTTATATTTTGGAGGACTAAATCTATTGCAGTAGAAGAAGTTGGTTAAATTTCTTCCAATATAGATGAACCAACTAATTCCCATGAGAGTTGTACATTAGAAAGGAAACACAAGGATGGATTTCTAGGCATTGCATCTCACAAGGAAGAGGAACCATTGGTGTTGGTGCACACATAGTTGTATCGACCTATGTAAACCCAATTTGTTGGAGGAAACTTTTATTTCTTGACATTCATTTATCATTTCAATTGAATGAATTGGATATATTTCTTGAAACTCAAATGTGAATTTTTTTACAAGTTTAAAGAGTTTAAGGCCATGATTGAAAAGTAATGTGGTCAACAAATTAAAATCTTGAGATCTGATCAAGGATGTGAAAATGACTCTAAATAGTTTACAACAAGTTTTAAACATCATGGAATTAAGAGACACTTCATAACCAGATACATACAATAGAATGGTGTAGAAGAAAGGAAGAATAGAACAATTATGAATATGGATAGAATTTTCCTGAAAGAAAATCCTTTATCCAATGAGTTTTGGGGTGGAGTTGTTTGGTCTATATACATTTTGAATAGGTTTCACACAAAGAATGTCAAAATTAGAGTGCCACAAGAGGCTTTGAGTGATACAAAGTGCAATATTTCATAATGTGGCATATGCTCACATACATAAACAACTAAGAAGAAAACTAAATGAAATTAGTGAAAAATGTATTTTCATGAGATATAGTGAGTATTCCAAAGCATACATACTACACAATCTAGACACAAATAAATATATAATCAATATAGATGTATATTTTAAATAATATGAAGCTTGGGATGGAAGTGTACACAAAATTATGACTATTAGAGACCAATTTCTTATTAACAAGCTGATGTAAAAGATCAAAGTGAACAAGTAGAACAACAAGGTACACAATTTCAAACATTTGTTCAAGTGTCTCCAATAAGGAATCCAAGAATTCAAGTTCAAGGAGAGTCATCAAGACACGGGGGCTTCACTCAATGAACCTAATAATGACGTATCACATGCGTTCGTGGCATATTTAAAAATACCCTTAATTTTACTACATATTGGAAAATACCTTTAAAAATCACATTATTTAACCCCCTATCAATACGAACCTAATACACTTTCCCAATTTAAAAAACCCCTAATTTCACTAGATATTGTAGGTATCGATATTTTCATTAGCATTTTTTATATCCCTTTATATTTTTCATTAACTTCGAGCTCCATTTTTTATACTTGGTAATATAAAAACCCTTTACCTCCTATATATGGCCCAATGTATTATGTAATTGTTTCCTCAATATATATCCCCCAATATGAACCCACATGGTATGATATTGCTCCCCAAATGAAGGCCATGTGCATCAATATAACCAGGTTGGTTTATTGTTATGAACCGTGCACCCTAATAGTAGTAAGAAGCTAATAATTATAGTCCACTTCAACAGAGAAGCCCCCCCTTCTAATGAATAAAATTCATAAGATGAGATTTGATGTTCTTAATAGTAGGTCTCTTTGGTATATATAATGGAGACAAAGCGTATAATGATAAGTTCTAGCCTACATAACAAGATAACAATATAAATGTAATAACTCAATATCATCATATTAACAAGGGATTACGACATTAATATGGTGCTTTTCTATGGCTTATCATGCCCCTCCCCTTTAAAAAAGTGTTTTCCTCAATAAATTAATAGATGTAAGTGTTTTTGCAAAACAACTCATCTTCCCATGTCACCTCTTCCACTAGTAGGTTCTTCCATATGATGAGGTACTGCGTAATTTCTCAATTTCTCAGTGTCTTAATCCTTGTTTCTAGGATTGTTTTTGTTTATGATGCTCCCTTCACCATTAATATTTGTAAAATAGTTTGGACTGGAACATTATCACCAATTACCTTCTTTAAGCAAGAAACATGGAATATTGGGTGCACATGTGACAACGAAGAAAACTCCAACTTATAAGTGATACTTCTAATCCTCTACAACTCTTTATGGGGGCCATAAAACCTCAGTGATAATTTTTTTCCCTTTTTTTGTTGCTTGAGGGTCATCTATTTATATGGATATAGTCTCACAAGTACCTAATCTCCTACTTCAAACTCCCTTTCACTATAATGATGATCAACTTGTTGTTTCATCATATTTTGTGATATAACCAAATTGTCTTTTAATAGTTTTAGATCCTCTTATTGGTTCCCTATGTGATCCTCCACCACCTGAGCCTTTCCCACCCCTTTCAAGGGTCATGTGATGGATGAGGGATGATATCCATAAAGTTCCATTAACGGGGGCATTTTTATGAAGTATCGAAGTATGTGTTATGCCACCATTATGCCAAGGGAAACCACTTAACCCTTTGTTTTTATTTATTAGGCAAAAAAAAAAAATAGATATCCTTCTAAAAAGTTATTCACAATTTTAGTTTTCCCATCAGATTGAGGATGGTAAGATGATATGTGAGCTAATTAAGGACCAAAACAATAAAATAATCTAGTCCAAAATTGTCCAATGAAAAATAGATCTCTGACACTTATAATAATCTTTGTGATTCCATGTATAATTTGGATTGTTTCCATAAATTATTTTGCCACTATACTTGCTTTAAAAGGATGAGAAAGAGAGGGAAAATGGGCATACCTTTTCATTTGATATAATACTACCATAATGGCATTATTTCCTTCATATTTTGGGTAAATCCTTTAATGAAAATAATTGAAACCTCTTCCTAGCACTAGATAGCTATGGCTAATGGTTGTAGGAGCCTTGGGGTATTTACTATCTCTACATTGTTATGTTGGTGTACCACACTTTTAGCCACAAACATTTGCACATATACTTTAATACCTTCCCCAAAACAAATATTTCTTGATCTTATGGTATCCTTTCAAGAACCCTAAATGTCCTCCTACTGAAGAAGTGTGTAATTCCAAAAGGACTTTATGCTTGAATTAATATTTCTTACATAATTATAAGTGATCTTGATATCACAACAAATCGTTCTTCCACATAAATTTTCTATTGCATCAAGTTCCACCTATAGTTATTGAATGATCTTGCATACCTTATCATCTTGCTACTGTTCCATCTACTGTTCCATCCTTGCTTCTTCCACCCAAACAAATTATGGAATAGAAATAACTCATAGTAAACACTTTGTGTCTTCATCTTTCCTTGAGAGTGCATTTACCACAATATTTTGATTTTTGTTTTTATAGATAATTTCAAATTCATAACCTAGTATATTTGTAACCATTTTTTTATCTTCTAAAGATACCCTTTGTTTCAATAAGTACTTCAAACTATCATGATTATATTTTACTTTGAAGTGTCTTTATATTAAGTATGGACATCATTTCTTAACTACATGTAGTATGGCCAGTATTTCCTTTTCATAGATGGGTCTGAGTAAGTTCTTTCCTTTAAGTTCACTACTTTCAAAGGAAAGGGACCTTCCTTATTATATTAAAAATTGCACCAATTCCATGGTTTGAGTCATCACACTCCATAATTAATATTTTTGAGAATATAGGTGTGGTCAAGATAAGAGTTGTACCCATTGTCTCTTTAAGTCTTTCAAATGCTTTGGCTTCTTCCTTATTCCAACAAATTGTGTTTGTCTTCAATAATTTTTCTATACATGTTTCTATTTTAGAATAATTCTTAACAAGGATGTGGCAATATCCTGTCAATCCAAATAATCCTATGAGTTTCTTCAAGGTATTAGGGATTGTCCATTCCCTCGTAGCTTTCATTTTGTTAGGTTCCACTTTAACGCCTACATGGGATAAATTATGACACATTATTCCACTTCCTAAAACCCAAAGACACACTTAAAGGCTTTTCATATAGTTGTTTCTCTTCCAATAGCATTAAGGCCTTGTCAATATGATGTACACGCTCTTCCCAAGATTTTATGTAAATTAGTATGTCATCAAAAAATACTAAAACAAATTTTATAAGGGTTTGAAAATAGAATTCGTCAAGATTTCAAATGTTGAAGGTGCATTAGGAAATTAAAATGGCATAACCAAAACTCATAATGGCCTTCACGTGTTCTAAAGGATGTTTTGGGAATGTGTTCTAAAGGTTGTTCTGGAATATCTTCTTGCTTTATTCTAATTTGAGAATATCTTGAATGGAGAACCAATTTAGTAAAGAAAATTGATCCACACAATTTGTTCAATATTTCAACAATGATATCAATTAGAAACTTATATTTTATCTTAATTTTGTTGAGTTTTCTATAATATGGACACATACGCCATGAACCATCCTTTTTTATGACCATCACCATTGGTGAAGGGAAATAACCTTGGTTAGGTTGAATGATGTTTACCTATAAAATTTCTTGAACGATGTACTTAATCTCACTTATATACGCATATACATACATATAGGTCCTAATGTTAGGTAGTACACTTATAGGTTGCAAATGGATAGCATGGTTATGATATTGAGTGGGTTGAAGACCCTTATGCATCTCTCCAAATAGCTTGGAATAATTGTTGATAACTTTTTGGAGATCCAATGAAACAATGGATATAGATGCTTGAACATCTATTGAAAAAATTGTGCAATTAGACCATGGTGTATCTTTTTTAATAATTTTGTCATGCTATCTAATTTTATCACCTTAGAGGGTTTCCCTTGGATACCTCCAAGCTCAATTTCCTTATCTTCTAAGGAAAATTTCATGAAAATATGTTGAAATTAAGGCTCAGTGTTCCCAATTATTGGAGCCATTGGACCCATAATACAACAATAGTTCCATCCATTTGGATTTCAATCATAGGACTATCCAAAAAAATAATTCCCCCATATTTAGATTAATACTATGGTACTTCCTTGAACAATTTATTGTACCTCCACTTGCAATCATTACTTGAAATTCTAGCGATGGATAAACAAAGAAATTAAAAGTTTTGCCTATTTGTAATTGATGAAGTTATGGGTACTACATAAATAAATCATCACTATTTCCTTTTTGATATATTATTTTATCTTATTGGTTTGTGGAGTACTAATGTCAAACAACGCATGACAAGATATTGTTGTAGTCTCTTCTAGCTTTATATTTTTTGATGGTTCTAATTTTTTATCTTCTTCCTCTTCCTATGTATAATCATCTATTCTCATGGTATTTATACCCCTTATTGTATTTTCTATCACAATTTAAACATAGTTTTCTCTTCTTTCATCCATTTTCTAAGGTTTCCACATTGTTGGTTGAGTGTGGACAAGGGAGGGGGTATGGTGTTCTCTGTAGTTGTTAATGCCTACTCTTCTAGTAGTGAAATTTTTATTTTCAACTTCCTTGTCAAAATGAAATAATGCTCTATGGATTCAATATCAAATAGAATCACCTCATGTTGTATGTTTTCCTTTAAAGTTAACAAAAAAAGGTCTAACAAATTATCCTCTAAAATGTTCTATAGCATGAAACTTAGCTTTTGGAATTGTTGAATGTACTTTGTAACTAATCCATTTTGTCAAATATTTATCAATTGACTAAATAATTCATTTCTCTTAATATGCCCATAATGAGATGTTAGTTACTCCATAAAAATGGACCAATATACAATAGAAATATTTTTCCTTTCACAAAGCACTTGATACCATACAATGATCTTGTTCTAAAATAATGTATGCAATATTTACATTTTGTAAGGTTGTCATTTGGTGTACATAAAAGTATTTCCCCATCTATAATAACCATGTTATAGGACTATTTGCATCAAATTTCATCGCATCAATCTTCATAATAAAGTAGTTTCGTGGTGTCGCTTTGAATCCGAAAAAACATGCACCTCGAAGTGATGAAAATTCATGATTTGGGACTTAATACTTATTTCCTACATCTTAAAGTTTCTCCTCTTGGGTATGTAAGAGGAGGATGGAGATTGAATTTTTCAAATCTCTATATACCTTTCCATCTTCTTTTCATTCATCCATTTTTTTCCAATTTCTTTTCCATCTCTTCAATATACCAAGAAATTTCTTCTCATTTTTCTTGAGTCATAGTAGAATTCCCCTGGGGTTTATATGGTGAATTATATTTTGAGTTACCCTTATGATCCATGTGAAAAAAAATAATGTTGTTATTTTACCTCTTTATGAAAAATTTTGAATTACCAAAATTAGATCTTCTAATCGAAAGTTAAGTCACTTGTGCATTGAAAACCTTTAAAACCTTAATTTGGAAGTTATCTAGATGGTTGAACTTTGTCTTGATAAATTTCTAAGATTTGAGACCTTTTGATTCTCACATTTCAACTTGTAATACCCTGATATTTATTCTCTATAGTTTCGTTAGTCTAATAAAAATTTGATGAGTGAAGTGAAAATTATTAGAACTTTCCCACAGCTTGTTGATTTTTTACCTCTTCTCGAGAGTGAACATGTAAAGTGTGATACGTCTTCAATTTTTCAAATATGAATATGAAATTTTTACCTAATGTACTTTAGAATGTACCTTAATATATTTGAAATATTCATAATCTAAAAGTGTCACAAAAAAAGGTTATAGCGAAAACTCCAAGAACATTTTTTGAACTTGATTTCAAGACCATTCACAAGGACGAACACAATAGATCGCAAAGCTAAGACACCAATGTCCCAAGAACTAGAAGAGATGAAGGAGATGCAAGATAAAGGAAGTTGGAAAACCGTAGAGAAAAAAAAGAAAGCTACAACACCAATCTCGCCAAGAAAGACGAGGAACCAAACAATTAAAAACTAAGAAAATTATAGGTCCAATAGACCAATTTGGTCTCAATGGACATTAACCACCACTGTCGTCATCATCATCATCATCATCATCATCATCATCATCATATATATATATATATATATATATATATGTAACCCAAATCTAAAAAAATTACCAAAAGTCTTCTTAATTCTACATCTATTAAGCACTTTTCTCTATTTTTAATTTGCACATGGTTATCACATACACTTAAATTTAAATTTCATTTTGAATTAAAAATATGACATAAATTTTAATACAAACACATAAATCAAATAATAAAACGAAATATCTCTCTGTGCAAGTGATCATGGGTTCGATGTAAGGTATATTTAATTGATGGGATGTTGGAGGATGGTGGAGTCAAAGGCCACCTCCCACTTGGTGATATTAAAGGAATTACACTCATGCATGTAAAACATCACAAAGGAGTGTGGTCAATACATGGTGTTGGATGATACTGGTAGATGATCTTGCTCTATGCCATCTTACTTTTTTCCATGATTGTGAAATTGTATTTCATGTCCAACAATTCTTTATGATGAAGTGTGCAAGGTATGCAAATAAATTTGAGAGACCACAAAGGTTATAGTGCATAGATATCATGGATTTTGGTTAATTTCTATACCACATATCTATTTTAGAAAGTTGGGGAGTTTTAGGTTCTCATGAGGTCCCCTTCTCTGTGCTAGTATCTACAAAGTAAGTATAACAAAATGATGTAGAGAAACTCCTAGTTGTATAAGGTTTGTGTTATGGTCAAATAAGTGGTTGGAACTCTACATGAATAGAAAGGATGCACAACCCACAACAATGATGGTTAATTTCTCAGTGAATATCATCTACACTCTCCTAGTTATGCACTCTATGGTTACAAATATTTGTTCATCTACCTACAAGATTCAAGTTAGTATTTTCTTTACAATTCTCTCTAGATTGAAGCTTGTCTATGATTTTCCATCTATGTGGCACTTTAGTCTTTATTGTCTAGGTTACATGGGTGTCATACACTCAGTGATTATAAATCTTTGTTCAACTAGTTATGGGATTCAAGTCAGTATTTTTTTTACAATTCTCTCTAGACTGAAGCTTATCTTTGCTTTTCCATATATACAAGAAATTTAGTCTTTGTTACTTGGGTTACATGAATGCTATGCACATTGTGGTTACAAATACTTTTTAAGTTAGGTATGAGTTTCAAGTCATTATTTGTTTCACAATTCTCTCTAGATTGAAACTTGTCTTTGATTTTCCATCTATGTTTTCAATTTAGTCTCTGTTATTTAGGTTACATGGGTGTTTCTCAATTTTAAATTAACTTTCCTTATATTTTTTTTATTCCCCCTCTAGTATCTATTATATCTCGTTTTTTAGGCAGTTTTCATATGTTTCCTTTGATGTTGTTGGTCCTTTAAGATTTGGGTATGAATTATTGAGGAGTAGGTGTGCTCTTGTTTCATTTATATACTCCCTATCATTTAACTTCTCTGCCCTCCTTGCTTTCATGTTGCTCCCTCTAATAAGAATCCCTTCCTGTCCTCCTTTCAATAGTTGGGATTACTCTATACCTACTATTTAATTTTAGATATTTTCTCATGAAATTCATAATACTTTGCCTCATTTATACTTTCAAGCTTTATCCACTTCCACCACTCTTGTTTTTGTGTTTCCCATTACATCAACCCCCCTCTATTCTCCTATCAAACACTGGGGATACCCTTATTTTACAAGATCATATCAAAGTTATTTTCAATGCTTTCTAGTACCTTTTTGGTCATATTGTTCCATCTTGGTCACGCTCAAGGATACAAAGGAAGAAGAACTCACACCCTCCCTTGTAGCTCTCGTGCTCACTGTGATCTAGATTTATGCAGGAATGAAATGAAACACAAACTTAAACAGAAATGTAGATCTATAGCAAAAACAAAACTTCAATTCATTAAAACAAAATACTAAAATTGTTTACATGTAGAATGGAAATAAACTAGGTTGGGCAATGGTAGCTTATCTCTGAGAAGAGATGTGATTACTGCATGCCTTCTGAACTATGTTACAATGATTCTTGAAGGAATTTTAATTATTGATAAATAATGGGAAAACCCTAAACATCCAAAAACCTAACCCTAGGAAATGAAGCCCCAAAAGTTCATAGGCCTTGTTGGGATTAGTTGGAATGCCAATTTCCCAAGGTCATAATTTGGCCATATGATCCTTGTTTGGAATGCACGATACCTCGTTGGAAATATCTATCCAAGGAAAACAAATTTCTTGAGGAAGACCTTTCCCATGCCTTTTATGATTGGCACATTTTCCAAATAACACCGTTTAGGTCCTTAAAATGGCCATGGAAGTTTAGAACCTGAAAAACTACCAAAAAATAGTAAATTGTGCTAAAATTAAGGAAACTGAAAGAAATAGTGTTGGGGGTCCAAGT
This sequence comes from Pinus tabuliformis, assembly GCA_031772625.1. NCBI lineage: Eukaryota > Viridiplantae > Streptophyta > Pinopsida > Pinales > Pinaceae > Pinus > Pinus tabuliformis. Next base: position 1,739,237,851 of record CM062817.1, on the reverse strand, counting down.
GGAATAGGCGGGTAGCCACCAATACCCACTTGGATCAATCCTTCCCCCTTAGGAAGTAATGGTCCCCATTGCATTGAGTGCCTCCATGCAGCATCCCTAGGTTAAAAGTTCATGTAATAAAGTTAATAAAGGAAAAATAAGACCAAGGTCATGGGACATGTATTCCAAGCTGAATGTTGATAAAAACATCCTAGCAGGTGTTCATTTGGTTTATTATGGCTAAGGGGAAATTGGCAAAGCCTATGGAAAGGCAAGAGGCATTAATTGGCATTTTATTTATGAAAATAATGGAAATTAGGAGAAAATGAATTTGAAAGGTCACAAGTTGCATGTGAGGAGGAAAATGAAGGAAAAATAATGGAAATTAAAGAAAATATAGGCCTAATTGATAAAAAGGCTTCTGAGGATCAGTTTGCAGCTTTGGTCAATTCATTTTTGAAACTCTCTCTCTATTCTCTCTAATCTCGCATACTCTTGCACACTTAGAGCGTTCTTGGAGCACTCTAGAATTGGAGAAAGGAAAGTAAAGGAATTACAAGGAAGGAAAAGGAAAGCAGATATCAAGCCAGGAAGAGTTGGATCAAATAGCTACAATGGGATTACTTGCAGGTATCGAGTTGGATGTATGATTTCCTTGCTACTTTTGGCATGGATTATACATGAATGTGTGAATTTGGTTCTCTTTTTTTCATTGGCATGGATTTTTCCAAGTGTGACAGTGGCTTCAACCTTTCCTTTCCATTTTCAGATAACCATGGTGTGATGGGGTTATTTTACTTGGATGAGCTAGATTGTCGAATGGTTTCGAAACTGAGTGGGGTGGTGTCAGGAAAAAATCTCATGGACTAGGAATCCCATGACTAGTAAATGTTGAGATACACGGTAAATCCTAAGGGTGGAGATGGAAAAATTCCTCATGGTTTAGGTGGAGAAATATGGAGTAAACCATGCTTGTTTAAGGCCTAGTGATCTCTTGACTGGTATATGGTGGGATTGTAGTAATTCCTAGTAGTGTATGTTTATTGTTTGGGCCTAGAAATCCCTTGATTGGTATATGGTAGGACATGGTAAAGCCCGGTTGTATAGATGAGGGTTTCAAGCCTAGGAATCCCTTGACCAGTAATGGTGGGATACACAGTAAAGCTTAAGAATCCATCGTTGTTTTTTTTGTGAGTCCCACATTCATGCTTGGAATATGGCACAAGGGTGATTGGCTGAAACAAAGTTTTAGTTCAACCCAATCTATGGTTGGGTGGTACGTGGAAGTCCCTAACATGGTTGGTTTTTGCATATGTTAATAAGAGCTCCTTTTCCCTTGTATCTCATGTTAGTAAATGAACTTGCTATTATGAGGCTTTGATGGTTGTTCTATCATTTTTATTTTCCTAGTTATACATTGGATATAAGCATGGTTTTATGATAGACTTTGGTTATGGCTCTCATCATGTTTTGATTAGGAAATGAAATGTAAATGAATGTATGACCTAATAGATGATAATACAGTTATGGTGAGAGGGCATCAAACCTTATTGACAAATCTCAATAAGCATGAGGCCCCTATGTTCAGATGTGTATTTATGACCTGTACATTACATGTTCATGATGTGTTTGACAAAATGTTTGTCATGGTTAGGATGAGTCAGGTCAGGTCCTTGTTCAAGTTTTGAATTAGAGGCAATTTATTCTTGTTATTTATCATTTCTGAGATTTTCATTAAGTTATGGGTAGAGGCTTGGGTCCTAGTCCTGGAAAAGTGGCTTAAATCCCGTAGTCACTGCCACATAACTTGCTGAAAAAGTTTGTAGTCGCATGGAGGCCTTGTTGTGGGAGTGATTGGAGGGTTTCATTCACATGGAGGGCTTGTCGTGGGAGCGACTCGAGGTTTAGTTCAGTTAAGAATAAATTTAACTCAAGGGTTTGGCGCCTATAGTGGTTGGTTAGCCTCTAAGGGTCATGTAGCTCCTAATGAAGGTCAATTTGGTTTTGGTTTGTCTATCCCACTTCCTTATTTGTACTTGGAGAGTTGAATCACATCATAGTAATTCTTCATCACATATTTACCCTGGTGGACCAGTTAGCTTGGGTAAGTGTTGGAGGAGGGTGTTACAGAGTGGTATAAGAGCATGGTTCACCCCTTGGACTGGATGGATGGAATGTGGTTGTCATGCATGCATGTAGATTGTATTTGTGCTTGATGTGTATGCATGATGATGGCCAATGTTGCAGTTTTGTTGTCATGTAGAAGTGTTGATGTTGTTGTTGGGATGTGGTTATCATGAATGCATGTCAGTTGTATATGCATTTGTTATGCATGTTGGTGTTTACATGTTGTTATGCATGCATTGTGTCCAATTGGTATTATAGTTTGTGTCATCGTGCTTGTAATTGAATGATGATTGAGATGATGTCTATATATTGTTATGATTATAATTATACATGTATTTTTCTAATCTGGAATGATCTTGCAGATGAGATATCCTCCCCTAAACTATATTAAGGTATGTTGGTTATGTTTATATTTTGGTTTAGTTGACATGATATATTTTCAAGAAGGAGAAGATCAAATATGACTTGCATAATGGTGAATAATAGTTCACAAGATTCTCCCTATAGATCATATGAGCAACATGGTGATGAGTATTACCCTCACATATCAGACATTTTGAGAAGTTTGAAGGTAGAAATAAATAGTTGCAAAGCAGATAATGACATAATCATGCAATCACAAGAGAGACTTGCTAGGGCACAAAAGAAATAAGCAAAGGTCAATGCAATTATCCTGCATATTTTTCCATACTTGTAGAGACAAGGACCTCTTAGGATCAGTCATGGACAGGAGGACGAGACTAATGGAGCCTATTGTAGTAGATCTCATGATGGACATAAGTCAAATAGGGATGATACTATTGGGGATGGAAGATTCTTGGACACACCTGATAGGAGAGGCAGTGGACATGGGCATTATTCTAGTTCTGGTTTAGACAGGTATCATGGTCATTGTCACTATCATCCTTACAGGAGGAGTGACAGGGGAAATTTGTCAGATGATTTCAAGAAAGTAAAGCCACCTACATTTTATGGAGAAATGAAGAATTAACGGGATGCAAAATCTTGGTTGCTTCGGATGAATAAGTTCTTCATATTGCATGACTATTCAGAGAACATGAAAGCCAGGATAGCTACCTTCAGTCTTAAAGGTAAAGCAAACATTTGGTGGGAAGACGTGAAGAATGTGAGATCCATTTAGGAAGAGGAGTTGACTTAGAGGGAGTTTGAAATACTTTTCAAGAAGAGTTATTATCTCATAGATACTATGATGACAAGGCGAAGGAGTTATATGAGTTGAAGATGGGGTCTATGACCAATGAGGAGTATACTAGAAAATTCTTGTATTTGTTGATGTATGTGCCTTATCATAAGGAGTATAAAGTGAATATTAAGAGATTCATCAGTGGGTTGTCAGTAGCATTCAAATACAGGATCGAGTTTGATGAGCCTAGATCGTTGAAGGAAGCCATCATAAAGTTGAAACATTGTTATGAGAAATCAAATCATAAGACAAAGTCTTAGCAAGGTTAAAAGGGAAAGACAAAGCTAAGTGCAAGTGGCCACTAAGGAGAACAAGACCTCAGGATGCAAGTGAGAAAGATAATGTTTTTCCTTACAAGAATTTTAAAGTAATTGGATAGGGACATGGATCATTGCATGGAGGGAAACAAAATAAAGGTGAGGGTAAGGGACAATTGCAGTGTTTGGATATGTGGCAAGGAGCATCTCAATAAGGACTTTTTGTCATATCAAGGTGGTAGGCCTCAGATATACAGTGTATAGGAAGCGTAGATAGTTGGGGATGTATGACAGAGAATTCCTCATATCTATGCAGCATTAGATAACAAGAAGACAGATCACCAGGAATATGTTATCGAGATGGACGGTAATCTTTATGATCAAGTCATTTCTATTTTGATTGACCCTAGATCTAATTATAATTATGTTAATCCCGACCTAGTGGATAAGTGTGGTTTTAATAAAGAAGTACATGCAAAATCTTGGTTAGTATAGTTGGCTACAAGTACAAAGAAAAGAATGTATCATTTGGTAAGAGCTTGTGCATTTGAGTTGAATGGTATGCCTAATCAGTTCATTTGAATGTGATTCCATTGGGATTATATAGTGTGTTTTTGGGTATAGATTGGTTGTATCTTCACAGAACCAAGGTAGATTTTTATGAAAATACTATTGAGTGCTTGGATGACAATGGAGAATGGAAAATATTACAAGGTAAGAAGAAGGCAATGTTAGTTAGAATGGTTACAACTATCAATGAAAATCATAGTCGCAGGAAAGGCTGTGTGTTATTTGCAGTGCATGTTTCTAGTGATAAAGGTAAGATGTTGAGGATGCAGAGGTATTTTACAGGTACCCATTTTTACAGCAGTTTCAGGATGTATTTCTCATTGATATTTCAAAGTTTCTTTCTCATAGGGAAGTGGAATTTTCTATTGAGTTGGTACCAGGGGAAACACCAGCTTCAAAGGCACCATACAGGATGAGAAATCCAAAGCTAGTGGAATTGAAGTTGTAGTTGAAGGAAATGCTTGACAAGGGATACATTATGCCAAGTGTGTCACCTTTGGGTGCACCAGTGTTATTCGTGAAGCATAAGGATGGTACTATCAAGTTATGCATTAATTATAGGTAGTTGAATAAGGTAACCATCAAGAATATGTATATGTTGTTGAGGATAGATGACGTGTTTGATCAGTTGAAGGGAGCAACGATGTTCTCAAAGAGTGATATGAGAATAGGATACCATCAAGTATGCCTCAAAGAAGAGGACATCTATAAGACTACTTTCCAGATCAAGTATGGGCATTATGATTTTATTGTAGTTCCATTTGGTTTCACTAATGCTCCAACTAATTTTATGTGCTTAATGAATAGTGTGTTGGTTCCTTATCTAAACAAGTTTTTTATTGTATTCATTGATGATATATTGATATATTCTAGGAATGAGGAAGATCATGTCAAACACTTAGCAACAGTATTGAGATTGCTAATAGAGCATCAGTATGCCAAGCTTAGTAAATGTAGTTTCTTTTAGACAGAGGTACATTACATGGGACATGTTGTTTCCAAGGAAGGCATAGCAGTAAATTTGGAAAATATAAAAGCTATCATGGAAGGGGTAGCTCCTAGGAATGTGGATGAAGTTAGATCATTCATGGGGTTAGCAGGTTATTATAGGAGGTTCATCAAGAAATTCTCACAAATTTCTTATCCTATTACATCATTGCAGTGAAAAGGGAATAAATTTGTATGGATAGAGGAATGTGCGGAAAGTTTTGAGTAGTTAAAACAATTGTTGACAAATTCTCCAGTTCTAAATATTGCAGATGTGGACAAAGAGTTTGTGGTGTGTACATATGCTTGCAAGAGATTAATTCGTGGAGTCTTGATGAAGGAGGGATAGGTAGTATGTTATGAGTCAAGTAAATTGAATGAGCATGAGCAGAACTATGTGACACATGATCTTGAGTTGGCAGTGATCATACATGCTTTGAAGACATGGAGACATTATCTTCTTTCTAGGCGATTCATCTCGATGAGTGATCACAATGGATTGAGATACTTATTTGATCAATTGAATCTGAATTTTAGGCAAGTTAAATTATTGCCGATGATCAATGAGTTTGACTTCAAGATCAAGTACATTTAGGGAAAGGAAAACAGGGTTGTAGATTCTCTTACGAGAAGGATACAAGTAAATCATATAGCAGCTATGAGTTCATATGGGATAGATTTACAGGATCGGATCTTACAGGATGACAAGGATAGGGAGCTTCGGTACAGGTTACAACAATAGGGTACAAGTGATCAGGATGTGGACTATCATCTTATATCATATGGTTTGAACAGGTTTAGGAACAAAATCTATGTGTCAGACAACAGTGATCTCAAGAAGCTCATCTTGAGGGAATTTCATGTTAACTTGTATTCAGGTCATCCGAGATATCAAAATACATTAACATCGGTGAATGAGTTTTACTATAGGCAGAATATGAAGAAGGAAGTGGCAGAGTTTGTGGCTAGATGTCTATATTTTCAACAATTAAAAGTAGAGTGTAAGCATCTAGGTGGTTTACTACAACCAATTCCAATTCCATTGTGGAAATGGGAGGTCATTTATATGGATTTCATTACATGTTTGTCAATGACATCGAAACAACATGATTCTATCATGGTTGTGGTGGACAGGTTGAAAAAGGTAACTCACTTCACAACAGTTAAATCTACTTATTCAGCTAGTGATGTAGCATAGGTCTTCATCAGAATTATAGTGATATTGCATGGTGTTTCGAAGAAGAATGTATCGGACATAGATTCCAAGTTCACTTCTAGGTTTTGGAAAGAGTTATTTTTAGGATTGGGTACATATTTGGCCTTCAACATGGCTTATTATCCACAGACAAAGACGGTGAACAAGATACAAGAGGATATGTTGAGAATGTATGTTATGCATCAGTAGTGAAAGTAGGAAGTGTAACTTCCACTGGTTAAGTTTGCTTACTAGAATGGGTAGTAGGAATCTTTGAATATGAGTCCATTTGAGGTGCTTTATGGGTGAAGTTGTAATAATCCTATCAGTTGGAGTGATCCAATGAATAGGGTATTGATTGGACAGGATATGTTGGAAAATATGGAATAGGAAATGAAAGTTATAAAGAAGAATCTAAAGGCAGCACAAGACAAGAAGAAAAGTTATGCAAATCAGCACAGGGCATTTAAGGAGTTTTAGGTTGGGGAGCACGTGTACTTGTGCATCAAGCCCAATTAAAACTCCTTGAGTATTAGCTCACGTGTGAATCTAACACCACAGTATTGTGGGACTTTCGAGATCCTTGAGAGGATTGGACCAGTGACCTATCGACTTGCACTGCCTCCGATAGTGAAAATCCATGACGTATTCCATGTTTCATTACTTAAAATATATGTAAAGGATGTTGATCATGTTATTGATTGGTTTGTATTGTAGGTGGAGCTAGAAGGAAAATTCCAGCTGGAACTTTAGTGCATTTTGTAGAGAAATATGCTCATGCTCCAAAATCGAGCAATCAAGCAGGTTAAAGTGTAATGAGAGTGCTTTGGGCTTGATGAAGCTACATGGGAGATGGTTGATCAAATGAAGGATATGTATCCTTACTTGTTTTTCGGTAGGTAGAGAACTTTTGGTATATGTATATATGTATATGGATGCAAATACTTCCATGAGTTGTCTTATAAATATCCAATAAGTGGTATGGGTGTCATGTTAATATGTTGTCATGTTGGTATCTTTTTAGCAGGTTGTTCATTGTAAATATTATATCAAGCTAAGTTATAAATCTCCATGGGCAGTATGTTTTTTCTTTTCAACAGCCTTTCTAGTTGTAGGTGTCATTTAACACCGAGGACGATGTTTCCCTAAGGGGGAGTTGTCTGTAACAACCTCGGGTTAAAATTTCATGTAATAAATTTAATAAAGGCAAAATAAGACCAAGGTCATGAGACACATTCCAAATTGAATGTTGGGAAAAACATCCTAGTGGGTTTTCATTTGGTTTATTGTGGCTAAGGGTAAATTGGAAAAGGAAATCGAAAAGGCTTTGGAAAGGCAAGAGGCATTAATTGAAATTTTATTTATGAAAATAATGGAAATTAGGAGAAAAGGAAGGTGAAAGGTCACAGGTTGCATGTGAGGAGGAAAATGAAGGAAAACTAATAGAAATTAAAGAAAATAGAGGCCTAATTGATAAAAAGGCTTTTGAGGATCAGTTCACAGCTTTGGTCAATTCATTTTTGGATCTCTCTATATTCTCTCTAGTTTCTCATACTCTTGCACACTTAGAGCATTCTTGGAGCACTCTAGCATTGGAGAAAGGAAAAAAAATGAAGGACAAGGAAGTCAAAGGAAAGTGAAGATCAAGCAAGGAAGAGTTGGATCAGGTGGCTACTGCAGGATTACTTGCAAGTATCGAGTTTCATGTATGACTGCGTTGCTACTTTTGGCATGCATGGCACATCCATGTGTGTATTTGGTTCTCTTGATGTCATTGACATGGGTTTTACCAGTTGTGGCAGTGGTTTCAGACTTGCCTTACCATTTTTGGATAGTCATGGTGTGATGGGATTCTTTTACTTAGTTGAGTTGGATTACCAAATGGTTACGAAACTGAGTGGGGTGGTCTCAGGAAAAACTCCCAAAGGCCTAGGAATCCCTTGACTGGTAAATGGCGAGATACACGGTAAATCCTAAGGGTGGAGATGGGAAAATTACTCATGGTTTAGGTGGAGAAATCCATAGGCATCCATTCTTGTTTAGGGCTTAGTTATCCCATGACCAGTATATGGCAAGATTGTGGTAAATCTTAGTAGTGCATGTTTATTGTTTGGGCCTAGGAATCCCTTGACCAGTATATGTCAGGATACACAGTAAATCCTGGTTGTATAGATGAGGGTTTTGAGCCTAGGAATCGCTTGACCGGTAGTGGCGGGATACATAGTAAAACTTGAGAAGCCTTGGTTGGTTTTGTTGTGAGTCCCACATTCATGTTTAGAATATGGCACGGGGGTGATTAATTGAAAGAAATATTGGGTTCAACCCAATATATGGTCGGGTGGTACGTGGAAGTCCTTGACTTGGTTGGCTTTTGCTTATGTTAATAAGAGATATTTTTCCTTTGTATTTCCTGAGTAAATGTACTTACTATTATGTGGCTTTGATGGTTGTTTTATCATTATTATTATGTTGGTTATATGTTGGACATAAGCATGGTTTTATGACAGACTTTAGTTATGGCTCTCATCATGTTTTGATTAGGAAATGAAATGTACATGAATGTATGACCTAATAGATGATAATGTAGTTATGGTGAGAGGGCATCAGACCTTCTTAATGAATCTCATATAAGTATGAGGCCACTATGGTCAAATGTATATTTATGACATGTACATTATATGGTCATGATGTGTTTGATGAAATGTCTATCATAATGGTTATCATGCATCATGTCATATCCTTGTTCAATTTTTGCATTAGAGGCCTTTTCCTATTGTTATTTATCATTTCTGAGAGTTTTATTAAGTTTTGGGCAGAGGCCTGGGTCCTAGCCTTGAAAATGTGTATTGCAGTCACTGGCACATAACTGGTTGAAAACGTCTGCAGTCACATGGAATCCTTATAGTGGGAGCGACTTGAGGGTTTCAATCATATGGAGGGCTTGTCATGGGAGTGAATCAGGGCTTAGTTCAATTAAGAAGCAAGTTAACTCGGGGTTTGGGCACTTGGAGTGGTTGGTTAGCCTCTAGGGGTCTTGTAGCTCCTGAGGAAGGTCAGTTTGGTTTAGGTTTGTCAATTCGACCTCCTTAAGTGTACTTAGGGAGTCGAATCACGTCATATTAACTCTTCATCACATATTTACCCCGATGGACTGGTTAGCTTGGGTAAGTGTGGGAGGAGGGTGGTACACTCCATGATATGGGGAAACTTCTATTGAAATTTGTCCCTGGTGAGCCACTTTCCTTGGTGCACGAGTTGGCCAACATTGACAAGCCAACACAGTTGGACCCTTTTTTTGCGAGTGTTCTTAATTTGTGTGTCCATGATCTGATCAGTTGTGACCTACTCCATACAATATGGGTGGATATTTGTTAATATTAATTTCTTAGCAGTAGCTTATGTGTCCAACAATGGTGGAAAGTATAATTGAAGGTGGTCTACATTGAACACTAGGTGCAGGCCAAGGAATGGGGGAATGTTGAGCTCAAAAGAATTGTCTCCCACAGCCTTGGTGATGATGTAAGGCTCGTATAATAGTGGTCGAAGTTTCCAATGGGCTCCAACAAAGCATTCTTTCTAAAAACACAACCAAACTTTGTCACCTACCTGAAACTTTTGTGGCACTCGGTGTTGATCATGTCATTGTTTGTGCTTGACATTGGCTTTATCCAAGGTGTCATGAAACTGTTAGTGGATATGATGAATTTGCTCATTAAACCTAGTTAATTTATCAGCCTAGACTATACAGGTGTAGACTCTTCCTATGTAGTCGCATGAGACATGGAAACGTCAATCAGACACAATGGTCGAAATCCTAGACCCACTTGAAAGGGACTATGGCTAGATGAGCTATGGAGAGCTCTGTTATAGTTGTGTTACACATAGGGAAGGCTCTCATCCTAGGTTCATGGATGCTTGGAGTTGTACACGCGTAGTATGAGCACAATAATCTTGTTGATGACCTATGCATGGCCATCAGTCTGAGGATGGAATATAGACGACTTGGTGATCTTGGTGTCTAATAATGACAAGAGCCTCAACCAGAATTTTCTAAAGAACCTATTATCACGATCTAATATAATGGTATGTGGGATACCAAAATGTACCCACACTCGTTCAAAGAAGATTTTGGCAGTGTCCTCTATTGTGACACTCTTCATCCACAACTCTTGGTCTACATCTCAGTGAGCTCTAGTCAACTCAACTAGGCTCTCTGGGATTATGGTATAAGTCTTTTTTTTACAAGCTCTTGGCTCAACTCCTACTATTTTACATAGAAACAGTGGGTTCAGACACCATTTTATCCCTTAGATCTTGAAGCTCTAGCTCTTCGCCCTGGCTCTTGGCTTTGGCTCTTGGCTCGTGGTTCTGGCTCTTTGGCTCTGACTCTGGCTCTTCGGCTTTGGCTCTTTATGCCCTCTATTAGTCCATAGCCCTCTTGGCTTCCAAGTGGCTCCCTTGGTTTCTCTTTTGCTTCTGCACTGCCTCTTTTGCCTCAGCTTCCTACTTTGGCTTCACTGTTAGCAACAAAACCCCCAAAAATCAACAACAACAACCAACCTACCCTATCTTTGTTGTTCTGTGGCTTTTTTTAAAGCCAAATCAGCATTGTTGGTTCATTTCTACTTCTCGGCTTTCTTTCTTCCAACTGCAGTCTACTCAAATCCCTTCTCTGAGCGTTAGAAATCATTGCTAAATGCCCTCAAAGATGGATGCCAACTATATTGTAACGGAATGGGTAATCGGTGCTTGAAATCCCTCAATATAGCCATTCTCAACTTCAACAGGAAAACATACCAAACACGGGAAAAATATGCAGGGGACACCATTCACCGGACTTCAGGTTTCCAAAATCGCATACTATATTCCTATCGGGTCTGCCCGTAAGTTGCCATCGCATGTCACAAGGGCCTGCCCCTTTGTATTTTAGAATTGCATTAAAAATATTGAAAATACACACAAGATTGTATTTGGGAGGATCTCAAAACATATGGAATATCGTTTATAATCTTATCGGGTCTAAAAATCGCATCGCATATATAGATATATATATATATATATATATATATATATATATATATATATATATATATATATATAGATATATATATATATATATATATATATATATATATATATATATATATATATATATATATATATATATATATAGATATATATATATATATATATATATATATATAGATATATATATATATATATATAACATATAGCCGCTCCTCTGTAATGCGCCAATGCGATATTGCAATATCACAATCGCAAGTTGCCTGGTCTTTGGTCTCCGTAAGCCTTCCCTTTGGTGTTTCGCCGATGCGATATTTCAATGCAACTTGTCGCAATCGCACATCGCACATACCCCGGCCGTTTAATATGCGCTCCACTGTAATCGCCGATTGGGATATTGCAATCACACTAAACATATACCATGTGCCAATATCCACCAAATGCCACCACTGATTGTGATTATCGATCGGATCTGGACCATTGATTGCCCAAATCCAACGGTTCCTATTCATTATGGGTTTAAGCCTCCGATGGGCTTGATTTTCACTATTTTCTCATGTTTTTGCCTCTTTCCCAAAGAACAAAAGTGGATCTTCTTTTTATGATAACTTCTTCATCTGAAGTCTGTTTTTGCCCATTCAAGTTGCGTTGGTTTCAGAATGAGGAGATCCCTCCAATGAGACTATTTTTGAGATCAGCCTATGATTTTAAATTTCCTCTGATTTACAAAGGATTTGTGCCATTTGGCACCTTTTACCCCTTATATGAAGTCTTTTAGACTTAGAGGTTTATCCAAGATCCATTTTTGGATCACGCCTTCCCACTAAAATAACTTTTGGTCTCCAAAAGACTGATATACTGATCTGAATAGTAAATGAGAGTGACTTACCCTCTTCTTTCAACCTCCCTACACTTGCCTTTGCATAGTGCCTCTAAACCAAGATTTTTAACCACTTCCCTTCTTGGATGGGCTGGTCTTCCTAGGAAAAATTGTCTTCCTCCTTGCCTTCCTACAAAACTTCTGCTGAAATGGTCATCGAAGGTGGTTTGAACTTCTTTGCCTTGATCATTGATCCAAGGTGGCTCAAACAAATGTGAAGTACATCTGCTCCACAAAACTTTCATTTGTACCTGTTTGAAACGCTGCCAACAACAACTGTTAACAACAATAGGCATGCAGACAATAACTGGATGGACTAAACTCCTGCTTCAATGAAAGAAACATATTTTCACATCTTATGAACACCTCCATGTCTTACATCTGCATACAAATGATAGACTAGATAAAAATCCCACAAAACATGCCTTTAAACAAATGACCCTTCAAGTCAAGCATGTAGAAAAAGACCATTAGGACTCTTTTTCAAAATATGAAACTCTTCATCATTATCTCCATTTGGAGACCAAGTTAACTTCTCCCAAGTCAAAACGGCATCACATGCATGTCAAAGAAATCAACCCTACAATTTAATTACACATACATGTTCAAAAGCAAGGAAATCATCAACATCCCTGTGTTCATGCATCTCATGCTCATGCATGCATTTCATCCTTCAACTTTCACTTAAGCACACTTTACTTTCAAAGCTGAAATGAAATATAATGTAGATGCATCAATGGACATGCAATCTCAATAGGATAAGAACTCTAATTGTTCCTTACCAATCCCTTTCAAAGGTACTATCTTTGTCTGCACATCAGCATCATCATGTGAATCATTCTGAGACACATCATTCATGGAATCTTCACTTCCATTTTTGGCATCTTCTCTTTCCACTTTCTTCAGCTTTTGTGGAAGCATTGATGGATTCAGAGTCCAACATTTTGCAGCAAGATGTCCTTGCTTATGGCAGTAAGTGCAACACATGTGCGTCCTCTTAACAACATGATTTGCCTTGTCCAATGGACCTTTGGATTTTTGCTTCTTTTCCTTCAAAATTTTCCTATATGTTGCCATTCTCTTCCAACATCTAGAAACATGATGGTTATCCAAACCACAAAAGGAACATGCAATTCTTTTCCCATGCTTATGTGGAAATTTACCATGCTTTGCACAATCAAAAGGAAAATGTTTGGAACCAAATTTATACCTTTCTCTTTCACCTTTATTGCCTTCATGTGAAGGTGAAGCAAATGAAGAAGTGGCTCCCTTTAGAACACCATCAATCTCTTCATGGCTGTTGGAGTCTCCCCAACTCTCTGGTTCAAGTGTGTGCTTCTGAACACCTGCATCCTGCAAATGATGTTTCAAGCTATTGCATTCTTCTTGAATACAATCTTCACACTCTGTAATGCAACCCCTTCTTGGAGCTATTTCAATGGCCTTCATGGCAGCTTTGGAACTTTCTCCATGAGCTTGTCCATAGCCAAGACCCAAATACTTAGGCCTTTCCTCAATCATTATTGGCTCAAAAATACCTTGTGCATGTCTACCCAAGCCTTTCCCTTCATAGCCCATCTTGGACATTAGCTTGGAACCTATGCCTCTAGTATGTTTTTCAAAAGAACCAATAGAAGCATCCTTAGAGGAATTTGAAGACAAACTAGAATGGTTTACCTCTTCTTCAAGCTGATACTTTACTAAGGCTTCTTGGGAAACAAAGAGCTCTGTCTCCAACTCATGCATCCTTTTCAGGTTCATATTTGCAATATGAAGTTGCCTCTCCATTTCCTGCAATTTTTCAAAAAGCAATTGCTTCTCTTCCTTCATGGAATTCAACTATTCTCTAAGTATGCTGCTCTTCCTTCCATCCTCATACATTTCTCTCACCATATCCATCATGGTGCCCAATTCTTTCTTCATGTCTTCATCAAAGAATCTTGTGAAGAGAGTAGAATTTGAGGACCCACTTGTAGAAGTTGTCATTATGTCAATGAACAAAAAAACTTTAGCAAGATAAATAAAGAGCTTATTTAAGAAAAATTTTGCAACAAATCTCTTGCTTTGGATTACCTTGAGGTCCTTTGGGATAGAAGGACATCTTCAGCCCTTCTTCTTATTGTCCTTCCTGGACTAAGCTAGCAACAGCTTTCCCTTTACCTCTGCAAACTCAGAAAATAGTCAGTCTACAAAACAAGCATACAATAAGTCTCTTGCTATTCAAACACCTTTCAGACAAGCAGTCTTTGCTTTGTCAATCAAGCATTCTAATATAACCTTCTTAAAGGTGTGGTTAACAAAACTTAAGCTCTGATACCACCTGATCTGAAAATGGGGCTCTTAGGCTTCTTGTATAACTTACAAGAACCTCTCCCACTTCCAAAAATTTAAATTTTCCCAAGTCTTAATGATTAACTAATGCGGAATTAAGAAATGCTTGAAAATATGGGTGTATGCTTGTATTTATTTTCAACTGATTACTTGCTTTAAAGTAGTTATTATTCTGATTTAAAGGAGTATTTAAAGCATATGTGCATATTTTAAAGCATAAAGTACATAAAGTTACTGATAGAAGTTGTTAGAGTTGGTCTGGTCAGCCCTCCGTCAGAGATCAAAGCTCTTTGTCCATTTCAATTTTAAGTGTCCCGCTCCATCCACTCAGCTGCATTTCGCTAGGGACATGCCATGATCTGACAAAGATATTCATGCTGGTCATTTTCTCTCATCTTTGGCCCCTGCTGGTTCAGGCCTTGGTCCATAATCACTGAAGTTCATGATAGTCAAGGTCTGGTCATATTACAAGACAAAGTCATTTTTATGGTTGGGTCTAGGAAATCATCAATGTGGTCCTTGAAAAACATGTCCAGAACAAGCCATGTAGGCTAGAGGGAGACCTTATACAGCTACAGTTCAGGAAGCTTCATCATCACCAGAAGAGACATCGACTCTTCTTCAAAACTCTGTTTTGAAGAAAAGTCAAACAAGGTCAACTATGACAAAATTTTCCAAAAATTGACAGTTGACATTTTCAGATGCAGTCATGGATTTCAAAGCCAGAGGCCTAATCACACATTCCTCGCAAAGAAATGCCAAAAATTTTATCATGAGAGCCAAAATTTCAAAGAAAAAGGGAAAAAGCAGAGTGTTTTAAAGTCAATAAAAAGTGCAAAACTTGAACATTATAAAGTGGGTTTTCAAAGAAGAAAAAATTGAACCCAACTCTCTCAAAGCCTATATATATTTGTTTTGACCCAAAACTAAGTCATTGTGATAAGGAAAAGCTTGAGAGAGGCATTGTTGAAGAAAAGAGAGCTAAGGAGGAGGAATTCGAGTAAGGAGGGCAGATTTCTAGGTGGCGCGGCGCACACACCAGGGCGCGTGACGCACACGGAGGGCGCGATGCATCGGTAGCCAACCCACAGTGAAAAATCGACAAGGGCGCGACGCACTCAGGGTGCGCGGCGCACTGGGCTTGGCGCGCGACGCACAGGGCCAGGGAGCTCAAAAACACTTGCAAACTCGTTCTATATCCCGGTTGAAGTCTAGAAAACAAGAGGTAGGCCCGAAATGAAACCTCTTCTCTGTCAATTTGGTCAATAGCAGCGTTTCTAAGACGTCGAGTGAGATCCAAAGCATATTGGCCATTCATGCAAATAATCACCAAAACAAAAATGATAAACGGGGTTTGTAAATTCGAAGACACCACCAAGGTTTTGTTTCCCCTCTCCTTGTCCCCTCACTCCTCATCATAGGCACCTCCATTCCACCTTGTCTCCTAAAGAAATCGCCCTAAATCGCCCTGAAACCCTCTCCCCTATTTTTCCAAACAAATGAATTCTGTTTGAAAGCGCGCCGTGCACACACAAGGTCGCGTGGCGCACTCAGGGCGCGCGACGCACTCAGGGCGTGCGGCGCACTCAGGACACACGGTGCACTAGGAGCCTGGCCACAGTGTTAACACTGCACTGGCGCGGCGCATACCCGGCGCGCGGCGCACTGGGCAAAGCGTGCGGCGCACAGGCCTGTGAGCCTAAAAAAGCACCGAAGTCACCCAAATTTTTGTAAATGGCTCTCAAATTTGCAAAGGTGGCCATAGATCTTTTAACCATTGATCCTTAACTCAAAGAAAAATATGTTTTGGTGACCATGAAATCGAAGGCAAATTTTTTTTAACCAAACCCAAAAATGACATAAAGGAGGACAAAAAGCTAGGGTTTTTGCTACAGTAATACAATTGCTAAATAAGCTCCTATCCTACCTTGATCAGCTAATTTCCCTGTAGCATTTTCCCCTTACCATCACCCTAGCTATATTGTAATCATATCCATTCATCCCTTTTATCCCTATAGCCCAAAAAATCCCAAACCCTACCCCATCAAAACCATACCCCAAACACTCCCAAATCCCTGATAAATTTCTCCTTTAAACCCCTATTCCCCTTTTCATCATTCCCCTCCTAACACTCCCCTGTTTTATTGTCCCCTTGGTGACAGATTTTCAGAACATTCATCAGTGTCATTGGATTCAAAGGGCAGCATTAAACTCACAATACAAGCAGTAGTGATGGCATGAGAAAATTCATCAGATTATGAGGGGGATACACAAAGTGACACATCTTCAGGAGAGAGGGCCCATAGGATACATCACCGGAGTGGCAAACATCTCAGAGATGAGCCCAACACCCTCACAAAGCTACAGGCATGCCCACTTGCCATGTCTTGTTTCCAGCACTTGGCATGTTATGAATTTTGCCAAAGGGTGGCAAATGTCAGAGTACATCATGAGTTGGCCCGCCTTTTTGCACTTCATCTACAAGGAGGCCAATCTGTCCTGGCTGGGGTCACTTTCACCTTGACATTGGAGGCTATATCAGTGGCAACAGGGATACCTAACGTTGGAGAGCAGTGGCATAAGAAGAAGAAAGTGGAGAGGCATCACTATGAGCCTTATATCAAGAACAGCTGCTTGAGCCAGCTCACTAGAGTTTTTCCATTCAGATTTTTGAGGGATGAGTATGCCCCACTCATGAGATTGATCATGAAATATTTCAGTTGCGAGGGGAGGTTTTCTCGCCTTTATGCCTATCACATCCACTTGCTCATGCACTTCACCAGGGTGAAGATGATGAGCCTCCCATTTTTCATCTGCAACAACATTGAGAAGATGAAAAACTTCATGCAGCACAAGACCCCACGACAGCAGCTAAACAGTGTCTATCATTTTGCTCTCATCCAGATTTTAGTGGACCATCAGTTGGGATTGCAGGGTATTGCTTGGGAGGACTTCATTTCCCATGATTTCTTTAGCGCTCCACCGGTGATATCAGAGGCAGAACATGAGGTGGGAGGTCCTTCACATCAGGCTAAGCATGAGCTGGGAGGTCCTTCATATTAGTTTGAGCCTGAGATGGGAAGTCCTTCACATCAGTTTGAGAGTCATGAGACTACCACCATGCCAGTTTTCATCACATATCAGAGAGGCTATCCGAAAGGCACCAGACCATTGTTTGTAGCAGCAAAGTGAGTGTTATCTCCACCCGGGGTGGAAGGGGCCTCGCTTCCGTCATCAGCATCACAGGAGCAGGGTAAGGGCAAGGAGCCAGTATAGGAGGAGGGGCCATCAGGTGAGCAATAAACCGAGTTTGTTCTCCTCCAGGATGATGAGACAGATGCAGAATCCACCAATGAGGAGCTTATAGAGATCATCAAGGAGCAGCAATCAGAGATTGAAGACTTGACCATTGATCTAGAAAGGGCCAAGTGGAACATGAACTACCTAGAGCAGAGAAACAAATAGCTTGAGGACCAACAGGCGATCATGGAGTTGCAGAACATCCGCGAGCAGTGCCAAGTTGCTCAATGAAGAAGGGTTCTGCTCACATCTTTGGAGCAAGAAATCAATGAAGACCGGGAGTCCAACCTTGAGACGGTCAACATGCATTTGGAGAGGCTTTTAGACAAAGAAAATAGGGAGAAAGAAATGCTAAGGTGCATGATTTAACACTACCAGGCCCGCAACATGAGTTGCAAGGCAAGAATCAGGAGCCTAAAGGCAAAATTGAGCAAAGCGAGAAAAGAGGCAAAAGAGGCAAAGGAGGCAAAGGAGAAAGATCAGCTTTGAATCTTGGATGAGGCTTCCTTGGCATAGTAAATCACTTCATAGGGAACCTCCAGCCCAAATTCCAAAAAATTTGGGCAAATTTTGGTCACAGGAAAAAATTTTGGGCACAAAACAGGAAATTCCTCCCTGTGCGCCGTGCCACTGGCGCGACGCTAAAATTATAGCACTCCAATCAAGGAATGGCTTGCATATTTGGATTCCGAATCGAAAGATACGTCTACTGGTGTCCGGGCAAGAAATTTTGACAAGTTTTGGGTCTCCTAAAGGTCAAAAAAAACCCAAAAATGGCCTCTCTGCCACTTTTTGGACACACAGAAAGCAGTCTTGGGAGAATGAAGTTTTGGAGAGGAAAATGAGATTCAAATTCAGAAATTCCAGTTGGGTTGGAAAGTAGACAGGATAGGCTTTCGAAAAAGCCCACTTGGGCACATTTTGGACACCTGTAAGTGCCCCAAAATAGGCTCCAAATTGGCGCGATGCACAGGGAATTTGGTGCGACGTGTTGGATACCTATACCAATAGGTTTCATATTTCATGATTGGCAAAGAGAAAGGCCAAATATGCTCTGCTTTGAGTTCACAAAGATCCCATATTTCCTAGAAAGCAAGAGGTGGGTAAAGTGTTTCAAGTATTGAGGACCTTATTTCAATTTTGTGGATGATTCAACAGTCTAATCTGGATCATGCCATCTTTCAATTTTGAGTTATAGAATAGAGAAAGAAGTCTGTCCAAACTGCTTAATCTTGGCAGACAACTAGTTTAGGTAGAGAAGCAAAGGTTCCCAACAGCTTAATCTGGGACCTTGGAAGAGATAAGGGTAGAACTAGATAGAAAAGAATAAAGAAAAAGCCAAAGAAAAGAAAAGGCAAGTAAGGGTTTGCAAGTCCAAATGCACCCTCTATGGAGAAACAAAAAATGCTAGGAAAATAGCTGGGTAGGCAGTTGTGGTTGCAGAAAGGGTATTTTCACCATTACACATATGTCAAGAGGTGTTTTGCCAAAGCAAAATCTATCAATGAACAAAGTGGTTAATCCCATCATATTACAGCAAGGAGCATAACTAACCTCCCTTCTCCCCTCTATTCCATTACTAACACTCCCTTTCTTTAGCTGAGATTTATGAAGAGAAATCATGGTTTTATGGTGTTTCTGGTTCATTCAGAATCCACATTTCTTGCCTAAGATCTTTTCAATTTGATCTACTCTCAAAACCAAGTCAGTTTCAGATGAACTCAGTAAAATCCCCTTCATTTGCTCCCTTCATTCACATTAACCTCTAATTTTACTATATAGCTCCCCTATTTTACCCTTTCCCCTAATAATACTAACACTATGGTGTATAAAGCCCCAAATCTTATATATACTCCCTCCCCTTGGCATTATAGCCATATGTTCTTCAAAAGGGACCAAAATGACATCTGGTCACTTTGGTGAACCTGTTCCATCCCATTCCCCCTTGCTGCAAGTCAAATTGCTCCTTAAACCACCATTTGCATTAAAAAAAAAATCCTTATAAAACCTCTTTTGCCTTTAAAAATCCTTTGCAAAAAATTATCAAAGTCAAAACCCGCCTCTGGCGCATTTCCAAAGGTTAGCGCATTATTGGTTAAACGAAAAAACATTCGAAAAACCAATAAAAAACCCACAAAACCTAAAGTTTTCCGCCCGCATATAACCCGAGCACCTCCATACTCCGCCCACCGTCGGATCAAGGCCTGAAGATCCGACGATCCATGTTCATATCGGAGCGGCCCCCACTGCCGTCCTTTACCGCCCGAGATGCTGACGTTGCGTCACGTCAGGGCCTCTCCACGCGTCAAGCGCTAAGATATCTCGGAGCCGGGCCTGACAACTTCGGCGCCGTACCCAAACCGCCCCGAGAAACCGTAGCGGTTAGCTTTAACCGTAACCGCTACGGTCCTAACTGCCACCTATTTTCCGCTAACTCATCGCCACGTCACGTCCGCTCGTACTCACCTCTGCTATTCGTCCACCTGTCCGCTGACGTGGTTGCCACCTCATCGCCCCTTGGACCAATAATCTACTGCCACGTCACCCGACGACGTCAGCTGACGTCACCTCACCGTGACCCACCAATGACGTCATGCTGACGTCATCACGAAAAAGCGCCAAAATGGTAAAAAACCCATATTTACCCAAAAAAAAAAAGCCGTCTTTTTCCCACTTTCACTCCTGTCGCTATTGTTCTCCCTGCATGACCGTTTACGTTCGAATTTCCGCCAACCTGTTGATTTAACCCGGGCGACCTCCTCAGTAGCAACCGTGCACACCTGCTCGACCTCTGCTCGCCAATTTACAGGTATTTACAGTTGTCCTGCCCTCCATACGACTGTTATTGAACTTTAATTTGCTCAGAAGGATAAAGGCACCTCAAAAACTATATTTACACCACCTATTTCCCTCTGCAAGTCCACATTTGCCACTGTGAAGTCGAAAAACACCAGCCGAGCCATAATTCCGGTAAATTCACCCAAAAACAATACTCACTGCGTATTCTCGGAAAATTCCTTGTTGGTCTCAATTCACCCGCTGGAAGGGGACAGTTAGACCTTAGAGAAGCTCTGCTCCTAAAAACAAACAGTATTTCAATTGCTGTTGAGTAAATTCCCCTCTGGTATCCAAAATACAAACTGTCTTCACAAAGAATCACCTCCATTCTGTGTTGCTGCCATTTTAAGCTATCCACCCACAATTCTTGCACTTTGAGGAACTATGGAGACTCCTATTGCTCTAAATATCAAGCCCCTCAATGCTCCTCACCAGGAATTAGCATGGAAAGCCCTGGGAGACATGGATTACCAAATGATGGACTAGTTCCCTATGGGAACCAAATATAATATCCAGATGATGAATGAGTTAAAAGCCCAGCACCTGAGTGGGGCAGACATCTTGGGAATATGGGATTCAAATTTGCCCATCTATAACCTTCCCCAAGTAAATCCTATGCCAGAACTGATCTACAGCTGCCAGGAATGCTATGACCCAAGCCAAAGAGCTGTCATCAGCCCCACAGGCTCAATCCTGTTCCAGATTACCCCAGAGAGTATAAATGGAATGCTGCACTTCCAAACTGCCAAGCAATTGACTCCCCTCTTTATGCAGAATTTGATAAACAAAGGGACCAAGCTGTCAAATGACCAAATCATTAAAATCAATCAGTTGTTTGTAAGACCAGGCTCTGAATCAGTCAGAACCCCTCCTATTGGGTATCACTATTTGAATGAATTGGGCAGGATGTTAGTGGATTTAATCAGTTATGTCCTAGGATTCAGGGGATAGAGGATGTGGATGATAGCCTAATGGCAATGCTGTCTATATTCTCTCCTGGTAAACCCCCAGCTGTACATTATGACTATGCAACCTACATTGCAGATAAAATCCATGAGCAGTTTATGAACTTGAAGAGGGAAAGACTATTCAGGTATACTTCATATATATACCATCTATTCTTGTTCTATCAGCCAGCCACCTTCTCTGTTCCTTTGAAGCCACTCAATGCCCAGGGAATTCCAAGGTCAGTTGTGTTCTGGACTTCTGTTTTTCATCATACCTCTGTATCACCTTACACATACACTGAGTTCATTGACTTATTCATCCATCCAGTCATGACAGTATTGCATGGTACTCCTCCTCCTAGACTAACTGATGACATGAGGAGAATTCTCCATTTGAATAAGTCCTACAGCATTGGTAATTGGTACTTCTACCAGAACCACACAGTCATCAGAATATATGGCTGTGAGTTGAACCCATTTAGGTTGCCAAAGTATGTCCCCATGAGGCTTTTTGCCTTGGAATATTTCAGACAGTTTGGGAACTCAGACTATCTTCATTTTCAGAGCAACAACAAGAAGTCACAGTTGAAGGTAAGGAACCAGCTGGGTCCTTTCCTATATAACAGAAAAGAAGAGGGATGGAAAGAGGCAAACACTATCCTGGAAGGCCTCAGACTGCAAACCAGCTTTGAATGGATACCCTATGATCCCAATCATGCTATCTCCCTCAGGAGGATTAGATACAAATTGGGTAGCTATGCACACAAGAGACAACCCGAGATTGAACAGTATGCCAATGCATCAAATTGGGAAGAGGGTACCCTAGAGGAGGAAATTACTAATGAAGAGTTACTTGAGAGAGAGGCTAGAAATATGCAAAAGGAAGCTGACTTGGAAACTTGTGGACAGGTGCCCCTCTCCTACAAAAAGGAACTTGGAGCAGCTGATACATCATCTACAGCACATCAGCAAACTGCCGAGAAAACACCACAGACAGCAAGCAAGGATAAAGGGAAGCAGGTGGAACAGCCACCTCCATTGACAGAAGAACAAGTGGACACATTGCTACAGCAGCAAGAAGAGATGGAGCAGCAGGAATTCGGGCAGCAACAGGAAGAGGAACAGTTTAGTGAACAGCAGCCCTTGCAGCAAGAAAAAGTGACTGATCCTCCAAGCTCCACTGAGCAACAGGCTCAGACAATAGTGCCTCCCAGGGCAGAAACTACTGTTGATACCTCGGTCCTCCAAACCCCACAAAAGGAGGACTTAACCAGGAAAAGGGATAGAGAGACTCCCCTGACTTCATCCATTAATCGGGGAGAGAAAAGACAAAGACTAAATGACTCCCAAGAGGATGACATAGCAGTGAGGCAAGCAATGGGTATGGGCCCACCCAGTGGAGAAGTTTCAGCCAGTTCATTTCAGCATGAACATGATAGAACTATAGGAGGAGAGGTCAGCTCCTCCAGCCAGCACAGAGAAGGACAGTCAAGCATCAAACAGCAATTTATTGACATTAAGAGGAGGAGTGATCCTATTAAAATACGGCTGTACGATCATTTGCTGAACCTGGCTCCTACCAATCAGCAAAGACTCATGTCTGCCTTTGATGTAAGTGAAGGCAAGATGATCATGAGTCACTTCATGCCCACAACACTGCATCCTCAATCTACCTCGGATTACCTAAGAACCAACATGGAGGTTCTGGCCAAAGACATACACCCTATGGATAAGATTGAATTACATAAACAAACTGGTGAAATGGTGTATGCCTCCTTGGCAGGTGAGACATTGGAGAACTACAAATTGAAGAGCAGCCTTGATAACACAGCATCTCAGCTGGAATTAGAGAGAGCATCATCACAAGCCAAGGACAACAGGATCAAGTCCTTGGAAGAGGTAATTATAGAAATAGGACATGATCCTAAAGATGTCAAAGGTATCCAAGAACTCCTGAAGATAAGGGATGCAGACATGGCGGCCTTAAGAAAGAAAATCAAGCTCCCAGCTACCATCCATCCACAAACAGATGAGGTTGCCCAGCAAAGGCAGGAAAAGGATACTACAGACCTGCTGGTATCCCTGTACAAGGAGCTGGTTAGGACTCAAGACCAGCTAGGACAATCTGAAGCTGCAAAGGCAGCACTACAAACAGCACTGAAGCAAAGAGAAGAGGGCCAAACCTCCCAGCCCCCTCCGGAAGTAATCAACCTTGAAGAAGCTACTCCAATAACTACTATTCCTCCTCAGCAGACTGGAACTACAGCACCATCTACAGCAACAACTACACCAGCAACAGAGCAAACTCCTAGTCTGGATATGCAGAAGCTGCAGGCTGAAATCCAAGTTCTTGAATCCCAAATGAAAGAGCTCGATGAAGTCAAGAAGACTTTGGCCAAGGTGAATGAAAAATTCGACAAAAGCAAGCAGAATGAAGCAACAAAGGAGCGAGAGATAAAAGCTCTAAAAAAGAGAATAGCTGAACTAGAAAAAGAGCTTGCACTGGAAAAGGTAACAGCAGAACTAAAAGCAGTCCTCTGGGGCAACATTGGTCGATCCATCACCAATCAGTGGCAGTACATTGAGACTATGGATGAGCAAATAGTACTCATCACCAAGGCAAACAAGGAAATACACAGAGCAAGAGCAAGCCTTGGCCACATGCCAGATGCTGCCAGCAGAATGGTCAATGTTTTAAATAACAAAACTAGCTCTCAACTAGCTGCCATGGGAATTACTAACAGGACTGAAACAATATCAGTAGTCAAAAGAGTCCTGACACTAAGAAGCCTAGTTGGAACACTGGAGAGGAGAACACAGGATATGCAGACCGAGATCAACAAGTTCCTGGACAGATTTGTAGCATTACAGAACAGAGGCCTCCCCAGCATTTTAAGCAGTGTAGGAAGACTGCTCACCCTAGAAAATTACAACAAAAGGATTGATGCCCATGCAGTAGCACAGATTGCAAAACAGCCCAGTACCTCAACAGACACAGGGCCAGCATCAGGGCAGAATCTGTATGATAGGGTGGATAATCTGTTTTTTATTATGAATGAAATTGATCACCTGTTTGATACACCACCAAATTTCTTTAAGTATACTGAGGCAGATGAGACTATGGGGGCAATCATAAATCATCAATTGCCCACACAGGAAGTATGGAGGAATTTGACACAGATAATTCTATCAGGCCAGAACCTGTAGCGCTAGTTTTTCTCCAGTCTATGAGCAGTCATGCACGGGCAGAATTTTGATAGATAAGATCCACAAGGAAGAGACAGAGGCTGAGCCAACTCAGCAAAGCTATTTTACTCACTACTGCAGCAGTCACAATCACAGGTGACAAACACACCATACAGCGCACAAGCCATAAAGTCGGGCTCTCCAGCATTTAATCAAAGTATCTCAACCGACTCAGCAGATCCCAAAGGCCAAAATATCTTCTGACAGAGCATTAAAACGCCTTTATTTTGTATTCAATGCTGTAATAAATTTCTGATCATAATATCTCAAAAGTTGGTGAGAATATTAAGTCTGAGATAACTCAGGACTCAGATATTTTTGTAAACAATCGCAAGTATATATTCGCCCCTCACAGAAGCTTAAGGGGTTGTTGTTATTTTCCTTTTGGAACTCTCACTTGCTGTAAAAATTCTCAGAGAAATAATACAAAGGGAGAATGGAATTTCCAAAGCTTGGTGTATTTGATGCGTTGTGATGAATGGTGAACGTTGCAGGATTCCAGAGTGTTTCATAAAACAATAAGTTTTCTTAAATCTCTGTATTACATGTTTTCGAGTCTTTTGTTCTCTTTTGTTGTCTAAATATTTTACACTTAATAGCAAAGTAGAAGAATAGTTCCAGGATTTAATCACTGATTACCCTGAACTCAAACTGAGCTATTATCCATGTTTTCTTCAGATACAGTAAAAGAAGTGTAATTCTTAGTTGCTGCACTTTAAAACTATATCTTTTACAGTGATAGATATTCCCAGGGATTCAAGTTTGCCCCTGAGACATCCATCCATTTCTTATAACCAGTTTGGTGAAAATACTTAAACACTTAGTGAAAATCCTTGAATGCTCTCACTGCTTGTTTTTCCTGTTCGTGTTATAAATCAAAATTTGTTCTATGAAGTATCCAAATGGCCCTGTAAGTTTCACCAGTTCATCTCAAGGTTTCTCAACACCTACAGCCATAGACTCCATTGCCCAATGATATTTAACTCTTTGAAAATTACATCACAAGAGATCTGAAAGAAATTCTTCAACCAAAACATAAACAAAACCTGTGCATAATAGCTAGCCTAAACCCTATCATAAACAGTTACAAATCATAAAGAGAGAGCCCTCTCTGATCACAGTTTGGCTAGAAACAGTGATCCAAAGATTGGTTAGTGGTTACCCCGGCCGTATTCCCTTGGGAGTCATAGGGAACAACCTGGGTGTTAACATAATTGGCGACTCCACTGGGGAGTATTAAGATTTTTCAGATACTATCTATCTTCCAAAGCTACCATCAAGCCTGAAACTAGCCAAGAGGCCTTAGGACTGTTTCTGTAAACACAGGGACAGCTTTAGGGAAGAGCTAACTAGGGAATCTTCATCCTAGCTTTGAAACATATATAGTCATTCCAGAATTCTTACCTAGTCCTTGTACATATAAAGCCTCCTGTATAAAGATCTAAAAGAATACTTAGAAGCTGGCTCCCAAAAGAAATCCAAGGCACACTAGGGCAAACCCTGACCCTGATCAACCCATCATTGTTGATAACCCAAATCTCATCCCAAAGAACATTAGGAGACAGCAAAAGCAGGAGAAGCCTGCTGATTCAGATATAAGTTCAGACCATCCTATCCTCATTCCTACTCCTTGCAAAGTCCTTTTTCGGTCCACCCCTAGTTCCCCTAGTTCATCATCAACACCTCAAAGCCCTCCTCTTCCACCTTCACCATCTGCATATACTCTTTTAACCAGCTCCCCGCTTGTTACCCATCCTATTAACCCTGTTACACCTGTAATCCCTGTTGTTCCATTTGTTCCTATTAACCCAATAAACCCCATAAACATGGCTAACAGATATGCACCTCTGCAGATACCAGCCAATGCTCCAGCTTTACCTCAAGACTACCAAACCAAAATCTCATTTTTTGACTCTCATGGCCCTTTAATAGCTATCCAGCATGCTAAGAAGATGCAAGACCACTTTGAGACCTATGAAATAGATGATGACAGTGTTAGGATGAGAAATTTTGTTCAAAGCTTAACCGGGGATGTCAGAACTTGGTTTAGATCCCTGAATGCAAATTCCATTGCAACCCCTGAGGTCCTGTACCAAGAGTTTACCAACAGATGGGAGAAGAAGAAAGATCCTCTACATATACTCGGTGAATATAACACTATTAAAAGAGGTCCCCAAGAAACAGTTTTGGAATATTGTGCTAGGTTTAACAATGTATATAATGCTATCCCCCAGAACTTAAGACCCCCTCCTGATTTGGCCCTGTATAACTTCCCTGACGGTTTTGACTCCGATATGGCCTATCAGCTGAAAGAAAGAGATCCTCCAACCCTTGCAGAAGCTCAAAGAGTTGCAGTCACTGTAGAGGCCAACCTAATTGCCAAAAGAAACAGGGCAAAGCTGGAAAAGAAGGCTGGCTTCAGAGAAGAGCCCTCAGGTTTTGATCAAAAGTTGGATGCTATACTAAACAGCATGAAGAGACTGGGTGAAAGAGTGGAATCAGTTGAAAGAAAATCATCATGGGAGGCCTCACAAAGCAACCCTCCTAGAAACCCAAATTTTAGGAGAACTCAGAACCCAAACATAGGAAAAACAAGTGCAGACCAAGATATCAGACCCCCTTTTCAAGAGAACTATGCAGAAACTTCCTCAGCCAATCAGCTCAATGAAGACCCCGAAATCAACTTAATGGGTCTGGATGGTAAAAGCCATGTATTCTTAACACAAGAAGACCATGAGGAGGATGAAAGCAAAACATTCCAAACTAAATCAGGAGAATCCTTTGACTTTAAACAAGGATATGATACTGCTGTCTATGAAG
This sequence comes from Pinus tabuliformis, assembly GCA_031772625.1. Lineage (NCBI taxonomy): Eukaryota > Viridiplantae > Streptophyta > Pinopsida > Pinales > Pinaceae > Pinus > Pinus tabuliformis. The sequence continues at coordinate 1,739,210,145 of CM062817.1, read as the reverse complement.
TCCATAAACAATACAAACTAAGGAGTAGGACTGTAAATGCAAATCAGCCCGAAAAGATAAAAGAGAAACAGCAGTCTAGAGAAACCTCAGTCACAGAACTTAATGACAAAACAAACTTGCCTACAAAAGAAGTAGTGGTTGAGGAAGTCACTGAATTACTGTCCCCACTACAACAGCCCACGGCAACCTCATCCTCTCACCCTAACCCAAACATTATCCCTCAAGACATGAATGTAAGGGGCAGGTTCCAAAATCAAGATGAAATCCAACAAGAAGATTTAATCAACAGAGAAAGGACTGCTACCCGTGACTCCAAAACCCAAGTTGACAAACCTTTTGACCTAGGTACAGAGATTGGCAAGTTAAAGGTAGCAATTCCCCTTTCAGAGCTAGCCAAACATGACATATATAAGCAACAGATCAAAAAATCCCTTCAGCTCACCAATAGCAAAGATGATGTAAATGTGCTAGATGACACTCCAGAATTACTGTTTGGCCCCGAGGTAGATGGAACAACAGTAGTCACAGGGGTTTTACCTTTTTATGTCAGCCTGCATGTTCATGATAAAATACTGCATAATGCAATGTTTGACTCAGGTGCCTCTCACAACCTTATGCCAAAAGCTGTCATGGAAAGATTAAACTTGGATATAACAAGGCCATACAAAGACCTGTTTTCCTTTGATTCCAGTCAAGTCAAATGTTTAGGCCTAATAAAAGATTTATGTGTGTCCCTGGTTCAATTTCCCAACAAGACTATTCTAATGGATGTTGTAGTTGCTGATATCCCACCCAAATATGGGATGCTGTTATCGAGATCATGGGGAGCCAAGCTCCAAGGCTCCCTGCAATTGGACATGTCATATGCAACTATCTCTGTCTTTGGGCAACCAAAAAGACTATACAGGGAAACACTCATGAAGTATATGGTCAGCAGTGAAGAAAAGCCTCAAAATTTTCCAATATATGCTGTCCATTCGGACATAGACTCCTTCATCCTCTTCAATGACAGCACAAGCCTCTCAAACAATGACATTAGGACCGAAGCACTCATACAAAAACAAAACATTGATCAGACAAGTAGCACCTGCCAAACATTGATCAGCCCAACAATACACAGTATCCCTCCTCTGGTTGTCAAAGATTGTCAAAAAAGTGATGAAACTGTCCTAGAAAATAAATGGGAAAAGAAACCTCAACTCATGCTCACATTGCCATCCCATGAACAGAATTTTAAATCTCCTGTTCAGCAAGACATCCTGTGGGCCCTAGAATTTGATGGCTCAGTTAACAAGTTAGGGGCAGGAGCTGGAGTATGGATACATAACAAAGAGAAAGGTTATGCAGAAGGTAGGGCCTACAGATTGAATTTTAGATGCACTAACAACATGGCAGAATATGAAGCTCTGTTACTAGGCCTCAAGATTGCAAAATCATTACAAGCACCTAGCCTCTCCATCATGGGGGACTCTGAACTAGTAATCCAACAAGTGAAAGGGAATTTTGTCACCAATGACAAAAGATTGAGGTCCTACAGGTCTGCTGTAATTGAAATATTAGAAAGCTTCTCTGAGTTTGTTATCACAAAAATTTCAAGGGGCCACAATCTCCATGCACACAGCCTGGCAACATTTGCCAGCACCTTCAAATTCCCATTGGAACTCAACAATTGTTTCACAGCAGAGGTCAAATACAGACCCTCTATTCCAAACAATGTCAAAGAGTGGCAAGTATTTGAGGATGACATGCAAATAAACAATTTTTTGACCTTGCAACAAGAGTTCACGGGATTAAATATTGATATTGATGGAGCATGCCAATCACAAATGCTTGAGTCAGCATGTCAATCACAAATATTTGAGGGAACAAGTCCATCACAAATACAGTTTCAACAGTCAGCTCACCCAATGTCACCTAGGACAGCAAAACAATTACTGACTCCAACCATTTTCGACAATGAAAACATTCAGCAAATTCACCAAATTGACTGTGAAGAGGTGAGCAACGCAGGAGATGAAATCATACAACTCAAAGACAATTTCCTTCCAGCAGGCCTTACCCCACTAGAGGACATTTTTGACTCAAATGATGTCCCCAGAAAACCAAAGATGCAGCCATTAGATGCAGCAATTGAAGAATGCAACATTGGTACCACTGACAAGCCTAAAATAATAAAGCTATCTGCTGCTTTGCCCCCTGATCAAAAACCCAAATACATTGATCTCTTTAAAGAGTTTCAAGATGTCTTTGCTTGGGGTTATGAGGATCTAAAGTCCTATGATACTTCCGTCATCCAGCACACCATTCCCCTCAAGCCTAATCAAAAACCATTCAAACAGAAATTGAGAAGGATCAATCCTATGCTCCTTCCTTCCATTGAAAAAGAATTGCATAAAATGTTCAAAGCTGGTATCATAGCACCAATCAGGTTCTCAGAGTGGATCTCAAATTTGGTCCCTACAAGAAAGAAAACTGGTGAGATTAGACTTTGCGTAGACTTAAGGAATTTGAACCAAGTATCACTCAAAGATAACTACCCCTTACCCAAAATGGATCACATTCTTCAAAGAGTAGTAGGGGCTTCAAGGATATCATTGCTTGATGGATTCTCAGGTTTCAATCAAATCCTTGTACACCCTGATGATCAAGACAAAACTGCATTTACTACCCCATGGGGAACTTTCAAGTATGTGAAAATGCCCTTTGGATTGAAAAACGCAGGGGCAACGTTTCAAAGAGCAATGGACATTGCTTTTGCAAAAGAGATTCATGACTTCTTGGTTATTTACTTAGATGATCTAACACCCTTTTCAAAATCTAACCAAGAACACTTGAAACATTTAAGACAAATTTTCATAACATGCAGAAAATATGGCATTTCCTTAAACCCCAAGAAGTCATTATTTGGCTTGGAAGAAGGGAAACTTCTAGGACATATTATTTCAAAAGATGGCATAAGAATTGATCCAGATAGGATACAAGCTATCCTACAAATGCCTCACCCAAGGAATGTCAAGGAGCTGCAAGGATTCTTAGGGAAAATCAACTTTTTAAGAAGGTTTATCCCGAATTTGGCAGAATTAATCAGATTACTAAACAATATGCTAAAGAAAGATTCAAAGGTCAAATGGACTGTTGAAGCAAAACAAGCCTTTGAAAGTATAAAGTTAGCATTGACTCAAACCCCAGTGTTAACCAATCCTCAGTTTGACAGAGACTTTATCATTTTCTCCTTTGCCTCCCAACATACTATTGCTGTTGTATTATTACAGAAAGATGACCAAGGGAATGAGAAGCCTATTGCCTTCTTCAGCAGAGCTCTTAGAGATGCCCCCCTAAAGTATCAAATAATGGAAAAACAAGCCTATGCTTTGATCAAAGCTATTAAAGACTTTAGGATTTACATCCTTTACTCCCATGTTGTGGCTTATGTACCAAGTCCTATTGTCAAAGACATTCTCACCCAAGAAAACTTAGAGGGCAGGAGAGGAAAATGGATTGCCAATATACTAGAATTTGACATTGAAATAAAACCCACAAAGCTAATAAAAGGGCAAGGTTTGGCCAAATTAATGACAGAAGCAAATTTCCAAGCCTTAGACATCAACCAACTGGACAGTGAAACAGAGCTGGCGACTCCAAAGATCAATGTAGCCTTTGAACAATCTCCTTGGTACTCTGATATCTGTTATGTGTTACAAAACCTGTGTGCTCCCCCAGGACTGTCCAGAACTAAAAGTAGGTTCCTAAAAATGAAAACATCTAAATTTTGTGTAATAGATGGAAATTTACTTTGGAAAAACCATGAAGGTATTTTGCTGCACTGTCTAATAGAGAATGAAACTAACAATATCATGCAAGATTTCCATGCTGGAGACTGTGGTGGACATTTGTACTGGAAGTCCACTGTGGACAAGATATTGAGGGCTGGTTATTACTGGCCTACTATGTTCTCTGATGTTAAGAAATTTACAGCCTCATGCCACAAATGCCAACTGTTTGAAGGCAAAAGACAGTTGCTGCCACTTCCTTTGAAGCCCATTGCAACAGAGAGACCTTTTCAACAATGGGGCTTGGATTTCATTGGGGAAATTCATCCCTCATCTTCAGGGCAACACAGATGGATTCTAACAGCAACAGACTACTTCACCAAGTGGATTGAAGCTGCCCCATGCAGACAAGCAAATGATTCAGTAATCATTCAATTTTTGGAAAACAATATACTGGCTAGATTTGGCTGCCCAGACAAGATAATAACAGACAATGCTGCTGCTTTCAGATCCAAGAAGATGGTGAACTTCTGCCATAAATTTCACATTACTTTGGGCCATTCTACAGCTTATTATCCTCAAGGAAATGGCCTTGCTGAATCATCAAACAAAAGTTTGATAAATATCATAAAGAAAGTGTTGGAAGAGAACAAAAAGAACTGGCATAAGAAACTAGTAAATGCTTTATGGGCAGACAGACTAACAACTAAAAGATCAATTGGGACCAGCCCATATGAGTTAGTCTATGGATTAGAGGCCAGATTTCCTTCATCACTAGGAGTGCCGGTTATGAAACTTCTGCAAGAGAGCCAAGCAGAGCCAAATGACATGCAAAGAAGGATTAACCAGATAATTTGTTTACAACAGACCAGAGAACAAGTTTTCAGCAGAGTGCAGATACTACAAGAGAAACTGAAAAAGGCCTTTGATAGAAGAACCAAAGCAGAAGATTTCAATGTAGGCGACAAAGTTTTAAAGTGGGATGCAAGAAGAGAAGAGAAAGGGAAACATGGAAAGTTTGACTCTTTATGGAAAGGACCATTTGCTGTCCAAGCAGTGCAAGGTAATAACACCTACTTCCTCAAAAGTTTGACTGAAACTGATTTAGATGAAGGCCCTGTCAATGGCAGGATGCTGAAGCACTACTTTGACTATTCCCCATGAGTGGAACCTAAGGATTCATTGTATATATACAGATGTACATATTATCTTCTGTTTTAGATTGTAAAAAGTAGTTTTCCCAAGTGATTCACCAACCAGCAAGAGGCTGATAGACTCAGAAGTCTTCCAAAAGAGAAACACACCATTTTGACACATTGAGGCAGCAAGTTTCAAAGATTGGTATGAACAGCTAAAGAACAAGGCAATCTGACCTGCTGTTCTTGGTCTTTCAAAAGAAAAACCATCCCCATGTGGAGCCACTGTTGGATACCTATACCAATAGGTTTCATATTTCATGATTGGCAAAGAGAAAGGCCAAATATGCTCTGCTTTGAGTTCACAAAGATCCCATATTTCCTAGAAAGCAAGAGGTGGGTAAAGTGTTTCAAGTATTGAGGACCTTATTTCAATTTTGTGGATGATTCAACAGTCTAATCTGGATCATGCCATCTTTCAATTTTGAGTTATAGAATAGAGAAAGAAGTCTGTCCAAACTGCTTAATCTTGGCAGACAACTAGTTTAGGTAGAGAAGCAAAGGTTCCCAACAGCTTAATCTGGGACCTTGGAAGAGATAAGGGTAGAACTAGATAGAAAATAATAAAGAAAAAGCCAAAGAAAAGAAAAGGCAAGTAAGGGTTTGCAAGTCCAAATGCACCCTCTATGGAGAAACAAAAAATGCTAGGAAAATAGCTGGGTAGGCAGTTGTGGTTGCAGAAAGGGTATTTTCACCATTACACATATGTCAAGAGGTGTTTTGCCAAAGCAAAATCTATCAATGAACAAAGTGGTTAATCCCATCATATTACAGCAAGGAGCATAACTAACCTCCCTTCTCCCCTCTATTCCATTACTAACACTCCCTTTCTTTAGCTGAGATTTATGAAGAGAAATCATGGTTTTATGGTGTTTCTGGTTCATTCAGAATCCACATTTCTTGCCTAAGATCTTTTCAATTTGATCTACTCTCAAAACCAAGTCAGTTTCAGATGAACTCAGTAAAATCCCCTTCATTTGCTCCCTTCATTCACATTAACCTCTAATTTTACTATATAGCTCCCCTATTTTACCCTTTCCCCTAATAATACTAACACTAAGGTGTATAAAGCCCCAAATCTTATATATACTCCCTCCCCTTGGCATAATAGCCATATGTTCTTCAAAAGGGACCAAAATGACATCTGGTCACTTTGGTGAACCTGTTCCATCCCATTCCCCCTTGCTGCAAGTCAATTTGCTCCTTAAACCACCTTTGCATTAAAGATAAAATCCTTATAAAACCCCTTTTGCCTTTAAAAATCCTTTGCAAAAGCTATTAAGGTCAAAACCCGCCTCTGGCGCATTCCCAAATGTTAGCGCATTATTGGTCAAACGAAAACATTCGAAAAACCAATAAAAAACCCACAAAACCTAAAGTTTTCCGCCCGCATATAACCCGAGCACCTTCATGCTCCGCCCACCGTCGGATCAAGCCCTTAAGATCCGACGATCCACGTCCATATCGGAGCGGCCCCCACTGCCGTCCTTTACCGCCCGAGATGCTGACGTTGCGTCACGTCAGGGCCTCTCCACGCGTCAGGCGCTAAGATATCTCGGAGCCGGGCCTGACAACTTCGGCGCCGTACCCAAACCGCCCCGAGAAACCGTAGCGGTTAGCTTTAACCGTAACCGCTACGGTCTTAACTGCCACCTATTTTCCGCTAACTCATCGCCACGTCGCGTCCGCTCGTACTCACCTCTGCTATTCGTCCACCTGTCCGCTGACGTGGTTGCCACCTCATCGCCCCTTGGACCAATAATCTACTGCCACGTCACCCGACGACGTCAGCTGACGTCACCTCACCGTGACCCACCAATGACGTCATGCTGACGTCATCACGAAAAAGCGCCAAAATGGTAAAAAACCCATATTTACCCAAAAAAAAAAAAGCCGTCTTTTTCCCACTTTCACTCCTGTCGCTATTGTTCTCCCTGCATGACCGTTTACGTTCGAATTTCCGCCAACCTGTTGATTTAACCCGGGCGACCTCCTCAGCAGCAACCGTGCACACCTGCTCGACCTCTGCTCGCCAATTTACAGGTATTTACAGTTGTCCTGCCCTCCATACGACTGTTATTGAACTTTAATTTGCTCAGAAGGATAAAGGCACCTCAAAAACTATATTTACACCACCTATTTCCCTCTGCAAGTCCACATTTGCCACTGTGAAGTCGAAAAACACCAGCCGAGCCATAATTCCGGTAAATTCACCCAAAAACAATACTCACTGCGTATTCTCGGAAAATTCCTTGTTGGTCTCAATTCACCCGCTGGAAGGGGACAGTTAGACCTTAGAGAAGCTCTGCTCCTAAAAACAAACAGTATTTCAATTGCTGTTGAGTAAATTCCCCTCTGGTATCCAAAATACAAACTGTCTTCACAAAGAATCACCTCCATTCTGTGTTGCTGCCATTTTAAGCTATCCACCCACAATTCTTGCACTTTGAGGAACTATGGAGACTCCTATTGCTCTAAATATCAAGCCCCTCAATGCTCCTCACCAGGAATTAGCATGGAAAGCCCTGGGAGACATGGATTACCAAATGATGGACTGGTTCCCTATGGGAACCAAATATAATATCCAGATGATGAATGAGTTAAAAGCCCAGCACCTGAGTGGGGCAGACATCTTGGGAATATGGGATTCAAATTTGCCCATCTATAACCTTCCCCAAGTAAATCCTATGCCAGAACTGATCTACAGCTGCCAGGAATGCTATGACCCAAGCCAAAGAGCTGTCATCAGCCCCACAGGCTCAATCCTGTTCCAGATTACCCCAGAGAGTATAAATGGAATGCTGCACTTCCAAACTGCCAAGCAATTGACTCCCCTCTTTATGCAGAATTTGATAAACAAAGGGACCAAGCTGTCAAATGACCAAATCATTAAAATCAATCAGTTGTTTGTAAGACCAGGCTCTGAATCAGTCAGAACCCCTCCTATTGGGTATCACTATTTGAATGAATTGGGCAGGATGTTAGTGGATTTAATCAGTTATGTCCTAGGATTCAGGGGGATAGAGGATGTGGATGATAGCCTAATGGCAATGCTGTCTATATTCTCTCCTGGTAAACCCCCAGCTGTACATTATGACTATGCAACCTACATTGCAGATAAAATCCATGAGCAGTTTATGAACTTGAAGAGGGAAAGACTATTCAGGTATACTTCATATATATACCATCTATTCTTGTTCTATCAGCCAGCCACCTTCTCTGTTCCTTTGAAGCCACTCAATGCCCAGGGAATTCCAAGGTCAGTTGTGTTCTGGACTTCTGTTTTTCATCATACCTCTGTATCACCTTACACATACACTGAGTTCATTGACTTATTCATCCATCCAGTCATGACAGTATTGCATGGTACTCCTCCTCCTAGACTAACTGATGACATGAGGAGAATTCTCCATTTGAATAAGTCCTACAGCATTGGTAATTGGTACTTCTACCAGAACCACACAGTCATCAGAATATATGGCTGTGAGTTGAACCCATTTAGGTTGCCAAAGTATGTCCCCATGAGGCTTTTTGCCTTGGAATATTTCAGACAGTTTGGGAACTCAGACTATCTTCATTTTCAGAGCAACAACAAGAAGTCACAGTTGAAGGTAAGGAACCAGCTGGGTCCTTTCCTATATAACAGAAAAGAAGAGGGATGGAAAGAGGCAAACACTATCCTGGAAGGCCTCAGACTGCAAACCAGCTTTGAATGGATACCCTATGATCCCAATCATGCTATCTCCCTCAGGAGGATTAGATACAAATTGGGTAGCTATGCACACAAGAGACAACCCGAGATTGAACAGTATGCCAATGCATCAAATTGGGAAGAGGGTACCCTAGAGGAGGAAATTACTAATGAAGAGTTACTTGAGAGAGAGGCTAGAAATATGCAAAAGGAAGCTGACTTGGAAACTTGTGGACAGGTGCCCCTCTCCTACAAAAAGCAACTTGGAGCAGCTGATACATCATCTACAGCACAGCAGCAAACTGCCGAGAAAACACCACAGACAGCAAGCAAGGATAAAGGGAAGCAGGTGGAACAGCCACCTCCATTGACAGAAGAACAAGTGGACACATTGCTACAGCAGCAAGAAGAGATGGAGCAGCAGGAATTCGGGCAGCAACAGGAAGAGGAACAGTTTAGTGAACAGCAGCCCTTGCAGCAAGAAAAAGTGACTGATCCTCCAAGCTCCACTGAGCAACAGGCTCAGACAATAGTGCCTCCCAGGGCAGAAACTACTGTTGATACCTCGGTCCTCCAAACCCCACAAAAGGAGGACTTAACCAGGAAAAGGGATAGAGAGACTCCCCTGACTTCATCCATTAATCGGGGAGAGAAAAGACAAAGACTAAATGACTCCCAAGAGGATGACATGGCAGTGAGGCAAGCAATGGGTATGGGCCCACCCAGTGGAGAAGTTTCAGCCAGTTCATTTCAGCATGAACATGATAGAACTATAGGAGGAGAGGTCAGCTCCTCCAGCCAGCACAGAGAAGGACAGTCAAGCATCAAACAGCAATTTATTGACATTAAGAGGAGGAGTGATCCTATTAAAATACGGCTGTACGATCATTTGCTGAACCTGGCTCCTACCAATCAGCAAAGACTCATGTCTGCCTTTGATGTAAGTGAAGGCAAGATGATCATGAGTCACTTCATGCCCACAACACTGCATCCTCAATCTACCTCGGATTACCTAAGAACCAACATGGAGGTTCTGGCCAAAGACATACACCCTATGGATAAGATTGAATTACATAAACAAACTGGTGAAATGGTGTATGCCTCCTTGGCAGGTGAGACATTGGAGAACTACAAATTGAAGAGCAGCCTTGATAACACAGCATCTCAGCTGGAATTAGAGAGAGCATCATCACAAGCCAAGGACAACAGGATCAAGTCCTTGGAAGAGGTAATTATAGAAATAGGACATGATCCTAAAGATGTCAAAGGTATCCAAGAACTCCTGAAGATAAGGGATGCAGACATGGCGGCCTTAAGAAAGAAAATCAAGCTCCCAGCTACCATCCATCCACAAACATATGAGGTTGCCCAGCAAAGGCAGGAAAAGGATACTACAGACCTGCTGGTATCCCTGTACAAGGAGCTGGTTAGGACTCAAGACCAGCTAGGACAATCTGAAGCTGCAAAGGCAGCACTACAAACAGCACTGAAGCAAAGAGAAGAGGGCCAAACCTCCCAGCCCCCTCCGGAAGTAATCAACCTTGAAGAAGCTACTCCAATAACTATTATTCCTCCTCAGCAGACTGGAACTACAGCACCATCTACAGCAACAACTACACCAGCAACAGAGCAAACTCCTAGTCTGGATATGCAGAAGCTGCAGGCTGAAATCCAAGTTCTTGAATCCCAAATGAAAGAGCTCGATGAAGTCAAGAAGACTTTGGCCAAGGTGAATGAAAAATTCGACAAAAGCAAGCAGAATGAAGCAACAAAGGAGCGAGAGATAAAAGCTCTAAAAAAGAGAATAGCTGAACTAGAAAAAGAGCTTGCACTGGAAAAGGTAACAGCAGAACTAAAAGCAGTCCTCTGGGGCAACATTGGTCGATCCATCACCAATCAGTGGCAGTACATTGAGACTATGGATGAGCAAATAGTACTCATCACCAAGGCAAACAAGGAAATACACAGAGCAAGAGCAAGCCTTGGCCACATGCCAGATGCTGCCAGCAGAATGGTCAATGTTTTAAATAACAAAACTAGCTCTCAACTAGCTGCCATGGGAATTACTAACAGGACTGAAACAATATCAGTAGTCAAAAGAGTCCTGACACTAAGAAGCCTAGTTGGAACACTGGAGAGGAGAACACAGGATATGCAGACCGAGATCAACAAGTTCCTGGACAGATTTGTAGCATTACAGAACAGAGGCCTCCCCAGCATTTTAAGCAGTGTAGGAAGACTGCTCACCCTAGAAAATTACAACAAAAGGATTGATGCCCATGCAGTAGCACAGATTGCAAAACAGCCCAGTACCTCAACAGACACAGGGCCAGCATCAGGGCAGAATCTGTATGATAGGGTGGATAATCTGTTTTTTATTATGAATGAAATTGATCACCTTTTTGATACACCACCAAATTTCTTTAAGTATACTGAGGCAGATGAGACTATGGGGGCAATCATAAATCATCAATTGCCCACACAGGAAGTATGGAGGAATTTGACACAGATAATTCTATCAGGCCAGAACCTGTAGCGCTAGTTTTTCTCCAGTCTATGAGCAGTCATGCACGGGCAGAATTTTGATAGATAAGATCCACAAGGAAGAGACAGAGGCTGAGCCAACTCAGCAAAGCTATTTTACTCACTACTGCAGCAGTCACAATCACAGGTGACAAACACACCATACAGCGCACAAGCCATAAAGTCGGGCTCTCCAGCATTTAATCAAAGTATCTCAACCGACTCAGCAGATCCCAAAGGCCAAAATATCTTCTGACAGAGCATTAAAACGCCTTTATTTTGTATTCAATGCTGTAATAAATTTCTGATCATAATATCTCAAAAGTTGGTGAGAATATTAAGTCTGAGATAACTCAGGACTCAGATATTTTTGTAAACAATCGCAAGTATATATTCGCCCCTCACAGAAGCTTAAGGGTTGTTGTTATTTTCCTTTTGGAACTCTCACTTGCTGTAAAAATTCTCAGAGAAATAATACAAAGGGAGAATGGAATTTCCAAAGCTTGGTGTATTTGATGCGTTGTGATGAATGGTGAACATTGCAGGATTCCAGAGTGTTTCATAAAACAATAAGTTTTCTTAAATCTCTGTATTACATGTTTTCGAGTCTTTTGTTCTCTTTTGTTGTCTAAATATTTTACACTTAATAGCAAAGTAGAAGAATAGTTCCAGGATTTAATCACTGATTACCCTGAACTCAAACTGAGCTATTATCCATGTTTTCTTCAGATACAGTAAAAGAAGTGTAATTCTTAGTTGCTGCACTTTAAAACTATATCTTTTACAGTGATAGATATTCCCAGGGATTCAAGTTTGCCCCTGAGACATCCATCCATTTCTTATAACCAGTTTGGTGAAAATACTTAAACATTTAGTGAAAATCCTTGAATGCTCTCACTGCTTGTTTTTCCTGTTCGTGTTATAAATCAAAATTTGTTCTATGAAGTATCCAAATGGCCCTGTAAGTTTCACCAGTTCATCTCAAGGTTTCTAAACACCTACAGCCATAGACTCCATTGCCCAATGATATTTAACTCTTTGAAAATTACATCACAAGAGATCTGAAAGAAATTCTTCAACCAAAACATAAACAAAACCTGTGCATAATAGCTAGCCTAAACCCTATCATAAACAGTTACAAATCATAAAGAGAGAGCCCTCTCTGATCACAGTTTGGCTAGAAACAGTGATCCAAAGATTGGTTAGTGGTTACCCCGGCCGTATTCCCTTGGGAGTCATAGGGAACAACCTGGGTGTTAACACGACGCACAGGGGAAAAACTGCCAAATTGCTCCCGTTTCGCGAAATTTCGGGTCGCGACTTCTCCAAGTGGGCCCGGTCATCTACCCTTCATTTTTTTGGCACCAAAGGCGTCTTTTAAAGAGTTTTCTCTCCAGGTGGGCATCTATCCAAGTGGCAAAAGAATGCAAAGGGTCACCCCAGCCAAATGGCATGCTTGAGAGCGTTGCACCTGTAGCTGATGGTTGGCTCTCCATCTCCTTTTCAAAATGATTTGAGTAACTTCCCAACCCCTAGGTGTTCCATTTCTTCTCTATATTTTCTATATATTGTAAGCAAGTTATTTGCAAAGGGTTGGCTGGCTTGTAACTTCTGGGAGACTGTGGGAAAGAAACTCTGTTTCTGCACTGTGTATTTTTTGACAGAGAGTTAATGAAAGGCAGCAGCTCTGTTTCATGACATTCTTGTGGTTGTGAGTGTAGAAAATGTGTTCTTATGTTCCATATGTATCTTGTTATGTTTCATAATTCATTTCATGTTCCATTTCAGTGAAATTTTCTGAGTGAGATTAGGTAGAATTCAATTTATATTGCTCTTCCTGTGGGAAAATTTCATGTGCAGTGTTATTCTTCTGTTGAAAAGGATTCAAGCGACCATGCCCTTTTCACTATCTTCAGCAATCTTTTCATTCCGTGTCACCTTAAGTCGAAATTGTTGCGCTTCCCGCCTACCTTGCCTCACGGAATAATCTGTGCCTTCATTCTCAATTCTCTGTTCTTTGCTAAGCGTCAGTCCCATATACATCCCAGAAGCTTGGTCACTTCAAAAATCTTTTCCAAAATCCTTTTTCACTTACTAGCCTAAGGTAAACATCACATAGTAAGTCATCTCAGACCATTTTTCCTATCTATTTCTTGAGCGTGACTTGGAGAGAGCCCTCTCCTGCTCTGGTAGGGCTAGCTACCAGTCTGAGCATGGTTTGTGGTTACCCTAATTTTTTCCTTCCTTCAGCCTGAGGCAGATTTAGGTGCCAACAGAAGTATCATCAACAATCTCAGTTTACAGTTGTATCTTTATGTAGAAAACAAAAAAGGAGTACCAACTACAAAGCGCACATAGCGAAAGCGAGAATGCAGAAATGCGGAAATAAACAAGATCCATGACTGTTACTTTAATCACAGAGAGGGAAGAGACTCCTCTACTGCGCAATCTAGCATCACGAATCTATTTTTGAATATATTTGAATACGAATTCCAACAAGAGTATTAGTTCATAATAAATACCAGGTCTACTTAATCACTCCAATATCTGACAATTCTTCTAAACAATATCCTCGTGTTGAAACACGAACTCTAGCCCAACAGTCTACTTCTGTGTCTTTGCAACTTCTTCAACCTTAACAAGGCTCATACAAGTTCGAGAATAGAATCCAAAACAATCTACAAAGGAGACATAGATTTACAAAAATTGAGGAATCTTTATTGATGAACTTCAAAACTCAAGTATTACAAAGTTGCTTCTCAAGCAATACCAAGTTACTTCTCCAGTAGAAAGGCTCTCTAAATTTCTCAAAACCTGAATGCCTCTTTCCCCTAGTCTTCATCTATTTATAGATCCTCCCAGTTATGGGTTTGGTGATACCTCCATATTGGATATGAGAGAATCTTACTTTACATCAAAATCAAATCCTTACATCAGATATGAGAGAACCCTGCTTTCGGGTAACCCAAAGGACATCAGCACACTAATTCAATCATAAAATATTTTATATTTATTCTTATCCCATTATTTAATTATATATGTTGGATTGATTACACTATAAGAGATTCCTTTTCACGGAACCTTACGAAAAACCTGTCTGCCACCAAAGTTGGATAGAAAGACATTACAAAATGACAAAATGTTCTAGTTGTTCACGAAAATAATGATGTTCTCTGAACCTATTCAAGGAGTCATTATTAAAATACTGTGAGTAAATTTCTTCCTCACATTCCCAAATTGGTACTTCAGCATATTCTGGTACTTCATCCTGAAAAAATAGTGGGCCAAAAGGATTTAAATCTCGATCTGTCATGGCATGAAATGACTCATAGTCATGTGAAGAGCCATTCATATTTCCCCCGAATATTCTGAAGAAAATATTTCGTGTAATAAACCAATGAAAGGATCCATTGGCGCGAAGTGTTGCAAGCATGTGATAATTGGTGATATTGTTGATATCAAAAATCCTTTTGTATAAAATTCCTTATTGATGTGCCCATGGTTCTGTAAATCCAGGAAGTTGTAATAACTGGAGAGAGAATGGGTAAAAACATAGAGGACTGGTACCATAAATGTTCCACCATTCTTTAAACCATTCAGGTGTGGGGTCATGTTCTTCGATTTTTGTAACTTTCATCCCATGATATCTAAAAGAAAATTGCACATTATAGAAAAATGAGTTAGTTTTATTTTCAAAACACATACCTGTATACCAGGCTTTCTCTTGGCATTCATGATTTTCAGAGCTCTGAAGGTTGGGTGGCAATAGGAAGCGATCAATGTAGATTTCACAGCAGATTAGATTTTCATTTGCATCTCTGTGTAATGTGAAATCAAGATTTCTCAAATCTTGAAGAAAGCTTAAAGATTCAAAAGCTTCATCATTTCTTTGCATTTGATCATCCCATGAGAAATAATGCTATCCAGTTCCATGCCGATATTTGATTTCTTTCATTAGAAACCAATATTCCTTATAATCGAGTAGAGGTTTCTGCAGATTCAAAGTGTGAGAACCATCAGCACATTCAATGTGAATCTCATTTTCTAATCTTCTTATGATGTTACATCTGAGATTATTTACATCATTTCTCTCTAAAAATTCCCGACTGAGAAGATCTTCGAAGGAATTTTTAACTCCAGAAATGAACTCTACATCAAAATGATATTAGGCCAATGTCATTATCCATCTAACCATTGCTGCATCTTCAATGTCAAATTTATGGATAGCAAACTTAAGGGCTTGGCAATCTGTTTTGACTGTAAAATGTTTATAGATCACAAAATCTTTGAATTTGGCAATGCCAAGGCAGACAGCTCTAAGTTCTTTCTTTAGGCTGGACCAATTTTTTTGTGTAGTTGACCAGATTCCAAAGGCATACTAGAAAATTTCATATTCCATTTTCTTTTTATTAGGATCATGTTGGCAGAAAATTGCACCCCATCCGATATCACTGGCATCTGTAATGATGGTTTTAGGCCATTCTTCATTGATTGTGCTTAAAGGAGAAATATTCCTAATTTTTCCTTTAAGTCTGCTGACTGCCTCTGTTAAATCCTCTGTCCATGGAATTGGATATTTTTGCAATCTTTTATTCAATAAGACTTTGTCTTGGGCACAATGTCTGACAAATTTGGAGATGTAATTCAAACTACCCAAGAATCTTTGTAGTTGAGTTTTATCAATGATTCTGTCTGGAAATTTATCTATGAAATCAAGACTATGTTGCATAATGTAATATGATCCATATTGAATCACATATCCCAAGAAATCTATCATAGTTTGAAATAACTTTGGTTTTGAATCTAATAACACTATACCTTTTTCTTTGACTCTCTTGTAGAATATGTTAAGATGCTTTATATGAGAGGGAATATCTACAGAATGAATTAGAACATCATCAATACATTTCTTCAAGAAATCATCCATACCTTCAAAAGTTTCATCCATAATCCTCTGGAAGGCGGATGGAGCATTTACTAGTCCAAAGGGCATAATATTCCATTCAAAATGTCCTTTTGGTACTGAAAAAGTTGTTTTCCACTTATCTTCTTCTTTTATCCCTACTTTCCAGAAACCAGACTTTAAATCAAACTTGGAAAAGATTTTTGACTGTGATATCTGAGATAAAAGCACTGAGGGCTTTGGCAAGGGATAGGCATCATAATCAAGAATATTATTCAGAGGCTTGTAGTTTACTACCAATCTTGGTTTTCCTCTGATAATCTCTAAATGTTTGTTGACATAAAATCCAAAACAAGCAATAGGGCTATGAGACTTCCTGATCAAACCTTTTTGCAATAAGGATTTTATTTCTTCTTTACAATACCTGAGGTGTTCAGAATTCATCGGTATTGCTTTTGATCTTCTGAGTTTTCCATGAAATTCCTTTTTCAAAGGCAATTCTACTTCATGTTTATGAATATGCCAAAAGGCATTTGGATCTTCAGAACAACAAGATTTTAGTTTTTGAGAGATCTCACTTATTTCTTTTTCAAATTTGCCTTTCAGAAGATTTTCATCAATCTTGAGTATTTCTTTCTTCTTCTCCATCTTTGCCAAGGTATTCTATAACCTGTCAATTCTTCTCAATCTATTAGGAGAATTGGAATGAATAAAAGGATAGAAATAATCTATACCTTTGAAGAGAACAAAATATCCCCATTTCTCTAATTTCTCATCATAAGTGCTTCCATGTCTTCTAAAATTTCTCAGGAAAGGAGTTCCTAAGTACATAACACAATCAAGCCCTGTGACTAATGGAGCATGAACTTGAATTCCTTCAGATTTATAAACGAAGACATCTATTATAGCTTCTTCCATTGTCTTGATTTCTCCACTTGCAGTGACAACTCCTAGACACTTTGTCTTTTGTCTTTGAGGATAGGGAATTACAATACCGCTTACTATGTTCAATCTTGAACCTGTATCAAGTAGAACCTTCCACCATTCTATGGAAGAACCAGTTCTGATTTTCATTTTTACACAGTACATTACATCGGCGTTCATTGCATTCATTCCTAATCCAGATCTAGGATCTTCAAATTCTTCATCTGGAATTTCAAAGTCTTTAGATTTGAAAATCCATTTCATTGGATCATGATATGGATCAGGCTATCTTTCTGGTTCTTTCTGTTCTGTCTGTGAAGATTCTCCTTTTGTGGGTTGTGAATGTAAAGAACATATATTGTGCCCCTGATGTGCTTCAATGCATAGCCTTTTATTCTCTCTGACTTCTTTTCTGAGATCTTTGATAGCTTGACTAATTGCAAGAAGTATTTGAGGAAGATCATCTTCAATTGTTTGTTGTCTGAATTGTCTTGTTAGACCATCAACTGAAAATAAGGCTGCAGAAGGAATATAGCTATGTTGATGATTCATCTATGACTTTTGTTGTTCTTGATATTGTTGTGACTTGGACTGTTGAATATGGGTCATCAACAATCCTTTATACATTACTTTGAGTTTTGGATCATCAGCATTAACTATTTGTGTAAAATAATTTCTAGAAAGCTCATCATGATCTAAGCTTTCATTTGATAGTGGTTTGAACATCCTGACTGCATTACATTTTCAAATGTCAGGGTCACTGCATTCACAAAGTTCTTGAAAACATTCATTACAGTGTGGATCTTTGAAATATTCAACTTCAGAATCTTCTTCTTCAGAAACAGCATGT
Organism: Pinus tabuliformis; assembly: GCA_031772625.1. NCBI lineage: Eukaryota > Viridiplantae > Streptophyta > Pinopsida > Pinales > Pinaceae > Pinus > Pinus tabuliformis. The sequence continues at coordinate 1,739,192,288 of CM062817.1, read as the reverse complement.
ATCTGGTCATTTAGATCATAATAATTTTCTGAATCTATTAATTCTTCACAGCTAGAAGGGAGATCAATAATATTTACCTTGCCAGATTTACTTTTATAGCTAAATTGTTTCTTCTTCCCAGATTGTTGTTTGTCTTTTTTTCAGTTTTGGACATTTGGAGCAATATCTCCTTTTTCATAGCAATGGAAGCAAAATATTTGCTTCTGTTTGGCCTTTGATGAAACTGGCGTGTTTTTTTGTATTCTCTGTGAGGCCTTCTATGAATGATTTTTTTGTTTTCTGCAGATCTAAAATTTTTCTTAGAGTAAGCTTTCTTTTTAGAGCGATGACAATCATATACCTCTAAACTTTTAGAGCCATGTAAATGCCATTGTTTACATAGTTGTTGATAGCCATGTGGTTTAGTGGAGCTGGTGGCAGCTCGAGCAACTTTCATCTGAGAGCAGAGTTCAACAATGACAGCTTTAATAGCTTGTCTTATAACACCAAATTTATGTGCACCAATCTTTCCAGGAAGCTTATTCAAAATGGCAGTAGTTACCCAATTTGGTAAAGAAGCAATGAAGATTTCTTTCCATTTGGGATCTAGAATCATTTCAGAAGAAAGAGTATGCAGACGATGGAGATATTCCATAAAATATTCATAAAAATGCTGCATATTAGTAAGCTTCATGGATGTAAGTGTGACTGCAGTAAGTTCATTATTGATCTGAGGATAACCACAAAAATTGACAAGAATGCCATGCATTAGGCAACCAATCATGCTATTCACAGGTAATGAAGTCTCTGGATCCATATATGAAGTATTATCTGGGTTCATTACCACAGATTTTTCCCAAGAAGGAATGAGGACAGGATCATAATGAATTTTTTCTTTAAGCCAAGAATCAAGGAGTCCTTTGAATCCACTGATGATTTTCCTGGTTGCATTTATTGGAGAAATTTCATCTGCTAAATATGTGCGGTAGCAAACCAACATGGAACTCAATGTAGACAGTATTTCTGCTTCAAAACAATCGTCAATATTCCATGAACATGTGGAAGAAGCAGACCAATCTTTATGATATTCTGATTTCATGACATCTCTTTTATCAGGAGCAGGTGACCAAGAAGAATTCCAAGAACTTCTATCAATAACTTTATGTAGAGTTGTATCTTTGGGTTCTTCTTCATTAGAAAATGAAATTAGATCAGGAATGTCTTTTGTTTTCTGAAAAGTTTCTTTATCAGGAGGAGAAAATTTATTCACAAGAAACTCTAAATCTTCTAGAGTAGGAGTAGAGGACACTGCTTCAAATTTGTTGAGTATTGTATCAGAACTAGAAGGCATATTAGGATCATCTCCTTATTTCAACCACTCAGAAACTATCATTTTATGTCTAGGGCTTGAAGAGTTTAGACTGGAAAACATGCTCGTATTAGCCATAGGAGCATAGACAAAGGTAGTTTCTGGTTTAGGAAAAATGATATCACCAGGATTCTTCATTTTTTATTGAAGAGTAGTAGGAACAACATGGAAAGGCAATTGATCTTGAGGATCTGAGAAATAAGTAGTAGATTTGTAGTTGGTATTAGAGCGAGGTTGAAAGTATTTCCACTTTCTTCCTATTGTTAGAAAGTATTGGTTATGGATAATTTTTCTCCAGCACAAAGTTCTCTTCATGAGTTTAGTGATAAAAGTTTTGATGAAATTCTTAGAGAAGAAGAAGAAAGAGAATGTAATGAAAAAATACAATCTAGTTTTCACACTGTCATCCATGATAAATCTATTACATTATTAAATGAACAGAGTAAGTCTGGTTCTTGGTCTTTACCAAAAATAGACCCCAAAGATGTCTATACAAATCTGGGATTATTAGACACTATACAATACTGGAGATATAAGGTTAAAGAAGAAATTCTACAAACCTCCAATAATAATCATCTGCTTCAAACAATGAACATTTTGAAGAAATCTGAGTTTACAGCTGCACTAAAAGCTGGTCTCAATTTTGCTCATTTTGGTCATATCCAAATTGGAATTCAACCACTACATCGAAAAGGTCAAGATGTTGCTATCTTCTCTTGTGTTTTTTATCGCCGATGGAAAACTTTTCATAAAGTTTTAATTGGAGGATGTCAAGGAACATTAGCCTATGGTCCAATTTCTTGGTCATGTGTTACTGATTTTTCTATTTCCTTAGATTATCCTAATGCCATCAATGCTCTAATGCTCGGAATCCAAACACATGGATATGATGATTTTGAAGATAATAACAATAATGTTGCTATTCATTGGCGATGTGTCATCAAATTTTATAAGAAGACCACTCCTTCTGTTGTCCAACAAGTTTCTGAAACCTCTAAGTTCACTACTCTAATCACTCATGACTATGGCTTAAATCTTGTTGCTCCTCAAATGATATCTCATCAAGATCTTAAACCGCCAACAGAATGGGTCACAAATTGGGCTTCTATTCATACTTCTCCTTATCCACAGCCTATCACTACTCAAACTTCTATTCAAGAAGATAATGGCCTTGTTCGAACTCGTTTCTTTCCCCAATCAGAGTATGCATAGTCTAAGCATGGTGGACCTCCTCCTCCTCTTGTTATGCAAAACCCTGTAAAAACTAAAGTCGCAGTAAAACCACAAATGTCCTCTATTTCATCTATTCCTGAAGGATCACCAAGTCCTTCATATGATCTTACTTCTAATCCAAACTTCATGCATATGTTATCAAATATGATTGCACAAACTCTTCAGTCTCTGCATTCAAATATTGTTCCTCCTAGAATAATTAATATGCAATCAACATTCCAAATTCCACAATTTCCACAACCATCTGTATGTAATCATCCTCATTGTTCTCCTAGCTTTTGTCAGCAAACTCCTAGTCTTCCAAAACCCCATGAAAAAGAAGAACAGGATAAAGACAAAAGAAGAATAAACATGATTCATTTTGTTCCAAGTTCTGGAAATCAAACACAGGAATATACAAAGTGTACTCCTTTTTCAGCTCATGAAGAAATTTTTCTTCAATCAGTAGGAAAATCTACTACAAAAGGCTTAGGATATCCAAAAGAAATCGCCAGCTATAGATTGGATCCTAGGAATAAGATTCCTAGTAAAGTACAGCTTCCTTCTGATGAAGAAATCATTCAATTTCTTAAGATATACAAAGGAATAAGTCCTTATGATCCCTCAAATGAATGGTATAAGAAAATGTTTATCTGGGATCTGTATACTCATCAGCAAGAGTATACATACTATGAAGAAATGAAAACCTATTCAAAGAAAGATAGGTCAACAATCAACAAAGTCAACAATAAAAATTGGAAAGCTTGGATGGAACAAAATAACCAATGGATTTCTTTTTATGAATTTTATTATCCAAGTACAAATTAAGTAGAAATGGCTTTGGTCAAAAAGTTCAAGAATCTATCTTGTGAAGATATAAAAACAAAGATTAAGGAAAATCCAGTTGAAATTCCTAGACCTCTTATCATCCTTCACATAGATGATAAATATAAAAATATGTTGCAAAAATAAAATGTTCCGAAACATTTACAGTCTGTTAAGATGAAAGGGCAACTTTTGTTAGAACACATCTGTCAAACCCTTAGAGTGAATATGATGCAAGGGTCAACCTTACAGATAGAAGTGCCACAACACAAATGGGAATTAATAGATGGCACTATTCTTAGCACTGAGACAACAATTCCTCCATGGAAAAATCTTGTTATCGGACAAGATGATAAGATTTTTAAGTTACTTCCACTTTAGTCTGACCAGTCTCATCTTTCAGACAGGGAATCGGTTGCAGCAACAAACTAGACAAATCTTGCTCTAGATAGTTTGACTAAACATCTAGAAAGAAATCATCAATATGCAGCCAGAGAAAATAAAATGCTCCAAGAAATAATTGATAAAATTCTTCAAAAGGTAGATTTTACCAGAGATCAATTACTAGATGGAATAAAAACTCTTGGATCAAAATTTTTGCATATTACTAAAACTATTGATGTTTTAGAAAAAGGGATTAATGATAATTCCAAATGGATTGGAAAAGTACATTCAGTAGGAGATAAGAATCAGGATATGATGACAAGCTTAAAAACGTCACTTGAAGTAGTAAAGAAACAAGTTTGGGTTGTCTCTACTTCTGTTGAAAGTCTGAAAAAGAAAAACACTCCTGATCCTACTTTCAAAGCTACTACTTATTTCTCATATCCTCAAGATCAATTGCCTTTCCATGTTGTTCCTACTAATCTTCAATAAAAAATGAAGAATCCTGGTGATATCATTTTTCCTAAACCAGAAACTACCTTTGTCTATGCTCTTATGGCTAATCCTGGCATGTTTTCCAGTCTAAACTCTTCAAGCCCTGGACATAAAATGACAGTTTCTGAGTGGTTGAAATCAGGAGATGATCCTGATAAGCCTTCCAGTTCATAAAAGTATCCATGATAGAAAAATAAATTTGATTTCTATGATTTTTCATCATAGTATATATAGTATTCTATCGAAGATTTAAGATTGGATATTTAAAATCTAGGATCTTGAAAAGGATTTAAATCTGGATCTATCATGGCATGAAATGACTCATAGTCATGTGAACATTTAGTATATTGTCTACAGTGTAAATTCAAGATACACTCATACAGTGTAAAATATCGAGACAGTATACAGTATTAAATTGGGACGAAGTACCAGAATACTAACTGGAAATGAAAAATCACAGAAATACTGTCTACATTGAGTTCCATGTTGGTTTGCTACCGCACATATTTAGCAGATGACATTTCTCCAATAAATGCAACCAGGAAAATCATCAGTGGATTCGAAGGACTCTTTGATTCTTGGCTTAAAGTAGAAATTCATTATGATCCTGTCCTCATTCCTTGTTGGGAAACATCTATGGTAATGAACCCAGATAATACTACATATATGGATCCACAGACTTCATTACCTGTGAAGAACATGATTGGTTGCCTAATGCATCGCATTCTTGTCAATTTTTGTGATGTCTTTCTGTGTGACTTTGGTGGCAGACAGGTTTTTCGTAATGTTCCCTGAAAAAGAATCTCTTACAGTGTAATCAATCCGACATATATAATTAAATAATGGGATAAGAATAAATATAAAATATATACACTAGAGATGTAGGAATATATTTTCCAATCAAAAAGAATCTCTTACAGTGTCATCAATCCGACAATGATTCAAACCAACATTATTTTATAAGAATAAATATAAAATATTTTATGATTGAATTACTATGCAGATGTCCTCTGGGTTACCCAGAGGACATCCGCACAGTAATTCAAACCAACATTGGAACTCTACTCTCAGATGAAAGTTTCTCGAGCTGCCACCAGCTCCACTAAACCACATGCCTATCAACAACTATGTAAACAATGGCATTTACATGGCTCTAAACGTTTAGGGGTATATGATCGTCGTCACTCTAAAAAGAAAGCTTACTCTAAGCAAACTTTTAGATCTACAGAAAACAAAAAAATCATTCATAGAAGACCTCCCAGAGAATACAAAAAAACCCGCCAGTTTCATCAAAGGCCAAAGCACTAGTGTAATAAATCATATATAATCATCTGGATTAGGATGATTACATACAGATGGTTGTGGAAATTGTGGAATTTGGAATGCTAATTGCATATTAATTGTTATAGGAGGAAAAATATTTGAAAGCAAAGACTGAAGAGTTTGTGAAATCATATTTGATTACACATGCATGAAGTTTGGATCAGAAGTAAGATCATATGAAGGACTTGGTGATCCTTCATGAATAGATGCAATAGAGGACATTTGTGGTTTTACTGCGACTTCAGTTTTGACAGGGTTTTGTATAACAATAGAAGTTTCAAGATGTTGTTGTCTTCTCTTGTGTTTTTTATCGCCGATGGAAAACTTTTCATAAAGCTTTAATTGGAGGATGTCAAGGAACATTAGCGTACAGTCCAATTTCTTGATCCTGTGTTCCTGATTTTTCTATTTCCTTAGATGATCCTAATGCCATCAATGCTCTAAAGCTCAGCATCCAAACACATGGATATGATGATTTTGAAGATAATAGCAATAATGTTGCTATTCATTGGCGATGTGTCATCAAATTTTATAAGAAGACCACTCCTTCTGTTGTCCAACAAGTTTATGAAACCTCTGAGTTCACTACTCTAATCACTCATGACTATGGCTTAAATCTTGTTGCTCCTCAAATGATATCTCGTCGAGATCTTAAACCGCCAACAGAATGGGTCACAAATTGGGCTTCTATTCGTACTTCTCCCTGTGCACAACCTATCACTACTCAAACTTCTATTCGAGAAGATAATGGCCTTGTTCAAACTCGTTTCTTTCCCCAATCAGAGTATGCACAGTCTGAGCATGGTGGACCTCCTCCTCCTCTTGTTATACAAAACCCTGTAAAAACTAAAGTCGCAGTAAAACCACAAATGTCCTCTATTGCATCTATTCCTGAAGGATCACCAAGTCCTTCATATGATCTTACTTCTGATCCAAACTTCATGCATATGTTATCAAATATGATTGCACAAACTCTTCAATCTCTGCATTCAAATATTGTTCCTCCTAGAACAATTAATATGCAATCAGCATTCCAAATTCCACAATTTCCACAACCATCTGTATGTAATCATCCTCATTGTTCTCCTAGCTTTTGTCAGCAAACTCCTAGTCTTCCAAAACCCCATGAAAAAGAAGAACATGATAAAGACAGAAGAAGAATAAACATGATTCGTTTTGTTCCAAGTTCTAGAAATCAAACACAGGAATATACAAAGTGTACTCCTTTTTCAGCTCATGAAGAAAGTTTTCTTCAATCAATAGGAAAATATACTACAAAAGGCTTAGGATATCTAGAAGAAATCCCCAGCTACATATTGGATCCTAGGAATAAGATTCCTAGTAAAGTACAGCTTCCTTCTAATGAAGAAATCATTCAATTTCTTAAGATATACAAAGGAATAAGTCCTTATGATCCCTCAAATGAATGGTATAAGAAAATGTTTAACTAGGATCTATATACTCATCAGCAAGAGTATACATATTGTGAAGAAATGAAAACCTATTCAAAGAAAGATAGGTCAACAATCAGCAAAGTCAACAATAAAAATTGGAAAGCTTGCATGGAACAGAATAACCAATGGATTTCTTTTTATGAATTTTATTATCCAAGTACAAATGAAGTAGAAATGGCTTTGGTCAAAAAGTTCAAGAATCTATCTTATGAAGATATAAAAACAAAGATTAAGGAAAATCTAGTTGAAATTCCTAGACCTCTTATCATCCCTCACATAGATGATAAATATAAAAATATGTTGCAAAAATCAAATGTTCTGAAACATTTACAGTATGTTAAGATGAAAGTGCATCTTTTGTTAGAACACATCTGTCAAACCCTTAGAGTGAATATGATGCAAGGGTCAGCCTTACAGACAAAAGTTCCACAACACAAATGGGAATTAATAGATGGCACTATTCTTAGCACTGAGACAACAATTCCTCCATGGAAAAATCTTGTTATCAGACAAGATGATAAGATTTTTAAGTTACTTCCACTTCAGTTTGACCAGTCTCATCTTTCAGACAAGGAATCGGTTGCAGCAACAAACTAGACAAATCTTGCTCTAGATAGTTTGATTAAACATCTAGAAAGAAATCATCAATATGCAGCCAGAGAAAATAAAATGCTCCAAGAAATAATTGATAAAATTCTTCAAAAGGTAGATTTTACCAGAGATCAATTACTAGATGGAATAAAAACTCTTGGATCAAAATTTTTGCATATTGCTAAAACTATTGATGTTTTAGAAAAAGGGGTTAATGATAATTCCAAATGGATTGGGAAAGTACATTCAGTAGCAGATAAGAATTAGGATATGATGACAAGCTTAAAAACATCACTTGAAGTAGTAAAGAAACGAGTTTGGGTTGTCTCTACTTTTGTTGAAAGTTTGAAAAATAAAAACACTCTTGATCCTACTTTTAAAGCTACTACTTATTTCTCAGATCCTCAAGATCAATTGCATTTCCATGTTGTTCGTACTACTCTTCAATCAAAAATGAAGAATCCTTGTGATATCATTTTTCCTAAACCAGAAACTACCTTTGTCTATGCTCCTATGGCTAATCCTAGCATGTTTTCCAGTATAAACTCTTCAATCCCTGGACATAAAATGACAGTTTCTGAGTGGTTGAAATCAAGAGATGATCTTGATAAGCCTTCGAGTTCTGATATAGTACTCAAAAAATTTGAAGCAACGCCCTCTGCTCCTCCTACTTTAGAAGATTTAGAGTTTCTTGTGAATAATTTTTCTCCTCCTAATAAAGAAACTTTTCAGACTGCAAAAGACATTCCCGATCTAATTTCATTTTCTAATGAAGAAGAACCCAAAGATACAATTGTACATAAAGTTACTAATAGAAGTTCTTGGAATTCTTCTTGGTCACCTGCTCCTGATAAAAGAGACGTCATGAAATCGGAATATCATAAATATTGGTCTGCTTCTTCCACATATTCATGGAATATTGACAATTATCCTGAAGCAGAAATACTGTCTACATTGAGTTCCATGTTGGTTTGCTACCATACATATTTAGCAGATGACATTTCTCTAATAAATGCAACAAGGAAAATCATCAGTGGATTCGAAGGACTCCTTGATTGTTGGCTTAAAGCAGAAATTCATTATGATCCTATCCTCATTCCTTCTTGGGAAACATCTATGGTAATGAACCTAGATAATACTACATATATGGATCCATAGACTTCATTACCTGTGAATAACATGATTGGCTGCCTAATGCATGGCATTCTTGTCAATTTTTGTGGTTATCCTCAGATCAATAATGAACTTGCTATAGTCACACATACATCCATGAAGCTTACTAATATGCAGCATTTTGATGAATATTTTATGGAATATCTCCATCGTCTGCATACTCTTTCTTCTGACATGATTCTAGATCACAAATGGAAAGAAATCTTCATTGCTTCTTTACCAAATTAGGTAACTACTACCATTTTGAATAAGCTTCCTGGAAAGATTGGTGCCTATAAATTTGGTGTTATAAGACAAGCTATTAAAGCCGCCATTGTTGAACTCTGCTCTCAGATGAAAGTTGCTTGAGCTGCCACCAGCTCCACTAAACCACATGGCTATCAACAACTATGTAAACAATGGCATTTACATGGCTCTAAAAGTTTAGGGGTATATGATTATCGTCACTCTAAATATAAAGCTTACTCTAAGAAAACTTTTAGATCTATAGAAAACAAAAAAATCATTCGTAGAAGGCCTCCTAGAGAATAAAAAAAACACGCCAGTTTCATCAAAGGCCAAAACAGAAGCAAATATTTTGCTTCCATTACAATGAAAAAGGACATATTGCTCCAAATTGTCCAAAACTGAAAAAAGACAAACAAAAATCTGGGAAGAAGAAACAATTTAGCTATAAAAGTAAATCTGGCAAGGTAAATATTATTGATCTCCCTTCTAGTTGTGAAGAATTAATAGATTCAGAAAATTATTATGATCTAAATGACAAGATACATGCTGTTTATGAAGAAGAAGATTTTGAAGTTGAATATTGCATAGATCCACACTGTAATGAATGTTTTCAAGAACTCCGTGAATGCAGTGATCCTGACATTTTCAAATGTAATGCAGTCAAGATGTTTAGACCACTATCAAATGAAAGCTTAGATCATGATGAGCTTTCTAGAAATTATTTTACACAAATGGTTAATGCTGATGATCCAAAACTCAAAGAAATGTATAAAGGATTGCTGATGACCCATCTTCAACAGTCCAAGTCACAACAATATCAAGAACAACAAAAGTCACAGATAAATCATCAAAATAGCTATATTCCTTCTGTAGCCTTATTTTCAGTTGATGGTCTAACAAGACAATTCAGACAACAAACAATTGAAGATGATCTTCCTCAAACACTTCCTGCAATTAGTCAAGCTATCAAAGATCTCAGAAAAGAAGTCAGAGAGAATAGAAGGCTATGCATTGAAGCACATCAGGGGCAAAATATACATTCTTTACATGCACAACCCACAAAAGGAGAATCTTCACAGACATAACAGAAAGAACCAGAAAGACAGCCTGATCCATATCATGATCCAATGAAAGGAATTTTCAAATCTAAAGACTTTGAAATTCCAGATGAAGAATTTGAAGATCCTAGATCTGGATTAGGAATGAATGCAATGAACGCAGATGTAATATACTATGTAAAAATGAAAGTCAGAATTGGTTCTTCCATAGAATGGTGGAAGGTTCTAATTGATACAGGTTCAAGATTGAACATAGCAAGCGGCACTGTAATTCCCTATCCTCAAAGACAAAAGACAAAGTGTCCAGGAGTTGTCACTGCAAGTGGAGAAATCAAGATCCATATTGAAGAGAAGAAAATATCCCCATTTCTTTTGTCTTTCAGGATAGGGAATTACAGTTATTAAAAGACAAATGAGCTATAATTCCATGTCTTGAAGAGCCATTCATATTTCCCCCAAATCTTCTGAAGAAAAGATTTTGTGTAATAAACCAATGAAAGGATCCATTGGCATGGAGTGCTGCAAGCATGTGATAATTGGTGATATTGCTGATATCCAAAATCCTTTTGTATAAAATTCCTGATTGATGTGCCTGTGGTTCTGTAAATCTAGGAAGTTGTAATAACCGTAGAGAGAATGGGTAAAAACATAGAGGACTGGTACCATAAATGTTCCACCATTCTTTAAACCATTCAGGTGTGGGGTCTTGTTCTTTGATTTTTGTAACTTGCATCTCATGACATCTAAAAGAAAACTGCACATTATAGAAAATATTTCACTATGAAATATCATGCAATCATATTTGATACCATATGATCCATATTCCCTTCACTAAGTGTTACTCACACACAGGGCTACAAGAGTACATCTAGGTTACCCAAAAGCAGGGATTGGGTAAACCAGAGTACATCATGTAATAAACCAATGAAAAGATCCATTGGCACGGAGTGATATAAGCATGTGATAATTGGTGATATTGCTGATATCCAAAATCCTTTTGTATAAAATTCTTAATTGATGTGCCTGTGGTTCTGTAAATCTAGGAAGTTGTAATAACCGGAGAGAGAATGGGTAAAAACATAGAGGACTAGTACCATAAATGTTCCACCATTCTTTAAACCATTCAGGTGTGGGGTCTTGTTCTTTGATTTGTGTAACTAGCATCCCATGATATCTAAAAGAAAATTTCACATAAAAGAAAATATCTGACTGTGATTTTATTGAATCCAAACTTCATGCATATGTTATCAAATATGATTGCACAAACTCTTTAGTCTCCACATTCAAATATTGTTCCTCCTAGAACAATTAATATGCAATCAACATTCCAAATTCCACAATTTCCACAACCATCTTTATGTAATCATCCTCATTGTTCTCCTAGATTTTTTCAGCAAACTCCTAGTCTTCCAAAACCCCATGAAAAAGAAGAACATGATAAAGATAGAAGAAGAATAAACATGATTCGTTTTGTTCCAAGTTTTGGAAATCAAACACAGGAATATACAAAGTGTACTCCTTTTTCATCTCATGAAGAAATTTTGCTTCAATCAGTAGGAAAATCTGCTACAAAAGGCTTAGGATATCCAGAAGAAACCCCCTGCTACAGATTGGATCCTAGGAATAAGATTCCTAGTAAACTACAGCTTCCTTCTGATGAAGAAAACATTCAATTTATTAATATACAAAGTAATAAGTCCTTATGATACCTCAAATGAATGGTATAAGAAAATGTTTAACTGGGATCTGTATACTCATCAACAAGAGTATAGATACTGTGAAGAAATGAAAACCTATTCAAAGAAAGATAGGTCAACAATCAACAAATTCAACAATAAAAATTGGAAAGCTTGGATGGAACATAATAACCAATGGATTTCTTTTTATGAAATTTATTATCCAAGTACAAATGAAGTAGAAATGGTTTTGGTCAAAAAGTTCAAGAATCTATCTTGTGAAGATATAAAAACAAAGATTAAGGAAAATCCAATTGAAATTCCTGGACCTCTTATCATCCCTCACATAGATGATAAATATAAAAATATGTTGCAAAAATCAAATTTACCGAAACATTTACAGTCTGTTAAGATGAAAGGGTAGCTTTTGTTAGAACACATCCATCAAACCCTTAGAGTGAATATGATGCAAGGGTCAACCTTACAGATAGAAGTGCCACAACACAAATGATAATTAATAGATGGCACTATTCTTAGCACTGAGACAGCGATTCCTCCATGGAAAAATCTTGTTATCAGACAATATGATAAGATTTTTAAGTTACTTCCACTTCAGTCTGACCGGTCTCATCTTTCAGACAGGGAATCGGTTGCAGCAACAAACTGGAAAAATCTTTCTCTAGATAGTTTGATTAAACATCTAGAAATAAATCATCAATATGCAGCCAGAGAAAATAAAATGCTCCAAGAAATAATTGATAAAATTCTTCAAAAGGTAGATTTTACCAGAGATCAATTACTAGATGGAATAAAAACTCTTGGATCAAATGATTTGCATATTGCTAAAACTATTGATGTTTTAGAAAAAGGGATTAATGATAATTCCAAATGGATTGGAAAAGTACATTCAATAGCAGATAAGAATCAGGATATGATGACAAGCTTAAAAACGTCACTTGAAGTAGTAAAGAAACAAGTTTGGGTTGTCTCTACTTCTGTTGAAAGTCTGAAAAAGAAAAACACTCTTGATCCTACTTTTAAAGCTACTACTTATTTCTCAGATCCTCAAGATCAATTTCCTTTCCATGTTGTTCCTACTACTCTTCAATCAAAAATGAAGAATCCTGGTGATATCATTTTTCCTAAACCAGAAACTACCTTTGTCTATGCTCCTATGGCTAATCCTGGCATGTTTTCTAGTCTAAACTCTTCAAGCCCTGGACATAAAATGACAGTTTCTGAGTGGTTGAAATCAAGGGATGATCTTGATAAGCCTTCCAGTTCTGATACAGTACTCAACAAATTTGAAGTAGTGCCCTTTTCTCCTCCTACTCTAGAAGATTTAGAGTTTCTTGCGAATAATTTTTCTCCTCCTAATAAAGCAACTTTTCAGACAACAAAAGACATTCCTGATCTAATTTCATTTTCTGATGAAGAAGAACCCAAAGATACAACTGTACATAAAGTTACTGATAGAATTTCTTGGAATTCTTCTTGGTCACTTGCTCCTGATAAAAGAGATGTCATGAAATCAGAATATCATAAAGATTGGTCTGCTTCTTCCACATATTACATGGAATATTGATAATTGTTCTGAACCATAAATACTATCTACATTGAGTTCCATGTCGGTTTTCTACCGCACATATTTAGCAAATGACATTTCTCCAATAAATACAACAACGAAAATCATCAGTGGATTCGAAGGACTCATTGATTCTTGGGTTAAAGCAGAAATTCATTATGATCTTGTCCTCATTCCTTCTTGGGAAACATCTGTGGTAATGAACCCAGATAAATATGGATACACAGACTTCATTACCTGTGAATAACATGATTGGTTGCCTAATGCATGGCATTCTTGTCAATTTTTGTGGTTATCCTCAGTTCAATAATGAATTTGTTGTAGTCACACTTACATCCATGAAGCTTACTAATATGTAACATTTTGATGAATATTTTATGGAATATCTCCATCGTCTGCATACTCTTTCTTCTGACATGATTCTAGATCCCAAATGGAAAGAAATATTCATTGCTTCTTTACCAAATTGGGTACTACTGCCATTTTGAATAAGCTTCCTGGAAATATTGGTGCCTATAAATTTGGTGTTATAAGACAAGCTATTAAGGCTATCATGGTTGAATTTTTCTCTCAGATGAAATTTGCTCAAGCTGCCACCGGCTCCACTAATCCACATGGCTATCAACAACTATGTAAACAATGGCATTTACATGGCTCTAAAAGTTTAGGGGTATATGATCATCATCGCTCTAAAAAGAAAGCTTACTCTAAGCAAACTTTTAGATCTATAGAAAACAAAAAAATCATTCATAGAAGGCCTCCCAGAGAATACAAAAAAGCATGCCAGTTTCATCAAAGGCCAAAATAGAAGCAAATATTTTGCTTCCATTGCAATGAAAAAGGACATATTGCTCCAAATTGTCCAAAACTGAAAAAAAGACAAACAACAATCTGGGAAGAAGAAACAATTTAGCTATGAAAGTAAATCTGGAAAGGTAAATATTATTGATCTCTCTTCTAGTTGTGAAGAATTAACAGATTTAGAAAATTATTATTATCTAAATGACCAAATACATGATGTTTATGAAGAATAAGATTCTGAAGTTGAATATTGCAGAGAACCACACTGCAATGAATGTTTTCAAGAACTCTATGAATGCAATGGTCCTCACATTTGCAAATGTAATGCAGTCAGGATGTTCAGACCATTATCAAATGAAAGCTTAGATCATGATGAGCTTTCTAGAAATTATTTTACACAAACGGTTATTATTGATGATCCAAAACTCAAAGAAATGTATAAAGGATTGCTTATGACCCATCTTCAACAGTTGAAGTCACAACAATATCAAGAACAGCAAAAGTCACAGATAAATCATCAACATAGCTATATTCCTTCTGTAGCCTTATTTTCAGTTGATGGTCTAACAAGACAATTCAAACAACAAACAATTGAAGATGATCTTCCTCAAACACTTCCTGCAATTAGTCAAGCTATCAAAGATCTCAAAAAAGAAGTCAAAGAGAATAGAAGGCTATGCATTGAAGCACATCAGGGGCACAATATACATTCTTTACATGCACAATCCACAAAAGGAGAATCTTCACAGACAGAACAGAAAGAACCAGAAAGACAACCTGATCCATATCATGATCCAATGAAAGGGATTTTCAAATTTGAAGACTTTGAAATTATGACTTATCACGATCATCTCCTAATTTCAACCACTCAGAAACTGTCATTTTATGTCCAGGGCTTGAAGAGTTTAGACGAGAAAACATGCCAAGAAAAATGATATCACTAGGATTCTTCATATTTGATTGAAGAGTAGTAGGAACAACATTGAAAGGAAATTGATCTTGAGGATTTGAGAAATAAGTAGTAGCTTTAAAAGTAGGATCAGGAGTGTTTTTCTTTTTCAGACTTTCAACAGAAGTAGAGACAACCCAAACTTGTTTCTTTACTACTTCAAGTGACGTTTTTAAGCTTGTCAGCATATCCTAATTCTTATCTGCTACTGAATGTACTTTGCCAATCCATTTGGAATTATCATTAATCCATTTTTATAAAACATCAATAGTTTTAGCAATATGCAAATCATTTGATCCAAGAGTTTTTATTCCATCTAGTAATTGATCTCTGGTAAAATCTACCTTTTGAAGAATTTTATCAATTATTTCTTGGAGCATTTTCTTTTCTCTGGTTGCATATTGATGATTTCTTTCTAGATGTTTAATCAAACTATCTAGAGCAATATTTGTCCAGTTTGTTGCTGCAACCAATTCCCTGTCTGAAAGATGAGACTAGTCAGACTGAAGTGGAAGTATCTTAAAAATATTATCATCTTGTCTGATTACAAGATTTTTCCATGGAGGAATCATTATCTTAGTGCTAAGAATAGTGCCATCTATTAATTCCCATTTGTGTTGTGGCACTTCTATCTGTAAGGCTGACCCTTGCATCATATTCACTCAAAGGGTTTGACAGATGTGTTCTAACAAAAGCTGCCCTTTCATCTTAACAGACTGTAAATGTTTCAGAACATTTGATTTTTGCAACATATTTTTATATTTATCATCTATGTGAGGGATGATAAGAGGTCCAAGAATTTCAACTAGATTTTCCTTAATCTTTGTTTTCATATCTTCACAAGATAGATTCTTAAACTTTTTGACCAAAGCCATTTCTACTTCATTTGTACTTGGATAATAAAATTCATAAAAAGAAATCCATTGGTTATTCTGTTCCATCCAAACTTTCCAATTTTTATTGTTGACTTTGTTGATTGTTGACCTATCTTTCTTTGAATAGGTTTTCATTTCTTCACAATATTTATACTCTTGTTGATAAGTATACAGATCCCAGTTAAACATTTTCTTATACCATTCATTTGAGGGATCATAAGGACTTATTCCTTTGTATATCTTAAGAAATTGAATGATTTCTTCATCAGAAGTAAGTTTTACTTTACTAGGAATCTTATTCCTAGGATCCAATCTGTAGCAGGGGATTTCTTCTGGATATCCTAAGCCTTTTGTAGCAGATTTTCCTATTGATTGAAGCAAAATTTCTTCATGAGCTGAAAAAGGAGTACACTTTGTATATTCCTGTGTTTGATTTCCAGAACTTGGAACAAAATGAATCATGTTTATTCTTCTTCTGTCTTTATCCTGTTCTTCTTTTTCATGGAGTTTTGGAAGACTAGGAGTTTGCTGACAAAAGCTATTAGATGTCTTTGCTATAAAAAGTATTTCCATATTGTTCATAGTAATTTCCATGATTGTGGCATTGCAATTGTGTTCAGACCTCTTGTCTATAGGTATCTTAATTATATAAGTAAACATTACACAGTATTCTTTTAATCTTCCACATTTCAAAGATATGCCATGCTTTGAAGAATTTATATACTACTTCTTGGGCAACATATTCCATAAATTGCTTGAAGCTTCCACTATATTCCATAAATTGCTTGAAGCTTCCACTAAGCTTTTTGCTATAGAATTCTAAGAATAGGGGGAGATCATGTAACTCTTTTATGGTTGCAGAATAAATATTAATGCAAAATGAAAGATGATGCCAAGAACGGTTTCGTTCACCATGGATTGCTAAATAGAAGCTTACTTATGTAAAATCAAGCAAATGAATGTGTTGATGCCTTTTAGAGTTTTCCAATACTTCCAAATCGCTTGATTGGGTCCTAAGAGTTATTTCCAATGCATCCTAAACTAGATGATTTTGTTTTTGGTCTTTGACAAAGAATTTAAAACATAGCTATCAAATGCATTCAAGGTTAGGTTGTGCAAGCGTAGAAACAAGTTGGCTTTTTCATAAATTTGAATAAGTGAAGATTTGCATTAAGTTGTTTTAATCTCCCTTCTTTGAAGGACGCATTGTCATCTTAAACTATATAATTTAATATTAATTATAATTTAATTTAATTAATATTATTAGGGATAGTTTAGATTTATGTGAGTATTTTTAGTTGTATATATAAATTAAGAATTTATAAATATGTTGTTTTTTATTTTCACTTTTCAAGTTATGTATTTACAATTTTATTAGGTAATCTATTCTTCATAATAGCTTTTTTGGAATTTACATTTTTAAAAATAAGTAAATTATAGATAGTTTAGATTTATGTGAGAATATTTTTAGTTGTATATATAAATTAAGGATTTGTAAATCTGTTGTTTCTTATTTTCACTTTTCAAGTTACATAATTTCAAATTCACAAATGGTATATAAGTATTTTGATGACCATTACTTTTTTAAATTATCTAATTTAATTTATATAACTAAATATATTGTTAATATCCACTTGTATTAGATGCAAATTTATGTGTTTTGTTATTCTTTTGATGGTCACATGGTAGAGATTATGTACAAGAATATTGAAGATTGGGTTGTTGGGCAATGGAAACAACATAATTAAATAAATTCTAATGTTCCTACTAGTATCATATTTGACAGTTTCTGTTTATGCGTTTTGGTATTCCCTTGATGGTCACATGGTTTCTTTACGCAGAGTTTATGTACAAGAATATTGAAGATTGGGTTGTTAGCAAATGGAAACAACACAATTAAATAAATTCTAATGTTCCTACTAGTATTATATTTGACAATTTTTGTTTCACTTTTACTTATATATAGAGATAGAGGGGCAGGGGGGATTGCGTTGTATCTAGTAACACTTGTTCTTATATGATATGGTTTGAAAACCATTATATTAAAGAAAAGGAATTTTTGTTTATAACACTGCTATATCTTATTTAAAATTTAAGGGCATACTAAATTAAATATAAATATATATATATATGAAATGGTAAAAGTTAGAATTATTAGGATAGTTTAATTTTCCCAAAGGTTTCTCAACTCCTCCCTATGAGATTTGAACTTGTGACCTAGTGAAAACTAAATCCCATACAAATAAATTGGTCTACCTCTCATGGATCAATTATATATATATATATATATATATATATATATATAGAGAGAGAGAGAGAGAGAGAGAGAGAGAGAGAGACATATATATTAATTCTCTAAATGTGATTCTCATTCTCAACTCCTCCCTATGAGATTTGAACTTGTGACCTAGTGAAAACTAAATCTCACACAAATAAATTAGTCTACCTCTCACGGATCAATTATATATATGTGTGTGTGTGTGTCTACGGGGTTTTGGATAGATGATGATTGGGTGTTTTGTTAAGACACTTCTTGATGTGAATTTACACTGGCAAACTTATATTCTACTTATTTGAAATGACTAACGGTATATAAAATGGCTTCTAAAATACATGTCATTCTAAAATACATATCATTGATTGTTTAGTAATTTTAAAATAATATAAAGCATGACATCTATTTTGGATATATAAAATGGCTTCTAAAATACATGTCATTAATTGTTTAGTAATTTCAAAATAATATAAAGCAAGACATCTATTTTGGATTTGGGATTACATTTCGATGGGTATGTATTTTTTAATCTTTTTATTTGATTTTCATTTCTATATCTGTGTATGGATTGCAAGAATGATGTTTAGGCTCATGTAACAGTTATGAACACATATATTTAAGTCGATCTTAGAATTTTTAGTTTTGTAATTTTTTTAGTGTGAATTTTTAAGATCGTAATTTTATAAATTATTTATATATTTTTTATTAATTTATTTTTATTAGGTTGATGAAATTATTTAATTATGAAGTAGATGTTAGAATTTTTAAGTGGCAATTTTTTAAGTGTGAATTTTTAAAATTGTAGTTTTAGATATTTTTTATTTTATTTTCTTGATTATGTTGATGAAATTATTTAATTATGAATGGAATTTTAAGCCCATGTTGAAATCCTTAAGAGGTAATTTTTAAGTGTTAATTTTTAAGATTGCAATTTTATGAAGTGTTTACATATTTTTTTATTTATTTTTTTAGGTTATGTTGATGAAATTATTTAATTATGAATATAATTATGAAGGTATATTTATTTTAAGATATAGTTATATTTTAAATTTTAAATTAATTAAATTTAATGAATATATATTAATTCAATATTGTTATTAAATAAAATTGTATTAAAAATTGCAAAAAAAAAATTATTAATAAGAGTTATATGATAAATTATATAAAGAGAATTTTTTATTTATAAATTAAAACTACTTAAAATTATGTTTATTTTTTCCTTATATAAGTTTTATTTTATTTTTTATAAATTGTTTTTTATTTTTTATAAATTGTTTTTTATGTTTTTATAGTCTTTTTCCTATCATACATTTATATTTTGATTTATTCATTTTCTTTATGGTAATTTTCCATTATTGAAAAAAGATCAATTTTTAAGTTGATGAGAAATTGGAATATTTTATTGATTATCACATACCAATTATTTGTTAATCTTTACTCCTTATATTTTTATAAAAATAAAAATATTTAATTAATATCAGATAGAAGTATGTTCATTTCTAATTTGAGTTTTTTAAGTCTTTTAGTTTTTTTTTTATATGATAAATACCATTATATTCTAAATGAAAAATACATGTGTTTAAGTATTAGAAAGACTATTAAAACTTAACAACAAAATTCATAGTTTTTAAGGAATCAAATTTTTTAAATGTTAAGAAAATAAAATTTGAGCATCTTAGCTATACCAACTTTTTAGTGTATAAATGGTAAGTCCCGAAAAGGGGATAGCTTTTCCAAGATTTAGTCTTGAAGCTCCATTAAATCCATAGCGGGGAAAATTTTGCCAAAGATAAGTGTGCCCATGTGCCTATTATAATGGTTTAAAGGCATGGCCATCAATGATGATGAATAAAGTTGAAGTTGATTCCACTCGCATTTAATTTGATGGGAGAGTTTGGTTATAATGGTGTGAAATAATGAATAAAGGGCAAATACAAAGTTGAAGTTGATTTAGCTCGCATTAACTTGAATAATGAGTTTAGTAGTGTAGTTTATGCAGAGTTAAGTTGGTAACTTGACTAGTGTAATTCATGGTTATGGGATTGGAATTAGGATTAATAAGTTATAACACCACTTAGATTGATTTTTTTAGTTTAAAAATATATATATATATATAATGTTAAAATTGGTATATATTTATTAAAAAAAATTGTAATTAGCTATATTAAAATTTATATTTTTTTAAATTTTATAAGTTTTTTTTATATTTATTATATTGTTAGAGATATTTTATTTGATTTTTGAAAAAATTATATTGATAAAGGTATTCTTAAATGAGGTATCTATTCAGTTATTTATGTTCTTTGTGTAATGGAAAAGAAAATCTATGATAATATGAGAGTCATATTGGCCAAATTCATGTAAGATTGTTACATTATATTTTTATATTTGAGTTTTTTTATAGACTAGATTTACATTTTCATTAAAATTATAGAAAACAAAGATTTGCATCTTCATCAAGATTACAGGAAAGAAGATTTACAACTTTATTCATTATCATTAATAGAAAACATTGATAGAGATTCATCAATTCTCATGTATGGGGAACCAACTTAATACATATGTAAAGTAATTATGGAGGGGGAGAATAGGTGTGTGGAAAGCGAGATTTGTTAGTTAATAAAAAACCATCAAACTAAAGGAACCATGAATCAAATTTGAGAAGAAATTTGGCCTAATTGAACATATTGACGTATTTTCGAATTTATTTTATTAGTACAATTGAATTTGGTAACTGTGGCGTAACCTATATTCCATGTGTTCTAAATCATTATAGCTTTACTGAGTTTAAGTTGTTTAATTTTGGGTAAATGATTTTTTTTATTGTTGTACTAATAGTTGTGTAATAAATCAAATTTGGAAAAGCATATACTAGCACAACAACCTAATTTGTGGTTGGTCAATGCTAATAGGCAATAGATCGAGCTCAAGATTCGTTTAATCCTTTTTATAAGATCATGTCAAACAATTTTTTTTATAAATTAAATTAAATTTATGTTGTGTGATCAATTAAATTTATGGAAAAATATAAGTTTAACTTGTTCTAATTTGTGTAGATCTTCTTCTTCTGGATTCATCGCATTAGATTTGTAATTTCTCTGTGTTGATATTGAAGGGGGTGTTCCCTTGCCATCAAGTGGTATCAAAGTAGCAACTGTCCTAAGTTGGTGAATATTTATCATTGTGTTATTTTCCTTTCGTTTAAGAGAGCTCTAGTGATATTGTTGAACTTATCTTGATTGTTGAATCCAATACTATTTTGGGGATAGGAGTGAGGTCAAAAAATTGACCTAACTCATGTTCGTTCAATTTTGGAATATTTGTAACATACCCCCTACTATCCCTAACCCCTACTAACGGTAGAAGGAGGCAATTACTCTGATGACTAGACCTCCAAATTCTAGTTATGGAAATGGGGTCTAAATTTTTTAACCTTTTTCAACTTCCTCAAATCTTAAAATTGATGGCATTGTTGTGTTCGTCTCGTCAAGACATTTCCAACGATATAAATTTTCCTCAATCTAACTCCTAGATCAAAAGATATGTCTGATTAATTATTGTCCTATTAGACCTCGCCATGTCATTTTTCTTGCCACGTGGCGCCCACATGGTTATCCAAGCCATGCGTCGCATCACCACCCACGTGGTAGTTCTGCCCACTGCTACTGACTCGATCAAGACTTCCCATTGCTTATGGGGCCCAATGAATATAATATTGCATTACAATGTCACGACATCCAATACATAGGAACAAGGCCTGCAATGCCACCTCAACCCAAGGATAAAATCTCGACGGTATCCTTTGCAGTCCCTGGTCAAAACTTCCATGGAAGAACAATCAAGGTTATGTGTCAGTACTTGACATTCAGTCATATACTCGACATGAAGGCTATCCCTTCCCCTTTTCTTATGCATAGGCTTATTCACATCACACATCTCTTGACCCCACTGAACAGGTCCCAAGCACACCATATCACCCTGAGACTAAAGTCCCAAGACCTTCTACCATTCCTCATTCCAAAATCTCCAGGGTCCCGTGTTCGGGGTCTGGAGTGACATCACTTGTCCCAAATGTCAGGGTGTCGTCATCCTTTGTCATTTTGTCCCCACATCAAATACCATGTAATTGTGAGTTCCACTAAAGGCTCTAAGCCCCTTACGAATCACATGATGCTCTTCAAATGGGAAATGTAACATTTTTCATAGTATTTCACCAAGTGTTGACAATGACCCCACAGCCACATCATCTTAGTCAATAGATCTCGGTTGGATCAAACCATGCCTCAACTTGGAAATTCTGGGGTAATTCTTTAGGGGTCCGTCCAACAATGCCAAAACTTCAGCAATATCTAATGGTTTTGTTCTCTCTAGCCTGAGTGCCCTTGGTCACAGCACCAAGCCATAAGATCAAATAGTAAGCTCACTCTTTACTCCTTCGGGCCCTAACTTCTATCCCCCGCGGCATAGATGTTTATGAAAAGGTTAGGACTCTTCCACCCTCGACGCTTGGTTATAGCACCCATACACATGGCTAACATGACTTGTTGATCGGGCCCTTCATGTCTTAAGATTTAGCCTCACTCATTTCCATACCAATACATATAAATATAGTGGTAAATCTTATTTAGAGCTATCCCTCTTGAGCTTAAACTTTGTGCACATACCCAGTACTCAAGCTATCCTTCTTGAGCTTTAAAGGCTTTGGCCCAACCCATTCAACGTATATACATATTATACATGTGTATGATTCATAAACACATAACACTACCCTTCCTAAGCTTAAAACTGATAAAATAAGGCCTAGAAGCCAAATCGGTTAGTTACATAATAACTAGAACAAAGATATGTCCATCCAATTATACTTAAGCCCATTGGACCAAATTCATGCTCATAATTGTTCAAATATCTACAAGCCTCTTAGGCTAATAATAAGCTAGAAAAAAATCTCATGAATACATACATAAATCCATTCATTTACTCAAGGATCTTATAGGAAAATCAACCTTCCTTAACATATCATATGAATTGAACCATCACATTGATATAATACCAAATGAGCCTTAAGCCCAAACATTTAACATATCCTTGACATTAGAGGTGCAAAAATTGA
This sequence comes from Pinus tabuliformis, assembly GCA_031772625.1. Classification (NCBI taxonomy): domain Eukaryota; kingdom Viridiplantae; phylum Streptophyta; class Pinopsida; order Pinales; family Pinaceae; genus Pinus; species Pinus tabuliformis. The sequence continues at coordinate 1,739,168,926 of CM062817.1, read as the reverse complement.
GTATACTTATCTGTCAAATGTGCTCAACAACTAATATTAGGACTTCAACTCTCCACCCAACCATATACAAGTTGTAGCCAAGTCTTCCTTGCAACTTTCACCCTCGATCCAGATTATAGAGCTTAATTTAAATTTCTTTCAAAGGAGTTGTAAACCGATAGTATCAGCTGAAACATGGTGTCTTGAGGTTGCCTCACCTCCACCCACCAGCTACCAAGGATCAAACGACCACTTCACTTGCATACATTCATCATCCACTCAAGGCCACACCACCTTCACCCACCAGTTATTCAACAATTTCACACAAGGCAGGGAATACATTATTTTATGCAATGGGACTTTAAATTAGCATCCAAACTTCTCTGGGGATTTGGACACAAAGAGTCTCAATTCATATGTGGAGAGAGAGATATATATTAATGATATGGAGATTTTGTCAGATGTGTTACCTACAAAGGAATTAGGGTGCAATTTCCAACAACTTAGTGGAGTCTTCCACCATTGTTCTTAGCCCAATTCCATGAAACTACTATCAGGTGTTATCAGCCCACTAGCCCTGCGTTCCTCCACCTCTCAAATGTTATCAACCAACATAGTTTTCAATGGATTTATTAACCTATAAGGCACAACCATTGCTTAGTGATTATCAGCCAGCAAGCCTTATGGGTTCCTTAGTTGGACTATCATATGAGCCCACCCTATGATTATCATCCAACAAGCCTCATGGGTTTCTCAACTATGCTATCACCAAAGCTTCTATGGGATTATTAGCCAACATGCCTTACAAGTTTCTCATATGTGCTATCAACAGAGCTTCTTGGTGATTATCATCCAGCAAGCCTCTTGGTTTTCTCAATTCTGTTATCATCATATTTTTCTCTTCTCCCTAAAATCTCTTAGTCTTGATATCTTCTCTACCCTTTCAACGAATGCACTATATCTCTAGGATCCTCACAGTCTCTCTATACTTTTATTTTCCCCTTCTCTACCTGTGTGTATTCATCTTGGATGATCATTTTTCCACCATAGGAACCTATCAGCCTCCACTTATTTCTTCAACAAGAGCCTATCAACCTCCTCTATTTGTTTCTTCAATAGGAGCCTCTTGACCTCCATCTCCTGGTGGTTGTGGTAACTAAATGTCTCCCCCTTCCCGTGCTCATTCTCATTGTAACTGGATGAAGGAGTATCTCCTCATTTTTCTTGGCCATGATGGTTTTGTCCTTTTTTGAGTGGTCTATGGAGAAAAACCAACCTCAACACTGCATCCCATACTGATCATTTAATTTATCCTTTCCTTTTTCTTGTAGTTCTTGCCCAAAGACACATGGGCATATCCTTCATTTTTTGAGGTGAATTAATGTATAGTCATTCCATTAAAAACCACTCAATTAGTCCATGACTGATATTTAAAACAACAAACTCCTCAAGAAATCTCCCTCCTCAATTGGAATTTTTGTCCCTCTCTCGGCCATTTTAAATTTTATAGTTACATAATACAAGGAAAATGTTTTACAAAGGGAATTAACCTGTAGGGGATGTCACAATCCCCACCCCCTTAGAGTAACATCATTTTCATTTCTGGTAGCATTGGATGTGCTCTAAGTCTTAAAATTTGCAGGGAGGCTCAGACACATGCATTCTCCAATACTCAAAAATCGTTTTGGGAAATTCCACTCGGAGACAGTTTTATTAAAATAATTAATTATTTTTAATGGGTCCCTAGGTCTAAACTTAGGAAATTAAAATAATTAAAGGGTATTAATCTAATTGTGGGTGAAACTTCTAGAATAAGACGAGGACCAAGCCAAAATGATCTAATCCATTTATTATAAGTTAATCTGGGTCGTTGGTTGTCCAACAGAAAGATATAAGAAGAGGCTTGAGGAGCATTGGAGGACACACAGAGGGGAGATCAGAAGTTTGATTTTCTGAAGCAAACCAGTTGTCATAGAGATTTTCGATAGTGATATTTGCAGTGATGGGCTGGGATAGTATCTGAAGGGAAATCTTTCTTTGTCAGAGAATACTTAGCAGAGAAGGCAGAGAGATATCTAGCAGAGGCAGCGAAAAGCTAGAGACGCTGACATAGATCCACGTAGAGGAAGCATAGAAGCCAAGAGGGAATCCAAAAATTTTCTGAAGGAATCGATTGTAGAAGCTAGAAGCCGGGATGTGACACCGGGAGGTGCAAATCGAATTTCCTAGCAGTAAATCGATAAGCTGAAGGAGTGACATTATCCCAATAGGGTGTGATGTTGGGATAACACAATGACAGCGTAAAGGTAGCCAAGGGCAGTTCATTTAATGGCTGGATCAACCAAGATTTCTAGTGATAGTGTGAGGTAACCTCACTTATCTATATGTCAGATATATTCTCTGTAACTGGATTTCTAGGAAGGCATCTAGAGATTGTATTTAGAATTACTACCGCATAATAATAAAACCCTCAGTTGTTGCACTGGTTTTCCCACATTGGGTTTTTTCGAGGACATTCGTCTAAAAATAACTGTGTATATGTGTTGTGTATTTCTTTCTTGTTCAATTTCTTGTTTCTGTATCTTATTTTAAATAGTGAAGGCTGCAGTTGTATTTACTTTGATATTTACCATAGAACACAGTAAATAACTTGCATGTAGGAGAAGTAAGATCAGTTTGTTGCATTAGGGATTCTAGGTTTAGGAATTTTCACACATCATCCTTAGTTTTCTATGACCAAACATAAAATAAAAACATGCCTTAAACTAAGTAGAATTTATTTGGAGCTTTATATTTACAACTCAAATACAATTACAACTCACATATACAGTTGTTTATCCAATAACTCGATGGATATATACCCATTAACTTTTCCATCTTTCAATGGCTCTTTGCAGTCTTCTTAGTGCTTTTGTTGCACACTCTAACATCTTCAAGTTGTTGCAGTTTTTTTTCAGTCAACTTCATTCACCCATACCGGGAAATACCCATGCTTTCCTGTAACATGGCATACAATCTCTCATGAGATTCATCATAAATAATTTGCAAAAATTTAATTTATACCTCTTGTCTTATCCTTTGAATTATTGCTCAGTCATTCACATGCATGTCTTTAACAAAGACTATTTATCAAGTGTTCTCAACAACTCCTCTTTGTTACACCATAGCAACTACAAAGCATTCATTGATAAGCCCATTTGTCAAGTGTTCTCAACAACTCCTCAATGTTACACCATAATGGCTACAAATCAATCATTAACAAAGCCCATTTATTAAGTGTTCTCACAACTCCTCATTGTTACACCATAGTGGCAACAGTTTTGTCATTAAGAAGTCCCATTTATAAAGTGTTCTCATCAGCTCCTCGTTGTTACACCATAGGGGCTACAAATCGGTCATAAAAAAATCCCATTTATCAGGAGTTCTTAGCAACTCCTCATTGTTACACCACAATGGATACAAATCAATGCAAAGGATCCATGCATAGCACAAAGAGTCTTAGTTCAGCCTTGGAGAGAGATATATAGTTAATAGTGAGTATGTTTTATCACATGCATTACTTCTGAAAGAATAAGAATGCAGTCTCCAGCAACTTCTTAGTGGAACTTCCACTTGTGTTCTCATCCCAACCTCGTTGAACTACCATCAAGTGTTATCATCCCACTAGTCTTGGGTGCCTCAACATCCCAAAATTTTTCAACCAACATAGTCTCCAATGGATTTATCATCCTATAAGACACAACCACTGCTCAGTGATTATCAACCAGCAAGCCTCTTGGGTTTCTCAGCTAGGCTATCATTTGATCTTCCTATGTGATTATCATCCAGCAAGCCTCATGGGTTTCTCAGTTGCGCTATCATCAAATCTATGCTCTATGATTATTAGCTAATAAGACTCATGGGTTTCTTAGCTATGTTATCATCAAATCTTCTCTACTCCATTGAACTCTCTTATGGCATCAGCACGACACTTAGTGGAGTACATATAAAATCATGTGATTAAGGATTATAATTATTAGTTAATATACATGATTCCACAACCATCACCATTTCCTTATCATCCACGTGACACAACATGAGCATATAAAAGTCTTATTCTTATAGCATTAAAATCATTTGTCATTCAGGGTTTTCTTTGCCCCATCGATTCCTCTTTCAACTAGGAATCTCATTGGATAACTTATTATGTCATCCCATCTATCCATTTTAATTTGCATCAATTAAATTTTTATGCAATCATTTGTCCACAAGAATTATCCCTGACAAGACCTTGTCAAACACAATGGAATATGAATATATATATCTATATATATATATATAGGCACACATACATATGCATAATTATGAACATATATTTGGATATGTAATAGATTCAAGGTCAAGAGAACCTCCTTTTGAGCCATTTTCATGGCTTCCATATCATTGTCCATTATCCCTATGGGCCAAACCATCCCACTTGGTTGTCATACTGATGTCCACTTAATCATGGAAAAACATGTATTAACATATGTCAATTAAAATCAGAATTTAGAGAACTCCCTTCTTTTTTGCAAACATGCATGGAATTTCAATAGCATTTGCCAAAAGAATTATTTTTCCAATTCCTCCCTTTTACCTTTTTTCCTTGTTTTTATTCCTAGTGTTCCATTTGTTTTTATTTGTCAACACTGCATACACAGTTAAATTTTGGTCATATATATTTCCTCATTTATGCCTGCTTTATATTTAGGAGTAATGTTTCAAGTGATTCCAGTGATGGCCTTTTTCTGGCCCATCTACCCAATATCTTCATGTCCTCATTCATGTTATCTTTGCGCTGCCCATTTCTAGCCTTCCTCATTTTTGTTCATGCTATTTAATTATTCGTCGAGCCTCTTTTAGGTCATAATTTGTGTTGGTCCTTCTCATCTCTCTTACCAGAGCCTCGTGGCTTTCATGCCATGCCCAACCAATGTTCCCAAGGCCCCCAAAGAATGAAATCAAAAGGGATAATCCAAAAGGAAAGAAAGGGAAACCATAAAAAGAAATAAATTCATAACAACATTCATAAAATGACGCAACAAATTTGCATGGCCATGTGAAATCCAATAGTCAAAAGGAAAATTCAGACAGAATTAATTAAGGAACACAAAACATAAAATATTCAACAACATAACAACTCAATCCCCATGAGTTCTGGTGTTTCCAATGGTTCATGAATAAAATCTTAGGAAATTTCCAACCATTCATGCATGTTTCACCATGTCATGATACATGCTTCATTTACTACAATGGAGTCTTGCAATGCTACCATATACACTCAGTTGTTAGTGTTTTAATGAAATACAATAATTATACCATTTGTTATCTTGCAATGCTAAGCCAAGCACATTACCCTATAGTTGTACACGTCTTTTTTTATTCATTAGTCACATGTCTCAACTAGGACAAAATTTTAATTATATACATTAACTAGGTTTCAAAATTTAGAATACATATACACATACCAACATGTTTTCAACATGCCATCATAGGTTTAAAATTCAATCTTTAATCCATATCAACAACATAATCAAAATCATCCTCCTTACCAAGGCCAACAACATCAATTGAATACCAATCTCTTTACTAAGGCTATCGTTATAAAATTTTAAAACTCAACCTCTAAACCTTTAGCATTTTTGTAATCATACTACTTTTCCCAAGCCAACAATCATTACATTTGCAATCTAAAGGGGGGTTAGTTAGAAAACCACATATCACATCACCATATGGCATCTTATATATATATATATATATATATATATATATATATATATATATATATATATATATATATATATATATATATATATATATATATATATATATATATATATATATATATATATATATATATATATATATATATATATATATATATATATATAGATATATATATATATATCACATTTATAAATCTATCAAGGTTATGGATGCAATCAACTCATGACCATTCCATCACAATATTATTCCCAACATTCACTTTCATGATCAAAGAATCAGCATATAGGCCATGATCATAGTGCTGTAACCATCACTTTCACAAGAAATTATCAAACCACTTGACTCTCTAATAGAATCACAAACATTATACCTTCATTTCTTCTATGATAGAGCCCATCTAGTCCAATTATTGAACTTGGAAGCTCTGATACCACTCTGTAATATACACCCTACTATCCTTAGCCCCTACTAGTGGCAAAAGGAGGCAGCTACTCTGATGACCAACCTCCAAATTCCAGTTATGGAAATCGCGTATAATTTTTTTACCTTTTCCAACTTCCTTGAAACTTAAAATGAATGACATCGTTGCATTCCTCTCATCGAGACCTTTCCAATGATATAAATTTTTCCTTAATTCGACTCTTGGATCAAAAGATATGTCGATTAAAGTTTGGCATATTAGATCTTGCCACATCATCTGAATTGCCATGTGGCACCCATGTGGTCATCCAATCCATGTGCCATATCACCACCCATGTGGCAATTTCCCCCCCTACTACTGGCTCACCCATAAATTCCCATTGATTATGGAACCCAATGCATATATTATTGCATTAAAGATTTTCAACGTCCACCACATAGGAACTCGGCTCGCAATGCCACATCACCCTGGGGATAAAATCTTGGAAATATCCCTTATAGTGCCCTATCGAAACATTCGGCGAGGAATGGTCAGGGTTATGTGTTGGTCCTTGTCATTCAATCACATACTTGGTGTGAAGGCTAGGCCTTCCCCTTAGCTTATGTGTAGGATTTTTCACAACATATAGCTCTTGACCCCACCGAATAGGCCCCACGGGTGACATGTCACCCTGGGACTAAAATCCTCGGACATTCTACTGTGCCTCCTTCCAAAATATCTAGGGTCTAGGGTCCAGGGTGACATCATTGATCCCAAATTCCTGGGTTTCATCATCCTTTATCATGCCCTCCCCATGTCAAGTGCCACATAATTGTGGGTTCCACTAAAGGATCTAGACCCCTTGCAAATTGCATGATTCTCATTATATGGGAAATGTGGAATTTTCCTTAGACTTTCACCAACCATTGGCAATGGCCCCACTACCACATTATCCCTATGAATAGATCCCAATAAGATCAGACTATTCCTTTACTTGGAACTTCTAGTGCAATTCTTTTGGGTTTTATCCAACGGCACCAAAACTTCCACGATATTCAATATATTTATTCTCTCTAACCTAATTCCCCTTGGTCACAACACCATGTCATATGATCATAAATGAATCCCACTCTTTGCTCCTTCGAGCCCTGACTTCCATCCCCCATGGCATAGATGTTTATGATTTTATGGTTTGGACTCTTCCACCCTCGGCGCTTGGTTATAATAATCGCACAAATGGCTAACACGACTTACTGACCAGGCCCTTCATGTCTTAAAATTAATCCCCACTCATTTACATATGATTACATATAAATATAGTGGTTAATCTCTTTTAGAGTTATCCCTCTTCAGCTTAAACTTTGTGCGCATACCCAATACTTGAACTACCCTTCCTGAGCTTCAAAGGCTTTTTCCCATCCCATTCAATATATATACATATTATACATGTCTATGATTCATAAACACATAATGTTATCCTTCCTAAGCTTAAAACTAATAAAATAAGGTTGGAATTTGATTTTGTTAGTTACATAATAACTAGAATAGATATTTGTCCATTCAATTATAATTAGGCCCATTGGACCAAATTCATGCTCATAACAATTATGACTTTTTCAAGCCTCTTAGGCTAATAATAAGTTGGAAAAAAATATCATGAATACATAGATAAATCCATTCATTTACTCATTGAGGATCTTATAGGAAAATCAATATTCCTTAACATATCAGAAGCATTGGACCATCACATTAAAACAATACCAAATAGGCCTTAAGCCCACACATTTAACATATGCTTGAATTTTAAGGTGCAAAACTTGAGTATACTTATCTGATCAAATGTGCTCAGCAACTAAGATTGCGACTTCAACTCTCCACCCAAACATAGACAAGTTGCAACCAAGTCTTTCTCACCATTATCACCCCTGAGTCATATTAGATGGGTCTTAAACTGATAGTATCAACTGAAATAGGGTATCTTAAGGTTGCCTTAGCTCCACCCACTAGCTATCAAGGATCAAATAACCACTTCACTTGCATACAGTCATCATCCACTTAGGGGATCAAACCAATATCATTAGCTAAAATAGGGTGTCTTAAGTCCACACCGCCTTCACCCACCAATTATTCAACAATTTCACACAAGGCATGAAACACATTATTTTATGCAGATGGACTTGTAAATCAGCATCCAAACTTCTTTGGGGATTTGGACATAGAGAGTTTCAATTCATATGTGGAGAGAGAGATATATAGTTAATTGTATGGAGGTTTTATCAATTGTGTTACCTTTGAAGGAATCAAAGTGCACTTTCTAGCAGCTTAGTGCAGTCTTCCACCTTTGTTATTAACCTAATCCCATGGAACTACCATCAAGTTGTATCATCCCACTAGCCCTGGGTGCCTCCACCTCTTAAAGGTTATCAACCAACATAGCCTCCAATGGATTTAGCAGCCCTATAAGGCACAACCACTACTCAATGATTATCAGCCAACAAGCCTTTTGGGTTCCTCATCCCGACTATCATTTGAGCCCACTCTATTATTATTAGCTAGAAAGTATCATGGGTTTCTAAAATATGTTATCACCAAAGCTTCTTTGAGATTATCATCCAACAATCCCTATGGGTTTCTCATTTGTGCTATCAATTGAGCTTCTTGGTAATTATTAACCAACAAGCCTCATGGGTTTCTCAATTGTGCTATCATCATATTTTTCTCTTCTCCCTGAATTTTCTTAGTCTGAATATCTTGCCTACCCTCTTAGAAATTGAGCTATATCTCCAGGAGCCTCATGGCCTCCCTATATTTTTTTGTTCCCCTTCACCTATGTGTATCCATTTCTTTCTTCAACAGGAGCCTCTCGGCCTCCTCTATTTGTTTCTTCAACAAGAGCCTCTCGACCTCCATCTCCTCATGGTCGTGCTAACTAAATGTCTTGTTGATTTTTCCTTAGAAATTCAAAATTAGGACTATGTCTAAAACACAATCATAAACACACTAAAATGCCACAACACAAATCACTTTGCACAACAAAATATGTACAACAATGAATCAATGTAGTACACAAGAAATTCACACAACCAAAAACTTGTTATATTACAACTTTAATACAACAAACATAGGGATCTCATACCAGATACCAAGGCCCTTACAATTAGCCTTGACACAAGGAAACTATGGCTTGATGAAAATAACACATGACCATCAATCTGCCCTTACACAAGAATAACTTGAATTACTTGTTGGAGAAGCGCTAACACCAGCCCTTTCAGTCCATTTTCCTTGATCACCTGGTAGGTCCTTTTCCACCCATACCCACAGAGAGTATGATCCTCCAATACCTTTTCCACTTTTTCTCGCAAGGAATTCTACACTTCGTATTCTCTTGTACATATCAGCTTCACACTTCTTCCTTCACATAGTGATGTGCTTCTCCAAGAACCACAGAACACAAGGCCCACAAATCTTCCCTCTAACATTTCTCTAATTGCCCCAAAGGTCATTGTACTTAGGGCTTGTTGGGATCTGAATATGTCATATCATTCAGTACATAAAGTCTCCATTTTTAAGTCGTATTCCCGCGTTTATGAAACTTTTCATAACAATTATACCACCAACTTTTGCGAAATGTACCTCTTTAACTTATGGTTGATTATGATGAATTTCTTATCTTTTTAATGATTAAATGTGTCTTTAATACGGTTTATCAATGATGATTTACTAATGTGGTTATGTGTCCAAGGATCATGTTCCACTACGAAAATTTATCTCTCTGTATCAGTTCAACAGTTTGGTACTTAATTCTGCACTTGCACGAATGGAGGAAAAAATTTCACAATTATAAAATATGTTTTTCTTTCTCAACGCATGACATATTAGGTGCCACATGGGCTTAATATGCTGGTACAAGACTTATAATATACTCATATCACATGTGTGGGATCCTAACACATGATTTAGGCTAGAGCCAAAAATAGGTAACAGTTTTGAAACTACCATGTTCTAGTTCGATTTTCGTGCATATGGGGGTGAATCTCAAGAATCTAGAAAACGTATTTTTGCACAAAATATAAATTTACATATATGTCACACCGTTTCCAAAAATTTCATACAGTTTAAAATTTATAGTTGGTCTCAAAGCAGATTTGTACAAAATTTCTGAAAAAAAAAAAAAAAAAAAAAAAAATAAAATAAATAAAATAAAATAAATAAATCCAAACTGGAAAAAGCATCTAAACAACCAACTTCAGACATGATTTATGAGGCCACAAAATTAAATCAAGAATTCCTAAGAGAGATTTTTTTTTTATATAATATGAAAAATTAGGCTCCATAAAAACATCTTCTCAAAATACATCATGGTTGAGAAGATATGGCTAGGCTTTTAACACCAATTTATATAAAATTACACAAAAATTAGATTTATGAGATTCTCCTCTAAAGTTGTAAATTCATTTTCTGAGTTTAGTGGATTGGATATTATCCTTCCTCAATGGATTTTACGTTTAAATAAATCCTCAAAGGGCAAATAGAGGGAGGAGAGAACGCAAGGAGGAATTTGTAATTATTTTGAGTTGATATTTTGTGATAAACCTTTGTTTGGAAGAAGAAGAGAAATTGTTGCAATGAGGATTAATTATTGAAGTTTGAACATCTTATTGATTTGAATTATTTTTTGGACATGTTTCCAAGTTGTGAAGGGCCCCTCGATTCAAGTAATGCGCTGCTTTTTATTCATAGAGTAGGGTAATATTTAGTTTTATTGATTGTATATTTTACTTGATTTTTCTTTTCAATTTTTAATTAGATTTGTATTTCACATAGTATGATATTTATTGCTCTATTTTCAGATCTATTAATTACAATACATTATAATCAAGTTTGAATTGATTTTCCAAGCTTAAGAGTCAAGCAACTTAAAATTTGGTTTCTTAATACATTTTTGTACCCAGAATTTTAATTTACAAAATTTCAATACTTTATTTGGTACCCAATTCAATACTTAATTCGGTACCAATGTTCATAACTTTAATTTACAGAATTTCAGTACTTAATTCGGTACCAAAACCAAAACTGTAATTTTGGTACTTAATTCGGTACCAGAAACCAAATTCTACATCTGAATAATGAATAATATGTGGTTTATAGTTTAGGATTCTTTAATTGATAAGAGCTTTGAAGACACTTGATAAAATAGCCCTACAGCGAATAACAACCTACAACATATCATTATGACTCTAAGCCTCTTGTTAGCATCAGGTTTGCACCTTCAGTTCAAGGTAATGTTATCAATCCATTTTTGCAAGGTCGTGATTATGTAAAAGGGGTATTGTATTTTTGTAAAGTTTTCTAGCTAAGCCTAGGAATATGTCTCATCAAACTTTTTTCTCCTAACCCTAAGCTTATGCTAAATTTCTCGCAACGCTTTGACTTATAGTGAAATTTCAGCTGGTGCTACAAAATATTTTCGTAGCGCATATCGAAAAATTTTAAAACTTGGTTTTCGACCCACTAATGCCATTCTTTTGAGTGGACAAGTGTTTATCCCTCCTTATCCATAATTTGACATCTAGTATCGTTTTCATGCCCAATAGAGTCGTTAAAAGACAAACCCTAGTCTACCATGTTTTCCCTAAAATAATGTTTTCCAGCAAACCCAGATGCAATTTTAATGTACAGGAAGCTTTCTGAGCATCTTATAGCCTTAGGATAGAGTGTTTCAAAGTTAGGAAAAGTGTTTGCAGCTTCAGAAGCTTTGCAATATGGGTTGGTCTGGTCACGTAAAGAGATTTGAACCTAATGGCATGTATTTTGAGGTATACCCTGAAATGTTGGATCTTTTCATAAATGTAGGGTGGGAGCCAGTGTTTCAGCATTTCAATGGGTACAACTTGAGTTGGTTCCACAATTTCATCTACTCCTTTCATGGCAGCAAAACATGAGTTAGAAATTTGGAGTTCCTAGTCACTGAAAAGTCAATTGCATAAGTAATAGGTTTACCAACACTCTGTTTTTCATGTTTTAGTTGCTATGTTCAAATAGAGATTCCAAGCAGGTGGTAATGAATTTTAAAAAACTGAAGGAGATTTTTGTTATGAATAGGATGATTTACAAAATCCTCTTTCTTATTTTACCCAGACATCAAGATTTAGAAACTATAGAGAAATGTTTGAGGCCTATTTTTACAGATTTTGTAATTTTGTTTTTTCCTGTTTTAGTCATTATTTTCAAAAGAAGTTTCCCAACAGATGGAGATGAATTTTGGAAAACCACAAGAAATTTTTAGAACTAATGGATCAATTAACAAAAAACTCCCTCAGTTTTCTAACAGGTGTCATGGTTTGGAAGATCTGAATTCACCTTTAGACCCTATTTTTTAGGAGTTTGCTAGATTTTTCTAAATCATGTTTCCTATAAAAATGCCAAGTCAACAGCTAAAGGCCACCTCATCAAATTGGACTTGGGGATTGTACTAAAGATATTTTTTTAGATCCATTTCTTTTGGATCTTGATGGTTGTTTTAATCAATAATTTCCACAAATTGTGGATCTAAAACTTTATGCAATTTTCTTATATATTACATGAAAAATATGGAGAAAGGGTTGTTTTTTTAAAAGGAATAGCCATTGTCTATGTGTTTGAAGCCTTATTCATTTTAGTTTTCCAATATCAGTATATTCTGACCAGTGATATAAATATCCATGCGACAGTAGGTGTTACTTTGTATTCTCTGTTTGTTGTTACAGATTCTTCTTTATAATCTCATGAATGTATGTCTTATGAGTATTTAAAAAAGATTAATTGATTTAGGATTCATTTTTTTAATCATGCTTTGAGTTGAGTTTTTCAAATGTTCTCATTTTGAACCTCTAAACCTACTATAGGACTCACTATGTATGCCCTATTCTAGTGGATTGTTTCCCTACTTTTTCCATCCATCTACAACAAATGGCAAAGGTCTAGGATCTGTTATCCACCTTGCCTTTATCAATCCTAATCAGACAGTCAATTATCTTGGTAAATTAATATAAACCCTAGTTATTTGTCTCCATCACCCAATGAACTATTTACTTCAGCCCCAACCAAACCCTACACTAGCATAACTTATATAAAGATCTAGCCACAGTGTAAAGGTCGGAGAGAGCCCTCTCTGGATTGAAGGCGCTAGCTTTCAATCTTTAAGCTGGAGTGAAAAGGTTACCTTGGAAACTTTTCTCCCACGGCCAAGAGGAAATTTCTATGTGCTAACACCTACTTAGCATTTATATTTTATATTTTATTAATGCATTTCTTGTAGTTTATTGCCTTGTTTTCTTTATTTGCCTCGCAAGATTTTGCTTATAGTTTTCGGCATTTACTTTTCTGCAATTTACTTTTGTACAACATGTTTAATGAATTTTTGTATGCAACATCAATTAGAACCACTAAAATATCAAGACCTAATAAGATACATAAATAAAACCACATGAACATTGTTTGTTGGTAATTATGAAAATTTGTGGTTTGGAACTCGATAAGCATTAGAGTCCCACGGTCCAGTGATAAGTTATAATCCTTAGTGGTTAATTATTTCTAGTATTAGTTGTTAGAATAGGTTAGAATAGGCTCTAATATTCCATTTCTTGTGCTTGCATCTCTAATTATTATGATCCCGGATTTGATAATTAAATGTTGGAATTATAATACATATAATTATGTCAACATTTTTGGCGTCATTGTTAGGGACATGCTAAAGGTATTAGAGCATAGTTTCTTTCACAAGTTTTTTTGCATGATTTTAGTTACAGGGACAACTTGGGGGAAGAGATAAAATGATAAGACAAGAGGTAAGAACCTACATGTCCATTTTGGTGGGGTTTTTCTAAAGCCTTGTTGTTTCCTTATTTTTCTTTACATGTGTGGTTTCCTTTAGATTGATTCATGGAAAGAAGAGAAGCCTAACTTGTGTGAACAAATAAATTGGTGACAACAGGATCTTAGTAGAATGGTGGTGCTTCGAGTACATGATTGGTTTGCTTGTACCTATTTGAAGTGTGTTTCCTTTCTATTTCTTTAGGATTTTTAAAAGTTTCTGGTACTTTAAGAAATCCATACTTTAATCCATGTGCAGGACAAGGATTAGCAACTAGAAAAACAGTACTCAAGGATGACCAAAATTTTGGGAGAACTTTCTCAAATCCTAGCAGTAGTTGGGATATCTTCTTCTCAAGAAGAAAAAATCTTGACAACATTCAATAACTTATCTCCCTCTCCATAAGTGATAGAATAAAAACAAATCCATGAACCACATCCACAGGAAGATCTTCACCCTTGAAATCTTGTCGAAGAAACTAAAGAATCATGGACCACATCTAATGGAGAGGAACCATTGGAACCTGAGATTGAAGAATTTTTTACATGCCTATTTGTGGATCCTCTAAACACAGAAGAGGATAACCATCTAGTTCTAGAAGATATACATGGCACAGTAAAGGAGGATATGCTAAGTGAGCCAAATAACATGGTAAACCAAGAGCATTTTGATTTTATTGAAAGTTGGTTTCAAGCAACTATAAGGCCATACCACTCCTTCATTCTTCCTTACCTCTTAACATCATCATTAAAACAATTGGTTCTTCATACTCAGGTATGTATTGAATATTATATTTTAAACTTGAGTATGAATGCATTTTTATATTTTTTATGCACATGGTTACATTGGAAATACTCCTATACTTGAGGAGAGGAACTTCTTTCTCTCGGGTAGAGTAGGATAGTAAATAAATAAATGTTGCATATAGTTGTTAGATTAGTTCTAAAATGTAGTGCAGCGTCTTTCTCATTTTTTTGTATAAGTGGGAATGCTAGTTTAAAAAGAAACTAGTTGAAAATGGGAGACCTAAGTTCCTATTGCATATTTCTGTTGGGGTTTCTTTCAACTGCATATTGTTTTAATGAATATTTCCACTCAATCTTATTTCCAACTGCAACATGGTTCAACTATTACTTTGCTTTCCCACTTATTATTTCTTTCTGATAGTTAGATTTGTTTATAGTTTTTCTTTTCAATAAAGTAAGTTATGACCATTATGTTTGGAATCTTATGTGAAGTTGGAAATGATTGCATTGCAACATCATCTAGTATTGCATACCAATTTTCTGGTACCTTGTTTCAGCTAATTAGTACCTAAAATTTTGTTATCAATTAGTTATTTTGCAAGACAAAGTAGGATTCAAGGATATTGTTCATTTGGGATGCTTAAAGACTGGAAGAATATTTTCAAAAAGTGGAAAATACATCTTCATCAATGGAATGGAACACTTAGGGGAGTATTTGATGATATCTTTATTTTTCCTTAAGTTGTTAAAAATGTTGCATTCACGATTTATCATTAATACCACTATTTCACGAAGATGAATAAATAAACAGTATTTTCCATAGAAGTTGAATCAAATGATAATTTCAAACTATTCATAGCTTATATACCTTTTCTTTTCTTTTTCATTTCTCTTAGTCACATAAATTTTTGATTATCAATACGAAACAGTTGCTCAAAATATAGTTACCAAAACATGCTAAGGAGATTATAACAGAGTTAAGAGATCCATACAATGAAACCGATGAAAATGAAACTTGAATACTATAACCATAACATCAAAGCATGATATCTGAGCATCTTTATTAAGACTTGCAGAAGAGTTATTGAAGTCTCTACTCATAGTGGAACACTACTTTAAAAAGTGAAATCATACATGAAAATTATGATTGGTAGAACTTTAGGTGTCTTTTGGTTATTCTTTGGCAGCCTCATTCATCTCACATTAAAAATGGCTCATTAATTCTATGTTCTTTGAGTACCTATACGTACCTTATGCGTCCACGAGATTATGAAAGTAATTAACGTCACTTTGAAAGGTATCATCCTATGCCTCTAAGGGGCTTTCTGAAGCCGCTCCCCCATCTACCAATTGCAAAAGCAATATCCATAATATAAAACTAAAATGGTAAGAAACATGGGACTAGAGCCTTCAGTGTAAAATAGGTTTAAGAGTTTAACCCGTCGAGGCTATGGATGTCTGCTAGCAGCGAGTACTGACATATGATACCACAAGGAAAACCCATCAGGGCTATGGATGCTCACAGTTAATGGGGCATTATGCCTAAAGAAGTGTCAACCAAACCAAGGCTTTTGTCTACATGTATGATGGTTACTCTATAGTGTTACAATCAAAAGGAAGCATGTGTGGATGAAGTCAAGGGAAAAATGAACTCCATAAATTTTCTGCTAAAGAATGGCCTTAAGGTAACCTTGAGACCTCTATCATTAGTTTTTTATACTTTAATTATCTTAGAAATGGGACCTATGATCACAGAGAATTAATAAAACTCAATTGTGAAGCTTATCTATAATACTTTGATAACTATAAGACTTTGGGATTTGCTTATTAATAACTAATTTTTCATTTGTTCATCATTTGTTGTGATCATAAAAAATCCTCCTACCTACAAATAAGGAGAGCCCTTTAAATTTATAAAAGTTTTCTTTCCTTGAGCATAGGGCTGTTAAATATTGATGAAATCATATGTAATGAGCGATTTCGAATTTATTTTATGCTTGGTGTTATTTTAACATCATTTTAATAAATCTAAGATGAATTATTTTTGTTTAGTATTCATTTCATTAGTTCCATTATTTTGTTTTGCAGGCTCCTTTGTACTAGAGGACACGCAAAACCTCGAGCATGGGGAAGTGGTTATTGGGACCTTTTCAGCTTCCTTCAACAGATTAGATTGGCACTCATCAACTCCAACTCTTCAAGATCATTCCAGATTCTTAGCCTTACTCTACCTCATCTTTAACTTTATACAACTTCCATTGCAACCTGTGGTACAAATCAAAATTCAAAAGGTATACTTGACATAAAACATTTTCAAATGCTCTTTTACTCATTAAAATTTAAGGAATCTTGATGATTAACCACTTCCTATTCCATAAATCTCTACTTTTCTTAAACCACCATTAAACACCCCATTTCCAAATCCATCAATGCATATTCTAATAAGACCATAAGAATGAAAAGGTATTATGGTACATGAATAAAACTACATATATAGTGTCTTATCCTTGTACATCATAAAGAAGTCGCAAAATCATCATCGAAATGATCTCAAGAGGAGGATGAAGTCATTATTGTTTATCTAAGAAAAGAACCGCAAAGTGAATAATTGTCTTACAAAGTTTCCAATTCCACATTCATACAAACATTATATTCATCATCACCTTATATCATCCAACATCCCTTCCTAGTCCATATTTTTTTTGTTCTCAATTTGTGCTACCTTGTTGTGAAACATATCAAGTCTATGATGGTATGACAATTCACCTTTAATCACCTGCACCAAGAAACAATGTCATAGGCAATGATTTTGTTTGCATGAGGGCATGCAAAATCTTAGGCATGGGGGAATGTTGGGATCTGAATATGTCATATCATTCAGTATATAAAGTCTCCATTCATAAGTCGTATTTTCACATTTATGATACCTTCCATAACAATTATACCACTAACTTCCACTAAATGTACCTCTTTAACCTTGTGGTTAATTATGTTGAATTTCTTATCTTTTTAATGATTAAACTTGTCTTTAATATGGTTTTATCAATAATGGTTTACTAATGTGGTTATGTGGCCAAGGAGCATGTTCCACTACAAAAATTTATATCTTTGTATCAGTTTAGCAGTTCAATACTTAATTCGGTACTTGCACAAATGGAGGAAAAAAAAGTCAAAATTATAAAATATGTTTTTCTTTCTCAAAGCATGACATATTAGGTATGACATGGGCTTAATATGCTGGTACAAGAATTGGAATATACCCATCTCACACATGTGAGATCCTAGCACATAATTTAATCTAGAGCCAAAAATAGGTAACAGTTTTAAAATTGTCATGTTTTGACTCAATTTTCATGCATATGGTGGTGAATCTCAAGAATATAGAAAATTGGGTTTTGAAAAAATATCAAATTACTTATATCTCCAACAATTTCAAAAAATTCCATAAGGTTTAAAAGTTATAGTTGGTTCTTCAAAACATATTTGTACAAAATTTCTGAAAAAACTTAGATTGGCAAAAGTATCTAAACATCCAACTTCAGGCACGATTTCCGAGGCCATGGAATTGAATCAGGAAATTCCAAGAGAGGCATTTGTTGATAATATGACAAATTAGGCTCCATAGAAACATATCCTCAAAATACATCATGGTCGAGAACATATGGTTGGTTTTTTAACACCAATGTGTATAAAATTACACAAAATTCAGATTTCTGAGATTTTCCTCTAAAGTTGTAAATTCGTTTTCTGAGTTTAGGGGATTCGGTGTTATCCTTCTTCAATGTATGTTATGTATAAATAAATACTCAAAGGGCAGATAGAGGGAGGAGAAAATTTAAGGAGGAATTTTTCATTATTTTTAGTTGACATTTTATAATGAACCTTTGTTTGTAAGAAGAAGCGAAAGCAAATTATTTTTTTTCCTAAGAAAACGATAAGGGAAACTATGTGCGCTTGCTCCCACCATGGATTGAACTAGCGTCTTGATTCCGCCCTCGGCTTCGTTATGGCCCCTCTGGAGGCGCCACCGGAGGAGGCATCTATCCAGCAAGCATTCTCCGACTTGGTTTGTTCCTTACCTCCACAGCGAACTCGTCCCAAAATTTCGAAGTTTGTGAAAAAGCTTGATGGGTTGCAGGAAGTTTCTCTGCCTCCAACCTTGTCCCGTATGGCTACCCTTGCCTTGGTTGAAGGAGGCCTTATTGGATAATTTACAGGTCTCTGGCCCTCACCAAAAACAGTGCAAAGGTGGGTGGAAAGGAACTGGTCATACAAAACTCAAGGGAAAATCTCTATCAGATTTTGTGGAAAAGGATACTTTACCTTCCATTTCGAAACAAAGGAAGATAAGGACCTGATCTTTCGTAATGGGCCTTATTTCATGGACTCCAGAGGATTATACCTCAATAAGTGGACACCAAACTTTGATCTGGAGCTGGATATTCCTAGTGTTGTGCCTGTTTGGGTTCGTCTACCACACCTCCCCCTGCATTGCTGGGGAGATGAATCAGTGTGTGCTATCGGGAATGTTTTTGGGAAATATATTGATTGGAACGAACCTAAAGACAACATGCAAGCCTGTGCTCGCATCTGTGTTGAAGTTGATTTGGGAAAAGGCCTGATAGAAGCCATCAAGCTTAAGGTTGACATATGGACTCACATTCAACAGCTTGACTATGAACAAATTCCCTTCAAGTGCAAGGTATGTCACAAATATAGCCACTTTGAAAATCGATGCTCTAAACTTCTTAATGTAGACATTTCTCCACAAGAGGAACAATGGGAAACAGTAAAAAAAAAAAAGGCAGCCCCTAACCCCACCCCTTCTCATGAGGCTGGCCCTTCCACTCGTCCTCCCCCCAACCCCTTTCCCCCATCTCCTCCCCCCTCTTCATCCCTTCCTCCCCTTCTTCGCTGGCCTGATCCCCATTCCTCCTCTCCTTCCTCCAATCCCTTTCACATCCTATCTCTTCCTGAGGATCCCCCTTCTTCGATGATTCAATTTGTCCCTTCTGACTCTCCCCTTCCCCTGACTATCTCCTCTTCCCTCCCATCTGACCCCCCCCCCTCTCAGAATCACTAGAAGCAATTCTAAGGAGCATGGATCCACCCTTGATAATCAAAAGAAGCCTAGAAGAAAATCTGCCAAGCAACACAGAGATGAAAATGCACAAAAAGACATAGCATTGGGTATTTAGAACCCCATAGAATCCTATATACAAGGGCAACTAGACAAGGATTCAGTAAATAAAGACCAGGGAGGAAGAGCAACTCCCCGCATCCCCCATCTAAAATGATGAAAGTGCTCTCTTGGAACAATAGGGGATTGGGGCACCCCTCCAAATCAAATGCCTTAAAAGATCTTATTATCCAAGAAAGACCAGAGATTGTTTTACTTCAAGAAACAAAACATTTGAGAAGCATATGCATTATAAAGGATGTGTGTGTGATTCCAGAGGGGCTTCAGGAGGAATCGCTACACTTTGGCATCAAGACAAATGGAACAATATAGTAGAAACAGTAGAACAACATTGGATAAAAATTACTCTGAAGAACAACATAAGCAGTCAACAGCTGGTTATCTACAATGTTTATGTTCTGAATCACTATAGAGACAAGGAAACTTGTTGGAACTCCCTCAATAATAACATAGTAGAGGAAGAGAACAGCAATATAATTTTAGGTGGAGACTTAAATCTCATTCTGCATGCTAACGAAAAACGTGGAGGTAGATTTACTCCTGATCCTTTTAGAAATCAACTGGAAAATGTAATGCAGCTTGGAGATCTTGTTGATATAATCCCAAAGAACCGCAAGTTCACTTGGAGCAACTGCAGGCTAGGAAAAAACAACATTATGGAAAGGCTTGACCAAATACTGGTAAATGTATCTCTGCTCTCCACTTTTACAGTTTTCCATGCTTCTATTCGTCCCTTTGCTGCCTCTGATCATTACCCCACTGCTTTAATCCTTGAATCCCATTTCCCCCTGGGCCCAATCCCCTTTAAATACAGCTCTTTATGGAATGACATCATAGCTACAAAAAATCTCATCCAACAAACTTGGCACCAGCATGTTGAAGGCTCACCAAGTTTCATATGGGAAAGCAAACTAAGGAATGTGAAAAATGCACTCAAGAATTGGGCAAAATCTCAATATAAAGAACCAGAAGCAAAGAAGCTAGACGTGAAAGCTAAAATTGAAGATTTACACCATGCAATGGAAAATCAAGAGTACCTCCAGGTAAGGAAAAGCCAAGAATATAACCTCTACAGTCAATTATACATCATCAGAAGAGAAGAGGAAGAAAAATGGCGAATAAAATCAAGACAGGTTTGGTTGAAAAGTGGGGACAGGAATACAGCCTTCTTCCACAAGAAAGAAACAGTTATAAAAATCAGAAACAACATAACAACTATCATAGATAGCACAAGTACTCAACATAATGATCAAGCTGCTATCAAAAAAGTGGCATCGGCACACTTTAAAGAGTTCCTATCAGAAAAAGGGGAAGAAGATAATTATGTTGATCTCTTACAGCATATGCCAAATAAAATCACAGCAGAAGCAAATGAAAGACCGACCGAAGAGATAAAGGAGGAAGAAATCAAGGGAGCCATCCAGGGCCTCCAACCTGACAAAGCTCCAGGGCCATATGGATGCCCTATTTGTTTCTATAGGGAGCACTGGAAAACCATCAAAAAGGACCTCATCAAGTACTACAAATGGATACAAAGGAAAAATAAAATGGGAGGCTACACCAATTCAACCCATCTTTCCCTCATTCCCAAAGAGAACCGTCCCTTTAACTTTTCTCGTTTTTGTCCTATATCCCTTTGCAATTCTTCATACAAAATCTTCACAAAAGTCCTCGCTTCCCGTCTCAAGCCTCTCTTGCCTTAGTTAATTTTTGAAAATCAGGGTAGTTTCATGACTAATAGACAAATTTCCGACTCCATCCTATTAGTTTAGAAAGCCATCCACTCAAGCCACTCTAGGAAGGAAAAGGGCTTCATCCTAAACTTAGACTTGGAAAATGCTTTTGACAGGGTCCGACACTCCTTTCTATTTTCTACTCTTCAAAAAATGGGCTTCACTTCTCCTTTTATCAACCTCATAAGAACCTGCATCTTTGGACCTTGGATCGCCCCCCTTATCAATGGAAGGCTCAGCCTTGCCTTCCAATCTTCAAGAGGATTGAGGCAAGGTTGTCCTCTTTCTCCCTATCTATTCATTTTAATGGCTGAATCCTTCAGTTGTGCCCTCGACCATAAGCGGCAGGCAGGCCTCATCACCGAAATCAAATTTGAAGATGGAGTTAAAAACATTAATCACTCCCAATTTGCTGATGATACCCTGCTGATAGGAGGGGCGTTTGCAATAATAGCCCAAATATTCAAAACCCTATTAGATAAGTTTATGAGATACTCTGGGGGAATCATAAATCATCTCAAAAGCTTCATTTACGGTTGGAATGCTTCAGCTCAAACACTCCAAAATCTATCCAACATCTTTGGGGTGTCGTGCAAGTTAAATTGGGACCACTTCAGTTATTTGGGAATGCCAGTGAGCATGGGACGTGCTAGAGCTGAAATATGTGACACAATGCTTGATAAATTGAAAAGAAAAGTCCAAAATTGGGGATCCTCCTTGCTCAACCCAGCTGGCTGATTGGTCCTCCTAAAATCAGGCCTCTCTTCACTCCCTTTATATCAGTTCTCCTTATCTCAGGCGCCAACCTCATTTCATCATAAAATGGAGAGAATTCTCAGACATTTCTTATGGCAGGGTGGAAAAAATCATAAGAAAAAATATAACTTGGTTAGTTGGAAACAAGTTATCCAAAGCTAGGAAAAAGGAGGGCTTGGAATTAGATCTCCTCTGCTCACTAACTTAGCTTTTGGTGGAAAGATAGTCTGGAGATTGCTTGAGGAGCAGCAAGCTTGGTGAAAAAAAGTCATCGAGGCCAAATATCTTAACAACCCAAGGCAAAAACTTCTAACAATTGAAATACCTATTAGGAGCAGCATAAGTATTTGGAAACTTTACAAAAAATCCATCTCCTTTATGGCACAAAATTTCTCAATGGTTCCCATGGGTGGTAGCAAAATCAGCATTCTCCTCTATCTTCAAAGCAAAGGAATATATCGCTTATATCAAATTACCCAATGGGATATAGATACATAGGCTTGGAAGGGCTGGAGCTTCCCTCCCATCCCTGATAACCTCAAAGAGATCTTCAACAAATTTCAGCTCCATCTCCACAACACCGTGCCTATAACTAAAAATGGTATTGACGGATTCCGATGGGATCCTACGGGATCCAGATACTCAATACAAGCAGGCTATAATTATTTGTGTAACAGGGACCACCCAACTTCTCCATGGACTTTTTGGAAATTAGTTTGGAAAGCTGAAGCGATTCCTAAAGTTAAATTCTTTATGTGGACCCTCTTAAAAGGGAAGACTCTCACCTCAGAAAATCTACAAAAGAGAGGTTTCATGGGACCCTCCCGATGCCCAAATTGTCTTGAGGTAGAAGAGACTATGCAGCACCTCTTCATCTCATTCCCCTTCGCCATCTCCTGCTGGAAAAGCATAGCTTCAGTTAACACTTTCACTTGGAATTCACAACATTCCATCAGTGAAGCCTTAAGCAACTGGAAGAGAAGTTATCCCTAGCAAAACAAGAAAAATAGCATTGGTAAGAGGGTATGGGATGCCCTCCCATATGCTCTCTTATGGAAAATATGGATTGCTAGGAACCGCAAGGTTTTCAGGGATCAGGAGACATTAACCAGACAACTTTGTAGTAAAGCTAAAAGCCTCGCAATAGAAAACATAGCTACCATAAGTTTAAAGAAAATCGATATGGCCAGCCTCTATATCGAAGAGAAAGACTTCATCAGGAATCTAATAGACAAGTGCAGTATCCTCCCTTTAGCAATCACCTTCAGTAGCTCAATCAATACCCTCAGCCACAACTGGAAAATAAGATTAAAGCCGGATGAATTTAATGAATGGCTTTGCAACAGCAACACTCATATCCTATTTTTTGATGGTGCCTCCAAGTCAAATCCAGGAGCTACGGGGGCAGGGGGAATTATCTATATGCCCAAAGGAGACCCCCTTGACACTTTTGAGTGGGGACTGGGAACTCTTTCAAATAACAAAGCAGAGGCTCTAGCTCTCTACCAAGGCTTACAACAGAATCAGAAAAGCATGGATTTTTGGGGACTCCGCTATTATTATAAGTCTCATGAACAATCAGAGAAAGGCCTCCAACATCCACATATAGCAACTCATCAACATATGTAAAACCATGATCAGCCAAACCTAGGAGTTAAAATTTTTCCACATCCTCCGCACCTTAAATCGAGAAGCAAACAAACTTGCTAGTCAAGCTTGTACCAGAACTAAAGGAATTTTTTTTTGCAACAACAAGGAATCCTTTCACTATCTCTCCTGATCTGCCTTATGACTCATGACAAATCTATAGAGTCTGGACTTGACCAAATTTATGAGGCGTACTCTGACCAAATCTATTGTAATCCCGATAAGGTAATCTTGTTGCCGCTAAAAATCTTGCCTCCCAATCCTTCAGATCCCTCATCCACATAGATATCTGATCACTCAAGTGAAATCCGTGAGGCCACCTCCCCTCACCACGTGACTTTGTCCTATCTTCCTTACAGCCCGCTGGCTATAAAAGCCTGGGCTCCCCGGCTTCAAGCATTCATCGCTTTCATATCATTTCCTACTGCTGTTGCGTTCACTCTCAGTTGCCTTTCAGTGCTTTCTGCTAGTGCTAGTTTCCCCTGTAATCCTTCCTTCTCCTTTGTATTCTTTTTCTCTCTTCTTCATATTCCCTCCCTTGATCATTCAGTCACTACTTCTCTTATTGTAATTTGTGGGACTTTGAGCCATCTCTCGCCTTCACTTTTTAATTCAGAGCCGCTTGTGCTGCTAAGGGTCAATCCAATTCATTTCACTTCCCATCCAGTCGGTTCTGCTCCTCCAGCAGGCTTCTTTGGAAGCTCTTTTTGGTTCTTTCCCTGCTCCCTGATCTTTAATCTTTCCCCCTTCTCTGGGCTTCAGACCTTCTGCTCAGTTTCTCATCATTCAATTGCAACTACCACTCCTTGGCGCAGTAAATTTCAAGCGCATCTTCAGCATCAAGCACAAGAACCTTAGATGGCCCGTAATGAGGACTGCCTTCACTGCTAGGATCTCTAGGAAGAACTAGAACAAATCAGGGTGCATCAGCAAGTTCTAAATGAAAATACTGACTCCTCCACTCGGATAATCAATGCAAAGTATGAAGCGGATTTAAACCTCTTTCTTCATCGTGTTACCTCCTTGCAGGAGCAATTCAACGCTTTATCCAATGTTTGCGCTCACATTCAAGAATCCATGGATATCCTTAAATATATGATGGAGAAACTCAATGCTCCAAGCGCCAGTCGCTCCAGCATCAAAATCCTTGATCACAAAAGCAAGCTAGAGGAATCTACGACGCGACAGATCAGTCACATAAATATAGATTAGGATGTTTTGTAAAGTCTGTCTACTCCTCTTCCAGTTCGTCAGAATCTACTCTTGTGTTAGTTTTCTTCAAGTCAAAAACTATAGTAAATTATCAGAATGTAGTAATGTAATCAAATTGCAAGCTCAACCTTCGAGCTCCAATCTTGTATCTCTGGAGCTTTTCCTCCTAAACTTTTTTGAAATATAAACAACAGCCGAATTTGTCAAAAAAAAAAAAAAGCGAAATCATTGCAATGAAGATTAATTATTGAAGTTTAAGCATCTTGTTGATTTGAATTAGTTTTTGGGCATGTTTCCAAGTTGAGAAGGACCCCTTGATTTAGGTAACACGCTGGTTTTTATTCATAGAGTAGAATAATATTTAGTTTTTATTGATTGCAGATTTTACTTGATATTTCTTTTCAATTTTTCATTAGATTTGCATTTCACATAGTATGAGATTTATTGCTCTATTTTCATATATATTAAGTAGAATAGATTATGATCAAGTTTGAATTGATTTTCTCAGGCTTAAGAGCCAAGAAACTTAAAATTTGGTTTCTTAATATGTTTTGGTACCTAGGATTTCAATCTACAGAATTTTGGTATTATAATTTGGTACCTGATTCAGTGCTTAATTCAGTAACAATCTTCAGAATTTTAATTTAAAGAATTTTGGTATTTAATTCAGTTCCAGAACCATAAATATAATTTTGGTACTTAATTTGATACCATAACCCAAATTCTACATCTAAATAATGAATAATTTGTGGTTTATAATTTAGGATTATTTAATTGATTAAGAGCTTTGAAGTCACTTTGTAAAATAATCCTACAGCAAATAAGAACCTATAATATATCATTATGACTCTAAGCTTGCTTAGCATTTATTTTTGATATTTTATTAATGCATTTCTTGTAGTTTATTTCCTTATTTTCTTTATTTGCCTCACACGCTTTTGCTTATTGTTGTCGGAATATACTTTTCTGCAATTTACTTTTCTACAACATGTTTAATGAATTTTTGTATGAAATTATAGAATTAGAACCACTGAATAATCAAGACCTAATAATCTACATAAATAAAACCACATGAATATTTTATGTCAGTAATTATGAAAATTTGTGGTTTAGAACCCAATAAGCATTAGAGTCCCACAGTCCAATGACAAGTTATAATCCTTAGTGGTTAATTATTTCTAGTATTAGTTGTTAGCCTAAGTTAGAATAAGTTGTAATCCTATATTTCCTATCCTTGCATCTCTAAGTCTTACAATCCTGGATTGGATAATTAAATGTTGGAATTAAAATACATATAATTTTGCCGATAGGGCTTCAGAGGTCTTCCTTCACACAATCCCTTTACACCACTAAAGAGGTTGATCATAGGCTACATGACCACGTTTTCCATACACAACTCTAATGAAGAAAAGTTTACACGCCAACTCAACACTTCTCTCCAATGGTTCTACTTCATGCTAGCCCTTTCTTCCTTCCCTATACTTTCCCTACACGTTTTCCTCTAGCTCACACTTTTGTACAAACTTTGAGGCTAGTTTTGAGCCACATCAAGATCAAATAATACATAGAAACCTTGCATAAGAATACTAAGGATCTGTGGCCCATATCACAAAGATAAACCAAGTTATGTCTCACCTCCTTAGGGTCGCAGCCCTCTCTTCCATGCATATAAAACTGGAGCAGATTTTATCAGACTTATAAAGGGAAACATAACGTAGAAAGATCCCTAACTATGGCATAACACGTCACATAAAATTGCCACCAAACCTACACAAGTCAGACATAACTTGTCCTCATACCTGGGAAAATCTCAACCCTCCAACAAACATAAGAAAACCACATATGCTCCAACTCACCCCTCCTTAAGGTTTGTGTCTCCCTGAAGTTATTTGCACTTCTATTAAGAAGATATCACATGA
Source organism: Pinus tabuliformis (assembly GCA_031772625.1). Taxonomy (NCBI): domain Eukaryota; kingdom Viridiplantae; phylum Streptophyta; class Pinopsida; order Pinales; family Pinaceae; genus Pinus; species Pinus tabuliformis. The sequence goes on along the minus strand of CM062817.1, from coordinate 1,739,141,734 downwards.
GAAAATATTCTCCCAACCTTATCTTCTTTTATAGTGTTCTTAGTGGATTCCATTAGGCACCAAGGGTCACCACTTTAACCTAAGCTTGCCTAAGCCAAACACGCTTAAGCACCAATATCTTAAGAGATAAAATTCCTTTCATTTGTTTTAACTCTCTCCATTGTAGCCCTAGGTTCCCCTTAGCCCTTCAATGTTTCCCTCTTGAAAACAATGAATAAACAATTAATTTCCTCTTGGGTCTTTCACCTACAACTTTGGTTACAAAGCCCATTGGTTAGGTACATTTCCCACAAAACAACTTTTTCATGGGTCAACACCTCATAAGCCCAATACCCTAGGGGTTATGGGAGTACCTCCCAAGCTACACATTTCAACACTCGCTCATAGTGAGGGAGGTTCTTACACTTCTCAAAAGTAACTCGTCATTGTCAGTGACACTAGCCTAATCCCTAGCGTCAACCACTATAGCATACCCTGTAGAATTAACCACACTATCCTTGGTAGTGTACTTACTTCCAGAAGCCTCTCACTTCTTCTCATGATATCCCTTCAGCCCATTCCATGATTCCTTCTTGTTAGTTGTAGAAGTCTCCTTACTCCCCACTAACCATGCACTCTTCTTAGGTTATGGATTCTACCTCTTAAATTGAAAAAACCCACTCAAACTTAAATCCCTATGAGTCTTAGGAGCCTGCTTCTTCCCTTTGTCTGTAGGATTTCCCATCAGCTATTATAGACCATGCTCTCTAACTCCAATTATAGCTCCAACAAAGTTAGAGCCTTTGGATATGAGAATCTCTTTCCCATCTCAAAATATCACCTCAAACCCTTTTGCCTCAATCACTAAGATGGAAAACACACTATACCTGAGCTCTGGTATGTATGGTACATCTTGAACTCATAATATCCCACCTAAATTCATCTTGAATGGCACAACACCTGGCCCTCTAACAACTTTCTTACTCTTGTTGCCAACCTCCATGTGCAACTTCAAGTCCCATTCACTTACATTCTCAAAAACTTCATGTGAACCTATCATATGCTTCAAAGCTCCCCTCTCCATGTACCATGCATGCTTTTCAATGGTACCCTCAGAAAAATGAGAAAACATAGCAAATTCCTCCTCCAATCTTCTTGAGAATTCATCCAGCTCACCTGAAGATGTAGTAGCCCTAGATATCTCCTTCCTCTTCTCATTGTCTCCCTTCTTCTTGCATGGACACTTACTCACACAATGACCATAATTTCCACATGCATAACACTTTGTCTTGTTTAAGCCCTTCTTTTCTTTTCCTTTCATCTTCCCTATGAGAGCCACGTTATCTTTAGTAGACTTCTTCTTCTTCGGAATATCCTCATCTCGCAATTCTTGGATGAAGTCATCCCATAACTTGTTCCAATATGGTAGCTTATATTGAGTGACAATCCCTTTGATAAATCCTTGAAAAATCCTTTCAAACGATTCCTCTCCAAATCAATCTCTGGAACATTATCTCTAATGGAAACTAGCTCATCATAAACTTGAGTAAGTATTGGTAGATATAGAGTCACACCTTCGTCATCCAACAGCTTGGTGCTCTTCAACTTATCTCTCAATACCAACAATCGGTTCTCATTCTTATTTTGGAACAAGTTCTAAAGAGCCTTCAACATATCTCATGCAATGTTCTTCCTGATTAGATAAGGTATTAAGTGATATTGAGACCATCTAGATGATGAGCTTAACCTTCACATCTAACTCTTCATAAACTTCCAACACCTTAGGGTATGTTGGATTTTGTATCTCCTTTTCAGAAAAATACCATATCTTGTTCACCAACAAGATTAGCTTGATCCTTTCGTTCCAAGGACTATAGTTGGACAAGCCATCCATCTATCTTCGTACCTCAGACTAGTGACCAACTTCGCCATGTTGAAGGACCCTCAACAACAAGGGAACCAACTGACTCTTTAGTTGTATGTTGTGCACACTCTAATTTAGTTGTCCCTTTAAAGTATCTTTAACCCCATGTTTATTTTTCCTTAGAAAATTTAGAATCAGGTCTATGTCTAACAAATGATCATAAACACACTAAAATTCCACAACACCAAGCAATTTGCAGAGTAGAAAATGTACAGCAATGAATCAATGTAGTGCACAAGAAATTTACACAACCCAAAACTTGTTATATTACAATGTTAATACAACAAACATAGGGATACTATACAAAGGATCATTGCCCTAATAATTAGACATGATACAAGGAAACTAGGGCTTGATGTCAACAACACATGACCATCAATCTTCCCTTGAAAAATAACAACTTGACTTACTTTATAAGAAGTTATTACACCATCCCTTTCAATCCACTTGCCTTGAACAATTGGTAGGTATTTTTCCACCTATACACATAGACGATATGCTCCTCCAGTACCTCTACCATTGTTTCTCACAAGGAATTCATCAACTTCATATTATATTGTACATATCAACTTAACACTTCTATATTAATACAGTGATTTGCTTCTCCAAGAACCACTGAACACAAGGACCACAAATTTTCCCTCTAACAGTCCTCTTGTTGCTCCAAAGGTCACTATACTTAGGGAATCAAACATTTGACTTCACAATGTCCCCTTACACTACTAAAGAGGTTGATCATATGATACATGAACATGTTGTCCATACAAAAATCTTATTAACATACCTTTACACACCAACTCGGCACTTTTCTCCAACAATTCTACTCCACATTGGCCATTTCTTCCTTCCCTGTACCAGCCCTACACTCTATCTTCTACCTCCCACTTTTGTACAAACTTTAAGGTTGGTTTCATCCCACTTCAAGATTAGAAAATGCATAGAACCCCTACCCAAGAATACTCAATATTTATGGCCCATATCATAGAGATAAACCAAGTTATGTCTCACTTCCTTAGGGTCTCGACCCTCTCTTCCATGCAGTAAAAACTAGAGTGGACTTTATCAAACTTCTCAAGGGTAGCATACCATAGAAAGAGCCCTAACTAGGGCACAATCTGTCATAGAATCTTGATCTCAAACCTATGCAAACATACCTTAATTAAGGGCACAAAAATTATACATAAGTCATCCTCATACTTGGGAAAAACTTGACCTCCCAATAGACCTAAAAAAACCACATATGCTCCAACCCATCCCTCCTTAAGGCTTATGGCTCCCTGAGATTATTCACACTTCTCTTGGGAGATATCACATGAGAAAATATTCTCACTTGGATGATCAAATGAGCTCAAACTTATCTCCTTTTATAGTGTTCTTAGTGGATTCCATTAGCCAAAAAGGGTCACCAGTTTAGCTCAAGCCGACCTAAGCCAAGCATGCTTAAACACCAATCTTTAAGACATAAAATTTATTTCATTTGTTTCAACCCTATCCATTATAGCCCTAGGTTCCCCTTAGTCCTTCAAGGTTTCACTCTTGCAAATAATTAATAAATAATTAATTTCCTCTTGGGTCTTTCACCCACAAATTTGGGTGAAAATCCCACTACTTGGGTACATTTCCCACAAAACAACTTTTTCATGGGTCAACTCCTCACAAACCCAGTACCGGAGGGGTCATGGGAGTACCTCCCAAGCTACACATTTCAATAGTCCCTCTTAGCAAGGGAGGTACTTCCATTGTTTGGAAGTATCTCGTCATCGTCAACAACACTAGCCCAATCTCTGACATCCACCACTACAACATACCTTATAGAATGAACCACAATCCTCGAAAGTTTCCCTGCTTCAAGAAGCCTCTCACTTATTCTTGTCATGATATTACTTCAGCCCATTCCATTATTCCTTCCTTACTTCCCACTGACCGTGCACTCTTCTCTGGTTGTGGTTTCTCCCTCTTAACCTGTAAACTCCCACTAGAACATGACTCCCTCTAAGTCTCATGAACTTGCTTCTTCCCTTGATCTATAAGCTTACCCATCATCTAGTATAAACTATTCTCCCTAACTTGAATGATAGCTCGAGCAGAGTTATATCCTTTGGGCCTAGGCATCGCTTTCCCATCTCATAATATCACCTCAAACATGTTTGCCTCAATCACTGAGACAAACAACATGTTGTACCTAAGCTATAGTACCCACAGTACATCTTGAAATTGTAAAAGCCTACCTAACTCTATCCTAAATGGCACAACACCATACCCTTTTACATTTTTCTTACTCTTATCGCTAACCTCCATGTACAACTTCGAGTCTCATTTAGTTAGAGTCTCAAAAAAATCACTTGAACTTGCCATATGCTTCAACACTCTATTGTCCATGTACCATGCATGCTCATCAATGGTACTCTCAAATAAATGAGAATCCAGAGAAAATTTCTCCTTCAATCTTCTCTAGAAGTCATCCAAATCACTTTAGGTTGTAGCAACCCCATCTATCTCCTTCCCCTTTTCATTGTCTTCCTTCTTCTTGTGCGGACACTTATTCACATAAATACCATACTTGCCACATGTATAACACTTCATCTTGCTCAATTTCTTCTTTGATTTTCCCTTTATCTTCTTTGCAAGAGCCACATCATCTTAAACATACTTCTTCTTCTTTTGAATATCCTTGTCTGACATTTATTCTGATGAAGTCATCCCATAACCTGTTTCAATCTAGAAACTTATCTTGAGCGACCATCCCTTTGATAAATGGATTTTAGTGCTCAGAAATCATTTCAAAGCAGTCATCACTAGCTTAGACTCTAGAATGTTATCTCCAATGGCAGCTAGCTCATCATGAACTTGAGTAAGTCTCCTCAAATACAGAGCCACACCTTTTCCATCCAACATCTCAGTGCTCTTCAACTTATCTCTTAATACCAAGGACTGGTTCTCATTCTTATTCTGGAACAAATCCTAAAGAGCATTCTGCATCTATTGAATAGTGTTCTTCCTGATTAGATGAGGCATCAAGTGATATTTAACACCATGTAGGTTGATGAGCTTAGCCTTTGCATCTAACTCTTCATAAACTTCCAACTCCTTAAGGTTTGTTGGATTTTTTATCTCCTTGTCAGAAAACTTGGCATATCTTGTTCATCAACAAAACTAGCTTAATCCTTTCCTTCCAAGGACTATAGTTGGACAAGCCATCCAATCTATCTTCGTACCTTAGACTAGTGACCAACTTTTCCATGTCATTATTCCTTCAACAATAAGGCAAACAACTCCCTCTTGAGTTGTACATTGTGCACACTCTAATTCAGCTATCCCTTCAAGGTAGCTCTGTTCCCATCTTGATTTTTCCTTGGTAATTTTGAATCGGGTCTATGTCTAAAACATGATCATAAATACACTAAAATTCCACAACACCAAGCACTTTGCACAATATAAAATGTACAACTTTGAATCAATGTAGTGCACAAGAAATTTACACAAACCAAAACTTGTTATATTACAACTTTAATACAACAAACATATGCCTCCCATATTGTGGATCATGGCCCTTACAATTATCCCTGATACAAGGAAACTAGGGTTTGATGTCAAAAACAAATGACCATCTATTTTCCCTTAAACAAGAACAAATTGACTTACTTTCTAAAGAAGTACTTACCCCAACACTTTCATTAAACTTTCCTCGAACACCTGGTGGGTCCTTTGCAACCTATACATGCAGAAAATATGATCCTCCAATACCTCTACCACTATTACTCACAAAGAATTTTTCAACTTTAGATTATCTTGCACATATCTGCTTCACACTTCTATCTTCACATAGTGATTTTCTTCTCCAAGAACCACTGAACATAAGGCCCACAAATTTTCTCTCTAACATACCTCTAGTTTTTCCAAAGGTCACTATACTTAGGGCTTCAGAGGTCTTCCTTCACACAATCCCTTTACACCACTAAAGAGGCTGATTATAAGGTACATGAACACATTGTCTATACACAACTCTTATTAACATAAATTTTCACACCACCTCAAGACTTTTCTCCCACAATTTTGCTCCATGTTGGCCCTTTCTTCCTTCCCTGTATCATCCTTAAACTTTGTCCTCTAGCTCACACTTTTATGCAAACTTTGAGGTTGGTTTTAGCCCACTTCAACATCATACAATACACAAAACCCTTGTGCAATAATACTCAGGATCTATGGCCCATATCACAAAGATAAACCAAGCTATGCCTCACTTCCATAGGTCCCTTTCTTCCATCCATAGAAAAAATAGAGTGGATTTTATCATACTTATGGATAGACTTCTCAAGGGAAGTGTACCATAAAAAAGCCACAACTAGGGCGCAACATGTCATAGAATATTGACCTCAAACCTATGTAAACAAACCTTCATTAAGGGCACAAAAATAAAACATAACTCGTCCTCATACTTGGGAAAAACTTGGACGTCTAACAGACTTAAGAAAACCATAAATGCTCCAACTCGTCCCTCCTTAAGGCTTGTGGATCCCTGAGGTTATTCGCACTTCTCTTGGGTGGATATCACATGAGAAAATATGCTCACTTGGATGATCAAATGATATCAACATTATCTCCTTTTATAGTGTTCTTAGTGGATTCCATTGGCCACCAAGGGTCACCACTTTAGCCCAAGCCGACCCAAGCCAAAGATGCTTAAACACCAATATCTTAAGAGATTAAAAAAAAATCATTTGCTTTAACCCTCTCCTTTTCAGCCCTAGGTTCTCCTTATCCCTTCAAGGTTTCCCTCTTTGCAAAAAATGAATAAACAATTATCTTCCTCTTAGGTTTT